>OY720236.1:24225936-26625936 GCA_963082625.1 Pasiphila rectangulata
TATCCGGGTACAACGCATGCAAAGCGGAGGGCCCAAGCTAGTTTGTCGTAATTTAAAGATATTCTGTAATACTTACCTTTCATAATGTAGTAGTTAATACCTAAGCTGAAATTAAAGTATATTGTGATTGTTAATGTTTTTTTTGCATTTAGTCATTTCCTCGCTGAGGTAAGATGAAAAGTTACGTGTTGCACTCGAGTGCAAAGATTTTTCACCTCGTGCTCCTTTGATTCCCTCGCTAACTCTCAGGATTTTAATTTTTGATTAATTTTGGAATCCTTCGCCTACTCGGTCATCAAAATTAAGCACGCGGTTAAAAACCACCTTGCACTCTTGTATAACAAATAACTATTGACACTTTTCTACATTGACAAAACTTATTGTTGGCATTTTTACACATCGACATTAAAGTGGACATCATTATAAGTCGTCATTTTTCATTTTAGACCAAAGTCGTCAAACTCATGTTTTAATGTCACCTAGAGGGAGAGTGCTCTACACAACGGAGATAGCTAATTTGTACAATAAAGAAATTATTTAATTATTTTTGAAAACATGGATTAAAGATTAATAATAGGATTCATGAACCCAGGATTTGAATCAACTAAAATTCTAAAAACAACACCGTGTACTTACAGACAGGCTCAATTATAAGAATCAAATCTCTCTAATAAACATGGTTAATTAAATGAAAGAAAAACAATGCATTAGTTGCCCTTAAACTCAAAAATACTTTATTCAGTGCGGGCGCATGGACCTTTTTGATGCTTTACTGTCGGCACCTATTTAATTGTATCTCTTATAAAATAAAACGAATATACATTTGTGTGCTTGATAAAGCAAAGTAGGAAAACAAATACGTAAGTTTGCCAGAACTAAATAAAGTTTCACAAAATGGTCCTGGCTCGGCATAATGTAAGTTAATTCACTTTACTCTGTCTAGAATAGAAAAAGACTAGACTCTGTCATATCAGAGATCGCCCGCTAAGCTTCATTCGCCACGCCATGCGCCAACGCTGAAAAACAATAAAGTTAACCTGTAAGGCCTCTGCCTCGAATCTTGCGGGCTGCGGGGCGGCAACGGCGGCGCGGGAGCAGCAGAATCTTATGCGTAAAATCAAATGGACCGGCCCTCGAAAACAGCGGCGCGGGGGCGCGGGCATTTACGCATAAGATCCTGCCGCTCCCGCGCCGCCGTCGCCGCCGCCCCGCTGCCCGCAAGATTCGAGGCAGAGGCCTTTAGGCTCGCTGACGTCTACACAGTGATGGAAGATCGCTCACGTACAAAGCCTTTAAATTGACTGATAGACCTGATAGTTCTGCCTGCAGATTGCAATTTCACGTATGAATTTCGACTATTTGACATGCTTTTAGTTAACAAGTTTTATTATATTTATTGCATACCTACATGTTCTTACATACGTCTTGTAAATATAAATTTTAGGATTATTACGAAGCAACCTTTGTCCCATAAGAGGACTTTATGGATCAGTGCTGGTGTTCTGGAATCAAAAATGACGACTGTTTTTAAAATTTCACTCTGACGTAGACTAACAGGTATATTTATTCGTCCGGAATCTTGTATTGAGTTGACATTTTGCTAGCATGCAAATCGATTTCCTCCCCTTTTCATCTAGCCTCGGTAATATATACAGCGATGGTAGCTTTTCAACTTTGGTATACGAAACGCTGCAGTTTATAAATATTTAACAGGTTACATGAGCTTTAAACTACAAAAGTTCCAATTCAAATAAGCCGTTTTCATAACATAGAAAAATGGTCAAAAATAGTTCTGTAGAACATAAAAGATGGTTTTAATGTTTTATTCTGTTAGTTAAGTGAGCCCGTTAGCCGTGGTTTATGTAGGTACATTGGGTTTTGCAAAACCTCCGCAATCGAAAAAGCTTTTATTTAATTATTCAAAATAGGAACGTTATTTGTAGCACTTGAAGCTTTATCTAGACTTGAATACGATGGACCTTAATTTAATTATAAAATCGAACGAATGCTGCCACAAATTGGTGTCTGATTCAGCATGAATATAAAAAAAAGTAAAAGAGTAAGGCCTTTGCATCTATTAAAGATGATTTATACAGCGTCAGCAACTGGTAATTATGCTGTACGGGACGCTGCAGTGCCTGGGACATTGTTGGATGGATTAGGCTTGCCCAGCACCTATACCATCCTCACAGCTTAGTCAGCTATTATTCAGAGGAAAGAACAGGTCAATACGTCTGAAGCTAACTAAGCCGCGGGTTTCCTCACGATGTTTCCTTCACCGTTAAAGCTCGTGTTAAGTGTGCACATAAATTTTTCAAGAAAGAAAAATCCATTGGTGCACGGCCGTATCGAACCCACGACCTTCGGATTGAAAGTCGGGGGTACATACCACTCGGCCAACACGGCTTTTAATATAACGCTGACCCTTTGTCGGAGAGAAATATTTTATTTGAACTTCGTTTTACGTGAATTCTATTTGTATTTAATAGGAGACATTATTATTTTCCATATTTCTTTCTTTTAAAAAGTGTTCATTATTATTACTACAAACCATTTTCGACCTACTGCTCGGCAAAGAACTTCCTATCCCCCTAATTGTAAACAATCTGGGCGTTGATTACGTTCTGACTTGCTACCTTATGGAGATAAAGGCTGGTGTCGCGTAGACTTCGTAATTGGGTCCTATTGTTACCCTTTAGGTACCTACACAAAAACGACTTGTTCGGTGTGACGTAGTTATTTATGTTATCACCGAAGTTAAAACAAATAGAGCGTTCGTCAGTCTAGTTATCTCATACGTGTCGGCCTTTCATAAATATAAAGATGATTTATACAGCGTCAGCTATGTGCCAATATGTATCAAGAATACAAAACCAATGGTGCACAGTCAGTACGTACCCTGTATACGATACTATACAGGGATGCGATGATAGAAAGTAATATCTATATTACTGCTCGGCCAACATGGCTCATGGATTAGATCAATCATTAATAATTTATTAATACCTTATCAGCTTTTTATACTTTTTACAATTTTTACTTTACCTTGGCTTCTTCGAATCCTTATTCTGCTGAACTACCAGATCTGCAATGATGGTTTACTGTGCATTGTCCCCCCCCCCCCCCCCCACCATCCCCCTGACGCTATACTGACCCAACCGGCAGCCCAGCTCCTTGAAATGCTGGAATACAGGCCCTATCTCAAATCTAGGCTCTCTCTCCCCTGGCAGCATTCCGTGACCTAAGCCTTCGCGCTTGGTAACAAATTATTTACGGTACCCTCAAACCACGCCCACATTACCAACTTAAACTCGTCGCCGATGTGATGATGTGTTCACGAGATCCATCCATTATTAGGCGCTCAATAAACTCTAACTAAATAATGCACGATTCACACAGCATCATCTAGCCCCTTTGTATTATAGGTACTAGATGACTGATTACATTATACATCATAGATAGATATTTTTATTATATATAGAAAAACATCCAGAACACCCTCAACAAATATCTGCAGATCGTACAGATTTATGTTCCGAGGCGGGAATCGAACCCGCGACTTCTTGTGTGGCAGGCAGACCTTCGCCCGCTGCGCCACAGAGGTCGTCAAAAAAAGGCACCTTTCGATTCGGCCAAAATCCACTGCAGAGAACATCCATATACATAAAATTATAAACTAAAACTTTCTTACAGACTACATTATCGAATACAAGACTGTGCGAGCGAAATCGTGGACGAAAATAATCACGGTTGGCGGTACGGTCTACGAGCATTGCTTGGAGAACATCAAGGAGAAGGAGGAACTGCTCTTCCAGATATCCGCCGAGAACGCTATTGGAGTCAGCCTGCCGACTCCCACCAAGCCAGTGTTGCTCGAGAAACATGCTAGTAAGTTTCACATAGCATATTTATATCTACACTAGAGCCTAGTTCTCGCGGAGTGGATAATATTCATTTCACAATAATAGCTAAGAAGCGATACTACCTCGGCTAAAACATACAATTTTTACCCCCGCACTGGTCCTGAAACCAAGTGTCGGCATGTCGAACATGTGTTTATTGGGTCATCGCGCGCATATCATTGTATTTTGGTAGGTATTTTGTTTGTTACGGCGAAAATAATGTTTTGAAAAATCTAAAAATAGAACCCTGCTTCTTCTAAATAAAGTGATTTCCTACATTTTAAACATAAATATAATGAACAAATTTAAGACCCGCATATTTATTTTTTCTTCCAGCCGTACCATCCCCACCGACTGCGCCACTAGAAATCCGCAGCGTCGGCAACAACATAGTGATGACGTCATGGGGCACCCCCGAGTGGGACGGCGGAGCCCCACTGCTGGGCTACAACATCGCCATCCGTGACGTCACCAAGACCATGTGGATGGAAGTGGGCAAGGTGGATGCTCACACACTGAAGTTCAACATCAGAGATCTGAGTGAAGACCACACGTATATGATCAGGATATATGCAAGGAACGAGATCGGACTCAGCGAACCGCTGGAGTCCGACGAACCGTTCAAAGTACTGCCTGGAGAAGGTAAAATTTTGCAGTTTATCTTATTTTTTCCGTGGAGTGGCGGCAGTAGAATGTTACCCCTACTCTCACGCCCGTGGATGCAGTAAAAGCCTGCTAAGGGATAGCTCCAAAACATGGACAGCAGCGTTTTTCCGTGTATCAACATCCCGTACAGCGCTCGCCGACCCGCCTGCCAAGCGTGGTGAGTATGGCAACTACCCTTCATGGAGATCCATGAGGGAGGCCTGTGTTTAGTAGTGGACGTTTTACTGCGGAAATGTGAATGACCAATTATTAATATACACATACTAGTCTTCCCAGGGTCTTGGCTGGCAATCTAGTCGAAACGTTTACGCATTTTGGTTAGGTACATGTTTAATAACAATATGATAATTTTCCATTTACCGATTCTTTGCACTGTAGGAGGTTTAAATCCAGCAGTATGTAAGATATGACATTTATTTAGTTTTAAGCTAACTCGTTCTGTCAGTTAAATAAAAAATGTCATGGAAAAAATTAAACTTAGGTTATTCCGAATATCTGATTGATTTGGAAAAATCAATCGTTGATCTTCCCATAGCTTTTACAACAAAGAACCCTAATAGCTTAGCTTTGTCTGTCTGCGGCTTTATGAAGAGACATATTAGTCCTAGAAAGCTGTAAATTTGCATGGGCATATTAAATAATCACACCGAAATAACGGTAAAAAAATCTGAAAAATAATAAATTTGGGGTACTACCTCCCACACATACACGTCAGATAGGAATGATTTTTTTTTATTGTTTATCCCACCAGTGGCGAAGACAATTTCGATTCAGAGTTCCGTTCGATAGTATATTGCGCGGCTTTTGCGCTATAGTCAAGATTTAAAGTTATACCCCTCTTAAATTTAAACTTCACCTTGAAAATCTGAAAAATATAATGTATCTAGTTTTAACCATGACCTACCTAGGAAAACTAAAGCGGATAAGCTAGTTTTTCTCGACTACAGATCGTTTGTGTCATGTCAATTTCAATGTTATGCTTCACAGTATTTGATCGTTCTGTTGTGATTAAGTCAATAAGCGTTTAATCAATAGAGCCAAACGCTACTTAGAATAGTTACCTAGTTCACTAAAATAAAAAAAAACAAATTGATTAATAACCAGCTCAGCCGTGCCCACTTCGTTGGGCGGTAAACATCTTTACTTGTGATGAATTTATGAGTGTGGTTGTGCTAATCCGAATACCACGATAAAGTTTTTTCCTGGTTTCTAAATAGCCTATGACACTCACTAATAATGTGGCGTTCTATAAGTAAAATAATTTTCAAAATCGGTCTGGTAGATCCAGAGATTATCCCCTACAACCTCACAAACTCACAAACTTTAACTCTTTATAATATTAGTAAAGATTATTAATAAAGCACATATGCAACATTTGCATTTATAATATTAGTTAGGATAAGGATTGTTAGAAACATGTTTGACATGCCTTTCATGACACGAAAGTACTTATCTGAGTTCTAAAACAATTTCATTTTACCGTTTAAATTAACACATTCATAATAATGCATCATGCCCCGTTTCCGGAAGTACTCTGAGTGTTTTTTTAAAGATAGCCCATAAAACCAGAGACGTAGTTTTCTACTAAGAAACTTATAGAAGCCTATTCAAAGAAGGTCAGGTAGTCTTTTCAAGTTTGAAATCTCGGCAAAAGAGCTGTATTTCAAAGCAAACTTGAAGTGGGTACTGAAAAGCAAAGTTATTTTAAACTTTGAGGCATCAATACCCCTAGGAAAATGGAAATAGCTATTGGAACACTTTGCTCAGGAGAAAATAATGTCAATGTATGCAATATTTGTACATACTACGGAAATGGCTATACCTGTGGAGTACAGAGTTACTGCATCCGAGTATCATGTAATTTAAAAGCAGCATGGACGAAAATATTGAAATATTCAAGCGTATAATATATTCGTGGCCAAATACACTGATCCTGGCAGAATTTAATGTCCCATTGTATTTCCATATGTTAGTTAATCAAAATAAAATATTTGATATTGAATGAGGCAGACTTTATTTACCGGGAGCTTTTTGATGAACACACTACAAAAGCTTTCAATGTAAACTGAGCGCCAAAGATTTAGAGAAAATAATTCTCAAAACCGTAATTCTTCGTGGTTTCTTCGTGGATATCGTCCTTCCATATCTACGGATTAGCACGTTGAAGTGGCAATGGGCAGGCCATATAGTGCGCAGAACAGATGGCCGATGGGGCTGTAAAGTTCTCGAATGGAAGCCACGGACCGGCAAGCGCAGCGTAGGACGTCCACATACTAGATGGTCAGACGACTTGGTAAGAACCGCAGGTCAGCGTTGGATGCAGGCCGCTACCAACCGCAGTTCCTGGAGATCAATGAGGGAGGTCTTTGTCCAACAGTGGACGTCCTACGGCTGATATGATGATGATGATGATATCTACGAGATTGCAACTTTGAATTCGGATACTACCTTACCTATATCCTATAATTATGTTGCTTCTTTGCCATCATCGTGGAAGGTTATGAATCTAGCATAAAATCCAACTAGAAATCTGGTAGTATTCGTTCGAAAATGGCTTTGGAAATTTAACGTATGTACGGTTTTTAGTTTTTGTAAACTTTTACGTTCTTTAAATATGTTAAATCACCGGAAAACTATAGTACCCAGTAAAATCCTAAAAATCTTAGAACATTGAAATCGATTAGAATCATTGCAGTCGGTCAGGATATTCTAGATCAAAAATGTAAAAACTATGCAAAGGCAAACTCCGTCATATTTTACAAGCTTTTATTTAGCTTGCCCTGTAACTAGGTATGTTTGTTCGCGGAATCTTGCAACTCAATTTTGAAGCAGATATCTTCAAACAACTGAGTTGAAGTTTTGCAAACATGTTTTCTTTGGATTACAATGCATGGTCAGCTATGTGACGTCACTTTGAATCCAACATGGCGTAACACCCAAGATGGCGGACTAGTTATTTTTAATGGACTCCTACAATATGGGTATTAAATGAAAGAGCTATCAAATCATATTATTTTCACTCGCCTGTCCTTTAAGGAAAGTTATCAGTATTATTTTATATAGAACCAGAATCTTGAACTTACAAGCGTAACATTGTAATTTACTTAATACTTTACCAACATAATAGGTCTTTACCTATGAAATTGCCGTTCTTCAGTACTGGTAATTTCAAATAAAAAAAAATTTGACATGGCTTGGTATTTCAAATTCAAATTAATTTTGTTTTAAAAACATGACATTCTTTTTACAAACTCAGTCTTTTGTTTATTGATTAGCGTTGTATTTTCATTACATTTGAACATTTTTCGTCATAATAGGTACTTTAAAAAATCGTGTAATTATGGAATATGAGTTCCGTCGTGGCACCAACGTGACACAAACGGCACGTAACATCAAAAAGGTTTACGGAGAGAACTGTACAAACGAACGCACAACCCGTTATTGGTTTTCCCGGTTCCGTTCTGGAAATTTTTACTTGAAAAATGAAGCTCGTGGCCGTCCGAAGACTATTGTCAACAATGATGAATTAAAGGCGATTGTGGAAGCTGACGAAACTCAATCTACAGCTGAGCTAGCAGCAGCTTTTGATGTTAGCATCAAAACAATATTCATCCATTTGCGACAAATTGGCAAGGTAAAAAAGCTTGATAGATGGGTACCCCACGAACTTAGCGCTGGCGAGCGCAACGTACGCGTTGAGACCTGTCTCGTGCTGCTCAACAGATAAAGAAATGAAGGAATTTTGAACCGAATTGTTACGTGCGATAAAAAATGGATTCTGTTCGACAATCGAAAGCGCTCAACAAGTTGGTTAGATCCTGGTTCAGCACCAAAGCAATGCCCTAAACCAAAAATGACCCCTAAAAAGTGATGGTCACTGTTTGGTGGTCTAGTGCGGGTGTGATTCACCACAGTTTTTTTTTATAAAACGGCATAAGCATTACTGCAGATGTGTACTGTAAAGAACTGGAGACAATGATGGAGAAGCTTGCACATCTGCAACCAGCTTTGGTCAATCGGTCGTCCCTACTGCTCCTTCACGACAACGCGCGACCCCATACTGCACAACAGACCAGTTTCCAAGCTGCAAGAGCTGGGGTTGGAAGCTCTCCCTCATCCGCCATACTCACCAGACCTTGCACCTACCGACTATTACTTTTTTCAAAATTTAGACAACTTTTTAGTGGGTAAAAAATTCAATTCCCGAGGGGCAGTACAAAATGCCTTTGAAGAGTTTGTTGCCTCCCGTGCAGCTGATTTTTACAAGAAGGGCATCAATAAACTGCCAATGCGTTGGCAAAGATGCGTCGATTGCATGGGGTGTTACTTTGAGTAATAGAAATAAAAAAGTTAGGAAAAAAAGTACTTTCATTTATTCCATACAAAACGGCAATTTCATAGGTAAAGACCTAATATTAAACCATAACTAGGGACGTTTATGGTTCATACTAGCACAGTGGTACTATAGTTAAAGGACTATTAAAGCTAAAATACTTCACCTTTAACTATAGTGACACTAGGCTAGACAGATAGCTATAAATTGACACTGTTCTAGTAACAAAAAGCAACATATTTTACATAAATTATTATAATTACAAAATTTAATTAATTTTAATTTCCATTGCAAATTTTATAAATATTATTCTATTGTTTTCAAATATTTTTTTTTCTTTATACTCGTACTTGAGTGAGTTTTGTATAATTATGTAGTATGTGATACTATAACAAAACTCACTCAATTATATTGTATTGTACAATATATTAAATGATGAGTTAACTTAATAAAATGTAGCAAACGTGCTTAAAACATTTGTTTTACTAAACAATGGTATAAAAAAGTTATATTCTGCCCTTTGAGCCCATAGCATTGCAGTAAGGTGTAATGATTTCTGTACTTCATTTAAAATTAGTTCCCTATTTGAGAATTGCTTCCAAGCTACAATAATATGGCAATGTTTTATAAAGTCTAATCTCGATTCGAGTATAGCTTAAAATGTTGAAAACTATGATAGCTTACAAGGTTATTTAGCCTCGTTCATTTGATAACTAAATGTACCACGAGTCTTAGGCATCGAAAAATACTGGTTGGCCCCGTAGAATGCGTAGGGGACGCATTCTTCTATATCATGATGATGAATGATGAACTACAGCTCAACTTCACCCACTGCTGGTATAAGCTTTCCTTGTTATTGCCATTCGCCACGATTCCGTACCAGCCCCAGATCAATCGTGTACCCGTGTCTATATCAAAATTGCTCCCGAACGACCAACATTTAGGCTGGCACTGTCACGCATACCTTCGGCGCTGTAAGGTCGATCAGATTGCTATGAAACGTTGTCAGGTGAACGGTCAGCGCTGACGACGAGGGTGCGCTAGTCTTTACTATCAAGGTAGTCTTTTTGTGTTTTTAACTTGTCTTGTTGATTCTCCAGATTCGCACGCAGACACCGAGCACGGCGAGATCACGGAGGCCACCGAGCCCACGTCCTTCAGCCAAACGACCACCTCCTGGCTGCGCGACCACAACATGGACGCCGACATCCGGTCCTACGCGCGGGGCTCGCTGCTGCGGCGAGACGAGTACTTCTTCAGGATATGGCATTACGCCAAGCAGCTGTTTAAGTGATTCGCCAACGCGACACTTGTGCTCCCACGGCTCTTTGCAATCTACAGCGATATCGTCTACGGTTGTGTATGAAATTTGCTATATAATACCTAGAGGATTAATAACGATTCTAAAACGCAGTATTGTTTTTGCGGATTAGTCGCGTTGCTCCATCATGTCACAATTGCTTTGTATTCGATACTTGCGATGGAACATTCTTTAGTCCAATCGGCATGACGATAATCTATAAGGACCGTGGCGATACACCAGCTGCTCTTTGGTATCCGGTGTGGGAGCACCCTAACCTGTGATATTTACGACGACACGTTCGTTCCTCGAGACGATCGTTCTCACGTCGTCCCGCGGAACCCTAGTTTGCGGATAGTATTAGAAGACAGACTTTCTGTCAATTTTTTGTACGATTTTTCTATTATTATCTTCATTATTTATTGTTTATTTTAAGATTAAATTATTTATTTATTTACCCGTTATCTGCTCTGCGTTGGAGCCTGATTCAATACTGATGGGAGACGTATTGAATATAGGTGCAAATTTATTCGAGACATTGAATGAGGCTCGAGTGCATTGATGAATGACGGTATTAAATTATTCAATTAAAGTTACTTACATAGCAAACTTGTTTTACTTTATTTACTCTTACCTTTTTAATTCAAATCTTGCGTTTGAAATATTAAATATACTGCCTGTTGTTCAAATCATACACTAAGTTTAAAATGTTATTATTTATTTATTTATTTTAGGAAGACTAACAGCACAAATCAAACATAATATATATAAGTAATCTAGAATCAAACGGCTAATAACAAGTCTTCACTTTTAAAAATATTATAGAAATGGAGCAATATACATATATTTACAATTTAGAATAATTGTTTTGGCATGGTTACCTCTCAATTCCTACCTAAAAGTATAGGTGAAACTTAAAAGGCTATGCAATTATAATACACTATTAAAATATAGCTGAATTATTTGGTGGAGGCAAATAAATAAAAGTCGCGTTTCAAATTAAGTACTTATTCGTTTATTTTAATACCAAAGATTGTAACCAGTGATAATAAAATGAATACATACTGCATTATCTAATGTACAGTAAGTACTAAGTGACTGTACTGTTTGTTCTGCAGCAACTATTTAATTGAGTTAAAGTAAAACATTGAGTGAAATTATTTATTTCGTGGGGTGACTATTTGGCACTATTACATAAATTAGAACCGTCGAACCAACATCACAATGCTATTATTTATTACTAAACATAACTTAGACCATTCTTCATCTCTATCTTACTGGCGATTTCGGCGACCTGCGGACAAAAATGAATGTTAAAAAAATTATAAATGTAAAATTTAAAAACTATTTATTAAGTTGGTGTAGGTCTATTGTCTCCCCTGATGGATCCCCTAGGGGAGATATCAGGAAAATAAAATCAGATCTTACTTTTAAACAAGCATTGGTACGCATGCTTTCCTGATAATATTAATGCGCATTTTCAATCATCACCTTTATTTTAGCTCTCCATTCAGAAAAGGCTTGGTAGCTTCCTGCCCTTCCGCTAAACTTAAATGTTATATGCAACTTTGCCTTTTGTTGTATCGCTCGAATAATATCTGAGGTGTACCACTCCGGACAGCTATACCTAGAGTAAATTTTTTCGGACGTTTTTTCGGAACACAACCATCAAATATATTAATTACATCATAAAAGTAGTGTTCCACTTCATGTGGGTATGCATATAGATAGGGGGCTTTGCCGTCTTAAAATTGTTTATAGTACAAGTTTAATCAAGAATCAAGAATCAAAAAATACTTTATTCAGTGCGGCCGCATGGACCTTATTGACGCGTCACAAATTACAAAATAAAACAACACAAATAAATAGAATAAAGCACATAATTGAATCTGTTCACTTCAGATGACACGCGAGTTAGGAAAAGAAGTGAACAGAAGAACCTAACTCGGTCGTTATAGTCATCATTTAACAATTTTATTTTGTCTTATGTTACGTTTGACGGAGTTGGAGCAGATTCCGTCCCAAGTGGTTTTGTCCTCTAGGTAATCTGATATTTTATAATAAGCTTTATTGCACAGATTGCGTTTAATAATGTTATTGAATTTATTCAATGATAACTTCTGCAACTCACTTGGGAGTTTGTTGTAGAAGCGTATACATTGCCCTTTAAAAATAATTTAAGTTTGATCAAGAAAAGAGAAAATAATATATAAGCGGAGATATAAATGACATTGATACATTCTTGAGAGCGCTGCATAGAGTCGAACCCGTAACGTTCAGACGAACACCTTCAACGCAGGCTGCCTTAACCGTTCGGCCACGGAGCAATTAACCCTCGGGTCGAAAATCTCCGTGGCCGAACGGTTAAGGCAGCCTGCGTTGAAGGTGTTCGTCTGAACGTTACGGGTTCGAGTCCCGTCGGAGACAAAATTTTGATTGCATTTTTCATTTCTATAATGATACCTTAGTGTGGGTTTACACTTTAAATAAAAAATTGCTTAGTGTTGTTTACATTAATTTGACAGATAATTAGATACAATTTTTAAAGACACATGTTTTTATAAAATTATACGATTAGTTTTATATGCCGTTGGTTACCGGCAGCAGAATGCCCCTCTCTTGCCCGTGGATGGAGTAAGAATCTGCCAAAGGATACCTCCGAAAGATGGGCAGCAGCGTCTATGCGTGAATCATCATCCCGTGTTGCGCTCTCTAGCCCGCCTGCCAAGCGCGAAACGGCAATAATAAGATGACTTACGTAGCCAATTTCGGCTTTGAACGTGCGTGCGCAAATAGCGCAAGTCAGAAGACCGTTCAAAAAGTTGTAGGCTTTGTTTGCAGGCGGTTTGTTTTTGAGATGGTCTCGTTTCTCGTCAAGTTCGCGCCTGCGCTCGTCTTCAAAAGATCACTACATCCATGTTCACTAGTGGACTTCCTACGATGACGATGAAATCTGTAAACCACACACTGTCCTCACCCTTGTCTTTGGCAGCCTTAGCCTGCTTGTTCTTGTTACATTTCTTGGCGACGCGTCGAGTCTTCTCGCAGGTGGGGTCGCTGTTGGGCTTCAGCTTGTCAGTCCGATACATCTCGCCGGTCGCAGTATTGCACTCGCTCCATTCAGTTTTCTCGTAACGGCAAGCTAAGAAGACAAAATATCTCTATTACCTACATATACATATGTATAAAAGGACATTTTGTATCTATTTCTGAATAAGCATCATTGCAGGAACTTCCTTGAAGAGTTTATTTGGAAAACAAACAGTAAAAATACTATTATAAGAGTATAAAGATTGACGATTTAAACGACTCCACATATTGAATCTAAATATAAGCTTGCTTAGTGTTAATAATGCGGAAATTATTAACAAACTGAGTTGTAGAAAAAAACTAATAAGAAAAAATCGTTGAATTTATGAACACAATATCACTTTTAATCAGAACAACTAATATTGTACACGATTTAGCATAAACGCTCCATATATTCTAACAAATGGCTATCAATATCAATTTCCTAATCTCCTCAGGAGGCGTTGACAGAAGGACCAACGCCTCTGCAGCGTCCACCATCAAAATAAACCTAAGGCCTCTGTGATCCTAAGACAACTTGGTAAATTATGTTGTTCGAAATGTAATTTTGCATTTAATGGAGCATTTTTTTTATTTGTATTTATTAACATATTGGACGAGGAATATAGTATGAACCTTTTGATTTTAAAAAACTTCACCATTAAATGTATCCTAACAAATCTAAGCATCGTTAAAACAAAAGACGGTCTGCGATCAAGGAAAGAGTTCCATTTATAGGTATACGTCTTCGATCGATGTAAAGGTACCTATAACATCCTCTCAGCTTAGCTGTATGCAAACGAAAGAACAGGTCAAGACATAACAAATATACATGGAACTGGCTATTTTTCCTCCGGGACTATGGCTGGTTCAATTCAGTTGAAACTTCGGCAAATAATAAAGGTAATTTACGCGTCTTCCGGGCCATGGCTGGTGCAAAATTCAAAATTGATTCATTTACCTATTTCCATAGTTTACAATTACAAAAATAGGCAATACAAGACAACAGGTCAATACCTACGTCTGAAGTTCAACAGTCACTTACACTTCTTGCATTTCTTCTGGATCGTCTTCAGGCTCTGGCAGAGGCTGGCGTCGCCTTTCTTCAGGGTGAGCTTGCGGGTGCGAATGTTGGTCTTCGGGTCGCACTCGCTCCAAGAGCCGCGGGTGTAGCGGCAAGGCTCTATGGAAATAATAATGAAGTATAAAAAAGTGATCAAGTGTTTTCTAAAACCTTTCATTAAGTAGTAGTTTATAGTATCTATTGTTACCCTTACTAAAGCTTATTATGGCCCGTTTTCAGTTACCTAATAGTAAACAAGTATCTACTACTGACCTAATAAATGTAGTGGGAGGGTTACGACTGAAATTAAATAAATAAATAATAATAAATGTAGCCAGTGCTTAGACGAGATAAATCAGGACAAGCTATATATAAAAAATATACACCTTCCCCTCTGCCAATCCTGTACGCAAAAATCTTACGGGTTTATAAAAACTATTTCAGTAATCGATTTGCCAGTTACAGAATCGCTTTCGCTGAGACAGGTGTTCCAGATAAATATCCTATTATGTGCTGATGACGCGTGTAAAAATTAATTAATTTATCTCGTCTATCGTTTCGTCTCTCAATTCCAGCACGCGTAGTAAGTGAAGAAATAATATTCCTGTCATTATTAATTGTTGGCCGAGTGGTATAAACCCCCGACTTTCAATCCAAAGGTAGTGGTTTTGATACTGCTGTGCAACAATAGATTTTTTTTTCTTTTAAAATGTATGTGCTCACCTAACATGTGCTTTAACGGTGAAGGAAAACTTCGTAGAGAGCCCGTGGCTTAGTGAGCTTCAGACGTATTGACCTGTTATTTCCAATAATAGCTGACTAAGCTGAGAAGATGGTATTTTCATCTATAATAGATGTAAAAGACTTATTTTTTAACTTATAGAAAAATAACACTTATCCATAATATTTTGGGCTGTAAGAGACTATTTTGTTTTTTTTTTCTATAAAAGAAACACACCTCATTATAGTTAGAGATTTGACGTTCATCTATACATATGAATATATAAATCTGAAGAGTTTGTTTGTTTGCTTGAACGCGCTAATCTCAGGAACTACTGGTCCGATATTAAAAATTCTTTCAGTGTTAGATAGCCCATTTATCGAGGAAGGCTATAGGCTATGTAACATCACGCTACGACCTACGGGAGCGGAGCTGTAACCAAAGATGCGGTTGAAACCGCGAGTGACTTCTAGTAATAAATATAAACCTGTCAACGGCAACGTAATTTTTGCTCCGACCTAATATATGTATGTATATAGCAATATTTATTTTTAGACGCTACGCTGCTATTAAGGAACCAATACAGACTGTAGAGGTACTATAGAGACTGCTTTTGCCGTCGACTTCAGTGGTAACGCCGACTCTATAACCCCAAACAGTAATTAGTCAGTTTTCATAATCATCTCATACTAAGGACTGCTGTCGTCGCCCACAGCTGGACATAGGCCTCCCTCATGGGTCTCTAAGATCATGAGAGGGTTGTTGCGATAATCGCCACGCTTGGCAAGCGGGTTGGTGAGCGCAGTGATACAGGGTACAGGTCGATACACGGAAAGACGCTGCCGCCGATCTTCCGAAGGTATCCCTTGGCAGATTATTACTGCATCCACGGGCAAGAGAGGAGGGGTAACATTCTACTGCCGGCTTCCCACGGGTATTAGTCAGTTTTACCTCGATTTAATTGGCTTTTATTTAGTTGGTGTAACAACAGAAAGGAGTAACGTAAAAGAGAAACGTCAGGCAATAATAAAGGTAAATAGCGCGATAAATACCCGGTTAAATATGTGTTAATAATGTGTCGTGATCGCGAAAGTTTAAAAAAGACAACAGAAAGGACTCCCGTAAGTTTCTGAGATAGCCAGCTGAGACAGATGGACAGTCACAACAAAAGGTTTTTTTACCATTGTTATGGAACCTACACATTGACTGGACTGGAGACCTCTATTGTTATGCCCCTTTTGTTTTTATTCATTTAGAAATAATGTTTGAAAAAAGCAGTTTTATAAGTAGTTGTCGAATTGCTTTGCGTACGAATACTTAAGTTTCGGCATTTCGCGTTCAGAATAATGTCAAATTTCAGATCGATATCAATTGTTTTCAATAAAGGAATTCAGTCATATAAAAACTGTTGAAAAAGCAGGAGGAACCAATACCATGGGTTTTCACAATCTATACTCGCTAGCTACTGTAGTTGAGAAAATGTATGAAAACTTACTAAAATAGGTACTAAAATACGCAGTAAACTACACTACAGCGACTGTAGTTTGGCTTCATTTGCTTTTAATTTGGTACCATGAGTTACAAATCTGACAGATGTCATAGTAACGTATTTTACTACTGTAGTAACGACAGGCGATCTAACAGTGACAACTCATGGTAGACACACTGTACTCTAAAATGTAAAGTTTTAGGTACTAATGGGGGTTTAAATATATTAAATAAGGAAGGTCCAACTAAGAAGAGCTTGTCAAGCCGCTTTAATTTAGAACATGTTCGTTTTCTAATCACGAGAGCACTAGGTTGCAATTTTTTTTAGACCTAAGTGTTCTGTGCCTTAAGTGTAACCCTGTATTGGATGCTACATCTTAAATAAATAACAACCACCCATACATAGATACAGTTTTTTTTTGTATAAATCATAAAAATACCACTTTGGCGCGCAAAGTAAGTGTTACATTTTAGTACCAGTACATTAAAACGAACGAATTTGGTATAACAATCTTGAAGGCGAGAGAAAAGATATTGTTTTGATATTAATTCATTTGGACCCGTACGAAGGCCACAAAGGAATGACAATTTCTTCTATACTACCTTCTATATGTTATTTTTCGCGTTCCAATAATTTGCCGTAATCATGCAAATTATCCTTATTTGAGCTCATTCAATGTATACCTATAGATGAATGGTATCACAATTATAATGAATAGATTAATACTTTATGCACGCGAAGCCTAATTTGGAACCGATGTAATATAGGTAATAGATATGATGTTTTATTAATGCTCTTTAATTGCTGTGGGGTGCCGGCAGTAAAGTGTTACCCCTCCTTTCATGCCCGTGGATGCAGTGAGAGCCTGCTAAGGGATACCTTTGAGATTGACAGCGCGTCCACACTAGAAATATTATCTGCTTCGTATGTACCTATTATGTTTAACGGGAGATTGGCCTCGGTTTCGGTATTTACAACAAATTCAACTTAGTTCAGCCGGTATAAATAACTTTTCAATCATGGTTGTGAAGACTATGCAATTTTTACGAGATATTTATCATGATTACGCCAGCGATCATGGCGTGCGAAACTGCGCCGACATATCGGGAAACTCAATAACACTCAAATCATGGCACATATCCCGTAAATATTGCATAAGTATAGAATTTTGCTAATTTTACTAAGTCCGCATCGAATCACTATCATTAGCTTAGACTTGTTTGTTAATAATCGAAAATAGATGACATAGCCCAAGTGGCGGTTGCTACTGATGCAGAGCGGCAGACGACTACCATACAAAAAGTTAAAGAATTCCCGCCACACGTGCACTGCACGGCTATTTATAGACTATCCCTATTTTGCATCTTTCGACGCCGACTATCGAAACCAATGGGAGCTTTATTTGTAAACATGTGGCCAGAGATGCCGTCATATAAAAAGGGTCGTATACGAAGTCATTTATAAAGGGCTAAGTTATTGTAACTATTATTGTTATAGGATGGTATAGGTGCTGGGCAAGCCTAATCCATCTAACAATGGCCCAGGCACTGCAGCGTCCCGTACAGCATGATTACCAGTTGCTGACGCTGTATAAATCATCTATAATAGATGCAAAGGCCTTACTTTTTTACTTTATTGTAACTACCACTTATTCATATTTAACACGTGCTAATCTGTTATTAAGCACCTATATTCTTAATAATTGAAGTAACATGTTTCTTTTTAGGGTTCCGTACCTCAAAAGGAAAAAACGGAACCCTTATAGGATCACTTTGTTGTCCGTCCGTCTGTCTGTCAAGATCCTTTTTCTCAGGAACGCGTGGAGGTATCAAGCTGGAATTCATATCAAATACTCAGATCTACTTTCCCTTGGAGCTGTGAAAAAATCAAACTTCTAAGCCAACGCAATCAAAGATAGAGCCGTTTATGCCGCAAATTTTCGTCACTCGCAAGGGAATCAAAACCTCCAGGGTACTTCCCGTGAACTAAGAATCTTGAAATTTGGTACGAAGCAACGTCTTATAGCACAGATAAAGGGAAAATTGCGATAACCGTAAATTTTTAGTTACATCATTTAATAAAAATATTTTTAATAATTTTAAACTTACTACCCCTTTCCTCATGAACGCGTAGAGGATGCATATAAAATACTCAGGT
The DNA here is from genome assembly GCA_963082625.1 of Pasiphila rectangulata. Lineage (NCBI taxonomy): Eukaryota > Metazoa > Arthropoda > Insecta > Lepidoptera > Geometridae > Pasiphila > Pasiphila rectangulata. The sequence continues at coordinate 24,244,637 of OY720236.1, forward strand.
CTTATATACCTACAGGTATGTACAGAACCCTTGGTTCGCGAGTCCGACTCGCACTTGGCCGGTTTTTAATTTAATTTAGCTTTAGATGACCTTTATAATGTGCTTATACATATTTGGTAAGTCCAAAACTTTGTCTGATTGTTCCTGTTTGTTATAATAATTTATTTGAATATTTTTTAGATGTAGCTAATTGGAGTAGCACTAGCCCAAGCTATTTAAATATTTTTATTTGTATATTTTTCGTGTATCTTCTGTTGATGGCTCAAATAAATTAATTAATTAAGGAAAACAGCTTAGTCCGATTAAGACGTTTTCACATGTTCTTTCCCTTGAACTTTGCTGACGAGAAGGATAGGTGCTGGGCAAACTTATTCCACCTATCAATGTTCCAGACAAAGCAACGCCCCGTACAGCATGACTACCCGTGTTGCTGACGCTGTTTAAATCATCTATCATAGAGGTGAACAGGTTAATAAGGTAACATAACCATTATTATTAATTAACTGGGTTTTTTTCTACATATGTATAATAAAAATATATATCTATGTACTATAATGTATTAAGTATATCAGTCATCTAGTACCCATAACACAAGCAAAAAAAAAGCTAAGCAGATAAGCTTGGGGCTAGATAATGCTGTGTGATTTGTCCAGCATTATTTATTTATTTATTATTGAACGCCCAGAATGCAAGCTGTAAAAACCTGTTAGCTATACAATCATCATTATCATCACCTCAGCTTTAAAAAAACGTCCACTACTGAACACAGGCCTCCCTCATGAGTCTCCATGAGGGGTAGTTACCATACTCACCACGCTTGGCAGGCGGGTTGGCGAGCACAGTACGTATGTTGATGCACGGAAATACGCTGCTGCCCATATTCCGGAGGTATCCCTTAGCAGGCTCTTACTGCATCCACGGGCATGAGAGGAGGGGTAACATTTTACTGCCGGCACCCCACGGCATGTACAATAACAACGTTTTATTCAATCCGTTTTGCTATCAAATTTTTCTGATTCTGAACTACTATATTATAGTCATTGATTTTTCTTCGAAGGTTTCCTCTTTTTCTCCTATATATTATATCTGTCTGTCTACATTATACAACGTGTTACATAATACCCCAATAAAAATATAATTAATTATCAAAGCCAAAAATACTGTCAACCCTAGTAAGCTGTCATATCAGGGAACCAGATTATTTAACAGAAAGGCCTACGTACCTATTTTACATAATAATTGTCTACTTTAATAGTTTTTTCTATTTTTCATTTATAAATGATTGCTACTTCAATACAAGGACTCAAGTAGTGGCTTCAAAAAATGCCAAGATGGAAAAAAAATATGTTGTCAATTTCAAATCTTCTAATCGATATCCTACAACTGTTTCGAGTTTTTTAGCCAGCATTTTTTGCAAAGTAACGATGCTTTCTAACTCGGAAATTACGATATGATATTATGGCCTACGCCATGAAGATAGCAAATTCTCCGGACCTCACACCTTTGGACTTCTTTTTGTGGGGTTATGTGAAGGACAGAGTGTATTTCTCATTCCCAACGGTTGCCGAGATGGAACAGCGTGTTAGATCGGTTTTCGCGTCAATAACACCGACGATGATAGTGCGAAATGCCACACAAGCCATATCCGAGAGATTGTGTTTTGAGCCGTTTCTGTAAATTTGACGTTTATTTATGAAAAAGTAAGTGTTCGCTTAGGTTGTTTCGTTAGGTTAGGTCTTTTAAATTTTTTGTCGTTCCGCGAATAAGGTACAAATGTAGGTACATTCTGCGTAGTTTACTCTTTAATTTTTCTGAAATAGGGTTTGCACATCAGTGAAAATATTTTTTTTTGGTATATTATACAGCGCTACTACGGTACTTAAATATTGTGAATTGGCTCGTTATAAGGCCCCATTTAACCTCCTTTCGGTTTTATGGGTAGTTTTGTAACACCCTGTACATATACTGTTACTATATAAATCTTGTTCTTCATCTTGTTAATTATATTATGAGCCGTGATGTAGAGCGAGATTCTCTAGCACAGGTATTATATACTTAAAAGAGAGTCTCACACCGTGGATAATGTTTAGATTAAGTAAGAGAAAATAAACATATTTGTATTTGTTACGGGATACTCACTAAATCAAAAGGACTCTAGTAGACAGTATGGTAGTTAAAAGTCAATAAAGTTCTAGACTACCTACTACCATCCTACATGTCTATCTATACTAACTTAGACGAGATAAATCCTCGTCTAAGCTTAAAACATTATTGCGTGTCTCTGTCATCTCCTGTGCAGAGCTCCGCCCATAATAAAGATCTAAAAAGAAATAAATGCAATGGAGAGTTTAAATTTAATACTATGAGCTTGCGGTATTCGTTTCTCTGGAGCAATATAACTTTTAAGCTAATTGCTGTACATCTAATAAGAGTAGTTTCATCTTTCCCCCCTTATCTATGTGTGCGCACTTACCTATGAACCCCATTATACATAAAAGATGAAAAAAGATAAAAATATGTTTATTTTGTCACTTATTACGAACAGTTAACAAAATTATAAAATTATTCTTAGAACTAAGTCAAAGTGACAAAAAAGGTCACCATTCAGCTTGTGCTTGGTCACCTTGTCTGTGATAGATGGCATATCCACTGAGCACATGTAATAAAACATAGCATTATAAAAAAGGTATCAAAAAATAAATTATATCAATTACAGAGACGATATCATTCATAGATAAATAGATAATAAGACATATAATCGATGATTTAATTTAACTATCATTTATTTGACAGATCATTTTGTTAGTTTTGTATGAAATACCTAAGTCAAAACTAGGTACTGAATCATTTAATCATTGTGCACGTAAAACATTAAATGAAATTTACTAAATCACATCTCGAATATTACATCGGTTTTCCCTTCTATATCAGTTAATAAAACATTTGTTGTTGAGGGAGCTTGGGAACCTGCCAAGAGCGAGTCGGACTCGCGCACCGAGGATTCCGTGCCATCATACAATATAATATAATGATAAAGGCGGTTTTTATTTGTTGAAGAACCTTGACAGGGCCATCTTTTGTCTAATGGCGGAAATTATGTAGATTTTTTACACTTTCGATGATTTTTAAAAAACTATGCAAATTAGAGAGTTCGTTATAATTTTTCTGGAATCTTTACATACACTTCTATTAGAAATAAAAGTTTCAGAGGTTTATCTCAGCAAACTTCGGAGATAAGGGGCGTGGAGGTTATTCAAAGTTTTTTGTAAAAATGTCGAAAACTGTACGGCTTAAAGCAAACTAAAAACTGTTTATTAATGCTTTCATATGATACCCCACATAACCAAGTAACTTCATAAAAAAATTGAGACCCCCTTTCCACCACCCTCGCCTAAAAACCTATGCAAATTAGAGAGTTTGCTTAAATTTTCTTTACATATACTTCTATAAGCAATAAAAGTTTCAGGGAATTATCTCTACAAACTTCGGAGATAAGGGGGGAACGCTATTTTTTTAACGTTTTTTGTAAATAAGTCGAAAATTATAGTGATACCATAAGGGTTCCTTTTCACCATTTTGGTCCGGAACCCTGAAAATGAAAATTAATTTCACGTGTTTAAAAAACAACTAGCCTAACATAATTAAACATAGCACTGATAACTAGAATGTAGGAATCTTAGCATTGTTTTCTTGTTAGTTAATAGTTTTATGGTACACGACGAGGAAATTTTTTAAATTTATAATTTAAGTCATAAGTGACAATTGTCTGTCTTTGTTGATAATACATTTTTTTAAACCTAAACCTAAGTATAATAGAATAGTCCGGCTTAAACGACCCACATTCCGACAGATATTATAACTTTGTTTGATTGTTTGCAACCTCATCAAGCAAGAACAGAATAGATTAAGCGGAAACTTTGCTCATAAATAGATTTGAAGCTCAGGACTAACACGTTGGCTACTTATAATAAATTAATCGATTCAGGCGTGGCTTTGCGGAAATCCATTATGATAATAACATAATATATCTAATGAGCGCTTGAAAAACACTCAAAAAGAATTCGACACGCGTTTTGCCTCTCTTCATGAGAAATAGGCTAGTCATAGAATATACTAGAAACAACAAAAACGCAGGGGTAGTCAGCCAGAGAGCGAACAACACCACCGCTTCCTGTACGTTTTGCCTTATGTATGACAGCTTTTTTATTTTTTTTGGATTGACAATATATTATGTTGTTGACTGCAGATGGCCATGACAACGTTACCGGACTATGGCGAGCGCAGAAGGCACCCAGCCGCAAAAGTTAGGTTGGGGCAACAAGCTCAAGGGCACCACTTAGGTTCGAACCACGGCTTGGACTGTTGCCAGATTTTTAATGTACTGATGGTTAACGTCCTGGTGCAAAACTGCACCTTAAGACGGAAGAGTGTATTCTTCGGCCCCGCTGGCGGGACCGGTTATTGAAAGTGTTTCTAGCAGCTAATGTGGGACGGGTTGACGTCACCTCCGGGTTAGCGGCGGTGAGCTCGTCAATGGGCAAGCCGAGAACGTGTCTCGGTCGACGGAGGAAAGAACTCGTGGGCAATGGCTCTATCGGGTAGTCGGAGGATATATGACCGCACTTTCTGTTAGGCGTTTAAATAGGCTATTTTATTTACTTGTTGGGTACATCGTGCAAGCCGAAGCAAAAGCAAGCACGAAATAATATTAATGTCAAATGTCTACAGAGTTTGAGAGACAATGTTGACTGAGGTAGCCACTGCTGTACATTGTACTGCCAGTCCATTAATATATTAGAGACCCCGGCCGCCACTACTCCCAGTGGACGTCCATTGTGCAACTGGAACCTGATTAATGATGGCATTGTGTTGTGCATTGTCAATACTATTGTAACCTTGTGTGCTTATTGGTACATTATATTGAGAGTTTGAAATCTTTTTTAATACCATGGAGCCTCGTTTGGGCAGAGACGCAAAGATTTGGGGGTTAGCGAGTTCAGTACGGGATGTTGATACACGGAAAGACGCTGCTGCCCATCTTCCAGAGGTATTCCTTGGAATATTCTTACTGTATCCACGGGCAAGAGAGGAGACGTAACTTTCTACTGCTGGTACCCCACGGCAACAAAAACATTTATTTAGACATTTTCATTTAGTTCTATGATAGCAACGCAACGACGACTGTTGGAGACTTCAGTGTCAGGAACTGGTAATCATGCTTAACGGGACGCTGCGGTGCCTGGGACATTGTTAGATGGATTAGGCTTACCGCAGCACCTATACCATCTTTTCAGCTTGGTCAACTATTAGTCAGAGGAAAGAAACGGTCAATACGTCTGAAGCTAAGCCGCGGGTTTCCTCACGATGTTTCCTTCCCGTTAAAGTATGTGTTGAGTGTGCACATAAAATTTGCAAGAAATAAAAATCCATTGGTGCAGGGCCGGTAGCTACACAGAATACCTAATATTAGGTAAGTAGAATGCCAAATGCCACTCGGAACAACTGGGCCGTTCTGTTTCATAATTAAGTCGGTTATCCTACAAACTGGATACGACACGTCAGCGAGCAATACCCTTTGCATCATTTACAAGTCCACCCCTGATATAAGCCATCGAAATACTGGTCTAGTACTCTACGCAATAAAGTTCAAATCAAAGCGCAGGTTCCACAGACAATTAACGATTTAGTGAAGTTTCCGGGCGAACAAATTAAAACGCTTTCAAGGGTTCAGGAATCGCGTTCGAAGCTGATGTGAAAAAAGGTTTTGCTGGATATTCAGTTAATTGGTCCTCGTTCCCGTTTTACATACGAGCTTCCGTCCAAAAATGTTTTAATTGTTTCCCGTGGACTAAGAATTGATGATGGTGGCATGTGGTAAGCGCAGCGTAGGACGTCTAGCAACAAGATAGGCTGACGACCTAATGAAGACCGCAGATCGACGGTGAATGCAGGTCGCTTCCAACCGCAATAACTGGAAATCCATGAGGGAGGCCTATGGCCAGCAGTGGACCTCCTAGGACTGAAATGATGATGGTGATCATCATCGTCATACGAGTGGATACCTACGGGGTAGGGTTCCCTTTGTGAACGTCACATAAAGTGGTATATATATTGACACGCCTGGTATTTTCGATATTGTAGTGAGCGAAGAGCACAAGTTGTTCAAATACATTACATTGTCAGCATCCACACCAGTGGGTGGTGGATGAAGCGTGCTATGCTCGGAGTCTCTCTGAAGGATAAAATCCGCAACGAGGTAATCCGACAGAGAACCAAGGTCGTCGACATAGCACATAGGATTAGCAAGCTGAAGTGGCAGTGGGCTGGCCATATCTGCCGAAGAACCGACAACCGTTGGGGTAAACGAGTTCTTGAGTGGAGACCGCGGCTTGGTAAGCGTAGTGTAGGACGACCACTAGCTAGATGGAGACTTGATGACTTGCGGACGGTCGCTGGTAGACGCTGGATGCTGCATGCTGAAGACAGGGTGAAATGGCGCAGATTTGGGGAGGCCTATGTCCAGCATTGGACTAATATAGGCTGATGATGATGATGATGATGACAGCAGTGGGTGTCTGGGCAGTGGCCACCCACCGCGGTCCTGTCCATCCATTGACGCCCATGACGTTCACTAGGACGACGCGGGTCGTGGTCGACGTGGTCAATAAATGCAGCATAGTAGTACAATAGCATTAAGAGCGCGGTGTTCATAAACATCATCTCTCAGCCGAAGGTTCATTAATCTCCAAGCTGTCTACTAGTCTTAAGTGGTTGTTGGCGAGCGCAATATTGGATGTCGATAAACGGCAAGACGCTGCTGCCTATCTTCCGGAGGTATCCATTGCATACACACAACAATTAAAAATTAGTCATCTAGCTTATTATAGATGACTAAGCTGAGAGGATGGTATAGGTTCTGGGCAAGCCTAATCCATCAAACAATGTCCCAGGCACTGCAGCGTCCCGTACAGCATGATTACCAGTTGCTGCATCTGTATAAATCATATACCTTTAATAGATGCAAAGGCCTTTCTTAACTTAGCCTATTATTAATCTGCAAGGCTGCGGTGACTGATGTAGACCAACCTTTCTCCTTGGCGCCGCGCTCATTGCGAACGCGCACCTCCTGTGCGGGGCTGGCTTCCTCCCAGACCTCGCCGTCGGCGGCCACCACAGCCAGCGACATCAGCATCAGGCCAGCGGCCATGCGCCACCAGTACTTGTTCTATAACAAAGACACCTAGTAAGTAAAAGACTCATTAGTCTTCCTGGGAGCAAAAGACTCACCAGTCTTCCTGGGACCAAAAGACTCACCAGTCTTCCTAGGACCAAAAGACTCATCAGTCCTCCCGGGACCATGCCTGGTGCAATACGGTCGAAACATCGGGAAATAGTAAAGGTAATTTACGCGATAATTTCCGGTTATGTGTATATTAACAAAGACATGCTCGTACTCTTAAACATTCTGACAAAATTAATTTGTTATTTTTAAGAAACTAATTTTAAGCTTGTAAATTTAGCGTATCAGTAATCTATTTATTTGTTTATTTTTTTAACAAAAAAAAGAAGTGGTAGTAGAACTACATATTTTTGATGAGTTCATCCAGAATAGTACTACCACCATACCTGTTACATACATTGCTGTGTTCCGGTTTGAAGGGTAAGGAGGCTGGTGAAATTACGGACAAATACAACTCTATGTCTGATGGTGACGGGTGCATTGCAATGCAGCGTTGGTAAAGTGATTCGTGAACGTGATCACCGCAGTTGTAACACGAGTAGGTAGAGACAACCGCTACACATCAAGTGGGCCTTCGGTTTGTTTCGTCATATATTCTTAAAAAAATAAGAATCAAATCATCATCATAATTATTTCAGCCGTAGGAAGTCCACTCATGAACAAGGGCTTCCCTCATGGACCTCCAGGTATTGCGGCTGGAAGCGGCCTGTATCCACCACCAACCTGCAGACCTCCTACGTCAGACGTCCTACGCTGCGCTTGGCGGTCCGTGGCCTAAATTCGACAACCTTTCGGCCCCATCGGCCATCTGTTTCTTAGAGATGGCCTGCCCATTGCCACTTCAACATGCTAATCCGTTTGGCTACGTCGGTGACCCAAGTTAGACAGAAGACTCAAGTATCTCCTCATTTAGGATTCGATCCTATAGAGAAACCCGGAGCATAGCCTTCTCCATAGGTCGTTGAGCGACTCTGAACTTACCATGAATCACCGGCCGTGAAGCAAGGTGACTAGGGCTGTAGGCATTGATATAAAAGCATAGATGAGCCCTCATATCGAAAACACTGGCATTGTGTTTACAATACTGCCGACGAATGCGTAACACGCCACGCGTACCGAAAAAATAGTCTTATCTCTTTTTTCCCACATTATTTGCAAACACAATTTCTCTTTCTTGCAATCGCCATTTTTTTATTTGTTATTTTGACAACGGAAGCAAACAAATAGTTATATAACAAAATCGTAATACTTACGAGTGAAATGTTACACCTTTGGCTTTATTTGTGTTTCTAGAATTGTTGGTGCACTTGCGAAATGCACAACATGGCACTTTGTGGCACTTTTCATCTATTTTAGATGCAAAGATCAACACGCCCGGCTGTGTTTCGATGTGCACTGATTCAAAAAGTTAGCTCACTCATCATCGTTTGGAAACACAACGGCGCGGTCTCAGTACGGTGAGGGCTCATCTATGCTTTTATATCAATGGCTGTAGGGAGACGAATCTCTTCACTACACGTGCTCCTGCATTCGGCCTTGACTCCCAAAATTGCAGTGTTCTGGATCTGGCTTTTGATTCAGCTGCCTAGCGAGAGTCTCTAGAGATGTTGATCCTGACTCTTCGCAATGAGTTCGTGAACAGAAAGAACTATCGAAACAATAGTCGCTGAGTTAACATCCCACATGGTGGCAATCTCGTGGGCTAAATGGCTTGTAAACCTGACAATTGTGAATAGGAAATGAGCAAGCGCAGTCTATCTCGCTCGCTTTATATCCTCTTTACATTGTCGGTCTTGCTCGTGCATCAAAACCGGTTTCTTATCGGCAGGCCTAAACTGCTCGATGCGAATATGATTAGTTTATTTTTTTAACAATTGTGTTAGTGTTCTTATTCTGATTGCATTGTTTTAAGAGTATGTTTTTGATTGTTTATATTAGTTCGTAGTTATGTGATTTTATTAAACTTACATAAAGCATGCAAACCGTTCAAGGGTTTGCATGCTTTTAGCTAAGTACTTTATTTTCTGTATGTTATTAATAAATAAATAAAAAATTAAGACTTTTGTGTAAGTTTATCTTCCTCGGCTTTCACGAGATTCATCATATGGAATGGTAATAAACGAGTATTGGCTTCGCTTAGCTAAGCTGTTTTTACGTGAAACGGAACATACATACATATACTTTCACTTTTATACATATTAGTAGGGATTATTAATATTCCAGGTATTCCAACGAATATACATGTTTATTGTTTTTTGGATCACGTCATGTTGATACCAAAATAACTCATGAGCAATAATTGTTATTGTAGGAAACATCGTACAATAAATAATACGTACTCTACAAAATAAGGTTTTCTGATAATATCATCATCATTTCAGCCGTAGGACGTCCACTGCTGGACAAAGGCCTCCCTCATTGATCTCCAAGTACTGCGGTTGGAAGCCGTCTGCATCCACCGCCGACCAGCAGTTCTCACCAAGTCGTCTGCCCATCTTGTAGGTGGACGTCCTACGCTGCGCTTGCCGATCCGTGGCCTCCATTCGAGAACTTTGCTGCCCCATCGGCCATCTGTTCTGCGCGCTATATGGCCTGCCCATTGCCACTTCAACGTGCTAATCCGTTTGGCTATGTCGGTGACCCGAGTTCTTCTACGTATCTCCTCATTTCTGATTCGATCCCGTAGAGAAACCCCGAGCATAGCCCTCTCCATAGCTCGTTGAGCGACTCTGAGCTTGTTCATAAGGCCAATAGTGAAGGACCACGTCTCGGTTCCATATGTCATCACTGGTAACACACACTGGTTGTAGACTTTCGTCTTAAGGCACTGAGGTATGTTGGACGAAAAGACGTTGCGAAGTTTCCCAAACGCTGCCCATCCGAGTTGGATTCGACGATTGACCTCTTTCTCGAAGTTGGACCTACCTAATTGGACTGTTTGTCCTAGGTATACGTACGCGTCGACAACTTCAAGAGCCGAGTTCTCAACCATAACTGGGGCAGGCACGACATGGACATTTGACATGATTTTCGTCTTGTCCATGTTCATTTTAAGGCCTACCCGCTGGGAGACTCGATTGAGGCCTTCGAGCATCGTGCTGAGCTCTTCCATCGACTTTGCCATGACCACAATATCGTCGGCAAATCGAAGGTGAGTGATGTATTCGCCGTTAATATTGATGCCCAGCCCTTTCCATTCCAGGAGCTTGAAGGCATCTTCCAAAGCGGTCGTAAACAGTTTCGGAGAGATTACGTCTCCCTGTCTTACGCCTCTTTTTAAGGGAATCGCCTTCGAGCTCTGTTCTTGTACTCGGACTGACATAGTGGCGTTTGTATACAAACACTTCAACACTTCGATGTACCGATAGTCAATTCGGCATCGTTGGAGAGACTCAAGCACCGCCCATGTTTCGATCGAATCGAAGGCTTTCTCATAGTCCACAAACGCAAGACATAGCGGCAAGTTATACTCTTCGGTCTTCTGTATGACTTGCCGCAGCGTATGTATGTGGTCTATGGTACTGTAGCCTTTTCGGAACCCGGCTTGTTCGGGAGGCTGGAAGTCATCAAACCTGCGTTCGAGACGGTTCGCGATGACCCTTGAAAACAGCTTATAAACATGGCTCAACAGCGAGATGGGTCTGTAATTCTTAAGTAAGGTTTTGTCACCTTTCTTGAAAAACAGAACCACCACGCCCTTGTTCCATGCTTTCGGCGTCGTACCTTCAAGCAAGGCGGAATTAAATAGCTTCTGAAGGACTTTAAGTACCGGTGATCCACCCGCTTTCAGAAGCTCTGAAGTGATTCCGTCCTCACCCGGCGCCTTGTCGTTCTTAAGCTGTTTCAAGGCCATCCTGATCTCGTACAGGCTGATGTCCGGGATATCCTCGGTATAATGTCGGGTCAGTTTAGCTCTTGGGTCGTTGGCCGCACTGCAAACAGGTTTAGTGACCGAATCGTAGAGCCGTCCATAGAACCTTTCGACTTCCCTTAACACTTCTGCTTTACTTGACGTTATGCTGCCATCTTCCCTCTTCAGCTTCGTCATCTGGCTCTGCCCAATAGAACTATCTCTCGCGAACACTTTGGAGCCTTTATTCCGCTCTATCGTATCTTTAATACTGGCTGTATTAAAGGTACGAATATCGTGCCGCAAGGATTTCCAAATTTGTCTATTGAGCTGCCTATGTGACTGAGCATCATCGGGAGACTGCAGTCGCAAAGAACGTCGTTCAGCCATGAGGTTTAGGGTGTCATCAGAAAGTTTCTGAGGTCTATTAGTACGGGGGGTCTTAAAGAACTGGGACCCCACCGTATGGACGGTTTCTACGAACCTGTTATTGATCTCGTCCACCGATGCATCTACTCCTAGACAGTCAAAGCGATTTGCGAGTTCGAGTTGAAAGCTCTCGAGGTTTTGGATATGTGCGCGAGTGGGTCGGAGCGTAGATTTCATCAAACGGGACCTTTCAAGTTTAACGTTCATATTCAATGTGCCCCTTACAATTCGGTGATCACTGCCGGTTTTCACCCTGTGAATCACAGAGACATCATTGAATATTCGTTTCTTGTTGGTCAGGATGAAATCAATCTCATTTCTCGTAGAACCATTGGGACTCATCCAGGTCCATTTCCTGTGAGGCGGCTTCTGGAAGAAAGAATTCATCATAAAGAGTCCTTCTTTCTCCAGAAAATCGGCCAGCCTCTGTCCCCTGGGGTTCCGTTGCCCATACCCAAATTGCCCCACTCTCAACTCATCATCGCTTCTCATGCCTAGCTTTGCATTGAAGTCCCCCATTACAACAGTGAAGTGAGTGTTGTTCGTATGTATGGCTCTACTGATGTCCTCATACATAGACTCTACTTCTTCATCTGGGTGTGACGAGGTCGGCGCATATACCTGAACGACCTTCAGCAAATATCGCTTAGATATTCTGAGTGTTAGGTACGCGACCCTGCTCGACACACTGTCGATGGTGACAATGTTGTTAATGAGTGACTTGTGAACGAGAAACCCGACACCACCTTGGGACTGTTGGTCGCCCTCCCGGTAGTATAGTAGGTTACCGGACTTAAGGGATATCGTGTCCTCGCCCTCTCTACGGACTTCTGATAGCCCCAAAATGTCCCAGTGTAATCTACTAATTTCTTCTTCCAGCTCAACAATCTTCCAGGATTAGGTCATTTTTAGATCTGATAATATATTTGCATTGAATTCATCAATCTTTAATTTTCCTCACATATAGAAATGCAGAACATCACTTTACATGGACAACATTATCATTGTTCTAGAATTGGATATTTTAGCAAAACATTTAGAATGAGTAAATTATGAAGTTCCTTCGACTAATCGTCTGCGTATCTCGTGACATCAACACCCACAAAACACTTTCGTGGTCTTTTAGTGTAAGTGCGAGTCGGACTTGCACAACGAGGGTTCCGTACAAACCTGTAGGTATATAAGACCTGAGTATTTGATATGAATTTCAATTTAATACCTCCACGCGTTCATGAGGAAAAAAGTCGTAACTTTGAAATTATTAAAAATATTATTATTATATGATGTAACTAAAAATTTACGGTTTTCGCAATTTTTCCTTTATCTGTGCTATAAGACATTGCTTCGTACCAAATTTCAAGATTTAGAGTTCACGGGAAGTACCCTGTAGGTTTTGATTCCCTTGCGAGTGTCGAAAATTTGCGGAAATTTGCGGCATAAACGCCTGTAACTTTTGATTGCGTTGGCTTAAAATTTTTTCACAGATCCAAGGGACAGTAGACCTGAGTATTTGATATAAATTCCAGCATGATACCTCCACGCGTTCCTGACAAAAAAGGTCTTGACAGACAGACGGACGGACAACAAAGTGATCCTATAAGGGTTCCGTTTTTTTCTTTCAATGTACGGATCCCTAAAAATGACCTAATCCTGGAATTTCGAAAAACTAAAGTTGTTCTTTGTGGTGGTCAGAAGCACCCCGGTTTGCGTTAGTACACCATATTGTAATAAACCATGTATTGATTTATCATTAAGTTTTGGTAACATACAATCTTCAAAATTTGAATATTTGTAAATATTACGCACGGAGCATAGGTTCCGTGCCAGAGTTGTATTTTTTAATATTGGCTCCTTCGGATAAAGAGCCGACGCGAAGCCTACAGATAGTAGCGAGCAGTTCCTACTCTGCTAGATAATACGGCCCTGCAATTTTATTGGGGCCAGTAACTTAGACTTGATGTGATACATTTTCAGCACGTGTTTGCAGCGAGCAAAACAAAGAGATCGCGATATCGTCAGTCAGTCAACTTTTATCCCCCTGCGCTAAAATTAACTCCGAGCTCGGTTCAGTTGATAACGAGACTCAAAACAACACTAACTATACACACCCACCTACTACATCATGCAAAGTTTTGGATTCGGCGACTTTAGATTCAATTAGGGTTCTAGTGAGCTGTTTCAATAAAAGAGAAAAGTATTCCCTACTGTACCTAATAGATGGAGCTAGTGGATGGAGCTGGTGGTACCTATAAGTTTTTTTTCGTTATAAAAGGTGTATCATCATCATCTCAACCGTAGGACTGACGTCCACTTCCACTGCTGGACACAAGCCTCTAGAGCTGTTGTTTGTATTGTTCACTAATGTATCTAATAGATCATGAAGCGGTTGTTGCCATAATCACCACGCTGGGCGAGCGCAGTACGGGATGTTGATACACGGAAAGACGCTGCTCCTTGCAGGGCATCCACGGGAAAGAGAGGACTTGCATACTACTGCCGGCACCCCACACCCGACATTTTAATGCTTTCTTGTTGTAAAAACTGTTGTATGAATTCTAGAGCTTTTTTCCGTTTACGCCTTCTGCGATTGCCATCTTGAGATTTTGTGGTGCTATGTAAAACATATTCTGTTCGAATAAGCTATTATGTAAAATCAGGCTGTTTAGATTGAACTAAGCCTTAGCTTTAACGGTTAAGGAAACATCGTGAGGAAACCCGCGGCTTAGTTAGCTTCAGACGTATTGACCTGTTCTTTCCTCTGAATAATAGCTGACTAAGCTGAGAGGATGGTATAGGTGCTGGGCAAGCCTAATGCATCTAACAATGTCCCAGGCACTGCAGCGTCCCGTACAGCATGATTACCAGTTGCTGACCCTATGTATATCATCTATAATAGATGCAAAGGCCTTACTTTTAGATTGAACTCGATTTTTCTTCAGTTTTTTCTTCAGAAAATGTTGAACTCTCTCTTGTTGGATAAATATGGAGCATCACGATAAAGGAAGTCCGGTTGTTTTCACCATTTATAACTCAAGAACTAAGATTTTTTGGATTTGTCTGCGCCAGGAATAACATTTAGCGTGATATAGACTATTTTAACATTGAAAATGTTTACAGAAATAAAAAATTATAGGGTAATAAAAAATATTTTTGGATACTTCTAGTACGGCATGGCTTTTTTATAATATCTTGAGAATGAATTAACTCAATTACAGTGTGTTTTTGAGGACAGTATTAGTAAAGTTAGAATTAGTTAGACAGATAATAAAAATTAAAAAAAATATTAATTAAAATCGTCATTTAATCGTATACATCGATACAAGTAGGTATTTAAAATCTGAAGGTGTGTTTGTATGTATGCATATGTGTCACATCTTCAAGCAAGAACAAAGACAGATGAATTTGAAACTTAGCGCATGTCATAGATGTCATCATCATCATCAACATGTCCACTGACGTAGGATGTCCGGTGCTGGACGTAGGCCTCCCTCATGCATCTCAAAGATCACGAGGGGTTTTTGTCATACTCACCACGCTTGGCAGGCGGGTTGGTGAGCAGTATGGGATGTTGATACACGGAAAGACGCTGCTACGAATCTTCCGGATTTTCCCTTGGAAGATTCTTACTGCACCCATGGGTACGAGAGGAGGAGCAACATTCTACTGCCGGCACCCCACGACAATATCGCATTAAATTGAAAATATGTGGTCTGCACCTAAATGGAAGCAAACGGCCCACATAATATTACGCAGCATAAAATTTATTAGCGAGCTATCATTATTTCGTATTCGCTCAGTACCTACTACATCGCACAAATAAACAATAATCAATTATAAAATTAATTAGTACATGATTAACGAACCGTGTATTTAATTAAACACAACTTGCTGTCACGGCGTACTTCTTTACGCCTCAAAATCAACCCCTTTACTACTCTACTAACTAAAGTAACTACTAAGTAAGGCTTTTCGAATGTATCATGCGAATTCATGATGTACGAGACGCTGCAATGTCTGAGACTGCCCAGCACCTGTACCATCCTCCCAGATTAGCCGGCTGTTAGTCACAAGAAAGAACAGGTCAACTACATCTGTTATAGATTAAGCCGCGGGTTTCCTTCTGATGTTTTTCTTACCAATATTACCTGTATTAAGGGACTCGCGGAAGAAGGTTCTCGTACTATTATTTGGCAAACTCTCGATGCTAATAGTTTTATTAACACGGCTATTATATATTATAACGCGGTTTATTATCACGGCTCGATGTTAATAGTTTTATTAACATCGAGCAAGGAACGGCAAAAATAACGTTTGTCGTATGGGAGGCCCTTAAATATTTGTTTTATTTTAATTTAATCATTTATTTTTAAAGTGGACTTACAACTAAATATTCTGTGAATATTTCAAGCGTATATATTCAAACGTATTCCCGTTATTGACATTGACCAAAAACGGAAAAAAAAATCACGTTCGTTGTATGGGACCCCCGTCAATATTTATTTTATTCTGTTTTTAGTATTTGTTGTGCAACAGAATACATCATCTGTGAAAATTTAAATTGTCTATCTGTTCATTAAATGCAGCCGGGTAGTACAGACAGACGGAAAAACAACGGAAAGACGGAAATAAAGTTTATTTACATAAAGTTTATTTATTTTATTTTATTTTAAAAACAGACGGTCAGTCAGGCAGACAGACGGACAGCGGAGTCTTAGTAATAGGGTCCCGTTTTTACCCTTTGGGTACGAAACCCTAAAAAGCGTAAAATAAAAGAAAAAATTAACACTAGTACCTATCTAAAAAGTGCAATAGAAGAAAAAAGTTTAGGCATATTATAGGATTCGTACTCTCCACGAGGATAGTTCACAACACTACTATACAAATTTAATATATTATTTTGCCTTTATGTCGAGGCATTATGCTCTATCCTATTATTTCTGTTTTATTTTGTAATTTATGACGCGTCCAAATGGTCCATGCGGCCGCACTAAGTATTTTTTAATTTTGTATTAGCGATTTCCGCGTCAGGGATATACTTGTTTCAGAAATCACAAAACATTTGGTATTAAAAATTAGAAATATAAAATATTATGTTTTGAATTTTTCATGTTATAAGCAACCTCTAACTTGAACGAAAATATTCAAAAAAACTGCTTGATTTTTTCCATGCTTATAAATTTAAACTAGTTAACACGACAGAAAAAATACCCGAAACTTCTCTTACAAAACATAGATTACATATCAGGTGAAAAAACCGATTAAAGCCTCTGAATTTCCTGTAAACATACATAAGTCTATAAACCCACGTCAAAATGGACATAGTTTTTATTTTAAAGGATAATCACTGTTGTGGCGCTTACGACTTTCCATTTCAAGCTAGCTTTTCGCGTCAGTTTGTATGCAGGCGCACTCCCTCAGTCCCTGTTTTTACATTGTACCAATGAATTGAAAACATTGTAAACTACATTAAAATTAAATAATCGTATAACAAATTTAATTAAATAATGGCTGTTACAAAAACGAATAACCTTCGTCACATTAACAATAAGACTATGTAATGGTATCGTACTTTATAAAAAAAAATGAAAATTAAGAAATATGATAATCAGCACCTAACATAATATTAATTCTCATATATGTACCTAACTAATTAAATTAACATTATTTTTTCATTATATCTTAGTTAAAAACATTTAAAATGTATCTAATCACTTAAAAAATAAGTTAAAACTTTAACTAATAGCTCATTTTCGTTTATAGGTAAATTAACGACTACGCGGTGAAACTTAAATACATTTATACATACTATTTTATTAAACTGGGCCCTTATCTCCAGTTGGTATTGAGTTATTTATGTCCTATCGCGACTGTAATATTATACGATAACGCTCTCGATGCCGAGGCAAGGGTCAAAAACACAGTCCTTTACTATCCCCTATACATTCGAACACCTAGGCTTTTATAGGTTCTGAATTCGTGTAAGATATAAGAATAACTAGGTATATTGCTTCATTTGGCTTCTTTTTGAATAACGTACAGCGCGAGTAAAAATTACAATTAGTGTTTCTAAATTACAATTAGTGTTTCTACATACATATTTTTTTTTGGCGAAATCCACTTTTCATAAAAAAATTTGCAGCTGCTTTGTGTTGAATTTCAACATTTTGTTATAATTTTAGAGGATTAGGGAAAAAACGCTAAACAGGACGTGTTGTAGAATAAACAGAACATCCCACAGAGCGTAATTGGTTCACGATCGATTTCGAATTACATCTCAAAGATATTAAGACAACATTATGGATGTTTTGCACCGTAAACAGTCTAAACGTTTGAATAGGGCGTGTTGCGACCGCGCGTTGTAAAAAAGTCAAACGAGGTCAAATGATTGTCTAAATTGCATAGGAACGCGAACGAACACAACATTTGTGTGGAGCGAAGCCACCACACCCCCGGGATAGACGCTGCGCACTAATTTAACATTATGTAACGTTAATCGAGACACTTTTGGCACCCCATAAGCCTCCACCCTTATGCCTTAATTAGCTATCGATTTTATTAATTCGCGAAAAAACATCCAATTGTAATCTTAAGTTTTAAAAAGGAACGAAACATAATAAATTTAAGATCGCAACAATTCCCGCCCAATTTACTTTTAAATAAATTTACAGAGCTGAGAACCGAAGCGTATCATGCAAACTGCAAACTTACCTCCATTGTTGAGATTTGCTTGCGTGCAAGTTCACTGCAGGTCGGGACGTGGGGCCGCGGCGACGCTCGGGCTGCGAGTGACGGCGGTCGCAGCTCCCGCGTTCCAGGAGGACGCCTATCGATCGAGCAGCCGGGACTCCTCCGCTCCACAGAGTTGCCAACTCGCCAGCTACTTGCGGCCACGACTAAAGGGATCCCCAGTGCCGGATTTACCAATAGGCTGAGTAGGCTGGAGCCTAGGGCGGCAGATTTAAGGGGCGGCATTTCGACCATTTCTTTTTAGTCATTGAGAAACAAAAAATATATTATTATATATTTTCTTTTACAAGTTAGTAGGTAAAACGAGTCTCGGTAATAAAACAAAAATTTCGTAATTTTATCTACTACTAACGAGAAAATACTGATGTGATGTAGACGATAGAGCACAAATCATAAAGTTGCAATTTCATTGTTTCTTATTTCTTAGATCAGTAGGGGCGGAAAAATGTAATAGCCTAGTGACGGCAAATTCTTAAATCAGCCACTGGGGTTCCCTATAAAAGTGCGAAGCTTGTTGCATAATAGAATAAGAATAAGAAAATATTTATTTACGACTCATAAGTACACAGGTAAATTAGAATTAAAATTACATAATTTAAACAGAATAAAAATCTCATGAGACATAAACTGGTCACCAACTCAGCACACGCCGTGAGAACACGGCACTGATTTTCAGTGGCTCCATATTTGCCCCACAAGGCGCAACACCGACCACAGCAAAGACATCGAAAGTAATAAGACATAGGTATTAAACAATTTACATATGTACATAATTATGTTGAATAATCTACTAAACACGAAAACAAAAAGTAACATAATCTTAACTTAAGTACTATATATATTTTAATACAGTTTCAAATATAAACCTTAAAACGACCGCTTATGAAATGGATCTTTGAGAATTTAACAAGTGTTTTTTTTTTAATTTGGTTTTGGTAATAGAAGATTAAAAGGTATTTTATAGTGTTTTAAGAGGTTAACTGTCATCTTACATTTTGATTATCCTGTAAAAAAAAAAATTCGTAGCAGGGGTGATACAGGGGGGGCTGACTTCTCCCAAGCTCTTCAATTTGTATGCAGACGACCTAATCGGTAGGCTCAGCAGTAAACGTGTCGGCTGCCACATCAATGGCGTAAGCATAAATTACATCAGTTACACCGATGACATGGTGCTGCTGAGCCCGACGGTGGGTGGGCTAAGAGATCTACTAGGCATCTGTGAGGAATACGTGGCTGACCATGTGCTTATATATAATGTCACTAAAACGGAATATATGGTTTTTAAGGCCGCCTGTATATATCCAGAAAACAATATTAGTGTAACCCTCATTGGCTTAAACATAAATCGCGTGTCGAAATTTTAATATTTTGGACATTTCCTTACGACGACCTTAAAGACGATGTAGACGTTGAAAGGGAACGTAGGGCTCTGTCGGTTCGAGGGAACATGTTGGCTCGCAGATTTTCTCGTTGTACTGACCAAGTAAAGATCTCGCTTTTTAAAGCATATTGTCAGAGTTTTTACACGGGAAGTCTGTGGGTCAGGCATATTAAAAAAATCGATAGACAGCCTACGCATCCAGAATAATAATATTTTTAGGATGATGATGCGACTGCTCCGTTTCTGCAGTGCATCAGGGATGTTTGCGCAGTACCACACTGATGGCTTTTTTGCTATCATACGCAAAAAAACGGCTTCCCTGATGCGCAGGACACGGGACAGTCACAACAGCATCCTGCAAACTGTGGCAGAGTGCCTATCAACCCCACTCTGGAAGTGCCTTATATATAGGATGATTAGTGAAGGAACCTTTTTTCTTTATTAATCACCCGTGGTGCACCAAAGTCCCCTTCTTTTTAAGTTTAATTATGTAACTCGTGTAAATATGGATTTATTGTGATCTGCAATAGAAGATTTTTATTTATTAGACTCTTAAGCCTATTATCTGTAGGCTGTTTTGGGTGTCCCTTTTGCTTTAATAACTACACTGTGTCCTTAATTGTTCTTGAATTGTTTTTGTCTTAATTTTATTATATTTTGTAAGCTTTTTAACACAGTACATTATCCCTCATAAACTATTAAAAAAATATATCATCATTAAAGTTACACTTAGTTCTTACTTCATTGAACACAATCTACACTATTTAATGACTATGACAGCATAATAGTAGAATTGTAAGAATGATAAAAAGCTTAATAAAACAACAACTAAAACTGTTTAACTTTGTTTTTTGAGCATACATTGCTTATATAATTAGATCCATTACAGTGTAACTCATAACTTCCTCAACGAAACCTGCCGAATCTGGCCACATTTCCCTCAGCTGGCATCCCCACTCTCAAGTCGCCAGTGGATGTTCCTGTGCGCGTACGGATACCCCCTCTATCTGCGGTGGGGGGGGTCCTCATCTGTAGAATTTATTACTTTTTCCGGGAATGACCGGATTTCATCTCAGGGAAGCGTCGGAATTTTTGACGTCTAAGTTAGGTCTGATATTTCTGTATTGTTCTAGCTTGAGAATGTTACACGGAGTTACTATATGTGTAAGAATTTTTGCGAGTTTAACTGGAATCTATAGATAAATTTTCGGTACTCGTAGACTAGATAACAATTACCGTATTATCTCGCGTAAAAACATGAATGACGACGCTATAATCGCATGTATGAACAAAAACAATTTTTTTTAATAAAACATAAAAAAAACTATTATTTAGGGTCTTAACAACGTTTAAATAAATGTTATATGTGTTGCGAGAAAAAACAATAAAACCCTGAAAATAATGCTGGACTTTTGATTGTTTTTCTTTGTACTTTTAGCGGCTTTATTTATATAGACACAAATGTACATACCTCTAATTGTTTGTAATAAATAGTTAAAAGTAGGTTCTTAATATAGTTTAGCCAAAAAATATAATTAGTGACGCTTATAATGAGAGGCCTTGGATCTTGAAACACAACCAAGGCTATTTCAAGATTAATAAAAAGTAAATAAATAGATAAACAATTTATTTGCAACCTCAATCACACACAAATCATCATTATCATCATATCAGCTGATAATGATACTGGACACAGGCCTCCGGTTTGTTTCCATACTCGCTACGTTTGGTAGGCGGGTTAGCGAGCGCAGTACTCAGGTACTAAACGTGTATCAATATCAGTATTGATACACGGAAAGACGCTGCTGTTCATCTTCCAAATTTATCCCTTGGCAGTTTCTAACCGCATCTACGGGCAAGAGAGGAGAGGCAACTTTCTACTGCCGGCACGCCAAGGCGTGTTTATTTTGCAAATTTAAAATTGTATTTTTATCAAACACATTTTAAATCTTCGAACGGAAATAAGTCACGATTCCATCACCCTGCACTATAAAATGGCGGACTGTAAAAAAAGAAAATAGAAATTGAGTGGCTGCGGCATGGCAGTCCAAACACAACAAATTACATTAGAGGCAGGGGGCTTACCACTTTATTGCGCGCCGATTGCACAAGAATAGTATTTGGTTCATCATTTCAACAGTAAAACGTCTACTACTGAACACAGGCCTCCTTCATGGATCTCTATGAGGGGTACTTGCCATACTCACCACGCTTGGCAGGCGGGTTGGCGAGCGCAGCGAGAGGTGATACACGGAAAGATGCTGCCCATCTTCCGGAGGTATCCTGTTAGTTTTTGCGTGAAGAGGTAACAAACCTCCAAACAAACTTTTGGCTTTATAATATTAGTGGGACAAATATTAAGACACGCACACTTTCCCGTACACATAAAGCATACTTACACATTCATACACAAAAAGACACACATATAAACACCCTTAAACAAAACAAAAACACTTGCAAAGTTGTCAATTTTTGTAGTGAACTAAATCTGTATTTAGTAATTTTTACTAGGCAAGAGCGAAACCCCCTAACACAGGTATCTATTTACTTAAAAGGACCCCCCTTTTTCCAACGCATAAAAATGTAATGTGGAGATTTAAGTTACCGAAATAAACAAATATTTATTATCTACGCCCGGAAGATGGGTAGCAGCGTCTTTCCGTGTATCAACATCCCGTACTGCGCTCGCCAACCCGCCTGCCAAGCGTAGTCAGTATGGCAACTACCCCTCATTGAGATCCATGTCAGCCTGGTTCAGTAGTGGACGTTTAACGGCTGAAATGATGATGATGACACAAAATAATGTTAATGGATATATTTCTCGCGATGTTTTCCTACACCGTTAAAGTCTCGAGAACCCGGAGGTAAGGCCCCCAAAGTAAAATGCGAGTCGCGACACCGCGCCTTGGCGAGAGGAACAAATTCAATTTAATCTTTCACGGCATTAAAATGTGCCATACTTATAGACGCCGTGGGGTGCCGGCAGTAGAATGTTACCCCTCCTCTCATGCCCGTGGATGCAGTAAGAGCCTGCTAAGGGATACCTCCGGAAGATGGGCAGCAGCGTCTATCCGTGTATCAACATCCCATACTGCGCTCACCAACCCGCCTGCCAAGCGTGGTGAGAATGGCAACTACCCCTCATGGAGATCCATGAGGGAGGCCTGTGTTCATCAGTGGACGTTTTATGGCTGAAATGATGATGATGATGATATTTATAGAGTTTCACTGGAGTTTCACGTGTAAAACTGTAAAACGGCGTAATAAGATTTACCGTGCATCCCAGCACGTGACGTATACTTCTTTGTGAAATCTAACACGTGCAGTTCTTGAAGGGTTCCACTTCCTAGGATTTCACATCCTAGGATATAACCATGGGTGACGACATCGCATATTGAGCAGTTTCGATTACTTAACATCTTTCTTTTTTTTTGTCTTTTTCGTCAGTTCCACTTCATCAAATCATACTTTCTGAATGCAAATGTTGACTTTGATCTAAATATTCCGAAATCGCTTTATTTACCTTCAATATTTAAGGAGTTTCCTCGATTTCTCAAGTTTTGAAATTGGACCTAATTCAAAGTAATGTTCGATAATTGACCAAATCGGTTCATAAGTTCTGAGGTAACAGATATAAAAAACTTTTTTTGAAGTCGGTTTAAAATGAATATCAGGCCTATTTCGGAAACAAATATTTATTTATATAACACTTTAACATTAACGCATAACAATTGTGTAAGGAGGACTTAATGCTTAAATAAGATAAGTTTATTTCACATAAACCAACATTGCTTGTTACATAAATAATACAGAGTCACTTACACTAAGATACCACTGCAGGGAGGAAGAGCATAGGCACCCAAACTAGGAAAAATCTTGTATGATGGAAATATCTTATATGATTTGAGTAAGGTTGGTATTCATGCTGCATGGCAAACTGCAATGTTCTGTGTGGTCTTCTTCTTTAGTTCCATTTCATCAAATCATAATTTCTGAATGCCCTTGTCCTTAAGCATGATATGCCAAAATATTATATTGTTTACTATCTTGGGATTTTTCCAGAACTGAGTTTTGAAATAAATTGGACCTAATTTGAAGTGAATCTATTCGATCTCAATAAGGATTTTCCAAATCGGTTCTTACTCGTAAAAGACAGTTCTAAGGTAAAAAAGATATTAAAAATATATATATATTAGCTTCTGCCCGCTGCTTTGCATGCGTTTTACCCCAATAAAAAGTAGCCTATGTGATAATCTTGGTCAACATCAATACGTGTGTAAAGTTTCGTAATCCGTTTAGCCTAGTTTTTGCGTGAAGAGGTAACAAACCTTTAAACAAACTTTCGGCTTTATAATATTAGTGGGATACATTTTCAGTCGACTCTCAGGTTGATCGAACATTCTCCCTTTTTGAAGTTGGTTTAAATTACCAGCTGTACCACGTCTTCTACGGTTGAAAGGACCTTGTTGTTCTCCACCCCGACACACCGCCCGCCTGAACCCGTGAAGTGACGCGAGGCACAGGCTCCGCGGCGGTATAGTGATATGAGATTTCCAACTGAACTTAAAAGCTACATAACTTTTGATTCTGTGAGTAGTTTTTGATGAAATACACTAAATAACACTAAATGTTACTGAAAATAATGCTTGACATTTTCAGTAATTATTTATTGAATCAAATTAATGGTTTTTGCGTGATACCCTCACCAACAAACAAACAAACCGACAAACAGACACAGACAAAAATTTCAAAAATATATTTTAACGTTTTATTACCTTTTCCTCATGTATCCTATTTATTTATTTGCAAAAATATGTAATGTACAGACGCGAAAGGTTTTTTACGATTTTATTATATGTATAGATTTAGTACTAGTTGTTATAACGGCAAAAAAATACATCATCTGTGAAAATTTCTGTCTAGCTATCACGGTTCATGAGATACAGCCATCTCATGAACCGTGATAGCTAGACAGAAATTTTCACAGATGGTGACAGACAGACAGACGGACAGCGGAGTCTTAGTAATAGGGTTCCGTTTTAACGCTTTGGATACAGAACCCTAAAAAGGCACTGCTCACGGGGTCATTTTTTTATATCTTTTAGACTGCATCTATACTGTGGTGCCCCACAAGACAGACTAGATTGGAGACAGGACATCAGGAGCTCATGGAGTCATGCCCTTCTTCTTCAACAACATCGGCATCCCTTCGGGGGTGCTCATGGAATGCTGCCGGCGACTCCAAGTACTTCTCCGGTATTTAAAGGAGCTGGGCTGGTTAGGTTATTGTCGCTGACAATCACAATGTAATTATAAGAAATAAGAATAAACTCGCTGTGCCCACTACTAGGCTCCATAAGGTTAAAATATCTTATAAAAGGCAATGTATACGCTTCTACAACAAACTCACAAGTGATTTGCAGAAGGTCCATGCGGCCGCACTGAATAAAACATTTTTTGATTCTTGATTCTTGTTAAATTGTGTGCACAAGGTCTTATAGTGTAAAGGTTAGTTTCCACAATTTGTATCCTTTAAGGACATACAATAACTAGGTAAGTTTTAACAAAAGAACATAGGTTGAATTTTGACAAACACAGAGTCCATAATCACAATGATGATGATTGATGACAATGAGAGAACAGAAGTGAAAGAGTGAGGTTTCTTGTTCACTTCTTTCTCTCGCTTGAAATCCTCTCTCAAAACAATTTATCTGAAGCGCGTTCGCTTACGGCATGCGGTTATTCTCTTGCTTCCTTTCCAGCTATCTATCGTACACATATTCGCCCCGCAGCGGAAATCGCCTCTTGCGTCCTAACTTACTATGTCATAGTCGTGCCACAGTCGTCAGCCAACGAATTCTCGTTTTATCCCTAGTTAAGGTATTAAATTACTTTGATCAATTTAAAATCCCATCCGCGCCGTGCCCGCTTGCCTCGGCTCGACTTTCCATAACTCCATCAAACATTTACTCAAACAAGTTGAGGTCGGTAACTACGAGTATCTTATCTCTCGTAATAATATTATATACGAGGAAGTTTGCAAAAATGCTGTTACCCTGAACGAAGTATTAGAGTTGGATTAAAGTTGAAGTTGGTTTAAAATAACCCGGAGTGCAGACTAGACTATTTATTAACAGCTTGCAACACTTTTTCAGTCGTGCTATGTTCGCATGTTTGGAGTAAAGGCTAGATTTAAGAATTTTAGTGTAGTACTGTTTTAGCGTTAGTTTATTTTTACTCTGTTTTGTGAACTTATTAATAAAAAAAAAAAAATAATAATAAAATTTATGCATGTAACTGCCGTGGGGTGCCGGCAGTAGAATGCTACCCCTCCTCTCATACCCGTGGATGCAGTAAGAGGCTGCTAAGTGATACCTCCGGAAGATGGGCAGCAGCGTCTTTCCGTGTATCAACATCCCGTACTGCGCTCGCCAACCCGCCTGCCAAGCGTGGTGAGTATGGCAACCACCTCTCATGAAGATCCATGAGGGAGGCTTGTGTTCAGTAATTGTGGACGTTTTACGGCTGAAATGAATGAAAATGAAATGCATGTAACAGGTGCAAAGCCGCTGAAGCTGAGAAGTATTCAATTATGTGCTTTATTCAATTTAAATGTGTTTTGTTCTTATTTAGTAAACTGACTATTCTAAGTAGCGTTTTGCTCTATTGAATAAACACTTATTGACTTTGAATCTTTAAACTGCTGTAGGATTATAGGTGCTGTGGGGTGCCGGCAGAAGAATATTGCGCCTCTCTCGCCCTTGGAGTTAAGAAACTGCCAAGGGATATCTCCGAAAGATGGGCAGCAGCGTCGTACCGTGTATCAACATCCCGTACTGCGTTCGCCAACCCGCGTACTGGAGTACGGCAACAGCCGCCATTATGATCACTACTCGGTGAATTATGAGGGAGGCCTATGTTTAAGCCGTGTTGGCCGAGTGGTGTGTACCCCTGACTTTCATTCCGAAGGTCGTGGGTTCGATACCGGCAATGCACCAATAGATTTTTCTTTCTTGAAAATTGTATGTGCACACTTAACACGTGCTTTAACGGTAAAGGAAACATCATGAGGAAACCCGCGGCTTAGTTAACTTCAGACGTATTGACCTGTTCTTTCCTCTGAATAATAGCTGACTAAGCTGAGAGGATGGTATAGGTGCTGGGCAAGCCTAATCCATCTAACAATGTCCCAGGCACTGCAGCGTCCCGTACAGCATGATTACCAGTTGCTGACGCTGTATAAATCATCTATAATAGATGCAAAGGCCTTTTTTCTATGTCTAGCATTGGACGCCCTCCGGGTGAGGTGCAGCTACAGGTAATCTGATCTCAGTTTTATTACAAATCTTGTTTTGAGGCGGAATGAGGCGAGTGGTAGCCCTGACTTTCGATCCGAAAGTGCACCGATGGATTTTCTTCACGAAAAATATATGAAAAATATATGTGAACATTTGACCTGTCCGCATACCAGCCACCGACCACAACCACAAAACACCCACTACTGACGTATTTCCTGTAATTTTGATACATTTTGTATAGATTCGCCGCACACGGTTGATGCCACTCGCTACAAATCGTCGCTGCTCAGCATCTGCAAATCTGCAAAGTGTCGGCGTTTGTGGATGTCGCGTGTAGCCCGTGTGCTTCGGCCATCATCATCATTCATCATTTCAGCCGTTAAACGTCCACTACTGAACACAGGCTTCCCTCATGGATCTCCATGAGGGGTAGTTGCAATACTCACCACGCTTGGCAGGCGGGTTGGTGAGCGCAGTACGGGATGTTGATACACGGAAAGACGCTGCTGCCCATCTTCCGGAGGTATCTCTTAGCAGGCTCTTACTGCATCCACGGGCAAGGGAGGAGGGGCAACATTCTACTGCCGGTGCCCCACGGCAATCGGCCCTTCACTCGTGCTTTAACTGTGAAGCAAAACATACGGAGGAAACTCACTTCGTAGTCAGCTTCAGACCCTGCATTGTCCTGTTTATTCTACAGCGTACTACAACTGAGAGGATAGGAAAGTACTAGTAATCCATCTAACAATGTACCAGGCACCACAGACAGCAAAATACTTGTGTTTTTGTTATTCACATAGTATTGACGACCTCTGTAGCGCAGCGGGTAAAGGTCCGCCTGCGACGCAAGAGGTTGCGGGAAGCTCCTCCTTTTTAGGGTTCCGGACCAAAATGGTAAAAAGGAACCCTTATAGAATCACTCTGTCTGTCTGTCTGTCTGTCTGTCACAAGTGGATATCTCGAGAACTACTGATGCTATCGACTTGAAACTTAAAATGGTAAAAGACAACACTTTTACTAATATAGCATATATGAAAATGTTAAAAAATATTCTTATTTTGATTGCAGGGGGGCGGATAGGGGATCTCAAAAATTTTAAGTGAAGTTACTAGACTGTGTGGGGTATCATATGAAAGGTATTAATTTGCAGATCAATAAACAGTTTTTAGTTTTCCTTTAAACCGTATCGTTTTCGAGTTATTTACAAAAATGTTGAAACAACGACCGTTCCCCCCCCCCCCTTATCTCCGAAGTTTGCAGAGATAAACCCGTGATACTTTTATAGCTAATAGAAGTGTATGTAAACTTTATAGAAAATCATAGCGAACTCTCTAATTTGCGTAGTTTTTTAGACAAGGGGGGCGGAAGGGTGGTTTCCAAAAATTTTGTGAAGTTAATAGGTGATATGGGGTATCATATGAAAGGTATTCATTTGCATATTAATAAACAGTATTTAGTTTTCCTTTAAACCGTATTGTTTTTGAGTTATTTACAAAAATGTTGAAAAATTGACCGTTTCCCCCCCCTTATCTCCGAAGTTTGCAGAGATAAACCCTTGATACTTTTATAGCTAATAGAAGTGTTTGTAAACTTTATAGGAAAATTATAGCGAACTCCCTCATTTGCATAGTTTTTTGGACAATGGGGGTGGAAGGGGCGTTTATTTTTGGAAAGTTACTAGATGATGTGGGATATCATATGAAAGATATTTATTTGCACATTAATAAATAGTTTTTAGTTTTCCTTTAAGTTGTATAGTTTTTGAGTTATTTACAAAAATGTTGAAAAAAATAGCGTTCCCCCCCCCTTATCTCTGAAGTTTGCGGAGATAAACCTCTGAAACTTTTATTGCTATTAGAAGTGTATGTAAAGATTAGAGGAAATTTATTACAATCTCTCTACATATCATACTTTTTTAGAAATCATCGAAAGTGTAAAAAATCTACGTAAGTTCCACTATCAGACAAGAGATGGCGCTGTCAAGGTTCTCCTACAAATATAAAACCGCCTTTGTCATATATTATATTGTATGATGGCACGGAACCCTCGGTGCGCGAGTCCGACTCGCTCTGGCCCGGTTTTATTTTTCGTCGGTTAAAAATTACTTAAGAATAAGAATGAAAATTATTTATTGCCTGAACAATCCTTACTCTAAGAATAAGTAGTTAAACATAATTTAAATTTACAATGATTTAACATGCACTTATTACAATTAACATTAACAATAATAATGTGAAAAAAAATACATGATAAAAAATAACAACAAAAGACAAGATATTCAGGCAACAGGACCAAGCTCAGCAACATGCCGAAAAAAAGTTTATTTTTCACTTGATGGCTTTAGATTGATTGTGCATAGAGAAAAGTGTTTTATTTAAGTTTAAATTAATGTCATGTAAGGTGCGTGATAAAAGTGTGTGTTGTGTGTGTATGTGTGTGTGTGTGTTTGTGTATGTGGGGTTCTATTTCCAGTCCTAAGTTCCGAGTTTCTTTTACTAAAGGAATACTAATAAGTACTTTAAATTACAATATTATTTAGAAAAAACATGGTTTCGTGGCGCTAATGAGCATTAATAAGGACTAGGCCATACTCACTACTTTCTGCTTCCTTGTCTTCCTTCCTCTTCATCCATCATCAACATGTATTATGAAGCTAACACTTGGACCACGACACGGCGTTGTGTTGCTTTATTTATTTGTTGCATATTCGCAAATTTAGAAAAATACCCGTTTTGGCATATTTTTCGTGAGGAATTCCGCGACATAGTCAGCTTCAGCCGTAATGACCTGTTCTTTCCTCTGACTAAAAGCCGACTAATCTGAGAGGATAGGTGCTGGGCAAGCCTAATCCATCTATCATGTCCCAGGAACTGCAGCGTCGGCGTTGGCATCATACAGCATGAATACGAGTTTTTTTTTAATTACTATGCAACTCTTGTTGTTATTTCGCAACTCCACTGTAATATGATATTAGGCTTTTCCTGTTATTATAGTTGGTCTTGTTGTCTCACGGTTCGTTGAAGCGTACTGTAAGTTAAATTAAATTCCGAATCATTCCACAAACAGAGCGGCCATGAGCAAATGCGTTCTGCTGTTTTTCCTTGGTACGTTTTGCATATAATATTTTTGACATGTAATATATAGATGCATTGGAAATTGACCGCTGGCCGGCCGGTGCGTTGGTTATTGGGATGTTTGGGAGAGTTGAAGAGTCCAGCTCGATTAGTTCGAGTTTCGTTAATTACTTTTATGGTTCACATTCGATGTGAAAACGGGACATTTGAAATTGGTTTCGTGATTGTTTTCCTGCATTTCTGTCTATCAGGCTATCTGACATTCCCTTAATTAATACTAAACGAAAAAATTGGAATTTGAGATAGGAGTTTTGTGTACCTATAGATGAACAGAACAGTGTCAATGAAAATGGTACCTACCCAATTGTAAGGAGGTATTTATTGTCCTTATGATGTAACAATCTATCTCGGCTTCCTCTTATGCTATCGAGCATCACACAAAGAGTCAGAATCCAAATACTTCAAGCAAACTCTATGTGAACAGGAACAATAAATGTAAAACAGTAAAAACAGACTCGCGTAAAACTATTTTGTAACAAATAACTTTTTTGTATTTTTTTAATGATAAACAGACACATATTTTGATACACATACAATTAAAAAAATATATTATCGATTGTGCTATTTATTTATTTATTTATTTATTTATTTATTTATTTATTAAGACACTCCTACGACATCTTCACATTACATTCACAAAGTACATTAAAATTAAAATTACTGGTCCCGTGTGAGACACCTTTACAGGAGTGTACAGCACTCGATAAAAAAACTAAAAACAATGCTATACACACAAACATAAGAAACACCCAGACTTCAGTAGGTTAAACGATAATATCTCATGATCGTTCCTCAGGGTTATGTGTCTTGGAGAGCAGATGCCGTGAGCCGTTCAAGCCCCGAAAGGGGTCCGTCCCGTTTATGGTGAGTAACCTCTCAATGGCACAATCATTCGGCAATATATAAACGTACATGTGACCTGTTACTGAACTGGTGACCTCATGCCGCGATGGGAAAGGATCTGAGAGACGAGAAGGAACCCAGTCCGGTGACGGTATGAAAATCAAAATGATAAGATTTCAGTAAGCTAATAATATTAGGATATCGTATTGGCATTGGTCCCATGTTTTATAGTGGATTTAAACAACGTTCGAAGATTGCGTTACTGTTGCATAGATACAGGTGAAGCGTGTTAAAAACACGTACATATCTTTTGTTTTACATAAATGAGAATAAAAATACTTAGAGAAAAATAGATCAAATAAATTTAAGAGTGACGTTATAACTGTACCAAGCAGTAGGGTGTATGCTTTTCCGTTATTTCTTGATTACCTAAAAAAATAAAAAATACATGTCCATTATTGAAATTTAACAAAACATCAAATTTGACCTATGTGAAACATCACATGCGGGTGGTTGGACCAATTGCACGAGAAACGACGCGAGAAATGACGTTCGAATGGACGAGCGACAAGTTATCAACTTCTATGACTCATTCCTGTGCCTTTCGAGTTCTATTATTTCCATTCTCATTTTATTGGCGTCTTACCAGTGTCACAGTTGACACATCGGCATTATTTATTTATATTATGCTTTTGCAATTAGTTTGTTAACCTAAACCTAAAAGTCAGGAGATATCCAAGCCGGCACGTAACTTTATTTGTATTTTTAGCAAGTCCTACAATCAAAGAACACTCAGTGCTTCAAATCTTCAAAAATAATAGCATGAATGAGTACTCCAGCATGAAATATTTATATATATTTAAAATAATAAAACGTCAATTTCTGCTAAAAATGCAGGCTGCGAGTGACAACATACAAAAGTTTCAAAATTAAACACAGTAGCAGTAGAGTTTGTTCTTCATACGTATTAAAATTTTAACTACTATTCCACGGGAAACCTAACGTAAATATAAATGTGAATGTTTGTTTTTAATGCTATAAGGCCACTAATAAGATTTTAAAAAATATTTTACACATGGAAAGCTACATTATCACCGAGTAACATGGCTATTGCCTTGGGGTGCTGGCAGTAGAATTGTGCCCTCTCTTGCCCGTAGATGTGGTAATAATCTGCCAATGTATAGCTCCGGAAGATGGGCAGCAGCATCTTTCCGAGTCTCAACATCCCAAACTGCGCTCGCCAACCCGCCTGCCAAGCGTGGTGAGTATGGCAACTACCCCTCATGGAGATGCATGAGGGAGGCCTGTGTTCAGTAAAGGACGTTTTACGGCTGGAGTGATGAAGTCATTCCAATGCTCGTCGCTTCTGCTAACACAGTACGGCGCCAGGATTGTCGGGGATAACTACGCATCCTTTTCCTTATGAATTCCAAACAAACGATTGCCTTAGTACCTATATGATTAGAATCTCTTCTAAACGTGTGACCAATCCATCTTCACTTGCGTTGCCTAATTTGGTGATCGACCGGGTACTTGTGGCAGTAGATTCCGAGAATGCGACGAAGACAGCGGTTCACAAAGACTTGGATTTTGCGAGAGATGTATTTTGTGACCTTCCACGTTTCGCACCCAAAAAGCAGCATGGATTTGACTTTGGATCCGAGAAGATTTTGTGTTAAACTCTTCGACTCAATTTCCGCGACTGCTAAACAGGTCTTAGCTGCGCGAAGGTTGCTCGGGCTTTGGCGATCCGCGAAGTGATGTCCTCTTCTGGTTCTCCTGTTTCTGACATGACGCTTCCGAGGTAAGTAAATGTGTAGACTCGTTCCAATTTGCAACGGTAGAAGATTTTTCGCTCAATACGCATGTCTCTGGTCTTCTGGATGTTAATTTTGAGTCCTGTTTTAGTTGCCTCTCGGCGTAGATCGTTCAAGTTAGCTTACATGGCGGCGTGCTTATGACTCAGCTGGCATAGACCGTCGTAATCCAAGTCTTCTAGAACATTGGACAGCCCCTACTCTATCCCGCGACGCCTTTGATCGGTAATGCGAAGCATCATCCCGTCTAGGATCGCTAAAAATACGATCCTAGACGGACACCTAGAGGTGAAAGAAGGCAGCCTTGACGAACACCTGCATGCACTCCTATGTCATCCGAGATTAGGCGGTCTACCTCATCTTATCAAAAACATTCATAAGATTGTATTATTTGCTGATGACAGTTCACTTTTGTTCAAAATGAAACGACGTACCACCGATTATGATGAGGTGAATAATGCAATCTCAAAAGGTGTTAATTGGTTTAATGTCAATAACCTATTACTTAATGAAAATAAAACAAAATGCATTAGATTTACTCTCCCCAATGTAAAACAGGCTGATGCCAACATTAAATTGAAAGGTGAAAGTTTAAACCTTGTAGAAAAAAAACTGTATTTTTAGTCATAACTTTAGACGATAGCTTCAATGGGGCCATATAGAAAATAAATATAAAACATATAGAACAACAAACTATCGGGTAGGCTTAGTTCTGCAGCATATGCAGTCAAAAAAAACCGCCTTCTTACAGACGTAGACACCGCTAGACTTGTTTACTTCAGCTATTTCCACATGATTATGTCTTATGGTTTAGTAATGATTAAGATTAAGCAATGGTCGCGAGATTTACGCCTGTTGCAAACCTGTCGCGAGAAACGTAATCGACCTGCCGGTGATTATAAGAACATACTTACCTACTATCATACATGGACAAGTTTGCAAAATTAAAAAAAATAAGTTACCTCCGACTCTAAGTAAAAGCCTGAGAGCAAATGATTTTTAAGTAACTTTTAGTTTTGGAAAAAAATATTTCATTTCATTTGACATCAAACTAGAATTTCATTTCATTTGATACCAAACTGGGGCATATTTGGAAACATACACTAGTATAGAAATATGGCCCTACAAACTAAACTGCCAGCGCAAAGAGTGCGATGGTAGATATGACATATGACACTAGACCACTTATCCTATTACTCCTAAGTATTTACTAGATGCCATCCTACCGCGGTCATTGACACCACTGGGTTTTTTTTATCCAACTAAATGACGAGACAAGTCGAAGGCCCACCTGATGTAGAGGCCTTTGCTCTTATTATGATTTGATTTTAGTTTTTTTCGTAAGTTTTTATATAGGGTTTATTATAAAATGTGCACTAAGCTGAAAGGGGGGACCACCCCCAGGAACAACTTTAGTTCTATGACTTTTCTGGATTCGGTGATTTTCATGAAAAGACCGCGAAAGTTTTAAATTCAACAGCTGATTAATCGATAACGACAAGCTAGACGCTAGCTGATTCTTGATAGGGTCATTGACTTCAGTGAAGCGCTGCCGTAGAGGTAAAAATAAATATATCTAAAACCACGGTAAGATATGTTTTTTTTTTTCAAAATGTACTAAAAAAATCTAAAAATCCGGATCAAGTTCACACCACATAATCTAGTAAAAATTAAAAAAAAAAACACGAATTCCCGATCTTTTTCCTTTGAAAACGACTTATTTTCATGGGCAGGATATAAATAATAAATAAATAATGCTGGACAGATCACACAGCATCATCTAGCCCCAAGCTAAGCAGAGCTTGTGTTATGGGTACTAGATGATTGATATACTCAATACATTATACTACATAGATAGATATTTTTATTATATATAGAAAAACACCCAGAACATATATGTATATATATATATATATACAACATATACTTTGTTACGTGGTAGATAACGTGGGTAGGATATTTAATAAGTATTTTTTTTCATTAATTTTAAAAGTTCTTTATTCAAAGATAAGTTTAACAAAGTACATTTTCAGTGTAGGTTATTACGATAGGATATTGTGATAGGGTGAAATAAATAAACATATCATTTCATTTTTGTCCAATAAGTCAAAAGGCCACCCCACTCCACCCTCATTTTTGACCTGACCCGTAACACTGTACAGTGTTGCGGGTCAGGTCGGTACAGGTCAGGGTCAGGTCAGAAATGAAGGTAATAGGATAAGTGGTCAATTAACTCTTTGGCAGTCACATTTGGCCTACAAATGGATCACAACATTAAATTATCCTGATTTAAACTCTATTTCAAAAGTCAGCCGGCCCGAAACTGAGTTTCACCAAAATGAAATCAGTTTGCATAAAGATGTTATTAAATATATTATGTTTATTACTGTTCCACATTATAACCTAGACTTTCTATCTAGCTACTCGTATCTACGTGGAAATAATCTTCTTCTAGAGAAAGCATAGCCAGTGTTCTGTATGTTCGGGTTACACATGTTATAATACACCCTGTATAAACCATTTATTGCATGTAACGTGAAACAAAATATGCTTTATTGATGAACATTCACTTCTGTTTTGTTAGTTGGGCATTTTCGTAGAAATTTGTCCCGGTTACAAAATGAAATCAAAAAAAAATATTATTTTGAAATTATCTAAATTATTTCAAATGATTCGCTATTCCTCAGAGATGTACATATAACATAGCGGCAAAATAACAAACAACTTGCATTTCCAAAAGATTTTTACCTTTTTTTAAATAAGATGACCTTGAGGTATTTAAATATACACAAATGCCATTAAAGAAGATGCAGAAGGAGTAACTAACTAGCGCCATCTAATAGCTGTATAAGCGGGACAATTTTTGACGTCTTTACTTTGTAATCAAAACGCCTCATTATTATTGCTGAGTAATTTAACCCGCTCTCAAGACGTTTATGATATATTTTTTTTTTAACAAGTTATGTTTATGATACTTTTACCTACCTGACACTGGCAGAGTTGCAGCAAGTGGCATGCATCAGCCATTAAAAATAAAAGAAGAAGAAGTAAAAAAATTGCCTATGATTGTCTACAATGAACTGCTTTTGTTTACTGACGAAATCCGTTTCCTTTCCACGGGAGACAGCCGCTTAGATCTAAAAGTACGTTTAAAAGCAAAATTGGTTCCTTTAGGCAAATTAGGACGCGCGTATGTAGCCGAAATCGCCATGGAGGATCATCATCATCATGGGATCTTGGGTTTGAATTAACGATGCATCAAAGAGATTATTAGATGTTTTCATAGGTATTTAAATGTGCCCTAACTTTTTAAAATGCCGCCTCCTCTCAAAAAGAGGAAGATTGGAAATCGCTGCTCTAAATAGTGATCAATAGTGAAACAAAAAACCCAACTGCAAGTTTAAATTTAGAACTCCAGTAGACGCTATGTTCATCATCTCAGCCGCAGTATGTTTAGTAGTCACTATTACTGTTATTTATTATTCCTCATGTATCCCAGTTTTGTGTGTGTATGTTGAAAAGTGCACTATTGTCAATGAAAAATAGTGCTGCGGCAATAGATTCGCTTTCCTTTTCTATCAAGCTATGTGCCGTAAGAGATTTGCTTCTCCCTCGCACTCTATAAACCTCTGTTTACGTTTATTTATTTATTTAGTAAAACAAAATATGATTTAAAGTTATTGTGCGGAAAAATCAAAAAGTCACTGACTTATCAAACCTCATTTTGGAAGCCTTAACGCTCCACCAACTGTACACATTATGCACTGACAACGTAAAGCACAATGTTTTTCAAGGTTAAAATGGCTTCACTTCGCTTACGTTACTGTGATTCTGTTGCCTATTTTTAAGCTATCTAGAACGATATTGTGCAACATATATATTCTTGTTATTTCCATCTCTACCAGGTGTATGTTCCGTCGCATTACCGCGGCCTCTGTTCGGGTTTCTTGGTATCGCGGACTGCGGTGATGACAGCCGCGGTCTGCGTGACCAACCCTGACGTAGAGGTCCACGACACGTCGGCCATAAATGTAGTCGTCGGGACCATGTACCGGCATCCACGGCGAGGCGTACGCGTGCAAGTCTCCAGGAAACTGTTACCTAATTGTAAGTTATTTAGGAGACTCAATGTACTGAGCCCTTTTGCGTCTTTTACTAGTTGGGTCGGCTCCGCCTGACTTTTTCGGTGAAAGAACGTACAGCTGACTGCACAAAGAGCGAGTAAGTTTGGTTAGGTTTCCATTGAGGTGTAGTGCTTTGGGGTGTAATTGACCAACCAGAACCTCGAAGAGTACAAGGCTCGAGGGAACTAGCGTTGTGATATTTTTGTTTATACTGGTCACTACACACAGCACTATCTTGCACCAAATTCAATTCAATAATATTTATTTACAGGCAACAATAGCAAAATACAGAGATGTGATGTTATATAACTTATTCCACTGCCCATATAGCTATACATACCTTAAAAACTAACATACATACAAACCTAAAACCCCGGTCTAATAGCGACGATTAACGGTGTCCGCTTGCGGGCGTCCGATAAACCGTCGTAATTTGACTACTTTAGGCCAGAATTCCACACTCTTCTAAGTTTAAAGTTTGTCTGTTGGAATTCTCGCCATAAAATGACTTAAGTTCGCATTATATCTTACTAAAAAGGATATGATATATATATATGGGGTGCCGCCGTGGGGTGCCGGCAGTAGAATGATACCCCTCCTCTCATGCCCATGGATGCAGTAAGAGCCTGCTAAGGGATACCTCCGGAAGATGGGCAGCAGCGTCTATCCGTGTATCAACATCCCATACTGCGCTCACCAACCCGCCTGCCAAGCGTGGTGAGAATGGCAACTATCCCTCATGGAGATCCATGAGGGAGGCCTGTGTTCATCAGTGGACGTTTTATGGCCGAAATGATGAAAAAGGATATGAAGACAATGCATTTTATACATTTTAGACATCATGTTTCAATAACATTTACTGCTTAAGACCTACCCAATCGATATCTAAATAGAAATAGTGTTAGTTTTATTTTTCAAAGCGCCCGGATTCGTTACCCTATCAGAGTACAAGTTTTTTTAAATATAGGTATGTAGTTTTTCTTGTCAATAACATGTTTCCTAAGAAGAGATCTTCGTACGTCTTAAAGTTTCAGATTTTCATATACTGACCGATATAAATGTGTCCCATCACAAATAAGTAAACAAAACACCTCAGTGGAAACGCACCCTAAAACGGAGTCATTATGTACTAGCACTAACAGTGGAAGGCTCACGCACAACCTATTTGTGTCAATTTAATAGGTACGAGTAACTGGAGCTTGTAAAAGTCAAAGATTTAACTCATTCTTTGTTGAAAGTCCCGTACAGCATGAATACCATTTGCTCACGCTATATTAATCATCTGAAATAGATGATAAGGCCTTAGGGGGAAACTTATAAATATGATTGTCACGTTTTTGTACGCCATGTATACCATAGTAGGTACCGAGGCCCTAGATGACCGAGAACGACAAAATGAGTTCAAAAACGTGTTTTGGCCAAGTGGTTTGTTTGTACCCCCGACTTTCGATATTACGTGCTTTACCGGTGAAGGAATTATTTATTGCTTTATTTTTGCAGCGTTTCGTACAGTACGAATACCGGTTGCTGACGTCATCATCATCAATATTCTTAGCCTTAGCACGTCCACTGGCTAGACAAACTCGTAGGCGTCCCTTTGGACAAACTCGTAGGCGTCTCTCTGGACAAACTCGTAGGCGTCTCTCTGGACAAACTCGTAGGCGTCTCTCTGGACAAACTCGTAGGCGTCCCTCATGGATCTCCAAGCTGCTAATCATGAGGTGTTGTTGCCATACTCACGCTTGACAGGCGGGTTGACGAGCGCAGTACGGGATGTTGATTACGGATAGACGCTGCTGCTCATCTTCCGGAGGTATCCTTTGGCAGAATCTTACTGTATCCATAAACCGTTAGACCTTTTATTTTTTTAACTAGTCTTCTCTACAAATCGTGCGGAGTGCTATCAGTTCGTGCTATGAGTTATTCATAATGATTTAGAAATTTGCCGCCCGGAGGCTATTACATATTTTCTGCCCCTACTGACCTAAGAAATTTGGAAACAATGAAAATGTAACTCTATGATTTGTACTCTATCGTCCTCATTACATCAGCTTTTTCCCGTTATTTATGATAATGATTTTTTTGTTAAATATCCAAGATTGTTTTCATCTGTTTATAAGATTTTTTTTGTTTCTCTAAGTAGGGGGGGGGGGATATCGCAGTTTTAAAATAACATCGCAGCAAAATAATGATCTCTAAATCCGAGTGGCCTACCTATTAATAATTGGCACTCCAATTGTGTTGCTAAGAAACCTTAAACCACCAAATTTAAGCAACGGAACCAGACCCCAAGTAAAATAACACAGGGTTATTCTCTATCTTCTTATTACCACCCAGATTGAATGATAGATTGTTATTGTTAATTATAGTGTAAATTAGTAACAAGAAGTTTGTTAACCCGCTATTTGAAAATAAATATTTTATTATTATTATTATTCTTAGCCGTAATAGCCGTTATATGAATAAAATTTCATCACAATAACGTGATTGGTGCTACAGTTTTGACTGGTCCAGCAGTAGGGCTAACAGTGCTGAAACCTCGCATCACTTATGATACCAACGGACTTGCCTTTTAAATTATAAATAATTAAATTTTCGGTGAAGGTACCGTTTGCGGTAACAGTTAATAAGGCTCAGGGGCAAACATTTAAGCACGTAGTTTTTTTTTAAATGTCCCTTTCGTAGGAATTTTAAAAAAAAAAGTTTCTTATTTTGATTTTTTGAGTATACAGTTAGGTTGGATAATATAGTAGATACCTGACTTTTTTTAAAATAAACACTATAAAAATATGGGTTATTTGCGTTACCGCTCGGTCCGGATGCAAATCATATATATTATAAGCCAACCTATAAGGAAGCCACATGACCTTTGACCTTAGTCCGGACCGTGCACTCTAGAAGATATGAATTAATAAAAAATGCGTATTTTGGCCATATTACAATGAGGGGATATGTAACACAAATTAATATTTTCAATACTCAATACTTTATTGTGTTCTATAATGTAGGTACAATGGTGTTGAAAATGGTGTTAGGTAGCATTATAGCATTTTGTTCCATTTTCATGTAAGACATTATAATCTAACCTTTAAGAAAGCCAACTGACCTTTGACCTTGTTCCCGATAGGAAATATGAACTTATTAAAAATACGTTCATATTTTTTAGGCGATATTATAATTTACGGTATAGTCCCATATTATTAGGCAAGTGATAAAGACCGACCCCAATGATTTTTAGACTACGCCCAAAAGTCCAATGAACCATTTTTATCTTATCTATCTTTATCTTTATCTTCAATGTTGAGCATTTTATGTTAAAATATGCTCAAGAACTTATATATAACAAAATATTTAAAAAAAACTCTACATAATGTATTGACGTATTAAAAGATCGCTAAGTTACATACCTACCCTACTTAGGTATCTACCTACATACATGTGTTTTTGATTTTACTGCTCAGCTTAACAACAGCTACCTGCGTTTGCCGATTGGAATAAAGTTGTTGTGCTCAAGTATGTCAGCACCATGCTTGAGTAATTTTTGCACACTAGAAGGTATTTAATAACATGCATAGAGCACGACATACCTATTTGCTGATGTTTTACAATATTCTCGGAACTTTTCCACGTCAACAAACTCTCCACTTGAAACTACCTGAAGAATCACTCCAAGTCTTCTGATGAGCTCTTCATCGTCACCGGTGATCTGCGCAGTTAGGTACTTCGGAAGAAGCAAACAATTTTCTCGCAGTGTTTTCATAGTAAGTGGTTCCTGAGCCTTGTTTAACAATATCCACAAGAAGTCGGTCCCATTTCAGACAGATTTTTTTGAACAGCTGGTCTGAGACCCACAAATTCAGTATTAATAAAGGCCATCTCTTCTTTTTATTGTGATTTTCTCAAACTATATCACCAATGTCATCTTTCACCAATTTTAACGGAACAAATAAAAACATAAAGATGCTAGAATCATCACCATCTATTCTTTACTCGTTGTTACTTAGAGGGGAATGTTCCCTCGAATATAGATCTCCTATATAATAAATCATGTGATTTTACTAGAGATTTGACGCAGTTGTGAATGAAGACAGGGGGGATATTATTCGTACCAGCTGATTTGTGTTGACAACTGTTATTTTAAGTAGCTTTAAGAGTTGTTGGTTATTGACAGTTACTGAGTTTATAGTGTAGCTGTCGCTACAAGTAGGCAGATCAAGTTTTAATAGGTCATAATTATTAGTAGGAGGCTCTACAAAAACGCTGATAAAGAATGTATTAAAGCCATTACAAATATCTGGTCCGTTTTCGAACGTATACGTGTACCGTACCTATAAAGTGATTTATGCACCCATCATCATACTTTAGGAAGACTCCTTTGCGGTAATTTAAATGTTTTACGAATTTATTTTATATTTTTTTAATTTTGTGGGGGATCGATTGACTGGATCTACTGAGAGTGATCTATATATTGGATATTTTGGGGACCAGATAGTACTAGCGTATTCAAGTACGCTACGGACGTAAGCATAATAAACTATTTTGATGCAGCTAATATCACAGAAGGTTTACAGGTACGGATTACGAAATCAAGATTTTTATTTATTTATTATTTATTTATTTATTTGAGCCACCAACAGAAGATACATAAAGAAAAAATTACAAAAGAAAAAGCAATAAAAATCATGAGCTAGTGTTCTCCCAATTACAGGCAGCTACATCTAGGTTACAAATTAAGTTATCATAGCAAAAGTTAACATATTAATTTCTTTATTTTAAAAGC
Organism: Pasiphila rectangulata; assembly: GCA_963082625.1. Lineage (NCBI taxonomy): Eukaryota > Metazoa > Arthropoda > Insecta > Lepidoptera > Geometridae > Pasiphila > Pasiphila rectangulata. The sequence goes on from OY720236.1 coordinate 24,286,280, forward strand.
TTTATCTGTGATTTGGTCTATATGTATGTTCAGTCATAGTAAATTTGTTATCTAAAACAACCTTAAGGTCCCTTATGACGTTGACTTTTTCAATTGGTGTGTTGTTTAAGCTGTATGTAAATATAATTTAGTTTTGGTCTGATACTAGTTAAAAGTATCCTTTTCATCCGTTTAAGACATTTAAATACAACATTGCTTCGTTCCAGTAAGTATATACAAGAAAGAACACCGAAGAAAAATACTTGAGATGTTCCCAGCTATTCTGATACTTAAAAGGAAAATACCAGACGCCCTCACGGAAATACCTATGCGACCGCTGGCCATAAAATGGGAGTGAGTATTTTACTACCTGTACTCACCTAGGTGATTCAAGTGGTACGCTAGATGAAAATGAAAAGAATATGTTTACAAAACTGTACCCTTTCGAACCTTTCTAACAAATATTATTATTATTTATTAGACAGGCTCTTAGCCTGTCTGTCCCACTGCAGGAACGAAGGAAGGCCTTTGCTTCTCTTCCTTTCTTCCACACTTCTCTGTCTTGAGCTAATGTGGTCCAGCCTTCCAACTGTGATTTTACTTTAAACTTTACCTGCCAGTGAATATTTTTATTAAGGATTTTCCGTACAAGTATACAAACGTTAAACTTAAACATTTGTGGAAGAGACATAGGCCTGGTTTCTTTATACACTGTTTTTGTTGGAATAAGGGAATCATAATTAAATAGAAGTTTTAGTATTTTATTTTGGGTTGTTTGCAATTGTTTAAGATTAGCAAAGCAGCCCAATATTTCAATCAGATACTCTACATGTGGTTTCACCAAAGAATTGTAAATAATGTATCGAACTGATTTAGGATAGCAGCGTACGGTTCCACGCAGAAAAGCCATGAGGGATGATAATTTTTACGGTTTTTTTCAATATGCGTCTTCCAAGTCAGACGACTATCCAATGTTATGCCCAAATATTTTTCAAAATTGACGTTGTTTAATATTAGTCCATTAATTGACAGTGGTGAGAAATCTGATATGTGTTTATTTTTAGCACTGAAAGTTATATAGTTGATCTTAGCAATGTTCAGGGTCAATAAATTGGATCTAAACCAAGAGAACAGAGTATTGAGATCTTTATGTGCATCTTTTACTATAGAATTAATGTCAGTTCCAAAATAAAACAAGAAGGTATTGTCGGCGTATAGAGACTTCTCCCTTAAGACTCAGTTCACTTATACTGTTTATGTAAATCAGGAATAGCAATGGGCCCAATTGGATCCCTGCGGGACACCGTAAGTAATGATTTCAGGAAGGCTTGGGCACAACAAATTTTTACGACTTGATGTCTATTGCTTCGATAACATTTAAACATCTCATATGCCGATCCTGTGATTCCTATCCTGTGTAGTTTAAATAAAAACAGTTTGTGGCTAATGGTATCAAACCCTTTTTGTAGGGCGATGAATACACCCAGAGCTACCTGTTTTTGATCAATTTCGGTTTTTAAGTTGGTAACAAGCTGAAAGAGTGTTTTATTTCGGGCGAAAACCGTATTGCTTACTAAAAAGAAAATAGAAATAGAATTTAGGTGATCCTCGAGCCGATTGTAAATTATTTTTTCCATAACCTTGGAAAGTATTGGAAGGACATATATTGGCCTATAATTGCCCGCATCAGTTTTTATCCCAGATTTAAATAAAGGACTGACCTTTGCTACTTTTAAGGACTCCGGAAAGTGTCCTTTTACGAGGCATATATTAATGGTTCGAGTGATTCTAAAGCAATAAAGTAAAGGTTTAATATTTTTGATGGTTTTACAGCTAATTCCATCGAGACCGCTGCTTGTGTTAGATTTTAAATTATCAATTATTTTGCTAACTTTACACACAGAAGCCGGCTTAAACTCAGACATAAGTATCACATTTTGACCTTTCTTGGGGTTGTCCAACAGCTGTAGTCGGAATATCATTAGCTAGCTCTGAACCTATGTTTGCAAAGTAAGTATTGAAAAACATGCATGTAGGAGCAACAGCTAACTTTTTAACAGCTTTTTTTAATACTGAAATAAATATTAATTATTTAATTAAATTAATTAATTAATTAAATTATTAATTAATAATAATATTATAATAGTAATAAAATAATAGTACTTAAAAAATATAAGATTTATTTTTATATATTATAATAATAGTAAAATTTAATAAAATGTTTTCACATACGATTTCTTAGTAGTTTGCTACAAAACAGTAGGTACTAAAACTATCACAATAGACGTTTGATATGGCCCCCATGTTGCTGCCATGCGGCTTGAGACAACCATGAGTGGTGAATCTTATTTCAGTGAAAGTGGACTGCGTCTTTTAATTCTTGAACGGTATTGTACAGTTTCGTAAATACGACCCTTTAGGTAGCCCAATAAAAAAAGTCCATCAGCGTCATGTCGGGTGAACGTGGTGGCCATTTAATTGGACCATATACATATGTATACCCATCCAACGATCAGGAAAATGCTTATCTAAAAACCGTTTACTCGCTGTACTATTAAGAGAAGGTGCACCATACTTTTGGTAGATGACATTATGCAAATCGCTTAATGGAATGGTATTAACCACTTCTTCCACAGCCAGATTAAATATCTCTTGATACTTTTTACTATTTAATGTTCCATGGTAGATCTTAACAGCAATGGTTTTATTGTGTAGTATCGCACACTAACAGTTAAATGAAAACCGAATTTGGTTATGGTTCTGTGTAGTTCTCAGAGGATTTGATCGTGACCTGTAATGGCTATTCTTTCTATTGTATATACCGTTGTTTGAAAAATTGCATTCGTCTGTCCAAATAATCATGTTCGGGAAATAAGCGTTTCCAGCAGACCATGATACGAACCATTGACAAAATGATAATCTTCGCTCTGTATCTCCTGGAAGCAGTGCTTGCACTGGCCGTCCCTCCTTGTTACACTTTTAGTGGTTTTCAGTACTTTACGTATGCTTGATATGTGCACTCCGATATTTTCAGCTGCTTCTCATAATGAAGCTTTTGGATAGGCTTCGAAAGACTTCAAAATGGCAATGGTGGTGAACTCATCTATTGTTGTTGTTCTTTTTCTTTTAGGCTGAAAACAACCTTCTTGCCTTAATTTTTTTATTATTTTTCAAAAATCTTGCCTTTCGGTACATCGCAGTCTGGGTAGAGTTCCTGATATCACTTCAACGCATTAGTTGGGCTTCGTCGGTTGAGGAAGTATGCTTCAATAAGATGATGCAATGACTGATATAAAAGTCCGACAATCCCAGTTAAAAAAAACTCACTGTTTATATTATAATTACAAAATGCTATCAGATTCACTGACGGACAACGTACAGCCTAAACCACTGTTCCGTACGTTTGTCTTGTTGGAAAACCGCCCACTAAGAAAGGCATTTTGGAAATTCCTCAAAAGTTGTTTTTACTAATGTGCCATTTCTCATAAACAGTGCACGGTAGACGCTTAAATTTTATTTTATTTTTTATTTTCTCTAGACTCCTCATTTAAAATAAGCAATGACGTGTTCAAGGATTTTCCAGTTTTTTTATAAATTGTTAATTCAGGTGCAGATTTTTGGAAAAAAATGTGTCATATCTCCAAAACCTTGCATGGTAGACTAGACACTTAAAATTCGAAATGTGTCTTCTCATTCAAAATAGGCAAATAAATTATTGGTGGTTGTAAATTCAAAAAATGCCTCAACTATAAATACATTTTTTGCTATAATGATATACTGATGAATTTATTTTTTTACATTAGCACCAGCTAGTGTTAAGTTTTACATCAGCTAGTGCTGATGCCCGCGACTTCGTCCGCGTACTATATACTAATATTATAAAATTATATCAGGTTCACAGACAGACAACGAACAGCCTAAACCACTGATTCAAGAGACTTGAAATTTTCAGGGTACGTTTGTCTTAGTGCGAAACCGCCCACTAAGAAGGGGTTTTGGATATTCAAACTGTAAGGGGTTCAAAAGGGGGTTCAAAGTTGTTTTTACTTATATGTCATATCTCCAAAACCGTGCATGGTAGACGATTGAAACATGTACTCCTCATTATTTTCCAGATTTTTTTTAAGTTATAAACTACAAAAATAACTTAGCTATAATGTGGTACTAGTATTTTTTAAACACTTCGCAGACGAAGTTTCGGGTAACAGCTAGTAGTCTATATAATACAGCCTGTGATAATTGAATGTGATCAAATGCTATAAAAGCCATGTCAGTCATAGATATCAATATTTAATCTTTGTAAAAAAAAAAATTAAACACACTTGCTCGTAAAGTGAGCCTTATTACATCGCTTTTAGAGTCATAAACCGAGCTATAACATACGCGTGCGTAATAATATTACAAACTAGTGCGTAATAGAATTATCCCTACAAAGTTCAATTAGTACCTACCTTACTGTAACTTATATGCGAGTCAACAGAGCATTTTCAATTTAACCGGGTAATACAGTTATTTTCTTAGGTAACACCAGAGGTTTTATGCCGCTGAAAATCCATATACATATTTGGAATAAATTAATGTGTACGTCCTTAATTAAGTAAAATAAACATTTATTATTATCAAATTATTCATTTTACAATAATTTGTTATAAAATATTAAACTATTTGCATTTTATCACTTAAAATTATAACTTTCAAGAAGGCTGTTTACTCACCTTGCACTGGGCGCGTTAAAAAAAACTTGCGCGCCATTTTCCATATTCCATATTCAAATATGAAAATTAAAGCTGTGATGCTTTAGTTCTCATATTTGGTTTTATCGTATTCGTCACTGTGTGTTATATTAATTTGCTTTTTCCTCGCAAGTGTGTTGAAAAACGTCTTAAGACACGCGTGAGCATTGATCATTACAGTCGAGGCGAGATTGCAGCCCGAGTCGAAGGCGAGGGCGTAATCGAGCCGAGAGTGCACACTTGCACACTTGTTTCATAATGTACTATTATGTAGGTATTTGATATATTATAATTTATGTAAGGTATACCTAAAATAACTTCGTAAAACCATTCGTACATCTTTAAACCACTTGTTGTATCCACGAATCCAATCCATCCCAAGGCTGTCTGGTAGAGATCGCTCGTTAGCGATAAGACCGCCAATTGTCACATTGTGCCCAGTGTTTCTCTTTTTATTGTTATTTTTATATTAAAGGTGTGTAATAAAGTATATGCTATATACGTATCTATTCTTGGTCAAATTACATACCTACTAAAAGTTTGATTGAGATGTTAAACATTGTGTTTAGTTAATAGAATTTATTTTATTCGTCTACATGCACTATTTAATCAATGTCATTCACTATAATCAGCATATTCAACACTGTTTCAACTTACTTCGGTACTAGGAAGAAAATTGAAACGCGGGGAGTTGTTGCAGTTTTTCTCTAGTGTGTTGTGATCCTATTACTTTTACTCATGGCCCACACAATGCACATGACTGGCTTAGTTAAGTCAGTTAAAGTTTTAGGACTTTTCTTAGCTAAGATATCCAAGGTTATGTAATTTTTTTTTCAACTTTCCTCTCTCCGTCTCCCCTACATAAATATCGAGACTATCTTGGTTTGAGCACAAATAACTCACAGTTGATGCTGATTGTACTTGAAGGATACAATGATTATTATTTCACAGCCCTTGGGAATATATGCAATATAACGAAGAATTTTTAACTTTCGGATGGCATTTCTTCTACAAAGGGGTAAGTACTTACACATGTTTTAAATACGAGGTAAAATCGCCAGCATTTACTTAAATCAGTTCCAAAGGATATTGCCAAAGTCTTGTACTTACAATGAAGCTTAGGCCAAACTGCTGTGAACTGGTTTTGCTCCTACCTCAGAGGACGTCGTCAGAAAACTCAGCACTGTCAAGACTTTTCCGAGTGGACGGGCGAGGCGGGTATGCCACAAGGGGGCATTCTATCACCGCTTTTGTTTTATTTATTTATTAACTTGCTCTCCCCTCACAGTATTTGCCAGTATTAGATGTACGCTGATGATCTACACCTATATTATTCCACTCATTTCAATGATTTAAACAATTATATTCTCGCTCTTAATAACGACCTTCGCGTCTGTTGTTTTGCTTCACCATGTTTGGAATCAATTAATCCTGATTAACGTCAGGAGCCGCGTGCCCAGCGCGCCTGGCAGCCTCAGGTAATACAATCTTGTCTATAAGTGATTTTCTATAGGGCAAGACGAAACCCCATAACACAGGTATATCTATGCTTAAAAGAGGGAGTTTCCAAAGCAATTAAAGATTTGTACGTATTAAGTTAAAGAAATAAACAATTTTATTTATTTAGTAGCTTCTGCCCGCGACTTCGTCCGCGTGAAATAGTTACTTTGGGCTAACGCTAACTTTCACCCGCGACTTCGTTTGTTCATTATCGGTGGGTTTCGTTTACTTGCGAAAATCGTTTTTTATGATGCCCTTCCTCAAATATGTTACAATGGTCACAGTATCCTTTTTTCTACCACGACGGCCAAAAATATTGGTCTTACTTTAGATTCTAAGCTTTGCTGGGAACTGTATATTCAAGAGCTCTCCCTTATATTCTATGCCTCACTTCATCCAATCATCCGCCTAAAAAAAATCTACCAATATCCAACAAGATAGCTTTAGTAAACTCTTTTCTAATACCAATAATTGATTATGCAGATATGCTTCTAGGCTTCTAGATATCAACCAGAAACAAACTTGACATCAATGCTGGCATACGCTTTATATTTTGCTTGCGTAAATATGACCATAAAGGCGCATATCGAGCGAAACTGAAGTGGCTCCCTATTCGTGAACATAGGAGCCTGAGAATTATTTGTCTTCTTTTCTCCCTACAAAGAACCATCCTCTCCCGACCACCTCAAGTCTCGTTTCAATATTTTGGTAAATTCACACGACAGAGCTCTTAGATCTAACAATAGAGATCCTCGAGATTCCATTCATAAAGTTAATTACGGCGACGTAAATAATTCACTATCACAAGTGCACTATTGGTTTACTGCGAACAACGTAGTGCTTAGTGCTAAAAAGATAAAATGTATTAAATTATCTTTACCAAATGTAAAAGAATATCCTACAAACATAATTTTGGGTGGGGAAATGCTTAAACCCGTCAATTCTAGAGTATTTTTAAGAACGAATACGAACGAAACGAAAGTATTTTGAAGCAACGGATTTTTCTTTCTTAACAAAATATTACATTTTTGCATTTAGCACGTGCTTTAACAGTGAATAAAAACATCGTGAGGAAACGATGCGGCTTAATCAGCTTCAGTTCGTTTTTTACTCTATCCAAAAGCCGACTAAGGGTCTTCCTACATTAGTCGACGCGGAATCGGCTTAAACCGATTGTGTATCACCACACTACTCGACTTAACGCCATTCAGCTGTCGCAACGGCTGTCGACATGCGATCGGCAGTCGACTACTCCGAACGGCCGTCACGACGACTGTTCACTTACGTTCGGCGGTCGACTCCTCCGAACGGCTGTCGCGACGGATGTTCGCATCCGTTCGGCAGTCGACTCTTCCGGATAGCCGTCGCCGTCGCGAGGGGCTGGTTCTCGTGTCATGACCCCAAATATATCCACAAATGCTTTCATCGCAGATGGAACGTGCGCTCTGAGTTGTACGGACGTTTTGGCCGTTCATTTTTAATGTTTCAACTTGAGTTTAAGAAATAAGTGTTTTGATATGGATATAGAGGTACTATCTTGTCGGGCAAGACGCACGAATGTAATTATTGTAGCAAAAGACAAAAGACAAAACCCAAATAAATTTCAAGATTACTATGGCATGAATATAACCCAGTTTGACCATTTGTTAAGAATCAAGAATCAAAAAACACTTTATTCAGTGCGGCCGCATGGACCTTATTGACGCGTCACAAATTACAAAATAAAACAACACAAATAAATAGAATATAGCACATAATTGAATCTGTTCACTTCAGATGACTGACGAAATCTCCGAATCTCGACGTTTGGTATCCGGTCTACGGGGAATCTGCTCCAACTCCGTCAAACGTAACATAAGACAAAATAAATTTGTTAAATGATGACTATAACGACCGAGTTAGGTTCTTCTGTTCGCTTCTTTTCCTCACTCGCGTGTCATCTGAAGTGAACATTCAATTATGTGCTTTATTCTATTTATTTGTGTTATTTTATTTTGTAATTTGTGACCCGTCAATAAGGTTCATGCGGCCGCACTGAATAAAGTATTTTTTGATTCTTGATTCTATATCTGAGTCTAACTAGAATTTAATTACAGGACAAGATCTACGAAGGGCACAAGTTTCTCCTGCAGCGGAACCTTCGCGGGCAGTTCGTGGTTTTCTCCGTGAACCAGTGCGATGCTCTGTTTACCAAACTACAGAATGCCTTTAAAGATACGGGCGTTTACAAAGACAACAGCTATTGCATGCGAGATGTAAATATAAAGATAATTTATTTGCAAAAAACATGTGTAAATAAGTTGACAAAATATGATATAAGACACAACATGCTTGACCAGTATTGGTATGCAAAAAATGTCGAGAGAATGGCATGCTTAACTACCTAATATATATTTATTACAATCATATTATAATGGTTTATATTTCATGTAAGATGGTTTCATCTTAGCACAGAACTAACGACCGTCGGTCGTAGAGAAGCTGGGTTCGATACCCCGCGGGGCAAATTTGTGTAATTATTCTGCAGATTTTTGCAGGCCGGGGTTGTTTTCTACGTATTATAAGTATTTAAAAAGTGTAAATAAGTAGTAGGAACATACGCAGGCTTTGCTTGCTTTGATTTGTCACAAAATCAATGAACCAAACATCGACTATGATTCATCATCATCCTTTCAGCCATAAGACCACCTGTTAGACATAGGCCTCTCTCAAGGACGTCCAAGTATTGCGGCTGGAAGCGATCTGCATCCACCGCCGACTTGAATACCTTACCAGGTCGTCTGCCCATCTAGTTGGTACGCTGCGCTTGCCGGTCTGTGGCCTCCACTTGATAACTTTTCGGCTCCATTACCACTTCAGCGTGCTAATCCTTTTGGCTATGTCGGTGACCCGAGTTCTCCTACGTATCTCCTCATTTCTGATTCGATCCCGTAGAGTAACTCCGAGCCCTCATAGCCCTCTCCATAGCTCGTTGAGCGACTCCGAGCTTATTCATGAGGAGTAGTGAAGGACCACATCTCGATTCCATAAGTCATCACTGGCAACACACACTGATTATAGACTTTCATCTTTAGGCGCTGAGGTATTTTAGACGAGAAGATTTTGCGAAGTTCCCCCAACGCTGCCCATCCGAGTTGGATTGGACGATTGACCTCCTTCTCGAAGTTGGACCTACGTAATTGGACTGTTTGTCCTGAGTTACGTACGCGTCGACAACTTCAAGGGCCGAGTTCTCAACCATAACTGGGGTAGGCACAACATGGACATTCGACATAACCTTCGTCTTGTCCATGTTCATTTTAAGGCCTACCCGTTGTGAGACTCGATTGAGGCCTTCGAGCATCGTGCTGAGTTCTTCCATCGACTTTGCCATGACCTTGATGTCATCGGCCAACCGAAGGTGAGTCATGTATTCGCCTAGTCTTTTCCATTCCAAGAGCTTGAAGGCATCTTCCAAAGCAGTCGTAAACAGTTTTGGAGAGATTACGTCTCCCTGTCTTACGGCTTTTTCAAGGGAACATCCTTCGAACTCTGTTCCTGTACTCGGACTGACATGGTGGCGTTTTTATACAATGATTTTAACACTGCGTTGTACCGACAGTCAATACGGCATCGTTGGAGAGACTCAAGCTCCGCCCATGTTTCGATATAATCGAAGGCTTTCTCATAGTCCACAAACGCGAGACATAGCGGCAAGTTATACTTCATACGGTTTATACGTTCTATATATTTAGTTCTGTCACAGGCAGTGTTTACGGATAATTGTAAAAAAAACCTATTAGCCTACTGTCCTTCCGTCTCGGTTCTGCCACTTGAAGGTTTAATACTTAATCGTTCGAAAATATTCGGAAGAATAAGTTTTATGATTCGTTATTATTATGGCACATAATTATGTTTATAACGATGAAAATTATGGGAATAATATAGTAGGTAAAATAACTTTATGCGTAAAGAGCATTAGGATGAACAATATCTTATTGTAAATGATATTTATTTTATGGGACCATAATATTATGGATGTTTCGGACACACTTGTTATTGATTGTGATTTTCGGACACAATTGTTTTTTGGAGACAAAATGGGCACCCGGCTCATTAAATAAAAAAATATTCACTGCCGAAGGGGCTAAGTTCTAAAATGGAGGCCACGGACCGGCAAGTGCAGCGTAGGACGTCCACCTACAAGATGTGCAGACGACTTGTTAAGGACCGCAGGTCGGCGTTGGATGCAGGCCGCTGCCAACCGCAGCAGTTGGAGATTCATGAGGGTGGCCTATGTCTCACAGTAGACGTCTGTCATCAGTCAAAAAGGTCTGCGGCCACACACAATAAAGTATTTTTTGTAATTTAATAAAATTATTATTTTTTCAGCCGGATAGATCAGCACAGCCTTGCCATGTAAGTTTCTGTATGTAAAATATCGTTTATTGGTGTATATTGGGTTAGTACCTATGCACGATAGTAGGTAAATACCTACTATCGTTAGAACCGGTATCTACATGCTATAACCGGTAACTACAACTCTCTTAACCATTTTACAAGTTATCGTCCGAGAGGAACTTGGTCACTAAAATGGTGGATTCCCGCTTGCCCACTTTCTGTGAGTTTGTTTGTAACGCTTTCACGTGTAAAGCACTAAACCGATTTTAAATTGAAATTCCTTACCCATAAGGCCTCTGCCTCGAATCTTGCGGGCAGCGGGGCGGCGGCGGCGGCGGCGCGGGAGCGGCAGGATCTTATGCGTAAAATCAAATGGACAGGCCCTCGAAAACAGCGGCGCGGGGGTATGAAATCTCCGGCCGCTACCGCGCCGCCGCCGCCCAGCTGCCCGCAAGATTAGCGGCAAAGGTTTAAAAGTTACATAGGCTATACTAATCCCCGTATTCCCACCACCCACGCGAACTACGCGGGTGAAAGCGCGGGGCGCTGCTAGTATTATAATATGACATTATTATACAAATAAGTGTACTAAACCGAAACGAAATTTGCCGTACAGGGATGCAAAAGGATATCTCTACCTGGCCTGACTGATCTGGATGCAAAAGGCACAGAGTAGAGCTGATTGGTGGTTAGGGAAGGAGGCTTATGCCCAGCAGTGGGTCACTACGAGCTGACAATGATGATGACGATAAACCCGAATGGGGGTGATTCTGACTCAGGATTCTGATCACAAGGAAGAACTTTAGTTTTACTACAATCCAGGATTCTGTGATTTTCATTCACAAAAAAATCACGAATGTTTTAACCACCAGCTGATTCTTGACAGGGTCATTGACCTCTGCGAAGATTGCCGTAGAGGTAGAAATAAAGATACCTAAAAACCACAGATACTATTTTTTTCCAAAATAAATAAACTAAATTAAGAACTCAGTGAACATGTTCACATCACATCAACTGGTAAATAAAAATAAAACAGGCCGAGAGCGAGCCATACTCGCGCACCGAGGGTTCCGTATCATCATACAATCCCAATAATATTATAAAGCCGAAAGTTTGTTTGGAGGTTTGTTACCTCTTCACGCAAAAACTACATAACGGATTGAGCTGTTGCACACTATAGATGTGGACCAGGCATAACACATAGGCTACTTTTTACCCGGATACAACGCATGCGAAGCGGCGGGCACAAGCTAGTTTAATATATGATAAAGGCGATTTATATTTGATGGAAAACATTTACAGTGGATGCAGTAAAAAGCTGCCATGTACATTCGCGATAATCGTAAAGTAACTTTTTTTTAAAAATATTTCTATTTACCAAGGCACACTTGTAGTTGTAAACGATATTTATTTTATTTTACTGGTTGCTTTGAAATAAATAATCATAAATTCACAAAATAAATGACATTTCATGTCTACTGGGTAGATAGATACCATGAAGAACTATTCTATTCTATTCCGAGGAGGCAGGGTGGAATTAAAAACACTTCGGTTTTTGTACTTAGTAATTCATATATTTAAAATAAATCTTAGTATTATTAGTATTATACATAGCGCTGCTCTGAGTTTTTGATAGCGCGATCTAGACATTGACCAAAAAACACGGCGACATCTAGTCATCATTTAAGAACAATGTCCATTTCAATTTTGCATTGAACATATCGCCCACCAAGAACATTATGAATGTCCTTCACATCTTGAATATGTCCTATGTCCTCGATGTCGTGGACCTAACAGCAGTTGTCAAGTGGTGTTACAGGGCATGTACGGAGCACCGATAATCAGCCGCGGGGTCGCAATTGGCATGATAACGGCTCCCGACGGCCAGTGGACCAACTGCACCGGATTCAGCAACACATTCCAATATTTCCGCTCCACATACATCAAGAAATTCATGTCTTGCGTCAGCTCGTGAGTGACCTAACTTATGAACCCTAAGCCATTATTTACAGAGATGCGGGGCGTCACACGATGCGTTAGGGGGGGGCGCAGCCCGCACTGAATGCAATCTTATTGGCGTTGTAGACTTACGACGAGGATTTATCTCGTATAAGGTTGTAGAGTTAGCCGTGGGGCGCCGGCAGTAGAATGTTGCCCCTCCTCTCATGCCCGTGGATGCAGTAAGAGCCTGCTAAGGGATACCTCCGAAAGATGGGCAGCAGCGTCTTTCTATATATCAACATCCCATACTGCGCTCGCCAACCCGCCTGTCAAGCGTGGTGAGTATGGCAACTACCCCTCATGGAGACCCATGAGGGAGGCCTTTGTTCATTAGTGGACGTTTTATGGCTGAAATGATGAAGGTTGTAGAAGGACAAACGCGCGACGCGACACGTGAAGCCCCGCGTTTCGAATAATGAGCACTAAGGCTTGAACTTAAGTGCAATCACGGAAGATTTTATTCATCATCTTCATCAACAGCTCGATTTTCCACTAGGTACAGGATCTTATAGATCCAATAAATCTCATCCTCGAGCCTATTCGTCCCACTGCTGGGCAAAGATCTTCTTCAAACTAGCGGCGTCACCACTGGTGTGAAACGGAACAAATTCTTGAAATATTTCCTAGTTTTCGCCAGTGCTGACAACTGGGAATAACCAACTCCAACCATCCCTATCCCTCGCAGACTCCCATCAATTTCTGTCAAAGGTGACGAAATAGCCCGCCAACGCTCTCTCAATCAACCCAGACACCGCCTTATGTCGCTTTATCATTTCAGCCGTAAAACGTCCACTACTGAACAAGGGCCTTCCTCAAGGATCTCCCCATGAGGGGTATAGTTGTCATACTCACCACGCTTGGCAGACGGGCTGGCGAGCGCAGTACGGGATGTTGATACACGTAAAGACGCTGCTGCCCATTTTCCGGAGGTCACTTAGTTTATATTCAGTCGGTTCAAAACATAGGAGGGTTCGATCCTCGCTGCGGGACAAATGTTTGAAAAATTGACTAGCTTCGCTCACTCGTTCAATTTTATTTTTATTTATGTATGTACTAAGCATTCCAGATTTTATCTTACAGCTAGATGTCCGATTGTCCTATTGTAGAGTCCGATACAAATATTTTTCCATAGTTTTGTATATTAAATAATAATAAATAAATAATGCTTACAAATCACACAGCATCATCTAGCCCCAAGCTAAGCAGAGCTTGTCTTATGGGTACTAGATGACTGATATACTTAATACATTATATCTCTACTACATAGATAGATATTTTTATTATATATAGAAAAACACCCAGAGCACCCTGAACAAATATCTGCAGATCGTACAGATATTTGACCCGAGGCGGGAATCGAACCCGCAACCCCTTGCGTCGCAGGCGGACCTTCGCCCGCTGCGCCACAGAGAGCTCGTCATATTATTAATCTACAAAGGTATGAACGACCCATTAGAGTAAACCAGTTACCATTCGCAGATTGTTCGACCCGGCACCACCCCTGGAATGGGAGAAGTTCAAAAAGAACGTATACGACGAATATGATGAAGAGGAATTCGACTATTTGCCGGAAATATACGACACCTTGAGTGGGGAGAAAGCTTCGGATGAATTATAATTAACTGAATCAAACTACTAATGCTTTTGTTTATAAAGTAGTACTTGTAGACCTTTTTGGAATGACTATTATAGTTAGGGGGTAATTTAGGTGGATGCAGGTCTGTTGTCTCCCCTGATGTTTCCCCTAGAGGAGATTTTAGGTTGATGTAGGTCTGTTGTCTCCCCTGATGTTTCCCCTAGAGGAGATTTTTAGGTGGATGCAGGTCTGTTGTCTCCCCTAGAGATTTTTAGGTGGATGCAGCTCTGTTATCTCCCCTGATGTTTCCCATAGAGGAGATTTTTAGGTGGACGCAGGTCTGTTGTCTCCCCTGATGTTTCCCCTAGAGGAGATTTTTAGGTGAATGCAGGTCTGTTGTCTCCCCTGATGTTTCCCATAGAGGAGATTTTTAGGTGGATGCAGGTCTGTTGTCTCCCCTGATGTTTCCCCTTGAGGAGATTTTTAGGTGGATGCAGGTCTGTTGTCTCCTCTAATGTCTCCCATAGAGGAGATTTTAGGTGGATGCAGGTCTGTTGTCTCCCCTGATGTCTCCCATAGAGGAGATTTTAGGTGGATGCAGGTCAGTTGTCTCCCCCGATGTTTCCCCTAGAGGAGTTTTGTAGGTGGATGCAGGTCTGTTGTCTCCCCTGATGTCTTCCATAGAGGAGATTTTTAGGTAGATGCAGGTCTGTTGTCTCCCCTGTGTTTCTTCTAGAAGAGATTTTTAGGTGGATGCAGGTATGTTGTCTCCCCTGGTGTCTTCCATAGAGGAGATTTTTAGGTAGGTGCAGGTCTGTTGTCTCCCCTGATGTTTCCCCTAGAGGAGATTTTTAGGTGGATGCAGGTCTGTTGTCGCCCCCGATGTTTCCCCTAGAGGAGATTTTTAGGTGGATGCAGGTCTGTTGTCTCCCCTGATGTTTCCCCTAGAGGAGATTTTTAGGTGGATGCAGGTCTGTTGTCTCCCCTGATGTTTCCCCTAGAGGAGATTTTTAGGTGGATGCAGGTCTGTTGTCTCCCCTGATGTTTCCCCTAGAGGAGATTTTTAGGTGGATGCAGGTCTGTTGTCTCCCCCGATGTTTCCCCTAGAGATCTTTATGTGGATGCAGGTCTGTTGTCTCCCCCGATGTTTCCCCTAGAGGAGATTTTTAGGTGGATGCAGGTCTGTTGTCTCCCCCGATGTTTCCCCTAGAGGAGATTTGTGGTGGATGGAGGTCTGTTGTCTCCCCTGATGTTTCCCCTACAGGAGATTTGCATGTTGTTTATCCCGCCACTGAACTTTAAAATGAAATTCATCAGGTAGGCTTCGGCTTGTCTCGTCATTAAGTAGTATAAAAAAACTTATGTGTTTAGTCTATTGACCAACCAAATAATCATCGTCATCAAGCCGCAGGACGTCCACTGCTGGACGAGGCCTCCATCATGAATCTTAAGTAGGTACTGATTTGAGGGGTTATTGCCATACTCACCACGCTTGGCAGGCGGGATGCCGAGCGCAGTACTGGATGTTGATACACGGAAAGACGCTGCTGCCCATCTTCCGGATTTATCCCTTGATTCTTACTGCATCCACGGGCAAGAGAGGAGAGGCAACTGAGTATTAGATGAAGAATATCAAGACAAAGCGCATCCAAGTTTAGAAGGCCCGTGATGTCAAAACGTGTCCTGACAAGAGACACCCCATGACGTCACGGGATCTACCATATAAATGTTCATCATCATCATCGGCCTTTTCGTAATGCCTGTGGTTTGGGTGTTGCATTTTTTAAATGACTAAACAGTCCTATCTTTGACCACACTGCGCGACCGCAGTTTTGGCAGACGTGGGAGTCCATTGCAGTTGGTGGATTGGATGTGTCTGCCTGTCGATGCCGTCTCGCTCGTTTCTCGGCTAATGAGACAAACCAGGTTTGGTCGTGGCGTTTAACCCTTAATTTGGCAGCGTAATCTGTGGAGTACGCTAACTTTGTGAAATTCTGGGCACGTAATTATTGGATTTTTTTACCATTTTAAACTGCCAAAATGCATTGAATATATCCTACTTTGGTAGAAAAAATACTGCAGATGGCAAAATTCACGATTTATGCCATTTCCAAAAATGGCTTCGAAACGGTCAGCTGCCCCTGCGCGGCTGGTAAGTTTTCGTTTATTTTTTATGGGTTTTTAGTTGGCTTTTGGAATGGTAAGTGTGTTTGGTTACAAGGTAATATAATAAGTAACACTATTCAGTAATTATTTGGTGTCAAAATAGCTAAAAATATACTTTTTTTATAACAATGTGTGTACTCCGGGAATACCGTTGCCAAACGCGTTGTAAACTACTTGAATAAGGGAACGGTATACACGAAGTACATTGCCAAATAGGTAGATAAATGTATATCCACATTTTTATTTTATTTTGCAATGCAATGGGTGTTGGGTTGTTTGCATACAGCATGTTTTTTTTTCTTTTTGAACTTATGAACCTAACAAAAGCGCACAGAATTTTGGCTTTGGTTCCTGCCCAAAATGCATGCTACGGTACGTAAACCTTTCACCATCGCCCTCGATTGCCCGTTACCATCCCTGCATCTCCCACGTTTGCCAGCTCTGACCCACCTTCCTTGGACTCCTCATTTGAACGCCTTTATATCTTGAATAGCGATCTCGATAATGCTTCTGAACATAACTTTGATGATGTACCACTAACATCAACTTTTCAAGAGGTTTTCTCCCCCTCTACTAACAATACAAATTATACTTATTATTTGATATTCAAAAGAACATAAAAGAAGGATTGACGTGGATTGCCCAAAGGTGGTAAAACTATACAATAAGCATATGGCAGGGGACATGCTTATTTCTCTGTACAGAATACCCTTCAAAAGCAGAAGGTGGTACTTGACCATATTTGCACAGCTAGTCGATATGTGCAATCAACAATGCATGGCTTCTGTACAAGCGAGACAAAAGACCGGAACTGTCACTCAAAGAATTCCGGCTTGAGCTCTGTGAAGGTCTTTGCCTAGCAGGAAAGGCGCCGAAGAGCACGCCGATGGAAAGACTAAGAGAGTATAGGAAAATACTTAAGCCATCCCTCGTTAGACCAGTCAGGGACAGACAGTGTCAGGTATGATGCTGTGGGCCACTTTCCGGAAACTGCGGGCAAACAATCACGCTGTAGGTTCTGCAAAGATGGTGAACCAAAGTTTATTGCGTCAAGTGCAATATGCATCTTTGCTTTGTTGTAGGAAAAACAAGAACCGCAACTGCTTCCGGCAGTTTCATACTAAATGATCTGTAGCTGTACTAATGCATATAATAATATTATTTTGAAATAAAAAAAATTTTTTTAGTTAAACTTTTTTACTCTACTTTTGGCAGTGTACTCTACGGAGTACAATCACATAATGATGCAGATCATAGAGCAATTGGCAAGGTACTTCGTGAAGTACATTAATTTTCGCGAAAACTGGAATATTTAGATTTTTTTTTCCATTTGTTTAGGGCTCCTAGGTCACAGTGAATAGAGAATATTTGAAAAATACATCAGATTTTAGAAAAAAAAATGTTTGCCAAATAAAGGGTTAAGACCTTCGTGTAAGTTATTTCTCCATTCTGGTCTGTTCTCAGCCAGTGATGCCCAGTCAGTGCGCTTGATGTTCAACGCTGCCATGTCTCTCTTTGCGCAATCTTTATATCGGAGCATGGGTCTTCCCACTGCTCGTTTGGCGTTAGCGATTTCGCTTAACAAAATAGTTGTTGGTAGACGGGATATAAATGTTACATATTTAGATAATATACCTACATTATTATAATTGGGATTTTAGATGTGCATCTGCTTACTATGATGATCGGGACGTGGCTAATATTATAAGCATCCCTGCTAAGCAGCCAAGTGCATCTTGCACAAGTATGTAGAGTTGGATTTAACTCTTATTATCAGCCATAAGCGTCCCACTGCTGGGCAAATCTACATGAAGGACTAAAAGTTTAAATACAGTTAACTAGCTTATTATGTAGAAGGGTTTCATTATAATTCCAGTATGGTTGTGTACATTGCTTTAATCACAATTTTCAAAAATGTACAGGGCGTATAAATATTTGGCATAGACTTGTCTAGTTATGAATACACTTGAACTTGAATTGACTAAAATAAAAGTAGACTCTTAATAGTTAAAAGATGTAATTCTGAAAGGCTTAAATAATTTTTCATGTTCCAGAGGTTCTTTTAGGCACTGTTCTTACTTTGTTACAATACGAACATTCGGACGAACACATTTTTTTTCGAGAAGAGACCTTAAAAGTGTCCCGTCTCACATTTTATAATTTTATCTTAAATATAGGTGTGCATTAGATGGATCCATCTGTAGGTGTCTCGAGACTAGTATGTAGCATACCTAGGGCACGTCAGAACCGACCCGACTTCACTTCCCAGCTCCATAAACTCAAAACATTCACCTTTCTTAATGACCTTAACAATAAAGCAAATAAAATGTGATTACATGTAAAGCGTTTCAATATTGCAAAATTATAACGTTTGTTCAAAATTCCTATTCTCTTTGGATTATTACGTAAAAGTTCATTTTCAACTTTCATAGAAATGCAACTTGACATCCAAACGGCGTGTTTACTGGTCGACCCGCGGAATATTTAACATACATTTTAGTCTAATTCCTATTTAAATTTGTATTAAATCGGTTGCATACTGATATAGCTGCCCGTGAATGTAGTTACAAAAATGACTACAAAAATACTAGCGATAAAATATTTTTTGGATGTCAAATTATATTTTGTTCTAACTACTAATGTTGTACTATAATATTTTTTTAACAAAATATATACTTATTAAAACATTTAAAATCAGAGAGGTACATCAAACACGCGATTAGACAACGCAGTATAGAATAATGTTTATTTGCAAAGCCGCATTACTGCTTCCACGGTAAAAGCTAGCATTACTGCACGAAAGAAACTGCCCGTTATATGACTATGTTCTACAATCCTACTCTAATTGTACTTTGTTAATTGTGAAACTCGCTCCATGGCCTTGAAAATATTGCCCTGGAATACTGGGATCCATCGTTTTTTTTTTCATTTGTAACCCTAGTCTTCGAAATAATAATAGCCTCCGAGCATACAATTACCTCACGAACCAATATTGATGCAAGAGTCGCGTTAGATGACACGAACAAACTAATTGAAACAACTGCCCGCACAAAGAAAGGCACATGAGCAATCACAAACAAAAACTAGAAAGGGGTTGGAACACTTTTACGGTTGGAGTTGTAGGACCGGCGTACCGCTATCAGATTATCTTTACTCGCCCAAGAAGAAGCCTCGCCAAACCACAGGGAAAAATTGGACGTAGTTAAGCGAAAATGTTATAACACACAAGTGTATCATTTTCGCAAAACCATGTCCATTTATGCTATGGAGTTTAGTTTCTGAAATATTCGGCTCTAAAGTACGCATCTCTTAATTTAAAAAAGATCTGTCAAAATAATTATAATAACAATCTAATTTCATTATCGTCCTCATGTTATAAAAATGTATAAAAAACCTTTAAAGCCAATAATATCTAAGAAACGACACCTTACATTGTTACAACATTGAGTTACATAAAAATAATATGAACTGTGGAACGCAAGTATATTATTACAGGTTCGTACCCCTTTAATTTTTGTAATTTGCCTGCGATCGTGATTCTTATATCAAAGTGTGTATAAAAATTTGTAAACGCCTAAAAAAAGTGACATCAAAACAATTAAATATGAAAATGATTACATTAAAACCGTCCACTACTCTATCTATTATATATTTGTATTGGAAGGGCTAGACTAAGTTGTACGTCTTTTTAATTCGTTTTGTAAACATTGCCTAAAATCTTATCGGCTGGACGCAGCCGAGATAAATTTTAAAATTCCAACCTTTGTTTCATGTTATTTTATTTATTTATTAAGTCCTACTCCTACAACATCTTCACATTATTATATATTAAGTATATATAATTTTCATATCGGTTGGAATCTCGACTACATGTTATTTTTAGACAAGCGTAAGAGTGAAATCGCCACAAAGCGTTGCACAACTCAGCCCAGGCCTCCAGGCAGTTGCAAAATTAATTTGGCGTCCACTAACTTAATTTTGCAGAGGTAACATTATTTCTCTTAAACTTTAATCTCTTAACAATATTTTACAGCATCTGTATCAGAACAATAATAATGATTCTATACTTAATATTGCTTTTGTGGATCAGTCGTGTACAATACACGGCCTAGTATATTTTATGGAAGTTTCATGTTTCCTAGTTTAGTATCAGCTTGAATCAAACTGAGAAATTTAACCCACTTGTTACATATTTTAAACAACAATCGATGATTTTAATAAGTATTTAGTTTAAGCTAAAATTTAACAAAACATCTTGATAAAGAAAGAACTGAGTGACGAGATGATTACGGAGAGGTGACAGTGAAAGAGAATAACTTCATTTTATAAAAACGGGAATTACTTACGCAGTATTGTAACGTCGAAGATTATTCCGACACGTTTCGATTTTTCAAGAAAATTATCATCATGGGATGCTAGGTGAAGCTACGTACAATACTAAGTCAGTAATTCCTGTTTTTACAAAATTAATAGTATAACTCACGTTAATTTTGAAAGTGAAAGAGAATAACTTGTTGCGCCATCTGGGCAGAAAGTTAGTGATGATAACAGAAACCCTTAAAAAACTAAGTCTCTTGGAAATGCTAGAAAATGCTGTTTGTGAACAGAACGCTAGTAATATGTACTGCTACTATGGAACAAGTGGCTAGATAATTTGAGACAGGTAGAAATAGGGCAAAGTAAAATAAAATACTGTTTCTTCTTATTTATTGATTCGTATATCAAATGCTAAAGACAGACAAGTGGGTTATGAGTCCGTCGAGAAGAGGACTAGTGTTTTTTTTATTTTTTTTATTTTCTTGCAACGATACTTGTCCTGGAAACATGTTTTGTCATTACTAGTTATATTTTATAAAAATATATTGTCAGTCAGTCGTAATATCGAAAAGATTTGAAGATTTTCTGAGCAATTGTGCGGGCTGTACACTACTTTCAGGAAAATCGTTGAATTTTTACATATTTTATGAAATTGTTATTCTGAAAAATTAAACGTATTTATGACAATGTTATTTCATAAAAACTTGTTAGTTGTACTTCGAATTTCTTTATTATCGTTTAGTATCAGATCTATACGTATACAGCAAGCCTAATCTTAGCATAGTTCATTAATTTTAAACAATTTGCTGTATTATTGCTATAACGTTACAATTATCACGATCAGAGCCAGGAAACAGTTGAAAGCGCCTAGAACGAAGTGACATCTATCGAATTCCGTCTAATACAAACGCGACTCTCAATACAGCAGTAATTAAATTCAGTCTTTGGTTTTAATCCAGTACGTATCTGCGCGAGGTACTAGTATTTTAGCGCAGTAACGTCGCTTTGTCGCGGACGCTTCTGCCTCTTTAAACAATTTAATTTCCTTTATTCACTCTACCGAAGTCCACATCCCCAAACGATACCCTCGTAGACGTAAGACAGTGACAAGACGAGATACCAGACAATAACACGACGACTACTAATTGGCATTGACAAACACTCTACAAAACTTAACATTTTTTAGATTTTTAGAATGTTTAAAGCACTCGTTTTTATTTTGGGTGACATAATTAAAAGCATCCGTGATCCATAACTTCGAGTGACATCTAAAGGTTAAACCAATCATTTGGTGGTACGAGGGAACAGTCGAACACACTTAGCCACTCACATACATACACACACAGACTGCTGAACTCATAACCCTGTGCTTCGTCATAAGCAGAATCAAAATGGAACAGGCGATGCACAACCCCCTTGCAAGTCAGCAAGCCACCCCGTGCGGAGAAGGCCGAACGCGCGACACATGACAAACGAAGACACGACAATAATACACATAACACTAGAGACTAGCAATGCCCTAAGAGGGC
Source organism: Pasiphila rectangulata (assembly GCA_963082625.1). Classification (NCBI taxonomy): domain Eukaryota; kingdom Metazoa; phylum Arthropoda; class Insecta; order Lepidoptera; family Geometridae; genus Pasiphila; species Pasiphila rectangulata. Next base: position 24,308,461 of record OY720236.1, read on the forward strand.
TGGTTTATCTTTAAAATGATAACAATAGATTTTTATATTGCACATAAATTTAAAAATCACAGTAGTTTCCAAATAAAGAGATCTAATAACAGTTAATAATATCGATGTTCTATTCAATCGCCCAACAAATCATCTTAAAAGATATTAATTCAACTGGATGTTTAAGTTTCAAACGAACGGCCAGTTGAATAATTTCGGAGAGTCCATTTGCCCAGTATATAAATACTTAACATAAATAATTCGGTTATAATATGAACACTTTATACACATTAGCCCTAAAATCTATAACATATTTACACTTGATTGATATAATAGCACTCAGGTAATTTAATTTTGCCGCCAGAACACAGAACCGGTCACGATACTGAGAATCTTGTTTGTAATGTTATTTAAAATTGATTATTACAATTTTTGTTTACAAAGTATGCCTGGCCTTTGTGTCTCGGCATTGGATTAAGTGGTGTGTATTCACTAGTCGACAAATGTAGAGAATACAGCAACATGTCCGACATAGTGTCTGACATGGTAGTCTTGTAGTAAAGTAGTTATGCATGGACAAAGTTAGTGGGACACTGGTCGGCTAGTGAGCACACGGCTTTTTGCGTATTGAAGATATAAAGGTCCCCGGTACTTCGTTTATCATGTGTCGCTATGATCAAGCAGAGGGTCTCAGCCTCGCCGGCAAGCAAGAGTTTCAACACCAATAATACAGCCGCTAGCTACTCTAGGAATGCTAAAAACGGAATTTTGAACAACGTGCTTATGCGAAAAAGAACCTCTCTGTATAAAGGAAACACTACAGCAACTAAAATCGGTTTGATTTAACATTGATATGTTTCTCGCTCGTTTAACTTCATCAACAATCGTAAGCCTTGCGTAATTATATCGTCAATGAAGGCATAAATTAATAAAAATTTCGTAATGACTTCAGTTTCCTATAAGTAAATATAACAAAACAATTTCTAAATGCTGCTAAAAAGAGGATAAGTCAGTCTCTCATGATTACAATGACATAATTTGAATCCAAAAATCAAACCATTAGGATATTCACATAGCCTTGGATCTCGCGCGCGGTGGGCTGCGTCGCCCGGCTCACTCGCCCAGCACGTCTGCAACAACCAAACGACCACGGTTACACACACACATTGCTTTTATCACACGGCAACGCAGTAAGCCGTCATCTGCTCAGACGTAAGCCGTCCACTGCTGGACATAGGCCTCCCTCATGGAACCGCAAGTATTGATCATGAGGGGCTTTTGCCATACTCGCGTTATGTTGATACACGGAAAGGCGCTGCTGCCCATCTTCCCAGGAATCTCTTGGCAGATTCTTCCACGGGTAAGAGGCGACATTTTACGGCCAGCATACAGCCGCTTGTTACAGTAAATACAGAGATCAAGTCGTGAATCAAGAAGAAAAAAAAGGAGACATACTTTAATAAACATGCACTACTATGCTATAAGTACCTTAACTTAAATAAAACTGGTCAAGAACGAGTCGACTCGCGCACCGAGGGTTCCGTGCCAGCATACAGTATAATTTGTAACATAGGTTTATATTTCTTGGAGAACCTTGACACTGCCACCACTAGTAACTCCACTTAAAATGTTTGCTCCCTTTCAGCCTTCTTTGCAGTCAAAATAATAATATTGCAATATAAGTAGTACCCAAGATATCCATCAGGGACAGTCAGACAGACAGACTCCTCCTTATCCATGTCCTCTACAAGGGTTCCTTTGTACCTTTTTGGTCCGAAACCCTACGAGCTAATCCCTACTGGTGAGGGATAGCTCAGTGGCGATTATGACACTAAACCAGCATAATGCAGTGTGAAAAACCTACGTTAAGCTCACAACGCTGATTTTCAGCTCAATGCTTTGGTGACGTAGCAGCTCAATGCTTTGGTGACGTAGAAGTAGGCCAGACACAGTAGGACAGCTGATTCTGGACAGGTCATTGACCTCCGCAAAGAGTAGCCGTAAAGGTACAAATTGAAATACCTGTAACCATAATTAGGTTTTTTTATTTAAACTTTTAATTTTGACCTCAGGATCATTTTCACATCACACCAACTAGTAAAATTATAAATAAAAATATAAAAAAATACGATTACCCAATTTTTTTCCTTTAAGTATTAAACTACTTGTTTCCATGGGCAGAAACCTCCCTTTTCGGATTAGTACACATATTATAATACACCCTGTATATGCAGGAAACATGCTGTATTCCGTAAAATGCATTCTAATTCACCACTTAGTCTGTATTCAGGTGCATCACCATCATTAACTAGCACGGGAGGTAGGGTCTTGAAAATTACGTTGGATATGTAATACTTTGTTAAGATCTTTAAAAATAAATGATTGATTGATTGATCTCAGATGTAGGACTGCTGTCCACATCCACTGCTTGACATAGGCCTCCCTCATGGATCATAGGGGGAGGGTCGTTGCCATAATTGCCACGCTTGGCAAGCGGGTTGGCGAGCGCAGTATAGGGTGCTGAAAACACGTAAAGACGCTACTGCTCATCTTTCGGAGGTATCCCTTAGCAGATTTCTACTGCATCCATGGGTAGGAGAGGAGGGCCAACATTCTACTGCCGGCGCCCCACGGCATTATTCAGCTACGTCTAATAAAATTTCTAACAAGTTAAAAGTTGACTCAACTAACTGAACAGAAGTAACGCATTATTTATTTAAGTGGAATATCTTCAGAATCTTTAAAGACATAAAAAAGCAAGATGATTAATTCAATCGGCACGGATAATTTTGTTAAGTTTCTATGACTCGTTTTAAAAAAAAATATAATAACATAAATAAATAAATTGATAAATTGCTACAACTGTTTGTGCCAAATACTTACATCCACGGCAGGAGACATAGGCTACTGGTAAAACCGCTCATGCCAAACTGGCGCACGCGCCAACTCTCCGCTGCCTCGCACCTATCCCGAAATTTACATGTTTGTTGACGAATGGAATTTATTTGTTTTTATATGACATATGTATGACATTTTGTGAAATTAATGATTAGTGACTATTTAATGATTTAATTGTTTAAATAATATATTCGTATTTTTCAATATTTATTATTATTAATTTGACATATAAATTATGCACATTTTATATTCTAATGTTAATTTGATTGTTTTAATTTTGTTTGTATAAGTGTATTAATTAGTTTAAGTGGTTCTGTACCGTTCTAATTAAATAAATAAATTGAAATTGAAATTAGGGTTCTGAACATCAAGAGGAAAAACCTGAACTAGGGTCACTCGTTTGTTCTTGACCCAGACTAATAGCCGACTAACCTGGTAGGATGGTATAGGTGCTGGGCTAGCATAATCCATCTAACAATGTCCTAGGCACTGCAGCTACCCACCCGTAGAGCATTTATACCAGTTGGCGCTCTATAAATCATCTATAGTAGACGTGGCCTTACTTTTTTTGCACAAATATTTCTATTTATCGAAAGCCTTCAGTGACAGTTCAATACTGGGCCGGTATCTGCAACTAGTGGTCAATTTGTATGCAAAACAATGGTATGGAATTAATAAGCTGTGTACTTTTTAGGGCATTTTCATTGATAAAAACAAATTACTTTATTCAGTGGGACCGCTGGGGCGTATTTGGTGCGTTATCAATTTAATTCTAACTCACTTTACGATGGCTTAAGGCGTAGACATGAAAAGTAACATGTAACAGTAATGTAGGGCGAAAGTTAAATAAAGCAAACAATGGTAATTGTAAATGATTTAATCATATAATTTATTTACAAAGATAATTAATATTGTTGTCGAAAATAATTTTAGTTAAATAGAGCTTCCAAGAACAGGTTTGTAAAGTTATTGTACAATTAATACATAGCATAGACGAATATATTTCCAAAAATCTGTGAGTTAGACATGTCACTGCGCTGAGGCCGGGGTCGGCTTGATGTGAGCCCTGACGAGCATGCGGGCCCAGCGCATGATGAAGAGGGCGCAGAAACGAGAGAACTCCTTGTAGGCCTCCAGGTCGACCATGCCCTCCGCCGGTGCGATGGTCACGGTGGCGGAGCGGGGCTTCTCGCTGAAGCGGACCTCCAGTTCGAAACCAACGTTGACGTCGGGGTCAACGGATTCTGTGATCATCTTAGTGATCTTCACGTGGCGTAAAATGAACGCCTCGATGCTTTTGAATCCGTGGTTGGTATGATTGCCTCGGAGCCATATCGGGCGAGCGAAGAACCCTTCGTACTTCTCCACAGATGTCCCCGCAGCAAGATGGTAAGCCGGGTGATCGTTGATGAGGTGAACCCTCAGCATGGTGTTGAAGACCGTCTCCACTATCACGGAGCGCACGACCAGCTTCCAACTCGGCTCCTCCAGCATGAGCAACATCTCTTGCGGGATGCTCTTAACAATCGACTTCAGCGGGGTAGCCATTTCACAGCGCAGCTGAAACAAAAACATCGTAGTTTGATTATGAAATCCCATAAAAAGCAAGATTAAAATAATTCACTTTGTCTTTTTTTCACCTTGTTCTTTCATAAAATCCCATAATAACCAACATTTTTCAATTACTATAATCCCATTATAACCATCAACTGCTGCTCACAACTCAACACATCATAATGTTCATGCTTGAAATTTAATAAGTTCAAAGTCAAAATCACCAAACAATTAATAACACGCGAGTCTTGCAAGTGGTAGGCCAGACAGGACCGCTCACAATGAAACCCGGCATCGATCCGCCGGCTCTATTCCTTGAATAGTAATTGTATCATAAGAAAAGCCTTAATATTGTGTGATGGGTACTTACAGTGCTCAACTCTCCTTGAAGACGGGAAACGCAAGTATCCAACTCGCAAGAGATGGATAAAACACAATTTAGCTTGACCAGTCCGCAAACATAAATTACTCGCTCGGGTGTCGCGACGGTAGTGAGGCTGGGTGATTGATTCCCCTTTCCCGAATTTTATAGGTGAGCGTTATCTTGTTCGGCACCTGCATTGGTCCGCCCTAGCGCAGTCGCACTCGCGACCTTGGCTGCGCGCTAAACTTAAAATGCATTCCGCTTCGATTTATTCCCTAGTGAGTTTTACTAGCTTGTTTTAACTTTCTCCATGCGAGACATTTGTTATTCGGTGCGAGAAACAATGTTGAACGTATTAAGGGTTGTAGCAAGTTGACTACGGTCACGACAGTGCCCTTTGAACAATTATTATTTTTTGCGAAATTCGAGGCCTAAAGTGAAGTATGACGGAGAAACTACTTCATAAACGTCACTGCCAAATAACACTCATATATACCGTAACGTATAGGTAATTATAGTACTTTCTCGGTAATATTCAGATAGGGAAAGGGGCCTGAGAAAGTACCGGAAATTCGCCTGAACGGACAGCCTGTTAAAGTAGTAGAGCAGTTCAGGTACCTTAGTCACATTGTTACGTCAAGTCTCAAAGACTAGAACGACAATGAAGAGCGCTTTGCGTTTTAGGCAATAGAATTTTTTTTCTGACGTGAAGACACATCTTTTCCGAACCTTCTGTCACACCAAGAAGTCGTACGACAGTATAAGGGTAACCTATAATAACGATTTTAGACACCTTATGGGCCTTAAACGTTACTGTAGTGCATCAGAAATGTACACAGAATCCCGTGTAGATTATTTCAACGCAATCCACAGAAAAAGAATCGTATCCTTCATGTCCAGAGTTGGCAGATGTAATAACTCGATCATTAGAAGCCTAGCGGATCGCTTAATGTTGACCCCGGTGGGTGGAAATTGCAACCTAACTTAAGTATTTTTATTTTTTATTTTTATTGACCTGTAAATTACTTTTTGTATTATAATACTTTTGTGTGATATGGGCCATGAGCCATAAATGCCATTCATTTATTCATTGTTAATTTCAAAATTTAACAAAGAAAATATCATATATTTGGTGAGTATGGCAAATACAGCTCATGGAGATCCATGCTTTGCTTCGTTCGGGAATAGATGGTGTTGTGTTTTCCAGCTTTATTTAATTATTTATCACAGAAACCAGTTGTTTGATGATAATAACGAAATCTAAGATTTCGTTATTATCTAGACTCAACAAGTAATTTCCTCCCAATTTCCTGATACAATGTACAGAAATTAGCTGGATTCTTGGTGATTTATACAATTTTCATCCGTGATGTGAACGAGTTTTCGATTTCAAACAACTGGTTTCTATGATAAATAATTAAATAAAGCTGGAAAACAGAACACCATCTATTCCCGAACGAAGCAAAGCATGGATCTCCATGAGGTGTATTTGCCATACTCACCAAATATATGATATTTTCTTTGTTGTAGTATTTCATTGTTGGAGGCGGAAAAACTTTGGGTAGATTTCTCATGGGCAGGAATCCTATTCTAATAATCATTTTCACGGATTACAAAGCAATCATATTGGTGTAAATCAGACACTCTTTAGCAACGTAGCTTTATTATCTCATCATCAAAATTCTAAACCCATTTACTTTATTTCCATAGTCTTTAAATACAAAACACAGAGATGCCCACTCATAATATAAAAAAGAGATATCTCAGCCATAGGACGACCACTGCTGGACAGAGGCCTGACCATGGAGGTTGTTGCCATACTCACTGATAGCGAAGCGTACTGTTAATAGTTTTTTCTCTTTTACTTTCTTATATCTATTCGTGATAACCTATTACTTGCTTTATGTTTTCACACTGTTGTATATTAGTTTATTATAGCTGTTGGTGGTCCTAATAAATAAATAAATACTCAGCACGTTTAGCAGGCGGGCACAGCACGGGATGTTTATAGAGGGAAACACGCTGCTGATCATCGAGCAAGGCCAGAGGGGCCATAAGTCTACTGCCGATGCCGGCTTGGAGGTTCCACCTCGTGTGACCCCAAAAGGGGTTCTGAACAAAACTACGACAACCAGTCAAAGTCAATAAATGTCTATTCAGTAGAGCAAACAGAATGGAAATATCAATTAACAAAAGAACCAGTCACATTAAAATTAAATAAAACATATAATTTAATTCGTTCACTTCTGAAAACATTTTTCCGTAAAGGAAATGGAAAGAAGCGTATAAGAAACCATGCCGCCTACTCTAGAAAACGATTACGATATTATCGTCAGAAAGGCAATCTTTACGCAATAGCGTCAAAATAGAGTAACTAGTAGAACATTTTGTTAAGAGTTCATCTTAGATTCTAAGCAATCTATGTTTATAATATGAAAATTGATATTTGTTGATAAACCAATAAATTATATTATCTTATCTTATACATTGCTGTGTTCCGGTTGGAAGGGTAAGGGGGTCGGTGTAATTAGCACATGAGACCTCATAAGTCTATGTCTCAAGATGACGGGCGTAATGCAGTGCAGCGTTGATCACGTGCTTAGTGAACGCAGTTGTAATAGACAGAGGTTACCGCTTGACATCGGGAGGCTGATTACGAATGTCGCGACAGGTTTGCAAAAAAGGTATATCTCGTTATCATCACTCGTAATTTTTTTGCTTTTTTAAACTACAAAATTGACCATTGACAGCGTTGATGGCGAGATATTCGCCTGCTGCAAACCTGTCGCGAGATACGTAATAAAATATGGCGTTAAAATCAAGTTTCAAGTTTGTTTATTCACAAAAAAAAAAGCTGGCTTTGTTAGGATTTCTATTTTAATTTTCTTTTTAAAAAACTGTCGACACTCGCCAAAGGCTCTACCCGAAAATCAGCTATAATCCTTATTTGGATTAACATTATGCTGAGGTAGGACCTTTTGGTCCACAAACTTACCTTTTTTTGGTAATTACCGGCCAAGATGATAGATTAAATATAGGAACATAATAATAATTTAGCTGACGTTGAAGTCTTTCCTAATTTTCTCACCCTGTTAGACAGACGGACAACAATACAGATTACGCTTTTTATGATCAAGTAAACATATTATTAACATATGTACATATAACCGGGTATTTATCGCGTAAATTACCTTTATTATTTCGCGACGTTTCGCTTGGATTGCACCAAGCATGGTCCTTATACCTGATGTACCTTTTTTGTGGATTAATGTTTTTTTTTCTTTCCTTCTCCTTTCTATAGATCGAGAATGGCATTGCCGAGTAGGTGTAGTGGTGTTAGTGTCGTACCTGCGAGCGGGCGGCGAGGTCTGAAGCCTCGCGTGCCGTCCGGTCCGCGCGGCATGCGCGCGACCACGACGCGCGGCCCGGCCGCCTCGTCGAGCGACACGGTGCGGAGCCGCGCCAGCAGCCGCTCCGGCCGCTCCGCTCGGCTCTTCAGGGCGCTCTTACTGTAAACAAACGACGCGAGCTTAAGGCGACGCCTTAATAAACAATTCAGCTATGCCCCCTCGTGGAAAACGAACGGCTTGGGCGACTTACGCGATCTTGACGACGTTGCGAGCGGACGACTTGCGAGAAGCAACGAATGTTCTAGAACTTAGCCATGGGCTTGGGTTGCACTCACGCGATATTGACAACAAGCAATGAACGTTCCAGAACTTAGCCATGGGCTTGGGTGGGACTCGCGCGATCTTGACAAGCAACAAACGTTCCAGAACTTAGCCATGGGCTTGGGTGGGACTCGCGCGATCTTGACAAGCAATGAACGTTCCAGAACTTAGCCATGGGCTAGGGTGGCTGGCACTCACGCGATCTTGACGACGTTGCACGCGGACGACTTGCCGTTCCGCGGGTTGGTGAGCATCACGAACTCGACGCAGTCCCCGGGCTGCAGCTCGGCGGGGCTGCCGCGCACCTCCGACATGTGGAAGAACAAGCGGCGTGACTCTTCCATCTCCAGCGAGAGGAAGCCGAAGCCGCCTGCAACAAACATAAACATTCAGTTTAATTTAATGATCACATAAAAGTAAGGCCTTCGCATCTTTTATAGATGATTTATACAGCGTCAGCAACTGGTAATCATGCTGTACGGGACGCTGCAGTGCCTAGGACATTGTTAGATGGATTAGGCTTGCCCAGAACCTATACCATCCTCTCAGCTTAGTCAGCTATTATTCAGAGGAAAGAACAGGTCAATACGTCTGAAGCTAACTAAGCCGCGGGTTTCAGATTAAGTTTATTTTCAAGTGCGTCAATAAAATCCTCTTCGTAGCGCTCCGTTCTGTATGCGCTGACCCATAGAGAGAGCAATAGTCACTGTCATAAGATTATTCCAATGGAAAATCGAACTTGTCGTCTCATGACGTCCAAATGAGCCTCAGCCGTAGGGTAGTAGATGTCATTTCTGTGCGACTGTGCATACCTTTGATGGCGTCGACGGTGGCCCGCCTCTTCTTGCGGATGGGCACGATGTTGGTGGCGCGCCGCTCGCTGTCCACTTGGAAGGTCACGGGGTCGCCGACCTGCAGGATCTCGCGCTTGCACGCCAGGCCCATGATGCCGTATTCGTAGGACACGCCGCCCTCCACTTGGATCAGACCTGGGAACACGAGAGTTAAGAATCACTCATTTGATTATTTAAATCATAAAATACAATGATTGCCACATATGCAATAAACATTTTCTAGCAGTCATCCAAAAAAGGTAATAACAAAAACCTATCAAACACATAATTATGTAAATGTCAAAATGGGAGCCAATTTCAATATTTAAAATGTCGTGGTTGTTGACTTCGTCCACAAAAGAATTGTGATTTAGATGACGTCAAGGAGTGCGTCTGGTCCGGGTTGAGCGCCCGCAGCGTCCTCGTCACGGTGCCGTTGACAGAGGGCTCCAGCGGCTTGGCCAGCGGGATGGTGCCTTTAGGCAGGGCGCGCACGACTTCTAGTAAACTTATATCCACCTGAGTAGTGCGTCTGGTCCGGGTTGAGCGCCCGCAGCGTCCTCGTCACGGTGCCGTTGACAGAGGGCTCCAGCGGCTTGGCCAGCGGGATGGTGCCTTTAGGCAGGGCGCGCACGACTTCTAGTAAACTAATATCCACCTGAGTAGTGCGTCTGGTCCGGGTTGAGCGCCCGCAGCGTCCTCGTCACGGTGCCGTTGACGGAGGGCTCCAGCGGCTTGGCCAGCGGGATGGTGCCTTTAGGCAGGGTGCGCACGACTTCTAGTAAACTTATATCCACCTGAGTAGTGCGTCTGGTCCGGGTTGAGCGCCCGCAGCGTCCTCGTCACGGTGCCGTTGACAGAGGGCTCCAGCGGCTTGGCCAGCGGGATGGTGCCTTTAGGCAGGGCGCGCACGACTTCTAGTAAACTTATATCCACCTGAGTAGTGCGTCTGGTCCGGGTTGAGCGCCCGCAGCGTCCTCGTCACGGTGCCGTTGACAGAGGGCTCCAGCGGCTTGGCCAGCGGGATGGTGCCTTTAGGCAGGGCGCGCACGACTTCTAGTAAACTAATATCCACCTGAGTAGTGCGTCTGGTCCGGGTTGAGCGCCCGCAGCGTCCTCGTCACGGTGCCGTTGACGGAGGGCTCCAGCGGCTTGGCCAGCGGGATGGTGCCTTTAGGCAGGGTGCGCACGACTTCTAGTAAACTTATATCCACCTGAGTAGTGCGTCTGGTCCGGGTTGAGCGCCCGCAGCGTCCTCGTCACGGTGCCGTTGACGGAGGGCTCCAGAGGCTTGGCCAGCGGGATGGTGCCTTTAGGCAGGGCGCGCACGACTTCTAGTAAACTTATATCCACCTGAGTAGTGCGTCTGGTCCGGGTTGAGCGCCCGCAGCGTCCTCGTCACGGTGCCGTTGACGGAGGGCTCCAGCGGCTTGGCCAGCGGGATGGTGCCTTTAGGCAGGGCGCGCACGACTTCTAGTAAACTAATATCCACCTGAGTAGTGCGTCTGGTCCGGGTTGAGCGCCCGCAGCGTCCTCGTCACGGTGCCGTTGACGGAGGGCTCCAGCGGCTTGGCCAGCGGGATGGTGCCTTTAGGCAGGGCGCGCACGACTTCTAGTAAACTAATATCCACCTGAGTAGTGCGTCTGGTCCGGGTTGAGCGCCCGCAGCGTCCTCGTCACGGTGCCGTTGACAGAGGGCTCCAGCGGCTTGGCCAGCGGGATGGTGCCTTTAGGCAGGGCGCGCACGACTTCTAGTAAACTTATATCCACCTGAGTAGTGCGTCTGGTCCGGGTTGAGCGCCCGCAGCGTCCTCGTCACGGTGCCGTTGACAGAGGGCTCCAGCGGCTTGGCCAGCGGGATGGTGCCTTTAGGCAGGGCGCGCACGACTTCTAGTAAACTAATATCCACCTGAGTAGTGCGTCTGGTCCGGGTTGAGCGCCCGCAGCGTCCTCGTCACGGTGCCGTTGACGGAGGGCTCCAGAGGCTTGGCCAGCGGGATGGTGCCTTTAGGCAGGGTGCGCACGACTTCTAGTAAACTTATATCCACCTGAGTAGTGCGTCTGGTCCGGGTTGAGCGCCCGCAGCGTCCTCGTCACGGTGCCGTTGACGGAGGGCTCCAGCGGCTTGGCCAGCGGGATGGTGCCTTTAGGCAGGGTGCGCACGACTTCTAGTAAACTTATATCCACCTGAGTAGTGCGTCTGGTCCGGGTTGAGCGCCCGCAGCGTCCTCGTCACGGTGCCGTTGACGGAGGGCTCCAGAGGCTTGGCCAGCGGGATGGTGCCTTTAGGCAGGGCGCGCACGACTTCTAGTAAACTTATATCCACCTGAGTAGTGCGTCTGGTCCGGGTTGAGCGCCCGCAGCGTCCTCGTCACGGTGCCGTTGACGGAGGGCTCCAGCGGCTTGGCCAGCGGGATGGTGCCTTTAGGCAGGGCGCGCACGACTTCTAGTAAACTAATATCCACCTGAGTAGTGCGTCTGGTCCGGGTTGAGCGCCCGCAGCGTCCTCGTCACGGTGCCGTTGACGGAGGGCTCCAGCGGCTTGGCCAGCGGGATGGTGCCTTTAGGCAGGGTGCGCACGACTTCTAGTAAACTTATATCCACCTGAGTAGTGCGTCTGGTCCGGGTTGAGCGCCCGCAGCGTCCTCGTCACGGTGCCGTTGACAGAGGGCTCCAGCGGCTTGGCCAGCGGGATGGTGCCTTTAGGCAGGGCGCGCACGACTTCTAGTAAACTTATATCCACCTGAGTAGTGCGTCTGGTCCGGGTTGAGCGCCCGCAGCGTCCTCGTCACGGTGCCGTTGACAGAGGGCTCCAGCGGCTTGGCCAGCGGGATGGTGCCTTTAGGCAGGGCGCGCACGACTTCTAGTAAACTAATATCCACCTGAGTAGTGCGTCTGGTCCGGGTTGAGCGCCCGCAGCGTCCTCGTCACGGTGCCGTTGACGGAGGGCTCCAGCGGCTTGGCCAGCGGGATGGTGCCTTTAGGCAGGGTGCGCACGACTTCTAGTAAACTTATATCCACCTGAGTAGTGCGTCTGGTCCGGGTTGAGCGCCCGCAGCGTCCTCGTCACGGTGCCGTTGACGGAGGGCTCCAGAGGCTTGGCCAGCGGGATGGTGCCTTTAGGCAGGGCGCGCACGACTTCTAGTAAACTTATATCCACCTGAGTAGTGCGTCTGGTCCGGGTTGAGCGCCCGCAGCGTCCTCGTCACGGTGCCGTTGACGGAGGGCTCCAGCGGCTTGGCCAGCGGGATGGTGCCTTTAGGCAGGGCGCGCACGACTTCTAGTAAACTAATATCCACCTGAGTAGTGCGTCTGGTCCGGGTTGAGCGCCCGCAGCGTCCTCGTCACGGTGCCGTTGACGGAGGGCTCCAGCGGCTTGGCCAGCGGGATGGTGCCTTTAGGCAGGGCGCGCACGACTTCTAGTAAACTAATATCCACCTGAGTAGTGCGTCTGGTCCGGGTTGAGCGCCCGCAGCGTCCTCGTCACGGTGCCGTTGACAGAGGGCTCCAGCGGCTTGGCCAGCGGGATGGTGCCTTTAGGCAGGGCGCGCACGACTTCTAGTAAACTTATATCCACCTGAGTAGTGCGTCTGGTCCGGGTTGAGCGCCCGCAGCGTCCTCGTCACGGTGCCGTTGACAGAGGGCTCCAGCGGCTTGGCCAGCGGGATGGTGCCTTTAGGCAGGGCGCGCACGACTTCTAGTAAACTAATATCCACCTGAGTAGTGCGTCTGGTCCGGGTTGAGCGCCCGCAGCGTCCTCGTCACGGTGCCGTTGACGGAGGGCTCCAGAGGCTTGGCCAGCGGGATGGTGCCTTTAGGCAGGGTGCGCACGACTTCTAGTAAACTTATATCCACCTGAGTAGTGCGTCTGGTCCGGGTTGAGCGCCCGCAGCGTCCTCGTCACGGTGCCGTTGACGGAGGGCTCCAGCGGCTTGGCCAGCGGGATGGTGCCTTTAGGCAGGGTGCGCACGACTTCTAGTAAACTTATATCCACCTGAGTAGTGCGTCTGGTCCGGGTTGAGCGCCCGCAGCGTCCTCGTCACGGTGCCGTTGACGGAGGGCTCCAGAGGCTTGGCCAGCGGGATGGTGCCTTTAGGCAGGGCGCGCACGACTTCTAGTAAACTTATATCCACCTGAGTAGTGCGTCTGGTCCGGGTTGAGCGCCCGCAGCGTCCTCGTCACGGTGCCGTTGACGGAGGGCTCCAGCGGCTTGGCCAGCGGGATGGTGCCTTTAGGCAGGGCGCGCACGACTTCTAGTAAACTAATATCCACCTGAGTAGTGCGTCTGGTCCGGGTTGAGCGCCCGCAGCGTCCTCGTCACGGTGCCGTTGACGGAGGGCTCCAGCGGCTTGGCCAGCGGGATGGTGCCTTTAGGCAGGGCGCGCACGACTTCTAGTAAACTAATATCCACCTGAGTAGTGCGTCTGGTCCGGGTTGAGCGCCCGCAGCGTCCTCGTCACGGTGCCGTTGACGGAGGGCTCCAGCGGCTTGGCCAGCGGGATGGTGCCTTTAGGCAGGGTGCGCACGAACTCCGCGCTGGCGCAGCCGCCGCCGCCGCCCGAGCGACCCAGCGTGTAGCCCACCTCCGAGCCGAGCTCGAGGTGGTCCGGGTTGCCTTCGAAGTTGCTAAAATGCGAAATTTATAGATTTAACCACTGATAGATTTACTATGCTGATCCGTGCGGTTTCACCTGCGAAAATTTATGTAGACATTTTTCCATATAATCCTTTAAGCCCTATTACGACACTTTCAAGTAAAATTTTCGCAACGAAATGCCCTCAGCTGACTGACGTAGATATCGGCACGGCAGGGCATGCTTCGGCAATGCGGAATGTCACGACGTGCCCCGGTTTGATTGTATCAATATAAAGTTAAAACTTGATCAACCAGCAATAAAATGCTTTAGCTAGCCGCGACGTCAGTCAGCGCCGGCCCTAAAGGTCATGGTGATGGGTGTTGAAAATTAAAATGATTTTTAGTTAATACGTTAGAACGTTAGATAATAAAAAGAAGATGCTTTTTGAAATCAATGAAAAATAATTCGATACAGCGCATTAAAGTTAAGGAGTTGAGGCTGGTGACGTCATAACGTGCCCTAACTGAGACACGCCGTGACGTGACGTGACTTTATGTATAGTCGTTATTATTTGATTATTTTTTGATAAAAAATGGCCTTTTTTCAGACAGTAAGAATTAAAACCTATACGACAAGCCTATACTAAACGCTACGGAGCTTTTTGGTTTTGCGAAGTCATGAAGTAAATAGCCGTATTGCTTCCATGGACTACGACTTACTTTATTACGAAAGAATAAAGTATCAACTTTTAAAATTCATATAATATAATATTTGATGACTATGTTTTCTTTCCTGCCAAGTGTTACGTTCCAGAAAAGGTTTAGGTCTTTGATAAGTTTGTCATTCTGTTAGTCCATTAATTTAGTTATTAATTCTAGAACGACCTGTCGAAGGTTTTGCAAATATACGTCGGGCCTTTAATTTAATAAACTACGATGATATTTAAAGATCCATGAAACAATGAAATGTCCATAAAACATTCAACGGTTCGCGGTATCTCATTGCTAGATTTTTTCCCAGGACAGCTTATATTTAATCACAGATTACTTACATTTCGCATAACGCATGTAACACCGCATTTTCAGACAGTTAAGTATTTATGAAACAGTTTAGCTAGGCAAAGTGTTCCTGCAGTCAACGATAAAGTTTAAAATAGTACAGCGGGCCATAAACATCTAAAACATTATTGTAAGTTTTCTTGGCGCAGAATACATAGAATTTAACATTTACATATTTCAACACAGGCATTAAACATTATGCAAATAAAGAGTTCGCGATGCGTTTGATCAAAACAAATGTACGTTCGACAACATTTTCATTTTTATTAATGAGCTTATGAGGTTTTTGAGCTGGGCAAATACGACAGTTCTAACAATGTCCATTCATCATTTCAGCCATAAAACATCCACTAATGAACAAAGGCCTCCCTCATGGGTCTCCATGAGGGATAGTTGCCATACTCACCACGCTTGGCAGGCGGGTTGGCGAGCGGAGTATGGGTTGTTGATATATAATCAAATAATAATAATATAATGCTGGACAAATCACACAGATATATGGAAAGACACTGCTGCCCATCTTTCGGAGGTATCCCTTAGCAGGCTCTTACTGCATCCACGAGCATGAGAGGAGGGGCAATATTCTACTGCCGGCACCCCACGGCGATGGCATGTCCATAACTGACGCTGTATAAATCATCCACCGTTCAATCCAAAGGCCTTGAGTTCGATACTAGTCGAAAATGTATGTGCCCAAATAACACTAAATGTATCGGTGAAGGAAAATACTTAAGACGTATTGATCTGCTCTTTCCTCTGACTAGTAAATAAATAAAATAAATAAATAAATAATTCTGGACAGATCACACAGCATCATCTAGCCCCAAGCTAAGCAGAGCTTGTGTTATGGGTACTAGATGACTGATATACTTAATACATTATACTACATAGATAGATATTTTTATTATATATAGAAAAACACCCAGAACACCCTGAACAAATATCTGCAGATCGTACAGACATTTGTCCCGAGGCGGTAATCGAACCCGCAACCCCTTGCGTCGCAGGCAGACCTTCACCCGCTGCGCCACAGAGCTCGTCGTAGCCGGGTAAGCTAGGAGGATATTATAGGTGCTGGACAAGCCTAATCCATCTATGTACCATCTATGTACTGCAGCGTCCCGTACAGCATGAATACCAGCTGCTGATACTGCATACTACTTAGCCCTGCTAGGGATGCATTCATCATCATCATCTCAGCCAATGGACTACCGTTCACGTCCACTGCTGGACAGGCCTCTACCATCGCACGAAGCTTACATAGTGTGTGACAAATAGCAAAACAACAAAAACAGATGAAAGCAGAAATTTGCATTTGCGCTTGAACACAGTGCAGTTGCTTGTTAGTACATTGACGCGTGAAATGTTAGTGCATGTAAAGATTATTAAGAGTGAATGTTACAAAGTTATGTATTAATAATCAATATTGCTGTCAATAATACTAGCTCTATCAGAATTGAGCAATTTAGCGAACTGCACTAATTCGTCGCCTAGACTTAGACGATGATTGCGGATTTTGTTAACAATAATGCGCGGGGCCCGTAGCATTTGCTACTCTTGCTATGTGGCTAATCCGCCACTGTCTGGTACTATACCCAACGGTGGAAGTCCTATGGCTGAAATGATGAAGGAACTTTCGCTACCGCAGTCCTAACACGCATTGTAAGAGTAAGTAAGTATACAATTTCTCCGTGCGCAATACACACGAAAACCTCAAAAGCAACAGTATTTTTTAAACTTTCGCGATCACAACACATTATTAAAATATGGGATTATCGGGTATTTATCGCGTAATTACCTTTATTTTATTTACGCGATAAATACCCGATACCCGACGGGGATGTCTCCCCGCGACCACGACCAGGTGCAATCCGGTCGAAACGTCGGGAATAAAATAAAGGTAATTACGCGATAAATACCCGATAATCCCATATTTTAATAACCTCAAAAGCAATTGGCAAGAATTTAACAATATCCTCCAATGTGAGAAATTTTGCGGAAATAGTCGCAGTAGCAGGATTTGTACGACTCGTTTCGTGTTTTATAATTATTATTGCAGGCACGTATTCACGAAACAATATCTGTTTAAATTACTGGGGTCGGACACACCGGACGCCGGTGACCGCGGACAATGACGTTAGCGTGACTTTGTTTTATTTATTTTATGAATTATACTGGCTTGTAAGTCTTTTGGCAATTGATCCCTGACAAGTTTAAAGGCTCGAGCAGACCGGATGCGTATGCGTAGACGTAAGCGTAGACGTGCACGTACCACTGAGTTGTAATGTATGGAACTGTATGAGACAGGACACACCGCTTGCGTAACGTAGACGTGCGCGTCGTCATACAGTTCCATACATTACAACTCAGTGGTACGTGCACATCTACGCATACGCATCCGGTCTGCTCGAGCCTTAAGATGATGTGCTAGTATTTCCAAAACGTATTTTAGTGTAAGAATAGATGACGCTACGTGAAAGGTAAAACCATTATGAAATTCATCTTTTGGCCACCCTCACCACTTCAAAAGTCGCTTTCTAATACTGATTTCTAAAACTCGGTAGTGCTCTTAAAGACTATTTATTATCTTTTAATATTTATATGATTTAAGACACTTTTATTTTATTTTAATTGTAGCATTGTCTAAAATTGTGATTGGTTTACGTAGCCGGGCGCTGACTCAAACTTTTGCAGTGCCAACTTTCACCATTATCTATACCACCGTGTTTCTGTTCCACAATAAATACTTCAATAATAATCGTTTTACGACCTCCGTGGCACAGTTGGTTTAATGGCCGGCTGAGGCGTAGAAGGCTGCGGGTTCGATCAAATGAAACAATATGTTTATTTACAGATATTTGTCTCGGGCCTGGGTCTGGTGTTTCCTATATATCACAAGTACATCTCTACGCCATCTCTACTAATGCGGCTAGAGTATAAATACTTTTTCAGTGTAGAGATGTACTTGTCATGGATAGAAAACATCCAGACCAGGTACATCGAAAGTGGCTGGAGTATAGGCATTTTATGAACCATCTGATACACATTAACAGAAATTATTATTATTTAAACTAAAATATATAATTCGCCATTTTAACATTTTAGACAAGGTTTTGACTAGCATTATTAAAACTAAAGTACTTATGTAAATGAACCATGATTAACTGCAGATCATCTCGATCAGCAGTTGATCTTGGTTTTGCGCGTTATAATAAGTAAGAGTTACGTAAGGCCTTGTCCAGAAGGGCGCGACGTCATCTCGTTTGGTCTGCTTCTTGTTTTACTGCAGTATCATAATCAGAACTACGCCAACGCGCGCTGTTATGTCGCGAGACGTGTTCGTCCCTTCTTGACAGGGTCTAATAGAGTTTTAAACGCACCTGAAATGGAAGAAGACCTCCTTGTTGTGATCCGACGTCTCAATGAATCCAAAGCCATCTTTGAGCGCGGCAATGAATCCTTGCTGCACGGCGCGACCGCCGTTGTTGTCACGGGTGGTGGTGTCGCGGGTAGCGATGTCGCGGCCCACGTCGCGGGTACTGATGTCACGGCCGATGTCGCGGGTACTGATGTCGCGGGTACTGATGTCACGGGTAGTGATTTCACGGTTGATGTCGCGGGTGGAGATTTCACGGCTGGTGTCGCGGGTAGAGATGTCACGGGTGATTTCGCGGGTAGTGATGTCACGGCTTATGTCGCGGGTACTAATGTCACGGTTGATGTCACGGGTACTAATGTCACGGTTGATGTCACGGGTTGTGATATCACGGGTACTGATATCGCGAATGTCGCGGATGTCACGGCTCCCATTGTCGCGGCCGATGTTGTCGCGGATGCCGTTGGTGATAATGCCGTTCTGCTGGTGAAGGATGACCGACATAGCGATCAGTTCTTTGGTGCGTTTGATCTGGAAACAACAATTGTAATATGCAGGCGGGGTTTTGTGGAAGGAGTAGGAACAACGTCGTCAAACATTAAAATGACAGAAAACATCGTAATTTTCTTTTTGTAACATGAAATATTACGAATCTCCCTTTTGGTGATTAACATTTTGTCGACTTACGTGATTGGCCAAGGGAGCCGCCGAATGAGACGGAGGTGGCAGGTTCGATTCATGCCAAGAACAAAATGTTTCTTTGAGAAACTTCTTGTTCTTTTTCTATCCTTAAGCTAGTGTAAAAATTGAAACTGCGTTCCCTCTGTATGAAGGAGGGCGCTGGTTCTTGCGACATTGCTAATATCATGGCCATTTTCATGATTTTGTAATTTTTTCTTGTTCCGAATACATTTTATTTGATTTAATAGCTATTCGAACGTAAAATTAGGTATAATTGCTCGCACTTCATTTAAAACCGGTAAAATTAAGTGGGAGCAATTTTAACTAATTTCATGTAAACAGCTCTTAATTGATAAACGTACATCTCTATTTATAAACTTAATATCTTTAGCAAGGACCACAACAAAATCAATCCATATGTATTGATTTTGTAACGCTTGAACTAACATAGCATGTTAGTTCAAGCATTACAAAAACAACAACACTGAAAAACAAAATATAAATAAAAATAATATCCAATTGTTCCCGTCTAGGTAAGCATGTTTTAATAAATGTAGGGCACTAGTGCATCCCTTCTGCAAATTATCCTAAACATATAAATTTTAATCACGACTCAATGCCTATGTCACTTAGGTTCGCGGGGCCGTGCGCCATGTAACAATGCCGCAAGAGGAGCGGCCGACCTCGTACTGTTAGGCCTCTGCCTCGAATTTTGCGGGCAGCGGGGCGGCGGGAGCGGTAGGATCTTATGCGTAAAATCAAATGGACCGGGGCCCTCGAAAACAGCGGCGCCGGGGCATTAAAACTCCGGCCGCTCCCGCGCCGCCGCCGCCGGCGCCCCGCTGCCCGCAAGATTCGAGGCGGAGGCCTAAATGTCGCGCGTCACACGCTGGTGCGCGCCGACGTGCCTCGCTACAGTAGTATGGCGACACGAGCCCCCCACTCCTAAACTTTAACTCGCTTTATCTAAGTATTGTTGCATTATATCTAAGGCCTCTGCCTCGAATCTTGCGGGCAGCGGGGCGGCGGGAGCGGCAGGATTTTATGCGTAAAATCAAATGGACCGGCCCTCGAACACAGCGGCGCGGCAGCGGCGCGGGGGCATGAGAACACCGGCCGCTCCCGCGCCGCTGCCGCCACCGCAAGATTCAAGGAGGCAGAGGCCTTAGGTAGCGATGGGTCGTACACGTGTTTACCGTGAACCAAAAATGTTCCACAGAATTAAGTTTTCGGACGAAAAACATTTTAACGCGAAGAAAGTTATAACAAACTAGCCGCACTCCGCAGTTTCACCGGCGTAGTTCCCGTCCCCTTGGGAATACGGGAATAAAACATAGCCTATGTTACTAAGGGATAATGTTACGGAGCCTATTCAATTCATACCAACAAACAAACATATAAACAAACAATCAAATCTTTCCTCTTTGTTATTAGTGTAGATGTAGATAAAATGATTTTAACATCGAAGAAAGTTATGACAACAAAATGATAAGCTGCATGCCCACATCAGTTCGGAGGCGAGCACAACTGTTCCGAGAGCTCAGCGAGGGCATTATCCTTTGTCATTAATGTTTTGGCTTGGAATATTCAGGCTTAACTGAAGTGTTTTCCTGTGATACGTTTTAAAGGCAGTGCGGACCAAAATACCGTTGTAACAAGCATAGTGGGACCTATTGAGAAATAGGTTTTGAAAACAGACACTGCATATTCCAGCAGGATTCTGCGCCAGCTCATAAAGTACGAAGCACGCAAACATGGTTGACCGCCCTTGGAATTGATTTCGTAGGGCACGAAGACTGGCCCTCTTCTAGTCCAGATTTAAACAATTTGGACTACAAGATATCGCTGCAATTCTGATGAGAAAAGTCTGCGCTAAGTCACATCAGAACTTGGAGTCTCTCTAAGCATATCCGATTAAAGCAGCGGCAGAGATAGGATGAATCTGGTGCGAGCGATAGATGACTGGTCGCGTCGATTAAGGGCAATTCTTCAAAATAAGGAAGGGAATTTTGAATAAAGTAAATAAATTTGTAGGTACATTTAATTACCTTTCATTTCGTAGGTATATAACTTTGCAACAATTATTATCATAAAGTTTATCTCAATAGTTTTGAGTTCTGTCAGAGTAGTTCTATATAGATCACATACTTTTTTTTTTTTTTTATGTTAGATAGGTTAGCTCTTGATTTCATCCTTGCTATCGCAAGAATGAGATACTGAACTGACTGTAGAGTTTAGTTCCCGCTTTTGCCGTTAGACTTCATAAGTGGTGCTGACGTTAGGATGACAGTTCTAAAGATTTTATTTTAATGAGGTGTTTTCATTAAAAAGTATAAAAACTTCAAAAATAGTTCCCTCAAACCATATAGATGGCGTTAGTTTTATTTTACTGGTAGGAAACACAATTTGACAATGACAGCAATTGTGATTAATCACAAACTGGCTTTCTCCGCTTGCCAGCTCCATCTGTTAAGTTTAGCAGGAAACACTTTTTTATTTTTCACTGAAAACGGCTCATTGTGATATATCCGCCACGTCACGCGGCGTCTGTGGATGCGACTAGCACAGGCCGTGGGTGAAGTCAGGCTGGGGATGATGATGATGATATCCACCACACGAGAGAAAGAGTCCCTAAGCCATTATACTCAAAGTCCAAATCACATCACGTGTAAGTAAAAACATCGTGGTGTATGTTGAATTTCGAAGGTGACATCTCCGAGGCGGGACTAGGACACCCTCTTAGACTCAACGTTTAAATGAAATCATTGGCATGAGAACTAAAATCACGTAGTCGAAAGAAATTCATCAAGCGACGTCAACACAGTGTTACTCGACTACTCGAGAGTTAGTACTCTCGAGTAGTCGACTCAACGTTCAGCATGCGAACTATCTCTCTCTCAGCAGAAGAACGTGTTCACTACTAGACCATAGGCCTCCCTCAAGGATCTCCATAAACTGATCTTGAGGTGGCACTTGGCACGCAGGTTGGCAGGCGCAGAACGGGATGTTGGTACATGGAAAGTCGCTGCTACTTATCTTCCGAAGGTATCCCTTTTCCGATTTTTACTGCATCCACGGGCAAAAGAGGAGGGGCAACATTCTACTGCCAACCACATCAAGCATGCGAACAAAATCCACGAATTCGAAAATAAATTAACGAAGCGACATCGACACAGTGTTAGTAAAGAAGCCATCGTACAGTGTATACCTGGTAGATGTCGAAGGTAACCTTGTCTCCGACACGGGGCTGCTTAGCGTCACTGGATTTCTTCGCTCGGTACGGAAGCGTCTTCTTCGCTTGGTTTATCTGGCAGGTAATCAAGCCGTTGTATTCTTGCTGGAAATTGATAAGGTATTATTAAGATTGGCGATCGAATTGGAATTGTGTATCCTTTTGTTTGATTAAATAAATAAGATAATTGATACACATAAATTAAATGGGAGGCCTATACCCAGCAGTGGGTGTAAACGGTCTGAAATCATGATGAAGATACATGAACAATAAAAAACCTTCGAAAGGCAAAGAAGTGCTCACATTCTTATATTTTTTAAACGGCTTAACAAACTTTCCAGTATCGAAAACGAAAACGATAAATAATCCTTGGTCCAGTCGTTTGGGCAAAAGCTACGATGTCACAGATGTAACGAGCAAACAACCTTCGTTACACAAAGAATAGTTTACATTATTATATTTTTCAAACGGATCATCAAATGTTCCTGATTCGTAAACAAGAAGGCTAGATAATAATTGGTTCAGCCGTTTAGAAAGACTACGATGTCACAGATGAATAGAGAGAGGGATAATGTTGATGACATTTTCACTTTTGACTCTGACAGTAAGGTTTGCTGAACAATACGCATATCACAAGAATATCCACTAGTGATTTCATTTAACTTTTTCGGATATCTTTATATCACTGCGTGAGCTGAGTGAACTATATGTAACAATACATATAGTTCACTCATCATGAGAAAAAATATTCTTATAGATTTATAATTACAAATTAGCCCAACATATCCCACAGTTGGGCAACTGTGGGACATTTTCATATACTTATTGCGTAATAAATTCTAGTAGTTATTGTGTGCTGACCTACATACGAAACCAAGCACATTTTACTAGAAATATGAAAATGGTTTTAGTAACTAAACTATAAAAATAACGGAAACAAAGTGAAAGACTAAGTACATACAACATTTTTCAAAAGAATATTCGAAGGTTTCCGTAGGTAATTGAGAGATTTTCTCAATCCCTAGTTGTCACGAGGACGATGACCTGTTTCCAAAGCCACCTATAAAAGCACGCACTAAGTAAACAAAGCTCCCAACATATTTTCCACATTCAATTACACTAGACGCAGCCACTAGAGCAGATAGATTCAAACCAATTGAATTCGTTTTTATCAATCACATTATAGCTGCACTAACGCTTTAATAATATAATTATAATGGCATCCAAATCAGATAAAAAACATCGCCCTCTATCTGCACTCACTGAAAGTTTTTGGTGATGCAGCTAGTGAAACAAGCAAAACTGCAACCTTGTAACTGTTAAACCAACGCACTTCTAACTCAAATTACTAGATGGCAGTATCACCAATTAATTCTCTTTTATGTTCCTACCTACTGTTATAAACTAAGGTAAATGTGTTATGTAATGTATTATGTCTGTGCTGTTTTTGTGAACTGAATAAATGTCTATTCTATTCTATCACAGCGCTATATCCCTCTAATACTCTACGGTCATTTCATTTTCGTCAGGGTTCCCTCTGGTGTATGTATTGTGCTTAAATTTATTCCAAACATCTATGTTATAAACATAAATTGTCTTGTATGGTTCAAAATAATTAATATTTGATAAATTTTGTAAAGTTATTATATAAATCTAATAATAAAAATATCTTAGACAAAGCTTTTGATCAAGTCACATTACGCAAAATTAATTGCTAGTTTCAGAGTTTCAATACGTAATATATCACATGCCGTGTCACGCGTGGTCCGGTCGTGACGTCGCAGTAGGTTTCTATTGATCGTGGCGCTGTTTTGTGGTCACAACACAGAGAATCAGAATCGATACTGCTACTACACTTTCGTAGGATGAGGCCTCGGCGTCTTCCTCCAACGGCAGACGGTTTGCCTATGCCAATTGCAGAAGATCAATAATGATCTTCTGCAATTGGCATAGATAAAACTAATAGGCAAGTGATAACACTTGCCTATTGTTTTTATAGTATTACATAACTATATAGTTTTTGTTACTTAATATTAGTATAAGTTTAGATAGCCTATAATTGGCATATACACATATATAAAAACTGGTCCTTGCAATTTTAATGATAAATGTGTTATACATATACTGTTGGCGTTCCTTTTATAAATAAATAAACAAAAATGACATTCGTAGGGTGACGCTCAGCCTCTGAGGCTTCCTCCAACGGGAGATGCGCGGTCTATACCTATTGAATAAGATGGACCTACCGTTGTTACATGCGACAACGCTATAGAGAAAGTTCCACACGGGTGCAATTGGGTTTTCGAGAAGTTTCCAAGGGGCATAGTTACTTACAGCGGTGGACGCCCGAGTGGGGCTGCTATTGCCGTTGAGGGGCGTGGCTTCCTTGCTGATGACGCCGCGGACGGCTCGCTCGACCAGCGTCTCGAACTTGACAGTGCCGGTGGGCAGGTGCTTAATGCGAATGGCGGACTGGCGGTTGTTCATGTTGAATGTCGACACCGGCTCCACTGTAAACTCCACCTGAAGGACAATATATATTTTCTATTAGCAAATAATTCTCCAATCCTGTGGATGCAAGTACGTAACTTAAATACAAATATTTATTCCTAGACTTTTATAAATAACCCTCTACTACTTGATTTGTCGTAAAAGGAACTATTGGGTAGTGTCTATACTCGATGCCATTTAGCGTGGCAATACAGGTCTTTCACCTACTTTCACTACGCTATCATAAAATGCAATGAAAGTGCCGCTAATTCTGTCTTAAGCGACAGAATTAGCGACAACCTATCGAAAACGTGCTATGTGGTTTGTATGGTAAGCGACAGAATTAGCGACACTTTCATTGCATTTTATGAGAGCGTAATACTAGATACATAATAATAATACGTAATACATACTAGACAAGAAATGAGTAAATAATACTGATATGATTAGTACATTGTAAATCGCGTTGGCCGAGTGGTATGTACCACAGGCTGAGAAGTCCAAAAGTCGTGGGTTCGATACCGGCCGCGCACTAACGATTTTCTTCCTCGAAAATGTGCGCATTTAACACGTGCTACAACAGTGAAGGAAAAAAACAAATTAAAAAAAAATTACATTATATTAACTGTGTGCTATTTTGTTTTGCAAAATTCGAAAGTTGCATTTGTTTGTGAATTGTTAGGCATTGACTATGATTGAAGTACGGCCTTTAACATTAAATATAGATCATTTATAAAGCGTCAGTAACTGGTACTAATACATCTAACAAGTCCTGTACAGTATGCTGTACAAGACTTGTTAGATGTATTAGGTTTCCCAGCACCTATACCATCCTCGCTGCTTAGTCGGCTATATTCAGAGAAAAGAACATAGGTCTGAAGCTGACTGGGCCGCAAGTTGTCTCAACATGTTTACCTTCACCGTCAAATCACGTGTCAAATGTGCGCATTATTTTTTCTTAGAAAGAAATAGAAGAAGAAAAGACGGTCAAAACGGCTTTCTTCTAAGTAAGCGTAACTAATAATAAATGTGCGGTTCAATGAATGTCTAGACGGTATGATTGCGTCTGACATAAATTTCAGTGACGCATTCATTCGTATTTATTGTAAATGGAGCAAATGTCAAAAAAAAGTTTGGTTTAACCGAAAAAATCGAGTCTATTTTATCAGATTAAACGATAGCCCGAATATCCACAGATATATGTGATTGTACACTACAACATAAATAAATAAAATAAATAAATAATTCTGGACAAATCACACAACATCTTCTAGCCCCAAGCTAAACAGAGCTTGTGTTATGGGTACTAGATGACTGATATACTTAATACATTATACTACATAGATATATATTTTTATTATATATAGAAAAACACCCAGAACACCCTGAACAAATATATGCAGATCGTACAGACATTTGTCCCGAGGCGGGAATCGAACCCGCAACCCCTTGCAGCGCAGGCGGACCTTCGCCCGCTGCGCCACAGAGCTCGTCAATATAAATAATATAGACCGCCCATTGTGTATTTCTGTTGTTTTTGTAGTTTAAGTTAATTTTAGTTATTTTTGTTTTTATTTTCTGTATGATTTACACAATAAAGATTTAATCTATCTATGTACAATCAAACGGACCGAAAATATTCTATAAAAAAGGTAATTACGCGATAAACACTGATAATAAATTGACGACCTCTTGTACGATCTGCAGATATTTATTCGGGTTATTCTGGATGTTTTTCTATACATAATCTACCTATGTAGTATTATGTATTGAGTATACCAGTCATCTAATACTTATATATAACACAACTGTTTAGCTTGTAGCTAGATGATGCTGTGTGAATTGTCCAGCATTATGTATTTTTATTTATTTAAATGCCCGATAATCCACTATAGTTATAATATGTTGTGATCGCGAAAGTTAAGACAAATCGGCCAAGTGCGAAACGGACTCGCGCACGAAGGGTTCCGTACCATCAGTCAGTAAATATCTCAGGGGTCTACCTGTTCCCGTTATCAACATCGAGAAAAAAACGACAATAAAATCACGTTTGTTGTATCAGAGCCCCCCTTAAATATTTATTTTATTCCGTTTTTAGTATATGTATGTTGTTATAGTATGTTGTATATATGTGGGGTGCCGGCAGTAGAATGATACCCCTCCTCTCATGCCCATGGATGCAGTAAGAGCCTGCTAAGGGATACCTCCGGAAGATCTAGCAGCGTCTATCCGTGTATCAACATCCTATACTGCGCTCACCAACCCGCCTGCCAAGCGTGGTGAGTATGGCAACTACCCCTCATGGAGATCCTTGAGGGAGGCCTGTGTTCATCAGTGGACGTTTTATGGCTGAAATGATGATGTTGTTATAGCGGCAACCGAAATACATCATCTGTGAACATTTCAAAGGTCTATCACGGTTCATGAGATACGGCCCGGTGACAGACAGACGGACAGCGGAGTCTTAGTAATAGGGTCCCGTTTTTACCCTTAGAAAGGAACTCAAATAGTTTTCAGCGAAGAAAACATTGTTAAAACGTATTACTAGTTCATAAACGTTACTTGCGGAAATGTTACAAATGCTCTCCGGTTTTGCTGAGGTCATATAATTTCAAAAGTAGCCATCTATTTACGTTAGTCCGATCAGCGGATCCAGAGCGCCCGTCGTCAAAGGCATTATTAGCTCGCAAACTATTACGTGGTACGCTAATTAATAACATCACGTTGGTTGGACGTGCACTGAACTAACTACAGAACTATCTGCATAACTTACTAACTTCACCATTTACCCATGTCAATTGAATACCTCATCTTTTCTAATAGTAGTTCAGATTTCCAAGCCCTCAAATAGCTTCTATCTCTTCAACCATAATTGATAGCGAGTCAAAACTACAACTTGAAGCAAGTTGTTGTTATGACTAGTTGTATTAAACTGGTAATACTGTGATTGGAAGGGATTTATTTTACTTTAACTGGAACGATACATGTACCAATCACACAAATTAAAGACAAATACATTTCCTTACATACACAACAAATGAGTCAAGATAAATAATTTTATTAGATATAAAAAAATATATTGTACAAATAAAACTAATAAGGATTATTGTAAAAAAAAATTTAATATAAATTGACAAAAATAGTCAATTAACAAAAAATAATTCCAGCTTTGATTGTGTTGTGTGGAGTGTCCAGCATCATTTAGACTAAATAAGCGATGGATGAATTGTGTTAATGAGGATATGAGAAAGGAGTGAGCGATGAGATGACGACTGAGAAGTTGTGCCGACCCCATCTAGCGTGGTATAAGGGCAGGAAGATGATAATGATACTGTAATACAGGTTTTTTCCTAACCTATCTCAGGCACCAGTCTCCTGCAAACCGACTCAAATAGAATAACTTTTATCTCTTCATGTATAATCATTTTGTCTTACGGTTTGTTGTGAGAGAAATAAATATATATTTGATTTGATTTGATGATGATGATTACGAGCTTTGAATGCTGGATAACAGACTTTGGTATAACCACACTCCATCAAATTTATGGATAATATACGGATATAATAGATATATCAATATGTTTTCCCCAGATACATTGTCGTCTTCGGTGAAATCGTGTCTGTGAACCTTTATTAAGTTAAAACGGAAAACTTTACAGCTCGTTCGAATGCAATCAATGTTAAGGTTTAATGTAGAGGACTTTCAATCGCAGACTTATTTACACTGCAGTAATCAGAAGCGAGCGAGAACAGATTTGTTTGTTCAAACTTTGCAGTTAGAAATGCTTATCCCGAGAGATGTATCGCACGCTCGTTAACGGGCTGGAAACATTAATTTCATCTGTGTGAATGAATTCTATTTAGGTCTCATACACATGGAGTTTTGCTTTCTCTCTTTAACAATAAACGTCAATTACCGTGCACGCACATATCGCCTCTTTAATTTTATGATAAACCAGCCAGGAAATCGCCATACGTATAGACCTTTCCATATGGTCCTTGATTATTTTAAAATAATACAATTAAGAATACGGTATGAATGAGACCGAAATAACTAATTCAGTCAGATAAAATTAATGTTTCCAACAACATAAATATACAACGTGTTCAAAATACCCCGTAAAAAATATAATTAATTATCCAAGCCAAAAATATTGTCAACCCTAGTAAGCTGTCATGTCAGGGAACCAGAGTATTTAACAGAAAGGCCTGCGTACCTATTTTACAAAATAGAAACATTAAATTAGAAATAGTTACTTATATAGAAAAAAGGGGGTGGGGTGGGGAGAGGGGCTTACCTCGTCTCCGACGCTCAGCTCTCTCCCCAGACGAAGGACTTCGGTGAAACGGAACGACATCGTCTGCTCGCGTTCTACGCATTTAATGTAGCCAAAGCCGTCCATGGGACGCAGCGAGCACACAACGCCATGCTCCCGTCTGCGGACAAGGGAAACAATCACTTACTTTATTAACATTATTATTCTTTACAGCCTGTCGTCATGCAAAGGAAATGCCTCCCTCTTTTCTTCCACACTTCTCTATCCTGAGCTATTGTGGTCTAGTCCTTCATATGTTTACATATTCGTTTACAAGTTATGTGTTATGTATTTTGTATGTATAATATAGTATGTTATGTACTTATAATGTATATTATGTATAGTATTATATGTAATTAGTTTATCTACATGTACACCATTATAACCCCTTCTCATATATTACAATCCAATCCATCCCAAGGTTGCCTGGTATAGATCGCTCTTTAGCGATAAGGCCGCCAATTGTCACTTTGTTTTAAGTGTTTCTTGTTATTATGTTTAGTTTTAAGGTGTGCAATAAAGTATTTTCTATCTATCTATCTACAAGTAAATTTTAATGAATAAGGGCTTGTTCAGACACGCGGGATCTTAAATCGTTTGTAACCGCAAAAATATAGTTGTATTCAGACAGCAGCCTGCGGTCATTCTACGCGTAAATCACTCCACTACGGCTGTAACAGGTTCGCTGCTAAGTACAGCGAAGCTGAGCCGTACGCTTACTACCCTGCTCTTATGACAGCCTAGTACCCGATCCACCGGAATGCATTGTCATAGAATATTCAGAAAAACACTTGTACTACCAGCAAGCCTTTTTGACAGCTTACTTTGAAGAGATTAATAAGAAAGTTGAGACACTAGATCAAAGGCTTCTGGAAAAGCAAGCTCAGATTGACGAGCTCGTACAAAAGTTCGAAACTGTTGAGCGCAATGTCCGTAGTTCAACCTGAGAAATCCAGAATTTACCTTCGTCGAACAGTAAGACAAAAGAGATCCTGCTGGAATATGTTGTTGAAATGGCATCTTCAGTTGGAGCCAGCATCGAGCCGCGCGACACTAACTAGACAAGTACAACTGGTCAGAAGCGGCTCAAGATCGAGATGTATGGAGGGAATGTGGGGGGGCGTTTGCCCACCAGTGGGATGAAAGTAGCTCATAATAATAAAATTATAATAATAATCCTATATCGGTAGTGCACGCGCACACTACGAGATGTGCCAAGGAAAGAAAGCTGAAGAGTGGGGGCCGCACCGCTGTGACGGCCCGCTGCGCCCGCGCCGGACAGAGATCTCTGACAGCTCGCTATACGAACGTTCCTACGGATATTCGGGCAACCTAATTTTATAATGAAACGAAACATACCTACCAAACTGTATCTAAAGTTATTAAACATTTGTTTTATTCAAGTTTGTTTTCGTAACATCGGTCTCCAGCCAACAGCATGCCTCCATAGATCGTAACCTACTAGTACCTAGTAGAAGCATGAAAGTACAAACGAGGAGTCAACACATATTCATAAAAAATTATCTGAAGCGAACGAATTAAATTATGTGCTTCATTTAATATGATTAATGGAATCAGGCGTTACTTTGCGGAAATCCATGACAATAAAATGCAATAAAAATATTGAGTTTTAATTCCGCTTATGCTGAGATGCAGGAGCACCGCCCTCTCGCCCGCTAATTATGCGCATGCAGGGAGAACTAGCTTGTCAGTGCAGCATGCATACCCAAACCTATACGACGACACGTGTTTCGCCTCTCCGCGAGGCATCATCAGGTGAACGCTGTAGGTGTTGACTGGTCGGCCGCCGGAACGAAAATCATTCATTTCGTTCCGGCTTAATTTAATTTAAATGTGTCTTGTTCTTCTTTTGTCTATTTTAATAAGTCTTTTGCTCTATTGAATAAACACTGTTATTGACGTTAACTTTTACGTACCGTTCTCCGGACACGTTGAACGACTCGTCCAGCAGAGAGATGTTGGTGGCCCTCTTCAGCTGGTCGCGGCGGTCCGTGGCCACCTGGAACTGCACCCAGTCTCCGTGGCGCAGCGTAAACTCGCCGCATTGGTCTTTGTCACCAAACGGGACCTGGACAACAGAATTACAAGTCTTACAAACACAATAACAGGCTAGTTCAAACTTCAATTGTCTTTTTTGATTTGATTACTATAATGGATTATCGGGTATTTATCGCGTAAACCTTTATTTTAATCCCGACGTTTTGACCGGATAGAAACGTCGGGATTAAAATAAGGATAATTACGCGATAAATACCCAATAATCGAATAAGTATAGTAACAATAAATTTCAATTCTTAGTCCGTCATGTGGATTAACAAAATTAGTTGGACACGTTTTTTTTTTATTTTTTAACGTAATCCTAAAATACACTTTATCGAAATGTCGCGTGAAGTCACAGGCTGATACGCGCCGAGACGTGCCTCGGTACAGATTTATGACGTCACGAGCCTAAACTTGCCGTTTTTGCTTGCTTGCTAAACAGTCGTGGGGTGCCGGCAGTAGAATGTTACCCCTCCTCTCCTACCCGTGGATGCAGTAAGAGCCTGTTAAGGGACGCCTCCGGAAGATGGGCAGCAGCGTCTTTCCGTATATCAACATCTCATATTGCGCTCACCAACCCGCCTGCCAACCGTGGTGAGTATGGCAACTACCCCTCACGGAGATCCATGAGGGAGGCCTTAGTTCAGTAGTGGACGTTTTACGGCTGAAATGATGAGCCTAAACTTCAACTCGCTCTGTCTAAGTATTGTTTCATTATTTGAAAAAGCCAAAAAATACATGTATTTTTTGTATTATCTACTTCAGATGATAAAATCTTTGATTTATCATGGAACTACTGGATGTAAAACCAAGCAAACATTATAAAGTGAATACAAAACCCAACCGCGAATTTAGGGCATGAAACCATACCTTGAGGGACTCCAGTGTCTACAATCACTATCATTTGATTCCTCATGGACCTCATCATCTGAATCGAGTTTTGAAACTAACAACTGTTAAAAAGTTTGTTAGGTATTAAAAAGAAAAGAGTAACTGGAAGAGCTTTTCGCTCGGCAGTGTTTTATAAGGTGTTCAATACAGTACATTATTTTGATCCATCTCGTACAACCCCCCCCCCCGTATCCATATTTATATCTGTCATACATAACTCATAACACACTGGACACTGACACTGGTCGTGCCCGGTCACTATTGTCGGCAATAATACTTTGTCTGCGCGGTTAATGTCTGTACGTGTCTGTCTGGAAACCTATTTTCGAAGTATCGGGATCGTACAGACGTTTTTTATATTACTGCCGTTAAGAGCAGCCCCGTTCGACCGACAACGGTCGATAGCGGTGTCTGCCACGGTACGATTCTTTCACGATCGATGTCTGTATATGCAAACGGACCTTTACAGCGGAGTGTATTTTAACGTAGTTACTCTGTTTCCTAACTTGATAAAGATCCCATGTGTGCAAACGGCTTCCATTTTATCGAGTATATTCAATAACGGTTTAATGCATAAATAGATTTTCAACAAAAAATCCGTATTACACCTGAGTATTTCCCTCGATTTATCCCTCCGGTTCATTACGGTTCATTACAACTGAATCCCAAAATGTAAACGATATCAGTACCCCACAATCTCGCAATGACTAAAACCAATACGTCTAAATTTCATAATGATTTTATCCCGTAATTATCATGGATCCCACCCATCATCAGAACTGGGTGTAAAAACCAGCAGTCAATGTAACGTGAAACCAAAAACCCAATCACAAGTTTAAATTTAGTGCCTTGAGGGAGTCCTGTAGACAAAATTATTTCATTTAAATCGGTTCATACACGACGGAGTTTTAAGCCAATAAGAATTCCATTTTTTATTCTTAGGGTTCCGCAGCTCAAAAGGAAAAAAACAGAACCCTTCTAGGATAACTTTGTTGTCCGTCGGTCTGTCAAGATGCATTTTCGGTGTGTTGGACTGTGCGTGTTTCCTATACAAACGGAGATACTTACAAGCAACGTTAGAAGACGCATTCACGCAACATGCAGCGTGATGCGTGGCAGTGTGTGAGCCGCCTAACCTACTCATATTATAAAAGCGGCGAGTGCAACTTCATTGTAAGGTCACCCCTTTATCAGCAGAAGTAGCTCATAGTCGCGATAGGTGGAAGTGCAAAAAATCGATATCAATTTACTTAATTTACTATACCTGTGATACGCTGTAGCGTGGTTAATTTAAGCCTATCGCAGCCATTAAATAGATGACTGCTGTGGGGTGCCGACGATAAAATGTTACCCCTCCTCTCATGCCCGTGGACACAGTGAGAGCCTGTTAAGGCGTACGTCCGGAAGATGAGCAGCAGCGTCTTTCCGCGTACCAACCTCCCGTACTGCGCTCGCCAACCCGCCTGCCAAGCGTAGTCAGTATGACAACTACCCCTCATGGAGATCCATGAGGCCTGTGTTTAGTAGTGGACGTTTTACGGTTGAAATGAGGATGTTATAGATTTATACAGCGTTAGCAATTCATGCTGTATTGATTTAAACACTCAGCTAATTCGGTTATATTCAGAGGAAATGATGAAACGTCAATCCGTCTGTATTATGCATAGCGCTGTCTGTCTGTCTGTGCATGACACGATTACAACAGAACGCGTTGACCGATTTACATGAAACCTTTTTTGTTAGGACTGTCTTACTGAAAAAAGGGTACTGAATTTTTTTGACCCTAGGGTCACAGGGACCGGAGTAATTGTGACCTCAAAAGGTCACCAAAGGTTAATGGCATTTTTCGGAAACCTTCGCCCCCTTTTCTAGTACCCCCGTACCAATGCTTGTTTAAATTAACAAATCATCGACGAATAATAATATACACTGTTACAGTATTGGTTTTCAGGCTATAAAAGTTTGTATGAGCAAACATTTCATATTGGTTATTGACGTTTTCACGGGACTGCAAGCAGCATCAAAGGATCGAGTTTGATATTTGGCTTAATAAGCAAACATTTTTCACTAAAATACATATTAAAGGATCGAGTTTCATACTTGGCTTAATAAGCAAACATTTTTCACTAAAATACACACCAAAGGATCGAGTTTCATACTTGGCTTAATAAGCAAACATTTTTTACTAAAATACACACCAAAGGATCGAGTTTCATACTTGGCTTAATAAGCAAACATTTTTCACTAAAATACAGGGTGTACCATAGTATGCGTTCGAGTCTTTTTTGAACTAACGCGATCACGACACGTTATTAACAAAAAATAACGTCCGCCAATAATAGGAGTAAAAAACGCAATAAATACCCGGTTAAATATGCGTTAATGAAATATGAGTTCTAACTCGAAATGGAGTGATTCTGGCCACACCAAAAGACAACTATAGTTTAACATCTGTCCAGGATTTGAAATAAAGAAAAAAATATAAAGAATTTAATATAATTCTGAATAATTAATTTATAATGCTGATTCTTGACATGGACAATGACCTCCGCGAAGACTAGCCGTAAAGGTACAAAGAAATAGACAGAGGTATGTTTTAGGGTTCCGTGCCCAAAGGGTAAAAACGGGACCCCTGTCCGTCTGTATGTCTGTCTGTCTGTCTGTCACCAGGCTATAATCTCATGAACCGTGATAGCTAGACAGTTAAAATTTACAGATGATGTATTTCTGTAGCCGCTATAACAACAAATACTAAAAACAGAATAAAATAAATATGTATAGGGGGCTCCCATACGACAAACGTGATTTTTTTGGCGTTTTTTGCTCGATATGAATAACGGTCACAAGTAGACTACACTAGCCTGCAAAAGAAGGTATAACACTCATAAACGTGACGATAACTTCTGTACGATTTAAATTAGAAACTTGAAATAAAAAGCATTATGTAGAAAATTTAGTTCTGTTGTATAAAAACTCCTTTTAAAAAATGGCTGAAAAAATAAACAAAAAAGAAAAACAAAGTATGGGCTGGCATCTCTTCGGAAGGTCGCACACAGTTAGCTGCCATAGAAAATGGCACTCTGACCGGGGTGAGATATGCTCAAGAGATCCTTAATGAGTATGCAGGACCATATCTGGTAAATATGGGTGATGGATCGATTCTAATGCAAGATAACGCCCGGCCACACACCGCTCAGGTCGTACAAGAGCACATTCAGGAGGTTGGTATCAACTTGATGGACTAGCCATCAAGCTCCTGGTGATCGCGATAGTTTAAAAAAGGCTCCTTGAGGGTAACTTCATAGGAAAACTCACGACGAAATGGAGCTGTGGACGGCGCGGTACTGATGCGATCGGGCAGCCGCAGCTTGTCGGCGTCGGTTAGACTCGCGCCGAGACGCTACGTCTAGTCGAGAGCTACTCGAGGCTTCAGCACTAGTCCGCGCATACAGTGGCTGAAATAGGGCTGTGGATGGGTGTTGACTCACCTCAACTTCAGAGTGATCGACGGCGCGGTACCGAATGCGACCGGGCAACGGATCCGTCGGCTGGACTCGCGCCGAGACTAGCTCTAGAGGCTTCAGCACCTGTCCGCGATAAAATGGCTGGAATGGGGCTGTGGATAGCTGTTGACCCACCTCAACTTCAGAGTGATCGATGGCGCGGTACCGAATGCGACCGGGCAACGGATCCGTCGGCTGGACACGCGCCGAGACCCGCTCCAGAGGCTTCAGAACTTGCCCGCGCATTATCTCCGGGCTAACGTCCTCAAACACCACAGAACCGCAGGGAAGCTTCGTGATGTTGCACGCCACCTCTTTACCCTACAACAATAATGCATCTTGTTTAATCTTTCGCGAGTTGTTAACTGATAATATTTAGGACAGGATTGTTTCGTGCTATATGCATGACCGAAACGTCGGAAAAATAACATTTGGTACGACATTAAAAACTGTCCTAAATATTATCATGATAATAACGCATATCTTTATACCCGACACGCAAACGTATTCAAGTGTAATTTGCCTTGAATACACCCATAGAAACATGCATGCGGTGGCATCCTAGAGAAAGCATAGACATAAAAACAAAAAAGCATTGCATAGTGTTCCTTTGAAAATATTGATAACACAGCGCTGCGGCGCGGTTCGTTTTAGCGTTAGCATACTATGTAGTTGTTGTTGGTGAATTAAGTCGTCTAGATACAATGTTTTTTCGAAAATCTGTTAAAATCGATTATGCATACCCTTTACGCACCTTTCATGTGAACGTGCCCTAACCCTACACTGCAACGAATCTATACTGCAATAAACGTGGGATGTAACGGAGGCGCTACTCAACTAATGGTCTAACAGTATAGCACGCAAGGTAAGTTTTATGAACTATAGTTATATATTCATAAAACTTAGATTGATTTATATAAAAACTACATATAACCCTACGTTTCGTTTAGATGTTGACATTTTAAAACTGAGCGAACATAATCCTTGAATTTTTCAACAAATTTTAATATAACACCGATTTCAATGAAGTTAACGATGAGGGTTGATAAAATATTTTATATATATATATATATATATATATACAAGGTGCACACATACATTATAACAATTAACTTTTAACTGTAAATAAAGAACCTTTGTATATCATTCTTTTGTTTTCATTGATTGAACAAAAAAATTAATTATAATTATTTTTTAAAATAATCACCCCTATTATGTACCTGTCAAGATGTTTAACACTGTTTGTCATGTCACATCAAAAGTTGTTTTTCTTAAATGTCATTATGATTCAAGTATTTTATTTATCAACTTTATGAGGCCACTTGAATGATGGTTTAAAGAGGTTCTGGAATATGTCTAGAGGTCTCATTTAATTATCTTATTAACAGGGTGTTT
Source organism: Pasiphila rectangulata (assembly GCA_963082625.1). Lineage (NCBI taxonomy): Eukaryota > Metazoa > Arthropoda > Insecta > Lepidoptera > Geometridae > Pasiphila > Pasiphila rectangulata. The sequence continues at coordinate 24,345,340 of OY720236.1, forward strand.
TCACGGAGCAAATTTGTTTCCTAGTTTTCTCCAAAAAAACATAACAAAACCTATGATGTTTCATACTTAAATGTACTCCGAGAACAGAGTATCTAGCTGTAAAAATATCCGTGACTAATTTGTTAGCACCTTATATATATTGTATATACTTACATATTATAATATAATATTACTAAAATCGGAAACATCGACTCTTTTTTCGTCCGCTTCACATGGAACGCAAGTAATGGAAGAAAGCATTTTAGGTATTTCGTGATATACTCTCGTGGATGTAGGATGCAATCTGCGGCCCACTTCTGAGTCAAAGTGGGGCACTAGGTTCTGAACTGACGCACAAAACTAGATCGCCCCTTCCTTTTAGTCCCAGCCTGTCTAACTCAAGTACCGGACTTGGATGATTTGTATCTGGGGCCACCAACGGAAAGTGCACAACTCGAATTTAACAAAAAACAAACAAAATGCTTGTGTTCCCCACTAGATGAAAATATGTATTTCCACAAAAAAAATATATGCGATATTTACTGGATATTTACCGTAATTTGGGTCTTTTAGATAATGATAATGACCAGTGAAACTGCGTTGAAATATCGGGAAACTCAAAGACATGTCAGACATGACAGTCATGGTAAATATCCCTGAAATATTGCATACTATGTTCACAACCATGATAGTTTGAAACTTTCCACCGTCCTTGTAATATAAATAATACAAAGAAAGATACATTTAACATATGTTAGGGACACAAATTAGATTAGCTAAAATTGAGTTACGGTGAAGTAGCTCTTCACTTTTTGGGCTTTCACAATTTTGGGCTAAAAACAGGAAACTACTATTAGTTAGGTAACTTAATATCCTTTTTTAAACTCACGCGATTACGACACATTATTAACACATCAAATCACAGCAAATCTTTCAAAGGATTAATTAACTATTTGCTTCTGGAATCGTTTACATTCGGCTGTGTCCCATGCAGTTTACTACACACGTTCCGGGTCTTCTTGTGCCTCGTTTTGTGAGTTCCAGTCGAAACTTTTCTGCCGGACGGGGGTTGTTACTTATTTCCTGGTTGCTATTAAATCCCTTTAGATATTAAATACGTGCGATAGTATTCCAGGATACGTTATCTTTTAACGTTGATAAACCGCGCCTAGTGTTCCAATATTCCTAAATAACTGTAATGTGTCTGAATTCTCCCAATGTTTTGTTCCGAAAATTCAAAACAAAACTCGCAGACTTCGAACTTGAAAGATATATTCCCTCCAGCCAAACCCTTTACGAGTTCATCAGATACCGAGTTTTAGGCAAAATGAACGGTAAAATACTACCAACCTACGTTCCGGTCACTGCTTTCTATAAATAAAATGGCGCATTAGAACCTACATTCAATTCTCTCCACCGCAGTAACATTATATGCACACTGCACAGGCAGGTGAATTCGCAAGGTATTCGCGCAATACGTAGACATCCACCGGAGGGGTTGCCAAGGTTACTATTTCCTATTTCAATTAACGGGGAGTTTCACTTCTGTTTTTATAACTTGTTCCTGTGCGTTTTGATCAAATCGTTGCTGTCGAAATGAGGTTAATATACCAAGGAGGTTAGGTTAAAAGATATATTTATGATGAAGCGTTTTAGAAACACGATTGGTTTGGGCTTTAGATGCAGTAACTAAAGGTTTAACACAGCACAGATGATTTAGTTAATACTTATGTTGTTTGCACCGACGCCAGAAATGAGAGCAGTGAAGTAAATGCAGAGACGAAAGACCGCAACTAAACGGACTATCAGCAAGCCGATATAGGTTTGGACGACAGATATCACTTTACGTTTTAGTGCATACTATCGCAGCTGATTGCTCGTTTAATTGTCGGTGGTTACAAGCATAATAATAATAAGCCAGGCTTCGATAGATTCTGAAAGGTGAATGTACCCAACTCCCAGAATGGACCACTAACCGTCATAGAGTTCGCGTAGTCATCCTCCTCTCCCGGCTGCGTTGGGGCAATCAAAACGATATCGTATTATTATCAGGACAGGGCACAATTTAATTTCGCAAAGCCAATTTTAAATAGCTTGCAACGAGGTCATTACACGAAATCATAGATATATTATACGTCATGCGTTACCCTTTATCCGATGGTATAGTAAAATACATTCACATTGACTTGTAATGCTCGGCATTTTGTACCGGTAAGGTCAGCGCGGACAGGCGGAGTGCGAAATTGAATCATAACAGGAGGCTGACAAAGTCAGTTTAAAGATTACTGAACCTAATAGAAGTTGCTAAAGTGCATGCACCATCTATTACTTAATTATTGACAATAAAATTATTTCGTAAATGTAAAGTGAATAAGTTTAAACAGATAACGAATGTATTCCAAACTTATCTGCCAAGTAAATCTGTGGTTGCTGAAGTCTGTTTTCAGTTACATTCGTCCGTATCAAACGAATAACAATAAAATGCACGTCGTAATCAGTGATAAGTATTCTGGGACGACGCCATCAATTAAGTGACCCGCGAATTGAACTCGTGTCAAGAAGTCGAATATAATGATAACGGCATTAAAAGCGTGAATCAAAATCGCAGCAATATCAGTGAAACTGCAGCGCACTACGGGCCTTACTACACTAGCGGTTTCTGTTTGCGATCTGTTATCTAACTACTTGTTAATCTGTCGACTCCGAAATGGAACAGAATAACAAGCAACTAGTTAACCAAATCTTGCTGCAAACCGCTCGAAAACCGCTAGTGTGCTAAGGATATAAAAGTGAGACATCGCCCTCCACTACACGGTGCCAACAGTTCCCCTTCCACAGGTCACCGTGGAAAAAAAATCCTACGACTTCGCATCAGGGTTGAAGCTCAATTAGTCGTTAGAATATTCAATGCGCGTGCTTTATTGTTATTAAATTGAATGGACAGATTGGCGTCGGCATCTGACCTGAATCTCCTGCAGTTAGCTCTCGGCACTCTATTACTATTCGAATGAGTTATTATAAACCAAACTGTTTCACACACTAGCATAACAATATATTATGTACTCACATTTCTGGTCTGGATAATGAATTCGACGTCATCACCGAGCGCCAATTCGGACTTGTGTGCTTCCGAAAAATGGAAGAAAATCTCCTTGACGACGTCAGCTCTTTCTATGAACCCGAAATTTTCCTTCATAGAGCAAACCACACCGTGGTATTTAACCGGGGACTGTGGGTTCTCGAAACGCACATGACACGCTCCTAGGGTACCCCTGAAAACAAATATCACCTTCAATACGAGCTTCCAAGATTACAGAAAAAACTTTTTATCTGCTAGACCAAATTTTGGTGTTTAGTTTCATAATTATATTCGTGGCTCCCGGGAAAAAAGCAACGCGCCGCGCAAGCCAGATGTAACTAGACCAAATTTTGGTGTTTAGTTTCATAATTATATTCGTGGCTCCCGGGAAAAAAGCAACGCGCCGCGCAAGCCAGATGTAATCAGAAGAAAACTTAAGTATTTTTTGGAGGAAAATTCTGTATTTTCATGATCACGTTAAATTTATGTTGCACCTACCTCTGATTGGTCGCGATCTGAAAGCTGACTGCGTCACCAGTGTGGAGCACGACATTGCCTTCGACATCATCCTTCGTGTAAGGCAAAAAGAAACATTCTCCTCGATTTTCGTACGATATACGCCCTGTGTTGTCCCCAGATCCTTCCCCCTTTACTTCGGTTGTCACAGTACCAGTCACACGCGCTTCACTGAGAACCTAAAAACAGACATGTTTATAAAGTAAAAAAGCTAATAGAATTAAGTGGAATTTAATTTGCCTCTTGTCTAAAATAACTATCGATGAAATTAAATAAGTATTGAATAAATCGAGTTAAATGGAACATGCAAAGCGGAATCCAGCGGATCGGTGATCGCAATAAATAATATTCAAGTCACTAACCACTTCAGGAGCAATTTTGGTAACAGTCGAGGCAATAGGCTTCCCCGTCCGCCGGTCGTAGGTCATCTCGAACTCGACGGGGTCGCCGATCTTCAAATGCTCCGTATTGCCGCTGAACTGGCTGAAGTGGAAAAACAGGCGGGCCTGTCTCTCGCAACATTGAATGAACCCGTACGAGTGTAGAAGCTTCTCGATTATTCCCGTCTCTCTTATTGGTGGGTGCGTCATAGAGTCGTATTGCGATGAATTTGTTGTGGAACTAGATGAGTACGTAGAATCGCCCATTGGGCAGTTGTCCATGCTGAAGGTTCCGACCGTGAAACGGCTGCCATTACCCGACTTCAGTCCATTACTGTAGTTACTACTGTCCCGTCCTGAGCTAGGGTACTCACCGCTGTAAGTACCTACAAACACACAACTCATTACAGAAGTCCATTACTGTAGTTACTACTGTCCCGTCCTGAGCTAGGGTACACACCGCTGTAAGTACCTACAAACACACAACTCATTACAGAAGTCCATTACTGTAGTTACTACTGTCCCGTCCTGAGCTAGGGTACTCACCGCTGTAAGTACCTACAAACACACAACTCATTACAGAAGTCCATTACTGTAGTTACTACTGTCCCGTCCTGAGCTAGGGTACTCACCGCTGTAAGTACCTACAAACACACAACTCATTACAGAGCGCCCTGCATTCTGGCGAACTATTTAATTTTAAATAAGCCGGTAAACCGATATTGTAGTTAACACAAAGCGGCGGTTTCGTGTTAGAACCTTTATTTTCTACTGATATCATTATGATAGGTTGCAATGATTTACTAATTAATTTATAACCATATTTTCCACTTTCGGCAGTTAATAATTAATTACAGAGGATAATGACGTGTTTGTGCGTCATCGCGTAAAAAACGTGTTAATAAAATTACTAGAAGATGGCAATTTAACTTTATCTTACTAATATTATAAAACCATAAGTTTGTTTATATAGATGTATGGATGGTTGTTACATCTTCACGCAAAAACTATTCAACAGATTGATCTGAAACTTTGTGCATTTAGAGATGTTGACAAGGATTAACAAATAGGCTATTTTTTATAAGAATACAATGCATAAGAAATGGCGGGTAGAAAGAAGCTAGTTTCATAAATAACTATCATAAAATCAGCTCATGCTATATCAGAAGAGGGATTCAAAGAATCTATCTAGGGAGACTTTAGCAGCAGGACTTCATTATTATTTCAAAATTATACAATTTCATGTTATAAAAATTAAAGGTTAGTATAGCATTCAAAATGTTGAATTAACACAGCTAATGCATATAAATTTATCAGTAAGTAATTGTGATTTAATGACTTATATAAATGTCTAAATTCAAAATGTTCAATTAACACAGCTAATGCATAAAAATTTATCAGTATTAGTGATCTAATAACTTGCAGTGCAAATTGGTTGTGTCTTAGACTACGGCTAATTCAAACTTTTTATCTTTACTGAACTTATACCAAAATCAGAGTTTCATACTATATATACCTTTCGGTTTTAATTTAAAAACTATAAAAATGCAGTTTCAATTTCTGAAGGACAGATCAAAGAGTGATAGAATAATTGACTAGAGATTATGGTATGCTTTACATAGTTATTGAAACTGCAGCATGATTGAATTAATATTCTTTTAGGCAAATAATCCTAGGTTAATAATAAATAATAATAATAAATAATGCTGGACAAATCACACAACATATTCTAGCCCCAAGCTAAGCAGAGCTTGTGTTATGGGTACTAGATGACTGATATACTTAATACATTATACTACATAGATAGATATTTTTATTATATATAGAACACAACTTTGTCACTCTCTTTCCTAATCTTATTCATCACACCGTTGGGCAAAGGAGACTTCATACCATAGCATTTTTTTTATCTACATACATTAATTAATGACATGTATGAAGTAGCCATTTAATCCCTCGGGTGAGTCAACTTTTTTATTCTTTATTATATTTTTTTATTTTTATTTTATAAAAATGAATTTTATGGAAGCACTACATAATAATATGTTATAAATCATACACCATTGGATTCATATTTAAATTTTCAACATGTTTATGTATTCTACAAAACATAAAATAACTAACCTGATTTAACTTATGTACACCCGTTGATACACTGAATGCGCGGACCGTTCAAACCTTACGAAGACCCGTCGCTCCATAAAGTTTGTCAGGGGTTAAACGCAATTTAATGTTAATAAGTTAAATAATGATTATTGCGTTTTTGTAACTGTATTTCATACAACCCATCAAACATTGTTTTGCTATAGAATCTCTTAAAAGTAACATACACTCTTAATTTTTTTCAAGGTGTAGAGTATGGTTATTTGAATTTTGCTTTTTTTAAAATACTTGAACAGATGCTTCTACATAATTTTTTCATCCACATTATATTGCAACTGGGAGCAAACAAATATTCCTTCGAGTGCTTAACATATAATAAACCAGTGAACAGACTATAATTTATTTATAACAAATAATTAATCAATACACTTACCATTCCGGTAAGCCTGTTTAGCTTGCATGTTGGAAGGCTGGAGATCTAGAATATCATGCAAAGGTGATGAGTGGGATTCCGGCGGCTGGAACATTTTCCACTGAGAATTGTTTGACATTCTTGAGTTGCCTCTTCTTGTATAATAATGTAGAAAATTTTTATCACAGAATTTTAGTGTGGTGTTTCATAAAAGTTTAAAATCTTACAAATGAAATCACATTTTCTTTAGTCTTTGTGTTCCGGGGAACACAGTGAAGTCTTTAGAGTATAGAACACAAAAGTCACCAATAACACCAACTCAATATTGCAAAATAAACTTTTTTATAGATAATTATAAATAAATATTGTATTGATAAATCCTCAGATGTCTTCAATGCTCGCTGCGTCGGGGCTCTTTGATCATTTAGTTGGTAGAAGTTGTGAAGTCGTATAGGTTTGTTGCTATCTATACTTGTATATCTCGGTTTTCACTAGCTGCAAAAAACACTTTCTTTAGTTTCATTATTTCGAGGTCTACACGTAACTTGGTCTGGTTGTTTATACCCCGCATTACAAGAAAGCGTCACATCGGGAGCATTGTAGGCATCGTACTTCATTACAAATTTGTGCTAGGTATCTTGCTTTAAATGCAAAGAGTAGCGCCCCGATACACCGATCTGCACAAACTAGCCGAGAGCGAAACTAAGACGCTTTCCAATTCGACCGGTAAAGCATTGAGGTTATCACATTTATATGTCTATTAGTTTTGCTGACAGTACTAACCGGCTAAAATATACTACGATGGATGCAATTTTGAGGGAACCTACGAATTTATGAAATCTCACCACGACACAGCACAGCACTGACGACATACCGCCATGTTGAATGTCAACATTTTTCACGACTGAGATGCAGCCATACAAACTCGATAAATATTTTCCAAGACAAAGTTTATAGAAATCATAGGATTACATAGGCAATTGTGACATAATACTGTAATTAAAAACATAAATCAGGATTTTTTAATTTTGTATGTTTATTTTTTTGTCCAAAGGCAAATGTCAGTCAGTCATGTGAATTGTTTTTTTTTTCTTTTTATTTTAAAGTTTACGTCTATTGGTTGGTATTAATAGGAGATATGAGTATCTTTGCATAATAAAATTAAAATACTAACGTTATTATTTCCTTACATATTCTAATCTAGTGCTATAAAATAAGCGAGAATAATCAATTTACTTGAATCAATTTTCGAAGTTACTCATTTAGAAATATTTGAGACAGAGTGGCAACACCTAAGTAATACATTTTCGGGAGACAGACAGGGTATGGTGCTGTAGGAAACGGAAATGATACCACTAATTATATGGACATACTTGATTGATTTGTATGTGGTTTATTTGTAAAGTAAAACACCATAAAAAAAATCTGTAATATTAATTCTAATTATACATGAATTCATCAAACTTCATTGAATTTGGGTTCGAGTCTACGTACATTCAAGAAACTTAGGTACTAATTTATTTAAATATAAGAACACCCAACCAAAGAATCACGCTTTAATAAAAACTTGTAACTAATTTAACTTATTTTAATGTGTTCCTTCACTTACAGGATGTCACAGCATGCAGGAATACAAATTTTTCTACATTATAGGTACCTACTTAGCAAGATAATTTTACGAGAATGTATGACAAATAATAAGTTAATAAAAAATAACAATTCTATAAAATTCAAAGTTACGAGTATACAAGAAATGTCTACAGTGAACTGTTTTTATATTTTGTAAATATATATTATTTATAACAACATTAGTCTGGTGTGTAGGTAGAATACAACATTAATTAAATATAGGTAGGTAAATAAAATAACTTTCTAACATAGTTAATTTATATATCTATAATACTACAACTTAATCGTTTTACTGTAACATTTATAACATTATGCAAGATCTTATCTAAAAATAAAAAAATTGTATGGTATGATGTTTTACATTATGTAGGTTAAAATAACATTTAATTGTAGTGATTTATGGGGCCTAAAACGCTTCGATAGCGCGTTCTACATTATGAACCATTTTAACAGCGACATCTAGTAGTGAGCGACCAATGCATTATTCTTTTTCAATTTCTATGCAGATAATAGGGGTCTCACGGTAAATGTAAAATGTATATATGTATAACAGCGCTGTTATATATACATTTTACATTTACACTATTATATTATACTAATAAAATTATACTATTAAAATATGTATACTAAAGCTAACTATTATATTATTAAAGCTAGTGGTAAAGTATATGGCATAGTTTCTTTTAATTCGACAATGGTTCTGCCATGTTGACATCATTACTTTTTACAAGCTGTTATTTAGCTTACCCTGTATGTATGTATGCATGTATGTATGTTACCATGTTTATTCGCGGAATCTTGAAATTCAATTTTGAAGCAGATATCTTCAACCAATGGAGCTGAAATTGTGTATACATGTTTACTTTTGATGACCATACATTGTCATCCAAAGTAAACATGTATACACAATTATAATATAATTATAGTATAATATGGGTATCAAATGAAAGGGCTTGCGGAGAATAACTCAAAAAATGAAATGACGTCACTCTGAATCCAACATGGCGGAACACCCAGGACTGGACTGAACTGGACTGGACTGTCATGTACTGTCCTGTACTGCCCTGGCGAACTACTTATCTTTATAATGTACTTCTATAATATGGATATCAAATGAAAGGGCTTGCTGAGAATAACTCAAAAAATTAAATGGCTTCACTCTGAATCCAACACAGCGAAACACCCAAGATGGCGGACAAGTTATTTTTAATGGACTCCTACAATATGGGTATCAAATGAAAGGGCTTGCTGAGAATAATTCAAAAATAAAATAACGATACTCTGAATCTAACATGGCGGAACATCCAAGATGGCGGACTAGTTAGTCTTAATGCAATCCTATAATATGGGTATCAAATTAACAGCCTTGCTGAGAGTTTCTCGAAAAATTAAATGACATCACTCTAAATCAAACATGGTGGTATGTTTAAGATGGCGGACTAGTTATATATTATTGCACTCTTACAATATGGGTAAAAAATGAAAGGACTTGCTGAGAGTTACTTGAAAAATTATATGACATCACTCTAAATCCAACATGGCGGTCATGAGATGCACAGACAAGAACTCAACTGTCTAGTGATAACTAAAAAGTAAAAGTTAAATTATAAGTAAAAAAAAGAACTTTTTAACAAACAAGCTTTTATTTAAATGTACCCACTATAAATAATAAAATAAACATTTTCCATTAAAGTTTAATATCAACTTAATACGTCTTTACAAAATATATGTAATAAAAAAGCTTGGATTGGACTGGATGAATCCCCGGGAGACGATTGGCTACCAACCCCTACGACGACCACTGGCCCTGGTAACACACAACATTCGCACTTTGAGGACAGACGATAAGATTGTTGAGCTGGAAGAAGAAATTAGTAGATTACACTGAGACATTTTGGGGCTATCAGAACTCAGTAGAGAGGGCGAGGACACAATATCCCTTAAGTTCGGTAACCTACTATACTACCGGGAGGGCGACCAACAGTCCCAAGGTGGTGTCGGGTTTCTCGTTCACAAGTCACTCATTAACAACATTGACACCATCGACAGTGTGTCGAGCAGGGTCGCGTACCTAACACTCAGAATATCTAAGCGATATTCGCTGAAGGTCGTTCAGGTATATGCGCCGACCTCGTCACACCCAGATGAAGAAGTAGAGTCTATGTATGAGGACATCAGCAGAGCCATACATACGAACAACACTCACTTCACTGTTGTAACGGGGGACTTCAATGCAAAGCTAGGCATGAGAAGCGATGATGAGTTGAGAGTGGGGCAATTTGGGTATGGGCAACGGAACCCCAGGGGACAGAGGCTGGCCGATTTTCTGGAGAAAGAAGGACTCTTTATGATGAATTCTTTCGTCCAGAAGCCGCCTTACAGGAAATGGACCTTGATGATTCCCAATGGTTCCACGAGAAATGAGGTTGATTTCATCCTGACCAACAAGAAACGAATATTCAATGATGTCTCTGTGATTCACAGGGTGAAAACCGGCAGTGATCACCGAATTATAAGGGGCACATTGAATATGAACGTTAAACTTGAAAGGTCCCGTTTGATGAAGTCTACGCTCCAACCCACTCGCGCACATATTCGAAACCTCGAGAGCTTTCAACTCGAACTCGCAAATCGCTTTGACTGTCTAGGAGTAGATGCATCGGTGGAAGAGATCAATAACAGGTTCGTAGAAACCGTCCATACGGTGGGGTCCCAGTTCTTTAAGACCCCCGTACTAATAGACCTCAGAAACTTTCTGATGACACCCTAAACCTCATGGCTGAACGACGTTCTTTGCGACTGCAGTCTCCCAAAGAAACTCAGTCACACAGGCAGCTCAATAGACAAATTTGGAAATCCTTGCGGCACGATATTCGTACCTTTAATACAGCCAGTATTAAAGATACGATAGAGCGGAATAAAGGCTCTAAAGTGTTCGCGAGAGATAGTTCTGTTGGGCAGAGCCAGATGACGAAGCTGAAGAAGGAAGATGGCAGCATAACGTCAAGTAAAGCAGAAGTGTTAAGGGAAGTCGAAAGGTTCTATGGACGGCTCTACGATTCGGTCACGAAACCTGTTTGCAGTGCGGCCAACGACTCAAGAGCTAAACTGACCCGACTATATACCGAGGATATCCCGGACATTAGCTTGTACGAGATCAGGATGGCCTTAAAACAGCTTAAGAACGACAAGGCGCCGGTGAGGAATCACTTCAGAGCTTCTGAAAGCGGTTGGATCACCGGTACTTAAAGTCTTTCAGAAGCTATTTAATTCTGCCTTGAAGGTACGACGCCAAAAGCATGGAACAAGGGCGTGGTGGTTCTGTTCTTCAAGAAATGTGACAAAACCTTGCTTAAGAATTACAGACCCATCTCGCTTGTAGTTTGTCTACCATTATACAGCCATGTTTATAAGCTGTTTTCAAGGGTCATCGCGAACAGTTTCGAACGCAGGTTTGATGACTTCCAGCCTCCCGAACAAGCCGGGTTCCGAAAAGGCTACAGTACCATAGACCACATACATACTCTGCGGCAAGTCATACAGAAGACCGAAGAGTATAACTTGCCACTATGTCTTGCGTTTGTGGACTATGAGAAAGCCTTCGATTCGATCGAAACATGGGCGGTGCTTGAGTCTCTCCAACGATGCCGAATTGTCGGTACATCGAAGTGTTGAAGTGTTTGTATACAAACGCCACTATGTCAGTCCGAGTACAAGAACAGAGCTCGAAGGCGATTCCCTTAAAAAGAGGCGTAAGATAGGGAGACGTAATCTCTCCGAAACTGTTTACGACCGCTTTGGAAGATGCCTTCAAGCTCCTTCCAATGGAAAGGGCTTGGCATCAAAATTAACAGCGAATACATCACTCACCTTCGATTTGCCGACGATATTGTGACAAGACGAAAATCATGTCGAATGTCCATGTCGTGCCTGCCCCAGTTATGGTTGAGAACTCGGCTCTTGAAGTTGTCGACGCGTACGTATACCTAGGACAAACAGTCCAGTTAGGTAGGTCCAACTTCGAGAAAGAGGTCAATCGTCGAATCTAACTCGGATGGGCAGCGTTTGGGAAACTTCGCAACGTCTTTTCATCCAACATACCTCAGTGCCTTAAGACGAAAGTCTATAATAAGTGTGTGTTACCAGTGATAGATGACATACGGAACCGAGACGTGGTCCTTCACTATTGGCCTTATGAATAAGCTCAGTGTCGCTCAACGAGCTATGGAGAGGGCTATGCTCGGGGTTTCTCTACGGGATCGATTCAGAAATGTGGAGATACGTAGAAGAACTCGGTTCACCGATATAGCCAAACGGATTAGTACGTTGAAGTGGCAATGGGCAGGCCATATAGCGCGCAGAACAGATGGCCGATGGGGCCGCAAAGTTCTCGAATGGAGGCCACGGATTGGCAAGCGCAGCGTAGGACGTTTACCTACAAGATGGGCAGACGACTTGGTGAGAACTGCGGGTCGGCGGTGGATGCAGACGGCTTCCAACCGCAGTACTTGGAGATCAATGAGGGAGGCCTTTTGTCCAGCAGTGGACGTCCTACGGCTGATATGATGAATGCGTGAATACGCCTCCTTGACGAGACTACTTGACGAGAATAGTCTCGTCAAGTAGGCATTTGTCACATTGAGGCATGACATTCTTGACACTTTTTTAAATGTAGTACAGCGAAAGCATTAACTATTTGCTTCGTTTTAGAATGATTTCCTAACAGCCTTAAAAATCCCTTCATCTATTGAGCGTGTTGTACCTACGTCCCGACAAGTGATTTATGAGTCCCACAATTTTTTTGGATTATTTTGACTGTCTTATATTTTATTCATGTAAATTTTGTTCCTGCTTGTTTCTATAATTTTACTACTTTTATTACTTATTTTATTATACTCTAGTTTTAGTTCCATACTTATAGGATCTTTTTTTCCATTCCTTGAATATAGTATCCTGTTTAAGGCACATATTGTTTATTTTATTATTTAACCACGGGTTTTTATTTATTGTTTAAAGTTTTTTATTAAGTGAACATTAGTAACAAGTAGTATCAGTATTATGCACAAATATTAAATAAAATAACGTTTAAATTTCCTCACGTCAATTTATTTCAAGATCACTAATAATAGCTAACAATATCAAGAGTATGACAACAACGCCATGATCAGTAAGTACTCGGAAATCCATAACAGAAGCCAGCAATCGAAATGTCCGGCAGTGGATGTCCTACGACTCATATTATAATGAAGATTCCAAATCCATCATTTCTTGTATCCAGGTTGTATACGGGGCTATGATCAAGCCCACTTGTGGTACCTCCCCGCTTCTGTCGCCCCAAGAGAAGAACCCCACGACTTCCGAGTCGAGGATTAAAGCAGCGCCGTGGACATCGTCTATAATTATAAATTAAGATGATTAGCCGTGGGGTGCTGGTAGTCGAATCTTGCCTCTCGTCTCTTGTCCGTGGATGCAGTAAGAATCTGGGAATGTATCTTAGGAATATGGGCAGCAGCGTCTTTTCGTTTATCAACATTCCGTACTAGGCTCGCCAACCCGCCTGCCAAGCGTGACGAGTATCACAAGGCAACATCAAAAATGAAGCCGGCCAAGAGCGAGCTGGATTCGTGCACCGAGGGTTCCGCGCCGTGATACAATAAATGTATAATATATGATAAAGGTAGTGTATATTTATTGGAGAACCTTGACAGCTCCATCTCTTGTCTAATAGCGGAACTATGTAGATTTTTTACACTTTCGATGATTTAAAAAAAACTATTCAAATTAGAGAGTTCTTTATAATTTTCCTGTAATCTTAACATACACTTCTAGCTATAAAAGATCCAGGAGTTTATCTCCGCAAACTTCGGAAATAAGTCGAAAACGATACAGCTTAAAGGACGACCAAAAACGTTTAATAATATGCAAATAATGCGCTTTCATATGACACCCCGCATGACTTCAGAACTTCACTTTACATTTTTGAGATCCTGTTGTTGTCCATTGCAGTCATAATAAGAATATTATTCAACATTTTTATATTATCCATAATTAGTGAACAAGTGTTATCTAACACCATTTCAAGTCGAAAGCATCAGTAGTTCTCATGATCATGATACCCGTTTGTGACAGTCAGACTAAATCACACCGCAAGGGTTCCTTTTTACCATTTTGTACAGTGTACACTATTATAACCAGATGTTCAAATATTTCTTTTGCGGTATTAGTAAAAAAATTAGTTGATGAATTGGGCTTGCTACGTCTGCCGCATCAGTTCTGGGCAAAGGTAGCCACTGAGTGCAACCAGGGGGACTAAAAAGGCCACTTTAGCTGAATCATAATGATATTTTTATTTTATTTATTTATTTAGGTACACAAAACACAAAACAAGCAATACAAAAATAATAATAAAAACACTGAAAATGATCTGGCTTGAATCGCAACTCATGTGTACACGACAAACTAATAATATAATTTATGTTAAGTGAAGCTTAATTAAAAACAAGAAGACAAAAAATGCAAACAATATTAATTATTGGAAGGCCAATAAACCTGGAATTGGAAGACAAATAAATAATTATAAGGTAGCTATATAAGCTACCTTATAATTATTTAATCATCCTATTGTCGTTACAACACTACTGCTGATATACTAGAGGTAATATGATCCTAATACGATTCATATTCGAAATCATAAAATGTCCACATAGTGAGAATTCATAATATGATTCGTAATCCGATTCATATCGGCTATTCACCTGTTTACCAGTTTTCTATGGAGGTTCATTATATGGCACACTAAATGTGAATTGCTGAAGTGTCACATAGCAGATTCATTCAATTGATGAAAGCGTAGATAGACATAGACATTGTTTTTATTCACACAGCGACATATGTATAAAATACATAAGTACCTACTTGCAACACAGGTTTAAATAAAAACAGGAAACACATACTAATTAGGAAATATACACAAAGTAAAGTACCTAAACTGAAAAAAACGCATGTGCAGTGCCAGCTATGTGCTGTGCGAAAAGCCACGAGCTCAGCATAATGCTGCGGTAAATCCACAGCGCTGATTTTCAGCTCAAGGCTTTCTTGACGTAGGAACCGGAAACTGATGCCCCACATCATATCACGTATCAAATAATAGAAAATGAATTAATAAAATAAAAAAATCTTACTTGTGCCGGCTATATACAAAATAAAAGCTTACGATAATAAACAAAACCAGAAACCAATATTTTTATACATGATGTAATTGCATAATCCTACCACAGTCGTATAACAATGAAAAAGTATGAAAATTGGTTTAATTAATAATGATATTTTCCAAAGTTGGCCCTTTGTTTTTTTTTTAATTTGTAATCTTTAATATATTTTTTTTAATAACTATATACCTAATAAGTAGGTAGGTACTTATACAGTGAAAATATATCGTAATCTAAAACAGGAATAGTTAGTCTCAACACTGATCATGCACCTGTCGGTCTATTAAAAGTTTTTTTTACTGAATTTTAAAATTTTGTGTACTTTGAAGTGTACGTAACGGAGGCGGTAACGAATTCCAGCACTTTGTAGCAGAATAACGAAAACTACCTCGGAAAGCTGCAGTACCATGGCGAGGCGTACGTAGCAGGAGGGAAGACGTGGCGGCGGCGTATCTGATATAGTCTCGTGCCCATACAAATTTAGAGTACAGATACTGCGGGTTCCTCGATGTTAATACCCTAAAAATAAAAACTGCGAGATGAAGACACCATTTGTACTTCATCTTTAGAATATTATACTTATTAAGAAAAGGTGTGATATGACTTCGCGGGGGTACATCGAAACAAAATCGAGCACAAGCATTCTGCACTCTCTGTATACGACGAGAAGTTTTTTCAAGTAGTCGAGGGCCATAAACGGAGTCTACGTAATTCATCATTTCAGCCATAAAACGTCCACTGATGAACACAGGCCTCCCTCATGGATCTCCATGAGGGGTAGTTGCCATACTCACCACGCTTGGCAGGCGGGTTGGTGAGCGCAGTATGGGATGTTGATACACGGATGGACGCTGCTGCCCATCTTCCGGAGGTATCCCTTAGCAGGCTCTTACTGCATCCATGGGCATGAGAGGAGGGGTATCATTCTACTGCCGGCACCCCACTACGTAATTAAACCTTGACAATATAAGGGAGTCCACAAGCATAATACGGAGATCTATTTTTAGGTGGCACCTCATTTCGTAAAGTAGCTTCAATCTATAAAAACAATTATTTACGGTTTCGGATATCTGGCGTTTATGTAGCTAAGGTTTTCGTATACGATCAAACCTAAAGTTTTTGCTTCGGTTACACGCTCGATGATTTCCCCGCCAATAATCAATCGTGGGTTTAAATTGACTATCTTGCTAACTTGCTTCGATCTCTGTTCCTGTACTCGAACGGATATAGTGGCGTTTCTATACAAAGACTTTAACACTTCGATATACCGATGGTCAATACGGCATCGCTGGAGAGCCGTAAGCACCACCCATGTCTTGACCGAATCGAAGGCTTTCTCCTAGTCCACAAACGCGAGACATAGTGGCAAGTTATACTCTTCGGTCTTCTGTATGACTTGCCGCAGCGTATGAATGTGATCTATGGTATTACTAGTAGTATTACTAATTACTAATCTACGCGTCGTTGAGGCACACATTCGATGGAACGACGCGGCGTCGATGTGACTGCCAACCCGGCAAAAGATAGCGAATCGTAAATCTTACAGTTCAGACGCAGAACTGAGTTCGGACTCAAAGATAACGTTTCAAGCTGTAATTCAACACGACGCGTTGAGAACACGGAAAACGGTACCGGGGTTGGGTAGAATTATTTATAAATAATAATGCTACATCTCAACACAGGCATACAGCACCAAGCAAAAGCAAGCTAAGTACTGTGGAAACTAGACAACGTATTATAAGCCACGAATGCAATATATATTGCAGTGAGTCTTCCGTCAATCAAAACTCTTTGTATCGGTTCAGAAGTTCCTGAGTAATCTATAGATTAGGGTAATCCCTAGACTATTCGGAGACTTCACAATAAATGTGCAACATCCCATATATTAGGTTGAATGATTTAAAGAGTTGGTTTTAAATCTTCAAAAATCTAAGGACTAAAATGGCGATAAATTAATGTAAAATACAGCAATACAGCATTAGCGATAAAATCCATATCACGTAGTCTGTTTGTTAGACCTGGACTTTTCAGCATTTCAGCCGTACAACGTCCACTAATGAACACAGGCCTCCCTCATGGATCTCCATAAGTGGCAGTTATAAATAAATAAATAAATAATGCTGGACAAATCACACAGCATCATCTAGCCCCAAGCTAAGCAGAGCTTGTGTTATGGGTACTAGATGACTGATATACTTAATACATACTTAATATATACTTAATACATAATACCAATTAGTAGGTCTGTAGTTCTTAAGCAAGGTGTTGTCACCTTAAAAAACAAAAAACAACAACAATAAATTTCTTGATGAAAAATAATTTCGAAACACTCACGAAAAACTCACCCCTAAAAATTATTAATTTATCTTTAATTTATTTATTTTTTTCTTTTTGAGTACCAAGGCTTTATTTACTTTAGACATAGGTCCAAAACATTAGTAATCTTATTTCTAGTTATAACTTAATTTGTTTACAGAGGAGTGGTCGTAATATACTAGAGAGAATGAATTAACACTTTATTGTACACAGATAAACTTAAAAATAAAATATTAATAGGTAAACACGTACAAATAGGCGGCCTTATTGCTGACAGCAATTTCTTCCAGGCAACCCATCAGGAAACACAAGTTGATAAAATAAAACAGTAGGTAGTGCACAAAAATGTAGGAACAAATTATTGATGGCCTATATTTACGTTACTAAATACTGACAAATAAATATAAATATATATATATACATACATAATAAATAATACAAGAAATAAATAATGTAGTAATTAATTAAGTGCTGCATAAAAATTAACATGGAAAAAAGAAAAAAAACACGACAGAATGAAAATATTATTAGTTATTGGACAGATAAAAGATTTTGAGCTTTTGCTTAAAAACATTGATAGAGGGAGCGAGTCTGATTTCAGTAGGCAGTGAGTTCCAGAGTCGCACAGCTTGAATCGTGAAAGAGTTTGTGTAAAAGGATTGATGATGTGTGGGAAATTCCAGTGATAAGTTTTCTGATGACCGAAGATTGTGGGAATTAGAAGAATGAAGGAATTTAAACCGATCTTTGAGATACGGTGGAGAAAGAGGATTGAAAAGAACAGAGTAAAGAAGAGAGAGAATATGTGAGTCTCGACGAAGGCGGATAGGGAGCCACTTGAGCATAGTGCGAAAAGGAGAGACGTGATCATATTTGCGTAAGCCAAATATGAACCGGATGCAAAAGTTTTGGAGGCGCTCAAGCTTATCCAATTGCTCCTCTGTGATGTCCAAGTAACAAATGTCGGCATAATCAAGTACTGGAAGAAGGAGCGACTGGGCAATAGCAATTTTGGTGGCAGTTGGCAGGAAATAGCGCAGTCTTCGCAGTGAAGCAGCAGTTCCATAGAGTTTTCTACAGGTGGCTTGAATCTGAGGACACCATGATAAGTGACGGTCAAATGTTACTCCCAGATTCTTAACCGTAGCACTGTAGGGGATAGGGATACCATCGAAAGTAACACAAGGAACTGCCTGCCAATCAATTTTATCGGTTAATCTAGAGCTTCCTATAATTATGGTCTGCGTTTTGCTTGGGTTTATCTTTAGGCCGTACGCTTTACTCCACTCAGAAATTAAACCCAGATCCGCGTTTATGGTGTCAACCGCATCAGAAATATTTGGTAGATGAGCCTAAGTATATATCTGCAAATCATCTGCATAGAGGTGAAAAGAAGAAGAAAGATTTGAAGAAATAGAGTTGATAAAAATTGCGAAGAGAAGAGGAGACAGAACGCCTCCTTGCGGGACACCAACTGAAGTATCGCACCATGATGAGCAAGACTCTCCAAGGCGAACCCTCTGACGGCGTCCATGCAAGTAGTTGGAAAACCAGTCAACCGCCGTCTGAGAGATGTTAATTGTACGTAGTAATGCCAGGAAAATGTCAAAATTAACGGTATTAAATGCATTGCTAAAATCCAGAAGGGAAGCACAGTAAGTTTCCGGTTATCCATGCCAAGACGTATGTCATCAGTAATTTTGACAAGGGCAGTTACCGTACTATGACCTTTTCGGAAACCATTCGGAAATTTCCTTTTTATTATACTAGAGAGTATAATAAAAAGGAAATTTTTAACAACATTAATCAACTTAAAAATGAAATACAATCAATAACTTTCTAATAATTACACAATATATTCTAACATGGTCTTAAGAACCAATTTTTACTTTTTTTAAAACCTTTTTACTAATTATAAATTACAATTTTAAATTTCAATGTATCAGGAGCGCATGAACGGACGGAGGGTGACAGATTTTCCAAAGACCTTACCTTTAGAATTTCTGCCACCCATGCGCTCCTAGTACTTTAAGAACTGAACTACTAAAGACTGCGCTATTTATTTATTTATTTATTTATACATATTGAATTTTACAATTATTATTATTTTGTATATAGAAAGATATAACCGGAAAGATAACTGCAGATCGTACAGGCATTTGTCCCAAGGCGGGAATTGAACCCGCAAACTCGTGCGTCACAGGCGGAGCTTAGCTCGCTACGCCACCCCAGAACTCGTCATAATTTTATATTAAGTATATCAAATGGAATCATTTATTTTTTTACTATAGCCATAACAACATGTTATTCACCGAAATTACTAAGATCTAGGTAACTTAGTATTGTCAACTTAAGAGTACAGACTAGGTATAAATTTAACTTATAAATTAGTTTCACATAGATTGTAAGTAGTACCTGAGGATTTGTTGAGATTTAGAAAAATAATAGGTAATGTACATATGTATTCTATAAACTCGGCTCCCGCCAGGCTAGTTGCGCCCCGGCTGGATGCTGCCCTCTCTCTCTCTCGCTAGCAGCCGCAGTCGACCGAGTGCAGGGGCAGCGCGCCGTCGAGGGGTCCAGCTATCCTGGTACTCACTTGTTATTCTTGTCTTCCTGCATATTTAGTTTGTATACCAACCTAAGTAACTTGTTCACAGTTTCACACCGTATTTGCCCATGTTTGTTTACATACTCTGCCGTGGACAACGGGGTTGATTGCGCTTATATATCTACTACTTATGTACTATTTCTGTGTTTAGTAATACTTGAGTGTAATTGTTTGTTGTCCTGAATAAATAAAAATAAAAATAAAAAAGATATCCTTTTTGTTCAAAGCACCAGGAACACATGATTTGACAGAAGGTTATTTCAACAGAAATAATACAATTTTCTTAGTATAATTAAAATGAATTAATCTAGAATAACTCTTTTTAAAGTTTCATAATTTTACTACTATTTTAATCACAATTTTATAACTACACGTGCAAACAAATTATTTAAAAAAATATTGTATAAACAATATAACGTCTCTCCATTAAACAAACTCATCATAAGGAATCAATTTAGAAAGCCATTACTTCTAGCTTAAGCTACATATTTATTTAACATAGGGATTTGTGCTTTGTATATTAGTATTATACAGGTTATCAGCCAATATTGCGTGTATTTAAACATATTATATACAATATGTATATACACATTCGACAATAATTTATTTATACATTCTGCATTTCTATTTTATGTTATGCATATTTTCACCTAATTGGCTTATTATTAATAGGAAATATTAGTTATTTAAAAATAAAATAAAATAGAATAAAGTAATAGGTTAAATTTTGTATACAGGGTGTAAATATTGCATGTAACTAAAACCAGTGGTTACGATGGGAATTTATTAAAAATTGCAATATTAATTGAAAAAATGTTAATAATCGAGTTAAAAGGGGTTTAAAACTACAATCGTAAAAATTTTGTATACAGGGGTGTAAATTTTGAAAAAAACGAAAACTTGCGGTTACGATGGGGATTTTGTTAAAATTACGATAACGTTTAATTTTTTTTTGAAATCGGTTTATAGAGGGGTTTAAAACTATGATCGTGAAATTTTGAAAAGGATAGGTACTTACATGTTCACACTATGTACTGTATTCACAAGGAACGCACTATTATATAAACACTTTCACTGTCACTATCACATTTTTATCCGGGGTATGCCACGCTGGATCGGGCAAAGTCGTCCCAGCGTTGGCGTATCAGGTAGCTCTCGTCGTGGTTGTGTTCACCACGTTTTGCCAGTCAGTGACAGTGGCTGCACAGGTCCGCTGCTTCCTTGCAGAATTTGCTCCCGTGGCCAATGCTTAGGCACTTGGTGCATTGAAGCAGCGGTCTCTGGTCTAGCAACCGGTGTCGCTTTAAGCCTATGTATGCTCTGCCAGTGAAAGTTAATTTCTGCCATACTTCCGGTGAAACTTGGAGTATAACATTTGAAAAGAGTGGACTTCTTGTACGTCTTAGGTGTATCACTGTGAGCCGGTAAGTGTCATGGTAAACATCACGTCTGCATCTTTGTTTTGCGATTTCAGCAATTGAAGGATGTCATCGTCAGTTAAGTTGGAGTCTTCGTTCTTGATGATAATCAGAGGGTCTTTCGGTTTCAAGTTTTTATATTTAAACTGTTCCGAGTTGTTGAGGATGTTTCGTACTTGTGTCATTTTCCGGTGGTCGGTGCAGGTTAGGATAACTGTTTGATCCTTCGCCATTCTTATTTTTGAAACTTGGATGCCGGTTGTTTTGGCATCCAATACCAGGTTAAGTTTTTCCTGAACTTGCGAGCTGGTTTCCTGTTCGTTGAGGTTAAGCAGAGTGAATATTCTGTAAACTGTGAGCCTCTTGCCACGACGCTTGCGTAGGTATTTATCTGAGTGGCGTTATTTGTTACAATTCCTGCGACGCCTACCTGCATATCGGTAATGACATTAATTATCTCGTCCTCATGGTTGCTTATTTGTTTGCTGATTTCCGTGTATCGATTCCGGTTTCTGGACATTACTTCAACCAACATTTTCTTCATCTCTCTTAGACTCTTACGTCTTCGATCCGGTCAGATGGTGGTGACTGGTATTTTTCGTGGATCCTGCCTGTAATGGATATATCCCGTGTTTCTCGAAGCTGCTGATTAAATAGTTTCTCTCGCAGTAGGAGTTGGTTTTCTGCCTGTACCTATATTTTCTCCAGCTGTTGTTCCATGTCGCGCTTTGATTCACATAGGCCACTGATGATCTCATTCAGGCCTTTTAAGTCATTTAATAACTGTTCTTTCATGGAGGTTTTTATATTTCCAGATGCTTCCAGTTGAGTGTCGGCGTGAGCAAAGTAATTGTGGGCCATCGCTTTGGCTTCCACGGCCGAGAGTGAGACGTAAGACTCCACAGATGAGGCCTCAGAATGAACGGGTGAGGCGTCGCGGGATTGTGACTTTGCTTTTGCCACGTGGCGGCTTGGCCCAGGCATCCCCGCAGTCTCAGCACTCCTTATGAGGGCTGCTTTTCTGATAGGCTCGCCTTTTCCACCAGATAGTCGGGTTTTCTTCGACTTGTCCATGTTTGAAGCACAAAACACAGCAAAACTGGTATTTAAGTAATTTTCCCTTGTTCTAGGTTATGAGAGCCACGTAAAAGGCCGCTGCGGTCACCCAGGAGTCAGGAGACGATGGACTTTGACTGGGGATTGTTCGCGACCACTTTACGAAGGTTTTGATGTAGGTCCGGTTACTGTACGGTATTTAGGTAATTTTTAAATTATTTTAAACGAATTTGATGTACTAGGACTCTATGACACGACCGCTCCGCTCGAGCGTTGGGTTAGCACTCTTCTTTAATTTATTTACCATACACAGACGACTCTCAAGTTGATCAAATCTTCTCCTTTTGTGAAATTAAGTTAAAATCTAGGCTCTATATACAGCTGTACCACGTCCTCTAGGTACGGTTGAAAGGGCCTTGTTGTTCTCCACCCCGACACACCGCCCGCCCGCCTGAACCCGTGAAGTGGCACGCGGCACGAGGCACAGGCTCCGCGGCGGTATAGTTATATGAGATTTCCAACTAAACTTAAAAGCTAAATAACTTTTGATTCTGTGTTACTCAGAATAATGCTTGACATTTTTCAGTACCTAATTATAATCAAATTAGTGGTTTTTGCGTGACATTAAAGACAAAAAATTCAAAAATAGTGTTTTTTTCGTTTTTATTACTTTTTCCTTAAGTATCCCACTTATTTATTTGCAAAAATATTTAATCTACTGACGCGGAATGTTTACGTTTTTATTGAATGTTTAAAGAAATATTAATAATTTATGTGACAGATGTACTACTTTAGGAACAAATATATTTATTGTAGGTGATTGATAAAGCCGTACCCAAATAAAACTAACCATCTATCTTATTTTCATCCACGTATTGAATGATGCACAATTCCGAGCTTCGCGGCGCGTCAACTATTGCCTTGACGAAAGCCAAGCAATATTGAGGGTCCAGTACACGTGCTTTATTGTAGAATGTTTCATCTGAAACGGCGGGACAAAGCCTTGACATGTGCAAATAAATTTAAATGAAGTTTTACACGTACGGAAATTATACAAACAATTATATGCGGATGAACGGACGCGACCACAAGGGGAAACTAGTTTATTTCACACTGAAACTGAGTAACTTTATGATTATGTTACCTATTTTCAATGTAGAATGGAATAGTAGCTTGAAATTGAAACCCCGCGCAAACAGAATCGATTGCGGTCGCAGTCGCGGGTGAACCGAACTTGTCGCCGGCATTATAAGTACCACAGAACAGTTATCTGTTCTGTGATAAGTACCTACCTACCCGAGAATAACCGAAATTATTTTTTTTGTACATATTGCAAATCAAATGACACAATAAACTGAAACTCTACTCGTAGATCAGTAATGCATTTTATGCGAACATACATATACCTCATAAGAAATAATGAGTTTGAAGACTTTAATCTAAAATGAAAAATGTCAAGGTATAAATTATGTTTTTCAAATTTATAAGTAAGGCCTTTGCATCTAGCAGCTGTTTTATACTGCGTCAGCAACTGGTTTTCATGCTGTATGGGACGCTGCAGTGCCTGCCATTGTTAGATGGATTAGGCTTGGCCAGCCCAGAACCTTTACCATCGTAGCTTAGATGGATTTTAGATTTTTGTTTATGAAAAATTTAGATATGCACACTTAACCGTGTTATCTGAAAATAAATGAATTATTATTATTTATTATTTACACGTGCTTTACGGGTGAAGGAAAACATCGTGAGGAAACCCGCGGCTTAGTTAGCTTCCGACGTATTGACCGGTTCTCTCCTCTGACTTATAGCCAACTAAGCTTATAAAGCCCTGATGATTCCCATACTTTGGAACTTAACTTAAAAACTATTAGTAAAAATAAATTAATGCGATGCCATCCCTATCGAACACAGCTAGCTTTTGTAGCCAAAGAAGCTTTTCGTAGCTTTTCTTCTCGGCAAACACGCCCAATTTTAGGAATCGCACTAATTGAACGTTCCATCAAATAGTTCCAAATAGAAGCATCTAACTTTCCTTTGTTGACGTTCTATAAATAAAAGTAGTAGACAACATGAACGTATCGTTTGACCTTTAGTTCTGTCCTTCCTAATCAATATATATAAAACTCTTCCGTTACTGATTATTATTATTATATTATTATTTTTTCGAAATTCCCACGGGAACAAGAACTACGCGGGTGAAACTGCGGGGTGCGGCTAGTTTGTTTATATTTAAACAACGGTCCTTTCTCGATCTTCCGCTAATTTACTAGACGTTTGCGTGCTGTGCAACATTTTTTTTTTCTTTTATCAATCATCAACTAAAATAAAGTAATTATCATTAAACCTACAAACGTAAAACTTATAGTCCGATAACTAGTAATACGTATGAAGGTTAGGTAAGATTAGGCTTTCAAATAGTCCCTCCTGATATAACGCGTGAAGTTACGCGATTAGAAGAAGTTCGCAGCCTTTTTAATTAGTTTCTTCCGTTCGAACGAGTTTTTGGACATTATGCAAAACCATAAAGATTTAAAAACCCAACTGTGTATATAATTAATTGCCTCATTGTATAAAAGAAATTGAGAGTGCATTTATTTAGGAGTAGGGTTAAACAATTATTGACAGAAAAAGCTTACTATGACATGCACGAATATTTAACTGACAAATTAGCCTAAGAATTATTGATTATGGTCTGACATTGTGACAAAAATAAAATTTAACTTATATTTTTTGCATGCTCATTAGTTTAAATTTTTTATTATCAACAACCTTGCAACATTTGTATGCCTAACTACGGCGGAACATAGCCGAACATAATTATAATTTAAGACCACAATTGTATACTTATCTTTCGTACAAATAAAGTTCTTGTATCTAGTATCAAATGTGTTTGTAATATTTAAAAAATAAAATAAACGTTTCTATTTTAATTTTATAGTGAATCTCATTTCCAATTTCCGAAGGAAACCTACCTGGTTTGCTCCAGCCAAAGATCTCCACGTCTGTATCCTTTACAGAAAGATCACTCACCACCTTGTTCGAAACTGAAAATGTGAAAAAACCTCATTAGACACTTGTATCAGGGCCTTACGGACGAAGGCCCTGCGTTATACCTTAAGCCCTTAAGGTAAAGTGATTTTTTTTCATAATGCTGGACATTGTACACAACACCATCTAGTCCCAAACTAAGCTTCTACTATGGAAACCAAATGATTGATACTTAAATTAATGTTTTTTAAATGCATACGTTATCATTAGTTATCATCATCGAGCACATATACATTAGATTAGAGGAAAAAAAGGTTGTAAGAATTCCAAAAATCTCGCGAATCTTAATAATGGTACTTATAGTAACTTCTTAAAAAAAGTGTTATTCCTATTTAATATCACTAAGGCACACTTATAGATGTAAACAATACTTTTTTTTTTTTACTTTTTCCAACACTTGGTACCGGCTTTTCGATTTGATCCCTGGCAACCCTAGTCGCACCCGCGTCTGACGTCTGTCTGTTTGGCTTCTCCTCTTCTCCTCCTAAACTCTACGCAACGGGTTTTGACGCGGTTCGGTGAGAGTTCGACGAACTATGATGAAGATTGTTGAAGTTGTCGGAAAATTTCATGTCGATTGGGAGTTGTTTTGGCGTGCGCCGCGTAAACCACTGAAGTTACGTGGAAGGGTCGAAGGGAGTGATGCACTGAAGAATTGTTCCTCGTAAAAAGGTCTACAAAAGAGTTCGCGGCAGCATACTATGAGGTACAAAAGAAATATTATTTCTTCTGTACCTCATAGTAACATTTTTTAGGGTTTCGTAGTAAAACAAGAAACGTTTCGCTTTGTCTGTCTTCTGTCAAAAAATAATAATAATTTGGGTCATACGTGAGGTGGGTATGAACTTGTTTTCTTTATTTTCCCATCGTGTGGGGTATCGTTAAATAGGTATTTTAATTTTTTTAAGGTTCTCTGAAATCTAAACTAGCAGTTTCTACATCTAAAATCTATCTAAAAACAGAGGTTTAACCATAAACTGTCTAGGTTGAGCTACCTTGAATGAATGAATGAATGAAAATACTTTATTGTACACAAAATACAGAAGATAAGCAAATTACAAATAAAATATTACAAATCAAGGTACAATGGGCGGTCTTATCGCTCAGAAGCGATCTCTTCCAGACTACCTTTTTTAGTTTTGGAGAATAAGTCGCTCAAATACGTGATGTGGTTTACCAAACGAAGCGGAATACTTTAACGAAAACTCAAGTCCTGTGGTAAACATAAAAAATATACACTAAACTTTTAACAACAGGGCGATATATTTTTTACTGTAGAGTATTTGTTTTTATATTTCTTGATAGTAAAAAAAAATATTTTTATGAGTTTACAAATAAATGATGTGGAATAATAATAATTAACAGCTCTTAACATTGTATTGAACATTATTATTCGACGACTTAGTTCGTGTGTTTGATACCGGCCGTGCGACCAATAGACTTTACACAATAGACTTTTAGAAAAAGTCGGGTTAGTGAGTATGGCAACAAATCCCTCAAGATCCATGAGGGAGGTGTCTAGCAGTGGACTTGGAACGGCTGAGATAATGATAATGATGATGATCATGGGTGGTCTCAACCAATCGTGTCGCCTGGCGAGCGAAGGGACGAACAAAAATGGCTGTCAATCATCAACTTATCTAACATTTAACAGTATATTTATTACTGGTGCCCACAGTAACTGATAAAAACGACTGAAGGAAGCTGAATAAAGCTTACAAAGTGCAAGTGCAAAACGCATTCATCCTACCCTGCATTTGTGGGGTCGGTAAAACAATTATTTATTTATTTAAAAAAAAAACAAAATCCACAGTCCTTAATCTACATTATCCTAAATTACATTATATACCACCAATAACGGATTTACATTATATATAAGAAAAAAATTAAGCAGACAGTTAAAGCAAACTTAAATTAATGTTAAAAATTAACATAACTATATTAACATAGGTATATCCTCTACCAAACTTGTGCATTTATGATGACATGTTATTTGTAGATTTGTTTTTGTGGTCGGGGGCCTGAAGAAGAAGAGCTGTCTATGGGTGATTCCATGTTGTGATGGAATCGAAGTATCTGGTAGTTGAAACCTCACTGGAGGTAGGTAGTTACATTTGTCATGATTCTAACACAAAATATAACTGAGGAAACAAAAGATATAGGTGTATGTTTGCATCTTAGACTTGTATGAATGAATTTGTGACTTGAGATTTGCAAGATTTAGGCTTTAAAGTTTTTATATAGGTTTGTAAGGTAGTATAATGTAAATTATCATATTTAAATCCTTTCATTACTTTTTATCATATTATTATTTGTTTTGAGTATACATATGTATGTACGTACCTACTATTTTAATCAGCTTTCTCTATCGTTGAAGGTTTGCTGGAAGAAAACATTTTTTTATGCTTGCCTTTTTTCATGCCACCTAGTTAAGTTTTATGTAGGTACCTATTCGTATATACTTACTGAGTGTACGTACAATAACGAACAAAGAAAGAAAGTTGGTAATTTTTAAAGAAGTGGGTTGTTAAATGTTTTTATTTAACTTTACTTGTTTCCTCATCTTGTAATGTACAAAATTGTTATAAAGGCCGAAGTAAACTTGCCAAGGAGTACCACGTGGCTTATCAGAAAGAATTCGTGAAAAACTTTTATCAAACGAAAGCTTTAATCAAAACCGACTCCATTATTCAAATAAACTTTCGTTCAAAACTCGTTAAATAAAAGGTTTCCTCACCTTCGCAATACGAACGGCTCCAATTAAAAAGAGAACTTTTCACTTTGAAATTGGAACGTAACGTGCACAGTTTCGCGTATATCTGCTGGAAGCGAGTTCCGGTGGGTTTCCGTCGACGACTGCACTCGTTGCGCTTTCCGATCTACTGGGCTAGCACATGAGGTGGCAAAGCGCGGTGGCAGCGGCGGTATAGTAGCCTGAAGACACCACTCACGCACGCACGGCACACTCATCTCATCTCACCGGAAGAACGTCCACGTCCACTGTTGGACAAAGGCCTCCAAGATAATGAAAGGGTTGTTGTAATACTCGTCACGCTTGGCAAACGGAAAAAAACAAAAAACCCAACTGTAAGGATAAATTTAGGGCATAAAACTATACCTTGTGGGACTCCAGTGTCTACTATTACAATTGTTGAATTCCTCATTGAAAATGGGACCATTCCTTATAAAAAATTCATAAAAATTCATGAATGTCTCATTATTCCATACTGTCGCATTGAAACCTCTTTCTCATTGAAGAAATAAAAAAAACAATAAAGTCGTATTAAAAACCTCTTTCTCATTGCAGAGTTTGAAAACATGACCTTCCTTAAAAAAAAATCATCGAATTTCATGAATGACTCATATAATCCATACTGTCGTATTGAAACCTCTTTCTTATTCAAGAGTTTAAAAAATAAACATACGGTCGTATTGAAAACCTCTTTCTCATTGAAGAGTTTGAAAAAAAAACATATAGTGGTATTAAAAACCTCTTTCTCATTGAAGAGTTTGAAAAAAAAACATATAGTGGTATTAAAAACCTCTTTCTCATTGAAGAGTTTGAAAAAAAAACATACAGTCGTATTTAAAACCTCTTTTTCCTTGAAGAGCTTAAAAAAAAAACATACAGTCGTATTAAAATCCTCTTTTTTATTGAAGAGCTTGAAAAAAAATACAGTCGTCATCTCTCTCTCTTCAATCGGTCCCTCATTGCTGAGGATCGTGACTCCGTTTGATTCCGTCTACTAGCTGTCTCCATCGTTCCCGTTCTGTAGCTTGGTGGAGTGCGTCGCTGACAGGTATTTTTAGTTCCTCCGCTATCTGGTCCGACCATCGTTTGGGACTTCTACCCCTAGGCCTTTTTCCCTTGATTTTACCGGTCACAATAAGGCGTTCCAAATTGCTGGCATCCCTGCGTGCAACATGACCAAAATACCGCAATATTCTTTGTAGGCAGGTTGTGGATAGACGTTGAGTCTTTTCTATTTTTAGTTGCTTGAGAATAGAGATGTTGGTGCGGCGGGCCGTCCATGGTATTCGTAGCATACGTCGCCAGCACCACATCTCAAAAGCGTCGATTCTCTGCCTATCTGCGGCTTTGAATGTCCACGTCTCTGCACTGTATAGAGCAATGGAGAAGACAAGGGTGCGGACCAGATGTATTTTAGTCCGGTGGGTAATATTACGGTCTCTCCAGATTTTGCTCAGTTGGGTCATTGCAGATTTTGCCATGCCAATCCGTCTCCGTATTTCAGGTTCGCTACTTCCTTTGTTGGTAATTAGTGAGCCAAGGTATTGGAACTGGGTTACGGTTTCGTAGTCATGTAAGATATTGTTGCATTGGATAGCTGTAAAACGGTCAATGATCATGAGCTTAGTCTTGGATTTATTAATAGCAAGCCCCATTTCCATACTGATGGTTTCCAGTTTGTGAAGCAACTCTGCCATTTCATATTCCGATGATGCGAAGAGGGTGGTATCGTCCGCGTACCTGAGATTCGATATCTTTACTCCGCCTATCTTTATCTTTACCTATCTACAGTCTTTTCTTTCTTTTTTTGTTTCTTGGCCTATCTACAGTCGTCATACTAGTTTGATAATCGAGATAGGTATTTATTTTTTTGTTTTAGACCATGACCAGATAAAAATGTAAAAGAATTCGAGGTTTAATACTATATATTTTATTTTTATTACCCATCCAACGGCAATCGTGTGCAAGATCCCCAGCGCCAGCGCGCTTGCGCGGGGACCGTTCTTATCAACATCACAAAAAGAGCACTTCAGTCCTTCCTAGGATCTTCCTGCATTACTACTTTTCAACGGATATTTTCTTGTACGAATCCCTTCGCTCGATATGCCTACCTGCCTTCACAGTACGTTAGCGGGATACGAAGTGAAATGAAATAATGTATTCACAGAAAATAGAGTTCAAATAGCTCCTATAAAATAGTGTTAGCCCTTTCCAAACATGTGAAAGTTAAAGTTTTTCTTGAGTGGAGGCATTCTCATATCAAGAGTATAACAATCATATCTCATATCTTTAGAACTGAGAATATTCTTACGCTTACTTGTATATACATTTTAGAAATTTGCATTTTTATAAAAAACAATAAAAAATATTTTTTTGAAAAAATATCATGTCGCTCTTCCTCCTTACGAACTAAACATAAACATAATATTTGTATGCCCCAGGTGAACAATACGATGTACTATAAAAGTACATATATCACAGCAATTAAAATTTATAATAGCCTACCCAATGATTTAAAAATATTAGAAGGTAACATATTTAAAAACCAATTAAGGAAATGGTTAATTGCTGGTTCCTTCTATAGTCTCGGGGAGTACTTTGAACGATGACTGTTGTAGGTAGTTCAAAGTATTATTTAAGATTAAGCTCTTTTTATATTTTAGAAATAGGTGCACATCTCTTCTGTAGATATTTTTAGAGTTATAATTAAATTACTGATATTGTACGTCTTGATAAGGACAAATTGTTAAAAACAGTGCAAACTAATTTTAAGATCTTTATGTACAACAATTTTCAATAAATATTTTCTATTCTATTCTATTCTATTCTATACAAAATATAAGAAGATGTATATATCGTTCATTCAAATTATAAAAGCATTTTACAAGCAGCCTGAGCCTTTATGATGCTTCAATTAAACGTTTATATTATACTAGATGTCCCGGCGAACTTCGTATCGCACCTACTACAACCACTACTTACAACTACTAATTTAGGTACGCAACGAAAAGTAGCCCTACTTTTCGTAATTACTTTTTATAATGTTATATTATTTATAATATAATTATTTATTTTTTATAAGGTCTCTAAAATTGTGAAAATACTGGGTCAGTTATTTTTTTTGCCATTTAAATATTTTTTCGACCCTTTTCAAAGATCAAACGATAGTAAATGTTACCATGCCGGATTGGCCTATCTATCAGCATAGCAGAAGAAAAAAAACAAGCATCTGTGATGATAATACATGTCATCATTAATAAAAATCTCATCATACTCGGCGTTAGGTAAAAAAAATATCATAACTCCGAAAATACGTAAAATCACGGGACATTCATGGGGGTGATTCAGATAGCCCTCGAGGTCCTCTACCTCCCAGCTTTATTATATCACTATTTGTTGGGACACCTTCTATTAATAAAAAATATCTATCGATGAAGTATAATGTCTTAAGTATATCAGTGATCCGTAACACAAGCTCTGCTTAGCTTGGGGCTAGATGATGCAGATGTGTGAATTGTCTAGCATTATTTATTTATTTATTATACACAGGTATATTAAAATAAAATTAGGGGAACCGGGTTAACAGTGGGTCACTTGGGTTACTATATAGTCGGAACGAGTACACGTACCGGCGCCGCTTATCGCTACATAGATGCGTGTCTCTACCAGTTTTTGTTTTGTTTACATAATCTCACGTGATTTTGTTACGACGCTGTTTAAATATTTTAAAAAGTTTGTTGATATATCTCTATTATTCTTTATTGTTTGATATGTCCACTGCTAAATCACAATAGCTATTGTTAAAATTGCAGGTATTGCGACAAGTATTACATACTTAAATATTTGACTGGCTACGAGTATTTGTTCTATGAAGTAAAATCCTGTTTCAATTTGAAACCGGACTAGGGTCAGCTGAGTTGAAGCTTTTTAGGCGAAGAGGTCCGTAATTGCAATTTCATGTTGATTTTATTTGTTTTTAAACACCAAGTTGATTTGTATTTTAAAATAAATATTTGTAGCATCCAAGGTGCTGAAACCGATTTGGTATAATTTTCGTTATTATTTCTAAATTTTGAGTTATGAATGTAAAAACTGTTGTTTTATTTAAAAAAATATAATAGGTAAATTGACCAATTTGTAGGTCAATTTTACACGATCACGTTCTTCATTTATGTACTTACCTGTAATTGTCGAAGTCAAGTCAATCCCTAAGGACATTCTCAATAAATCATACTCTCAATAAATTCAGGGAAGATGTTGTTATTCGTCACTTACATTTTAATGTCGGCAGCTGAA
Organism: Pasiphila rectangulata; assembly: GCA_963082625.1. NCBI lineage: Eukaryota > Metazoa > Arthropoda > Insecta > Lepidoptera > Geometridae > Pasiphila > Pasiphila rectangulata. The sequence continues at coordinate 24,378,143 of OY720236.1, forward strand.
TTTTTTCTAGATGTTCGAAGAGACCAATATTGTTGTCAAAATCGTCCTTGTTGAAATAAGAATGCACCAAGCCCTTTTTGATATCAGTATCTGTTAAAAATACCACTACTATTAAAAATGTATAGACATTATTTAATAATTATGTTCATCATCATCATCATCATTTCAGCCGTAGGACGTCCACTGCTGGACAAAGGCCTCCCTCATTGATCTCCAAGTACTGCGGTTGAAAGCCGTCTGCATCCACCGCCGACCAGCAGTTCTCACCAAGCCGTCTGCCCATCTTGTAGGTGGACGTCCTACGCTGCGCTTGCCGATCCGTGGCCTCCATTCGAGAACTTTGCTGCCCCATCGGCCATCTGTTCTGCGCGCTATATGGCCTGCCCATTGCCACTTCAACGTACTAATCCGTTTGGCTATGTCGGTGATCCGAGTTCTTCTACGTATCTCCTCATTTCTGATTCGATCCCGTAGTGAAACCCCGAGCATAGCCCTCTCCATAGCTCGTTGAGCGACTCTGAGCTTGTTCATAAGGCCAATAGTGAAGGACCACGTCTCGGTTCCATATGTCATCACTGGTAACACAATAATTATGTTATTTGAGTATAAAAAAAATATATAAAAATTATTTATTAAAATAAAATAATAAAAATTAATATGTCTATTGTCAGCAACTGCAAACCATGATGGAAAAGCTAGCTGCTAAACTACCGAGGCTAGTCAATCGCTCTAGGCCACTGCTGCTTCAGGACAACGCTAGACCACACACTGCTGTTGAATAATTTACTAGTAGAACAATTAGACGGCTACCAAATCATAGGAGCTTCAATTGGAATGTCTAAGACATCCACCGTACTCTCCGGACCTTGCTCCAACAGATTATAATTTTTTTCGAAATTTGAATAACAAGGGAAAAATTCCGAGTCTAAACCGCCTTCAAAGATTTTATTGATTGTCGTCCGAATGGTTATTTTAGTAAAGGGATCAATGAACTACCTATTAGATGGCAAAAGTGCATAAATAGCAATGGTACATACCTACTTTGATTAATTGAATATTTTAGATAAAATAAATCAACTATGTTCCTCTCATACAAAACGCCAATTTCATATGTAACAACCTAATATTATGCCTAATTCAATATCCGCAATGATGTGGATAGTGCAAGATGACATAATTTCTTATCGCGGTTGAACCTAGCTTCACTCGGCCTAGGCTCAATAACATTTAATTATGCATCTATGGAGTAATAAGCTTTTTCTATGAGATTTTGTTTTATATAAAGCTTAAACCTATGAATCGATAGTTCGGTCGCCTCAGATGGAAGCTTATTATAGAAACGCACACAGTTTCCCATAAATTGTTTATTTACTTTTTGGAGCCTAAAGTTAGGGATGTGCAATTTATTTTTGTTTCTTGTATTTATAGGTACTATGCACGTCACATCTCTTGATTAAATTTGTTATATTTTTGTGCGTACAGTAAGTTTTCAACCGACTTCAAAAAAGGAGGAGGTTCTATGTTCGACTGTAACTTTTTTTTATGTGTTCAGCGATTTCTCCGTCAATTGTGGACCGATTCTCAAAGTTATTTTTTTATTCGAAAGAGTGCACTTCCCATTGGAACCAAGTCAGGATCTGATGATGGAATCCGGGGAAATCGGGGGAAACACTCAAATTTCAAAGGCACGTAAAATGTATTTCACATATTTTTAATTATTTTATTTTATCATCTGAAGTCGGTTTTTTTCTAGTTGAAAAATAAAGAATTATCAGATATATAATTGCGATGTTAGTTAAAATGTTGATTTCCTTAAAAAGTTATCTAAGTAAGTCGCGAGGTTTCATTTCGTAAATGGTACGAATCGCCCTTTTTTGAAGAACAAAGATTGTCTGTGTATATCGGCTGCCTTTCCCCAAAGCAGAACACCATATGACATCACACTATGGAAGTAGCCAAAATCCCCTCATGATAATTATTTGGAGATGCATGACGCAGTTTTATGTCCAGTAGTGGGCTTTCTACCGCTGAGATGATGATAGATGATAGACCTATGATGCTAGTGAGGTATTTGTCATGCATAGCTAATGCCTAGCTTCTGCCCGTCGATTCGCATGCGTTTTACCCGAATAAAAAGTAGCCTATGTGTTAATCCTGGTCAACATCAATACGTGTACAAAGTTTCAGCTCAATCCGTAGCCTAGTTTTTGTGTGAAGAGGTAACAAACCTCCATCCAAACAAACTTTCGGCTTCATAATATTATTATAATTATAATATGGGATTAGGTAACTGCCTAACTTGCGCACTTGGCGCCTACGAGTAAGTTGCCAGATATGAGTAACTTTATTTTTGTCGACAGCCACTCGGCTCGGCCAGTTCTTATAGGAGTCGCTTAGAAAAACCAATAATGGAATACTGACCTCGATGCCTATCATCCTTGTACCGGATCCTCCAGCTGGGCAGCAGTGGCGAGTGGTCCGGGTCTGCCCTGATGGTGACGCAGTGCGCCGGCGCCAGCGACCACGTCGCTCGCAGCAGCACGCAGGAACAGATCACCCGCGCGGGGCTGGAGTCAACGAACACGCCACCGACGCTGTACCCAGCCGATACCTCGCTCAAAAGCTGGGAATCTTCATTGAGAGCTGGATAAAATTGTTAATTTCACTACTTAGTAAAAAATTTTGTAAACTTCGAAACTAAAATTCGAAAACAAACAGATAAAAACTATCACTTGATCCATTATTTTTATATTAATTAGCGGGAATGTTCGGGCACACAGTAAACACACACAGCAACAGTATGCGATAACTGTTTCGACCCTTATCGAGGGCCTTCGTCAGAGAATTGACATTTGACAGCAACGAACGCCTGATGCAGACCTATCGCGAGATACGTAATCACCCTGCCGATCTCAACTGATGTTGAGAGAGCGATAACATTATCTACCCTTCGTAAAGGGGTTAACGGACAAAATCGGACATCTACTGCAGCCGATATTCCGACCCCTGACACAACTGCGGCAACTACGCTCACCTGAAGATAGTGTAGGCACCCGTTGGGTGCCCTAGGCGCTTATGTTATCCCCTGCGATTATGGCAAACGATATGTACTCGAGACCAAGAGGAACGTTTCCATTAAGCTCACGGAACCCATACGCGCAATAAAGAAGCTGGATACCACGGCATTGTACTCTGGCCCGAGCCATCCCGTTCGACAAAGCCCGGCTCTTGTCGAGGGAAAAGTATTTTGTTCCTCGTAAGATCCGTAAGGCGAACGAAATTAGTCGGCTACCGAATTTTAATAGAGACGGAGGGTGGGCTCTGCCACCCGCTTGGAAACCGTGTCTTCAAAAAAGTCACCTGAGCGCTACCATTGAACCGGATGAAGACGTAGTGAGTGCTGCCTTTTTGGCGGCTTCTATGTCGCTTCAAAGCGGCGAGGAAGCCAGCAGCAATGACGAGGAAGCACCACCCGCAGACACCCCGTCCACACCGCGAGCACCTACACGCCTCCCACCTCACTACCTGCCCCGTCCGAAGACACGCGCTGAGAAAGCCTCGGCGCGCAGTGCACGACGGGACGCGGGGGTGGCGGGTTGCGTTGGTGCCTCCACCAACAGTAACAAGTACATGAACATTCCCGCTAATTAATATGGATGTATTAAGTCACGAAAGTTACTAAAGTAAAAAAGGTTCATTATTTATTGTTGTTCTAAAAACTAAATCTACTGAGAGTGATCCCTTTTTACTTTGGTAGGTGTAACTTGCTAGGTTCTAGGCGTCAAGCAAGCCGCTTGTCATTGCGTAGTACGCACAGGTCGGTTTACTAAATTATCTATCACATCTATTATAAATAATACAATACATTTATCATGTCTCATCTCAGCAGTAGGACTGCTCTCTACGTCCACTGCTGGACATAGGCCTCCCTCATGTATCTCCACGTCCACTGCTGGGCATAGGCCTCCCTCATGTATCTCCAAGATCATGAGGGGGCTGTTGCCATACTCGCCACGCTTGGCAGGCGGGTTGGCGAGCGCAGTACGGGTTGTTGAGACACGGAAAGTCGCCGCTGCACATCTGTATAAGTGTGATGTCACTTGGTCAGGATTTATTTATTTATTATGGCACACAAAACAGAATACAGTCGTTAGTAGACAAAACATAGAAATAACCAATATTATTAAGGCTAGACAGCACTCCAAAATATGTGTACACACCATGTCTAAATTATTAACAAGCAGTATCAGAGAGAAAATAAAAAAACTAACTAAGAACTAACTAAATAAAACCGGGCAAGAGCGAGTCGGACTCGCGCACCGAGGGTTCCGTGCCATCATACAATATAATATATGACAAAGGCGGTTTTATATTTGTTGGAGAACCTTGACAGCGCCATCTCTTGTCTGATAGCGGATATTATGTAGAGATTTACCCTTTCGATGATTTCTAAAAAAGTATGCTAAGTAGAGAGATTGTAATAAATTTCCTCTAATCTTTACATTTACTTCTAATAGCAATAAAAGTTTCAGAGGTTTATCTCCGCAAACTTCGGAGATAAGGGGGGGGGAACGCCATTTTTTTTAACATTTTTGTAAATAACTCAAAAACGATACGACTTAAAGGAAAACTAAAAACTGTTTATAAATGTAAAAATGAATACCTGTCATATGATACCCCACATCACCTATTAATTTCACAAAATTTTTGAAAACCCCCCTTCCACCCCCCTTGTGTAAAAAACTATGCAAATTAGGGAGTTCGCTATAATTTTCCTATAAAGTTTACATACACTTCTATTAGCTATAAAAGTATCACGGGTTTATCTCTGCAAACTTCGGAGATAAGGGGGGGGAACTGTCGTTTTTTCAACATTTTTGTAAATAACTCAAAAACAATACGACTTGAAGGAAAACTAAAAACTGTTTAATAATGTGCAAATAAATACCTTTCATATGATACCCCACACGCCCTAGTAACTTCACTTAAAATTTTTGAGATCCCCTATCCGCCCCCCTGCAGTCAAAATAAGGATATTTATTAACATTTTCATATATGCTATGTTATTTTTAGTTTTAAAATTACAGGATTTTATCGCGTACCTTTTTTATTATTTTCCCGACGTTTCGAACACCTTTCAGCGTTCTTGGTCGCGGGAGGACTGATGTGCTGGGAGCTACCGCCGCGAATTGATGGCAGAATCCACGACTACCCTCAATTCGTCTTCAGATTCAGAAATGTCCAAGTTCACATTACGACACACTACACTGACGGTATCGGACTGCTGTACCGTCGGAACACAACGCACACACTTACTCAACACAGGATTCCATGCAGAAGAGAGACGAAAACCATCTTCACGATTGAAATTTAGGTGTTTCTTGATCTCAATCGCCTCTCGAACTATCCTCTTATAATAGTGTCGTTCTTTGGATAGAACTTTTGGGTCGTGTAGTTCTATCCAGTGGTTAGGTCCTGACTCCAGCAGATGTTCGGCAATCGCTGACTTATACACTTGCCGATTTTTGACCGCGGCTATATGCTCCTTGGAGCATGTGAACTTGGACATTTCTGAATCTGAAGACGAATTGAGGGTAGTCGTGGATTCTGCCATCAATTCGCGGCGGTAGCTCCCAGCACATCAGTCCTCCCGCGACCAAGAACGCTGAAAGGTGTTCGAAACGTCGGGAAAATAATAAAAAAGGTACGCGATAAAATCCTGTAATTTTAAAACTAAAAATATGTTAACAAATCGCGAAAGTTTAACAAGTTATATGCTATGTTAGTAAAAAAGTGTTGTCTTTTACCATTTCAAATTTCAAGTCGATAGCATCAGTAGTTCTCGAGATATCCAGTTGTGACAGACAGACAGACAGACAGACAGAGTGATTCTATAAGGGTTCCTTTTTACCATTTTGGTCCGGAACCCTAAAAACTACAATTAACAAATCACATCTTATACATATTCACTCTTTTAAAAGAGTGGCAAAAATGTCTTTTCTGAATTTATTTAAATTATTGTTAAAAATATCAATCTTATTGCTGTTACGTACTAATAATTCGTTGTATTGGCGACACATTCTAGTTAACGGATTGTAAAAAGATGTGTTGTTCGTATAGACTTGCAGAGCAAAGGTGTTTAGGAAGGGATAACGAGATCTGGGTTTAATACTGAAGTTAATTTGGGTCAGTAAATCAGGAGAATCGAAATACGAGTGAACAATTTTGAATAGACATATCAAGTTATGAAGTTTTCGTCGAGACTCAAGCGAGGTAAGTTGAAACTTTACAAGACCATCCGAATAAGAAGGTAACGTTCTTTTATTGTATCCACAACGATAGTTTACGATATTCAACAGTTTTTTTTAATTTGCTCAATACGATTGGTGTGGATAAAATAATATGGCGACCAGATTACAGAATTATATTTTAAAATACTACGAACAAGAGAAAAGAAAAGCTGAACAAGTGTGTATGGATTTTTAAATTCTTTAGTTGTTGTAGAAATAAATCCGACTAATTGATTTCCTTTTGATATTAGGCTATCGTAGTGATTTCGAAAAGTAAGTTTATCGTCGAATAAAACTCCAAGATCTCTCGCGACAGTTTTAGGATTTTAGGATTAGATTAGGAGGATGTACTCCGTGATGCGGAGCACCTGCTGCGGGCAGGAGTGTTGGGCTCGGAAGCCAAACTGTTCGTCAGGCAAGAGACTATGCTCGTTAACATGACACCAGAGATGTCTCAGAGGAGTCACTCGTAGATATTTCCCATGGAGCTGAGGATACTGTAGGACGATAGAAGGAAGGCTTGTTTGCCTTTTTGCCCGGTTAGTGGATGCCAATTACATTGGCTTCCTTCCAGACATCAGGGAAAGAGCAGTTAGCCATGGCAGCATTGAAGATGCTGACAAGGAGATGCAAGCTGAGCAAGAGAGAACTTCTTGAGTACCTACTCTGTTGGTGATATCGTCCGAGCCAGGGGACTTCTTAAGGCGAAGATATTTAATGACCTTGGCGACCTCTGCTGCCCTAATGAGATCCAAATGGGGAGCAGAGGGAGGAAGGGAGTCTAAGCGGTCGACTTCACTGTTCACCATGTTAAGGTGATCAGAGTCGACGGGTTCAAGACTAGTAGAGCATTGCAATTCAAGATCGAGCGTCTGCTTTTTCCTTGTCATCAAACGCAGGCGTTTGGTGATTCGGGCAAAGCAGAGGAGGCATAATTGAGATACCATCCGATTTCATAGATCAAGCCAGGCTCCAGTAAGCTAGGTGCCTGGGTTCGATCTAAAAAAGCAGATTGTCCCAAGAAGCGTTACGATGTTCCTGAATGGCCCTCTTCACCTTGCAGCGAAGCGAGTTCATTCGGAAGCGGTTTAGTTCGGAGGGCCAAGAACTAAAGTGACAAGTCGCTGCGTTCTTGTCCGTTTTGTGACTCGTCAATAAGGTCCATGCGGCCGCATTGAATAAAGTATTTTTTTATTCTTGATTCGTGATTAGTCGTCTTATCTCATCAGGCAGGTCCCAGTTACGATCAGGCGTAGCTAGGACCTGTCTAGACAAGTCGCGAACATTGTATTGGACGTGACTTGTCAGGGAGTCGACCGCAATAGCGATGTCGTACGGGGACCTAATGTCGTCGGGGGTTTTATCCAAGTCGGGAGAATGGATAACCTTGAGGGCTATCCCAAGTTTATACCATTGCACCACGGTCTTGGCGGGTCCGGCGGAGGGCCAAGCTTTAGTACGACTGGGCGGTGGTCCGAGTCTAGTTTCTGCATCACTACTATGGAGCTCAACCAAAGGGATACGTTCCGCAGCAGCGCGGGGTCTAGTTTTATTGGAATAACCAATTCTAGGGGAATATCGAGTATGACACATAGGAGCACTAAGATCTAGATTCATAGAAGCTAGATAGCCTGAGAGGACGGCACCGTTTATATGACGTATTGAGCAATTTCACATAGGGCTTTTGCTATTGAAGTCACCAGCCAGAATGACTGAGCTTCCAAGACTAAGAAGGGATTCTAGGTCGCTTTTAAGAAGCTTCCTATTAGGACTGAGATAGCAATAATGACTGGTTGATGACCCGTCATTGCAAGTCTGCAGACAGAGACTTCTAAGTTTTTGCCGGAAGGCGCGCCCTTCTTAGCGCTGGTGTAAGCCAGAGGTTTCGCCCATGCTGAAACAGCAAGAGGGGGGGGGGGGCAACAAGGACACCTTCCCACGGAGATGTCCTCGTGTACCGGGGTTGGGCGGGCGGAAGCGCTCCGGAGCCCTTAAATGCGCTCTCCTAGCGCTAGCTATCGGAGCTCTGGGGCAGCCACGATAGTTCGCGGTGTGTCCCCGCAGAGCACGCAGCTAGGCGGCATGGGGTCGTTTGGGACGCGGCTACAGTCAGCGGTACCGTGGTCACCCCAGCACTTGACGCAACGGGGGCGGGCAAAATAGTTGCGCGCAGAATGGCCATATAGCTGGCACCTGTGGCACTGTCCCGGGGGCCCTTCCTGAAGAGGGGCCTCTACAGAGGCCGGAAAGCCGACACACAGTTTTCACACCGAATAACGCCTTCCCTTCGGGCGAAAGATCTAGGATTACGAGTACTAGATCGAACGGGCTTTTGTCCTGTCCGCTGTACATACGATGGACTTCCCTGACGGGGAAGCAAGTCAGCCTTAATGGCCTCGGATTGAAATTCCGCGGGTAGTCCGCGGATGACTACGCGCAGAAGGCACTCGCTCTCGAGAGCATAGGTATGAAAACCTATATTCTCCGTGCGAAGAACGGACGTCAGGCGTCGGTGGTCGTCCGACGTCTGCAAGTGGATCTTACTAGAGTCCTTTACGGACTGAGCCTTGACAAAGCTAACCTTTTTCGAGATTAGCAGTTTCTCCACGTTGGCCCATTTGGCCTTCTCGCGGAGGAAGTCTGGCGGTAGGGGGGTTACTCCTTGCGGAGGGTAGCGGAGACCGCTAGGGTCGCGGGGGGAGATGGCGGGCGGGTGGCCGCGGCCACAATTTGGACTGCGATTTTAGCCGGAGAGGCTAGGGTCGACTTATGCGACACCTTCTTGCGCCGTTTGCCGCCCTCGACGACAGTGTAACTGTCGTCCGAGGATTGCGACGCAGAAGGGTCGTCGGAGATCGGGGGCGACTCGAACTCCATCAGCGCAGAGGCATCGGAGTCCTAGTAGGAGGAGGAGATGGAGGGAGAGACCAAAGTCTCCGGGACGGTCGAGGGGCTGGCACGGGGGTAAGAGAGGGGGCCGCGGTGGCCACCTCCATCGGGACAGGCTTTTTCGCGTCTTGAGGCGAACATTTTTGATAGTAGGTCCCCGTGATGTTGGACTATCATCCTGAGTAGCCCTAGAAGGCTCAGAATCAAGCCCACCCAGAAAATCTGGGCTTGACATCGCGCGGGCGGAGGGTAAGGGGAGGTCTCTATTCCCGGGGGGAGGGAGACACCCGGGAAATAACTGAGTGTTCCTCCGTGTCGGGTTAGACAAGAAGGGTAATGTCTTTTCGTGTATCAACACAATATCCCGTACTGTACTGCGCTCGCCAACCCGCCTGCTAAGCGTGTTGAATATAGAGGTAGCAACAACCCCCGTATGAGTGCTGGAGATGATAATGATGCTTCGGACTATAGTGAGAAATATTACCTACTTACTCGGATGTAAGTTCCTCCTGGTGACACGCACGGCCTCCCACCCCCGATGTTTCACCACCAGAATGTGCACCACATACACCACAATCAGAATCAGCAACAGAATGGCAGTAACGAGCAGATGGACCAATATACACTTCACCCCTCGCGTACAAATGGGTACATTCCCAGCCTCGGTTCCGGAACCTTTGGACTCAGATTCGGAATCTGCAGGCTCAGTTTCGTAATCTTTGGGCTCAGATTTGTAATTTTTCGGCTTAGATTTGTAATTTTTAGGAACAATATCAAAAGACATTTTCAAAAATAAGGGGCGTGGCCGCCTTGAATGTAATTGTAAGATTTATTTCACAGGGCAGTCTAATTTTGTGATCCAAACTCTCGAGTTTAATATATTTTGTTATCCAGTATCCACCTGTGACATAGTCACACCAATAGGCTTCCCTTTGACAATTTTGGTCTGGAACCCTTAAAATAAGTTTGTGGTACGAAACTAATCACCATTGCTGGGTACCTACATACTTCAAAATACATATACTTTGCGGGGAACAGAGTGCCTACCACGAGGATTATGAATATTGGTTTGTTCCACCTTAGGTACCTACTAGGCTGGCAATATTTATTTATTGTATTTATTATAATAGAATACCCAACACAGGTTTACACATAATATAATAAGAAAACATCCATTCATAGCATTGTGCTTCCGTACTTAAAGGGTAGGTATTTATTTATTTATTTATTATAATAGGATACCCAACACAGGTTTACACATAAAATAATAAGAAAACATTCAAAAACAATTTATAGCATTGTGCTCCCGTACTTAAAGGGTACCACAGCATGCAAGAAAAATACAAGGCAACAAGTCCTCTGTCGCTTTGTTGTCCTACGTTCTAACATTAATCTGTAAAGTACATATGTCTGTGTTCTGAGCTGTGTGTGTACCAAATAAATGCATTATCTGTCTATCTATCTATATGTATGTTAGTATTCGATGTATCGAATCGTAAACTTATAAACATAGAAAACTTCCAAGACTCATATCCTGGCTTCATCGTCAGACCTCCTTCGTCACCTACTTAGTGCATTTTATTGGAATATAATTTTTTTTTTATAATGCTGGACCAATCACACAGCATCATCTAGCCCCAAGCTAAGCAGAGCTTGTGTTATGGGTACTAGATGACTGATATACTTAATACATTATACTACATAAATAGATATTTTTTTAATATATATAGAAAAACACCCAGAACACCCTGAACAAATATCTGCAGATCGTACAGATATTTGTCCCGAGGCGGGAATCGAACCCGCAACCTCTTGCGTCGCAGGCGGACCTTCGCCCGCTGCGCCACAGAGCTCGTCAATCTTCAAAACAAATTATTTAAGTCTAAACATGATGGGCATACCGTTTTTCGCTGAGTTCCACTCACCCTGACTCCATGATGAGATCAGCTCAATGACTACATGTTTTATCGCACTACATTTCTAAAGATTTAACGACTCGTCGAGTTTCCACTCTATAATTAGAATAAGATTACTAGTACGAGAAGATTACGGTGAGTTGCCCTAAGAAGCTTGTTTTCAAAGTGATTTTGTGAAGGAACCCCAGGACCGATCTCAACGGGGTCTTCGAACAAAAGTTATCATTTGAACGAAGGAATCCATTGCAAGTACCTACCCTCAAGTCTAGGCAGCATTTGGACCAATGTATAGGACATACCTAGACTGGCCATGTCCTTTGCTGTGTACAGTTTAAGATCACGCCATGTGTTTTAACAAGCTTTTATTTAGCTTGCCATGTATGTACATATGTAACTACATTCGTGAGCAAAAAAATCGACTCAGGACGCACGCTCGCGGTTAAGTCTAAAGCAAAAAATCAGTTTTTTTTTTAATTCTATTACTGATTTTAACATTTCAAAGCGGCTAGGTTTAGCTTTAAAATGAGTGGTCTACGTTGGTTTTTTTAGTTTTGGTAAAGAAAAAATACCTATGCACTCCTACAATATGGATATCAAATAAAATTGCTGAGAATTACTCGAAAACTTAAATGACGTCACTCTAAATCCAAAATCGCTATACTAATGGCGGACTAGTTAAGAAGTATGCTGCCAGATAAATTATGTTGTTTGTAACAGTACATAAAATGCAGGGTAGTACTGTCGACCATGCCGCTGTATACTTGGGTTCGAAGCTCTTTGATGATGATCGAGCACAAGGATACGCGGTCTTAAGTAGGGTAACATCATTAGAAGGTCTACATAAAGAAGAGCTAGATTATGTGGCGTTTACTAAGAGTTACCAACAGTGGGTTCTAGGGCTGGGGATGATGGTGATAATTAATATAGATGACATCACATTTTATCAAAGGTGTAAAAAGTATCTGGTTTGACAGCCTCGTATGTAAGTAATTGCAGTGTCATTATGTTTATATTTTAACGCCCGCTTTTTGTAAAATCTTAAACCATCATTTAAACTATCAGCAGATAATCCAAGAAGCGATAGCTATAAATAGAGCTATAAATAAAATGCAATTTCTTCATATTCAATATTGTAATTCATACAAAATTTAAACTATTTGAGTAAAGAAACAGATATTATGTTCCAATTTTACAACGACACAAGACTAAACTAACATTGTTTATCTGAAAATATTCTTTTGCAGTAAGGCATTCCTAATCAAAAATGTATTATTCATTAAAATAGTATATAAATCAAATAATTACAGCGGTGACTTTGTATTACATTAAGCTGATGACGGTTCAAAAAAATATAATAATAGAATTTTGAAATTGAAATACAGATGATACAAACACACAAACACAAAATATATGTAAGAAAAATTATAATTACTTAAAAATTACATATGTAAAAGATTTGAAACTTATAGACATAAAACAAAAAGTCTAGATTCGTTAGAAACGTCACGTCAGCGTCATTCAATTAGTCACATAAAAGTGAAGTCCTTAAAACAATTCGGGTACGAATCTATTGATGTTAAAGCCGTGTGTGTAGTCAAAAGATAATACAAATGTTAATATTAGTGAAGATAAACGTAAAATTAACCGTGCCGATAGAAATATAATATTAACCGTGTAAGAAAGTCTGAAGTTACATTGGTAGTGGTCCAACTTTTTTATAGTTATGTAAAGACTATTCAACCGAGTATAAATAAATAAGCCTTTCTTACTTCAAATACGAGATAGTATGTACATATTTAAATTAGGATTATATCCATAAACATTAATTTATCGTCAAAATTTTAACAAGTGTGGCCTGTCTGTGACTATTGTGAAGATAAGAGAGGATAAAACATAAAATATATCCAAATTAATAAGCGGGAATGTTCACATACTTTATAAGTTGGTGGAGACACCAACTGTACCGTGTCAACCCAGAAGGCCGATAAGGGTCGAAACATTCGTACACATCATTATCATTAATCATTATTTTATTATTAATTCAAGAAGTCACGAAACTTATTATAGTAATAAAATATTCACTGTAATGTTAATCGGGTTTTCTACTCATGTTAATTACATTCATTATTATATTTATATTCCTCCCAGGGAGGAACAGCACACGTAGGAAACCTATTTTCAACGTATAATTAACGTGAGAAGAAAAGTAAAATAGCAATAAAGTATATCATTCCAACAAGTGCGGTTTGTCTATGACCCATTTCATTTTGAATTCACTAATACTTACAAACAAAACAATTTAAAACATAAAGCCGGGTCCGCAGCGCCGTGTTTTCGTGTTTTCTAACATCATAACATGTTTACAAAACAGAATAGGGGCGTGGCTTAACAGTTTTGTTAGCAAAAACACAAAAACATGTTTGCCGAGACAAATGGATAACATCACCCGCGTTCGCCTGCGGGGAGGGGAAGCGTCGCATTTTATGTTCGCGCTCATTGAAGCAAGACGTCGGAACTCATTTTTGAAATGAATTGGAATGAAAAAAAAAACAATAAACAAAACAGAACACACCAGACGGGCTGTTTTAAAAACATGTTTTGTTTAACATGTTTTGTTAGAAAATTGGCGCTGCGGACCCGGCTTAATGCCTACAAAGATAACTTTTGTCGCAAATCTCAAAAACATTCCTCCAAAAGTACTACTGATAACATGCTGTAGTCACTTGATCAGTTTCAGAAAAGCTGAAGGCTTTAACAACGTTTAACTTATGTCTTAATACATGACTCATACTTATTTCTAAACTAAATACTAAGACGAATATTATTAAAAAAATATCATAGCAAAATTTAAAGTTATTTCATTATTATTTTGGTATATTATTAGCATTCTAGCCGTCGCCGTCGTCATATCGGAAAGTAATTAAAATATAAAATAGTATTTATTATTAGTAGCCGGGATCTTAAACGCAACGCTGGCAGACCACCTGCCAGATGGGTGGATCACATCCTCAGGGTCAATAAAACCTGGATGGCACAACACCGAAAGGAGTGGCGAAAAATGGAAGAGGCCTACACCCAGCAGTGGGTTGGCATGGACTCAAAATAATGATTATGATGAACCGATAACAAATGGTAATTTTTTTTAATATGCGAGTTCTCCAGTGATCACGAGCAGTGCAACGAATGTAAAAACGAAGGACACCAAAATCAAGCCTAATCATACTTTGAGAAAACATTTTGTTATCAACGTATAGAGGTGTTATTCTTAGTTTTCTTATATTTGACAACTATTATTTTACGCCCTAAATACCACTTACGGAATGACCTTTACATATTAACTAGCTATATATATATAATTAATATTCCTGATGCACTATGTGTTGTGATTTATTATCAATTGATTGATAGGGGCACCAAACTACCTTGATAATTAAAAGTCATTGCTAAAAATATGTACATAATGCTATTGTGTTTTATGAGATTAAATATAAATCCAAAAACACACCAACATCGATTTAAATATTGTTTAAATTTATTGAATGAGATAAAACATTTCGTTGAATTACGTATAAGGATTTTATTAAAATACTGCTATTTTATTGATACAACTAGTCTACTACGATTAACCAATGCGCTTTATATAGTAAATTAAATTAAAAATTATAAATAATTATTGCAGAATGTCAGTGTGATGATTATAAATATTATATTAAAAACCACATTATTATTTGTTATGCCTACAAAATGTCAACCTACCGGACTGCCTGTCCACCGGATCCGAAAACTTTCAAAGCGGAGTTTTTATAAAGATCTATTGGTAAGATCCACTCCTCCCCTCTGCTCCGCTCCGGTAGGTCATAGTCATTTTTACTTCTATGAGAATAGAACACTGGTGTATTGATTGCACATCTCAATTAAAAACCACAGTATTATATTGTACTGATTTATACCATAATAATAAACCAGGCTATTATTATTGTACCTACAAAATGGCAAGCCATTACATGAATGATCTATAAGCGAAATCGAAACATATGAAGTATGTACTACCTTATACCTAAACAGACCTGCTGAATCTCTCCACAACTAATGCAAAATGCGTAAACAGGCCTTGAGATAGAGAAACACAGACCTTATACTATATAAACTGAGTCCTTAACTGTTTGTTCTGAACGTTGTTGAGTTCCCGTGGCGATCTATATAGCCTCAAAATATTTTGTAAAAGTTGTACCCACCCAATTTATGTATTTTGTCCAATGGGTTAGGTAGATACGAGATTATTTACTAACAGCATCGTTGCACATACGTACTAATCGGTCCACAGAGACAATCCCTTGTTAATTCTTAGACTGTTGACTTGTATTTGACGGCAAGACCTAATATATTAAGTAGCAGATGAAATTCGTCATCTTTTATCCTGTTAAACTATATTATCTATCTTGAAGTTGGTGATCTTATAGTACCTTTAGGAAATAAAACTCATTCCTTGTGAGAGCCCAAAATTCCTACAATAAACTTTTGGTTAACATTGCTGACTTGGATCTATTTACCACAAAGCCTGTATGCTTTAGCTTGTATCTCTTTCATAAAAAATGTTTCGATTAGGGTCTATAACCGTTAATCACATAAACAAGCCTATCTGCTGAATAATTCATAGATTTATGTATTTTTAGACTCTTACAATGTGAAATAATGTCAATGGTATTTAGTTATTGTTATGATCTGTTGTGCATTGTTATTGCATAGTTGCAGGTTGATTTAAGTTTCATAGAATAAACATAATCCGTTTATTCTACGAAACTTAAATCTACATGCAACTATGCAATAACGATGCACTAATAATAATAATACATTTTTAATTTGAAATAAATGAGTTAATAATTACAATAAAGTCAATCGCTCACTCCAGCGTTTCATTGACGTGTCATTGGCGACGGGACGGATTTTTTACAAATAAACACGTACAAGTTTAAATATACAGCTGGTACTACAAGATCACTAATTTCATCGTACAACATTCAGGGAGTGTACTTAAAGTTACAACAGTTGTCTGTTAGCGAGGCAGCTTCAGCTCTCGCTCTTTGAGGCCTTTCATCAGTTGGGTGCGCAGCAACTGCAAAAACCAAACGCACAATAAGCAAAGGTTATGAATGTTACTCTACATGCAAATACAAACAATTTATTTCAACAACTTAATCTATACATAAAATATTAATGCTAATGAGAACCCCTTTTAATTAAAGATATACCTAAGTAACATTCGGGATGAACAAAATTCTAAATATATTTTGTGATAACGGGGAATATACGTTTTATTCTGTTATTTGCTAGTTTATATCGCTATGTCATCATCGTCATAGTAGGACCGTAGGACGCCACTGGAAGTAGACATCATTCATGGATCTCAATGTACTGCTCATGAGGGTGGTTGCCACGCTTGGTTGGCGAGCGGGCAAGAGAGGAAGGGCAACATTCTACTGCCGGAACCCACGGCATCATACAAAAATATTCAACACCAAACAAATAATTCAAAGTATTTTCACGCTTTAAACGCCCGTCCCGTTGCTGTGACATAATAAATAATTATGAAAACAAATCAATTGAAGAGTTTAGGCTAAATGGAGTTCTCCTGGAATTTTACAGGCCGTGATGTCACTTATCACTTACAACGCGGCAATGGCGTCATGTTTCAGTTATTTTTATTTCTCATAGATTTTTTGTCTTATAATTAATTTTCTTGATTAAAAAAAAACATTATAAATAGGTGTAATTTAATAAATATATACATATACAGTGGTGGTCATCTCATTAGAAACACCTAGTCACTTGACATTTTTATAAAGTAACTAACATTAATATAGCATTTAATAGGAGGTTTTCACAACTTCACAATGTTCATTTATATCTCTAGTTTCATTACAAGCAATAATATTAGATAACCATAACGACAATAAAAATAAATATCAGTGAAATAAAAAGTATCAATATCATTAGGACTGGCAGAATGGACAACTAATTAGAAACATTGTATGACTTGGTCCAAAATTTGAATTTTTAAACTGAAATACAGTTCTTCCAATTGTCAATCACATTGTGAATATTGCCGTTTCTACTTTATTACGAAATGTATTTTATTTATTTTTTTTAAAAACGGTTAAAAATAAGAGCGTTGATGCAGCAACGAGAAAAATTATAAATTTCATTTAAAACAAAAATGGAGTTACAGAAAAATCGCCGATTATATGTAAAGTTCCGTAAAGATGATATGTAACGCCCTCGCACATTTCACACTACACCTACACTACTACACTACACCGAACATCAGATAACGTGCCAAGAAAACTTTGGCCCAGGAAGACTACAGTATACATGCTTATGCTTCGATTAGCTAAAGCCCCTTTAAAGGATCCAATGTTATAAAAAACAGGTATTTTCAGGAGATGATCCTGGACACTTGTCCACTAAACTAGTTCGTAGACGGTTGGTTGAAGGAAAATTGTTAGGAAGTATCGCTAGAATATTACCATAACTAACCAGGCAACATAGAGAAATCGTCAATCGTCTAGCATACGCTCGCAAATATTTTTGTTGGACAGTTGGACTATTCATCAATGGAAATAAGTATTGTTTTCAGATAAAACTAAAATTCTTTTGATTAATTCCGATAGAAATTGATATGTAATAAACGAGGCTTGGAATAACAAGTACACTAAAAAGACAGTTAAGCACGGTGGTGGAAATGTTATGGCGTGGGGATGTTTCTTGTGATCTGTAACTTTAAAACTTGATTATTGAGGTGTACATTTTTGCATATTGTATTAAACTTCATAAATTATTCTACAATTCCTCCAAAAACTACGGGTCTATCCCTTTTCGTTGACATGTTATTCACCATTTAAATAAATATTTGATAGACAGATAGTATAGATAAGTGATAAACATTCATTTTTCAGAAAATTTCACAACACACACATTTCAAATCGCTTATTGGTATCTCAGTTTACACAAGCTTTTATTTCTTGTATCGTTTCCTGAATACGCTAAATTATTCTTATCATAATGACTTCCACGTTAGATGCGTTGTCTGATCGCGAATTAGCCATGGATGCCCCTTATGTTTATGGATTTAGCAATGGCAATATGCTCGTGCTGCCGCTCTGGAATAACATCAGCGTTTCCCGACAACACCTGCCATTGACTACAGAGTTCTCCATAGCTGTGCATCGAGAGTTTAGTGAGAATGGACTACGACGCCCACCTCGTGAACGTGCTCCCATTCTATCCGCAGAAATAGGAACAAATGCTGCGTTTGACCCTAAAACTAGTACTCGAAGAATAGCATTTCAGATGGATACATCCCATACCAGTGTGTGGAAAATTTTGAACACCTTCCATTTTCGAAGAGTGCAGTGTCTACACGAGCCAGATTACAACGGCCGAGCTTTTGTTCGTGGCTATTGCGGCAAAGACGTCTTGTCCTCAATTTCTGTGATCTTATTCTGTGGACCGACGAAGCAAATTCTAGCAGGACTGGAATCACAAATTTCCGTAACCTGCACATGTTGGCGCCAAAGGAAGCCTACGTCGTTTCAAGTCGAATTTTCAATCAACGTTTGGGCTGGTATGATTGGAGATAATTAATCGGACTACTTGTTCTTCCATCAAGGTTAACAGGTCAAGCTTATCATTTCTGCAAGAAGACATTCCAGCATGATGGCGCTCCAGCTAACTTCAGCACAATCGTGCGTGAACATCTTAATGCAACTTACTCATAGGGATTGGACGAGACGGACCAGTGGCGTGGCCGGCGCGAAGCCCAGTTAAGACGCCACTCGATTTTTATTTCTGGGGTCACATGAAGCAGCTGGTTTAGAGCACTCCCATTGAAAGCAGAGAAGAGCTATTGCAAAAAGTAATTGCCGCGGCGAATCAAATAAGAAACGATCGCGATGTACTAAAACGAACAACGCGCAGTGTGGCTTTACGTGCAACGATATGCACTGAGGAAAATGGTGGACATTTTGAACAATTAATAAATTAATTGATAGCAATAACTAGAAAAAATGTTTACTTTATCTTATCTTAATCCGCGGTTACTATCCCATTGCTGGGCAAAGGCCTCGCTCCATTTCATCTTATCTTGCCTTGTCTTATTTCATAATTTTGTTGTTGTTTTTTTTGCACAAGACAGAAAGTAGGTACCTAATTTATATGGTGAATAACATGACAACAAAAAGAGTACTTACCAAGAGAAACCCATAGCTTTTGGAGGATTTGTAGAATAAATTATGAAGTTTAATACAACATGCAAAAAAGTACACCTCAATAACCCAGTTTTAAAGTTACAGGTCAAAAATTATATAAAAATCGTTTTTTTGTCAAATTTCTAAAAAAAATATTATTTTTGTATTATTATTTTGCCCTGTATGCATGTTTGTATGTAACTATGTTTGTTCGCGGAATCTTGCAACTTAATTTTGAAGCCGATATATTCAACCAATTAAGCTGAAATTTTGTATACATGTTTTCTTTGTATGACAATGCATGGTCAGCTATGTGACGTCACTCTGAATCCAACATGGCGGACCACCCAAGATGGCGGACTACTTATTTTTAATGTACTCCTATAATATGGGTATCAAATGAAAGGACTTACTGAGAATAACTTAAAAAATGAAATGACGTCACTCTGAATTCAACATGGCGGAACACCCAAGATGACGAACTAGTTATTTTAAATAGAC
The DNA here is from genome assembly GCA_963082625.1 of Pasiphila rectangulata. Classification (NCBI taxonomy): domain Eukaryota; kingdom Metazoa; phylum Arthropoda; class Insecta; order Lepidoptera; family Geometridae; genus Pasiphila; species Pasiphila rectangulata. The sequence goes on from OY720236.1 coordinate 24,397,982, forward strand.
TCCTACAATGTGGGATCAAATGAAAGGGCTTGCTGAGAATAATTCGAAATGACGTTACTCTGAATCCAACATGGCGGAACATCCAAAATGGCGGACTAGTTATTCTTAATGCACTCCTATAATATGGGTATCAAATGAAAGACATTGCTGAGAGTTAATCAATCAATTTAATGACATCACTCTAAATTCAACATCGCGGTATACTCAAGATGGCGGATTATTTAATCTTAATGCACTCTTAATAATAATCAGAATAATCAATTTTTAATAATAATCAGAATAATCAATTTATTGGTCACAATAATCATTAGAGGTCAAACATTTCTAATTCAAATAATAATACTACTTATGGCTAACAACAATAGCAATTATAAACTTAAAAACTTACAATATGGGTATCAATGAAATCACTTTAAATCCAACATGGCGGTATACTCAAGATGGCGGACTAATTCGAAAAATAAAATAACGTCACTCTAAATCTAATATGGCAGAATACCCAAGATGGCGGACTAGTTATTTTACGATATCAAATAAAAGGGCTTGCTTAGAGTTACTCGAAAAATTATATGACATTAAATCCAACATGGCGGGCATTAGATGAACAGATAAGAAACCAACTGTCCAGTTATAACTAAAAAGTAAAAATTAATTAAAAATAAAAAAAACTTTTTAACAAACATGCTTTTATTTAAACGTACTAAAAATGATAAAATAAACATTTTTCATTTAAGTTTAATGTCAATCTAAAACGTCTTTACACAATTTATGTTAAAAATAAGCTTGTCACGAGATTTAAGCAGGTACATTTAAAAAAAAATTAATCAATTAGATCAAGTTACAGGTTAATCTCGCGACAAGCTTTTTAATCACATAAATTGTGTAAAGACGTTTTAGGTTGACATCAAACTTAAATGGAAAATGTTTATTTTATTATTTTTAGTAGATTTAAATAAAAGCTTGTCTGTTAAAAAGTTTTTTTTACTTATAATTTATTTACGTTTACTTAAAAAGATAAGAAGAAAAAACCAGATGAAGTAATTTTTATTAAAAAAATAATTAAATCGGCTTTGTTTTTGAGTTAGCAAACATATTTTTTTTCCGATTTTTATCGATAAATATATGTCGTGTATCCGCACATTTCGTTTGATCAAGGTTCGACAATACACATTGTATATACCCGTCGAAGGAAAGCCCTCCGTTTTTTTGTCGGTTGAAAAGTAACAAGCAAAAGATAACATTACAACTACAGTGTAAATGTCTCCACTGATGGGCTAAGAGCTGCCCCCAATTAAAAAATAGTTTTTTTGTCGAACTTTTTTTATTCGGAGCTTACTGTTGAACAGTTTGTTAGACAATATTTTAAGATTAATGTACATTTTAAACTTAAAATACATGAATAAAAAAACTACCAACTTCATTTTATGCCTGTTTTGAACTGTTGATTTATAGGAAATCAATTTTAAGGGTTAAAAAACAACTCACATTCTGCAGGTATTCCAAGTTGTTAACCCTAGTGGGAGATAAGCCGGACATTCCACCAAGAAGACCCCCATTATTCTGAAATGAAAACACCATTAATATAGTAGGTTCATGAGAACCACGGACACGGAACAGCGGAGCTCAAACGAAGAGCCTTTGGTGGGTGCTAATTGAGGTGCCCATCACAAAACTCACCGGCATTGCGTTTCTTTAAAGTAATTAAATGTATTTACAAGAGAAATCTTGAGAGTCGCTATATTATCTATATAAATAAAAATGAATCGCCGAAATGTATGTACGCGCATAACTGCCAAACTTTATGTTTAGGACAAGGTTTGTATAAAATAAAATAGAATATTTTTTTATATTAAAATCAGATTTTATTAAACCTCAATAATAAAGAAAAGTGAATGAATGAGAGAGAATGGCGTTCGTTTGTTCAGCCAACGAATGACAACTTCAAACAGACCATAATACGTCATATCATAATGTCAATCACAATGACTGGCTTTTTTTATTTATTTATTTTATAGTGCATACCGATCTCAGTAGTTTTTTCATTATTTTATTTATTTATTTATTTTATAGTACATACCGGTCTCAGTAGTTTTTTCATTATTTTATTTATTTATTTTATAGTACATACCGGTCTCAGTAGCACGTCGATTACTGCCTCAATCCTGGTATGGCGTTCAGCTATCTTCATCTGCTCTTCTCTGTACATCAAGCCGGTTTCAGTCAGCTGTTGCAACTGAGCTTTAGCACACTCCTCGCTGAAAATGGAATAATTTACTTACATTTATCATCAGGGATTCTAAGGTGACTCAAGGAATTGGGATCCTTTGCCCTGCAGTAGGATTTAGCAATGATAAATATTGTAAATCGCAGGTTACGCATGCATAATCAATCAATCAATATTACAAAACACTTTGTAATATCGATTCAATAAATAATATATAATGCTGGACATTTCACACAGCCCCATGATTGATAGAATACCTACAAAAATCATTTACTTTGTAATACATACTTATCATACAAAGAATACCCGAGACAAGTAACTGCAGAAAAGCAAACATTTGTCCCACGGCGGGAGTCGAACCCGCAACCAACCAATCCCTGAGCCACGGAATAGTAAGAGCCACATACATAAACAGAGACACCTTAGAACTTAATTTAAAAACTAGATAGTGTATTTTCATTTGAACACAGGCAAGCAGTTAGTATTGCGACCCGAGGCTTTATCGTTTTATGAGCAATTATTAATAATATAATAATTACTGCCCGACTTAATATCATTACAATGTAAAATTGACAAAATAATCGAACTAGCAGAAACATTCAATTAAACTTGCGCAGGAGGGTAAATGTAATACCTCATTTTTGTAATATCGCAGGTTTTACACTTCTTGGGTTCGCTGCCCTCTACGGCGAATGGAGTCGGCGCCGCTGACGAAAGAGAAAAATCGCAATTGGAACACACATACATACATAAACACATACATAACTAATACACGGTCAAAGAGAGCAATGCTTTGAAAAGGTTTTAAGGAACAGCACCTAAAACTCACTAAGTTGTCATGATCATCAGCTTGTAGTGACCCACTGCTGGGCATAAGCCGCCTTCCCCAACCTCTGCACAGCCTTCTGCATCTCGGCACTGATCATCATCATGCTGAACGTAGGCCTCCCTCATGTATCTTTCAATTATTCCTTATTGATCATGAGGGAATTGTTACCATACTAACCACACTTGGCAGGCGGGTTGGCGAGCGCAGTACGGGATGTTGATACACGGAAAGACGCTGCTGCCAAACTTCCGGAGGTATCCCTTGGCAGATTTTTACTGCATCCACGAGCAAGAGAGTCGAGGCAACATTCTACTGCCGGCACCTTAGATTTAGGCTTAGGTTGGCAGGTGGTCTGCGGAGAGGTCCAATGAATCCCCGGACAACCAGTAAGTTATATATAACATTTAAAAAATAACTTCACAATTGCCATCGTAAATCAATATATCACCTAGAAGTTGCTATTACTTAAAATTTAAACTGCCTGATTTACAGTGATGAATTACAGTGATTACATTTGTTACCTAAATATTTAGACTGTTAGGTTGGCCAACTTTAGCTTAGCTCGCATAGCTAAGATCTTCACTTCGTTGGCTGACCAGACTACTCGATAATTGGCTATAATAGCAAGTATTTATTGGGAATTTTAACTTTATTTTGCTTCCTGAAACCTATTGATCTTTCCAAATCACTCGTCTCTTTCCTTTCAGTCGGAAAAAAACAGTGATTTAGAATTCCCAGTCCGTATACTTATACGATTTAGAATGAAGCCCAATAAGTTTTGAGGAACAAAAAATTTGTAACAATTCCCAATTAAATACTTCACGCTGAGTGATGTGCATTCTTATGGTTATTTAAGTCATTTTGATCGTTTGCTCGTGCCAATTTAGTATCAACACCTAGAGAACTCTCTCAAAAGACTTACTAAAATGACTTTACGGTCGCTGCATAAAGCTTAATATAGATGAGAAAATAAGCCAATATAAAGATGAATTTGAATAACTTTGTTACCTAGTTCTTAGGCTAACGCTTGGCTTTGTCTGATTTTAGTAAGTAGCTAAGGTAATCTTTCATGTTGCCAACCCGACACTTGAACCATCGGTATTTGGCTATAATTAGATTTGTTTTGTTACCTAAATTTGAATACGGTCTGTTCGGTTAATAAGCTTAGCTCGCATAGCTAAGGTAATATTTCCCTTACGTCGGCTGACCATCTGCTCAGCCGAGACCATTTAATTTTGAACACATAATTGGCTATAAAAGTTAGAAGTAAGGTCTTTCACATCTAATACAGCGTTAGCAACTGACTGCACGAAACGTCACAGTGCCTTGTTAGATGAAATAGAAAGATGTCCCACAAATGTGCAATATTAATTAGAATTTATTCCGAAAATTCCGGTTCTATAAACTGGCTTTTATGTTTTTAGTTTTTGTCAGAACGCTTGTACCATTCATTCGATTTCGGCTTCTTTAAAACACGTAACAATTTGGTTGTCTAGGCTACTAGTACAAAATATAAGACTATATTAAAACCTAGACTTACAAAAACTAATTAGACTATACATACACCTTATTATTTTATGGGAGATTTCATCCAACAGTTTTATGGCTTATGATGTGATATGGTGAATGAAAGTCACAACACAATTCTTAAATTGCGCATCATCTTATCATCCACAACCCATAGATACCTTACGTCTTGATGTAGGTCACTCCTGGGTTCTCCTACAACATGAAAGATGATTTAGGCAAGCGTAACTTACCCATTTCAAGCGTAACATTCCAGTCGCGCTTGGTGGGCGAAGCACCGTTTCTGAGCGACGGCGACGAGCCAAATATCTCCGTGTTGGGGCGAACCTCGGGCGGCGGGCACCCGCTTGTCGGTAGCGAACTGTAATTCAGTACAAATTATTTATTTACGTGTCGAATACAAATTAAATAACTGATTATATATAACGCTCAAAACATGCGGTGAGGTGCCGGCAGTAGAATAATGCCTAATCTGCCAAGATAAACCTTCAGAAGATGGGCAGCAGCGTCTTTCCGTGTATCAACATATCTTACTGCGCTCGCCAACCCGCCTGCCAAGCGTGACGAGTATGGCAACAACCTCCACATAATCTTGAAGATCTATGAGGGAAGCCTACGTCCAGCTGTGGACGTAGGCCGCAGTCCTACGGCGGAGATGGTGATGAGAACACTCGTATGTTACAACCATTCATTGTAATGTTAACGGGTTATTTTTCAAGTCAATTGTACGTTGAAATTCCATTTGGAACCTTTATGAGGAAATGGGAGTATTACAGGCGCTCGCGAAGTGTATACAATTACCGAGACTAGAAAACCAGTCTAACATTACAATCAATAGGTTACCTATTCACCGGGAGCAGGTTTAGTTGTTAGCTCCTACGTAGACTCAATTAGCTCATAATACAAACCTTTGTGGTTTATCTGTGCTATTTGTATGCAACAAAATGTGTTTGATTTTTAAGAACAATTAATATATAAAAAAATATAAAAATAATAGGTATTTTTTTTTATAAAATAAACAAAAGTATCAGATAAGTCATTTATGATTTTAGTAAGTGTTTGTTTTCTAATTTTTAATAAATGATCACTTATACGATTGGTTTCTTGATATGTAAGAGCCATTGTATGCATTTTTTTGCGTTTATGTTTTTAAATAAGTGGGTATATTTTCAAAGTTTGGTTAATACTATTGTATATAGTTGTGATAATAATATTGTTCGCCAGCAAGAGCCGTCCAACGGTACTCAACAACTTTTTTTGGCTGAGCGACGTATGAAAAAGATTCGGTTCAAACGTCAATTCGCACTGCTTTCTGAAGTTGCTAAAATAAACAGTTCTTGAACTGCCAGAACATCACATTGATAGTACAACATAATGTGATAGGAGAGTGCCTAGGATTAGATGACATTACTTTTAGTACTGCCCTCTAAGCTCTCTCAACTTGTCATCTGGGTTTTTATGTCTCCACCCCAACAAGTGTTACAGTTCGATATTACGGATTGTGCGAGTGAGAAATATCATAGATAGATACATAGGTAAGACAACAAACTAATAATAAGAAACATAAATCGATCGCCAGGTAGGCACACGCCGCGCCGTGAGAGCACTACACAGATTTTCAGTGGCGTCATATGAATATTATTTATGCAATGCTTGCTTGGGACAACTTCGGGAGCGATCAAATGGCTGGGTGCGACAATACGTTTAAAAAACACATTATGTACTTACAATTATTGCGCACAGTTGTATTTAAATATATTTCACCCAGTATTTCAGAGTATAATATGATTAAATACTTATAATTAGATACTTATCATGAGATACTTATAATTAGAGACCAGATTATATGCAACTGCTTTAGCATTCTGATTATTGCTTTATTTTCAATTTTGCTAGGTAAATAATTTATGAACGGATTAAATCTTACATTATAGTCCACAAGAGTACAAAATGTTTAGAAATTGTTAATTGTAATATTTTGTTTGTTATGTGTAATGTATTTGTGACTGAAGTCAACAATATGAACAACTTTTCATTATTAATACGCAAAATATTTTAAAATAAGCATTGGTTTTAAATTTTTCGGGCATCTGCAAGCGTAGTTTTTAACGTTGCATATAATCCGGTCTGTATAAATATAACAGCAGTGTAGACCACACCTATATTGCATGTTGTAGGATGAAAAGCTGACCGTTGCGCTTGATCTTATGTCACAATACCCCCGACCCATCCTGCCGATTGTGATGTTCCGACATACTGAAATAACACACATTACTGCAGTAATGTAAAGTAAACAAACTCAACTTCGCATAGGCGTGTATGTATCAATAGTACTGACTATTTTATTAGAGGCGGACTGGCAAGGATCCCAGCCAATAAGAGAGCACGAAAAAGGTATAGACATCATGGACGAGGTTTCTGCGATACAGATCTGTACTTCAAGTTTCTCAAGCCCCTGTCAAGCTGTAAGCCAGGACGCTACTCTACGAGTCGCCCAAAATCTCTTGTTAAGGAGCACTATACCCAGCAATGGGTGTCATGGGCTGATATGATGATGATAAAACAACAGTAATGTTTGCTTAAAAATTATCTTGAATATCACACTTAGCTAGCGTGAATGTGTCTCGTTGCAGGCTGAGCGCGACGAGCTCAGCTCGAGGCCGCGGTGGGCGCGCCTGCTGGAGGCGGCGGGCGGTAGCTAGCATGAATGTGTGTCTCGTTGCAGGCTGAGCGCGACGAGCTCAGCTCGAGGCCGCGGTGGGCGCGCCTGCTGGAGGCGGCGGGCGGTAGCTAGCATGAATGTGTGTCTCGTTGCAGGCTGAGCGCGACGAGCTCAGCTCGAGGCCGCGGTGGGCGCGCCTGCTGGAGGCGGCGGGCGGTAGCTAGCATGAATGTGTGTCTCGTTGCAGGCTGAGCGCGACGAGCTCAGCTCGAGGCCGCGGTGGGCGCGCCTGCTGGAGGCGGCGGGCGGTAGCTAGCATGAATGTGTGTCTCGTTGCAGGCTGAGCGCGACGAGCTCAGCTCGAGGCCGCGGTGGGCGCGCCTGCTGGAGGCGGCGGGCGGTAGCTAGCATGAATGTGTGTCTCGTTGCAGGCTGAGCGCGACGAGCTCAGCTCGAGGCCGCGGTGGGCGCGCCTGCTGGAGGCGGCGGGCGGTAGCTAGCATGAATGTGTGTCTCGTTGCAGGCTGAGCACGACGAGCTCAGCTCGAGGCCGCGGTGGGCGCGCCTGCTGGAGGCGGCGGGCGGTAGCTAGCATGAATGTGTGTCTCGTTGCAGGCTGAGCGCGACGAGCTCAGCTCGAGGCCGCGGTGGGCGCGCCTGCTGGAGGCGGCGGGCGGTAGCTAGCATGAATGTGTGTCTCGTTGCAGGCTGATCAATATCATTCCATGGAATTTATCGACATTTCTGGCGTGACAACCTCTTGGGCGTCCCTGATACGACCACAACGGAACTCAGTAAACCAATTCTTAACCATTGAAAATGATGGTGAAGAGTCCTCAGAGTCAGCCAGTGTTCCATGGTTTCGGTGGTGGTACATACGGAAAAAAATAAAGTTCTCTTTTTGTTAAAATTCAAGAGGTTTGTATGCTTTCAAGGGCTGTTATACACAACCTAAATGACGCAGCTTGGTAAAAATTTGACAGTAGTCTATTAACAGACCGCCCTGGTATCTGATACAAAAACCTTGTCCATAAAATAATATACAAAAAGAAGAGAATTAGTTTGATCACTTATGATCCTGCAACAGATGCGATACCTACTTAATTAAGTAATACTTACCCCACTGTACGTATCCGTCACGTGCCATATATCTGGCGATTTTTAAGCACAAAGAAAATACAGAAAAATGTTACAGAAATTCGCAGATATATCATTTCGTTTTGTTTTGTTGTCCTCAATGAGTACAACGAATTTATGGGCATTTCGGCAACTTTTGATGTACACACTTCTCATTTTGATAACAACATTATAGGTAATTTGACTGTTTTTATTTAAACTATCTAACTGTATAATTTCTAATATTATTTCGAGTGGTTCTCAAGATAAAATAAATTAAAAATATGTATAACTTCAATTCTATTCAATATCAATTCGTATTGGTCCAAATGTTATTTTGTTTGATTGAATAAATAAATAAATTATCTTTTTATATATCAAACGAAACGCAAGTTTCCCAAATAAACACTTTTGACCAAATAAATGCCACTAAGTTACTCAAATTTTCAAATATGTCATTTGGGTAAAAATAAACAGGTTCTCCGTGAGTTCTGAGAGTAGATATTTGATAGATATTCATGTGCTATTTCCGAATTCCAACTTGCAACCCATATTGAAGTAAATTAAGCCAAGTGCGTGTCGTGCCAAGCAGTGTATAGGATTTCTTTGGCTGCCGGTAGATAACAATTACTTTTTTAGTTTTGGGAGATATTTAGCGTTTCACTTATTTGTTTGGTAAAACCGAAGATACTGGAATACTTTATACCGAAAACTCAATTACTTTAGTACCTATCGTATTGTCAGACATACGAGTAGCCACACGGCTGCGAAGTTGTGGCATTTGGATGCCTAAATGTATGTATGTAAAGTGTGAAACGATAACGGCGCAGGCCTTAAGAGAATGCACCCATAACTTTGGTAGGTATGTACCTTCTTGGATAACAATAGACGCAGAAACGAGTCGTGGGGCACAGATCGCCTCTATTAGGTCCACCATTACTTTTTTCAATCTATACTCGCTAGCGAATTATGTTTATATTACTATATAGATTCGCTCTGGGGTGTACGAGACAAAACATTATTTCCTCCATATGATATTTTATAAGATGTTAGATTTTGAGTCAGAACTACCTAAAACTACAAATTTTCAAATATGTAATTTTGAAAAAAAAAACGTGACTGTTTTAACAAAATTGAAATTGCTCTTGCACATTCTGTAACTGCCGCATCAAGGCAATCTTTTATATCATCATCATTACCGACCGACAGCAGCAATTTTGGTAAATATACCGATCTCGGCGATTAACAGATTCATTATCATCTCTCGGATTTTGCTCTTCATAAACCGATGCAATGCTGCTCATGGTTCTGAAAATATCGCGATATAAAAACGAATGCGCTCCTAAGCTAATACTGTTGATTTTACGGAAAAATGTAAAAGTAATGACATAAAACGACGATAAAAAAAATCTATTTTTATTTATCATGAAATGAGTCAAGACATTTCCAATATGGCGGCGCAAGCAGCAAAGATACGAGGTAGCAAAGTTGAAATTCGGAAAGAGGAGCACATTCCTTCTCAGTCTATAAAAATCCTCACTTTCGTAACTAAAAATTTAAAAAAAGAGGTAAAAATAAAGAGGAAAAAAAATTGTTATAGGTAGAGGTTACTGCTTAACATCAGGTGGGCCTTCGGCTTGTCTCGTCATTTAGTAGGAAAAAAAACTTCCGAAAAACTGCAGGTAAAACTACAAAATGACTACTAGCTGTGATAAACATGTTTTAACCTAACACTTCCTTGGTGACAAATCATTGACTAAACGCACTTTTGCCTAAAATTTCATTTCGACGAAAATAACCTAGGACCATACAAATCGAACCCGCTTGTTGTAACTAATTGTTCGCCCAGATCATAGAACGAGCAAGATTTACTTCTTTCAATGAAGTCTCGTCTTAGTTAGTATCTGTAATCTGTGGTCTTAGACTGGATTGCTGAAATTCCCCAAACATTAATTGGACATTTTGAAATTACATCGTGCTGTGACTTAGTAATAGATTTTGTCCAATGATATGCACTAATGGAGTATGTACAAATGCATTTTATTGCTATTGCGGTGGAAAGGCTTTCCTTTGGAAAACTCATGTTGGTTTCAACACTATGCCCTTCCTTGCATATAACGTCTGAGAAGTCTGCGTCTCGGTTTTGCAGTGGTTAGGCTTTCCTTTGGAAAACTCATGTTGGTTTCAACACTATGCCCTTCCTTGCATATAACGTCTGAGAAGTCTGCGTCTCGGTTTTGCAGTGGTTAGGCTTTCCTTTGGAAAACTCATGTTGGTTTCAACACTATGCCCTTCCTTGCATATAACGTCTGAGAAGTCTGCGTCTCGGTTTTGCAGTGGTTAGGCTTTCCTTTGGAAAACTCATGTTGGTTTCAACACTATGCCCTTCCTTGCATATAACGTCTGAGAAGTCTGCGTCTCGGTTTTGCAGTGGTTAGGCTTTCCTTTGGAAAACTCATGTTGGTTTCAACACTATGCCCTTCCTTGCATAATATAACGTCTGAGAAGTCTGCGTCTCGGTTTTGCAGTGGTTAGGCTTTCCTTTGGAAAACTCATGTTGGTTTCAACACTATGCCCTTCCTTGCATATAACGTCTGAGAAGTCTGCGTCTCGGTTTTGCAGTGGTTAGGCTTTCCTTTGGAAAACTCATGTTGGTTTCAACACTATGCCCTTCCTTGCATATAACGTCTGAGAAGTCTGCGTCTCGGTTTTGCAGTGGTTAGGCTTTCCTTTGGAAAACTCATGTTGGTTTCAACACTATGCCCTTCCTTGCATAATATAACGTCTGAGAAGTCTGCGTCTCGGTTTTGCAGTGGTTAGGCTTTCCTTTGGAAAACTCATGTTGGTTTCAACACTATGCCCTTCCTTGCATAATATAACGTCTGAGAAGTCTGCGTCTCGGTTTTGCAGTGGTTAGGCTTTCCTTTGGAAAACTCATGTTGGTTTCAACACTATGCCCTTCCTTGCATAATATAACGTCTGAGAAGTCTGCGTCTCGGTTTTGCAGTGGTTAGGCTTTCCTTTGGAAAACTCATGTTGGTTTCAACACTATGCCCTTCCTTGCATAATATAACGTCTGAGAAGTCTGCGTCTCGGTTTTGCAGTGGTTAGGCTTTCCTTTGGAAAACTCATGTTGGTTTCAACACTATGCCCTTCCTTGCATAATATAACGTCTGAGAAGTCTGCGTCTCGGTTTTGCAGTGGTTAGGCTTTCCTTTGGAAAACTCATGTTGGTTTCAACACTATGCCCTTCCTTGCATAATATAACGTCTGAGAAGTCTGCGTCTCGGTTTTGCAGTGGTTAGGCTTTCCTTTGGAAAACTCATGTTGGTTTCAACACTATGCCCTTCCTTGCATAATATAACGTCTGAGAAGTCTGCGTCTCGGTTTTGCAGTGGTTAGGCTTTCCTTTGGAAAACTCATGTTGGTTTCAACACTATGCCCTTCCTTGCATAATATAACGTCTGAGAAGTCTGCGTCTCGGTTTTGCACAGTGGTTAAACGGGCGCCTTGGAAATATGCTGTGCCCATGATGATCACCCGTCTTTGCCCACTGGCCTTCTTTTAATTCTTGTATTGATAGATAAATTATTTATTGTACATTCACCAAAAAAACATGTAATAATGTATTATGTATATAATATATGATGTATTAATTCTCCATAAGTTTTAATGATCTATTCAAGATTATCCTTGGGCAACATTTTGATGAATTCCATAAATCGCAAACCCACCATCTATCAAAATTCCTCCTCGAAAATCGATTTGTATTGACGTTATCTCGACATGTTTTAAATTTCATCTTAATACGTTCCTCTGCATAAGTTATACTCAAAAACAAAATTACCATATTTTATAAAAAAAAACTCTTATAAAAATTGGCTTCAACTAATGTAATCTTTTTAAGTTGTAAACTTAGATTATATAATTACATTAATGCTGAGTGCTATTGCGTTTTGCATACTGTTTAAGCACCAGAACAAAATGAGTACTCTTTGTACAAGGAAGTCGCCGCCAGAGATATCGTAAGGAGGCTATTCCATACAAAATTACAAGGACCAGAAGTAGAAAAGTAAGCGTTATTTAGAATTGGGAGTTGTGTGCACCCATAAAACTGTACAGATAACTTAGTAACCGACCGTACATCAAAAGGTACCGGAAATGTGCTTATTTTAAACAACGAAATATGCACATAATAAAGTGCTGTGCGGTGCCGGCAGTAGAATGTTACCCTCCTCTCATGCCCATGGATGCAGTAAGAGCCTGCTAAGGGATACCTCCGGAAGATGTGCAGCAGCGTCTTTCCGTGTATCAACATCCTATACTGCGCTCACCAACCCGCCTGCCAAGCGTGGTGAGTATGGCAACTACCCCTCATGGAGATCCATGAGGGAGGCCTGTGTTCAGTAGTGGACGTTTCACGGCTGAACTGATGAAGGTGCGAAGTTGTCAATTCGCAATGCAAGTAAAGGAAGAATTCGCTGCAATGGCTGCAGGCGCTGCCGTAAATAAATAAAGTGCATGTTTGATATCACTGAAAGTTAAAGCTACTGAGCTGATTGTTATGAAATACACCCCCCAACGCGTGACGTCAGTGCAGATCTGGTATCCTCAACCAGAATTAGAACAATAGATCGGTTATCATGTATTTATCTATTCCAGCCCAAACCATTACACCCCTACGCATTGAGCGTCTAGTCACATCTCAGACACCCCCGCTCTCTGTTGACTATTATTACACACAGTTTGGGGCAGCAGGTCCATGCAGCACCAAGCCGAACTAGTGGCAATCGCCTTTACTCAGAATAAACTTTATATGCACTTGCTTCTTAATGCGTATCTATTGCCAAGTTAAACGATTTCCCCTTCTTAATAAATCGCAACAAGATCATAATTAAAATTTGGTGTCAGTAGCTTTAGACTTAGTTCACAAACATTTTGAACGGGAATCGAACCCGCAACCCTCTCCACGCCAGCCAACTACTCACTTGAAATAGTTTCACTTCAAGTATTCATATTTTTTTTAATTAAATTAAAGTGAAAGTTTTAGCTAAAATAAACAAAATACACATTAGCTTTGTAAAAACACATAATAGCTTTGCCACTTAAATCATTACAGTAGCAGCAAAAAAATTAAGGAATCTCATATGAGTGTGTTCAAGGTGCGCGACTTTTTTTGCACTCGAGTAGTTTAAAATCATGGATTCTGAAAAAGTAATCCGTTCAGAATCCATGGGGACCCCCTAGTTCGCAAAATTTGCGAGTTAGGGGGTTATTTGATAATGAATAAATACTTACGCAGAGTTGTGCAAAGCAGGTGGTGGATTGGAGAAGGCTTGCGGCGCCTCGGCTGGTATGGCTGAAAGAAACCAAATTGTTTATTATTAATATAAAAAGTTGCTGCTGTTTGAGGCTTTAGCCGCGTTTTTATTTTTGCACGAAAGCCTAATTATTTAGTGTTAGTAATATCTGTCAGTGGAAGTCCCGTCAAAATCGGTCTTGCTGTTTCGGAGATTAGCGTGAACAGATGAACAAAAAAAATTGTATCTTCGTTATAGATATTCATTCACTTCACTAATCTCATCCAAGTTGGATGTTGGTTGACTAAACGAATCGAGCAGTGGCTCACGAAATGAAAATCAGAGCCAGTGCCTCAAGTCTGCACGCGCAACATTCGTACTCCGGAGATTGTCCACCAGTCATACTGGGAGCACACACCAATATACCACACAATGAAACAGTCAAGTATCATCCAGATCGCAGACTAACGAGGAGAACTCACCTGCAAAAAAGGGGAGGAACTTAAAAAACCGATACCGGAACCTGCAAAGGCTAATGGGCAGAAACTCATTTCTGAGTCTGGACAAAAAGCTCCTAGTGTACCAGATGGTGCTAAAGCCCGTATGGACTTACGGCATCTAGCTTTGTGGACCTGCATGCAAGACCAGTATAGCTATCACCTAAAGAGCGCAAAACGGCATCCTTAGAAATGTATCAAATGTTGATGAGCTGCACAAGAAACCCGAAACCAACACCATCAGCGAGGAAATAAAGCTGAACTAGGCAAGTACAGGCAGCTGCTAACCGTCCAGGCAATCTTCTAGCTATACAGCTCAGTACCAGAAGCTACCACAAAAGGCTAAAAAGACAGAAAACCATAGAACCAGGAACATTCCCAGAAAAGTTTTTAGATAGTAACTGCTTGCAGGTAAGAATGAAACACCAAAAAAGACTACTGTATCAGCATGCTAAACAAAATACAAAAATATTTATTTGCGTTACCAAGAAATATAACAATTCAGATTCAGTACTAACACAGACAGAAACCTAATCACTATCAAATCGAGACAACCACACTGATAATATTTGAAATGTTTGTGCATTATTATTATTATGAGCCATTTGGGTCCCACTGCTGGGCAAAGGCCTCCCCTGATTCCATATATCCCGATCCTGAGCTTCTTCCCTCTGAAAGCCGCTAAGCTGAAGTGAGACTGGACTGGCAAAGTCTGCCGCATGCCGTTTGAGCTGTGGGCAAAGGTAGTCACGAAGTGGCGGCCTGGCCCGGCGGAAAGGCGACGCAGCAGACCGAAGCGTAGATGGCGGGACGAACTCGATCAGTACATAGTTTGTGCTTAATAAATAATAAATAACTCAATAATAAATTGTCAAATTTGAAATTAAATATTTGGATCTTTATTTTCAGTCATGCATAAGAGTATAATACATATCCCATAAAATTTATGCATCCTGACAAAGTATAGTATCATCCTGATATGTGGTAACTGACCTTCTTGTGCAGTGGGTGGACCGAGAGCACTGTTTGACTCCTTCAGATGAGCCAAGGTGTGGGGCGGCAGAAATCCAGTCCTGTAGAAGTGCTCCTTCTCAAATACCGTGGCATGAACAAACTTGCACTTTGGAAAATTACAAACTGTATTTTGAAAGTTTTTACAGAATGTATAAACACCAGGCAGCTGCGAGAGGATGAGCTCGTGCACATAGATGCATGTGGAGCCTCGGGTGCACATTCCTCGAGCAAACTGTCGACACATTGTCTTTTCTGGAACTTTCTCTACTACAAGTTCATTCTTCTCAGTTTTTGGCTCAGACTTGATTGTTGATTTATCATTATATTCCTCATCTACAACCTCTTGCTTTGGGATGACGAGGTCTGGAGGTGGAGAGTTGGGCGGCAGCGGGGGCTGTACCGGCTGTGCCATGTTGGACTTTGGAGCCTCCTCCTGCACGGGTTCTTGCTTATCGGAATTAGACGAATTTGAACAATCAGAAGTTTGAGTCGGTGAAGACGACTTCAGATACTTTCTCATATGCTTGAAGTTAGGTGATGGTCGAAAGTTGATACATTCTACATCACCTGTCAATTTATTATTCTTTTTGCCTGGAAATAACATAAATGTGAATAATGAGAATGGCTGAACTATTTTTTTCACTTCTTCCAAATAAGGTAAAACAGGGGCATTACAAGAATGAACTCAGGATTTTGGCCAAATCTTTCACTCATTCAAGAACATATTGGCAACAACAACGGCCATGGTAGAGGCAAACAGCAATGGCGAGATGACCTGGATGCATTTAAGTCCACATGGCCAGTTACAAGGTAACATAATAAAATTTGTTTTTAAATTCATACAGCAAGATCCATAGCTTAGATAATAAAATGTTTACATAGTTCCAGCTAGTCATACAATTTATAAGCAATAAATAAGTAAAGCAATGCACCATGAGAAGTGAAGAAAGAACAGGGAGATCTTTGCCCAGCAGATTTTCAGTCTTTGTTGAAATATTTTTTGGTTTCAAGTTTTATGCCAATTTTTTATTACTAGGTACTTTCAGATTAAAAATATTTAGAATATAGGTAAAGACATAATTAAAGGTGCTTCTAAATAGGAAAACAGAACTGGCAATTACAGTTGCAGTGATAAAATAAGTAGCCCTACTAAGGAAATTGGCAAAAACTATCATGGGTAACCATCAGTTAGTGAGATTTGCAAAGATATGCAATATTTTAGCTTATTCTGATATTCGAAAGTGGTTTTATTTATCTTGCAGTAAACAGATGGCATACATAGGAGCATTACAATAAAGGTTTGTAGGTAATTGATTGAGGGTGAATTCAATGCTTGGCAGTTTGTAAATGTATGAAATTAATTGTAGATTTTAAATTCGTTATCTCACTTTTGTTTGGCCAAGAATTTAGTCGTACAATCCCAAGCCCATTTGCCGGTTTTTTATCAACCGAGAAAAAACTATTGCAAGGCGCTGATCGCACCTTTCAGTAGTTATTTCACTTTCAATAGTTCGACGTAAATGTAAAGTTATAAATGTATGTAAACAGAATAATAAGAGCTTACCTAATTCCGAAGCCTGCATTTGTGTGGTTTGCTAGGGTACTTCATAGGTAGAATTTTAATTCTGTCCCTTTAAGTTTTAACTAAAAAACAAAATGTCTGATTCACTAATGTTTTGTAGAATAAGTTCTTATCAGGTAAACGATGCACAACAACACACCACATCACATTTTATTACGAAACAACGTTGACCAAATTAAAACTAGACAAAATGGCCGCCCTGACTTGGTTTGGTAATCTCAGTTCAATGACACGTCCGACCGAACCGACCGACATGACGGGCAGTCTGGCTATAGTGTTCTGTGGTCTGGCTGCCTGGCTGGAGCGATTTATTCACAGAACAATAAATATTACCTACTCCTCAGAATAATAACGTAATAGAAACCTGGCTAAAATAGCAACCAAAATCTATCATTCTGTACTCTTTTTACTTATGACATTTTAAAGGAGCTGGAAAGAGGTGCATATACAGTTGTATCTTCGCTAATTTACAAGGTTGGCGTAGAATAACTGTCAAATTATTATTGCTAGTGATGTAACTGTGTCGACAATAAAATCGATAAAACTAATATTTCGTTAGCCATAATAAACAGAGATTTTAATTTTAAATAATAGTAAGTATTGCTTACAATTTCTTACTTTCAGATATAGCTGAAAATTATTTCTCACAAAATAGAATATCTACCTTATTCTATTTAAACCCACTTGGAAAGCGTATTTACTTGTGCTTACCTTAAAGTATTTAATTTTTTTACAGGAAGAAAGTTACGAATCTGTGGTCAGTAATTGAAAACGTTATCATACATTTTTATATAAATTAAATTTTGACCAAATGACTTTACCAGTTATAAACACAGAGAATCAAATTGTATGAAGCAAATAATTATCAAAATATTATTGAGGCCTTAATACAAAAGAAAACAAATTAAATAAAGCTAAAAAAAAGCTATAATTTATTTTCGCTATTATTAGATAAGAGCAAAAAGGGTTGAGAAAATTAAGGTTAAATAAATTGGTATTATAAACTTTATTTCAATGAAAATAAAAAGTAACCGTCCACAAATTGCAGTCTTCATTTCTTTTATTCTTATCACTAGTTAGTTATCAGAACATATAGTTTAAAATACTGTTATTATATCACAGTTTTAGCAGGTACAATGTTAATCATAATCAACTAAAAATCTTGAAATCAAAGGATAAGTAATATTTATCTAGGTACCTACATAAGCTGTGAAAAATATAATATTCTAAGTTTACCTAAAAAAATAGATACAACCGTTTGTGTCGCTAACGCATGTTTTGACATTCTCAAAGGAATTAAAATTCATAGGGTACTTCCTGTTGACCTAGAACTATGAAATTTGGCAAGGTATATCGTCTTATACTGTAAAATCCAAATACTATACATTTGCATTTTCCAGGATTAACATAGCCATAATAACTTAAATTATGGCTATCCCACTCTAAAAGTTTTCGAATCGCCATTTCGTCAATAGCTAAGGCACAAAATAGGGTTTTTTCAGGATTTTGCTGCACTCTCAACTTGATGGCATCCAATGCTTCGGTTGTAAAGCCGGGGTTACAATTCAATCCTTTATACCACGCGGATATTGTTTTTTGATGTGGCAATACATTTTAGAATAGCTCCCGTATGCCTTTAGCTGCCTTTGGTGATAAATAATTTAGAGTAACTGCAATTTTTTTCAGCCCCAAGCTGCTTAAGGTTTCTCCTTCTTATTTTTGCAAAAATCTTTTCACCACGTCATTTTTATTAAAAGAACCCAAAAGTGCTAAATGACCAGGTTCAATGTTTTCCTGTTGTAACTTTTCAACCAAAATGTCCCAGAGATCGGAATTCTTCTTACAGCTCCGAAAATGTCTTTTTCAATATGTCTATTTTCTGGTGACGATGTTCACTGACTTTCTTAACACTTTGTAATTCATTTTCCAATTTTGCAATTTTATTTTTATAGATGTCTATCTCGCAGTTCACAATTTTTTTGTATAAATCATATATCTCCAACTGTGAATCTCTTTTTGATTCAACATCAGGGGTTACTTTTGCTTGTTTATTGTCAGTCAATGGTGTATTTTCCTGAGAATCCAATAATGGCCTCTGAAATATTTTTAAAAATAAATTGTTACACCATAACCACATTTGACATGATAAGTACGTAAAGCCATTTTACACACACAAGCCACATTTCATCATCATTATCTGAGCCGTAGGACATTCACTGCTGCGTATAGACCTACATTATGAATTTACTGATTATGACGGATTGTTGCCATGCTCACCACGCTTGGCAGGCGAGCTGGCTAGCGAAAAGACGCTGTTTGATATCTTTGTAAGATGGAATTATTCTTACTGCATCCCCGGGCAAGATAAGAGAGGCAACATTCTACTGTCAACACCCCACGGCACGGTTTAATGTCGATGATATGATGACACGGCACGGTAATATGATGATAAATTCTTCATTAAACAGTCAAAAGATATTTTACCTTCAAGTTCAAATGAGGTGCTTGAAAGTGAGAAATTGACCCACTTGGCCCTGTAATGTTAGTGTTCTCAGGTAAATTTATTGATTGAATGGCATCTTCCGTAAGACGCCGATATTTTATTTTGTCTGTTAGTGTAAATTAATTTTCCCAAAAATGTTTGGAACAAATGTCACTATGATTTTTCGGTATACCTCTACAATTACTTCTGGATATCCGTTGTAGCCACATATCTCCTATTTTGTAATCTTTAGGGAATCTAAAACAAGGAACGGTGTCTCAATAATATCGATACTTATAATGATTAATTTTACAGCACTACGATAACCAAAAAAGTTTGGAAAAAACGGAAGAAAAGGGAATAAAATGGTTCAAATGTATCTAGAACTTCGATTTTAGAAGATATACAACAATTTTCCGACCATATTAATACAATTCATGCAAATTTTACACAAAAACTCACCGATGAAAGTTACCAACTTGTCCGTATTTTCTTTTCGTGATGAATGTGATTTGCAGTCTTTTACTACACACGCCATATTTAGCACATATATTATCGATAGAGTGTTTAAAGATTCTTATAATTCCTTTTTACACGCTTTTTTGTAAATTTTCTCACAAAATAAATAGAATTTACCAACAACACACCACAAATTACGAACCAAACAAAACGCGACCATGTTATGTTGATCTTACTTGACATAATCATGATCGTGTCAGACACGTCATTTTAATTTACTAGCTTTATACGTCATAAGTCGACCAAATTTATAACCATTTGACAGTTCATTTGCGCCAACCTTGTAAATTACGAAGATACAACTGTATATGCACCTCTTTCTAGCTCCTTTAAAATGTCATAAGTTTAAAGAGTACAATGATTGATTGAGTAGAAGTGATTGAGTAGAATGATTGATTTTGGTTGCTATTTTAGCCAGGTTTCTATTACGTTATTATTCTGAGACCTACTCTATCGAGCGAGTTTACGGATATTACATATTTTATGCGACACTAAGAAGCGACAGACAGACGTCAGACAGTCACAGAGAAGATAACGTGTGGTAATGGCTCAGAATAATAACGTAATAGAAACCTGGCTAAAATAGCAACCAAAATCAATCATTCTGTACTCTTTTAACTTATGACATTTTAAAGGAGCTAGAAAGAGGTGCATATACAGTTGTATCTTCGTAATTTACAAGGTTGGCGTAAATGAACTGTCAAATGGTTATAAATTTGGTCGACTTATGACGTATAAAGCTAGTAAATTAAAATGACGTGTCTGACACGATCATGATTATGTCAAGTAAGATCAACATAACATGGTCGCGTTTTGTTTGGTTCGTAATTTGTGGTGTGTTGTTGGTAAATTCTATTTATTTTGTGAGAAAATTTACAAAAAAGCGTGTGAAAAGGAATTATAAGAATCTTTAAACACTCTTGCGATATGTGCTAAATATGGCGTGTGTAGTAAAAGACTGCAAATCACATTCATCACGAAAAGAAAATACGGACAAGTTGGTAACTTTCATCGGTGAGTTTTTGTGTAAAATTTGCATGAATTGTATTAATATGGTCGGAAAATTGTTGTATATCTTCTAAAATCGAAGTTCTAGATACATTTGAACCATTTTATTCCCTTTTCTTCCGTTTTTTCCAAACTTTTTTGGTTATCGTAGTGCTGTAAAATTAATCATTATAAGTATCGATATTATTGAGACACCGTTCCTTGTTTTAGATTCCCTAAAGATTACAAAATAGGAGATATGTGGCTACAACGGATATCCAGAAGTAATTGTAGAGGTATACCGAAAAATCATAGTGACATTTGTTCCAAACATTTTTGGGAAAATTAATTTACACTAACAGACAAAATAAAATATCGGCGTCTTACGGAAGATGCCATTCCATCAATAAATTTACCTGAGAACACTAACATTACAGGGCCAAGTGGGTCAATTTCTCACTTTCAAGCACCTCATTTGAACTTGAAGGTAAAATATCTTTTGACTGTTTAATGAAGAATTTATCATCATATTACCGTGCCGTGTCATCATATCATCGACATTAAACCGTGCCGTGGGGTGTTGACAGTAGAATGTTGCCTCTCTTATCTTGCCCAGGGAGGCAGTAAGAATAATTCCATCTTACAAAGATATCAAACAGCGTCTTTTCGCTAGCCAGCTCGCCTGCCAAGCGTGGTGAGCATGGCAACAATCCGTCATAATCAGTAAATTCATAATGTAGGTCTATACGCAGCAGTGGATGTCCTACGGCTTAGATAATGATGATGAAATGTGGCTTGTGTGTGTAAAATGGCTTTACGTACTTATCATGTCGAATGTGGTAAAGGTGTAATAATTTATTTTTAAAAATATTTCAGAGGCCATTATTGGATTCTCAGGAAAACACACCATTGACTGACAATAAACAAGCAAAAGTAACCCCTGATGTTGAATCAAAAAGAGATTCACAGTTGGAGATATATTATTTATACAAAAAAAATTGTGAACGAGTCGAGATAGACATATATAAAAATAAAATTGCAAAATTGGAAAATGAATTACAAAGTGTTAAGAAAGTCAGTAAACAACGTCACCAGAAAATAGACATATTGAAAAAGAAATTTTCGGAGCTGTAAGAAGAATTCCGATCTCTGGGACATTTTGGTTGTAAAGTTACAACAGGAAAACATTGAACCTGATCATTTAGCACTTTTGGGTTCTTTTAATAAAAATGACGTGGTGAAAAGATTTTTGCAAAAACAAGAAGGAGAAACCTTAAGCAGCTTGGGGCTGAAAAAAATTGCAGTTACTCTAAATTATTTATCACCAAAGGCAGACGTTTATACGGGAGCTATTCTAAAATGTATTGCCACATCAAAAAACAATATCCGCGTGGTATAAAGGATTGAATTGTAACCCCGGCTTTACAACCGAAGCATTGGATGCCATCAAGTTGAGAGTGCAGCAAAATCCTGAAAAAACCCTATTTTGTGCCTTAGCTATTGACGAAATGGCAATTCGAAAACTTTTAGAGTGGGATAGCCATAATTTAAGTTATTATGGCTATGTTAATCCTGGACAATGCAAATGTATAGTATTTGGATTTTACAGTATAAGACGATATACCTTGCCAAATTTCATAGTTCTAGGTCAACAGGAAGTACCCTATGAATTTTAATTCCTTTGAGAATGTCAAAACATGCGTTAGCGACACAAACGGTTGTATCTATTTTTTTAGGTAAACTTAGAATATTATATTTTTCACAGCTTATGTAGGTAGGTACCTAGATAAATATTACTTATCCTTTGATTTCAAGATTTTTAGTTGATTATGATTAACATTGTACCTGCTAAAACTGCGATTTAATAACAGTATTTTAAACTATATGTTCTGATAACTAACTAGTGACAAGAATAAAAGAAATGAAGACTGCAATTTGTGGACGGTTGCTTTTTATTTTCATTGAAATAAAGTTTATAATACCAATTTATTTAACTTTAATTTTCTCAACCCTTTTTGCTCTTATCTAATAATAGCGAAAATAAATTATAGCTTTTTTTAGCTTTATTTAATTTGTTTTCTTTTGTATTAAGGCCTCAATAATATTTTGATAATTATTTGCTTCATACAATTTGATTCTCTGTGTTTATAACTGGTAAAGTCATTTGGTCAAAATTTAATTTATATAAAAATGTATGATAACGTTTTCAATTACTGACCACAGAATCGTAACTTTCTTCCTGTAAAAAAATTAAATACTTTAAGGTAAGCACAAGTAAATACGCTTTCCAAGTGGGTTTAAATAGAATAAGGTAGATATTCTATTTTGTGAGAAATAATTTTCAGCTATATCTGAAAGTAAGAAATTGTAAGCAATACTTACTATTATTTAAAATTAAAATCTCTGTTTATTATGGCTAACGAAATATTAGTTTTATCGATTTTATTGTCGACACAGTTACATCACTAGCAATAATAATTTGACAGTTATTCTACGCCAACCTTGTAAATTAGCAAAGATACAACTGTATATGCACCTCTTTCCAGCTCCTTTAAAATGTCATAAGTAAAAAGAGTACAGAATGATAGATTTTGGTTGCTATTTTAGCCAGGTTTCTATTACGTTATTATTCTGAGGTAGGTGGCCCACAAAATGACGATTTTTCTGTTTCAATCTTCTTTGTACGGAAATGACAGTCAATGTCTTTATTCTTCATGATTTAAACTCCGCTTAGAGATGAAATTACATATAGGTACTGGTAAAATCAATTTCAAATTTTCAATTCAAAAATACAATACAAAAATACAAAATTCAAATTCAAGAAATTGAAAGACCTTTGGCCGTGGGGTGCCGGCAGTAGAATGTTACACCTCCTCATGCCCGTGGATTTAGTAAGAGCCTGCTAAGGGATACCATCGGAAGATGGGCAGTAGCGTCTTTCCGTTTATCAACAACCCGTACTGCGCTCGCCAACCCAACAAGTGGTGAGTATGGTAACTACCCCTCTTGGAGATCTATGAGGGTCGTGTGTTCAGTAGTGGGTGTTTAACGGCTAAAATGATGATGATGATGATGAATAAACCTTACCTACGAGTTCCAAGTCGGTCAAATCAATCCTTGACACTTTCTAAAGCCGGAAGTGCTTTAACCAACTAAGCTGCAATACCCGTGACGGGCTAGTCGAAATTTTTGAAAATATCATATCGGTTGAGTACCGGTTTAGCGCCATCTACAGGCTATTAAATAAAAAAAAAATATTATAATGCCGGACAAATGCACACAACCACATCTAGCCCCAAGCTAAGCAGAGCCTGTGTTATGTATGGCACAGAAATATTCTGTGGTTATGGGTACTAGATGACTGATAGATTAGAAAAATAGAGGGTGTATTAAAATATTATAATACAGGGTGTATTGGTGTATTGTATAGGTAATACTAATTTTATTTGTAATTCTACGTCAACTCTGCGTTGAAGTTATAGCTTTTGTGGATTTTTCTTGAATGAAATTCACCGGATCATGGAAAGTAGCGGTTATTGCACAATTACAAAAGGCTTAATGCTGAAGCATTCTCTACCAGCCAAACCTGTAGTTTAGAGTATGGTTGGCGTGCTATAATGGTACTTACTTAAAAACTAAACAAACAAAATTACATTTAATCAAATTACACTTCACGATAGAACAGTCGAGGGTTAAGCAAGGGGAGACGATGATGAACCTACGGGTATATTTTATCAAGAAAGTGCTTGCGGGTAAGTTGCTTGAAACAGTCCTTTGATTGTACCTTTTTGATGTCGAGGTGTAAATCATTCCAAAGTCGAACAGCCTCCACTGAAAAGGAGTCATCCCGAAAAGAAGTACTATGCTCTGGAATGTCCAGTAGTAAGTTTTCGGAAGATCTTAGCTGTCTGTTGAGAATGTCAGTGCGAAAACGGAACCGTGTCTTGAGGTAGTCGGGAGTGAAAGGGTCTTTGAGAACAGAGAAGAGTAAACATAGGATTCTGAGATTTCTGCGTTGTCGAATGGGAAGCCATTTAAGTTGGGCACAGATGTGTACTAATTCGAAAGGTTCTGTGTGTCTACCATGAGTTGTCGCTGTTAGATCGCCTGCCGTTACTACAGTAGTAATAGCACGTTACTATGACATCTGTCAGATTTGTAACACATGGTACCAAATTCTAAACAAATAAAGCTCAAACTACAGTAGCTATAGTATAGTTTACTACGTATTTTAGTACCAAACTATCCGCTAGAGGCGCTGTACAAGTTTTCATACATTTCTTTAACTACGGTCGCTGGCGAGTATAGATTGTGAAAACTCATGGTAGACCTACTGACCACCGTTAGTTTTACGACTTTCCAGGATTCGGTGATTTTCATCCGAGAAAAGTCCTCAAAAGCTGTAACTTCAACGCAGAGATGCCGTAGATGTACAAATAAATTTAGTATTGTTCTTGGCTTAGTTAGCTTTAGTTGGTATTGACCTTTATTGTTATTGTAGTATAGTATAAGTGCTGGGCAAGCCTAATCTATCCAACAATCTCCCAGGCACTGCAGCATAAAAATTAACTACCAGTAGTATATGTTTTTCTTTTATTTAAGGTTTCTTAGGTGTATTTCTATTTTTTTTGAGATTTATTTGTATGATGTCTCGACGATCTCTATAGTTTTAATTTCGTTTATTCGACCTACATGTACCTAGTTTTTGCCGTAACTAGTTTTATTCGCTTTTGTTTTCACTGTGCCGAAGCAGTTCTCGTTTCTTTTTACAAGCCTAAGAGCTTAGTTAGAACGAGACACTCACATGCTTAAGCAACACAAACAGGTCTAAAATAATTATTAAAAAGCTAAATATAATTAGGTTAACCTAAAATATACTAGGTACATTGATAATTTTGTACCATTTCTGACCTTTATGAATAAACGATGTTGATGGCCTTACTTTTCTAAACAATTAGTTTTGATGTGAAACATCTTATGTGGTGGTTGGAGCGATCGCGCAAGGTACGACGCTGAAGCAATTTATTACAAACTGTCTAACCCAAAGACTACCTACGACATGGATTTTCAGAGTAATTCAATGAAATAATTTATTTGCCTCAACTTTGATGACCAGGGTTAAATCGCGAAGAGTTGAAGAAGCGAAGGGAGGCCTTTCCCCTGCACTGGGACACAAATGGCTGAAAAATAAATACTTAAATAAAATAAAAGTATGGTAGTGGAGATGGGACTGAAGCTGTTACCGAGACTGGTTGGCCGAGAGATATTCGACGACCTCGAGGCATTGTGAACGCTGTAGGGAAGCAATGGATCAAACTGGCCTATACTCAGCAGTGGATGCTTTAGGCTGGTTAAATATTTAGTTTTAGTATGAGAAAAAATGTTGCCGTGGGGTGCCGGCAGGAGAATAGTGCCCCACCTCTGATGCCCGTGGATGCAATAAGAGCCTGCTAAGGGAATATCCTGGAAGATACCAGCGTCTTTCCGTGTATCAACATCCCGTACTGCGCTCGTCAACCCGCCTGCCAAGCGTGGTAATTATGGAGATCCATGAGGGAGGCCTGTGTTCAGTAGTGGCTGTTTTACGGCTAAATTACTGATGAGAAAAGTTATGATTCTCAGGCGGTATAAACCACGCTCTCGGTGGGCGAAAGGCGCATGCTCCAATCTGGACAAAGAAAGCTCAAAATGTCCGAGGTTTTCAAAGCCCCGTAAGTAATTTATTTTTTCAGCTAAGTATTTGTAACAGATGTATAGAACTGATATTTTTCGTAGTGCTCCGGCGAATGAGAAGAATGTGCGGTATGTGAGACGGGCGCTATCACTATCGCCGCATCAGTCTTGTTCGTTGGCCACGGACGTACCGCAGGATTTGCCGCTCAATGTTCCGGGGCCGGGGCTGCTGCCTCTGGCACCAGGAGAGTCCATGATCAACGTTTACGCGCATGTGAAGGAGAATCCCAGGTAAGCCAGCCTGTACCTGTCCCCTTGGGGCTTGGTGATGAAAAGAACCTTGGACCGTATGGAACCGACATAAACAAACATTGTTTTTGCGGGAAGCGGGTCGATGTCACAGATGCTACGATACTTACTGGGTGTTGTTTTGTTGTTTTCAGTTGTCCCTTGTCTTTTAAGTCTTTTAGGTTGTTTACTGCCAACCTACATAACCGTGGGGTGCCGGCAGTAAAATGTTACCCCTCCTCTCATGCCCGTGGATGCAGTAAGAACCTGCTAAGGGATACCTCTGGAAGATGGGCAGCAGCGTCTTTACTTGTATCAACATTCCGTACTGCGCTCGCAAACCCGCCTGCCAAGCGTGGTGAGTATGGCAACTAACCCTCATGGAGATCCATGAGGGAGGCCTGTGTTCAGTCGTGGCCGTATTACGGCCGAAATGATGATGATGAACCTACATAACTACGACTTCCTACATTAACAATTTTTGGGAAGTGTAAAACAGAATCGACTCCACGATTCTGTTTTACCGAAACAAAATGGTTACAGAAAGAAAAGTTACAGCAAACGTCGTAGAAGAGTCAGAAACCGTGGTAACAACAATCGTGACCAAAGCTCTTTCCAACTTGATGCAAAGCCTCGTTGCGAGGAAGCCACTTAGCATAGAAGCTGGAACATCTGGACCATCTGGCTAAATTATTAACACATATTTAACCGGGCAATAATAAAGGTAAATAACGCGATAAGTGTCGCGTTATTTACCTTTATTATTGCCCGACGTTTCGACAGGATTGCACCCATCGTGGTCCCGGGAGGACTAAATAACGCGATAAATACCCGGTTAAATATGTGTTAATAATGTGTCGTGATTGCGAAAGTTTAATAAAGACCATCTGGCTAAACCAAAAAACTCCCAGCAAAACAATAAAACTTTCCCAAATACCCCAACAAAAGCACATAAAGGCACAGTCCAACCGCGCCGCCGATGCTCTGCGAATCTAAAAAACAACATATAAAAATATTACTTGGTGTTTAGTCAGTCTTCACTTTGTCTTTCACCTACAAATTTTTAAAATGAGTGAATTGTTCTTAGTAGATTGACAATAAAGAGCTACCTTATTATTGCAAGTACCTAGGTAGGTTCTCCATACAAGAGCCTAAACAAATACCTACTTAATGGTAAGTAATCAAATCAGTAATGTCTTAGAATAATATCTATCAAAAAGTCGTTACGAATGACTGTGATTACTGATTACTTGAGCACTTTTCTAAGCCATCCAAAGATTAGAGACAAAAGAATTCCTTCTACCTATTTGCATTTGTCCTTGAATTGTTTAGTCATCGGTTCTTGTGCCAGAAAGCATAAATAAACCACAGAACACTAATATCCTACGGCATACCTAACTATGTTACAGTGTGTAATGTACATATCAAGCAAAACATTACAAGCACATCACCAGCTGATTAAAATCCGAGGAATGCCGTAAACTTTATGTTACCTATGTAAATCTACTTATCCTTTGCTTTAAATTTAACCGACTGACTTCAAAAAGAAGGAGCATCTCAGTTCGACTTTATTTTTTTGTAAGTACCTATGTTAGTTACGCGATATAACTGTGATATAACTCTGCCAATTAGGAATGGATTTGTACAGTATATTATTAAAAAAACTATACAGTATCGGTATCAGGGGTCCAGGGTTTGACTGGTTTGCTTCATATTTAGAAAATAGAACCCAATGCGTCCAAATTGAACATTATGACCATAACAATGGAAATATTATAAAAATATCATCTGACCTATTAAACATTTCAAGATCTATACCTCAAGGTAGTGTGCTTGGATGCATTTTATTCCTAATATACATAAATGATCTGCCTAAAGTTGTAGACTGCCCTTGTACCTTATTCGCCGACGACGTATCTATTGTTCTTCCTTGTAAATCTAACCTCCAACTAAACAAACTCCTTGATGAAAATCTATCAAAAATAGAAAATTGGCTTAGCGATCATAACCTTCAGTTAAACTTTAAAAAAACGAAGCTCATTCAGTTTAGACCCTATCAAAAAATCCCTTTAAACATACAGTTTTTATTCCACGACATTCCCCTTGATACTGTTAGTTACAGTCCCCTCCTTGGCATAATTATAGATTCAAATTTAAATTGGAAAGATCATATAAAAAACACTTCACTAAAATTATCACGATTCACTTACGCTTTGTACGAATTAAAAAAAACAACAGATATAAAAACAGCATTAACTGCGTATTACGCATATGCCCACTCGAGACTACAGTATGGTATCATGCTATGGGGCAACAGTGTAGACGTAAACAAACTTTTCATATTGCAAAAAAAGTGTATTAGAATTATTTATAATCTCGACCAAATGGTAAGTTGTAGACCTTATTTTGTTCAAGAACATATATTAACACTTGCAGGGATATATATATTAGAAATCAGTTTATTTGTAAAAAAGAATACAAACCTCTTCCCAGTACATTTTAGACCACCTCATTTAAGACCCCGCAATAGATTAGATATACCCTTCTCAAAACTTCAATTATTCCACTCCGGCCCTCAAGCCATGTCAGTAAAAATATATAATAAAATACCCCAAAATATAAAAAATGAAAACAACATAAATACATTCAAATCACTCTTAAAAAAGTTTTTAATACAACATAGTTTTTATTCTCTGCAAGAGTTCTTACAGTTTTAGGCAATACTAGTATTTAAATTTATTCTAAGGATTTCTAATGATCTCACTATTTTTTAGGTTAAGAAAATGTTCGTATGATAGATAGTTCTGTTATTTTATTTAGTGTTTGTGTTTTGTTTCACATAGTAAGATTTTTACTAAAATGTACTATGTACCTATGTAAGTGAACTAGATTCACCAAAATATAGTATTAAGTGCTTGGTACTTACTATACCAATTTTGCTGTGCCTTAACAGGGCGCATGTTTGATACTCCTATATTATTTTAAGACCTTGTAACTCAACATGCTTGCAATAAATGAATATGACTATGACTATGACTATGATTACTTATTATTTTTTGTGAGGTACCTAGGTAGGTCATGTCATGAGGTGTTCAAAACTCCTTTCTGATGATGGAATCCATGAGGAATTAAATAATTGTAATACAATGGAATTTAACACTTTGTACCTACGTAATGTTTGCTTATTTTTACACCTTTATGTTGATCCATCGAAGGAAATACTCAAATATTATAGGCGTAGGTACCTACATCATAGTGGTTTGGGTTTTTTCAGCAACAGTTTTTTTTAATTATAGTATTTTATATTATATTGATTATTTTACCAGCCATGAGAGATAGCACATAACATAAGCATTCATACGCATTATCGATCAACTACTTTGGATAATAAATAAGCGAACACTGGCTTCGTCTTGATAGATGTTGCTGTCCATTAGAACATTTGTATACTTACAGTGCACGAACCGGAATTTAGGTACAAAATAGCCCATCCTGACCCATCCCTAAACAATTGTAAAGAGGTTCGGCGAGCCCCAAAAAAATGGTGTAGGTAAGTATATTTATCAGCATAAACTTACACCATTTGTTGTTATATTGACAGTATAATGTGGGCTAGAGCTACCTGATGGTAGACGGGCCGACCCAACCCCAATGGACCCCAATATGCTGAACAACAGACCTTTTTCTTACATTTGCTGTGTAACTGGTGTAACGCTTCCCTCCTAAGTATAAGAACCAAACTCTCATTGTCTCACTGCATCTGGAAAGTTGCATAGCATACCGTGGGATCATTATCTTTTGCCCCAGTCTCTAGGGCAGGTACTGGCCCTATCGTAGGGCGCATTCAAAGCACCCGGTACCAGCTACCCAGGCTTTGGCATCGGGACAAAGAAATGCTGCCTGCATCAGGTACATGGTTTCAAAAGATGGGAACGAGACAATGGCAAATATAATCACTTCTCTGGCTACCCTGCCTTTATCAAAGAAAATATAACTTTGTGATTTACCGTTTGTTGAATTTTGGGGTTAGTAACATAATATTATTTTGAAAACCAAAAAACTCGAGATATATGTAGGTAAAGGTTATTGTTCAATAATTCTACATACCTATTAATTGTTTTGTTAGTTTGCCCTTGAATTAATTCCCCTGTGAAAAGCGCATCAATAACTGAGAAGGTAAAATGGGCGAACTACGACTATGGCTGTAATTAAAAACAACCGTCCACAAACAACTGGACGAAGAAGTAAGAGCCTGCTAAGTGATATCTCCGGAAGATGGGCAGCAGCGTCTTTCCGTGTATCAACATACCATACTGCGCTCACCAACTCGCCTGGCAAGCGGGGTGAGTATGGCAACTACCCTTTATGGAGATCCAAGTTTTGAGAGAGACACTTTCGATGATTTCTAAAAAACTATGCAAATTAGACGGATCGTTATAATTTTTCTGTAATCTTCACATACACTCCTATTGGCAATAAAAGTTACTGGGATTTATCTCTGCAAACTTCGCAGATAAGGGGGGAACGCTATTTTTTTCAACGTTTTTGTAAATAAGTCGAAAACTATATGGGTTACAGCAAAACTAAAAACTGTTTATTTATGTGCAAAAGAATACCTTTCATATGATACCCCACACGACCTAGTAACTTCACTTAATTTTTTTGCGATCCGCCCCCTTGCAATCAAAGCAAGAACATTTTCATATATGCAATATTAGTAAATTTCTAAATGTTTCTTTGACCATGGGGGGACGGGATTTTGTTAATTTTTTTTAGCCCTTACTGTCCCACTGCTCACACAGGCCGAGTTGGTAAATAAGCGTCATGCTCGTCCCGCCATCTCATTCTCGGCCTTCCGCGTCGCCTCCTGGCATTGGGTGGGCCCCACTCTGTGCTGGTCTTCGCCCACAAATTATAAATATATTATAATAAATTAATTATACTTAAAAAATTTAAGTGATTGCATGTTATACTTTTACGAAGAATCAATGAAGAAGAGGAAGAGAATTATGCGACAGACAAAGCCCTAATACAATTTATTTCCCTGGACACTACACACAGCACCATCTGGCCCCAATGTAAGCAGAGCTCGTGTTATGAGTACCATACAGTTGATGGAATACTTAAATAATAATAAATAATGCTGGACGGTACACACAACACCATCTAGTCTCAAACAAGGAAAGCTTGTACTATAAAAACCAGAACACATAAATACTTATTTTTTGTAAATAACATAACGATACCTTGATTCGCAAAACGAACAACTCCTTTGTAGGAAACTACAGGGGAGACTAAAAACTTTATAGAAAATCGACAGATCAAAAGAAAAAACAAAAATCCCTTTGGAAATTGTAAATATTGTTGCGCGTGAAGAAGTGTTCCTGTGTGAATCTGCTGTGAGATTCTTATTGGTGAGATCTGTGATTAAAGTGTTCATTTTGGTAAAATTGGACTACATTATTTAATCCCGTACCCCCAGCTCGTAACAATATTCTTAACTTAAAAAAATCCTTTAAAAAATAAATTTTTGTTAAGCGAATAGATTTATTGGCGTAATTTTGAGTTAATATATTTTATATTAACAAAAAATGGAGTTGTTTGCTATTATTATAAAAAGAAACAATTGAATGAAAAAACGGAGGTTAGTAGTAGAAATGTAGGTAGGTAGATAGCTAAGTAGGCAAGTAGTTAAATAAATAATGCGGGACAGTTATATTATTATAAACATGAATGCGAGAGGCAAACGAAGTAATTATTTAATAATTACAGGTACCTACGCTACAGAATAACATAGATACGTTGCAGCATAATCAAACTACTCCAAGCAAATATCCTATAGGTACAAACAAATATCAAAGCTATCAACTCCAAGCCCAGTGTAGGGCCTATGTATTGATTAATGAAACCCCAGAAGACGTCCAACCGAGAAGATTTTTCAGCGCTTTCACATCTCTTGAAAAGGGAGGTTGCTACCAGCAATTCACAGGGTATCCAAAAGCAACAATTTGTCTCAAACTTGCTAAGAATGAGAGAAAGAAAATACTAAAAAGCTACAAATATACACTGAAAGATCTCTCCACAATGAGTCAGGAGAAAGAAATTAACGAAAGAGCGAAACTCGACGAAACATCTGATTTAAAAATCCATACACAGTACCGACAGTAGTTCACAAGACGACTCAATTATAAATAAAAAGCATAAAAATAAGCCAGATAAAGATAAACCACAAAAAGGGGATCACAGAAAAGTTAAAGAAAATCAGACTCATAGAACTCTGTGTCCAGTTTCGAAACATAATTCCAAAATCAAGAACAATGTAAGCGCCAAAACTGGTAGAAAATAAAGTTCTTCGAAGCTGATGTCCAAATCTAAAACACGGAAGAAAGTTCTCGACAAGCGAAGTAATAACATGGAGAAGAAAGTGGAGGAGTTAATGAGAACCTGCACAATCTCTGACTCTGAGAGCTGATAGAGGGAATGTTAAGTAAATGAGCTATACTAACTTACATATATGTTTTATTTCTTAGTACTTACTTACTTACAGCAAACTAATTCTCAAAATTTAAACAATTTATTTTTAAATCTATTAATCCCTTTTCACGGGTCTCGGAATAGTGGATTTGACGTGACTAAACTTCTTCTTGGAGGAAGTGCTGAGGCTCGTGCTTGGTTCGGTCGTTGCCGGAAGCGTGGACGTCCTTATCCGTGGTTTCAGTAAACCTGAGAACAAAGGATTATATTATATGTAATATAATATAATACGCCCAATACTAAACACAAGATATGTCTTGTGTTTAGTATTGGGCGTGATTTTATCAATTACCTATATCTATCACCTAAATTCAATCATCGAGAAGAATTTCGTTCTAGCACTTTGCTGCGGCAGGCTCGCTATGCTCGCTTGGCTCGAGCGTTGTTGAGTGACACAACTAGAACTTAATATTTTTTTTACTAAGGGTTTGATATTACTTAGTGATTCAATTTTGGTGACAGATTTACTATTTTAGGAACAAATACACGTACGCGTATAATAAGCAAACTAACTAATCTAAACATAAGTGACAGTTCATTCCCGCACTTGGAAAAAAGTTATCTGAAGCGAACGAATTCAATTACCCATGTGCAGTGTTCAATTTAAATGTGTCTTGTTCTTCTTTTGTAAATTGACTATTCTATGTAGCTTTTTGCTGCATTGAAATGTATTTGTCTCAGGTGTTTTTTTTAAGTATGTTATTACCAGTCTTCCCGGGACCACAATGGGTGGAATCCTGTCGAAAACGCTAGGCATAAAGGTTACCGCGATAAATACATCAATTAGCACATAGGTTAATTCTTCTCATATTCTAATAACAATAAGTTCTATATGTTTTACATAATAAAGGCTTTGCTTTCTAGTTGTTTGGCACTAGATTGTTATGTTTGTAGTGTCTAACAATATTTATTTTTAAGTCATTCATTACGAACATACGCAAAACTGCTATGGCAGTCTTATAAAGTATAATTATGTTTATAATCGTTTCAGAAATATCTCTACAGAGAAATAACGATTTACAATGTGGTATGAACTTACAACTCAACTTGCTCTTACCGTCGTGAGTTTTCGGTTTCTCAATTTTAGCAGGACTCTCCTTTCGCTTACAAATGTTGGTTGAAATGCGGCGACGTTGCCCAGGCAACTTCCCTTCTTTTTTTGGGACCAGGTTTAACGTGGAAGCACTTCCAAAGCGTTTTATGCGGCTTTTTGTGAAGTCATCCGTTGTCATTATTCTGGAGAGATTTGGGCTCGATGCAAACTGGTGTTTGGAGTCTGCACCCTGAAAATGAAATGATTGATCTACACCGTCACTTTACTCTTGGCTGCGATTGCTGGGGTTAAGAAATCATGAGTTCTGTACAGCCTTTATTATTTTTTATGTGTTTGTTTCCAGCTACTTTTATAATGTTGTGTGCAACGCACGTGTTGTGCGGTTTAATGGTGAAGGAAAACAACCCTCCGTGTCGGTTTGAAACTTGAAGATTTATGTTATGAATAGGACGTAGGACTGCTGTCCACGTCCACTGCTCCGGACACAGGCCGCCCTCACGGGTCTCCCAGACCTGGGGTTGCATGGGTGAGGCTCGTGTCCAGCAGTGGACGTAGGACTGCTGTCCACGTCCACTGCTCCGGACACAGGCCGCCCTCACGGGTCTCCCAGACCTGGGGTTGCATGGGTGAGGCTCGTGTCCAGCAGTGGACGTAGGACTGCTGTCCACGTCCACTGCTCCGGACACAGGCCGCCCTCACGGGTCTCCCAGACCTGGGGTTGCATGGGTGAGGCTCGTGTCCAGCAGTGGACGTAGGACTGCTATCCACGTCCACTGCTCCGGACACAGGCCGCCCTCACGGGTCTCCCAGACCTGGGGTTGCATGGGTGAGGCTCGTGTCCAGCAGTGGACGTAGGACTGCTGTCCACGTCCACTGCTCCGGACACAGGCCGCCCTCACGGGTCTCCCAGACCTGGGGTTGCATGGGTGAGGCTCGTGTCCAGCAGTGGACGTAGGACTGCTGTCCACGTTCACTGCTCCGGACACAGGCCGCCCTCACGGGTCTCCCAGACCTGGGGTTGCATGGGTGAGGCTCGTGTCCAGCAGTGGACGTCCTCAGCTGAGATGAGATGATAGTAGGATGAAGGTAAAAAACGCTGCTCTACTTACAAGTAACAACCAGATTACCTTCAAAATAGATATTTTTGAGACATCAAGGGCGAGGGACGACACTGAGGAGTCATCATTTTTGTACTGGTCCACGTATTCGTTGATGACGTTGCCCAACTGTTTGCAGAGATCTCCAGCTGTCTTCTCGGCGGCTATTAGGCTATCCAACACGCTGGTTGGAGGGGCTTTGATCGGGCTGAAAGGGTAAATTGTGGTTTATGAAACTCTATTTATAATAAGTCGTTAAGAGTCATAATTCATAAAACATAAGGTACTTAGATTTTTTTTGTGGAGTTAGCACTATAACCCTTTATCTAATCTAATATTATAAAACTGAAGAGTTTCTTTGTTTGTTTGAACGCGCTAATCTCTGGAACTTACTGGCTCGAATTGAAAAATACCTTGTAATGTCGGATAACCCAATATCAAATAAAACCGGGCAAGAGCGAGTCGGACTCGCGCACCGAGGGTTCCGTGCCATCATACAATATCATCATCATCATTACAGCCGTAAGATATCCACTGCTGGACATAGGCCTCCCTCATCGACTTAGAGATCCAAGTGCATGAGGGGTTGTTGCCATACTCACCACGCTTGGCAGGCGGGTTGGTGAGCGCAGTTCGGGATGTTCTTGCACGGAAAGACGCTGCTGCCCATCTTCCGGAGATATCCCTTAGCAGATTGCATCCACGGGCAGGAGAGGAGCATACAATATAATATATGACAAAGGCGGTTTTATATTTGTTGGAGAACCTTGACAGCGCCATCTCTTGTCTGATAGCGGAACTTATGTAGATTTTTTACACTTTTGATGATTTCTAAAAAAGTATGCTATGTAGAGAGATTGTAATAAATTTCCTCTAATCTTTACATACATTTCTAATAGCAATAATAGTTTCAGAGGTTTATCTTCGCAAACTTCGGAGATAAGGGGGGGGAACGCTATTTTTTTCAACATTTTTGTAAATAACTCAAAAACTATACAATTTAAAGGAAAACTAAAAACTGTTTATTAATGAGCAAATGAATACCTTTCATATGATACCCCACATTATCTAGTAACTTTCCAAAAATTTTTAAAACGCCCCTTCCACCCCCATTGTCTAAAAAAACTATGCAAATTATAGTGTTCGCTATAATTTTCCTATAAAGTTTACATATACTTCTATGAGCTTTAAAAGTATCACGGGTTTATCTCTGCAAACTTCAGAGATAAGGGGAGGGGGAACGGTCAATTTTTCAACATTTTTGTAAATAACTCGAAAAAAATACGGCTTATAGAAAAACTAAAAACTGTTTATTAATGTGCAAATGAATACCTTTCCTATGATACCCTACATCACCTATTAACTTCACAAAATTTTTGAAAACCCCCCTTCCGCCCCCCTTGTCTAAAAAATTACGCAAATTAGAGAGTTCGCTATAATTTTCCTATAAAGTTTACATACACTTCTATTAGCTTTAAAAGTATCACGGGGTTACCTCTGCAAACTTCGGAGATAAGGGGGGGGGGGGGGGGAACGGTCGTTTTTTCAACATTTTTGTAAATAACTCAAAAACGATACGTTTGAAAGAAAAACTAAAAACTGTTTATTAATGTGCAAATGAATACCTTTCATATGATACCCCACACGGCCTAGTAACTTCACTTAAAATTTTTGAGATCCCCTATCCGCTCCCCTGCAATCAAAATAAGAATATTTTTTAACATTTTTATATGTGCTATATTAGTAAAAAAATGTTGTCTTTTACCATTTTAAATTTCAAGTCGATAGCATCAGTAGTTCTCGAGATATCCATGTGTGACAGACAGACAGACAGACAGACAGACAGAGTGATTCTATAAGGGTTCCTTTTTACCATTTTGGTCCGGAACCCTAAAAAGGTTAACGAACATCACGCAACAACCAATAGAAGCGGAGCATCATTCAAAAATGACGGGATTCGAACCAGCACGTCACAGGCGGATACCCTTAACGCGGACTGCCTATACCCTAAGTATACCGTTTGGCTACAGAATCACTAGTGATCGTTTTTATATTTTTTTTTCTTTATCTACGTGTTTTTGGTCCATTATGTGATTTTTAATTTTCAAAAGATCGCACTCAGGAAGTTACCTCGAGGTTTTATTCCTACGTCTAGTGCTGTCTGGTGGCAGGATGTATGTGTTTTCTCTGCCCCACTTTCTCTGAAATTAAGGACAATCATTAACTATCAATCATCTAGTTTCCATGGTACAAGCTGTTGCTTAGTTTGTTGGGACTAAATTGTGCTGTGTGAGCATTATTTATTTTAATACATCCGAATCACAGATATCAGAACCTAATCCGAACTGCGCTCTCGCACTAAAATGGCAGATTTAGGTAGGTAGCGTCAGACTTATGCATCATCATAATTTCAGCCACAAAACGTCCACTACTGAACATAGGCCTATGTATAATATGGAATAATAATAAAACATTTATTTCAGGCAACATTTTTCAAAAAACTTTAAAATCTTTGACAGTTTTTATGAAATTTATAGCAGGCCAATTAAAGAAAAGATATAACGTTTCTGAGCAAAAGTCTACATCATAAATTCTGATGAGAGTTCGTACACAATCTGTTATTTCATGCAGAAGTGACACATTGTTCTCCTAAAGGCCGGTGT
Source organism: Pasiphila rectangulata (assembly GCA_963082625.1). Lineage (NCBI taxonomy): Eukaryota > Metazoa > Arthropoda > Insecta > Lepidoptera > Geometridae > Pasiphila > Pasiphila rectangulata. Next base: position 24,436,030 of record OY720236.1, read on the forward strand.
CAGAAGTCTAATGCGAAAGTTAAGTTTTAATTAATCACATGCAATGAATTTAGGTAAATTATGCATCCAACGTAAAAATGCTTCGAAAATTACCTATATTGCTATACCTGGAAGAAAAATAGCTAGAGTAGATAAATTACCCCCTGGTACAACATCTTTATATCCTTCGGGCACGCTCAGGGAATGCAGCCAGCGGCCCAGAGTTCTCCGATATCGCTAGGATTTGGGCAGGCTAGGGTCGGGGTAGTATCAAAAGGCGAAAACGCACAACACACCCAAATGCGGGAAGTGAGTGCAGATCTGGTATCCCCCAAATTACAATTGGAGTAGACAAACAAATTACACAGGAAACCTTGCTCTCGGGTTTTCCGACGTCTCCCGAAGACTCGGAGATGAGACGCGTGCGCTGCAGCGGCCGAGGTTGCGGCAACGGCTGCTCAGCCTCTTTGGCGGCAGTCAGCGTGTCTAGGGAGCGGTACCGGGTTGGCGTCTCGGGTTTCGCGTCGAAGAGTCTGAAGGTAAATAAAATCTATCAACATTTAAAAATACTTATGTAATGTTAATACGAGTATTACATGTAATAGGTTGAGGAAAAAGTTTCATCGCATTTTTAAAGAAAATTCAATACATTTTTTTATTATAGTTTATTTACATTTAACTAAAGTATGTAGGTTCCATTTTGTTCGATAACTTTTTGCCATCTTGTAGGTAGGGACATCCCATTGCTATAGAAATTTTGGGGCTTCTGATCAAAATACCGCGACAAGTGGTTTTGGCAGTCCTCTCGTGATGTTAACCTGAAACTGCCTAAAGATTTCTGAAGACACCGAAATAGGTAGAAATCTGAAAGTGCAAGGTCAGAACTATACGGCGGATGCATTAACACCTCCCAGCCAAACTCTATTATTTGCTGAGAGGCTAAAGATGTGTGAGGTCTAGCGTCATCATGATGAAAAACCACACCCCTTCTGTTGATTAATCCCTGCCGCTTTCTCTCAACTTCTTGCTTTAATCTCATCAGTTGTTCGCGTAGAGCTTAGAATCGATGGTCCTGACTGGTGGTAACAGCTCATAATGAATAATGCCCTTCCAATCCCACCACACACACAGCATCACCTTGTTGAGAGTTAACCCGGGTTTCGCCACAGTCTGTGAAGCCAGACCGGCCTTTGACCACGACCTTTTTCACACGTTATTGTCGTAGTGTGTCATTGGCCGTGGGGTGCCGGCAGCAGAATGATACCCCTCCTCTCATGCCCATGGATGCAGTAAGAGCCTGCTAAGGGATACCTCCGGAAGATGGGCAGCAGCGTCTATCCGTGTATCAACATCCCATACTACGCTCACCAACCCGCCTGCCAAGCGTGGTGAGTATGGCAACTACCCCTCATGGAGATCCATGAGGGAGGCCTGTGTTCATCAGTGGACGTTTTATGGCTGAAATGATGATTGTCGTACGGTACCAGTTATCAGCTTTTTCAAAAATGGTTCGGTTTCATGACTTACGTCGTAATAAAGAATCACAAATGAGTACACGGTTCCACGGTACCCAGTTTTTTCAAATGCGCCAAATGTGTTCAATTCCCAGTTTTTCAGCTACGTCGTAACTACTGATATGCCGATCTTGCTCCACTTTTTCAGAAATGGCATCCATTTTATCCGTAATAGGGCGACCAGAGCGACGTGCATCTTTGTCATTAATATTTCTAGATTTAAAACGCTTAAACCAAATTTGTGCTACTCTCACAGACACTGCACTAGGTCCATAAACATCGCATTTTTTTTCCGCGGCTTGCGTTGCATTTTTACCTTTTTTGTAGTAAAATTTTAAAATGTATCGAATTTCTTCATTAGATTCACTCATCTTGACAGTAAGAAAAACAAATAAAAATCACACATTTTCCTAATTTGAATTTGGAATTATCTTCTTTAAAATTTGAACTTTTAATGATACCAAAACCAGCCAGATACAAATAGTATAGCCAAAGAGATTTTATTACAAGTTCATACATAGGTACATACCTGCTATAATGCGAAAAGACTTTTTCCCCAACCTATATAATGGAATAGAGTTGCCCTGCATCTATCATCAACTGTTACACTTAATATTAAATTGCTTTCTATGGGTTGAAGTTTTTACCGAATTAAAAGTAACCTATTATGCACTGCGCTGTCTACCTGTCGGGTGAAAGTAATTTTTATGTTATGTAGGTATTGACAGTTTGTATACAAACGTTGCTGTGGGGTGCCGGCAGTAGAATGTTACCCCTCTTCTCATGCCTGTGGATGCAGTACCTAAGTACGTTTAACGAATTTCGTCCATCTTCAGGTTAAGTTGGACGAGATTCGTCGTGAGGAAAGTAGTTGGACACTACGTGTGTAGTTAGTAGACTAGTGCCGTGGGGTGCCAACAGTAGAATGTTGCCCCTCTCTTGCCCTTGGATGCAGTAATTTCCGTTCATTCGCCTCCATTCCATCTTTCCGTGTATCAACATCCCGTAGGTACTGCGCTTGCCAACCCGCCTGCCAAGCGTGGTAAGGCTCAACCGCCTAATGGTCTTGAATGCCCATGAAGGAGGCCTTATTCCAGCGACGTGGACAGCAGTCCTTGGCTGAGATGAATAGCAGACCATTAAAACAGCCCTGGAGTGAATTGACAAACCGTTTCTCAGAAGTCTTCAGCTCCGTCACGCTGGCAAACTTGTCTTCCCACATCCGATCGGGGTTCGTCTCGTTGTTCTGCTTGATGCAGCGGATGATCTCATGCAGCTCCTTGGTCAGGCGGTCGCGGTGCAGCTTAGGGAGCGATCCTAGGAGGCTGCAGCCGACTTCCTGCAAAGGGTAAAGACCTTGTAACGAACTTTATATCGTTAGATGTGCCCTGACACCAAAAAATTACATTGTCTGTAGTTGTGTGTTACCGTGGTGTTATTTATAATTATAAATATATACAGTGGAGGTCATCTAATTAGAAACACCCACCTGGGTTTATATTTTTATTGCTAATTCCCTTTCTAACTATTTTCTAACGTATCATCAGGCGTCACTCGCTCAAGGCCACGCGTTAAATGCCTGCCGCTTGGTGTAACGTCGGTGGTACGCCGGCACGGGACGTTGCTAAGGAACAATAGCTACAAATATTGCTGGTGTATAGATGGGAAAATCTTCATAAGAAAAACTGAAACTTTAAAAGCGTTACTTATTACGAATTAAAAACAGATTGATAATTTAAAACTTAATACATGACTAGATAATAGGAAATTTATTAATATTCTTATTTGTGAGACATTACGTAAGCCTAAACTAAGTTATTTAGATATTTTAACTACCTTCTATTTACTTATATATTTTATTTATGTTAAACATGAATCTTTTTCACATTCATTTTCAAAATAGTCCTCAGTCTGAACAGTCCTTTAACAATACTTTTACTAAAGGTTAAAAACTCATTTAAATATATCAGTTTTGAATGCAGGAATAACCCGTGGGTGTCATTTTTTGGATTAAGAGCTCAAAGTGACTAGGTGTTTCTAATTAGATGACCACCACTGTATATAATAAATAATAAACCAAGCCGTTATTGTTACTATTTATTGTGCTATAATGTTGCACGAACTTTCTTAAAAAAAAAAAACAAACTACATCCGGCTAACACTATGTTTAGAGGTGTGTACCTCTAAACATAGTGTTAGCCGGATGTAGTGATTCCTAGTGAGTGAACTCACTCATTTTGTGCGTTAACAAAACGGTGAGGTCTCATTACGGTAAGGGCGCATCTAACGATTTAAATCTTTGGTAATGAAGCGTTTTCATTAAAAATTGAAACTTTAAAAATAGTTTCAGCTAACCATAAGGTTCAGTTCATCTTACCCCATCTATAAAGATGGGGTAAGATTTCTTTTACTGGTAGGAAAAAAAATGTCAATAAAAGCAATTGTTCTTTGATTATTCACAACCTTGATTTCTCAGCTTGCATCTTTTATCATGAGGGGTTGACAAATAAAAAGATATAAAATGATAGTTCAAATATACTTATAGTACCTAGGTAGTCAGTAGGCCATAATTATGTAGTTTCCGTACCTTATCCAGTGGTTTCCCGCCAGTCATCCCGAAGACCTCCGAAACGCCGCTGTTCTGGTGCTGGACGGTAGACGGACAGGAGCAGTTGGTGCCGGGAGTCTCCAGCACCACACGGAGCCCTGACGACTGAAACGTGGCATCGTTAGTCAACCACGCGGATCATTATTTTAGCATTTTTCTAAATAAATCAAAAACTATACGGCTTATAGGAAAACTAAAAAGGTTTTATTTATGTGCAAATGCAACACTTTCATAATTATGATGCCCCACAATGACCACCCAATGAAGTTAAATTTAGAGGAAGGGCAGTAATAAACTCCGAGTAGTACTTTGGTATGCATAAGTGTGACCTCTAAGAAAAGGTGTTCCGCACCACTGGCTGGTTGGGGAGACGTGCTGATCACTGAAAAAGGAATATGAGAACGAAGATAAATAGCAACGCCTCCACCAACTCTACCTTCGCGATCGTTGCGAACAAGAACGAAACCCGGCAGCGAGTATGACGTAGAGGGTAAACACGGATGGAACCAAGACTCGGAGACTAGTACTGCATGAATATTTTTGTTAGTAAAAGATGCCAGCATATCAGGGTAGTGAGCAGGAATACTCTGAGCATTTAGGTGAACTACATTGAAATTTTTAGGAAAAACTGATAACTCAGACTCCAAGTGTCTCAGAAAGCGTGGCGATGCTACAAAAACTGTCAGTGCTCGGCTGATCGTCAGAAGATGAACAGGATTCGAAGAGCTCATTTTCACTATCACTATTAGAAAATACCATAAAATATACTAAATAACATATACGTACTTATAAAATTAATATATAAATATAAAAAATAAAATTAAATTAAAGAAACAAAAATATCTACTTCGTGTCTCTTATTAACTTTAAATCCACCCGCCAGTTATGTTATTTTAGAGAGATAACTAATTAGAAAATACCTCGGCCATCCAACCGTCCATAAAAAAAAACAAAAAAATATACGCTATACCGAAAAGTCGATAGCATCACTAAAAAAAACAATTTACAAAAGTGATTTTTGAAATAACTGTAACACGACAAAACAAAGAAGAAGACAAAATATTGTATTGGACGCCCTCAGATTGACATTGACATAATAAAAACACACTTCAAATTTTAAGTGTCAACCATACAAGTGACGTCTATCAAATAACAATTGCCACTTGTCAGAAAATTATAAACCAACAAAAAAAATAGAAAAAATGTTAATTAAAATACGGTACCTAGTTCGTCTTCGTCACCAGAAAGAAAGCAATGAAAATTTGCGAGAACTACCTACTGACGTGCTTACTGTAATATAAATAAACCTACGAACTTGTGGTCAAGTTTAAAAGACGGGGACAGACAAGCTTAGCACCGAACACTCGACTACTTTCTTGCCATTTTCACCATACGCTTGGCCCTCGGTTCTGCTGCCTCCTTGGTCACTGCTAGCGGCTTCAGGGAAGCCACTGGTGGCCTTGGAGAGGCTGCTGCTGCCGCCGTCGACTCCACCTGGGATGGCTCCACTATCTTATTGAGGTCGCTCATCCAGTTTACGCGTAGCCTATTTCCAGCAGGCCCAATGACATACACATTGCCTTCAGTCGTCCAACATTTGGAGATGCCAAAGCGCTGCCTGGCGGCCATGAATACCTCATGCCGGGACTTCGTCAGAAATTCTGACAGTGACACAGCTCTTTAAGTTCGTCTTAGAGAACCTGACCTTGTCTCGCACAGCTACGTCGCGCAGTTTGAAGAGTATAGGTCGGGGCTTAGTTGTTGAGGCCCTACCCATTCGGTGGCAACGACTTATGTCAACACTGGAGAACTGTGGCATCTTCAGCTTCTTGGTGACAACCTGTACCACAACCGATGCAGTATCTTCCTTCTGCTCTTCAGGGACTCCATGGATCAGAAGGATCTTCCTTCTACTTCGCATCTCTAGATGATCAATGGACCGTGTTGTGAGCTCAATTTGATCTTTAATTAAACGCATTGCTGACAAAGTGAAGGCCTTGAAGCTTGTGAACACAGCGGCCAGAGTAGAGAGGCTGGGTGTCTGTGCCTGGTCAAGACCTTTACGGAGTTCATCTTCAAAATACTCCATTCGCTGGCTGAAATCACTCATCATCTGCTGGGCCGAAGAGGAAATCTCAATGTTGTCCATGGTGAAAGTGCGGTTATAATTGTGAATGTTTTACAAATCGATGTATTGATGAATGTGCTTGATATAAAAAGGAAATAACACTTATTGGAGGGTGATTTGTGTTAGTGATGCATTTGAGGCATATTTTGAGAATGTAAGTAAACTTATACTATTTTTAATAAATAAAATAATATTTTGAAAAAACTAATGATGTTCTTTAAATGACTACCCGCACAGAAAAAAAGATAGATAGATAGATAAAACATTTATGTAACACTCATAATAACAAAACACATAAAAAATAAAAGACACAACAGGAGAGAGAAATAACAACATAACAAATTAAACTATAAAAAAACAGTTACAAAAAGACGTCTGACTCAGCCTAAATTGAGCATAAGCACAACGCTGATCTTCCGTCAGAACCGGTTTGATATGTGATTAGAACATAACACTCAACTAATAAATTATTATATATAACTACCTACTAACAAAAAAAAAACTAAAGAAACATAACTAAAGACCATAAATCTAATAGAAAAAGTGCAAAAGAATTTAAAATTATCATTTAAAAGTTCTTATCTATTCTATCTCTAGTTAAAGGATCAGAGCACGAAACGAGAACACACTGTTAGGCATCCAGCTTAGTACATGGAGGTACCCACAACCAAATGACACTTGGCCTGTTTAAGGAAATTAAATATAAAAAATATTGCGTAAATAAAGCTCCCCTCTTTATTGTGTATAAATAAATAATAATAAATAGTAAGGTAACAATTTCCCATAGGATTTCTTGTCCGTCTATATATATATGTCTATGTATAGAAAGCCACATTATTTGTTAGTATCATAGGCTTGAAAGACCTTTTCGTGGTAGCCAGATTTGTTACCGCCCAAAGACTAGCTGACCCAAGTGGGCATGGGTCAGCTAGTCCTTGATAAACGGGTATGCATTACATAAACTTGGAGAAGCCAAGAAGTACCTGGCAGTGGATGACCACAGTCCGGGTGCCTGCCTCGGCCTGGCTGCCGTCCCCGCTGGAGCTGAGACTCTTCACGCCGAACCCCAGGCACTGCAGCAGGGCGCACAGCTCCACCACGTCTGTGTGTGCTTCCTGGAATTATTTAATGGTGACGTTTCTGTTTTACACATCCTAAAACTAATTATGCAATTAGTGATATGACGTTTCTAAATTTAGAACTGTCAGCGTAAAATACGGCCTATTTGTTTCGTTTTAATTTTAGCGAATAGTTATATCGGTTTAATATATCATTTTAGTCCGTTTTACGTCAATTTCATTAGATTTAGCTACCTATTTAGTATAATTAAAATAAACTTTTAAACCAATGTTTTTAAGGTTTAGAATAAACTTCTAGGACCTCTTTCATTCTTCTTTTTATTTTGTATCATCTCAGCCGAGGACCTCACGGTCCACTGCTGGGCACAGGCCTCCCTCATGGACCGCTACATATTGATCGTGAGGGGGTTTTTGACATAGATACTCACCACGCTTGGCAGGCGGGTTGGCAAGCGCACTACGGTTTGTTGATTCACGGAAAGACGCTGCTGCCCATCTTCCCGAGGTATCCCATGGCAGATTTTTATTGCATTCTCGGGCAAGATAGGCAGCGCCATTTTGTAGTTTATGTGTAACTGTGAACACGTGTTTTCTTTCTTTCTGTAGGACCCACACCGCGGCACAGAGCCAGCACCTCTGATCTAATCCGATATATTTTCATCTTTGATGATCGTCACTTGTACACAGTTTTAGTTGCTCAATTTAACTTGAATGAAAACAAACCTCAGCTTTCAATAGTTTTGACAACGGCTGCGCTGTAAATGGTAGAAATTGCTTGCACTTACTGAGATCTTAATGCAATTACTTACTGATGAGGACATGATTGTCTTTCACTTTTTACACCACTTTAAGCAATCAAATATAGAAAAATAAACTAAGAAGAACAACCGAAACAAATAATCTTAAACCTTTATCAACTGTTGTTATCAAGTGTGTTGCTTCCCACAAGCTCTTGAATACAATGCCAACGATGAGCGTAACTAGAGGTACCCTCATTGTACATCATCGACCGTCAGTTATCTACGCCTGATTATTCCAATCTACCTTAAAAACTTTGCAAATAAACCACTAGTCAAAAGTTTTACCTATAATTTCACCGAAAATTTGATCAAATTAATTTACAAGCAAATGAATATGCATAAAAACAGTTCACATCGATGTAATTTCTTCAACCAAAATATTTTGTTCAACCAACGCCCGCTGCTGGACATAGGCCTCCCTTATGGACCTCCAAGAGCATGAGAGGGCTGTTGCCATACTCGCCATGCTTGGCAGGCTTGGCAAGCGCAGTACGGGATTGATACACGTAAAGTCGCTGCTTCCCTTCTTCCAGAGGTATCCCTTGACAGATTCTTACTGCATCCACGGGCAAGAGAGGAGAAGCAACATTATATTGCCGGCACCCCACGGCAAATAATAAAATTAATTCTAATCATCTCAGTCACTTTTAAGAATTCAGGAAATCAGGTCGATACCTACGTTCTGGAAAGTATACAGGGCGTCCCACGGATATGCCACATGGAGGGAAAGTACCTTGAATATTGTAGATGCGCTTGCCAAGCCTGCCAAGCATGGCGAGTATGGCAACAACCCTCTCGAGCTCTTGGAGGTCCACAAGGGAGGCCTGTGTTAGCAGTGCGCGTGGGCAGGTGCTCCCACGGCTGAGATGATGATCATTAAATCGTCTGAAACTGTACAAGCTGCTAAGGAACGAACTAATAGATAGGAACTTAGGAACAGAACGTATCTACTGACACATGTTTCCACTCGATCATTTCTTTCATCCTGCAGACAAACTTTTCGAGTTCGAAATCAAATGAATGTATTCTACCTACAACGCCGTGTGTTACACGTGTGTGTGTGTGTGTGTGTGTGTGTGTGTACAGCGAACAACAGCCGTGTGGAACCTTGCGCCGTGTATTAGGTATGCAGCGGGGTGCCGGCAGTAGAATGTTGCCTCTCCTCTCTTGCCCGTGGATGCAGTAAGAGCCTGTTAAGGAATACCTTCGGAATATGGTCAGCAGCGTCTTTCCGTGTATTGACATCCTGTACTGCGCTCGCCAACCCGCCTGCCAAGCGTGGTGAGTACGGCAACCACCCCTCATGGAGATCAAGAGGGGACCTGTGTTCAGTAGTGGACGTGTTACGGCTGAATATCGAAGCGTTATTCTTGTTACATAGACACCAGGGTGTTCAAAATAAAATATAAAATACGTTTTAAGTTTTTAAACACAATATATATATGAAAACTTACTGTATGCTCACAAACATAAATATAAATTTACCAAGAGATGTGATGTGCAGAGCATAAATATTAGAAACAAAAATAAATTGCAGATCCCTAGGAGTAAATAAATAATTTATGACAAACTGTGCGCGTTCACAACAAGCTTCCATCTGAGGCAACCGAACTATCCATTTAGGTTTGAGCATTTTATAAAACAAAATCTCATTGAAAAAGCTTCTTACTCCATAGATGATTATTTGAATGATATTGACCCTTGGCCGAGTGTTGCTCGGTTCAGCCACGATAAGAAATGAAGTCATCTTGCAATATTCAAACTATCAAATATCCTTGCCATTAAATTACGCAAAACTTGTACTATGGAAACCAGATGATTGGTAGAACACTTACATTTTTTTATTAGAATTACATACTTATCATACATAGAAAAATAATCATTTTAATTCAATCATTCGAATGAATTTGTTACGTGATCAATGCATTCAAACGCTCGTATTTTGGCTTGACATCGCCGAGTGTACATATGTTGGACCTTGCAGTTGGGTTTTTGTTTCACATTTATGTAATAATTTGTTATTTACAATTTTCAATGAAGAACGTGCGTACTTACTATACAGAGTGCGTAAAAGTTGTAGCTCATGTAGATGCCAGGCACAGCCGTCGAGACATCACTATCCATAGAACTCGACATGCAACTTTAACGCTCGGATTCGTTATGATTTTTATGCTATATTTATCTGCAAAGGTTAATTATCCTATCTATAAAATATTGTTTATTGGCATGAGTTTAATCCACTTAAGGCCAGGTTATTCCAGCGTAGTATGCTTCAATCGCTGACATCCCAGTGCAGGTGTACTTTAACAACCTTATTATTATTATTCGTTTTACAAAATAAAAAAAAGGTTTAAGGTAGGTAAACTAACCATTGAATATTCTACTTATAGAATCTGCTCGGGTGATTTTACCTCCTAACACATCGATTCCCACGCGTGCGAGCGCGTGCGCGTTCTTAGAAATGTTTTATCTTTTTATACGTAGTACCACCTACCGTCATTATAAGGATGTTACGCAAATTGTCTTTCAGCTTCAAAGCCCATACTAATAAAGACATTCTTATATATATTTTTACAAATAATATAATACTTACACTAATTTAATTAGTGGGATTATAAACTGTCGTTCTGCAGTGAAACGAAATTTCAAAACGAAACTTGTGCAGTGCACGAGCGCGTTGATGTCTTTCGTATGGAAGTGTATTATATTATCTGTGGTATGGAAGACAAGTTCTACTCGTCGAGTGAGGGAAGGAGTGATGTTTCTTATTAGCTTCTTTTCTTCACTTGAAAAAAAAGGTTCTGAAGCGGGCGAATTCAGTTAGCCAAATCATTCAATAAAAAAATGCAGTATCATTAAAATTATTTATAGTGGTTTAATAAGATACCGCCAGAATGGAGGGTTATCTTTTTCGTGTGTACGTATTGATATTGTAAATCGCAGACATCCTACTTAATATATACAATTGAAAGTAAGAATTTTTGTATGTATGTATGTATGTTCCCTTTTCACGTCAAAACCGCTGAAGGAGTAGATTAGACCATGGAGACGGACATACGCTCCTTTTCGTTCTGTAAATTAGTAGTTGTAGGGTATATAACCACAGTATAACTGTAAAGGGATTAGCGGGACTTCAGGGCGCTCGAAACGTCGGGAAATAATAAAATAAGGTAATTACGCGATAAAGTCCCGTTAATCAGTTTAAAATTATGTCTACAGATCGCGAAAGTTTACAAGGTACTAGTTGTAGGGTAGTTGTAAGTAGTGCTTGTAGAAGGTGCGATACGAAGTTTGCCGGGACACCACGCGAAAATCGAAAATCTATGTTAAACCAATTTGATTATTTAAATATAATTATGTACTTACCAATGTTTACTGACTATATAATTAAATATTAATTATGTACTTACCAATGTTTACTGACTGTATAGTTAAATATTAATTATGCGCTTCAGTTTAAATAAATTATGAATATCTCCGGAAGATGGGCAGCAGCATCTTTCCGTGTAAGAACATCCCGAACTGCGCTCACCAACCTGCTTGCCAAGCGTGGTGAGTTTGGCAACAACCCCTCATGCACTTGGATCTTTAAGTCAATGAGGGAGGCCTTTGTCCAGCAGTGCATATCTTACGGCTGTAATGATGATGATGATGATATTATGAAGAAACCGTGCTTTTTCAATCTTTTTGGTTATGGTCCATCCAAAGGTAGTCTGGAAGAGATCGCTAATAGTGATAAGGCTACCCATTATACGAGTTCGTCTACTTTTAGTTTTGTAGGTTTCTTCCTTTATTATATTTTTTGTCTACTTAATTATTGTGTGTAAAACTGTCAGACCGCGAAAAAGTCCAATAATCCTCTACGCAGGGGATTTTTGGAATAAGCGGTATAAATAATCCACATAATATACGTAAAAGGCCAATTTACTTAATTACAAAGAAGTACTTTAGCCAGATTCAATATAGAATGGTTGTAAACAAAGGGATTCGCCTAAAATTATTATATCATTCTAAGGGTTTGTTTTTTGACGGATTTAATAGTTTTGTTGAATGGAGTCGTTACAAATAAGTACCCAATAATTGAGAGATATATATAAAAACTCTATATAAATTCCACAACGAATTTGGCTTCAGTATATGTATTATATTAACCATCTAGTACACAAAATACATGGTGTTTACGCGGATCTGTTTCCGAACGCGTCAACCTTTTTGTTGTTTTTGAACGAAGAAGATTCTTCCACCAATAGAAGAACCACAAAGTATGCACCAATCAGCGCACCACAGCAAAGAAGCGTCTGCGGCGTGAACCTACCATACGATCAGTATATCACGTCATATTTAGCCTATAGAACGCCGCCTAGATGACGCGACGTGTCGGTGAGAACCAATCACAAGGGCCCACATCACATCTTATTCTAAAAATAGCCCCGACCGGCCACGCGTAATGACGAGACACTTTACAACCAAACTGAAGCCATTATAGATGTCCATTCAAGTTCTCAAACTATATTGTAGTTTTTGTATTCCAAATTATTCTCAGATAAACTCCAAATCTATTTTATTTCAAGTTTTGTTCCCTATATCGAACACAGGGTATGCTTACTGTGGTGCTCGATAGTCGAAATCAATACTCGATACTCGAATCCAGCATTATTTGTTTCGTGTAGGAATAGAACTCATCATCACAGCTGTACGACATCCACTGCTGGACACAGGACTCCCTCATGGACTCAGAGATCCAAGTACTGATCATAAGGGTTGTTGCCGTACTCACCACGCTTGGCAGGCGCAGTATGGGCTGTTGATAGGTACACAGAAAGCTGCCCATCTTCCGGAGATATCTCTTAGCAGATTCTTACTGCATCCACGGGCAAGAGAGGAGGGTTGACATTCTACTGTCGGCGTCCCACGGCATTATGATTATATATACAATACAATGAATGTAACTTTAGGACAATATAGACATCGTGGACCACTGCGGCGCAGCGGGCGAAGGGCCGCCTGCGACCTCCATATCGACACGCACGGCAGGAATACTACTCATGACTTCAGCCGAACAACGTCCACTACTGAACACAAGCCTCACTCATGGATCTCCATGAGGGGGAGTGCCCTACTCACCACGCTTGGCAGGCGGGTTGGCGAGCGCAGAACGGGATTTTCATACACAGAAAGACGCTGCTGCCCATCTTCCGGAGATTTCTCTTACCAGATTCTTACTGCATCCACGAGCAAGAGGGTTGGCATTCTACTGCCGGCGTCCCCGGCAATAACGGCAATTACGGCAGGAATAGAACTAATCTTGACTATATACGAATTTGTCCAAGAAAGCAAGATATGAAGCACAGTAGAAATGTGAACGAGACCGTTCGTACAATCACGCGTTGTAGCGGAGGTCGGCTATCTGGGTGATTGCATTTTACTAGCTAGTCAAGAGCCATCGCCACTTTGTGCGCAAGAGTGTAAGGCGCCGCTCATACCCACCACTCGCGGGTTTCGTTCTTATCTATCCCGCTACAAGCCCCTACACTTGGTTATTATGTTTTTTTATAACCATCCGAAAACACTGCCTGTGGCAGAACTGAGATGGATAGACAGGTAGGTTATTAGGTTTTTTTTATAACCATCCGAAAACACTGCCTGTGGCAGAACTGAGATGGATAGACAGGTAGGTTTTTAGGTTTTCTTTTTATAACCATCCGAAAACACTGCCTGTGGCAGAACTGAGATGGATAGACAGGTACGTTATTAGGTTTTTTTTATAACCATCTGAAAACACTGCCTGTGGCAGTACTGAGATGGATAGATGGGTAGGTTATTAGGTTCTTTTTATAACCATCCGAAAACACTGCCTGTGGCAGAGCTAAGATGGATAAACAGGTAGGTTATTAGGTTTTTTTATTTTTTTTTATTTCGGAAAGCCATCATTTATAAAAAAAGTAAATAAAAACTAAAATTGAAACATAGAGCTAATAAAAGGCTTTACTGTTATTTACATCTCTATACCTAGATGGTTTATACAGCGTCAGCAACTGGACTCATGCTGTACGGGACGCTGCAGTCCCTGGGACATTGTTAGATGGATTACGCTTGCCCAGCACCTATACCATCCTCCCAGCATAGTTGACTAAAGAGGAAAGAACATGACAATACGTCTGAAGCTGACCAAGCCACGGGATTAGAAGTCCCGAGACGGGAATCGAACCCGTAACCTCTTGCGTCGCAGGCGGACCACCTTCGCCCGCTGCGCCACGGAGGTCATCAATCGGATGTCAATTGTTAATAAATAATTACCGTGGGGTGCCGGCAGTAGAATAGTACCCCTCCTCTCATGCCCGTGGATGCAGTAAGAGCCTGCTAAGGGATACCTCCGGAAGATGGATAGCAGCGTCTTCCCGTGTATCAATATCCCGAGCTGCGCTCGCCAACCCGCCTGACAAGCGTATGGCAACTTCCCCTCATGGAGATCCACGAGGGAGGCCTGTGTTCAGTGGTGCACGTTTTACTGCTGCATTGATGATGTTAGGTAGGTATGCTAGAAATGTTGTTAAACTTTTTATCGTGCTTTTCATGCTTTTGTAGGTACGATCTTCTTATATTATCTCAGTGTTTCTAAAATGTGTACCATGGTTTTCTGTCTGTGCTGTTTTTGTGAGTCAAATAAATGTGTATTCATTCAGTTATGTCCAGCAGTAGAATTTCCACTCTTACCAATAACAACTGCCGCGGTGATCACGTTTACTAAGCACCACAGACCAGTATAAACAAGTACAACAATCCTTGATAATTAATTTCTACTCTTTCTGTTCGGACTGTAGGTAGGTACATATTGTATCCAACTTTTGTTCTAAGCGCCACCTAGTTTAAAAACGAAGTATTACTTTGCATGCTACATTTCATTCATTCACTACGCCATCTGTCAACAGGTAGATAAATATTGTAATTATATTCCGATCAAACTTAAAAGATAAATCAATTTTTACGATCACGTTTTCACCCTTAAAAATAAAAATTAAAATTTTGGTGTGCTCTAACACAGAAATAATCTAGATTTCTTGGCTTTTAGTGCTAATAGGGTAATTTTACGGCTATGTGGCAGCGCCATCTGGGAATAGCCGAAAATTTGAGCTTTTTCCGAGTCACGATTTTTTGTATGGGGACTGCCAGTCTTCTTGTTTATACTGGTCTGTGCTAAGCACGTGATCAAAGCTGCATTGCATTGCGCTCGTCACCCTGAGGCAGAGTTGTAGGGTCTCATGTGAGACCTTACAGCTCTGTCACTCTCTGTCCCTCTTCCCGTTGGACCGCAAAAGCTATAAGACGTGCAACAAATTCGTAAAAATTTCTTATTTTAAAATTTTCGAAAATAAAATTTAGCAAAATTCGCTAAAGTACCTGGTGGTATAAATGACAAGAACACACTTTGCAGTCAGTACGAGAGTGTACGCGACCTGGCGTCATCGCTGAGGGCCGGGGATGACTCGCCAGACGCGCCTCGTCGACCGCCGCGCCGCGCCGCAGCCGGCAGCGACAGACCCAATGGATCAGCAACTCATTAACCGCCCTCACAATATTTATCTATCAAGCCGACAGAAGCAATTATTGCTAACAACTTGAGTTGATATAGTCACCGGAAACCACCGCGCATCAGGAAACAAACTCTATTGCTTTGGAATAAGACTGGAACTAGAATGCCGTGGGGTGAATGTAATGTTAACCCTCCTATCATGCCCGGGCAGGAAGAGTGTTTTAGGGTTCCGGACCAAAATGGTAAAAAGGAACCCTTATGGTGTGACTTTGTCTGTCTGTCACACATCGATATCGACTTGAAATTTTAAATATTCTATTTTAAACGCTTTATCAGATATATAGCATATACATATAATTGAAATTTATGATTGAAAGGGGGCGGAAAGGGGGTCTCAAAAATATTCAGTGAAGCTACTAGGTGATGTGGGGTATCAAATGAAAGGGCTTCATTTGTAGATTAATAAATAGTTTTTAGTTTTCCTGTAAGATGTATAGTTTTAAACTTAAATACAAAAATGTTAACGCCACTTTCGAAATAAAAGCTTGTAAATAGTGAACCACTAAGTGAAACCACTTAAGCGAAACTTCTACGCGTCTACCACAATTCTTTTATCTCTTTCCCTCCCGCGACGATACAACGGCTGTGAAAGGGACAGGAGCTCATATGACGACCGCGACCTTCGATTGCGTGGTTGCCGTCATTCGCACCACCTGGAGTGACGGGTAGGGGTAGTGCAGGGGTAGTGTCTGCCGTGAGTTGCCGGCATTAGAATGTTGCCTCTCCTCTCTTGCCCGTGGATGCCGTAAATCTGCTAAGGGATACCTCCGGAGGATGGGCAGCAGTGTCTTTCCGTATATCAACCTCCCATAGTGCGCTCGCCAACCAGCCTGCCAAGCATGGCGAGTGTGGCAGTGTGGGATGCTAACGCTGTATCAATTATGTAATGTATATGACTGTAAAGGCTTTAGCACTTTGTAAACTTTTGCAATCTGTAGACATAATTTGTAAACGGATTAACGGGACTCCGGGAGGCCGATTGGCGATGATGTATGTCGCGACAAGTTCGCAACAGGCGTGGGTATACCTCGCGATCATCGCTGTGAAATGACACTTGTTTGCTTTCACATACTAAGTACACAATTGACCATTGGCAGCCATGATCTCGAGATTTACGCCTGTCGCAGCAATAATCACGAGGTATTCGCCTGTTGCAAACACG
This sequence comes from Pasiphila rectangulata, assembly GCA_963082625.1. Classification (NCBI taxonomy): domain Eukaryota; kingdom Metazoa; phylum Arthropoda; class Insecta; order Lepidoptera; family Geometridae; genus Pasiphila; species Pasiphila rectangulata. The sequence goes on from OY720236.1 coordinate 24,452,891, forward strand.
TCGCGAGATAAAAATCAGTAGAAATAAAAATAAAACATATACAGTAAAAATCTAGTCCCCGGAAGATGTGTGTCTTTCAGTTTATTAACATCCCGTGCTGTGCTTGCCAATCCGCTTGCCAAGAGTGGTGAGTATGGCAACTACCCCTCATGGAGATCCATGAGGGAGGCCTTAGTTCAGTAGTGGACGTTTTACGGCTGAAATGATGATACTTTCTCCGACATACGGCATACGTGTCCAGCCCAGTCCCATTATATAACAAGCATTGGTACGGGGGGACCAGAAAAGGGGGCGAAGGTCACAAAATAACTCATAACTCCGGTCCCTGTGACCAGGGTTACCAAAATCCACACCAAAATCAATCAGTACCCTTCTCTCGTTAAGACAAAAAAGGTATAATATAAATCCGTCAAAGACAGCGCTACGCATATTCAAAGTAATTTTCAAAATTTAAATCAATAAGTTCTTAGTTTAATTTTGTCTATATTTTAAATAATTTCTTTAAGGGTACATTTTAAAATTTTCACTCGCTATTATTAATTACAATTTAAATGTCGTAAAGGATTTTCGTTCAATAATCAAAATGTTAGTTTTATTTATAGTCCCATCACCACAGTCAGAACTTAAGAATCTGATGAATTTAAAAATAAAATAGCCTACACATATTATTTTGTTGTCGATAACGATTTCCTATTGCTAATTTTACAGAACTACATCATTAAAGCATCCTTAGAAGCAATGACGAACTGATTCGATGACCTGCTGGACGGTGTGGTGTGGCGGTGTACCATAGTGCTCCAATGGTGCTTTTGTACTCGTACTTTGGGTGAGCAATGGCGCGCACAGCTCTCAGGAGGTGAGCGCAGGTGCGGGGTAGTTTTGCAGCTTTCTTCTCTGCTGCCTTAAACCTGGAAGCAATTTATTGATTGTATGAAACTGCATGCACAGCCTTACTTGCTAACAGATTAATTGATATAGGACTGCTTTGATATCCACTTCTACAAGTTTATAAATTGCAGCTGGAATCTGCCGTCCGTTTTAACTTGACAGGTACAAACACACTCTTCGCAAAAAAATCTACTACTACTACAACTACGATTCTCCTGATGGGAGAGTGCTCGGCCTGTTTTGTAATAGGATCATATCTTGGAGTACATATTAAGTGCATTAAGTGATGAATTCGCCCTTAAGTGATGAACAAGAGGTAACTAGCTCTATTTGAGCGCCTTCGAGTTTGTAGATTTGCTGCAGCGCGGCTGTGTTTAATGCGCGGCAAATTTAAAGGCGCGGCTTTATACGGCGTGGTGTGGCTATGCGCTGTTCAAACGTCCCAACGGTTAGGCATTGAAATGAACATGGAGAAGACGAAAATCATGTCGAATGTCCATGTCGTGCCTTCCCCAGTTATGGTTACCAAGTTCTCGGTTCTTGAAGTTGTTGACGCGTACGTATACCTAGGACAAACAGTCCAATTAGGTAGGTGTTGGACCTACGAGAAAGTGGTCAATCGTCGAATCCAACTCGGATGGCCAGCAAATGCTGCGATGTTTCCCAAATGGGAAACTTCGCAACGTCTTTTCGTCCAACATACCTCAGTACCTTAAGACGAAAGTCTACAATCAGTGTGTGTTACCAGTGATGACACATGGAACCGAGACGTGGTTCTTCACTATTGGCCTTATCAATAAGCTCAAAGTCGCTCAACGAACTATGGAGAGGGCTATGCTCGGGGTTTCTCTACTAGAATGGGATCGAATCGGAAATGAGGAAATACGTAGAACTCGGGTCACCGACGTAGCCAAACGGATTGACACGTTGAAGTGGCAATGGGCAGGCCAAATAGCGCGAGAACAGATGGCTGATGGGGCCGCAAAGTTTTCGAATGGAGGCCACGGACCGGCAAGCGCAGCGTAGGACGTTCACCTACAAGATGGGCAGAGGACTTGGTGAGAACCGCTGGTCGGCGGTGGATGCAGACGGCTTCTAACCGCAGTACTTGGAGATCAATGAGGGAGGCCTTTGTCCAGCAGTGGACGTCCTTCGGCTGATATGATTATGATGATGATTACATAAACGCTACTTGAAATGTATAATGCCGAAGATACTTAAACAATGCTGGCTGATAAATTGGTACAAGGTTTGTCTAGTGTCGACTGTTACAGCGTGTTGCCACACATTTTGGCTTGAAAAAATAAACATTACCAACACACACATCATACTAAGTCTAATCACCTAACCTTATCAGCGATTGAAACAAACCTACATAAAATCAAAGCACCAATACACAGTTTAAGTACCAGTCTTCCTAACACTAGGTAACTTTATTGTAAGGTAAGTTTTAATACCTATAGATTTACTAGTACAGGGTGGCTAGCAGTCACTGTCTGAAAACAATAATAAATTTGTAAAGTTCGTAGTAGTAATAAAAATATGCTAATATTTATAACATGACATTTTACAAAGTAACGGTAGGTATTATAGTAATGTGGCTTTAAGTCATACTTTACTATAAACTATGTAAGAAGTGTTTGTTGTATTTCTGTGTATAGTTTTTGAAGTTAATTTCTTCTAATAAAAATAATAGTTTGCGTGGTAGTTGATTAAGCATAGTAGGTATTAAATAATCTGTGGTTCGCCTGCCATAATGATTATTCATTTTAGGAAAACTTAGTTTTTTTGCGTAATTTTCCTGTTGTATGTGATACGGGCACAAGTGTAGCTGTGTTATGAAATTGCCCTATAAGAAGGTTGAGTTAGAGTGGAGAGTACAACTTCACAAGCGTAGTAAAGGCTGCCCAGCAGCCCCCCTCCGGTAACGATCAGATGCTGGATGCGGCAGCTGAAGACGCTAGCATGGCGCAAACCCAGAGAGGCCTGTGACCAGCCGTGCTGCGTACAGGCTGACGATGATGATCTGTTTAATGACTTGGGAAAGCTGAACAAGTTTTTTAAGATCCTTCCTCCTCAGCAGTTGAACAGAAGTCTTGATAGCAGTAAATAGGACTGTCATGCAGAGGAAGTTGACAGCCACCTCTATCTTTCCAGGGTGGTAAAATTTTAAGACCAACGTTCCTAGACAATGTTAGCTGTTAAATTTAGTATACGAGGTCTGGGACGGAGACCGCTACTCGGCAAACGGCAAGCCCAAGGCCCACCACCGCCTCCCAACGCTGCCTAGCCAGGTGGCCAGGCAAGCGGCCGCTGGCAGGTGCTAGGTGCGGCAAGTCGTAGAATGGCGTAAACTGTAGGAGGAAAACTGGCCGGTTATGATGAGCAATTAACTTACATGGGACAATCCTGAAGCCGCTTCACAAGATTTTTTCTCCCCAGCAGTTGAACAGCACTCCTGGTGGCAGCACAAGCGATGACCGATGGGTATTCCTCACATAGCTCCTTTACCGTCATCAAGCCTGACATGCAAAGGATGTTTGCAGCCAATTCTATCTCTCCAGGGCGGTCGTGGTCGCACCACCACGCTAGGTAGGGGATGAAATCGTTTGGGGTTACCGGCTGGACGGGGAACTTCTGGAAGGTAATGTACCCATTAGTTGTTATTTGTCTGCGACAAGTAATAAAAATACGGACAAGTCCAAACAAACATGTGTAAAAAATCACACGATCAAGATAAAGGAAAGGATTTTTAAATGGTTTAAGCGCCACGGGCTAATAACATGCTGTTAAAATATAAAGTAGATATTTTTTTGCAATAAACCTATCTCGTCCCACTGCCCCCAGTCATCCCTCTCCTTCGAAATGTGGAACCAATCACTATTAAATAAACCGAGGTCGTCCCGCCATCGCTTCCTCGGCCTACATGGGTACCTAAAAATGTAATAAAGGCTAAGAATGGTGAAACATATCTAAAGCAAGGAAACAATTATGTAAAACATCTTTTACACGGATGTTGTTCTGCGATGTTATCAGCATCCACATGGTCAACTGGAGTTTAGAGACGAACAGGAAAACCATATTGCATTAAGTAAAGTCTTCTGAGAGGTAAACTGGACTGTCCATCTCTCCTCAGTGAAGCCAGTCAACTCTGTGTGCCTGAAAATCGTATCCGCTTCCGCTCTGGCCGTGTACCATTATTTGAGCCAACTCCTCCTAGAACGGTCGCACGTCAACAGGCTCCAATAGGTCGAGCACAAAGAAATTTAAACAAGCTCCTTACCCAAAATTCTCAGCTTGACTTGTTTGTGGATGGATGGCTGGTGATTGAGCGTGCCCTTCTTAGTTACTGTGAGAATGTTTAGTGCCTTTATTTTATTTTGTATGTCCTGCCATGTTTAAGATTATTTTTATATATTGTGTAACCTTATTTGAATTTTAACTTTCTCGCCATGTTGTTAAAGTATTTTTTTGTTAATTTCTCTGTAAATATTAATGTACGTCGCACTATAATAATTATAAGTCTCTTAGGTGTTTACACAAATATTTTGATTTTTATGTGCTGCTTTTTTTGTTTCCTGTTGTCAAAGTTTAAATTATGTATATAAATATATATATTTAAGTTAGTTATATTAATTATTGTTAAGTAAGTAACTTTAGTTTTTTAACACATTTAATTGTTGTTTATTTTTTGCATAAACTGCATTAAGTTAAGATGCATAGGTATTTAAGTACTTCATGTAACGCAGTGGATTATTATTATCTGTAATGTTATAATGATTGTGTAAATAAATAAATTGAAATTGAAAAGTAATCGCTTAGGCTTAAAAATGCGATTTATTCACTAGGGTTTTTACAGATTTGGTTACGTGATTAATAGACACCTAAGTCATTAAAGTATTTTCAATTGATTTTAGGCTAAAATTATTACAATTAATTATGCAACAAATATAAAAACGAAAGGTTTTAAATGTCAAATTGCATTGTTTCAAGCTCAGAAGTTTCAAGGTTATGTCCACTGTTTGTTTTTATAGTGATGCGACCAAAATAACGAGGCATAGTAAACAAAGATTACAAGAATCTCACTATTTGATGTTGTCTTTTTTATATGTATATGGCTTAAAACGGTTATTTCATAACATAAATTTTGCAATAAATAAACCATTTTTATTTTTTCCCTTCAGTACATTCTTTAATTACGATTCAATTAATTTATCTATTAACAATTTTATTAACTAGAACAAATATGCACAATAAAACGGATCTTTATAAATATCGGTACGCCCGAACTATCGGGCTGTTGAAAAATAGCAGTCGGTTTTTTTTAATAATAATTCTTTTTTCTTTACATATTTATTTTTATTACACTCGCACATTATTATTTAAAAAGCTATCATAAGAAATTAAATATTTTCGGAGAAACGGATATGACCATAGCAACACTGTCGCGTGTGTTGGGAGTATTTGAGTTGGGTGGGATTCGGCCGGCCGAACGAAACGAAAGAGCACGCTTGGTTTGGTTTAGAAGATTAGACGTACGTAGACGTTTCAATCTGTTTTTCCTTTGGTCTGAGGTTTCAATTTAATATAAGTGCCTATTCAAAGTGTGTACGTGAAAATGGCAGCAAATAACGTCGTTGAGGAGGTAAGTCGTCGTAGATATTTGATCTGGGTAGATTAGAATAGTCCTAGCATTATGTATTCTGGTCTTTCTAAGTTGCATGCACTCATGCTGCATGCAGACAAGAACAAGATGACGTTTCTGTTGTTTTGAGTCATTTTCTGTATCACTGTGCGTATTAGTTACTGGCTGGCAGCATGGTTATTTACTTAATTTCTGCATGCATTAATATGCAATGCGGGACGGTCGAACAAACAGTGTGGCATGGAGAATTGGAGACCTCTACGAGATGTACTGACGGCCCAGTGAAGAACGCTGGGTCTTATTGGACGCAGGTGACAATGGACCGGCCGCGCTGGAGATCGATTGAAGAAGCCTATGTTCAGCTGTGGACGACCATCAAAATCATGCCAAAAGCTTATTCGGCCATTCCCAATCACTGCGTAAAGCTACTTTTCCAATTTATAGGTGAGAATTAATTCTTGCACCTGATGACCCGCCAATGCGAATAGGTCAAATCTTGTGATTTCATCAAAAATGTTGCATGAGTGTTATTGGAGTCCAAATCTACTAATAAGCTGTATCTAGGCCTCAGAAAAATCAGAAACCAAGTCCGCGCGTCCATTTTGAAGCACTTTCAATGGAGCCATTTCTGGCTCCAATCGCCGAGCCGCGCCGTAGTGTTCAATGTCAAATCACGCCGAACGTGTCTCGCGCAAAAAAAAAAATTATGACAGTTTGCGCAATTAAATTGTGTCACAACACATCTGAATAACAAAAGAAGTGTAACAATATCAGTTTTCACAGGTAAACATGCAATATTTCATAGAATTTTCCAGTTAATTAGGTGAAAATAGAAACATTTTGCTTATGTTCTGTTTCAATGCTCAGTGTTGCCCGGTTGTGGATGGATATTTTCCCATTTTAACTGACTTAATTGCTCCGGCCTCCGACTGATTAATTTGCTACTGATGTTTAATTAGGTTAATGTTGCCCCTCCTCTCATGCCCGTGGATGCAGTAAGAGCCTGCTAAGGGATACCTCCGGAAGATGGGCAGCAGCATCTTTCCGTGTAACAACATCCCGTACTGCGCTCACCAACCCGCCTGCCAAGCGTAGTGAGTATGGCAACTACCCCTAATGGAGATCCATGAGGGGAGGCCTGTGTTCAGTAGTGGACGTTTTACGGCTGAAATGATGATTTAATTAGGTGACACGCTCTGTAATGTAGGTGTTTGTGTGATTGACGGTATCATACCTGCAATTCCGTTACTTGAAAGTTGAGAAGACTAAAACGAATTTTATTACCACACTGTTAAAATCACAAATTAGAGGTATTACTTGTTGTTGTTCAAAAGATTCCTGTCGACCCTGTTATTGCTGACAAATGGGTGAAAAATAAAAGGCTTAGTCGTGAAGAAGTAGGTACATTGGAAGCCAACCAAAAATACACGAATGATGCAAGTTACGTGTAACTTTCAGGTGTAACTTTTATGCCAGGTTTAGTTTTAAACTTGCCAAAACCTTACAAATGTAACTTTGCGTCAACTAAATCAATGCATGTCACGTGCAAGTTTCATTTGTAACCTTTATGCAAGATAATAAAAATCAGTTACTATTACCTTTCAAAAGCAAAGTTGTGGAAATGTTAAACTTTAAACATACGAAAAGTAAACTTTACAATTTCCAGTAATATTACAAGTGTAATGTTACTTCGACTTTGTGTTTTAAAGTTATGATAAGTTTTGGTGATCAGCTCTGGGTAAGTTACAGGGTTTATCTACAGCGCGGCCGTTAGGGCTTCGTTTCGAGCTCGCTTCAAGCTTGCATGAACCTTGTATTTGTAAGTTACAAGCTCCTTGATGTTACTTTCGGTAATGTTATTGCAACTATTGCTTGCTTAGTGGGTATGAAAGGTATTCATTTGCACATTAATAAACAAAATGTTGAAAAAACGACCCCCCCCCCCCCCCCCTTTATCTCCGAAGTTTGTAAAGACAAACCTGTGTAACTTACAGCTTATAGAAGTGGTGTATGTAAAGTTTATAGGAAAATTATAGTGAACTCTCTAATTTGCATAGTTTTTTAGACAAGGGGGGTGAAGGGTTTTGCAAAAAACGTGGATTTACTAGGTCGGGTGGGGTATTGTATGAAAGGTATTCATTTGCACATTAATAAACAAAATGTTGAAAAAACGACCCCCCCCCCTTTATCTCCGAAGTTTGCAAAGACAAACCTGTGTAACTTTTACAGCTTATAGAAGTGGTGTATGTAAAGTTTATAGGAAAATTATAGCGAACTCTCTAATTTGCATAGTATTTTAGACAAGGGGTGTGAAAGGGTTTTGCAAAAAACGTGGATTTACTAGGTCGGGTGGGGTATTGTATGAAAGGTATTCATTTGCACATTAATAAACAGTTTTTAGTTTTGCTTTCAGCCGTAAGTTTTCGACTTATTCACAAAAACGTTGAAAAAAATAGTGTACTCCGAAATTTGAGAAGATAAACCTCTGATACTTTTATTGCTATTAGAAGTTTAAGTAAAGATTACGGGAAAATTATAACGAACTCTCTAATTAGCATACTTTTTTTAAAATCATCGAAAGTGTAAAAAATCTACATAAGTTTCGCTATCAGACAAGAGATGGTGCTGTCAAGGTTCTCCAACAAATATAAACCACCTTTATTATATTATATTGTATGATGCCACGGAACCCTCGGAGCGCGAGTCCGACTCGCTCTTGCCTGGTTTTATTTATGTTGTAATAACACGTGTCCATGTATTGTAATTACAAAATATTGAATGATAGTGGATGAAATTCTTGAATTACTGACCAGTTATTTACTTGTGTACTTTTTGCGTCATTTACGTGATTTGCGTGAAGATGTAACCAGGACAAATGATCATACAAATAAATAAAACCGGCCAAGAGCGAGTCGCACTTGTGCACCGAGGTTTCTGTGCCATCATACAATAATAATAATATGAAGGCGGTTTATATTTGTTGGAGAACCTTGACAGCGCCATCTTTTATCTGATAGCTGAACTTATGTAGATTTTACACTTCGTTATATTTTTCCTGTAATCTTTACATACACTCCTATTAGCAATAAAAGTTTTAGGGGGATATCTCTGCAAACTTTGGAGATAAGTGGGGAACGCTACTTTTTCAACGTTTTTTAAAATAAGTTCAAAACTAGGTATACGGCATAAAGCAAAACTAAAAACTTTTTATTAATGTGCAAATGAATTACCTTTCATATGATACCCCACATGACCAAGACCTCACAAAAAATTTTAAACCCCTTCTTCCACTCCTATTGTCTAAAAAACTATACAAATTAGGGAGTTCGCCATAATTTTCCTATAAACTTTACTTAATGTATTTATATGAACTTAATAGATTTTTTTACAAATAACAAAAATAATACACTCAATCTCACAAGGTAGTAGTTCTCACAAGTTTCTTCTCTTGCTCTTCAGAAACTTCAACTGATTTCGTAAGTGCCGATAGATAGTGATGTCTCGATTGATGACTTAAATTCACGTGTTTGTCTTGGGCGTACATTTCAAGGGGTACTCCAAAAACCTTAACATTGTACACATCAATGCGCAAAGTATACCTGCCCACTTTGATGACCTTCTCTCATCCTTTGACTATAAAGTTAATGACGCTATCCTTGTTTCAGAAACATTTTAAAAACCTTCCCTTCCCTCGACTCAATATACACTTCCAGGTTTCGTCTTAATTAGGAATGATAGAGTTGGAAAGGTGGTGTGGCGATCTACCTTCGCGCTGATATCCCTTATAAGATTGTTGACACATCTTCTAGTCAATACTGTAACTTTGCTGAACATCTTTTTGTCGAAATTAACGTTAACCACTCTAACATTTTACTTGGGGTATATTATCCTCCTTCTTTGGCTATTAACTATTTTTCTTCTCTTGAAACCAAACTTGAATCTTACTCTTCTCTTTATGATCACATTATTATTCTTGGGGATTTTAACACCTGCCTTCTGAAAAATGACAGTCGTGCAAATTCTCTCATGTCCTTGACATCGTCTGTCAATATGCATATACTTCATCTTTAAATCCTTTGAGCACCACAACAAAATTCAAATACCTGGGCCACTGGGTCACTGAGAACATGTTGGATGATCTCGACCTGGAGAGAGAACGTAGGGCATTGTGTGTTCTCGTAAACATGCTGGCCCGAAGGTTTGCCATGTGTACCAAGCAGGTGAAGGTAACACTTTTTAAAGCGTATTGCCAGTCCTTTTACACATGCAATCTTTGGACTGGGTATACCCAAAAAGCATACAATGCCTTACGGGTTCAATATAATAATGCTTTCAGGGTGCTGTTGGGACTGCCTCGTTTTTGTAGCGCCACGGGCATGTTTGCTGAAGAGAGGGTTGATGGTTTTCACGCTATAGTATGGAAAAGGTGCGCTTCCTTGCAAAAACGATTGTGCAAGAGTCCTAATAGTATCCTGAATGTATTGTGTAACAGGTGGGATTGTCCGATCGTTCATCATTGGATGACCCTCCACGCAGGTGTCTGCAAGTATTTAAAATAAATTATGTGTGATGTTAGTTTTAAGTGTATATTGTACTAACAAAATGGATGTTAATTCTGATAAATACATATATATATAAATATATAATGCTCGACAAATCACACAGCATCATCTAGCCCCAAGCTAAGCAGAGCTTGTGATATGGGTACTAGATGACTGATATACTTAATACATTATACTACATAGATAGATATTTTTATTATATATAGAAAAACACCCAGAACACCCTGAACAAATATCTGCAGATCGTACAGACATTTGTCCCGAGGCGGGAATCGAACCCGCAACCTCTTGCGTCGCAGGCGGACCTTCGCCTATAAATAAAATAATTGAAAAATTGAATTGAATTTCTGCTACCCATCACGCTCCACACTCCTGTCCTTCTCTTCTAGATCTGATCCTGGTCTCAGACACCGACCGTGTGGCAACTCATGGACAGCTAGCATCTTCTTTCTCCTATCATGACCTTATATATCTCCTACAAAATTCGTTCTCCATGACGTAAACCTAAATTTCTTATGCTTCGTAGCTTTAAAGATATTGATTTGGAACGCTTGAAGAGTGACGCGAGTAATATTGACTGGACTGCACTGATTGATGCGGAAAATGTCGATGACAAAGTTGCTTCTTTTAACCATATTCTTTTAACAATTTTTGACTTCCACGCACCTTTAAAACGCGTTAAAGTCAGACATCCCCCTTCTCCTTGGTTAACTTAGAATATAAAGAGGGTAATGTCTGGCGAAAAGGCTTTATAAAAAGTCTCCATCTGAGGAGAACTTGAGCTTGTATAAGAAGCTTGCGGAGCTTCTTATATAAGCTCAAGTTCTCCTCAGTTGCAGTCGGATGTGTAGAGATTCAAAGAGACGCCACTTTCAGAACACTATTCAAAATTCGACTCCCCCTCTAATGTGGAAATTTCTTAGATCGCTTGGGTTAGGTAAAAAATCTAATGACTCAATTATTAACTTTGACCTTAACGCTATAAATTCACACTTTTCCAAATCCTCAATTTCTCTTGATAATAATTTAAAGTTTTTCACTATCAATGACCTTTCTCAACAGCCTCGGCCCGTATGTTCTCCTTTTGGCTTCAATTTGGTGACTGAGGGTGATGTTACGAAAGTCCTTTCCTCCATTTCTACAAAAGCGTTTGGCACGGACGGTATTAACATCTTGATGCTGCTTGAGCTTCTGTCCTCTGAACTTGTTCCTGCTATCTCCCACATCATCAATCAATCTCTAGAAGCAGGTACATTTCCAATTATATGGAAAACGGCTTATGTCATCCCCCTTCCTAAAACCACAAATCCTACTACAGTTTCCCAATTCCTTCCAATTTCCATTTTGCCTGCCCTTTCAAAAATCCTTGAGAATGTCGTCCATAAGCATTATCCTTTTTTCTTACGCAACACAACCTGCTTAGTCCTTTCCAGTCAGGTTTTCGTCCTGGCCACAGTACTGTCAGTGCTCTTACTAAAGTATCCGATGATATACGCTTGGCCAGAGACAATAAACAGCTGACTGTTTTAGTTTTACTAGACTTTAGCAGTGCATTCAACTCAGTCGATCATGACATCCTTTTATCTATCCTGTCCTCTCTTAACGTTTCTCCTTTAGCTATCTCATGGTTCAAATCATATCTTTCTGGGCGCTCGCAGTGTGTTCGCCTCGAAGTCGAAGTCTTGCTCGGACTGGTGTAACATTACGGCGGGTGTACCTCAAGGTGGTGTTCTTTCTACTCTCCTCTTTTCCATTTTTATAAACGCTATCACTAAAGTAATTTCTTCTAATTTTCATCTCTATGCAGACGACTTGCAAATATATTGCCATTTTAAAGCCGATGGGATACAAGAGGGAATTGATCAAATCAACTCTGATCAAAACTTGGGCGAAAGCTTATGGTCTTTTGGTCAATCCTTCCAAGTCTCAAGCGTTGATTCTAGGAAGCTCTTATATGCTTAACAGCATTGCGCATTCTTCGCCTCCTCCCGTATTGTTTGCTGATACTCCTATCGCTTACTTTAAAAAAGCGAAGAATCTAGGTGTTATCTTTGATGACAGGTTGTCTTGGGCTAGTCACATCAATGAGGTCAGTAAAAGGGGTAACTTCACTTTCCACTCTCTAAAGCGCCTTCAGAAGTTCTTACCCTTTGAAACCAAAGTCACACTCGCTCAATCGCTATTACTACCTCTTCTTGACTATGCTGATATTTGTTTTATTGACGCCACAGAGGAACTTTTAAGCAAACTTGAGCGCCTGAAAAACTTGTGCATCTGTTTCATCTTTGGTTTGCGCAAGTTTGATCATGTTTCGGAATTTAGGTTTCAATCAAAATGGCTTCCTATTCGTCGGCGTCATGATCTTAACGTTCTCACCTTTCTTTTTTTCATTCTCAAAAATCCCTTAGCTCCCTCTTACCTCCGTGAGCGCTTTGACTTCCTCGTTCCTCCCAACGATCCTTGCAGAGCAGTCAGGTCCCTCCTTCTTAAAACACCTTGTCACTCGTCCAGCGGTTACAGCGATTCATTTTCTGTATCAGCTGTACGACTCTGGAATTCTCTTCCTCACACTATCCGCAACATCTCATCACCTGATATTTTTAAAAATCGTGTTAAAGAGCACTTTTTCTCCTTGTAAACTATGTAGGTATTATATAAATATTGTATTGTTATGTATGTTTATTTAGGTACTTTTGAATGTATAATATTTATTAGTGTAGGTATTATAATATATTGTGTGTATGTATATATAATATATGTATAATAAATCTGTCGCATGTGTTTTTCTTGCTTTATTTATTTATTGTTGTACACATAACTGTCTTATCCAATAGGTATATTGCATCTCCTTTGCCTCAGGTTTGCTGGAAGAAAACTCTTTAGGGTTAAGCTCGCCTTTGTACCTCTACATGTTTGTTTCTGTACCCTTTTTGTAAATGTTTTTTTTTTGTGTGCAATAAAGAATTACAAGAAGGTAGGTACTTAATGCAGTGCAGCGTTGGTCACGTGCCTCGTGAACGTGATTACCACCATTGCAGAGGTTAGAGAACCCAAAAAAAGTAAAGTTGACCAACCCAAGGAACAACATATTTTTTTTTACTTTCCAGGATTCAGTCATTTTCATTCAAGAAAAGACCACGAAAAATTTTAGATCAATAGCTGCTTAATGACAACCAAAACGACAGCTGATTCTTGACAGGGTCATTGACCTCCGTGAAGAGTTCCCGTAGACTCTACGGAATTTTTTTATCTGTACCTTTACGGCGTAGAAGTAGGTACAAATAAAAATACCTAAAAACACAAAAAGGGTTTTTGTAATGAAAAAAAAAATCGAATTTAAACTTAGTATCATGTTAACACCACATTAACAAGTTTTTTTTGATAATCCGAGTTTCTTCTTCAAAACTACTTGTTTTACACGCCCCTTTCGGATTTGTATACATATTATAACAGAAACGGGTATTGATTAGGTTATCATTACAGCCGTAGGACTGTAGGTAGACACTGATCTGCTAACAAGATAATGGCTTCATCAGAGAAACAATATATTTATTTACAATAGGTACCTACATACATACATATACATATAAGACTTTTAAATATATTAATTTATACCTAATTATTTTTTATTGTAGGTACTGCTTTTGGACTCTCTATTTGACAATTATGTGTTTTAATTAATTTGTGAATAAAGCTGCGGGCTACATTATTAAATCCTTAAACATTCCAAGAACGTAGGTACCTACAAAGAATGTACCTAAAAGATACGATGTAGCTGTTTGTTGTTTTTTAAAAAATAAATAAATAGGCTGCCGTCCACGTCCACTGCTGGGCACAGGCCTCCCTCGTACATCTCCAAGACCATGAGGGGATTGTTGCCATACACGCCAAGCTTGGCAGGCGGGTTGGCGAGCGCAGTATGGGGTGTTGATTCACGGAAAGACGCTGCTGGTCAGCAGAGCAGACCCTTAGCAGTCATACTCACAGATATTATTGGGGGTTATCTGTAGTCTTACTGCATCCACGGGCAAGAGAGCAGAAGCAACATTTTAATGCCGGCACCTCACGGCAATTGATTAGTACGGACGCACGGTAATTTACACTAATTGATTTTATTTTTTTAATACAAGGCATACCAAGCTGGATGGTGGGTGAGTTCTGATAGCAGTACATAGTAAATTGCATTCTAGTCGCATTAGTAATTGGGAATCCGAATTGGAAGACCTTTGGATAACTTTGGACATAAACATGAACAACAACTGTAAAAAAATTGCTCTATGTGCTGTATACCTTCCACCGCCCTGCAGACTTGAATCTTTAAACTTATTTTTAGAAAATACTACTAATGTCTTCAACCATTTTGATAATGCTCTCATCATTGGCGATTTTAATTTACGTTTCATTAAATGGTCATGTTTAGATAATACTACACAACTTAAACCTAGCAACTATAATTGTCCACTAGGATATTCCTTGGTGGATTTCATGTCACTGAATTCCTTAAGCCAATTTAATCATATATTAAATTCAGATAATGTAACATTAGATCTCATATTAACAAATATTAATAATTTAAGCATAAATCCTGTCCCTCCTTTAACTAAATTAGATCCTAAGCATCCAACTATGGCAATTAATGTACCTTTAGTTTTTATGAAAAGTCTACTTCCCAAAAATAGGAATGATTTTAACTTTTTCAAAGCTGATTACCATGTTTTGAACGAGGAACTTGGTAAGGCTGATTGGTTAAATAATCTAACAGATCATAACATATCAAATGTCGATGAGATGGTCACTGCTTTTTACAAAATTTTACATGAACACATTGAAAAATATGTACCTAAACGCAAAACTTCACAATCGAAGCACCCTTCTTGGTTCAACCAAAAACTCATAAAAATGCTTGCAGAGAAAGAGAAAATAAGAAAAAGATTTAAAAAATACTGTAATCCCCGTGACAAAATTGAATTTGAACTAATTAGACAGCGCTGTGACACCTATCTGGATACGCGGTATCGTGAATACAAACGCAATATTGAGGATAATATACATAAAAACCCTAAATCTTTCTGGACATACATCAATAACAAACGAAATAACTTTAATAATATACCTTCTACTATGACTTCTCCAACATCATCTGCATGTGATGGTTATCAAATAGCCAACATGTTTGCAGACCATTTCTCCTCAGTCTATGCTTCAAATCCTGGCATTTCTAGAGTCGATCCTAAAGCGTCAACTTCAAACTGTATGGGTCAATTGAATTTTAATGTACATAGATCAGGTATACAGAGAACTCACAAGACTCGATCCATCAAAAGGAGCCGGCCCTGATGGCATACCCCCACTGTTCATAAAAAGATGTGCTAAAGTACTAGCATCACCCACCACCATTCTCATAAACAGATCTTTGTTAGACGGAGTATTTCCTCAGGAATGGAAAAGAGCTCGTGTGGTTCCTATACACAAGAAGGGTGATCGTGGCAGTGTTCTCAATTACCGTCCGATATCCGTTTTATCCTGTTTTTCTAAGGTTTTCGAATCATTGGTAACGACTGTCCTTACGAGACATACTAATTCTTCACTGTCTGATTCTCAGCATGGGTTCAGGAGTGGTCGCTCTATTGATACGAATCTTACATCATTTGTAACCGACCTTTCCCTTAGCTTAGACAACAACCACCAAACAGATGCAATTTATACGGATTTTAGCAGCGCTTTTGATAAGGTCAACCACACGGTACTTGTCGATAAGTTACAATATCATGGTATTTTTGGCTCAATATTAAATTGGTTTAAATCGTATCTAAACAGTAGGCCTCAATTTGTATCCGTAAGAGGATACGACTTTATGGTATATTATGCTAAATCTGGAGTGCCACAGGGATCTCACCTGAGCCCAATATTATTCCTTATTTTTATTAATGATATTACACAACACATAAGTAATTGTAAATATTCCATTTACGCAGACGACTTAAAACTATACAGGGAAATTATTTCCCCATCAGATGTAAAATTAGTACAAGATGACATAGATTCCATATTGAATTGGTGTAACAGTAATGGTATGAGTTTAAATCCTGAAAAGTGCTTCCACATTACATTTTCTAAGAAAAGATCCCCATTCCAATCCCAATATCACATTAAAAAACAAATTATTAAACAGGTTAACGAAATTAAAGATTTAGGAGTAACTTTAGACAGTCACTTAAAATTTACTGGACATTATGATAACATAGTTAAAAAATCTGCACAAATGATGGGTTTCATAAAACGTAACACTAAAGATTTCAAAAAGCCAAATACTAAAATCCTCTTGTACAATTCTCTCGTCAGGAGTGTATTAGAATACGCTAGCATTATTTGGAACCCTCTATATAGCGTCCACTCCCAAAGAATTGAAAGTGTTCAACGATCACTCACAAGACATCTTGCTTTTATCTCCCCTGGTATATCCCATAGAACGCCCTATCCCTTAAGATTGGATCACTTCAAGATGGACTCTTTATACTGTCGTCGTCGCGTTAAAGAACTCTCATTCCTCCATAAAATAATAGAAAATAAAATAGACTGCATATCGATTACTAACAATATTGGCTTAGCTGTCCCAACTAGAATCCCTAGAAGTGCAACCACTAAACTACTACATACTCCTTTTTGTCACACCAACACAGGATTGCAAGCCCCAATTGTTAGATTATGTAACCAATACAACCTATTTAGCAAAAAGATCAATGACCTCGATATTTTTAACGACAATGCTCATAGATTTAAACGCAAGGTTCTAGAATATTTCCAGCAATCTTCCACTCGTATTTTAGGGAAAGACTAATATATAGGTACATATTTTATGTACATTGTATTTTTTCATTTTGTTTGATCTCATATATATTATTAGTTACTTTGTTTCTTGTTTTTAAGATATTTTTGTTTCATTGGATAAGTAATATTGAAGTTTATATAGTTTAACTAGTATGTATTGTTAAAATTTACTATATATTTATGTCTTAAACTTTTGTATTCTATTTAAACCTACCAATGTCGTGGTTGCCTGTAATTGGTTTAACATATCAGACTGTGTCCCTATAAATGTTTAAGTGTAATTTTTGATATGTAAACTGTTGGCGATCCTTTTCTTAAATAAATTAAATAAATAAAGTATAAAATTTTATAATTAGTACAAAATGTGGTTATAAATAAAAGAAAGGCTTTATCACAAGGGTTACCAATAAATTCAAAAATCTTCAAAGTCTAGTGTGTCTCTATCAGTCTTTTATCCGCAGCGTTTTAGAATATAATTCTGTTATATGGTCCCCCTACTACAAAGTACATATCGATCGAATAGAAAAAATCCAGCGTAAATTCGTGAGCATTCTCAGTTATCGTTTAGGCGTGAAGAGACAATTACCTTCATATAAAAACAGACATGGAACATTTCAATTCATGTCCCTTGAAACTCGTCGAAATGCACAGCACCTTGCTTATTTGTTTAAGATTTTGCGCTCGCATCTCGATTCATCGGCTCTACTTAGTCATGCAGAATGTGTCACTACTAAGAAAAGATTGATATGCATCTTTCGCGCACCGTGAAGTATATCTCTCATTTAGTTCACCAGTTCAATTTAGTTCAGTAGCTCAACAGATCCGTCTACCAATCCTACTTCAGTTAGTTCTGTTGATATAGGTAGTTTGATGTATCAGTCTATCAGTTGAGTGAGATTCATTCAGTGAACTATTTTCCGATCGAAGTATTAATTTTATCCTATCCTACTAATATCTATACTATTATGATAAATGCGAAAGCGTGTGTGTGTGTCTATGTTTGTCTGTCTTTCACGGAAAAACGGAGCGACGAATGGACGTGACTTTTTAAGTATCGCTATCGCACCATTTTCAAAATGAGTAAGAAGGTAAACGATACAACTCACAAACTGAAGTAACTGAACTGCTGAAGTATTGAAGTATCAACTGAACTAGTGAACGATAGGGTGATAAGATCTGAAGTACTTCATTTGAAGCATTCATTCGTGAACTACACACCGCTAGCTCTACTGTCATTCGTTAATCTCAACACAAAGCCCAAGCCTCGCTGTCCTTTCCTAAACACCTTCGCTCTTAAGGTTTATAGGAACAACACCTCGTACTATACAGTGTCTCCAGGTTATATATGTAAAATTTCCCCAGATCAGGTGTAAATTTTCCCCAAAAAGATACTATTTCTTACAATTTTCCCCAAATAATTTTATACCTAGAGGTATTATGAAATAAATCTATTGTGAAAATTAATTTTGTCCTTGTTCTTTATTACTCATCATTTGACATCTACTAAAAATAAAACAGTTTTCCTCTATTGATTTTATTTTAAATTATAATCATAATTCTTAGACGTCGAAACGTCAGGATAATAATAAAGATAATTACGCGATAAATACCCGTTAATCCAATGTATTAATAATCAGTTCAAAAACGACAGAGTTCTCAAACAAATAAAAAAATCAGATGGCCTGAGAACCTCCTCCTATTTCAGGTCGGTTAAGAAAAGCAGCGACCTTTGTACAGGGAGGTAAGTACCTACCTACTCTCCGTACGCAGTAGTAATAGGTATACTATGGTAGTAGTTATAATCTTTGACATAACGAACAGAGTACACACCACACTTTACACACCTATTATTGCTCTTTTACCTAGGTATTTAGATACTTCGCCAGCAAATATTTGAATCTTGTTCGCCGGTGGGTACCTAATACTTGATTTTAGGACTGTGTTGTTTTCAAAGCCATAATCGATTTGAAGGAACGCTGATCTGGAAAGCGATAACCTATGTTGTGTGTACAAAATACTATAATCAAAATACTAAAATACTTATCTATCTATCTGTCTAATAGCTGAACTTCTATATTTACGAATATTTACATAGTACCTTCCTACGTTCATTTTTAGAGGAAAGGGAAAAATTATTCTAAAAACTTAAGATTTCAAATATTTTTTACGTCTCTAGGCAAAGAAAAAAATGTAAATTTTTCATTAGATCTTTGGTTTCGGCATCCATCCATTGCACAATTGTTAGTACGACGCGCTTTCGACATCTAAATGAACGCATTTAACGTGCGTACGCTCAAGCGGGCTTGTGGCAGCCTACTCTGCCTTGCAACTCCGGCGTTGTACAGAGCGGTAGGCATTTAACGCGTGGCCTTGAGCGAGTGACGGACGCCTGAAATAACTTCGATTTGCTGGTATTTTTGGAGCATTTGGGAAAATAAGAGATTTGGGGCTAAAAATCAACATTTTCCTAAATGCTCCCAAAATATGATTGAATCAAAGTTGGTTTTACCATTGGCAGGTGGCAGGGCGCGAAGCGCGGCGCGGTGGACATGTTATCGGAATGTTGGCAGCATTGTATTGTTTATGTGTGCGATTTGAATTACTACACAGATAACAATAAATTCTTAGTTTTTTTATTTGTTTAGTCACAGCAGTATTAGAAATTAGTGCACATTTAATTCTCCCCAAACTTTCGCCAAAATTAAATGTGTTCCCCAAAATGTTCCCTACAGTTTTCATTTCCCCAAAACTTCGCCAAAATTTTTATTTTTCCCCAATATGGGGAAAAAACCCCAATCTGGAGACACTGGTACTATAATCCGCTTACCAGAATGTGCCGCCTCTACAACGAATTATTAATTAAGAATAGTGATAAAATATTATATTTTCAGTATGAATTTAACTAAATTTAAAAAGACTTCTATAGGCATTCTTAATGAAGAATGGCTAGCTCACACCTAAATTATGTATGTTTTATTTGTAGGTAGGTACTTATATATTAATAAAAATTTTTAAATAGGCTTTTTTCTTTAATTTAGCTTTTTCTTAATTCTACTTAAGTTATTTGTGTATACATAGTTAGGAATACCTTCTAGCATAAAACCTATTTTAATATTATTATTTGTTACTTAATCTGAATGTATTCTGTTTTGTGTGCTCTTAATAAATAAATAATAAAATAAGTAAAAAAAAAACATTCAGATGTATATTAGTAATTGATATAATTTCTATATATAAAAATAAAAAATACGCAAGACAAAAACTGGAAAATTAAACTGATGGGAAAAAAAACTACGTTAGACTAGGCAGTATGGTCTTAGACTATAGCCTGCTCTGACTGAAAGGAGCGAGAAAAAAAAAATTTGAAAAGTCCGGTTTGTTTGATTTGAAAACGGCATTTCGTTAGTTGATATTTTATAGTTTATTTCTTTTCTGTTTTTGCGTAATTTACGCTAAGTGTAAAAAATGCTTTACGGGCAATGGTGTAACAAAAATTTGTGGCACGTACCTACTTAACACAAGTATTGAGCACTGAACATACTGTCAAACCACATTCATACACAAAGCGAATATTGCGATTGCGACCATTCTGTGGAGTCTCACCTCGTGAGCATTTTGTACCATGAAGACACCTCGAAAGCCATCTCCAGCACGTTCCCAAGGAGCTGTGTGGACTCCAATACGCCACAAACGTCGTAGAACCCTCAGCGTCAGTTCAGCACGTTCCAATGCATCTGGTATAATATCAGCTTTGGTTCATCAAAGGAGACACGTGGATTTGTATGTGGTGTCACCGCTGGGCAGCAGAAAGCCGATACTGTTCGATAATACTGAGATCGAAGAGCCTAGACGTGAGTATTGAGGTTGTATGCACACTATTTAGACTCGACATTCTAAAGAAACTGCGACATAGTCAACTTCAGACTTATCGATCTATTATTTCCATTCAATGTGGCCGAGCAGATGGTATACCTAGGTGCTGAGCAAGACTAATCTATCTTACAATTAGTGAGATGTAGACTGCACTTCTTGATTCTTGATTCTTGACTGCAGCATCCTGTACAGCTTGAATACCAGTACTGACACTGTATAAATCATCTAAATAGATGTTAGGGACTTACATAATTTATGTTTATTCATTTTAAGCATGACAACCTCGGTAGCTCTGTTGGTCTTATACCCAGCCAGAGGGAAGATGTTGTGGGTTTGATCCTTGCTGGTGGACAAATGTTTGCTTTTCTGCAGATATTTGTCTTGGGGTATAAAAATCTATTTAAAAAAATGTGAGCTAGACCAAGAATGCCAAAACATCACTGTCTTGAAATTATTGTGACTTGACATCATTTAATAGATATACTGAATACCGCCACAAATGGTGCTCATGAAGAAGGCCTCTGATTGTTCTATGGAACATTAGCAAGATGATAATAAATTAGGTATGGAGAGAAAGCCATATTATATTTACTAAATGCTGAAACTTGTTCGGTATGTCAGGAAAATAAAAAAAAGGTGATAAATCATGTATTTTAAAACTAAAATGTTAGTATTCCATCTATTATTTGGTTTCCATAGCACAAGCTTTGCTTCGTTTGGTGAGTGTAGTGTCCCGCATTTATTCATGTACAACCTCCTTCGCAATCACATAGTGATTTCATAGCCATTGTGATTTAAAAATACTTCAACATTTCAGGCAAAAGTTGGTCGAAAAACTTGGCTGAAAATTCTAGAGATGTTGTGGAGCTCTTTGAAAAAAACAAGATTGCAAAGCTCAATGATATAATTGAAGAGTTGGATATGGAAGTCCTCTGGTATTTAGATATATGTTAGATTCCATCTGAACCGTAGGACTGCTGTAAACATTCACTGCTGGACACAGGCCTGCCTTATGCATCTCAAAGATCATGAGGGGCTTGTGCTATACTCACCACACTTGGCAGGCGGGTTGGCGAGCACAGTAGAGGATGTTGATACAGATAGAGTTGCTGCTGACCATCTTCCGGAGGTATCCCTTGGGAACTCCTTTAAGCCTGTATAACACTACACGGTATTCAGGGCCCGGAAGTTAGGTCGCCCTAATTACTAAGCAAGGCTTGCCGGGTCTGACCGGTCACCCTAGTTAGGGTCCCTTATGCTCTAACTCTTATTACACCACTCTTAGTTAGGGTAAGGGTCCCTGAATACCATGTTATGTCATACAAGCTTTAAGGAACCATAAGGTACTTTATACCCATAGAGTTAGGCTGGCTAGGGTTGGGTCAGCATCACAGGGACAATGCCCCTATGCGGAATGTCAGTGCAGATCTGGTAATCCCACTAGAATTAGAACACTCTACTGCCTGCATGCCACAGCATTACATTACAAATCATAAAATATTCTGACTACCACCATGGTGCAGTTGGTCCAATACACAGCTGAGAGTAGCAGGTTTGATTCCTGCCAAGGGGCAAATGTTTGTAGTTTTTATACAGACATTTGTTCCAGGTCAGTATTCAGTATGTATATAAAAAAAAATTATATACTATTAATTACCCATAACACAAGCTCTTCTTACTTTGTGGTTACTGTTGTGTGTGTTCTTACTGTGTGTAAAATGTCCAGCATTATTTATTGTTATTTAATTTCAACAACATCCATCCATGGCATAGAAGGCCTATGCTTGGCTTAGATACAGAACTTGCTAATTAGATTCTTGCTGCATCGGGAGGTATATAGAACTATGATTATTGTATTTCTCTGTGTCCATAGCACATGCATTGCATATTTCTGGACTAATTGCTGCTGGATAAAAATTGTGCATTATTTATCTATTTGCTTCTATTTCAGCCAAGAAAATAAAATAAATTACACTCTGCCAGAAAGCAGTGACAGTAAATCTATCAACAGCATTGTAATCCCACAGCGAAAACTATTCACCCAGAAAGAAAACCAGCACCAAAAAAAGTTTGGCCAACTTTTCGGACCCAGACAATCATTACCCAAACTACATAAAACTGGTGGTAATAAAACTCTTGTTGCCGGAACTAGAGAGCTGTTTCAGAACAAGCAAAGATCCCGACCAATATTCCTTGCTGCTCTACTCAACATTTCCCCAAACAAAACAGTAGCTGACAAAACGAAAGAATTTGCTACAGCGGAACCAAAAGGCCAAGCCCGTAACATATTTGGCAATCGCGCCTCAAAACTTAAAAATATCTTTACCAATTTCATTGCATCTGAGAGTGAAGATGATATATCTGAGATTCAGCCAAAAGTATCTGGTTTCCAAAAGAAAATTGAAAGTAGAAGGCGTTCATCTCGCGGTATGAGAGATCCTTCACCAACATCCAGCATTACAACGGACATGGAGATGGACGACTGGATAATGCTGCCATCTTCAACAATGTTGGAAGACCAACTAGAGGTTATGATCGCTGGCCAATCACCTAAAAGACCCAGGTTGAGTAAACTGACTAAAATAGAATCAGAAGCAGGCTCTAATAAATCATCATCTTCCAAAGAATCACGAAACAAATCCAAGTCTAAGATTACTGAACACGAAACTTCCATAAAAACTAGGAGTCAAAGCAAGAACAGCTCACACAATATAAAATCACAAACTGCTAACAAAGGCAAACAAATCACAATCACAAGCCCCAAAGATAATGGAAACAGGGAAAATGAAAACCCAGTAGAACTAGTAGAAAATAATGATGATGAATTAAACTTTTCTTTGCAATATGACAGCGACAATAACGAAGAACAAGAAGTACCTGAGATCCAGAATAAATCTAAGACTAGGGGTTCTAAAAGCAAGACTCAAAATGAAATTGGCAATTCAAGCAAGCTAAATAAAGATTTGCCTATCAATAAAATTCAGAATAAATCTAAGACTAGGGGTTCTAAAAGCAAGACTCAAAATGAAATTGGCAATTCAAGCAAGCTAAATAAAGATTTGCCTATCAATAAAATCCAGAATAAATCTAAGACTAGGGGTTCTAAAAGCATGACTCAAAATGAAATTGGCAATTCAAGCAAGCTAAATAAAGATTTGCCTATCAATAAAATCCAGAATAAATCTCAATCTAGAGCTTCGAAAAGCGTGACTCAAATGGTAACAATCAATTCAAGTAAGTTAGATAAAGACTCACCCAACAAAGTTATTTATGAATCAGCTGAGATTGAATCAAGTCAAGATAAGAGCAATCGCTCATTAAAATCAGGAAATAAGTTACAGGTTAAAGATTCCAGTAAGGTTAAGGATATAGAGATAAATTATGAACAAGTAGAAGAACAAGATAGTGATATAGAACAAAACGAAAGTAAAGTACAAGAAGATAGTGAAATGGAACAAAACGAAAGTCACGAAGTAGAAGATGAAAATGAAGAAGAGATAGAGGAAACAATTGAGCAAGACTCCGACGCTGAAGAAAATGAAAGCGGTATCCAAGACAATGAGGAACAAATTGAAAGTGAAAATGATGATATTATAGAAACTAGCAATGAAAACGATAATAATGCTGACGACATCCATGAAAATCAAGATATTGAAAATGAAGAAGAAAGCGCTGAAGATGAAGTAATAGAAACTCCTAACGTGTCACACTACAAGACAGGTAGAAACAGAAAGAAAAACGAATCACCAGAGGCAGTACTACACGACAGCAACAACATTAACCATTATTTCGCACTGAAAGGACGCAACACAAGTGTGCGTAAGTTAACTGAAATGCTCAAAAGCATATACCCAGACTTGGCCCTCGCTAGAGAAAGCGCGGGCTCTTCCGATGGAACCAGCAATTCCAGCGGCCAAGGATCAGGTTGGGACTCGCACAGAAAAACTACCAGAAAAACTCTAAGGCTGACATACGGTCGAGAATTCACACCAAGAAAATCTCTTAGAGCGTTAGTCATGGAGAAATCAGCTAAAAGACAAACGCAGCACAATGAATTAGCTTCAGTGACAGCTCCGTTCCCGCAAGCTAATTCAACAGAAATGCCTTCAATTCGGTATGAAGATGGTGATGAAAACGATGAGAATCATGCGCCAAAAGAAGTGTCTCTGAGAACGCGACAGGCAACATTAGAAAAGTATTTTCAGGAGATAAAAAAGAAGAATACTGAGGCGCGACTCAAAATGGTAAGTAACTCAATTATTTAGATCCCAACCTAGCCTTTTTTTAATAGCTTGTATGACCAATCTCTTTTTACAAATGAGAAACTGAAATCTAAATGAATAACCCTATCATTACAGGAAGAAGAGGTCCGCAACTCGCTAAACGCACCAAGAACTACCACCGAAATGTTCATGCAATTCAAAGTGCCAGCTAAAGCTAAAGCTAAGCCCAAAAAAAATGCTAAATCCACTTCTAAGTCGGCCCTGGTCTTCGGAGAGCTCCCAACTGAGTTAATTGAGGATATGAAGTACAAACCGCCTAAGAGATTTCAACCTAGAGATGCGCCATGGATCACGAAACATCTCTACAAGTTTTTGGAAGGCAAACTGGAGGCAAAGTAAGTTTTTTATAAATGGAAGTTTTTATTGACTTTATTATGTTCATGATCATCTCAACCGTAAGACGTCCGCTGGCCTTCCTCGTGGATCTATAAGTACTGATCATGAGGGGTTTTTGACTTTATTATGTTCATGATCATCTCAACCGTAAGACGTCCGCTGGCCTTCCTCGTGGATCTATAAGTACTGATCATGAGGGGTTTTTGACATACCCAATTTTTTTGATATGTTAAAGAACCACCGCCGGAAAACCTGCTTTTAAATAAAAAAACTGCATGCAAATCACCACAGGCAGACACACAGCTGTCAAACTTATAACACCCCTCCTTTTTGTCGGGGGTTAAAAAGGTCGCCATCGAAATCGGTGAGGACTTATACTAAACGTTCAATTTTAGATACGACTACAGAGCCCGCGTACGAGCTGAGAAACTCGTCGAGAACGTGTACAATTTCGCGAAGGATCTGCGTCGGCGCGACGTCGCCACCTCCTACTCAATTGACGTGCTTAAGCGAGAGATGGCGCGGCTGCATGTGGTGAAAACGCACCATGAGTTCTACGAGTTCTTCGAAAAGTTTATGCCGAGGGAGGTTCGAATCAAGGTATGATGTTTGTGATTTGAGTAGTCTAATCATAATTGCTGTCACTGTCAAGCAGCGCGAGACAGTAAAAGAAAAATTGCACAGTACGAAGGAACTATTTTTTAACACTTTCCAATGAAAGCGCCTCACCATTAACCCGGCCTGCCCTCGCAGTTGGCCTAAAGACGGCTGAAACACAATTGTTTGCGGTTTCGATTTTCGCCGCCGGAGAAATGTATGTAATTTATCTGCAGATATGTGTGCCAGGTCTGGATATTCTTCTGTGTATGACCACAATATTACATGGAAACCACACATCTGGCAATTATAAACAAAACTAGACTTCGTTACTCGGTGTGCTCCGGAATAATATTCGGATCTGCACAGTAGACAGCAGACAGTGGACTATGTCGCGGGTGTCTTGTAGAGGAAGAAACCGTGGAGCACGTGCTACTGCACTGTGGCCACAAGACAGACCAGAATAGAGACAGGACTGCAGGACCTGCAGCATGCCCTTCTTCTTCCACAACATTTGCATACCCCTGTATATGAATGCGGTTGTTAGGGTTTTTGAATATGTTAACTGAGCCTATTACTGGGTGCTATCTAGCTGAATTAAAGGATATTTTGAATAAAAGATGTTTCGCTCTGTCCACCATTATAAATAAATAAATAAATAAATAATGCTGGACAAATCCCACAGCATCATCTAGCCCCAAGCTAAGCAGAGCTTGTGTTATGGGTACTAGATGACTGATATACTTAATACATTATACTACATAGATAGATATTTTTATTATATATAGAAAAACACCCAGAACACCCTGAACAAATATCTGTAGATCGTACAGACATTTGTCCCGAGGCGGGAATCGAACCCGCAACCCCTTGCGTCGCAGGCGGACCTTCGCCCGCTGCGCCACAGAGCTCGTCAACATTGATCGTATATATTGAGGTAATGGCGGCATTTCACAAGATTCGAGGATATGGGGATAGGGAACATTCGTTTAACCAATAGCAGCACTGAATTTAAATAATGTCATGTAATGCGCGTGCGCTGTAATTTGTCGTTTGTTGTTGAACTAGTGATGTAACGAAAACTAGTGATGCGATCGCGAACATGCCCCCGGCCTTGGAAGCAGCAGGTTTCAATGGTGTTGTAGCTTGGCGGGCTCCTCATCATGCGCGTCTTGGAGAAGGGGACAGATCTTTACATAGGCCCGTCTGGTAACGCCCGAATCCGTTTGAATGTCCGCCACTCTTGACACTCCATCCTTGCCTGGGAATGTTTCGAGCACTCGTCCCATCTGCCATTTTAGCGGTGGCAAATTATTGTCTTTGATTAAGACAAGTGTGTTTGGCTTCAACATCATCGTTCCTTTGTTCCATTTCGTGCGTACCTGTAACTCAGATATATATTCTTTGGCCCATCGGGTCCAAAAATGTTGGCGTATTTGTTCAATCCTCTGATAACGATTCAGCCGATGCGTGGGAACGTGACTGATGTCATCTCCCGCAGGTGCAGTGAGCGGTCGGCCAATCAAAAAATGAGCGGGAGTTAGAGGACTGAGGTCGTTGGCGTCTGAGGAAAGGGGAGAAAGCGGGCGGGAATTTAGAACAGCTTCAATTTGTGATAGAACTGTGCCAAATTCCTCAAAAGTAAGGTGTGCATTGCCTACTACACGTCGTAAATGGTATTTATAGGATTTTACTCCTGCCTCCCACAGACCACCAAAATGAGGAGAATAGGGGGGAATAAATTTAAACTTAATCTGTTGACTAGCGGCATATTCAATGATGTCTGAAGGACACCTTTTTAAAAATTTGAAAATCATTCATTAAATAATGTCATGTAATGCGCGTGCGCTGTAATTGGTCGTTTGTTGTTGAACTAGTGATGTAACGAAAACTAGTGATGCGATCGCGAACACCCCCCCTCCCCCCTAGAATTAGAATTACTCTAAATCTGTTTCATACCTTATCTACAATTCACTTAACAAATCTCACCTTATATACCAAGCAACTTACCCGCAAGCACTTTCTTGATAAAATATACCCGTAGGTTCATCATCGTCTCCCCTTGCATAACCCTCGACTGTTCTATTGTGAAGTGTAATTTGATTAAATGTAATTTTCTGTTTGTTTAGTTTTTAAGTAAGTACCATTATAGCACGCCAACAACACTCTAAACTACAGGTTTGGCTGGTAGAGAATGTTTTAGCATTAAGCCCACCTTTTGTAATTGTGCAATAAAGTATTAAATAAAAAAATAAATAAAATAAAAATAAATTACTAAAATTACTCTATTATGATTTGTTAACATATTTATTAGTTTTAAAATTACAGGATTTTATCGCGTACCTTTTTTATTATTTCCTCCCGCGACCAAGAACGCTGAAATGTGTTCGAAACGTCGGGAAAATAATAAAAAAGGTAGGCGATAAAATCCTGTAATTTTAAAACTAATAAATAAAATTACTCTTCTACTACAAACGCAAACAAAAATATACAACAGAACAAAACTCATGACAATACAGATGTATATTTACAACACGTGTTTACTAGTAAGGAAAATGATAAATAAAACCGGACAAGAGCGAGTCGGAGTCGCGCACCGAGGGTTCCGTGCCATCATACAATATAATATATGACAAAGGCGGTTTTATATTTGTTAGAGAACCTTGACAGCGCCATCTCTTGTCTGATAGCGTAACTTATGTAGATTTTTTACACTTTCGATGATTTCTAAAAAAGTATGCTAAGTAGAGAGTTTGTAATAAAATCAATCATTACCTAAACTTCTAATAGCAATAAAAGTTTCAGAGGTTTATCTCCGCAAACTTCGAAGATAAGGGGGGAACGTAATGTTTTTCAACATTTTTGTAAATAACTCAAAAACCATATGACTCAAAGGAAAACTAAAAACTGTTTATTAATGTGCAAATGAATACCTTTAATTTGATACCCCACATCACCTAGTAACTTTCCTAAAATTTTGAAAACCCCCCTTTCACCCCCATTGTCTAAAAAACTATGCAAATTAGAGAGTTTGCTACAATTTTCGTATAAAGATTACATACACTTCTATTAGTTATAAAAGTATCACTGGTTTACCTCTGCAAAATTCGCAGATAAGGGGGGGACCAGTCGTTTTTTTAACATTTTTGTAAATAACTCAGAAACGATACGGCTTAAAGGAAAACTAAAATCTGTTTAATAATGTGCAAATAAATACCTTTCATATGATACCCCACATCACCTAGTAACTTTACAAAATTTTTGAAACCCCCCTTCCATACCCTTTTGTCTAAAAAACTATGCAAATTAGAGTTCGCTATAATTTTCCTATAAAGTTTTCATACACTTCTATTAGCTATAAAAGTATCACTGGTTTACCTTTGCAAAATTCGCAGATAGGGGGGGGACCGGACGTTTTTTCAACATTTTTGTAAATAACTCATAAACGATACGCCTTAAAGGAAAACTAAAAACTGTTTAATAATGTGCAAATAAATACCTTTCATATTATGTAAAATATGGGATTATCGGGTATTTATCGCGTAATTATTTAATAATTATTACCTTTCATATGATACCCCACATCACCTAGTAACTTTACAAAATTTTCCACCCCCCTTGTCTAAAAAACTATGCAAATGAGAGAGTTCGCTATAATTTTCCTATAAAGTTTACATACACTTCTATTAGCAATAAAAGCATCACGGGTTTATCTCTGTAAACTTCGGAGATAAGGGGGGGAACGGTCGTTTTTGCAACATTTTTGTAAATTACTCAAAAACGATACGGCTTAAACAATAAATAAAAACTGTTTATTAATGTGCAAATGAATACCTTTCATATGATACCCCACACGGCCAAGTAACTTCACTTAAAATTTTTAGATCCCCGCCCCCCTGCAATCAAAATAAGAATATTTTTTTAATATTTTCATATATGCTATATTAGTGTTAAAAATTGTTGTCTTTTACCATTTCAAATTTCAAGTCGATAGCATCAGTAGTTCTCGAGATATCCATTTGTGACAGACAGACAGACAGAGTGATTCTATAAGGGTTCCTTTTTACCATTTTGGTCCGGAACCCTAAAAAGACATACATACAACTAACATTTACTACAAAATCACAAGCACAAACTCGAATTCTAAGAAATGCCAACAAACGTATGCCTAATAAATAGACCAAGAACAGAATACGGATAAAAAATATCAGATACGAAGAGGGGCCAAGACATATAACAGGCTACCTATTGACATAAAAAACAGAATCATTTGCATTATTGAGGAAAATTTAAGATTCTTCGTGCTCCAAAAATTATAAATTAAATTTAAAATAATTGAAAAAAAAAATATATATAAATATTTAGCGTTTAGATTGTGCTTCGTTATGTTCGAAATGTAACATTCTGATTCTGCACTCTTACGAATTTTATAGTCTAATTTTATGTCTTTTATTTTTTTGCAAATTTTCATATTAATTTTTCTACCTTTTTATTCTACGAATTTAGTAAGTGTCCTTCGTTGCTTAAATCTGATTTCTCTATGGTTTCTTGTTACAGGTCATACCCGATGTCATAAACAAAATGTCACTTCCAAGAGATGTCTATGGCGATATCCTTTGACGACCACCTATTGTTGCGATTTAATGAAGTTATTGTATTGAGAGTATTTCACGAATAAGAGTAATATTAAATAAGTGATTGTAAAATATGTACTTTATTTATTATTTCGGCTGTATTCACAATACAAGGTGTGTTATATATAATATAATATGTGTACGTATGCGAAAGGGGGTTTCTTTTTATTTTTAATATTTTAATTTACAGTTTTACTAGTTGGTGTGATGTGAAAATGATGCTAGGGTAAAAATTTAATTTCTTATTTTTTTACAATTTATTAAAAAACTAGTTACAGGTATTTTTATGTACACCTGTACCGCAACTCTTCGCGGAGTTCAATGACCCTGTCAAGAATCAGCTGGCATTTAGGTTGTCATAGTATAATCAGCTGTTTAAGTTAAAACTTTCGTGGTCTTTTTTTGAATGAAAATCACTGAATACTGAAAAGTAGAACAAGATTTTCCTTGGGATGGTCAGAATCACTCCCTTTCTGCTTAGTACACATGTTATATACACCCTGTAAACTATACCAGGGTTACTTAACTTTTCTGTAGTCACGAACCTCGTCCTTTCAAAAAATATTCCGGGTTTCTTCTCAATTTCGAAGACTTGAAGGTTAGTGTTGAAGTAAATAGACACAATTCTGGGTATCTATGAATGTTTATTTCGAAAACACTAGGATACAAATGTAAACATATGTTATGGAGCACCATACACATCAAATTATATTGCAATTATTGGTTCAATCATGGTTGACTCATAACCATCCGCCAGCAACATATTTCCCATCAGCTCGGCAGTATACAACCTATAGTTCGTTAAACTTAGCTTGATCGCTGCTACATATTATGCAAAGTGACACGAATAGCGCTGGCGTGAGCTCCTAGGCTCATCCGATTCGACGGATCATCATTTCAGCCATAAAACGTCCACTGATGAACACAGGCCTCCCACATGGATCTCCATGAGGGGTAGTTGCCATACTCACCACGCTTGGCAGGCGGGTTGGTGAGCGCAGTATGGGATGTTGATACACGGATAGACGCTGCTATCCATCTTCCGGAGGTATCCCATAGCAGGCTCTTACTGCATCCATGGGCATGAGAGGAGGGGTATCATTCTACTGCCGGCACCCCACGGCCCTTCGACGGATGATTGAAGAGAATGCCATAAACGACACCTCCCCTGGACTCAGAAGTAGTCGATTATTATCTTTTTTTTGTCAGGAGGCTTTCGTTTCCTCGAGAACATTATAGCTTCTGTTTTAGATGCGTTAACTTCCAATTAAGAAAATAATCATTGCATAATAATAATTGCCGGAGAAACATGCTATTAGTTCTCCTCGCGCAACTCCTTCCTGGCGCCGCGCAGTTCATGTTCTCTGGTGAACTTGCAGTGAGCTTAGAAGCGTTAGTGATATGACGCGGCGGCGACGTGGTGGCCGGGCGGCCGCAGTCGGCTGTTGCGGCGGGGAGTCGCCGCTTCGCACGATACGATTTCTTGTGTAATGGTTTTTTGGTATTTATTTTCACACAGAACTTGGTATTGGTTGAAAGTTTTGTTCAAAATTTTTTTCACTGTTCAAAGTCACTTCTTGTAGGTTTCACACTCATACTCGATAACACTTCTGACTCTCAAAACAACCTGCTTGTTTCGAATAGATACTGATGGACTGCGAAACGTCAATCCGTTCGTTGCCATCCGATTTTGTTACCTAGGCTATAATACTCAGGTACCTAGCTTTTTTAGTTTCGGAGAAATTATTGCTAAAATATGTGACGCGTTTTACCAACCATACTGGACTACACTATAAGATACTTTAAACCAAAAACTCAATTAATTCCGTAAATATGTTTTGGCAAACGTAAAATGGCATACACCAACTTCTAACAGCAGGTCTACGGGCAGCTGCGGAACCTCTAATTGCTTACCAAACTGTAGTTTGCATGATATAATGCAAAAAATTTCTAAAAACTCATCTAATGAGAATACTAATTTAATAATTTGTCTTGGAAATAGGGGTAATGTTAACAAGTCTGATTTGATAAAATATATTGATAAACTTTGATTGATGAACAGCTGATATGCTGAGCAGCGTATATGTATATAGCTATATACTCGCTACGCGGCAAACGGGTTGGCGAGTGCAGCATGGGATGTTAAGGATGAACGAGTCGCTCATCTTTCCATACAAACGTGGAAGGGTAACTACTCCACTGTTTCACGTTAACCATCCAACACTATGGATTATATCTATGTATCTCGTCATAATCTATGTTTGTATACACCCCAAACCGTAAAAAAAGTATTTATTTAAAAAATACAAGCTTCTAAACTTTCGTATTTCAACACTGATTTTAGCCCAACTTTGGACGTAACTAAATAATATAAGGAGAAAGAAAACTCAAAAATAAATACTGTTCCGACATAGTTTAATTATTCAAATATCATATTTTAAATAAATGTTATTTTGAAAAGATTACAATCAAGTTTTTCTATAATAACCCTTGTGCTATGTCTATTCACATATTTTTGCGCGGTCGGTTTAGGAATAAATCATTGTGCATTTCATTCTAGCGCGCGGGTAAACATGGGAATATGTCGTAGGAGTGTCTTAATAAATAAATAAATAAATAAATAAACACACCATGTCAGGTGAGATAGCATACATTTAGGCCGCGCTTACTGACGACCTTGCCTCCGTATTATATTATCTGTGCCTCCGCGACTAGTTGGACCTTAAAACGATTTCGGCGCCGAGTGCCGACTTTAGCACTTTGCCAACATTTGCAATTTTTTATACAGGTTACAGCGGACTGCCGAAGTTTGGAAAGTCCTATGCAACTAATCGCTTATTGACGACTTTCGCATAGTGCCGATTTTTGTTGTGTTCATGCAGTCGCTAGCGTTTTGTAGACTATTAAACTATGTCGTGTATATTTTCGCAGTCTGTCAAATTTATTTACAGTCAAGAAGAGTTCACGTAAAAATTACGGCAATAAAAAATATTATATTGTAATAATAAAGTTGGTTATTATGCAGTTAAAAAGGAAAAAAGAAAAGACGTTGCTGCCCATCTTTCGGAGCTATCTCTTGGCAGATGCTTACTGCATCCTGGGACCAGATAGGAGAGGCACTATTCTACTATCGTCACCACACGGAAATATGTACCTATAGTATACCACCGATATCGATAGTGCTTCTGGGGATAAGTTTTAGCTAAGAGCATGCTACCAACCAGCGCAGCGCCCGTCTTGGCACTATCATCGTCATCATTTCAGCCGTGAAACGTCTACTAGGTACTGAACACAGGCCTGCTCCATGAGTGGTAGTTGCCATGTTGGGGTGTTGATACACGGAAAGACGCTGCTGCCCATCTTCCGGAGGGATCCCTTAGCAAGCTCTTACTGCATCCACGGGTATGAGTGGAGGGGTAAAATTCTGCAGCCGTTACCCTACGGCACTTGGCACTAGGTCACTAAGAAATGTCAGCCAATTGAATTGCAGTGCAACTCGCACGGCATCTCTAGGAATTTTGAGTAAAGGAGGTGGATGTAAGTCAACTGTTAGAAGAAGCCTAGCCAGTCCAACTAAAGTGTTTGGAGTGTTTGAAGAAATCGCA
Source organism: Pasiphila rectangulata (assembly GCA_963082625.1). Taxonomy (NCBI): domain Eukaryota; kingdom Metazoa; phylum Arthropoda; class Insecta; order Lepidoptera; family Geometridae; genus Pasiphila; species Pasiphila rectangulata. The sequence goes on from OY720236.1 coordinate 24,487,142, forward strand.
ACTTAAAATCAAGTTCAAATGCCATCGGACTTAATTGAAAGAAGAAAATGTCGCTCGTTTTAAAGTTCGGGGCGAACTACTAGTGTGTGTGTGTGTGTGTGTAGTACCAGTGATGACATTGTGGAACCGAGACGTGGTCCTTACAAATACAAAATCATTTATTGTCTCATCACAAAAAGTTGAAATAAGCTTAATCTAAGTACACTACCACAAGGTTGAGACAAAGGGAGTAAATTCAGCGTAAGCTGCATGCGGAACATACAGCGCTGGTTTTCAATTTACCCGTCTCGGCCGGTATTTGCCGATATTACATAAAGTTGAGGATCCCGTAGGTATTTAAGAAACACTATTGGCCTTATGAATAAGCTCAGAGTCGCTCAACGAGCTATAGAGAGGGCTATGCTCGGGGTTTCTCTACGGGATCGAATCAGAAATGAGGAGATACGTAAAATAACTCGGGTCACCGACATAGCCAAACGGATTGAAGTGGCAATGGGCAGGCCATAGAGCGCGCAGAACAGATGGCCGATGTGGCCGCAAAGTTCACGAATGGAGGCCACGGAACGCGAAGCGCAGCGTAGGACGTCCACCTACAAGATGGGCAGACGACTTGGTGAGAACTGCTGGTTTGCGGTGGATACAGACGGCTTCCAACCGCAGTACTTGGAGATCAATGAGGGAGGCCTTTGTCCAGCAGCCCAAATAGCATTTTACTACATTTAAGAGTACACATTTAATTCCCAGGTGTTCTTGAAGCATTATTACAGTTCACTCGTGATGTATAAGCTGCATTATCGCGATTAATAACGCCTTTGCCTGTCTAAAGGACTTATAGGAGTGTAGAGTTATACTTTTATACGATTGTTGGTGTTATAATACTCTAACAACTATCCTTTAGTCAGCCGTCTGACTAAGAACATTATAGGAGGGTAGAGATACGGCAACCGCTGTTTAACGGCCTACTTGTACGGTGCTATAGAGCTAGCATTTTAATAGAACACACGTGGTCATTTATAAAGCCAAAGGCTGTTATGTTTACTTGTTTTAGACACAGCTAGTAGCTGTAGTAGGACTTGTTTGTGATCATTAAAATAACCTGTTTTTACTATCTGTACAGAAGTGTTTAAATGGTTCGCATGTGCACTGTAGGCTGTTAAAAGGAGTATATGAGTTGTCCATTAACATCAATAGCAGTTTATTTGTCCACAAGTACTACTCTTATTTGCTGTAAGCTGAACATGAATGCGAATGTGATATTCTAATACACTTATCCCACAAGCCATTTCCACCATTTGGTTCTACGTAACCTAAAAATTTACCAAATAAATCTCCAAAATTATCATGCAGATTTATCACAAAATACGCAGATAGAGCGATTGAGTTTTGGTTTCATGTTATAATTAATTACCGTAGTATAATTATAATGCCAATATAACTTCAAAAACTGAAAGTTGTAGATTTCCTCTCAGCCAGTTTTAAATATTTTAAAATGAATACCGCGTTTTTACAGAGGCGCGTGAATATTTTAGCTGTAAATATGTAGGTATACATTTCACGATAAAGTTGCATTCCCATGGCATTAACATTATTAAGTATTTAAAACAGATACATTATACCGCGTGTTATCATAATTTTTATCCAATTGATATCCGCCGGAGTTGTGTTTCTGATGGCACACACAAAACCTATATAATTAATAAAATAAAGAAATAATTTAGGACACACGTGATGTGAAGGCTGTGTATTTAGCCACTTGTTACTCTCTATTACACTCATGTACGTTGTATGGTTCACACTGCGTCCCATATAGTGCCGTAAGTCAGCCTTAAGTCCGATGTTACTACTTAAACTGCTATTATAATGCTATTATACTGCTAATTTACAGCCATAGTGAACTTAAGGCTGTTTAATTGGTGCCCAAACTGGTTCTTATATATTTTTTCATTTTCATTTCATTTTCTATAAGAGCATTATAGCAAGCTATACAGCTCTTATACAGCTGACTTACACAGCTTGTGGAGGACATGTGAACGACTAGATATCTTATATAGAACCCCGAATGCTACTTGGGAGTGGACGTCCTACGGCTGATATGATGAACTACTAGTCTACTAGGTAAACATAAGAAATACCAATTCAAATACTACTTACCTACGTCCTAAACATTCTAGTACCTAGGGAATGATGGTCCAACCATATAAACATAAAATTAATTATAATGCTGGACACTGCATCATCTAGTGGACAAACTAAGTAAAGTTTGTGCTACCTGGTCTGTGGTACTACCTATGGAAACCAGATGGTTTATAGAATAACTAGCTTCTGCCCGCCGCTTCGCATGCGTTGCACCCGAATAAAAAGTAGCTTATGTGTTAATCCTGGTCAACATCAAAACGTGTGCAAAGTTTCAGCTCAATCCGTAAACTAGTTTTTTTGTGAATAGTTAACAAACCTCCATCCAAACAAACTTTCGGCTTTATAATATTAGTGAGATAGAATACTTAGATAACTACTTTAAAAATAAATTTATATTAGCATTTTTACCCTTATGACTTTGGACTCCAAAGTCAAAAGGGTAAAAATGGTCCTATAAACTTATTTAACTCTAATTTAATTAAAATGTTGGACTCAGGTAAAAAAAAACAATATTAAATAAAACTATAAAATACTTTATAGATATACATTCAATCCCTGTTTGTGCTTAAATTCATATCAGTTTCAACAATAATATCAACCGTCAATAACACCAAAAAGTATTACTATATATTTCACTCAGAAACCTCGCATTAAACAAATGGCGAATGAGGCATTTTCATATACTTAAAAGAAAACAGAAAGTCAAAAATAGTTACGCAGAACCTACAGATGGAAGCTTCGAAGATTCGCATACGGATACGTAGGCGTTCGTTTTAGTTTATTGTTGGTTACAATTGAAAAACCCGTGTTGGCTGAGTGGTATGTACCCCCAACCTCTCGATCCGAAGCGCACGGGTTCGAACCAATGGATTTTCTTTCAGGAAAAAATTACCTATTTGCACATTTAACGCTGAAGGAAAACATCGTGAGGAGGCTCGCGGCTTTGTCAGCTTCAGACGTATTGACCTGTTATTTCCTCTGGCTAACAGCCGACTAAACTGGGAGGACAATATAGATGCTGGGCAAGCCTCATCCAAGCAATGTCCTAGGTACTGCAGCGTCCCGTACAGCATGAATACCAAATGAGACGTTTTCAGTAAAAAAAGAAAAACGTGTATTCTACTAAACTTAACAGATGGCGCTGGCAAGTGGAGAAAGCAAGTTTGTGGTTAATCTCAATTGCTGTCATTGTCAAATTGTGTTTCCTACCAGTAAAAGAAAACTAACGCCATCTATAAGTTTCGAGGGAACTATTTTTGAAGTTTTTACTTTTCAATGAAAACGCCTCATTGCTAACGCTGTATAAATCATCAGATATAAAAGGCCTTACTACCACTGACAATGACATAACTATTGTTACCTTGCTGGCTCCGATCGCTAGCTCCATCTATCGAATTCCATCATATTCCATGAGAAAAACTTTTTTTACAAAACAACTCTCATATCAGCCAGCTCAAATTAGTAGTGGGACATACTTAGCCGTGTGTACTGTGATAATGAGCTTTCTTTGTGGCGACCTTATAACTATTTTATGTTAAAATACAACCCCGGGCCTTAGACGCGTATCTTGTCTAAGCCCCGGGCTGTTCAATTACAATTGTCAAATTTGAAAGCATCTGTTACCTCCAAACCAAAAATACATTGTCAATTGCAATTGTCGGGCAGGGTGATTACGTATCTCGCGACAGGTTTGCAACAAGCGTATATCCCGCGATCAACGATGCAACAGGCGTAAGTCTCGCGTATATAAAAGCAAATAATCTACGTTTGACAGCGACAATCGCGAGATATACATCTGTTGCAAACCTGTCGCTAGATACGTAATCAGCATGCGGATCACCCTCAGTACCTAGATCCAGTTTTTAAAACAGCAATAAGTTATGGATCTAGTTAGAGTTTTTACCTGTTTTTGCCATTGATATAAGAGCATAGATGAGCCCTCACCGTACTGAGACCGCGCCGTTGTGTTTCCAAACGATGAGTGAGCTCACTCGTGCAAGAAAGAGAAAGTAGTGTTTGCAAATAATGTGGGAGAAAAACAGATAACACTATTTTTTCGGTACGCGTGGCGTGTCGCGCAATCGTCGGCAGTATTGTAAACACAATGCCAGAGTTTTTGATGTGAGGGCTCATCTATGCTTTTATATCAATGGTTTTTACTGTCACAATTTCGAAATTTACAAACAGTTTAACTGCCCACCCCAAAGCATTTCCCCGTCACATCTAGTCTTGCCGACCACCCTGAACACACTACAAGACTAACATTTATACCTACGAACAAATTTAAATGTTTGCCTACGAAACAATAAAACTCTAATAAATAAAATATGAAAACAATTAGAAATGTTGACTTCAACGCCATCTAGCATAAAAATGGTTGGATATAATTTCGCGATTACAACACATAAAACATAGGTACGCGTAACCGGGTACTTATCGCGTAAATTACCTTTATTATATCCCTAAAAAAATAGCCTATTTACGCCACAAATTCCCGTTTACATGTACATTCATAACATTAAAAATGGTTGGCTAAAGGACATAGGTAGTTTCCACGTTACATTTCGATCGTTTTATGTTCACGTTAGTTAGAAACACATTACAAAGCCTACAACTTAACATACTGTAAAGATGTGTTTCTAACTATACCTACTAAAGCTTTTCTGGTGCGACACGACACAATAATATAATGTATTTACTCATTCTACCTTTTTTTTTAATTAACCAGCATAGTAGATAAAGTTTAGTCTCGTAGTAGCTACAGATTTATAACTTCTTTCAGGTGTCTCATTCCAATTAATAGTGCTTAAATACAATAAACGGGCAGAGTAGGGAGCGTTCTTAAAGGTACAATATACATTTAAATAAAATATGCTGGATATTTCACACAGAACCATGTAGCCCCAAAGTAAACAGAGCTTGGGTACCAGATGGTTAATAAAATATATTGTAAATACATATTTTGCATACATAAAACAATTAAAAATCCCTGGACAAAAATCTGCAACAAATCTTACATTTGTCCCGGGGCGAGAAAAGAGCCCGCAACCTACTCTTAGAGGAGTTTAGTGAAAATAAATGACATCTTCGTGGCTCAGTTGGTATAGTTAACAAATGAGCCACGGAGATTTCATTTATTTACATTACCTTCCTAACGTCATCATGACTTATTTTTATGAATGCTAGTGAAAAGAAATTCCTGGAATAAAGAAAAAACACGACGACTTTATAGTGTATTCATCTAAATATTTAGTTAATTAATCTATTATAAAGTCAGTCGTTATAAAATTACCTTTCCGCAATAAGAAAGTGAAGTTGGATTGTGATCACTACAAACTTTGAGATTTCCTAAAGATGTGAGCATACAGAATATTCATAGAAGAAATACAAAATAATACGGGTATGTACAATATAATATTGAAATATAAATACGTTTACATGGAATGGAGCGCACTGACTTTAACTGGCTAATCACAATGATATTCGACTCCCGTTAGCCTACCTTAGAAACATTTTTAAGAAACAGCGCCATCTGTGTCCAAATCTAAAACGCTATCTTTCAATTTCTGGTTCTTATTGTATGGAGTTTAGCCCTCAAGAACAACAAAATCGACATCAACATTTTCAGTCGTAACTACACAAACTTCTACGCAGAACCAAAGCCAAGCTAAGTCGGAGTCCAGTCGCCACCACTACCAACAATCCTATGCGCACTATCTTACGCGACACAATGATTGCGCCACCAAAAGACAATCGAGCTTAGCAAGGCTTCCTTAGGGTAGAACAGAAAGGACAATGAAGGTAGCAACCGTAAGAAGTGTCTACCTTCTAAAATTAGGTGTTTTTATTAGAAAGAAGAAACCAAAAAAATAGTTCCGCAGAACCCTAGAAGGTACATAGCGTTACTGTTAATTCATTGTTGGTAAATACAACAGACAATGACTTATCTATGTGACACCTTGCTAGCTGCATTCGCTATTAGGTTATTTATAAGATACTTTTTTCTTTTTTAACTGAAAACGGCTCATTAAACTTCATTTTTGTCTATACCCGTAGAAAAATTACGTTATTTTTCTAAGATTCTACCCTAGGAAATATCACTCTCTAGGAAGAGAAGAAACGCCATGGGAATGAAGTACCGTTCTATGTAGCTGTCATACGTATGCTTCGCCCCGCTTGAGACCGTCGGGTTTCCTCGTACACTAGGGTAGGCTGCCCTCACTGCCTACATATCTCTTGCTGCGAGGGGGCCGCGGGAGATAGCTACATGACATGTCATACGTATGCTTCGCCCCGCTTGAGACCGTCGGGTTTCCTCGTACACTAGGGTAGGCTGCCCTCACTGCCTACATATCTCTTGCTGCGAGGGGGCCGCGGGAGATAGCTACATGACATGTCATACGTATGCTTCGCCCCGCTTGAGACCGTCGGGTTTCCTCGTGCACTAGGGTAGGCTGCCCTCACTGCCTACATATCTCTTGCTGCGAGGGGGCCGCGGGAGATAGCTACATGACATGTCATACGTATGCTTCGGCCCGCTTGAGACCGTCGGGTTTCCTCGTGCACTAGGGTAGGCTGCCCTCACTGCCTACATATCTCTTGCTGCGAGGGGGCCGCGGGAGATAGCTACATGACATGTCATACGTATGCTTCGCCCCGCTTGAGACCGTCGGGTTTCCTCGTGCACTAGGGTAGGCTGCCCTCACTATCTACATACATATCTCTTGCTGCGAGGGGGCCGCGGGAGATAGCTACATGACATGTCATACGTATGCTTCGGCCCGCTTGAGACCGTCGGGTTTCCTCGTGCACTAGGGTAGGCTGCCCTCACTGTCTACATATCTCTTGCTGCGAGGGGGCCGCGGGAGATAGCTACATGACATGTCATACGTATGCTTCGGCCCGCTTGAGACCGTCGGGTTTCCTCGTGCACTAGGGTAGGCTGCCCTCACTGTCTACATATCTCTTGCTGCGAGGGGGCCGCGGGAGATAGCTACATGACATGTCATACGTATGCTTCGGCCCGCTTGAGACCGTCGGATTTCCTCGTGCACTAGGGTAGGCTGCCCTCACTGTCTACATATCTCTTGCTGCGAGGGGGCCGCGGGAGATGGCTACATGACATGTCATACGTATACTTCGCCCCGCTTGGAGCCGTCAGCTTTCCGTGTGAACTCGGGCAGACTCCGCTCGCTGCCGTCCACGTCTCCCTCCCGCGTGGTGAGGGGGGAGCCGTCCGCGGGGCCCCGCTCGGTGCGCGGGGTGGGGGGCGCGGAGGGGGAGGGGGTGAGGGGCGCAGGGGCCAGGCCTCCGGGCGCGAGGACGGCGCGCGCCAGGGCTGTGGTGCCGGGCTGGCCGGCGTGCAGCGTGTTGTTTACGGAACCACCGTCGAGCTCCTGGAATTGGACAAGTTTATGTCAAGAACAAGCTTTTAAGGCGATAAAATACCCATATTAATGTAGTCAAGCCTAATCCATCTAACAAACTCCCAGGCACTGCAGCGTCCTGACAACGTATATAGCTAGCAGGTCCAGATGCTGTTTGTAAGGCCTTACTATTAAGGAAGTTGTCAAAAATGATTCTTCCGTCATCTCTTGGCAGTCAGATCAGAAACAGGACTATAAGAACTCATCGAGGCATGTCCTTCCTTTAGGGAATGCCCGTGGAATGCTGCTGTCAAGGTACTGCCACGGGAGACAATGCCCGATACACCACAACTCGGGACGTCAGTGCAAATCTAGTATTATATAGACCAGAATTGGAATTAGTTTTTGGGTGTCTTCTACTGTGTCGTGACACTCTTGTCAGGGTGGTCGTGTTAATCACCGCGGTATGTTAATTTGGTGCCGGTTTGATTTGATCGGTCCATCGCAATGGTGACCTTCCGCGCGGTCTAGTGCCCTCTACTTTGCCTTCGTTCTATGGAGTCAACATTACGTCTCGATCGCCGAGTTTTGGCGTAGATAGATTGATAGATATGCTAAGTCTCTCAGCTAAGTCAGCTATTGGTCAGAGGAAAGAACAGGTCAATACGTCTGAAGCTAACTAAACCACGGGTTTCCTCACGATGTTTTCCTAAGTATGGGGTAGTTGTCTAATATAACTTACTAAACCCACTTACTAAACAAGCAACTAAAACTATTCTTACTGACTGGCTTCTCAGCCTTTCCTATTAGGACACGGAAGAACTTCTAGAGTTCGTCTCGTAAAATTACCCTCCAACCACATAATCACACACATACATAAGGCAAGAGCGATATCCCCTAACACAGGTATCTACTTAAAAGGGGGTTTCCAATGGATAAAATGTAATGTATAAAGTTACTGAAATAAACCTATTTTATTTTATTTTTTTATTTATAACAAAGTACCTGTATCGGCGACAGAACCAGGGCGCCAAGCACCGGCACCTCGTTCTGGTACCCCTGGTGCGCCATGATCACGCCCATATTCTGCATGCCGACGGCGAGGCGGCCGTCCCGCTCGCACTCCTTGGTCACGTCGGGCGTGGGGATGCGCGGCCGGTTGCGCAGCGTTATCGGCACCACGGAGCCGTTGCTCTTCTGACCCCCTGGTAGGGCATTGGGATTTGTATGATTTCACTGGTAAGGTAAGCCGTGGGGCGCCGGCAGTAGAATGTTGCCCCTCCTCTCATGCCCGTGGATGCAGTAAAAGCCTGCTAAAGGATCGTTCCGAAAGATGGGCAGCAGCGTCTTTCCATATATCAACATCCAATACTGCGCTCGCCAACCCGCCTGCCAAGCATGGTGAGTATGGCAACTACCCCTAATGGAGACCCATGAGGGGGGCCTTAGTTCATTAGTGGCCGTTTTATGGTTGAAATGATGATGATGATGACTGGTAAGGTATTCGGGAGGACGTTGCGAGTGACAGAACTTCATCTTGGTTAGAATATAGGTCTTCATTGTATGACGGTGCGATGAGTTATGTTCGCACATCTTATGGTACCTACCATTACATTAGCTATGTCATGAGAGGAATGCGCTTACACTACAGAATCATCATTCACCATTTGCCTACATTTTATCACGCATTGAGTGCGGCTGCCGTGGGGTGCCGGCAGAATAATATTACACCTCTCACGCCCGTGGATGCAGTAAGAGCCTGCTAAGGGATACCTCCGGAAGATGGGCAGCAGCGTCTCTCCGTGTATCAACATCCCGTACTGCACTCGCCAACCCGCCTGCCAAGCGTGGTGAGTATGGCAACTAGGAACTTGGAGATCTATGAGGGAGGCCTGTGGCAGTAGCATAAGAGTGGTTGATATTACGGCCACCTTATAGCGAGCAGGTCCTATTGTCCGTAGTACGTACCATGTCTAGAGTTTTGTCTGTGCTGCCCTCTGCCGGACTTGCGTCCCACCAGACGCTCGTACAGCGACATCTTGTGGTGCTGCGGTTGCATCACCGGCGGCGCGCCCGCTTCGGGGCTCGAATACACGACCGAGTTGTGTCGGTTCCGCCCGAACAGGCCGCCGGACGAGTAGGCCGTGGACGCGGACCGGACGGACCCCATGCGAGAGATCTGACGCTGGAACCAGTTCTTCCGGCGCTCTACCAGCGGTGTGTCGACGCTTTCCTGCAAAAGTCAAATAATGAAATCAAAAGAGGGAGGAGATAGCCAATACCCAGTAGGACAATATTTGTCAAAGCTGGTTTGTTGCCTAATAAATGTGTGTGAAATTATAGTGTCAAACAACACTTAGGTTTCAAGGAGATATAAAACGATTCCGGTGGGGTTCGAACCCACGTCAAATCAAATCGATCCTTGACGCTTTCTAAAGCCGATACACCTCAAGTGCTTTAACCGTTAATTTGAATTTCTTGTTTGGTCATATCAGTTGAGCACCGATAGAACGCCATCTACAGGTAACTCCTAGAGTTCTCCTGGTCATTGTCTGAAGTTGCAGTCAGTAGTAATGACTAAAGATGTCACTCTAACATTTCCTTGAAATGTCTATCATATAAGAGTACTTACATAGTCTGCGTATGTCTCATCGTGACTCTTTCTGGGTGCCTGCACGTTCGCATACACAGCGTCCTCTGCCTTTACCTGAAATCATTATTAACACGAATAAATAACTAATGCTGCACAACTCGCACAGCATCATCGAGTGCCAAAGCTAGCTGAGCTTGTGTTATGGGTACCAATGATTGATTAAAACTTAAATACATTTTTCTGAAAGAACTTATATCCTTTTAAAACATACTTAAGTTATTGCCAAAAATTAAGACAAATATCTGCAGAAAAGCAAACAGTTGTCCCATGGCGGGAATAGAACCCGCAATTGTCAATGGTCCGCGTATCCAGTGAGTTATTAAAAATAAAAATAAAAGATTATTAGATTAACTATGTCACAGTTTTCATAAAATAACTTTCTACCGTGTTGCATAACGTTCCCATTGCATACACGTATAGTACTTAGTAAATACTCAGTCAATGTAGGACAGATCCCAGGGAATCACCTCCAGCACTGGGCCCTGGGAACCACTTACCTGTAAGTGGCCTCCTGAACGTACCTTGTCACGTGCCAGCGGAGCAGGCGGTCTAGTGGCGAGGCGCGTGTACGACCAGGCGACAGTGTACGGCAGGGAATCACCTACAGTACTGGGCCCTGGGCACCACCAACAGGTCCTTGACTGCTCGTACCTTGCAGTGGTCGGCGGAGCAGGCGGGCTCGTGGCGAGGCGCGTGTACGACCAGGCGACAGTGTACGGCAGGGAATCACCTACAGAACTGGGCCCTGGGCACCACCAACAGGTCCTTGACTGCTCGTACCTTGCAGTGGTCGGCGGAGCAGGCGGGCTCGTGGCGAGGCGCGTGTACGACCAGGCGACAGTGTACGGCAGGGAATCACCTACAGAACTGGGCCCTGGGAACCACCCACAGGTCCTTGACTGCACGTACCTTGCAGTGGTCGGCGGAGTAGGCGGGCTCGTAGCGAGGCGCGTGTACGACCAGGCGACAGTGTACGGCAGGGAATCACCTACAGAACTGGGCCCTGGGCACCACCAACAGGTCCTTGACTGCACGTACCTTGCAGTGGTCGGCGGAGCAGGCGGGCTCGTGGCGAGGCGCGTGTACGACCAGGCGACAGTGTACGGCAGGGAATCACCTACAGAACTGGGCCCTGGGAACCACCCACAGGTCCTTGACTGCACGTACCTTGCAGTGGTCGGTGGAGCAGGCGGTCTAGTGGCAAGGCGCGTGTACGACCAGGCGACAGTGTACGGCAGGGAATCGCCTACAGAACTGGGCCCTGGGCACCACCAACAGGTCCTTGACTGCACGTACCTTGCAGTGGTCGGTGGAGCAGGCGGTCTAGTGGCAAGGCGCGTGTACGACCAGGCGACAGTGTACGGCAGGGAATCACCTACAGAACTGGGCCCTGGGAACCACCCACAGGTCCTTGACTGCTCGTACCTTGTAGTGGTCGGCGGAGCAGGCGGGCTCGTGGCGAGGCGTGTGTACGACCAGGCGACAGTGTACGGCAGGGAATCACCTACATAACTGGGCCCTGGGAACCACCCACAGGTACTTGACTGCTCGTACCTTGTAGTGGTCGGCGGAGCAGGCGGGCTCGTGCCGCCTGTAGTGCTCCGAGGCGACAGTGTACGGCAGGTCCTTGGGAACCACCTCCTCCCAGTACTGGTCCTTGAGCAGTTCCGGGTGCTCCTCGTGCATCTCGTCCACAATCATGTAGGCGGCCTGGAACATATGACTCACATAAATATTGATAAACCTTAAATTTAATAACAACTTGAGATGTAGTAGAGTTCGCGCAAAACTTCTTGAGCTCTGTGAAGTTAGCTTCAGTGACTGCGCAGTACACAGTTTTTGGGGCGTTGAGGGGAAGGAATGTAAAAGGGGTACGAGAGGGGCTCAGTCTGTGAAACTAAGGTTGCCAGCGCGAGTTTTGGTGTATTTTTGTTTTATCTAGCACACATTTTAATGTGCATTTATTTATTTTTTAATTTTAAAAACAAACATATTTAAAAATCAATTATTATATTAAATTAAGGATTAATAAAAACTGAAATGCTAGAACAAATTCACCTTTACTTATCGCAAGAAGCCAATTTTTTAATATAAAATTACTACTGTGTAGCAAGATTACTTATAACCTAGTTGGCAATATTGAATGAACATGTCAACATGCGCAACTTTGCATTTGCCGCAACGTTCACGAGCTCAAGAAGTTTTGTGCGAACTATAGCTATGTATTGTAATCTTGTATTAAGTACCTCTGTGGTATAAGTGTAATTTGTATCCTAATTAACAATAGTAATCATCTAAATTTCAGTGGTTTCACTCAATATTTTCGGTGTCAGTCTATCCTTGCAAACTGCATCAGCTTTCATCATCATCTGCACGTACTTTGTTGTGACAGTGTACGACAGGTCCTAGACAATCACCTCCGCCACTGGGCCCAACTTAATTACCTACAGGTCCTTGACTGTACTTACCATATAGTGGTCAGCGGATCTCAGCCGTGGAATTTCCACTGCTGAGCATACTACTAACAAACCTCATGGATCTCCAAGTACAAATCATGAGGTTGTGGCCATACTGGGCGGCGTGTTGGCAAGCACAGTACGGGATTCTGATTCACAGAAAGACGCTGCTTCCCATTTTCTGGAAGTATATCTTGGTAGATTCTTCAACATCCACGGATAAGAGAGGAGGGGCAACATTCTACCGCTAGCACATATATATCAATATAATAAAACTCTTCCGTTACTTACTGAGTGACTGACAGACAACGCACAGCCTAAACCACTGGACCTAGAGACTTGAAATTTGGCACACATATACCTTGAGTATCCTAGAGGTGCACTAAGAAGGGATTTTTCGAAATTCCCACGGGAACGGGAACTACGTGGGTGAAACTGCGGGGTGCGGCTAGTTTGAATATAAAACTCTTCCGTTACGGACTGAGTGACTGACAGACAACGCACAGCCTAAACCACTGTACCTAGAGACTTGAAATTTGGCACACATATACCTTGAGTATCCTAGAGGTGCACTAAGAAGGGATTTTTCGAAATTCCGACGGGAACGGGAACTACGCGGGTGTAACTGCGGGGTGCGGCTAGTATATTGATAAAACTAAGACCTTTACATTTATTGTAGATGATTTATACAGCGTCAGCAGCTGGTATTCATGCTGTATGGGACGCTGCAGTGCCCGGGACATTGTTAGATGGATTAGGCTTGCTCAGCACTTGTAGGTCCCATCCTCTCAGCTTAGTCGGCTATAAGTCAGAGGCAAAAACAATACGTCTAAAGCTGACTCAACCGCGGGTTTCCTCACGATGTTTTCAGCACGTGTTTATGTGCACTATTTTTTTCAGGAAAACATCCATCGGTGCACGGCCGGTATCGAACCCACGACCTTTGGATTAAAAGTCATACACGTTTTTTTTGTAAAACTTTGATAGCAACTGCATTACGTTTATGGATGCTCAAATGCTGCAACGGCCGTGTGAACAGGTACTTTCTAGGCAAGCTTGCCCCATTCTAGATCACATCATTGCTTAACATCAGGCAAGATGTGGTCAAAGGCAAGCCTATATGAAAAATAAGCCATCACGGCGGCCTGGCAGATGTAAAACATTTTCACCACAGTCGTCATCATCATCACTCCTGTCTTCCGGACCCCTTCGAGGGTCTCCGGGTGGGGCCTCGAGGTTACACCTCCTAACCCCGGCTTCTACTCCAGGGGTAACCCTGGGTCATTTGAAAGGTGCCTTTCTGGCTGGCTGTCCTTGTTGTTTAGTCTTCCTGGCAGATGGGGAGGGAGGGATGGGAGGGGTCCTGGCAGATGAAAAACAATTTTCACCACAGTCGCAACAGTCGCTAAAGTAGACCCAGTTGCCATAGTAACCACAGTCGCCACAGTAGCCCCAGTCGTCACAATCGCCCCAGTCATCACAGTCGCCACAGTTAACACGACGGGCACGATGGACGTAGGGCAGTCGCCCTAGTACTAACTCGTACATCTCCAAACGTCACGCGTCACCTCTCCTCCATCGGTTTTACCCCCCGCAAAAGATAAAAAAAGGAAAAGCCGAGGCCACTGGGAGATAGCTAGGCGCTGGTACTCTGCTGGTATATTCCTTATTTGCCAGATCGATATACCTTTCATCATCATATCTGCCGTAAGACGTCCACTGCTGGACAAATGCCTTCCTCATTGATCGTCAAGCACTGCAGTTGGAAGCTGCCTGCATCCAACGCCATAATAATATACCTCTATTCATAATGAACCTAAAGTTTATGTTATATTTTTTCATACTTGTTTTATATACTGTTTAAAATTTTATTAACATAGGTAAAGTTTATGTTACAATTTTTCTTATATGCTCTAAATACTGCTTAAAAAATAATACTTTTTATCAGTTGTCGCTCTAACTTTGTACATGCTGTGACATCCTGTAATTACGGGAGCACCAGGCTATTAACATTTAGTCCTTTGTATTATGTGTAACCCTGTGTTGGATGTCCTATTAAATAAATAAATAAATAAAAAACGCCGACCTGCTGTTCTTACCAAGTTGTCTGATCATCTTGTAGATGGCCGTCCTACGCTACGCTATGTCGGTGACCCGAGTTCTTCTACGTATCTCCTCATTTCTGATCTTTCTGAAATCTTTCTGAGATTTCTGACATACCTTTATATGCCTGTCAATAAGCCAATTGAGTTCGATGTCATCATCATCCTCTCCAAACGGATTGATCAGCACCTCTGCAACTTTCAGCCACCCCACGTAGAAGCAGAACTGAAACACGACACATAATATACACATAAAAAAGTTTATAAAAATTGGCTTGCATTCACCGCCGACCTGTGGTTCCTAGCAAGTCCTCTAACCATCTTGTAGGTGCACCTTTGCGGCCCCAACGGCCATCTGTTCTGCGCGCTATATGGCGGCCTGCCCACATTGATATAAAAGCATAGATGTGCCCTCACCGTACTGAGACCGCGCCGCCGTTGTGTTTCCAAACGATGATGAGTGAGCCCACTTTTTGAATCAGTGCACATCGAAACACAGTGTTAGCCGGGCGTGTTGATCTTTGCATCTAAAATAGATGAAAAGTGCCACAAAATTACATCTTGTGCATTTCGCAAGTGCACCAACAATTCCAGAAACACAAATAAAGCCAAAGGTGTAACATTTTACTCGTAAGTATTGCGATTTTGTTAAATCAATTTGTTTGCTTCCGTTGTCAATATAACAAATTAAAAACTGGCGATTGCAAGAAGGAGAAAGTAGTGTTTGCCAATAATGTGGGAGACAAAAAGATAACACTATTTTTTTAGTACGCGTGGCGTGTTGCGCATTCGTCGGCAGTATTGTAAACACAATGCCAGAGTTTTAGATGTGAGGTCTCATCTATGCTTTTATATCAATGCCTGCCCATAGCCACTTCAACGTGCTAATCCGTTTGGGTATATCGGTGACCCGAGTTCTTCTACGTATCTCCTCATTTCTGATTTGATCCCGTATACTATTTATAAACTATTTCTTCTCTTCCAGTCGTAGGACAATCACTACTGGAAAAAGCCTCCCTCAATGATCAGTAAGTACTGATACGGGGTTGTTGCTAAACTCACCACGCTTGGCAGGTGGGTTGGCGAGCGACCGGCAAGCGCAGCGTAGGACTTCCACCAACTGTGTGTCTTGTCTACCATGAGTTGTCACTGCTAGATCGGCTGCCGTTACTACAGTAGTAATAGTACGTTACTGTGACATCTGTCAGATTTGTAACTCATGGTACTAAATCCTGAGCAAATGAAGCCCACACTACAGTCGCTGTGGTACAGTTTACTGCGTATTTTAGTACCAAACTATCCGCTAGAGGCGCTGTACAAAGTTTTCCTACATTGTTTTAACTACAGTCGCTAGCGAGTATAGAGGTAGATTGTGTAAGCTCATGGTAGACCTACTCTATGGGTAGACGACCTGGTAAGGTGTGCAGGTCGAAGGTCGACAGCCGCAATACCTGAATCTATGAGGGTGGCCTGTCTTCAGCAGTGGACGTCCTACGGCTGAAATGGTTATGATGAATCCTATCTCACCTGAAGCGCCGTGAAGAGTGGGAAGTAGACGTCTGGCTCGTACTTGGAGGTGCTGCCCGGAGCTGGCGGCACCAGCTGCCGGCCCATTAGAGCTGCCACGAAGTACGTGTAGAGGGCTAGGGTCACCACCTGGGTACAGGAGATAACACTGAATTATCACGCTTTAATTTAGTTTCACTTGTCCCGATGTCTGTAATCAAAGATTGCAAGTTAAATTTGATCCACTTCCCTGTTCCATATGATTGGGAGCATAATGATGAGTCCAGCCCCGTTGGACTCGCACAACTTTATGGACTGGTACCGGGTAGTTCACTATATTATATTAGCCATAATTTGCTGTGGCCCGCTGAGTGAGCTGCTAGCCATCTTTTTGCCACTATTTAAAAAAATATGTTTAACTGGGTAGGTACTGTAAGATTAAAATTATAATAAGAAAAAGATTTAACTTAGAAAGAGGTCCAACTTTTTATTATTGTTGTTTTTTATGTGTCTAATAAACGTATTTCTAATTCTTCTTAAGATTAATACATATTTATATATACAGATACAATATTTTAAACCGACTGCCGTGGGGTGCCGGCAGTACCTACCTAGAATGTTACCTCTCCTCTCTTGCCCATGGATGCAGTGAGAATCAGCTAAGGGATACCTCCGGAAGATGGGCAGCAGCATCAAACCGTGTATCAACATCCCAAGCAACACAGCTAGACAGCGATGATCAGTCAAGTTACGCCAGTTGCAAACCTGTCGCGAGATACGTAATCAGCCTGCGGCTGTAGGTAAGCAGTCCTTTCGGTCATACCCAAATGGTTATTTAACAAAACATTGCATTATTCTCTGCTCTAAACCACTGCCCGCATGTTTATATAACTCTGTGGTGTTATCAGAAACATTCTCTGCACCTACCTGAACTAACTACATGCATACCTACCATTTTTAATTGAATAGGCACGTATGTAGGTAGGGTACGAAAATCCAAGTCTATTTAACCCGTCAATTATACAAGGCAAGTATTTTTTGAACTTTCGCGACCACGACTCATTATTAACACATATTTTCAATCAATTTTACAACGTCGGGCAATAATAAAGGTAAATAGCGCGATAAATACCCGGTTAAACATGTGTTAATAATAAGTATTTTTTGCTTTCTAGGGTTCCGTACCCAAACGGTAAAAACGGGACCCTGTTACTAAGACTCTGTCCGTCCGTCTGTCGGTCTGTCTGTCACCAGGCTGTATCTCATGAACCGTGATAGCTAGACAGTTGAAATTTTCACAGATGATGTATTTCTGTGGCCGCTATGCAACAAATACTACAAACCGAATAAAATAGAGAGTTAAGGGAGCTCTCATACAACAAATGTGAGTTTTTGCCGTTTTTTACTGGATAATAATAATGACAACTGGTAGACGCTTGAAATATTCACAGAATATTTAGTTGTTTATTCAATTAAAAAAAATGGTACGGAACCCTTCGTGCGCGAGTCCGACTCACACTTTGCCGATTTTTTAAAATTAATTGCTCCGTTCAGCTCAGCCGCGATAAGAAAGAATAAAAAATAATTATTGCCTGAACAATCCTTACTCTAAGAATAAGTTGTTACACATAATTAATATTAATACAACGATTTAACATGCACTTATTACAATTTTAACATTAACAAAACAATCCAAGTAAGATATTCAGGCAATAGGACCAAGCTCAGCAACATGCCGACGAGCGTTATGCTGTACAGCGCTGGTTTTCAGCTTAGCCCTACAGCTCGACCATTGTTCGTCGGCCAGTGTTATTAAGTTTTTTTTTCACTTGATGGCTTTAGATTGATTGTGCATAGAGGAAAGTGTTTTATTTAAGTTTAAAATTGATGTCATGTAAGGTGCGTGATAAAAGTGTGTTTTGTGTGTGTGTGTGTGTGTGTGTGTGTGTGTGGTGTGTGTGTGTGTTGTATGTGCGTGTGTGTGTGTTTGTTTATGTGGAGCTCCCTGCAAAACATGATGTCTGTTTGTAATTTTTTTTAGATAAGTTTATGTGAGTAAATAATTAAAAAAAATATGGGCATATTATGATGCGTAAGTAACATACCTACTATATTGAAAAAAAAGTTTTTATTAAAAAATAAACACCAGCATACTGAATAAAAAAACAAAGTTTAATATACTATTGAAAATCAAATAACGTCTATTTTTTAAAACTTGTTTCAAAACTGTGAATTTGCCTTTTTAGTAACAAATTTTTATACCTAAATTTAAAGGTGTCATTACAAATCTTTTGTAATAATAAATAAGAAATGATGTCATCTTGCAATGGATATTAATTGGATATCATAACTATCCAATATCCTTGCGGACATTAAATTAAGACAGGTTGCTTCCAATGGTCTGGTGAGGTAGTGTCTTCTCTCGGCCTCTTGCCAACTGGGGACGCTGACCGCGTAAGAAATTTCTCCATGGTGAGATAGGTGACTGGAGTGGTGGGGTGGTAGGAACTATCGATAAATTATCGATAGTACCTTACCCATCACTAGTCTTCTTTGTGTGGCGACAAAATACGGAGTACTTAGTGAGCGTGCGGTTGGGGGAACAGCCGACCGCCGAATGATCTGTTGACTGGATCTACTGAGAGTGATCCAGTATGACGGCAGAAGTGTCATGCTCTTCCTCACTATATGGGTTCAGGTGTATGTCAAGAATAATCTTGGCATGTTTACCAGAAACGGGGATCTCCACCGGTACCAGACGCGGAGGGCTGATCACCTAGCGCTGATACCACACAAGCTCGCGAAGTCTAAAAAGATTACTTATGTCATGGGCCCGGACGTCTACAACCGCATCCCTAAAACCGTGACCGAAGCACCCAACTTAAGCACATTCAAATCCAAACTCAAAGCCTGGCTTGTGGAGCAAACCTTCTACACTGTGGAGGAGTTCTTGTGTACTTAATCTAGGGAATGTAGGTTAAGTATGACATAATAACTTGAATGATGATTTATATGACATACTTTAATTCAATCTGTTTTGACATTTACATTATTATTATTATATAATACTAATAGTATTTTATATTTTCTGGTTACTATAGGTATCTGACTTTGAGCATTGTGTGTTAATTTATTTTATTATTATTTGACTGTTTACTGAAATGTTTGACGTGTATATGTGTATACCAATAAATGAATCTGAATCTGAATCAGGTCCATAAAATCGATTTAATTATATTACCTATTCATTTCATATTTAATTTCATGCCCGTGGATGCAGTAAGAGCCTGAAGGGATAGCTCCGGAAGATGGGCAGCAGCGTCTTTCCGTGTATCAACATCCCCGTACTGCGCTCGCCAACCCGACTGCCAAGCGTGGTGAGTATGATGACAACTACCCCCCATGGAGATCCATGAGGGAGGCCTGTGTTCAGTAATGGACGTTTAACGGCTGAAATGATGAAAGAATGGCGATGGAATATTCACGGCATATTTACCATGATTTAAGTCTTTCTGAGTTTCCCGATATTAAATATCTATAAAATACGTAAATATTGCATTATAATGTTCAGAACCATGATAGATTTAAAAGTTATGTTTCATGGTGTAACTTAGGCTACCTACTAACATTCTGAAAAAATAATAAGGGCTCTGCGCAAAAAATAACGCAGACAAAGCCGCGGGCAGCAGCTAGTGTAGGTACTTAAGTGTTATCGATATGGCAATAATTTGAGTGGACACGGCCGTCAGTCTGCGTCAGTGCGTATTCACGGCTATAGTACAGTCAGTATCAATTGTATCTCAGTCTCCAAACTGACCAAAAATATCTCATTTACAAAAGTTATTTTTTCTCAACGGTACCAAAGTCACCATATTGATTTCTGCCCTCAAAGCGTTCAAAATATCTCAGCATAAAATATATCATATTCATATCATATACCTACCTAGTTTTTCAAAGTTATGTCAGTAAGTAAATCGCTGAACGGTATCTAAGCATTCACGTGATCTAAAGTAGGCGCGTAAGTATTCGACGAATATCAACCTTCTCTTTAAAAACGTCTCATTTCGACGATTTCATTATTCATCTTTACTTCTAAGCAGTTTTCACTTTCTCTTTCATTTTGTGCATGAGTCTAATGCAAAGGCATACAGTTGATTTTACGATTTATTGTATGCATTTAGACTGCTTAGACGAGTATAACAATGAACACTTTGGTTTCTTAGATCAATATGGATAGTCTGAAAGCGTAGAAAAATTTGAATCTCTGAAAGTGAAATCGATTTGGCTACCCTGCTTGCTGAGATACTTTTTATGCTGACTGTACGAGTAGCTAGAGCGTTCTTTTGTTCAAGCGGACATTAGCTATAAAATATAAAACAACGTCAGGCTAACCCGACTGTAATTGTGTAACTAATTACACTATTGATAACTTGAGAACGGCTGGACCGATCTCAAAGGTCTTTGGATTTGTCTGCGACCGGAATAACAACCCGACTGTAATATAATGCAATTTATACATCGTAAAAGTTCAATAAAAATATTTAAATCGTAAATTATTACAAGCTTTTCTTTAGCTTGATGGATAAGTGAATTGTATTTTGTTCTTGAGAATAAAGATTCTTTAAACCGAGCTTGCCCTGTATGTATGTACATATATATGTATGTATGTAACTATGTTTGTTGGTGGAATCTTGCAACTCAATTTTGAAGCAGATACCTTTAGCCAATTGAGCTAAAATTGTGTATACCTACATGTTTTCTTTCGATGACAATGCATGGTCAGCTATGTGGTCTAACATGGCGTAACTCAAAAAAATTAAATGACGTTACTCTGAATCCAACATGGCAGAACACCCAAGATGGCGGACTAGTTGTTCTTAATGCATTCCTATAATATGAATATCAAATGAAAGGCCTTGCTGTGAGTTACTCGAAGAATTAAATGACATCCCTCTAAATCCAACATGGCGGTATACTCAAGATGGCGGGCTAATTCTAAAAATGAAATAACGTCACTCTAAATCCAACATGGCGGGCATGAGATGAACAAACAAGAAACCAACTGTCCAGTGATAACTTAAAGGTAAAAATAAATTGAAGTAAAATAAGTTTTTAACGAGCAAGCTTTTATTTAAATGTACGAAAAATAATAAAATAAAAAAATTCTATCAAAGTTTAATGTCAACTTAAGATGTAAACGTAAAGTAGTTTATGTAAAGTGGTCGGGTTCACTATCGGACGAGTACAGGTTGGAATGTGGGGTGCGGCAGGGCGGGGTGAGCTCGCCCCGACTTTTCAACCTGTATATAGACCGTCTGATTCGTGAGCTCAGCGGCACTGAGATCGGCTGCTCTATTGATGGTGTTTTGGTCAATAACATTAGCTATGCCGATGATATGGTGCTGCTGAGCCCATCTGTCAGTGCTCTTAGAAAACTGCTCGGGATCTGTGAGAGATATGCGGAGGCCCACGGGCTCAGATACAATGCAAGCAAAAGCGAATTCATGGTCTTTAAATCGGGCAATAAGACTCACAATACCATTCCGCCGGTTTTTCTAAACGGCAGCGAGCTGAAGCGAGTAGCTTGCTTTAAGTATCTGGGCCATTGGGTCACCGAGTCTCTTACGGATGACCAGGACATGGAAAGGGAACGCAGGGCATTATCCATCAGAGCAAACATGCTGGCTCGTAGGTTTGCGCGTTGCACTAAGAACGTTAAAACGACGCTTTTTAGTGCTTATTGCCAGTCGTTTTATACGTGCAGCCTCTGGGTCAAGCACACCAAAAAGTCTTGGAATGCCCTGCGGATCCAGTACAACAACTCGTTCAGAGTGTTGTTGGGGCTGCCGCGCTTCTGCAGCGCATCAGGAATGTTTGCTGACGCAAGAGTAGACGGGTTCGCGGCGATAATGCGCTAAAGATCTGCGTCCCTGATGCGCCGGGTGCGTGACAGCTCCAACAGCTACCTACAGCTCATTGCTGAGAGACTAGATACTGACTGTATCTTTATGGAACACTGGACAAGAGCGTATATTGTGCTCTCTTGACCAGTGTTCCATAGGTACTTTGAATTATTTTGAATTTGATAATTTTAATTGTAATTTTGATTTTAATTTTAGTTTTGACTTTTATTTCGTATTTAATTTTTAATTTGTATAACTCGAATATGGACACTCTAACTTATTTTTTCTCTTGTGTTATAATATTTATTGATGTCTGAAATAAACGAATTGAATTTAATTGAATTGAAAACGTCTTTACACAATGTATGTATGTGATAAAAAAGCTTGTCGCGAGATTTAAGCAGGTACTCGTATTTACATTGTTTGAAAAAAAAAAATTAATTAGATCAAGTTACAGGCACACAGGTTAATCTCGCGACAAGCTTTTTAATCAAATAAATTGCGTAAAGACGTTTTAAGGTGACATTAAACTTTAATGAAAAATGTTTATTGCATTATTTTTAGTACCTATGTTTAAATAAAACCTTGTTTGTTAAAAAGTTTTCTTCACTTTCAATTTATTTTATGTTACGTTTGAAGGAGTTGGAGCAGATTCTGAAAGTCTTCATCATTTCCCTGCCTTACATACACCACGTTACGTGGGGTCGGCACAACATGTTCTCTTTTTCCATTCTCCTCTATCAGACGTCAACTAGATATTCATTGCACTCCTTTACCACTCATGTCATCCACAATCCATCCATCTTTTCTTTTTATTCTACCTATGCTCACATATCCGTCCACATGGAGCATATTCTGAAGTAATTGTTATTATTATATTAAGCATAATGTTTTCCACTGCAGCGCCCTTTGCCCAAGTCAGAATAGCGCAGTTTTGGGGTGACCTATGTCCAGCTTCGGTCTTGATGTTGGCTTCGGCCTCAGTATAGACACACGCCTCAGTGGACTTGTATAGGTAAGCTGATAGTGACGATGATGATGATGAATACATAAAAACGCGTACTAATAAGGTACAATATCCGTTAGGTACCTGTCAGGTCCTTTTAATATAATTATTGTACGCTTGCTCGAGCCTTATTAATCTATTATCCAACTGGTTTAAGAGACAAAGGCTGAAGCGTTATTTTGAACACGTGGATACATGACATAGTTAATTATGATATTGTTCAATGATGCGGGATGAAATGGCTTGGAGTGGAGGCTAGCTATACAAGCCACCTACAACCAACTTTACTTAGCGTTAAACAAATATAATATCAAAGTTGATCTTGAAGCAAAATTAAATTTTTGGTTGTAGGTGCAAAATTTGGGTATCGTCATTTCAGCCATAAAACGTCCACTAATTAACAAAGATCTCCCTCATGGGTCTCCATGAGGGGTAGTTGCCATACTCACCACGCTTGGCAGGCGGGTTGGCGAGCGCAGTACGGGATGTTGATACACGAAAAGACGCTGCTGCCCATCTTCCGGAGGTATCCCTTTAATTTAATAGAGATCCATGATTGAGGCCTGTGTTCAGTAGTGGACGTTTTTCCGCTGAAATGACGATGACGATGAAATCGAACTTTTGACAGATGTCAACAATTTATTAAATAATTTCCGCGGCTGAGTTCACTCACCTGCGTATAAACCAGCGGCACACACACAGTGTCGTAGCCGATGAGCGCGCCGAGCCTGCGCCTGATATCAGACAGCTCGACCAGCAGCGTCTGCACGATGTGGTCGCTGGTGATGAGCCCCTCCTTGCGCGCGCGGTTGATGATGTTCGTCGCCCACACGAGCGGCATCCAGTACTTGGACATTGGGGATTTGCCGTCCATCTTCTCGAACACTTTCCGCTCGCTTTCGAGCATTAGACCTGGAATGAAGGAAACATTCAACATCTGGATACGTACGATTACGCGGTAGGTTGGCCGTGAGGTGCAGGCAGTAGAATGTTACCTCGCCTCTCTTGCACTTGCACAGCGTCTTTCTGTGTATCAACATCCCGTACTGCGCTCGCCAACCCGCATGCCAAGCGTGGTGAGTTGGTGCGGCAACATCACCCTCATGATTAGTACTAGAGATCCATGAGGACGGGCCTTTGTCCAGCAGTGGGACAATATAAGCTAAAAAAAGTGTGGATACGTATTGTTGTACCCTAGCATTTTTCATGCCTGAAAATTTCAATAAGATGTTTTGTACAACATGTATAAATTAAACAATTGGATTTGATTTGGACGCGGCTATTATCTGTAAGAGCAATCCTATCAAAAACATTAAATGTGCAAATGGGAGTCAAGTTCAATATTTAGAATGCCGTGGTTGTTGACTTCGCCGACAAAATAATTGAGATCTAAATGACGCCTAGTTCTGTAGACAATCCTGAAAATTATTTAATAGAATATTGCTGATAACTTAGGATGAATTTGAGCTCACGGTTTAATAGATTTTGAGTTAAGAAGGGACCAAAAGCGTCTTCAAATGGTTCGGGTAGAAAACACACTGCTGCGTTGGCACACGTTCGCTTTGCTTGAATTTGGCTGGACACGCTGCCGCGTGTCTAGATGCCAAACGGGCGTTGCGGCTGCACTGCGTCGTAGCAACGCAATAATTTCAACGCAGTGAATGCCACACGAGCACTGCGTCGGCGCTGCGTCAACGCATCTATCTCCGACGTCGCAGCATTGGTGTGAGAGATGCCACACGGGCGCTACCACTGCCCTGCGTCGTCGCTGCGACGTGGCAGCGTTGACGCTCCGCAGTTCTACATATAAATCTGCCCGGCATGCGACACGGTGCGCTGAAACAACATGCATCGATACGACGCACGCGCAGCGCACAAGGAGTGAGGGAGACGAGGCGGGAAGAGGCGCTGCGGTGCGACGACGCTGTGACATATATAGATAAATTTATAGTTGGAGTCTACAATAGCTAGATCGCATCAAGCTACAGAATATCAAGAAAACAGCGAATCATCAAACACATAATGGTCAAGAGGAATATGATTTTACTACTTTCGGTTAATTATTGTAAAAATTTATTTAGATGAAATCGCAAATTGTTACAAAAATTTCTCATCTAGCAAGAACTCGAAGGTCGGGGGCCAGGAGAGCGACGGGGGCGTTTACTCGAGGTCGCAGGCTCGAGTCCTTGCTAGGCGAGAAAAAATTTGTAACCATTTTCGATTTCATCATTAATGCTTAAGTGTGCACTTTATTATAAAAATATAAATAGATTTTGGGTCCAAATACAAAAAAAATGCTAAATAATAATGAGTTTCACTACTTACCTTAACTTAATACCTAACATCTCCACTGGTTCTACTGGGTTCCTCATGTTAGTATACTGTTTCTTCAAATGTGGTTCTAAGGATTTCAACAAACACTCGTAACTGGCTATACTCATTCTAATCTAAAGAAACTGTAAAATCTTTTCTCATCTAATAGCAACTCTTCATATTCTCGAATAAAAAACTTTCCATCACTATTCCTTAATGCGATTAAGGGAGAGATCCAGTATCTTCTCGTACTGCGAGTACGAGATTTTTTTTTCGGCGGTGGTATAATAAAAGCAGCAACAGGACACGTTTATAATTAATGGAATCAGGCGTTACTTTGCGGAAATCCATATTATTATGACAATAAAATGCAATGAAAATATCTAGTTTTAATTCCGCTAATGCTGAAATGCATAATGCACCGCCCTCCCGCCCGCTAATTATGCACATGCAGGGGGAACCAGGCTGTTAGTGCAACATGCATACCCAAACCCACACGACGACACGTGTTTCGCCTCTCCGCGAGACATCTTCAGGTGAAACGCCGAGATATTGACTCACGCCGACCAGTCAACATCTAGTTAAGCCTGGAAGGGCGGTGCATATGCATCTCAGCATTAGCGGAATTAAAACTAGATATTTTCATTGCATTTTATTGTCATAAGAACACGTTTATTTAACTCCATTGTCGTCCAAAGACTACATACAATTTATATACACCTACATCTACGTCGACGCTGCGACGTCGGAGAAAGCTGCGTTGCGTTGCGTCGTCGCAGCGCTCGTGTGGCACCCACTGCGTAAACTGCGTTGAAGTCACTGCGTTGCGACGTCGCAGCGCAGCGGCAGCGCCCGTGTTGCATATCTATAAGACGTCTCAGTCGATGCAGCTCCGTCGTTTTAACGCAGCTCCCTGCCCCACCTCGTCTCTCTCCTCTCCTTGTGCGTTGCGCGTGCGCTGCGTCGACCTCTGTCATTCCAACGCATCGTGTGGTATGTCGTTCAGATTTATGTAGAAACACGGTGCGTCACTGCTCAGTCCACGCAGCGCTCACGTAATGCATCGCAGGTGTGACACCTCTCTGTTTGAGTTTCTGTACTTTTTCCTCCGATATGTGTTTAGCATGTTGTAGCGGTTTTCACAGGTAACCGAAGACCTATGATCCCACCTGAGTCCACGACGTGCTGCCACGTGGGGAACCGCCGCTTCACGCGCAGCGAGACGCGCTGCAACGTGATGACGTACGCCAGGATCGCGTACCGCACGATGTTGCGCCGCATCAGCCGACCCGTCTCGTCCTGTAATACGACATTGATTAGTCTTTTTTTAACCGCCGACAAAACAGAGGGGTATTATAAGTTTGACCGCTATGTGCGTGAGTGAGTCTGTGTGAGAGCATGAATAATGAAATGTTTCCAAACATACCAAGGGAAAAGAAATGGTGTGTAGAATGCAAAACTGTAAGTTATATAGAAATCGATAGAGCCATCTACAAGATATGGGGGCAGAATAACGGGAGGAACAATAGAATGTTGCTTTCAAATACATCTAAGTTTGGTATCAAATGAAAGGGTATTATGTGTAGATTGCAAAAGTGAGGTTACACATTATGAAAATTAGGTCAGGGTTTATTTAATTTTTAAATTTTACACGCTTGTTTAACTTTCATGATCACGACGCATATTATTTAACCGGGTAGTTATTGCGTTTTTTACCTCTTCTTATTATTGGTGAGTATGGTAACAACTCCTCATGATCAGTATTATAAGATCCACGAGGACTGAATCTTCCTCCACCTCATGCAATGCTGTCGGAAAGTGAGGCAGCAATAAAGGTAAATAACGCGATATATAATGTGTTAATCATACGACAATGATTGTAAAAGAGCACGCCGCAGCAAATGTAGGAAATTTTACCACAGCTTTTATTGTTTTTTTTAAGAGCATCGACATGGCGTAAGACAAGGAGACGTATCCGGAACTATTTACGAACGCTTTGGAAGATGCCTTCAAGCTCTTAGAATGGAAAGGACTGGGCATCAATATTAATGGCGAATACATGACTCACCTTCGGCTTGTCGACGATATCGTGATCATGGCAAAATCGATGGATGGACTAAGCACGATGCTCGAAGGCCTCAATCGAGTCTCCCAACAGGTAGGCCTTAAAATGAACATGGACAAGACGAAGGTTATGTCGAATGTCCACGTTGTACCTACCCCTGTTATGGTTGAGAACTCGGTTCTTGAAGTTGTCGACGCGTATGTACAACCTAGGACAAACAGTCCAATTAAGTAGGTCCAACTTCGTGAAAGAGGTTAATCGCTGAATCCAACTCGGATTTGCAACTCGCGTTTGGGAAACTTCGCAACGTCTTTTCGTCCAATATACTCGTACCTCAGTGTCTGAAGACGAAAGTCTTCAATCAGTGTGTGTTACCAGTGACAGATGACATATGGAACCGAAACGTGGTCCTTTACTGCTGCCTAATAAATAAGAACAGAGTCGCTCAACGAGCTATGAAGAGGGCTATGATCGGGGTTTCTCTACGCGATCGAATCAGTAATGAGGAGATACGTAGAAGAACTCGTTGAAGTGGCAATGGGCAGGCCATGTAGCTCGAAGAACAGATGGCCGATGGGGCCGAAATGTTCTCGAGAGGAGGCTACGGACCGGTAAGCGCAGAGTAGGACCACAGTAGGACGTCCACCTACAATATTTTTCGAATTCAAATTCATTCATTTATTTCCATAGTTTGCAATTACAAAACATTGAGATATTTGGGCAGATGACTTGGTGAAGACCGCAGGTCGACGGTGGATGCAGGCCGCTTCCAACCGTAATACCTGGAAATCCATGGCCCATGTCCAGCAGTGGGCGTCCTACGGCTAAAATGATGATGATGATCGACAAATAAACTAACGAGTTTATTAAGTTCATTCAACAAGAAAGCAATTGTAGTCATTAACCGCCGAAAGGATACCTACATCGTAATTAATAATGCCTTTATTATTTACAGCCGTGTTGGCCGAGTGGTATGCTCCCCCGACTTTCAATCCAAAGGTCGTGGGTTCGATACCGGACGTGCACCAATCGATTTTTCTTTCTTGCAAAATTTATGAGCTTTTACCGTACACTTATCACGTGCTTTAACGATGAAATATCGAGCGCGGGTTTCCTCACGAGGAAATATCGTGAGGAAACCCGCGCCTTAGTTAGCTTCAGACGTATTGACATGTTCTTTCCTCTGACTAATAAGTAGCTGACTAAGCTGAAAGGATAGTATAGCAGCTGCGCAAGCCTAATCTATCTAACAATGTCCCAGGCACTGAAACGTCCCGTACAGCATGATTACCAGTAGCGGACGCTGTATAAATCATCTATAATAGATGCAAAAGGCCTTACTTAATATTTTGCAATGTGTTCGTAAAAGTTTAAGAAAGATCCTACGATACCTGGAGCTTAATTTTTTTGTTATTTGTAGGTTTAAACAATAGTACCAACGATGGATCGTTTAAGTTAAGTATGTGCGATGCGTGTTGATTATTTTGCAATATGTAGGTCTACCATGAGTTTTTACAAACTGAACTCGCTACCGACTGTAGTTAAAAAAGGTATGAATACTTGTACAGCGCCTCTAGTGGATAGTTTAGTACAAAAATACGCAGTAAACTATACTACAGCGACTGTAGTTTGAGATTCATTTGCTAAGAATTTGGTATCATGAGTTACAAATCTGACAGATGTCATAGAAACGTACTATTACTACTACTGAAGTAACGGCAGGCGATCTAACAGTGACAACTCATAGTAGATAGGTACACGAGTTGCTCATTCGTGTAGCTATTCGTGCTTTCCAGTTAGAAATAGCCTTGAAGAGATTTGATGCGTTATTTATTTGTTGAATGGCATTGATGTGTCATATTCATCATTTGAATTCAGTAATTGATTAAATTATCTTTTCTAATGCGTTTCTTCACGCCATGTTAGCCGTATGGTGCCGGCAGTAGAGTAATACATATCTCTTGCCCGTGGATGCAATAAGAATGTGCTAAGAACCTCCGGAAGATGGACAGCAGCATCTATCCGTGTATCAACATCCCGTGCTGAGCTCGCCAACCCTCCCGCCAAGCGTGGTGAGTCGGGTAACATCCCCTCATGATCTTAGAGATCCAAGAGGGAGGCCTATGTTCAGCGGCGGACTCCTACGGCTAAGAAGAGTCCTGAGAAAGGTTGGGTCTGCCTCTCTAAGGCCTCTGCCTCGAATATTGCGGGTAGCGGGGCGGCGGCGGCGGCGGCGCGGCGCCACGCTGCCCGCAAGATTCGAGGCAGAGGCCTAACAGGTAGGCAAATTCCCATTGGCATCCTATGGCACAGAATTTTTTTTTCAAGTTTTGTCACTGTCTGTCTGTCCGTCTGTCTGTGTATTTGACGATTATATTATAACCGAACGCGTTGACCGATTTACCTACATGAAACCTTTTTGGATAGCACTGTCTTTATGACAGAAAGTGACTGATTAATTGTGGTGACCCTAGGGTCACAGGGACCGGAGTTATTGTGACCTCAAAAAGTCACCAAAAAAATAAGTGTTCAAATGGCCGAAAACGTCCAAAAGCCAAAAAATGCCAAACTGTAAGTTACCATTGCCATTTTTGACCTTTGGTGACCTTATGAGGCCTTCGCCCCCTTTGTTATGATGCTGATACTGGATTGCACAGATTTTTAGAACTAAAGTAGTAGCGGTAGTGGGGAGAGTATGGCTGTAGACGGCGTCGGCGTCGGTTCATCATCACTACTGATGTCTTCGGCGTTTTGTGTTAGTGAACAAAATACGCTGGTAAAGTCTCTACTTAGCTCAGATGTTCTGATGGGGGCACGGGTACTGTGAAGGCAGGGAGACCAGGCGGGTGGTAGGGCCCAACCTTGGTCTCCAGTCCGCCATCTTGGGTGTTCCGCCATGTTGGATTCAGAGTGACGTCACATAGCTGACCATGCATTGTCATCCATATACAAAATTTCAGCTCAATTGGTTGAAGATATCTGCTTTAAAATTGAGTTGCAAGATTCCGCGAACAAACATACTCGTACATACAGGGCAAGCTAAATAAAAGCTTGTAAAAATACAGCACTTTTGATATCCATCAAAGCTACTTTTACTTGATCATTTTATCGTGTCCTGTTGATTGGCAAAGGCCCGAAAGGGGGCGGTCCCATCAATCTCTTCGGAGCATGTTTAGTGTAAGTAGATTGTCTCATTCAATAACACGACTACTGCATTTTTCATTAGCTTTAATCTACTACTTTGTTAACTTACGCGATTTCAAGAAGAATCAAGAATCAAAAAATACTTTATTCAGTGCGGCCGCATGGACCTTATTGACGCGTCACAAATTACAAAATAAAACAACACAAATAAATAGAATAAAGCACATAATTGAATCTGTTCACTTCAGATGACACGCGAGTTAGGAAAAGAAGTGAACAGAAGAACCTAACTCGGTCGTTATAGTCATCATTTAACAATTTTATTTTGTCTTATGTTACGTTTGACGGAGTTGGAGCAGATTCCGTCCCAAGTGGTTTTGTCCTCTAGGTAATCTGATATTTTATAATAAGCTCTATTGCACAGATTGCGTTTAATAATGTTTTTGAATTTATTCAATGATAACCTCTGCAACTCACTTGGGAGTTTGTTGTAGAAGCGTATACATTGCCCTTTAAAAACTACACTCGCTAGCGACTGCAGTTAAAAAATGTATGAAAACCAGTACAGCGCCTCTAACGGACAGTTTGGTACCAAAATACGCAGTAAACTACTACAGTGCTTAGAATTTGGTACCATAAGTTACAAATCTGACAGATGTCATAGTAACGTACTATTATTACTACTGTAGTTACGGCAGGCGATCTAACAGTGACAACTCATGGTAGACACATCGGACATCATGGCGTTACCGAAACTTCCTGCTACGAACTTCCTGCTATTTGACAGGTGAAGATCGAACACCCATGTGAGATCGACGGCCATGACCCACAGCCCCCGGCCATGCAAGCCGTCGGGCTTGCGGCTCTAATTGTATGTATGGATACGCTTCTGTATGTAAGGTTCTTTATGATCCAACTACAAAATAAAGGGAAGGTTCGCAATATGTCCGAATTTTCATAAGTTTGTTACCTTATGAACTACGTCGTTTCTCTACAATTTGGGATTTTTTTCGGAAGGATAAGTACACGTCTCGTTCGGTCTGGTTTGATCAAATATTAACTGCATTATCAAACGTGAATAAACCCGCAGCTTAGTTAGCATCAGACGTATTGACCTGTTCTTTCCTCTGACTAATTTATAGTTGACTAAGCTGAGAGGATGATATAGGTGCTGGGCAAGCCTTATCCATCTAATTGTCCCAGACACTGCAGCGTTGAACAGAGAAGAGGCATCATTCTACTGCCGGCACCCCACGGCAAACAATATAATAATTCCTTAATTTTTCAACCCACTACAATCAACCTGATGATGGGCGGATAGATAGGGCGTTAAGAGGAAAGGTACCAACGTCGTAAGTTGATACTTAACATTGCACACTGAACATTTTCATGATTAAATAAACTTGAAACCAGAATTTAACAGCAGCACAAAGCAGTTGAGGATTTCCCTCAAAATACGGAACAATAAATGTACAACAATGGCGCATATCTTCCACGCTGACAGGCTCAATGAGCAACAGATTATCACAATGATATTCCCATACACTAGCGAGTCAAAACAATTTTTAAAACAATGCCATATTTTCGTTCTCAGAGTAGCACTTTTTATTTCTGGCGTATTAAATGCTGGCGTTAATTAAATGCATATTGTGGTTCTGTGTCAAGGCAAAAGCTGAATGAATTAACCAAACTACTTTCGACATTCATTGAGTTAAGTTAAAAAGCTTGCCTCTTACTTATATTTTTTAATTTCCATTTGAGATTATTGTTACGCTCGTCGAATAAGTCGTAGACAAAATGCGTATACCGAACACGCTACATTGTAAGTCATTGCTAAATTTAAATAATAATAACATACATACATGGAAAGAAGAATGGTCACGATCCATACAAAATGTACCCAGGCCCGGCGCGAACGAAACATCTCAGTTTTTTTGGTATTTTGTGAACATTAATTATCAGTCTTTTTTTTCTTTTTGTACTGTGGTTAACTTAGTTAAATTGCCTTTGTAAAGTTTAGTATATTTTTTAGGTTAAAGTTTATTTATTTGACGACCTCTGTGGCGCAGCGGGCGAAGGTACGCCTGCGACGCATGAGGTCGCGGGTTCGATTCGGAACAAATGTCTGTATGATCTGCAGATATTTGTTCAGGGTGTTCTGGGTGTTTTTCTATATATAATAAAAATATCTATCTATGTAGTATAATGTATTAAATATGTCAGTCATCTAGTACCCATAACACAAGTTCTGCTTAGCTTGGGGCTAGATGATGCTGTGTGAATTGTCCAGCATTATTTATTTATTTTTATTTTCTATTTGTTTGTTTAAAAGTGACATTAGAAAATTTAAAAATAACCGAAAACCCAAACCCGAACGAAAGTCCACTGCAGCATAGGTTCAGGTGCCAGTGGTGCAGTGGACCACTTTTCTAAAATCTATGATAGGTAGGTACGTACCTCTCCACCAATGGTGCGTAACATTTGTTCCACAAAATCCCTGCTGGTTTCCAATAAGCGTTCAGAGGACCTACTCTTGACATTCTGACGATAATATCGTAAACGTTTTCTAGAGTAGGCGCCCAGAAATCAAATGCCGCCGACGACGACGTAAAGAACGCTCACACCAGAAATAATAATTGTACGCCATTAAACAACTAATCATTAATCAAGAGTTCGAAGGAATAGTCAAATCGTCGTAAAATCAAAAAGTATAACTTAGATAAAAACGCACAATCTCGATCAAAAAATACTTTACTAAAATGTTATATATTTTTTGCATGCTTATGAGCTGATCATGACTGTACTATACTATAATACTATTGACATCTTATGTAACTCATGTTTCGCAAATAAATGAATATGAATGTCTTCTCGCTCTTTTATCACGCGTGAGTTCTTTTGTTTTGTTTACAAAATCGAAATAAGATCTTAAAATGTCGAATATTTTACAACCTTCTAACAGTACTTAAAAGAAGGCAACTTAACTAAGTTAGCCATTAAAAACATCTAAAAAAGAACTAATTTTCAATGTACATACAATAACAAAAAAAACTGAGATATGTTTCGTTTGCGCCGGGCCTGGGTCATAAATTACCATTCTTCTTCACCAATTCTATGGCCAACAGACAAATAATACCTTGGCCTATGGATATACATACATACGAGGTATGTACAAAAGTAACTAACTAGCTGGGAGGATGGTACAGATGCTGGGCAAGCCATCTAACAATGTCGCAGGCACTGCAGCGTTCTGACCAGCATAAATGGCAGTTGCTGTATAAATCCTACTAATATTTTGAACGCGAAAGTTTGTGAATACGCATGGATGTTAGTTACATTTTCACGCAAAAACTACGGAAATTTTGCACGCGTGTATCTATGTTGACCAAGATTAACGCGGCAACATTTTGTCCGGGTGCAACACATGCGAAATGTATGAAAAATTATACAGCGCTTCTAGCGCATAGTTTGGTACTAAAATATACAGTAAACTATACTACAGCGACTGTAGTTTGGGCTTCATTCGCTTAGAATTTGGTACCATGAGTTACTACTCTGACAGATGTCATAGTAACGTACTATTACTCCTGTAGTTAAGACAGGTGATCTAACAGATACAACTCATGGTAGACACACATGAGTTTTCACAATCTACACTCGCTAGCGAAAAATGTATGAAAACTTTTACTGCGCCTCTAACGGACAGTTTGGTACTAAAATACGCAGTAAACTATAAAACGACTGTAGTTTGGGCTTCATTTGCTGAGATTTTAGTGATCTTGAGTTACAAATCTGACAGATGTCATAGTAACGTACTACTGAATAGACACATAAAAAAATTATATAGTAAAATAGATAAAGTGTCAGTTTCGGAGGCCCATACTTTTAAACCTGAAACCTGTCTGTCCCTACCTTTAAGTAAATTAAAAAAAACCAATTGTGATCATGTCCCAAAATATAAGAAGCATTTCTAAGAATATCATATAATTATTGTAGAGTCACTCATTAAATAAGTCTAAATTATTTTATTTACTGAATTCTGCATAAATATACTATAAGTAAGAGCATATTAGTACTGATAAAATCCTGACGAAAGCCGAGAGTGAGCCCTTGCGTCTGTCTATTTACAAGAGAAAACTTAGTTAGAGCAAGGTGTCGATCTTATCCTACTAAGTACCTGCTTATATTGGAAAAATATTGTTTTTTTAACCTATAATAAGTTAAATGCAAGTAATTTGATAACCTTTTTTGAAATAAAAACTTTTATTATCATTATTATTACTACTGCAGTAACGACAGGCGATCTAACAGTGACAAATCATGTAAACACACAGAAGTCAAAGCTCATGATGGTTGTAACAACTTCGCTGCCGACCCCACAAATATGCGGGGAGTGTTACGCGTGCGGCCAACTTCGCTATTCTGCGGAGTGAGCGCGCGCTCTTCCTTTGAATCCCGGCACTGCGCTTGGCGACACGTTTGCAGGCTGCTACTGATGTTGGATGTTTTAAAAATACCTCCAAAGTTGCAGTTTTTGTATTGTTTCTTATAGCTCAGATATCTGCTTGCAATAAAACCGGGCAAGAGCAAGTCGGACTCGCGCACTGAGGGTTCCGTGCCATCGTAATATAATATATGACAAAGGCGGTTTATATTTGTTGGAGAACCTTGACAGTGCCATCTCTTGTCTGATAGCGGAACTTATGTATTTTTTTACACTTTCGATGATTTCTAAAAAGCTATGCAAATTAGGGAATTCGCTGTAAAGTTTACATACACTTCTATTAGCTATAAAAGTTTCACGGGTTTATCTCTGCAAACTTCGGAGATAAGGCAGAGGAACGGCCATTCTTTCAACATTTTTTCAAATAACTCGGAAAAGATACGTTCTAAAGGAAAACTGGAAACCGTTTATTAATGTGCAAATGAATACATACCTGTCATATGATACCCCACACAACCTAGTAACTTCACTTAAAAATCTGGAAATCCCCTATCCAAAATGTTAAGAATATTTTTTAACTTTTTAATAAATACTAAGCTATATTAGTAAAAAAGTGTTATTGTTAACCATTTCAAATTTCAAGTCGATAGCATCTGTAGTTCTCGAGATATCCATTTGTGACAGACAGACAGGCAAAGTGATACCATAAGGGTTCCTTTTTATCATTTTGGACCGGAACCCTAAAAATGAGTGATGAAGCGGAACTCCGCATATTTGCGGGGTTGGCCTCACGCGCAACTCTCGTAACGTAACCTCCTTGTGGGCCTCACCATAAACTAAGGACATGTCAGTTTTATTCTACTGAATGTTTAATTAAATGCCATCTCTTATCTACGGCCTAGAAAATGCTAAAACCTTCCAATCTCGGTGGTCTGTTCATATAATTATCATCGAAAACCCATCGAGGACGTACCCAACAACAATAAAGAGGAAATGTCATTTATTATGTCTAAACAACCGCCAAAAAGTACGGAAAAGTACACAGGTCGACTGTTGGCGCTGTACTGTCAAAGGCGAGAGACAGTTGTCATTGCATTAGTGCAAAGCACTAATGTGTTTCGGAATTCTTATGACCTTATTTCCCCTCTATTGGATAATTATGCTCGATGTCCAAAACCCGACTTCATCCCCTGGAGTGTATCTTCATCATAATTTCAGTCGTAAAACGTCCACTACTGAAGACAAGCCTCCCGTATGGATCTCCATGAAGGGTAGTTGCCATACTCATCACACTTGTCAGGCGGGTTGGCGAGTGCAGTATGCTTTTTGTCTTTTTTAAACTTTTGCGATCACAACACATTATTAACATTATACAGTAACTAGATGTCGCTACTGGAAAAATTAGAACGCGCTATCGAAGCGTTTTAGCCGTAAGGTCACTCAGAATCTTTTCTTCATTATCAATATCATCTAATCAGTCCAAAAACTGCTGGACATAGGCAAGTTGCCTAGATTTTTTAAAGATTGTTCGACACGCACGTCGTAGTGTTGAACGCTTATATATGTTTGTTGACCCCGTTATGCGCGGTTTCACTATAACGCGAATTTCAAATTTCAATACAAAATGCTCTTTTTAAAAATTTATTCAAGTTTGGACATATTGCAGAGTTTAGACATTAATGATGACCGTGTCTTGACCGTGTGTCAAACAATTAAAAACAGTGTTGGGTGTTATGAACGTATTTTACAAGAACGTAAAAAAAACGCTACCCAAAAGACAATAGATGTATTTTTCCGTAACAAAATAATTAATAGTATGTATGTATTGCAAGTGTTCTTAGAATTAAAGTGGTTGATTAAAATGATTCGTATTTTTTTGTATTGAATTTTGACTATGTTTAATCATAAACCTCGATATACGCGAATTTCAGTTAACGCGATTTTTTCCGGAACGTATCCCTCGCGTAAAGCGGGGTATTACTGTAACCGGGTTTTTATCGCGTAAATTACCTTTATTTCCCGACGTTTCGCTTTGATTTCACCAAACATGGTCCCGGGAAGACTAAAGGTAATTTACGCGATAAATACCCGGTTATAGGTACATGTATGTTAATAAGAGTGCAGTATGCGTTGTTTATACGGAAAAACGCTGCTGCAAACGATGCTTCCGGAAGTATCCCTCGGCAGCTCTCTACTGCAATGAATGCAAGAGAGGAGAGGCAAGATGCTATTGCCGGCACCCCACGGCAATACGTCACTTATACCGCGAGCGACAGAATATCGCAAAAGAAAGCGTTTTCGTTAACTATTCCGTCACGGTTGATATGGCAGCGCATTGTGCTACACAGGTTATGCAACCGTCACTGAAATGAACATGCAATACTTGAACAGGCCGTGGGGTGCCGGCAGTAAAATGTTGCTGTCCTCTTGCCCGTGGATGCAGTAAGAACATGGGACAAATAACGATTTAAATATTTGCCAAGGGATACCTCCGAAATTTGGAAAACAGCGTTCTTCCGTGTAACAAACAACATCCCGTTTAGCTTTAGCGGTCGCCAGCCCGCCTGCCAAGCGTGGCAACAACCACTTATGTACTTGGAGATCCATGAGGGAGGCATATGTCCAGCAGTGGACTTCTTACGACTGAGATGATGATTATGTTGCTGGAATAGGCTACTTGACTAAATTATAATTTTAAGTTCATTATGAAGATTAACAAAAACTGTTATTGTCTAAGAGTTTTTGTTATTTTTTCTTTCCGTACCTCAAAAGGAAAAAAATGGAACCCTTATAGGATCACTTTGTTGTCCGTCCGTCTGTCTGTCCGTCTGACGGTCTGTCAAGACCCTTTATCTCGAGAACGTGTGAGGCATCGAGTTGAAATTATTGTAATGATGATTATAATATCAGCCATAAAACGTCCACCTGAACACAGGCCTCCCTCATGGATCTCCATGAGGAGTAATTGCCATACTCACCACGCTTGGACGGGTTGGCGAGCGCAGTACGGGATGTTGATACAAGGGAAGGCGCTACTGCCCATCTTAGCAGGCCTTACCATGGCCTTACTGCATCCACGGGCATGAGAGAAAGGGCAACATTCTACTGCCGGCACCTCACGGCACAATTATGATTATGATATAATAATAAGACTGTGATGTCCACGTCCACTGCTGGACGTAGGCCTCCCTCATACACCTCCAAGATTATGTGGGGATTGTTGCTCATTATTTACTAAACGCTCCTGCGTTCGGAATCGGACCCTCTACCTCATGGTAGAGGGTCCGATTCCCGCACCGACACAACAAACAGAGGGGCGAGGCTCGAAAAAAAATTTGAGATTCTAAATCTAGCACACGGAATCCTTAATCCCAAAATTGTCTTCGCAACCATTTTGTATCATTAAGTCGGCGTCATTTTTTATGTCCATGCAAAATAACAGCTTTCCCATCACTGCCGTGGGGTCTGTTGTAGAATGTTACCCCTCCTTTCATGCCCGTGGATGCAGTAAGATACTGCTAAAGTATACCTCCGAAAGATGGGCAGCAGCGTCTTTCCGTGTATCAACATCCTGTACTGCGCTCGCCAACCCGCCTGCCAAGCAAGGTGAGTATGGCAACTACCCCTCATGAAGATCCACGAGGGAGGCCTGTGTTCAGTAGTGGACGTTTTACGGTCGAAATGATGACTAATATGACTGTCTCTTCTTAAAGCCGCAGACAGACGGACTGATAAACAGACAGACAGACAAATAAAGCGAAACTACAAGGGTTCCTTGTTATACAACGGAACCCTAAAAATAATGGTAAAAACAAAGCCTACAATGTAGACTTGTTGACGCTTACGTCATAGGTAATCAAATAAATACCTATCAAACGAGAAATGCAAAACATAAACCTTTATGAATAATTTTTATTACATAATGAAACGTACGCCATACGTACGTCACGATGTATGTACATATATACAGACGAAACTATAATTTGCATATATTTCTTTGGGTTTTCGGCAATAACAACAGTAACTCTGATGAGCTGTTTCGAATAACGTTTTCTTAGGGTTCCGTAAAGGTAAAAACGTGACCCTATCACTAAAACTCCGCTGTCCGTCTGTCTGTCACCAGGCAGTATCTCATATGAACCGTGATAGCTAGACAGTTGCAATTTTCACAGATGATTTGTTTCTGTTGCCGTTATAATCAGTGGCGTAGCTACCCAGGGGCTAGGCGGGGCAGTGCCCCGGGGCCCTCAAGCTCAGGGGGCCCTCCAATCCTTACCAGAAATCTCGATCGAACTGAACTTTTGGAAATTTCTCCCATTTTCAAAATAAATATGACAGGCAACCCCACTTTAATCATGACAACTGAGTTGAGAGAAATTCAAAAGTTATGCCTAGGGAATTCCCAGGGAAGTAGGTTGGCAGTGTTGCAAAGACATTTTCCACTGGACGCGTTACTCGGCCGATCTCGCCCTATACCCCGCTGTCACTCAGTCAGCCTTTTAGCCTAACTGACCGAAATTGTCCTCTCAGTGCGTTGGTGGTTGTCGAGGGCAAACATTAGTTAAAAAATTGACTAGGTGTATTGTTTTGTAAAAAATATAGTGACTGATCCGCCAATATTTCTTTTCATAGGTAAGTACAATTTTATCCCATAAAAGCAGCTATTTTTTCGTAAAATTAAATAAATGTGATGTAATTATTTCATTCATACCGCCATTTTAAAAAGTACTCAAATTTTAATGCAATTTAACTAAACTTGTGACCTACCGAAACATGTCTGGATTATACCGTTCATTTTCCATTCGTTCATTACAAAGATATTCATAAATGTTAATAATAAATATGTATGTCTAAGAAAAGAAAACTATAGGTACATACCAAAACTGTATTTTCGTCAAACGTAATTATTTTCCAGTGAAGAATAAAATTAAAATAAATAAATAAACCTTTGTAGCGAGTTCACTATTTTTTTCTTTTTATTTAATTACTATCTGATCCGACAGACGTTGTGCCGATTGTTTTATCCAGTTCTAGTTATGTAGTACAATAAAGTATTTATCCAGTTCTAGTCATATAATACATAAATAAATAAATAAAATAAATAATTTTATTTATTTATTGTTTGTACCTCTGGAGGACAACAAACGAACTCACTCCTGCTCCTATACTGGCGTGCAAACATTGTACCTTCTCTTTATTGGTTTCTGTGTATCAGTGTGTCGTACGTAATGCCGGGGCTGCACCTCAGCGTAATCTTATTAATTAGTGTTCTATTTGTCGGAATTCATAAAGAAAATCTGTAATTTTGAGCGCTAATTAAAGGCGTTATGTGCACGCAATTGAAGCCTCGGGATGAGGGTGAACAGTGAAATCACTATTAAAATATTTTTTTCACGAAGTACAGGCAAACGATCGTATTTACATAGGTACTATAATTTCAAATCGAAATGTAAGTAACCAAACTCCTACATTTTTCGTCATTAATCAAAATGAATGATTCATGAATTTCATCGATTGCGTCGATCACTATAGAACATCTTATAGAATTGTGAAACAGTGCGCTATATGCGTAACTAAGACAGTAAAAAATCACCCCCCTTATTGGTTGAACGTGATTGCATTAATTTTGCAAGCATAACGTGTCCAGTGGAAAATGTCTTTGCATTGCAGTGTTGTCAATTTGACGGATAGTGAACGCTAACG
Organism: Pasiphila rectangulata; assembly: GCA_963082625.1. Taxonomy (NCBI): domain Eukaryota; kingdom Metazoa; phylum Arthropoda; class Insecta; order Lepidoptera; family Geometridae; genus Pasiphila; species Pasiphila rectangulata. The sequence continues at coordinate 24,527,939 of OY720236.1, forward strand.
GTGATAATTTTTTTTAGATAGAGGAACACAATGATACGCTACAAGTGTCGTTGGGGAATCCCCGGAAAAAAAGTTATCACCGTTAGTGTTACCACATTTAACGATGGAGACGATCTCCTGTCCGCGGACCTGAATTAATGTACCTGACTTGCAATTTTTCACAATATTTCGCGTTATACAATGAGCCGTGGGGTACCGGCAGTAGAATGTTACCCCTCCTCTCCTACCCGTGGATGCAGTAAGAGCCTGCTAAGGGACACCTCCGGAAGATGGGCAGCAACGTCTTTCCGTATATCAACATCCCATACTGCGCTCACCAACCCGCCTGCCAAGCGTGGTGAGTATGGCAACTGCCCCTCATGGAGATCCATGAGGGAGGCCTTAGTTCAGTAGTGGACGTTTTACGGCTGAAATGTTGATGATGATGAATGAGTTTACATAGCAGTGGGGCCCCATTTTTTAATTTGCCCCAGGGCCCTTGGTTACCTAGCTACGCCACTGGTTATAATAACAAATACTAAAAATAAAAGAAATATTTAAGGGGGCTTATACGATGGGCCATTCGAAAAACGTGATTTTATTGCCGTTTCTTGCTCGATATTAATAACGGCAGCACAGGTAGACGCTTGAAACATTCACATACTAAAGGTACGGAACCCTTCGTGCGCGAGTCCGTCTCGCACTTGGCCGATTTTTTAATGTATAACCAGTAAAACCTTGTTTTATTCGTAAAAAGTACCTAAGTACATCATATTTATACTTTTCATTATGACACAAATGTCAAAATTACTGTTCCATTACCAAATCCATTACCACTTACTACTTAACACATTTAACCGGGTATTGACTGCGTTATTTTCATTCAGTTAAGCTTCCGCGATTTGTTAACATATTATTATAGCTTTGTTTTAGAATTAAAGGATTCTATCCGCGTTCTTGGTCGCGGGAGCACTCCTAACAAAACGTGTTCGAAACGTCAAGAAAACAATAAAAGAGGTACGCGATAAGATCCTGTCATTTTAAAACGAATTAATTTATTAATTAAAATATTATTCAATTGTATTCTTATTTTAAAATATATTATTCTAGAATAGTTTAAAATACAATTTTAAGAACATAACCGCTCCACCTGGTCTTGAGGTGGGCGTTGGTAACTGCGTCACAGTTTAATATAAGTATATTAAACTATTGCAGGAATCATCGCTTCCAATGTATTTCTTTGTATAATTATGATTTGTTCTGAAAATAAGGTTTTTATTATTTTATTTTATTGTAATTATTAACGCGTTATTTACCTTTGTTATTGCCTGACGACGTTTCGACGGGATTGCGCGGCAATAACGCGATAAGTAGTGTTAGCTTGCAGAAAACTATGCATATTTTCCATCAAGGGTCGAATATTTTCGTGTGCCAAATGCCATATCCAGAAAAAACTAATAAATATTTTATATGACAACACTGTCGCCGACGGTGGAAACAGAATGTACATTTATGGCGCCATTGCCAAGATGGCGTCTCTCTCTTGCTTCTGCGACGAAAATGGTCGGACGTGCTCCGGCCCTAGTGTTATTATTCTAAGTCTGGCGCATAAATATTATTTTCAGCTTTCAATCAACTTTATTACTTCAAATATATAGTGGTACAAACAATTGTGAGTATAGTTTTACCAGTAGGTTAAATTATGCCAGCGGTCATTTGCTAGTACTTATACTAAATAAGTACTAGCAAATGCCCGCCGCTTCGCATGCGTTGTGCCCGGATAAAATGTAGCCTATGTGTTAAGCCTGGTCAACATTTAATATGTGTGCAAAATCCAAAAATCCGTAGGTTAGTCTTTGCGTGAAGAGGTAACAATCATTCATACATCTATCTATACAAACAAACTTTCGGTTATATAATATTAGTGAGACTATTTAGTGTTTGATTATACTGTTATAAAATAAAAAGTAAAGTAAAAAAGTAAAAAGGTATTTTATTGACATAATACAGTGTAGCATACAAGTTTGATCCATAGGCTCCTGAACTAGTTATAAACTGTGTTTCAGGAGCCAGTGGCTTCTCCATAATTATACATATATTACTAACTTAATTACATCAATAAAAACAAATAGCTAAATCAAAAATCTAGAATAAGTTGTCTAAATTACTAAATATTTTAATTATAATTTATTTTTATGTTTTAATTTTTCCACTTGATGTTACATACTAAATCTAAAAAAAATATAAATATTCTACACATGTATACATATATACATAATTATATTATTTACATAAATATAGTTCAAATATATTTATTTATAAATTTATTCTTATACTTAATTACGTAAACATAAATATATAATAATAATATAAATAATATAGGTTATTGACAATAGATACATAAAATATAAAGCCAAAACAAGAATTATGGGCAAAAACTCTCCAACATTTGTTCAATTTCCTTGTAATCGAATTGTTCAAGCCAGCCAATTATTTTACTCTTTATGCTGTTATTGCTGATATCCTTTATTTTGTGTACTTTATTTAATTTATTGTATAAATGTGGAGCTGTTACATTATAGTGCCTTTGCGCAAATTTACTTTTAGCTTTATTTTAATGTTAGTAACACAATATTTTAAACGTTTGTTAATTAATAAAACCCCTTTGCAAGGCAGTTGTCCTAAATGTATAGAACAATCGAGAAATACAATATTCAGTGTGTTCAACAAAAAAATGGTCGGAGAAACAATAAAATATAATCGCAACAGCTAAAAAAAACACACCATCGCAAATGGCAAATCAACGAAAAAACAAAAATGGCGTGAGCAAAAACTAAATATAATGTATTCGCATTGTAATTAAGATGGACCTTTTGGTTTGTCTTAGACAAAATTACTACACTGTGTTCATTTGGAAGAATACAGTGTAGTAATATCGATATCTTAATATTTTTTTAAAATCAACAGTTCCGGTAGCTGCCTTACTTTATAAGATTAAATACAAGATGGGGTATTCTATTCTTCATGCATACAGAATTTGGGGTTTTGGACCACCCACTCTTCTGTACGCACTTCCTACATGCACGTCTGTCTGTCCGTCTGTCAAGGGCCTCTATATATATATATATATATATATAACCGTTAGGTATAGGTAGCGAGTCCAAACTTTCACAGAATACGTGTTACTATGGTCTCCATCGCAACTAATAAAAATAGAACCGGTCAAGGGCGAGTCGGACTCACAGTGGGTTTCGCGCCATCTCTAGTCTGACTTTTTGTAGATATTTTAAGCTTTCGACGATTTCCAAAAAAATAATGTAGCTAGAGACAACGTTTTATTCTTCCAGTGATCTTTACATTATAGATAACTGAGATGCCTGTGACATACATACAATTTAAGTAGAACTTTTTGTGAAGGGTTCATTCGGGGATGAACACTACCACCATTCCTATATCTGCCTCCAAGCAGTAATGTCTGCATTGCTATGTGAAGGGTAAGGGGGCCGGTGAAATTGCGGGCACATGAGACCTTACAACTCTGTCTCAAGATGACAGGCGCAGTGCAATGCAGCGTTGGTCAGGTGTATAATGAACGTGACACCGTGGGTAATTGCAGTTTTAATAGGTATCAGTAACGCTTAACAACAGGTGGGTCTTCGGCGTCAGCTGGCCCTTAGTCGTATGAATAAAAAAAAGGCACACACAGGTGAAGGATCATTTTCACCACTTTGGTTCGTATCGTAATCATTAAAAAATAAATAAAATAAAAACCTACAATACAGGAATGCTTGCGCTCAGATCGGCTCGACTTATTTGTATTCTTTTGGCTACCATTCAATCAATCAAAATGAGAACGGATCGTTATCAGAATATCGGGTTTCTTGTGTCCTGTTTTCTCTGACCACAATGCAACAGAAGGATTGACAGCGGTCGAAGCTCGGTTCCATGATAACCGTTATGACTTAATAACAATGCTAAGATGAAGATTCAGCGTTAAAATATTACACCCAATGTTGCATTACCCTGTCTCTCATTATGGTTGAGAGGGGGACTCATAGGACTTAGGATAACCTCTGTACTGTATAGCTATTGAGTATAGCTATTCACATACACCTAGCCGTTTTCGTCTGCAGTGACTGGACTTTATGGATCGATGATGTGGTGTATGTGATACTATTTATACTATACGCATACATACGCTGTCTCGTGTGGCCTGGGTATTGACGGGTATTGATAGCGAACTGTCACTGTCACAATGGGAACTGTCATGTGAGCCGTAAGGGCGGGAGGACAGTAGCTTTTCATGTGTGTAAGATCGGTGAGTGGCTGGGTGAGTTAAAACCGAAAATACCAGGGCATTGTCGAGCCGGTGTGTGATATAGATCTTTACAACCCCTACAGACGATTAATTCAGAGCTCTGATATGGCTAATGTACCCGATCTTAGCGCTAAACGTACGACTGCAAGCAGCGTCCGCTAGGGTGCCATTACAAAGTTGAATTTAATATCTGAAGGCTGTCTTGTTTGTCACGTTTAGAATCAAATTCTAGTATAGCTGTATGATCAGAATAATATAATAAATGATTTCGGGCGTGCTAAGGTGTAGGACGGCGAGATGCGCGGGGTCACCCTACACGCCACTTATCATCTTAGCAGCCTCGCCGCGCCGGCGAAAGGCATACACTATCAGTTGTAGGTACCACCCTACCTACACCTACGTACGACATCAAACAACGCTCTAATACAACATCTATCAAATAAAACACATTACTAAATACACTACATTTTTAAAACAAGGGAATCAATCACTTAATAATTTTAGGTCGGAGACCATGCCGACAAGGCCAGTAGTTTTAGCGAGGCAAGCGCGTCGCGAAGCTCATTCAGCCTGAAGACGATTTTCTTGAGAATCGTAACTTACCGGCATGATATCCGAATAAAAAGCATCATCATTTTAGCCATAAAGCGTCCACTACTGAACACAGGCCGCTCATGGATCTAAAGAAAGACGCTGCTGCCCATCTTCCGGAGGTATCCCTTAGCAGGCTCTTACTGCACGGGTGAGGAGGGTAAGGAGATCGTACTATTAATGTAATTATTAGCACCTCTCATCAATAATAATAAATGGAGGTAATTATTAAGCGAGTAATCCCTTGTAAAAGACATGAACCTCAGATCACTGAACTTCGCCTCTGGTCGCCCGACCAGGTGCAAAGCGTATCAGCCATACATTACTTTACTGACCGCTCCGGGGAGGGCCGCCGATATGAAGAGCGCCAGCGTGTCTGGCCAGGGCAGCAGCTTGTACTGCTCCCACCACCGCTTCACCACCAGGCTCACGTAGAAGCCCAGCACGAACGACATCGGTATACTCTCTGACTGCGCGCCGAAGTATTGCCGTACCCTTTCGAATATCCTGGAAGGAAACATCCGGTTTAGTACGAGTAACTTTGAAGCTATTTCCATTTTTAGAGTATGTAAGAATATTCTTAGTAGTAGTAGTATAGTCTTAGTGGTATAAGACCATGTGTTTTTTTAATAATAGAATGCCATTCAATCATCAACTCAGCCGCAGGACGTCCACTGTTGGACATAGGGCTCTCGTAGATCTCCGGATACCTACTGATCTTGAGGGGTTGTTGCCAAGTTCACCACGTTTGGCAGGCGGGTAGGCGAGCGCAGTACGGACGTTGTTACACGGAAAATCGCTGGTGCAAGAGAGGCAATATTCTACTGCCGGCACCCCACGGCGGGTATATATGTACTTAGGTACTTGCTTCTGCTTGCATCGATTCAATTCAATTCGTTTATTTTCTATTTAGTTAAAGCATAACAGACTTATCCAGTTGGCTAACCATGAATCATCGAGCATCGTCCGTCGGATGTATCATGAAAACTTTGCTTCATACCATTCAATACGCTAACATGTAAAATTAAAATGGTATTTGGCTGAAAACCCAAACAATGGAATCGATGTTTATAGAGGACATGGTAAATCCGTCGTTCTATCGACAATGACGCTGTGTAGGTACAAATACGGAGATCGGTGCTGGACTAAGGGTATGACGTTTCTGCTCACTGATTGACAGAACTGCCCTGTATCGTAAATTGTGACTATACTTTGATATACCAGCATATGCCTGCGGAAAGTGCTCCAATATTTTGGTCACATCGCCGGACGGGTTGTCCGACAATGAGGAAGCTATCTATATAGCTATCTACCTCTATATATAAATTATCACAGGAAAAATGGAAGGAGAAAGATCAAGAGGACGAATACATGTACTATGGTCCGATCAAACAGCTAAAGATCTTGGGAACACAATCTCCGAAGCATAAGACCAGGAGAAAAATCTTGAAAAAAACTTTGATATACCTTTTTTTAAGTGGGGGATTCCTTCATGGATACCAAACTTTCACGGAAATCTTTTTACAATTTACAGAATTAAAAAATTACAGATGACAGCGGTCAATCTTCAAATAGCCATAACTCGACAACTACCTACTCATCCCAGACATTCGGCTTGGGTCTCAAATGAAAGGCGTTGATGTTATCTACTATTTCGATGACAGCTGTCAAATTTCAAATGGCCATAACTCGACAACTACTCAGCCAAGACATACCGCTTAGGGCTCAAATGAAAGGCATTGCTGATACCTACTTTTTCGATGACAGCTGTCAAACTTCAAATGGCCATAACTCGACAACTACTCAGCCCAGGCTTTCCGTTTAGGATTCAAATGAAAGGCATAACTACTACCACTACACTACCACTACCTATATTAGCCCTACGATAACAAAAATGTCCTCATCCATAAACAAAATGTTTGAGAAAATGAATTTACGTTTCAATTATTTTTTCTGTGAACTTTTACGATGTTTAAATAGAAAATATTATATGTTATTCCGGGCGCAGACAAATCCAAAACATCTCAGATTATTGAAATCGGTCTAGTTGTTCGCGAGGTTATAAATGGTGTAACTACGAGTATATATAAATAAGATTATGGGACATTACACACAGCACCATCTAGCGCCAAAGTAGGCATAGCTTGTGTAGAAACCCACGCAGATGACTGATATAGTACTTTACAAATATTTGTCCCGCGTGACGAGAAGTCTGAGTCTCCGCCGACGATTAGACAACTAAGGCATCTAGGTCGTCAATTAATTCCTAATACATTTATGTAGAACAAATGTCTACAAAAATATATTTTCAGTTTAAGATGCTGTCTTGACTTATAATTGTACTGGCACTTGACATGCATTTTAGGAAGGCAACTTTAAGCAAGTTTTAGTGTTTACTATGTGATCAATAAATAAATAAAAAAAGAGATTAGAGTCTGTTAAATAAACGGCAGAGCATTGCCGATCACAAGCCAAGCGCGCCCACATCGAAGTACAGCAGAGTCGCCACGAGTCGGCAAGTTAGTTGCAATATCATTGCCAATGTGCAAAGCCACAGAAAAACCGCATTTTAATTGGCCACGGCTAACACGTGCCACATATCACCTTTACGTGTAGCTACGAGGCTCGCGTAAAATCTAACACGTATGGTTTTGTTTATTCTAGCTTCACCTTGGTAGGGTATAGGATAATAGGAAGCTGGGGTTCCTATTCATTCCTATAATGACTGTATTCCTAACCTATAGATCCCTTATACAGCGTCAGCCACTGGTAACATGCTGCATTGCGGGACGCTGCAGTGCCTGGGACATTGTTGGATGGATTAAGCTTGCCCAGCACCTATAACCAAACTCTCAGCTTATTCAGCTATTAGTCAGAGGAAAGAACAGGTAATATCTCTGAAACTTACTAAGTCGCGGGTTTCCTCACGATGTTTCAAGTGTGCACATACATTTTTCAAGAAAGAAACATCCATTGATGCACTTCCGTTATCGAACCCACGACCTACGGATTGAAAGTCGGGAGTACATAACCGTGGCGTCATTTATAAGTATTATTCATTTATTTTTCAGCCGTTATTACCCCACTGCAGGGCAATGGCCTCCCTTCCCTTCTTCCACTCCTCGCGATATAACGCTGCTACAGGCCAAGATCTCAAATGTTATCTAGTTCATCGCGCCATCTTCTTCTAGGTCTTCCGCGTCTTCGGCTTGCGTTAGGTGGAAGATTTTATATAGTTATTTTATTTTTTATATGAATAATAAAAAAATAACCACTCGGCCAACACGGCTTTTACATACACATAACACCATGTCCTAAACATTGTAATCATGTTATATGTTGATGACTAGTGTAGGAGCGAAGTCACGTGCGTGCGTCGGTTCTGGCACTGGGTTTGAGACAAAGAACCAGTACACAACCGGCGGGCAGCTAACTAATTATTATTAGACAAATTGGTACTATTAGAATTACTAGCATTATGGTGCCAGGTAAATAAAATTAAAATAGATTTAATAATGCTGGGCAATTCACACAACATCATCTAGCCCTAAGCTGAGAAGAGCTTGTGTCGTACTAGATGACTGAGAAACTTAATACACTAAACTACATAAATAGATATTTTTTATTGTACACAAAAACATTCAGAACAGGTTTGGACCAATGGATGATGATGATTTCCGGGTATTCTACATATTCTACATATCCTATCTTGTCAAGTAGGTCAGTGAAACAAGATTTAAATTTTCACCACATAACCGTCTGGTAGTACATATTTCGGTAGCAAAGAAGTTTAGATACTCTCGCACGAATTGTCTAGAAATAAAAATCTATAATCTAGTATATTACATAATAGAGAGGTATATTTCTTAAACAGACAAACAACTTATAAATATCTAAACATCCTACAAATTAAAGTACATCAAATTATCCATTAAAATACGAAGGCGGTGTCGTGTAAGCGTTCAAATCTGTTTGCGTCTTCGAAGAGGATTTCGTTGAGCGAACAGAATGTTTGGATATAACTCTTCTCGCCCAGTCCAGATCTCGGGAACCGCTCATAGTTGATCTGGAGGTGGTGGAAGTCGAGGAACAAGAGAAGCAAGTAGAAGTCTCTGAATCGGAGCCTGATTCACTTGCAGTCATAGACCTCGAGCACCTTAACAAAGGTAACTTCTTCTTGCGTGGGACTTCGTTAACGTTGTTTTTGTGAGACAGACTCGGCGGAAGCGAACTGTTGGACATAATGATTGCGCTTTCGGACGAACTAGGATCATTATGTGATTCTGCGCTCACACGAGAAACAGCAGCTGGCTTCCTTACACTCTTATTAAGGTCTTGGCTTCTTGGAGGCCGAGGCGTACTGTGAAGATCCAACGGTTTTGTTTTAAAAGAAGCTCTTGAGCAAATTAAGTCGCAGCAACGACAGTCTTTAGGCTGTTCTCTGCATGATCTCCTTGGAGTATTCCAATCTGACATAGCTGAACTTACACGCGAGGTTAGACTTGGTAAATTCATTATGAGAGAGGTACCTGGACAGGTACATGGCTGTAAGAAGTGCATACATATTTTATATATGACAATGGATGCTATTGTGAGCAAAAGCAAAGAGATTATGAAAATCTTTACCCAACTATAACAATTGAAGTTTAAGATGCGTTTCCACCATACCGTAGGCTTATCATAGTCAATGTCATAAGAGTCACATTCGTCTAAATTATCGACATTACGTCGCCTTAAGCCTCTCCCGTATGTCTGAACGGCGGCCGCTATCCTCAGAACTCCTCCAAGAGCGGAGTACAGTTTTTCGTCCATTAGCCGTGGCGCGACCTCCCGCCTCATCCAATGCCACAAGTTGGTGTTGTAGGTGAGAAAGTCGGAGTGGCGGCAGTTCATAGGAGACACTGTCAATATGCACCTCGCTGCGGTCGTGTAGTACTTGAGAAGCACATTTTTCGAGTTCGCAGAGGTCAGGCTCACTAGTCCTCCTCTTTTGAATGGTAACGCGATGGCCGAAGGGTTCAATTCGTCGTCAAACTTCGGTGTTGGCATGAGTATGCACGCGTTTTCGTCTCGCTTAAGTACTAAGCTAGAGCAAGGGTCGAGCAATGCACCGGTGCTGATCAGAATTTTAGAAACTGTCAGATTTGCCAATGGGGTATTTGGTCCAGGTTGTATCCATCCGTCACCTTGAGTATTTAGTAAGGCCTTTATGTAGTCGTAGTATTCGTGAATTTGCCTAACTTTTCCATACGGTATGTAGCCGGCGTAGAAAGCGAATCGGGCTGTCGGGAGTATCTCCTTCCGTAAATGGGCTCCAATAGTATCAGCGATGGTTTCTTTGAGCAACGACGCCATGTAAGGATCGCTCTCATCTTTGACAGAGCTAAGCATTGTGTGGAAGTAAGTTATCAGTTCTTTGATATACTTCTCGTCAACTTCGTCTGGGTGTACTTCAGAGGGTATCAGTTCTTCGAAGAGTTTACGGGCTCTGAGTTTAAGAATTTCCTGTTCGTTCCAGCAGGAGGATCGAGGGTGTTTGTGTCTGAACAAAGCCGTACCGGCATTTCCACTGCTCGTGCGTGTTATGTGTGTAAAGATAAATACAATAAAAATAATGAGCATTGATTCATTTAGGAAAATCACTTTGTTGACAAAAGTGACAGAACGAAAGACCATCAACAAAAACTGATGAACAGACTTATAAAATCCAACAAATGTCAACGTCAGAAGATTATATTAGAGGTATTTTACCTAGAATTAAATATTTGGTGGGCAGTTGGTAGACAAGCAATACGTGTGGCTGACGAAGTTCCCGCTTATTTACCAGTCAGTCTAGCTTCTATTGACTGAGTGGGTGGCGTTAATTTTTATGGTTCGGTAAACTCAAACCTGCCGTGAGCGTTACCAAATTTTAGGATTTTGCCATAGTTTTAGGACCTGGACATTTAGTACTCAGGTTCCAATTGAATCAAATGTTTTTATTTGCAACTAAGAAAACCAATAGGTAAATAATAATAATAAATAAAACACAGTAGATACATTTCAAAAAGGCAAAATTTACAAGTACAATATAACTAAAAATTAATATGCCTACAAGTAAATTACCTTAAGGCCAGGTTAGTCCGAAAATTTCAAAAAGTCGAAAATTTCAACGGTCTAGCTATCACGGTTCATGAGATACAGCCTGGTGATAGACAGACGGACAGCGGAGTCTTAGTAATAGGGCCCCGTTTTTACCCTTTGGGTACGGAACCCTACAAAGAGAGACTACTGTATCTAAAGCACAACAAATAAGTATATTTAATTTTATTAGTACAGTTCACAAAAATGCCTAAAATAGATACACATTAACTTAATATCTAGATCAGTAGGTCATTTTACGAGAACATAACAAAGAAAGTGTTGCTTGATTATAATTAAAATTGAGTATTAGGTTCAGTACATACAATAACATGGTTAATGATGGCAAATTCCAATACGTACTGAACAATACACATAATAATGCAATCATCATCATCTCAGTCGTTTCATGTCCACTGCTGGCAGGCCCGGATTAGCCCCTAGGCCCAGAAGGCCCCGCCTAGGGGACCTCCAAGCCTAGAGTCCTTCATGGTGAAACATTCATAAATAAATAACTAAAATCATAAACTATGCATGTCCACACCATGTGCCTGGTGCCCTGGATCCCTTCATCCGGGCCTGACTGCTGGTCATAGACCTCATGGAATTTCAAGTGCAAGATCATGTTGCCAAGCCCACCACGCCTGATAGGCGGGTTGGCGAGCGCTGTATGGGGTAAACACGGAAATATGCTGTTGCCTATCTTCTGGAAGTATCTTTTACTTCTGGAAGTTTATTTTTTTCTGTCTTGAAAAATTAAATCTAATAAAATAATAAATTAAAATTAGGTCCTTAAGTAATGATTTCCCCATATATTTACATAGCTGTAAACCGTGGGACTAACAAAGAATGCAAAGAGACGACACACTCAGCTCGCTAATCCACAAGTTTGAAATCTTCATTACGGTTTATGTTATGATTCAACAAATCAAACATCTCGTGTAAATATTGAGGTAAATAATATGGACAAGCTCTTTGTAAACAATGGTGTCATGCAAAACACAGTGTTTTAGTACTATAGGTACGTAGATATAAGTTAACACTATACTTTTTAAACCAAAACTGATGAATCCAGCAGGCTTTTACTGCATCCACGGGCATGAGAGGAGGGGTAACATTCTACTGCCGGCACCCCACGGCTATACCCGATAAATACCCGGTAATAATTATGTTTATTAATAACTAGCTGCGCTCCACAGTTTCACACGCCTTGTTACCGTTCCCGTAGGAATACGGGAATAAGTTATAGTCTATGTTACTCAGGGATAATGTAACTTTCTAATTTTGAAAAAAAAATTCGTCTAGTAGATTTTTAGTTTATTTGTTACAAACAAACAAAATACAAATCTTTCCTCTATAAAATAATAAATACTAGTATAGATGTGTTGTGATCGCGAAAGTTTCAAAAATACAACTATCTCTGGAGTAGGGTTTCTTAAACTTTTTTGTCACGGACCCATTTGAAAATATCAAAATCATTGACCTGTTCTTGGAGCTTCTTTCTACTTAATCTATGCTGCAAAACCAGAGTAAAGAAAGAAAGTAAAATAGGAGAGTTGGTTGTAGAATAGGGGTTCATGCTCAGTAAAAAAAATCTGATCCTACGGACCCTCAGTACTTCTGTTAAGGACTCCAGGTTAACAAACCCTGCTATAGAGAAAAGAACTGACAAGATTTAAGTCTTAATTTAGGTAATTTAATTCAGATTCATAAACTGGTATAGACTGGTATAGGGTTAAGAGTTCCAGGAAATACTTATGCAAATATGACAAAACAATATGACTAAGTACGCGGAAGTACCCAACAAAGAAAAAATCCCATTTTTATCAACTCCGTTTTGAATCATCAAGTAATACATGACGAATTGAGGAAGGCCTTTGCATCTATTATAGATGATTTATACAGAGTCAGCAACTGGTAATCATGCTGTATGGAACGCTTCAGTGCCTGGGACATTGTTAGATGGATTAGGCTAGCCCAGCATCTATACCATCTTCGCAGCTTAGTCAGCTATTAGTCAGAGGGAAGTACAGGTCAAAACGTCTGAAGCTAACTAAGCCGCAGGTTTCCTCATGATGTTTCCTTCACCGTTAAAGGTGCACATAAAACTTTCAAGGAAGAAAAATCCTTTGGTGCACGGGCGGTATCGAACCCACGACCTTCGAATTAAAAGTCAGGGGTACATACCACTCGGCCAACACGGCTTCAATAATTGAGGAAACTTCTCAAATATTAATGGCATACTACCTAAAGCGCCTTTGGTATTTTCACCTACCAGCCAGGTATTTGCATGCAGCGGAAAGTACCATTTGGTGACGTGATTAAGGGTGGAACTGATTCAGAAAACTGCAGATGGCCATTATAACTTTTCAATGATTAAAAGATCTCATCATCATCATCATTTCAGCCGTAGGACGTCCACTGCTGGACATAGGCCTCCCTCATGGATTTCCAGTTATTGCGGTTGGAAGCGATCTGCATCTACCGTCTTCAGCCCATCTTGTTGGTGGACGTCCTACGCTGCGTTTGCCGGTCCGTGGCCTCCACTCGAGAACTTTTCGGTCCCATCGGCCATCTGTTCTGCGGGCTACATGGCCTGCCCATTGCCACTTCAACGTGCTAATCCGCTTGGCTATGTCGGTGACCCGAGTTCTTCTACGTATCTCCTCATTTCTGATTCGATCTCGTAAAGATCTAGTCGTGATTTATTTATCATTTAATCGCCCCTTAAGATCATCAGGTTCATCGTAGTCAGTTTAATCGTTGCTTAATTAAAATAATTCTTTTATTTGCATTAATTTCAGGTGTGTGCGTTGTATCGATCGTGTGTATGTTTTATTGACCTACACACTTGTTCTCAAGGCCCTGCATAATAGTTAACGGATAAAAGCATACGTGGTCTATCTCTGTTAGCTGTCATTATCATCGAATAGCCAGTAATACCACAGTAATACTAGCTAATCATTGAACACAAGAGACTCAGGCGCAGGTTCTTATTAAATTGTACCTATGGTTATGAATGGTGTCTCTACTTCAAGGAAAACTACGTGCTCTACGTGTTTGAATACGTATTCAACTTTATTTCTAGTAGGTTTCGTTTTAAATTTATGCGTCTTTATATCGAAGAATTGGCTTACTAGGCTCTATACTTTGATGTGCTTATTTATTACTACTAGTAATCTTAGTTACACTTATTCAATTACTTTAATAGTAAGTTTCCCGCTCTGATCTCACTATTGTAGTGCCCACCACGGTCCAAGAACGTATCACCTATCGTAATAATCATCAATAAACACAGCCTGATTCTACTTACAGTTTTTCAGTAACACTCGTAATATAAACTTTGTAATGAGTTCATCCGGAGACTACCACCATATTTATTTCTGCCGCCCAGCACTAATGTCTGCATTGCTGTTCCGGTTACAAGGCCTACCCTGCCCCTCCGGGGCCGGAGAAAGTACGGGCACATGAGACCTTACAACTCTGTCTCAGGGTGACGGGCGCAATGCAATGCAGCGTTGGTCACGTGCTCTGTGAACGTGATCACTGCAGTATTGCAGTTGTAATAGGTAGAGGTTACCGCTAAAAATCAATGTAAAATTATTATTTTCTTACTGACTGTACTTTATTCCAAAGACTGTGCCTTGCCAAATTTAATAGTTCTAGGTCTACGGTAAGTACCTAGGTAAGAATTTTGATTCCTTTGGGAAAATATAGGAACATTCTTTTTTGCGGCATTTCATTCTTTTTCTTCGTATCTTTTTTTCAGGTTAACTTAAGAATATTGATTATTTTTCACAGCTTCAGAGGCTGTAGACTTGGGTAAGTATATGGTTTTAATTTCAACTAGATACCTCTACGCGTTCTCGAGATAAAGGGTCTTGAAAGACCGACAGACAACAAAGTGATTCTATAAGGGTTCCTTATCGGGTGATTCTCTTAACATAACACTCTATTTTATATAATTGTTTAAGGTTTTTTCTCTAAACAAACTTCGGGTACCTACCTGACTTCTTACATCTCCTGGCACATCTTAACTGTGTATTGCCGGCCGTCTCACTTAGGGTAATGCTCTTTTTATTGCGTTTATTTCACTCACTTGTTGCCTCTGATTTGGACAAATGGACCTCACAACTGAGCCGCAGGTAGTCCACCGCTGATCAGGAGGGGATTGTTCACTGATCTGCCCATCTTCAGGAGCTCTCAGCTGGCTCTCAGGAGGAATCTTGGCAGATTCTTACAGCATCCACGGGAAAGAGTGTAGGGGCAACATTCTACTACCAGCACGACAATGTGGCTATTAACGCGTTTTTGCGTCACCAATCCAACCATTTATGGTTCTAACCTAAATGGAAAAAGGAACCCTTAAGGTGTGACTCTGTCTGTCATCATTGTTCATTGTTAAAAAGAATAAAAATGATGAGACGTCTGAGACACTCCCAAGTGCGAGGAATCTCCATCAAGCTGCAAGAGGAAGAGTGTGAGAGGCGTGACAACTATGTCCCTGAGGTCTCTGCTCTTGAGCATGACATTATTGAAGTCGACCCTGACACAAAGGAGATGTTGAAAATGCTCGACTTCAACCACATCAACAGCCTCCAGCTTACAGCACCCGCTACCCAGGGAGGCTATGGTGGTAGACGTAATTAAGGATAATAAAATAATCTAAAACAAAAAAAAATCGTTACTACTCACGGACCCCATTTGCCTCCTTTATTCGCGACCTTTGACTAGTTATACATATTATTATAGTCGAAGATTGCGACGCGACGTAACCTTTCGGGGAATAAAGCGCGATAAAGATTTTTTAAAATCGGCCAAGTGCGAGTTAGACGAAGGGAGTCGCGCACGAAGGGTTGCGTACCGTTATTTGACAAATCAACCTAAATATTCTGTGAATATTTCAAGCGTCTACCTGTTGCCATTATTAATAGCAAAAAACGGAAATAATAACTTGAAAATTATGTTAATTTAGCCAATTACATAGATTATTTTTAAATAAATAGTCATTCAATAATTTATTAGGTACCTAATTATACACTTTTGAGTTTTCCCTTTATAAAACTTTCACTAGATCCGGTTTTTAGAGCCGGTATAAATTATGGATCTAGTGAGAGTTTTCGAAGGATCAAGGATCGTTTTATCGTGGGTTCAAATCCCACCAGAATCTAAGATAACGATTTTCATTTCCTTGAAAGTGTGGTTAAACGCTATAAAAACTACAAATAATAAAAAAATATACTTGTATCTACTTTAAGTAACAAGTACTTCAACTGACAATAACCAATTTTACTTAAGCACGAATTTTATTTAACACGTGCATTCCAAATGTGCTGACGTCAATATCTGATGAAACTAGTTTAATATTTCGAGCAGACTTCCCTGTAGCTGACGTTGGCGCTGCGCGCACGCAGAAGTTTTGATCTTCAAATGGCAAATGACATGATATTTTTTATGCATATTGGAACTAGAAGGGTGTTTATGTTCCAAAAGTTCCATTATATAAATATGTGATGCTACGAGTATTGCCTTTTAGTTTCTGTAATCTGTGGTATTACTGTCAGTAACCGTATGTGCTGCTTAAGTTTAATTAGTGTTTATAAGTTACAACGTCCCTGGTACCACTGGAGGCATATTGTAGAGATATATAAAAATATATAATATTACCTGTATTAGTTAGGTAACTATTACAGGTAATATTTTATATATTATTTTATATCATATTTTACAACTACAGGCGTAGATGGCGCTCTAATGCTCTACCACTGAAATTGTTGATATCACCTTATCAACAATTTCAGTGGTACCCGACGCGGGTTTCGTAGTGGCTTATAGCACTTCCGGCTTTAGGAAGCGTCAAGGATCGATTTGACGGACGTGGGTTCGAATCCCACCGGAATCCTAATTTTTTTATAAGGTTTTTAATTTCTTTGAAATGTTTATTTCAGTGGTACCCGACACGGGTTTCGTAGTGGTTTATAGCACTTCTGGCTTTAGGAAGCGTCAAGGATCGATTTGACGGACGTGGGTTTGAATCCCACCGGAATCGTAAATATTTCATAAGGTTTTTAATTTCCTTGATATGTTCTACCTTAGTGTGGTTAACACTAAAAACATTACAAAATGCAAACATATTTAAATAGAGAAATCAATCACAAGTAAACACAGACACAGTTAATAATTTCTAAAGCATTGAAAATGAATACCATAAAAACTAACAAACAAACGTTACACAACTAGTGGTCCTCGCACTAGGCCAAGCCTGTAACGAAGACCAATCTTACATGAACATGGACAATAGCACCGATTACAGAACCTAGTTTGTCTCGGTGCGCCTACATAATCGTACTTAAGAGAGAAGACAACATAAAATTTAATGATACAAAAAAAAAACAATATGTACCTAGTTTTATAGAAAATATTAGAAATGAGATTACCAGCCTATATTGATAATTTGACTATATCTTCAGGATTAAGTAAGGCCTTTGCATATATTATAGATGATTTATACAGCGTCAGCAACTGGTAATCATGTTGTACAGGACGCTGCAGTGCCTGGGACGTAGTTAGATGGATTAGGCTTGCCCAGCACCTATACCATCCTCTCAGCTTAGTAAGCTATTATTCAGAGGAATGAACAGGTCAATACGTCTGAAACTAACTAAGCCGCGGGTTTCCTCACGATGTTTTCTTCACCGTTAAAGCACGTGTTAAGTGTGCACATACATTTTTCAAGAAAGAAAAATCCATTGGTGCACTGCCGGTATCGAACCCACGACTTTCGGATTGAAAGTCGGGGGTACATACCACTCGGCCAACACGGCTTTTTTTTTAGTATCTGTGTAGATATAATATAATAACATAAACAAGGGAATTTATCGCGTAATATCTTTGATTATTCCCGACGTTTGTGTAGATAAGTATGCTTACCCATAACGCAAGCTCTGCTTAGGCTCAGATGATATTGTGGGGTCTCTCATAGTTAGATTCTGTCTACAGATTCAGTCAGGATCTAGCTGGCACAATGTAGGAAAGCAGTCTTTTTCTGACGGAGGCCAAAACCTCCCATCGTGTGGTGTTCGTTCAGTTAAGTGACACGGTTTACCAAAATATACCGGAATACTTTAAACGGAAAAAAAAATAAACCAATTTCTAGCAACGGGGCGTCATAATCGCTTAAGTGACAAAGCTCTTCTTTACGATTGGCCTAATTTGTTATAACCTGTTTCCATCAGCAATTACCGGAACAAAAAAAAAATATGCCAGTTGCTTGAAAGTAAGTTGCTTAGTTTGTGAAGCGCCTTATATCAATGTCGGTATGTCGTGTCGTGGCAAAATTGTTGCAAAACTGCCTTGTTGAAGGAAAGAGAAAGGTGCTTAAAATATTTTCCTGCTTAAATATTTATATTTTTAATGATGATAGAGCTTTTTTTTGTTTTCTGCCGTGAGGTGCCGGCAGTAGAATGTTACCCCTCCTTTCATGCCTGTGGATGTAGTAAGAGCCTGCTAAGGGATACCTCCAGAAGATGGGCAGCAGCGTCTTTCCGTGTATCAACATCCCGTACTGCGCTTGCTAACCCGCCTGCCAAGCGTGGTGAGAATGGCAACTACCCCTCATGGAGATCCATGAAGGAGGCTTGTGTTGACTAGTAGACAATTTACTGAATGACGGTGAGTTTTTTAATGTGATGCAATGCGTATATAACTCCGTTTATGTGATTAAATTATTTCTTTGGGTGAGGTCTGTTAAGGCTAGAATCTGGTCTTCAAAAGGAACCTAGATAAGTTTTTTGGAGTTTCACTATATTCTAAGAAATATATTGCTCTTTATGTTATGTAGATAGTATCTAAGGTCGTGGCAATGTTAGTCTGAGGACAACTCGGGACGGAAATAACAGATTATATGTAAAGATCTTAATCTCATCATTAAATCCTTCTCTTAAGTAGACCAAAGAAAAGATGGATGGATTGTGTGAAAGATGGTATGAGCGATAAAGGAGTGAAAATCGACTTGACGTTTGACAGAGAAGAACGTAAGAGAACATGTTGTGCCGACCCCACGTAATATAGGATAAGGGCAGGGAAATTATATATGTATATATATATATTATATATATATTATATATGTATTATATATATAATTTATATAAAAGTTTTATATACATATATATATATATACAATATAGACTAAACCTAAACTCAAGACGTTTATATTTTTGTCAATATTGGTTACTACCAATATTGACGGCAGAGCAGTTAGTAGTAGTTAGTAGAGTAAGAGTAGTTGTAGAGAAGATAAACAGTAATTTTAGCAGTAAGTTGACGTGGACGGTACTTACCTGCGAAGTTTCCCGTGATAGCTAGTCTATTAATACAAATAGTACTATGCTATAGGACATATCGCATTAGTAGACTATATATTAAGGCCTTTGCATCTATTATAAATGATTTATACAGCGTCAGCAACTGGTAATCATGCTGTACGGGACGCTGCAGTGCCTGGGACACTGATGGATTAGGCTTGCCCAGCACCTATACCATCCTCTCAGCTTAGTCATCTGTTAGTCAGAGGAAAGAACAGGTCAATACGTCTGAAGCTAACTAAGCCGCGGGTTTCCTCACGATGTTTCCTTCACCGTTAAGCACGTGTTAAATGTGAACTTACACTTTTCAAGAAAGAAAAATCCATTGGTTCACGGCCTATACACACGGCCGGTATTAGTAGACCTCACGTTCGCATAACCCTGTCCAGTTACTTTCGGGTAATTAAACATTTCCAGTTCACTATTTCCTAATTGTTTTGTTCACGTACCGTTTTGATCTTGATCTGAGACTCGACTATATGTTTGCGTTTGCGCATTGTCCGCTTCCGCGGTGCATTGATAATGAAGGCTACATTATAATGACCGGCTTCAGACCGCGGCTTCGCACGATGCCTAGAACACATAGCTTTCTAACACGTTAGCAGTATTATAAGACCGCCCATTGTATGTTATATTTGTCTGTGTTTCTCTTTGTGAAATTTATGTTATATGGTGAATGTACAATAAAGAGTTTATCTATCTATCTATCTATTCTAATAGGTTATCTCAGTTCATTCGATTGGAAATATGATATGGTGGTGCATGTGCCCCTTTAAGGTCAGTTGGTACGCACTGAAGTGATTTCAGGGAACAGGCTTCAAAATTAAACTTATAGAATTACTGCTGTCACTTGGTTAAGACAACGTTAATTGGGAATGGTAGTTTATGTTTTTTTCAAGTTTATTTAGCCATTATTCTTATTTTAAGATATTGTTGTTATTTTTATCTTTGGCGAAGACTATTTTCAGCAATTAGTTAAACTTTAGTGGTTTTAGATGCTGTATAATAAAATTGTAACTTCTTGTAACTATAAATAAATTAAAAAAACAAAAATGTATGTGGGTAATTATTAACGGTTACCGATTTTAATAAATAAAGTTTCAATAGCATCGTTCATGTCTAGGCTACATTTTAACCAAAGTCATCTCCCGTATATTTCAACTTACGTAATGGCTTTGGGATATGCTGCAGCACGTATTAAATTATTTTATTCCCAAACGTTCGTACACATAAAGTCAGTATACATAGGCCTCCCTCATGAAAAATCAAGATCATGTTGTTTTCATACACGCCACACTTGGCAAGCGCAGTACGGGATGAGATACGCGGAAAGACGCTGCTGCCCATCTTTCCGAGGTACCCCTTAGGAAATTCTTGCTGCATCCACGGGCATGACAGGAGTATCATCCTACTGCCGGCACCTCACCGCACGACCTAGTCGAGTAATTGTATTATATTTTACTTATATGTATACACGAACCACAGTGGTATATATAACCCGCAATATATATAGATATCATCATCATTTAAGCCGAAATAGGTCCACTGCTGAACACAGGCCTCCCTCATGGATCTCCATGAGTTGCCATACTCACCACGCTTGCAGGCGGGTTGGTGAGCGCAGTATGGGATTCTCATACACGGAAAGACGCTGCTACCCATCTTCCGGAGGTATCCCTTAGCAGGCTCTTACTGCATCCAGGGCATGAGAGAAGGGGTAACATTCTACTGCCGGCACTCCACGGCATCTATAAATATAGTATTCGTTGCAATAATGCAATCTTAGTACCGTGATGAAACACTCGGCTAGCACCGAGGCTGTAGACACAAGACATGAGACACTCGGCATTCCAACGGCGAGATGAAACTCATGAAGAAATATAGGCGTAGTCTCACAGAATGATGAAAAGGTATTCTTTTCTGTGTTTAGTCCCATTAGTTCCGTTATTTTGTTAACGATTAACGATAACGCGATTATAGCATTCATGCAGTCGGTACGCTGGTTTCGCCTTAGGCTGCACCTCGCTCGTAATACCGGTCAGTACCCACCTTAATGGAACAAATGGGATACAGTAGGTACCATTTGTTCCATTACGCATATATTAATGTCTGTCATACGGATATACGGATTGTTCCACTTTAATCACCTAAGCTAACTGACCTAGTAATTAAAAAATATACCGTACTGCGCTCGCCAACCCGCCTGCCAATCGTGGTGAGTATGGCAACTATCTCTCATGGATGAGAGAGGCCTGTGTTCAATAGTGGACATTTTACGGCAGAAATTAATGAATTATGGAATAAATTAGGCCATGTGAGTCTCGGGCCATGCGCATGCAGGTTTCCGTAATTAACCTGTTAGAAATTATTGTATTTTTTTATTTTTTGACCTTTTCCGTGTGAGGTATCGTATAATATTTTAAAACCTGTAATTACCTAGATGTATGCCTGTAATTGGAAGAATACTAGCTCATGATTTTTATTGCTTTTACTTTTGTGATTTCTTCTTTGTGTATCTTCTGTTGGTGGCTCAAATAAATAAATAAATAAAACCATTTAAGAGTTGCGAAGATACTAATATATTTTTTTCAGATTTTTTTTTGTATCGTTATCTCGGCGTTGTTATTTTATGCAAAATTTCAACAGCTTTTTAGGACTAACAGTCTCTACTTCTCAACTCTTCGCAAAGCCGGACGGACCGACGGACGGACAGACAGACAGACAGACATACAAACAGATAGGCAGACAGAGAGACAGACAAAGCGAAACTATAAGGGTTTTTTGTTTTACTACGAAACCCTAAAAACCTTTTATAAATACATATCTTTTATAAAACGGTTTATAGGTGAAAATAATGTAGTATGTCCACCAGCCCACGGTATATTTGAAAACATTCGATAATTCATCCCATCTTTCTCCCCCATATCTTGTAAACTTCTGAACCGATTCCGATAAAACATGTAAGAACCACTGCCAGAAAACCTGCTCTTAAAATAAACATAGCGGCCAAACTTGTAAATACCCTTTTTTTTCGGGGGTTAAGGTATGACCACCAGGAAGTAGCAGTATTTCGCCACTCTGTATATGTCTGTATTCAATAGAAATACAAAACAAAATTACAGCTTTGCCTACGAATAAAATGTGATGTTTGAATAATTACTAAAATTATTTTGTGTGATGAATAGCCAATATGCCATTTATTCTTAGTGTTGTGATTTCAGCGGTGGTGTCTATGAGTCATTCAGTGATTGTTATTTGTATACCTACTTTCTATCATTCGTATACAGAATCTATTAAAACATGGGTACTAAGCCGAAAGGGGGTGATTCTGACTATCCCAAGGAACAACTTTTGTTGTACAACTTTTCAAGATTCAGTGATTTTCATTCAAGAGAAGACCACGAAAGTTGTAACTTAAACGACTGATTATGTGATAATGCCAACCTAAAAGCCAGCTGATTCTTGATAGAGTCATTGACCTCCGCTAAGAGTTGCCGTAGACAAAATTGTATACGTTAAATTATAAACCTTTTATCTTAGTTATTACTGATTATTACTGATTATTATGATGTTACTAATCTGATTAGTTAGTTTGTAGACTCGTACAGGCCCGGATAAAGGGGTCCAGGGCGCCTAGGCACTTGGTGTTAGACGGCCCCCCTGCCTTACAAAATTTATACATGCACCATGATTTTATTTATTTATGAATGTTTCACCATGAAGGCCCCTAGGCTTGGAGGACCCTAGGCCCGGACCTTGTGGGCCTAGGAGCTAATCTGGTACATAGATATCTTACGGTGTCATATAAATTGATTCTGTGTGTCTACCATGACTTGTCATTGTTCGATAGCCTGCCGTTACTGCAGTAGTCATGTCTTGTCTTTTTATATTATGGCTTTTTGTGTTTGGTTTTACACAATTCCGCCAGTGTCAAGTTTATAAATTCTTATGTTATTTGGCTGGCCATGTTGGCGGCCATTTTTTCATTCATCAATGTGATTATTTATTAATTTGTAAAATGAAAGAAAATAATTTATTAATTTGTACTACTGGAGTAGTAATAGTACGTAACTATGACATCCCTACCTCAAAAAGGAATAAGTTGCCATTACAAAAACAAAAAAAAAATACTATGACATCTGTCAGATTTTTAACGCATGGTACCAAATTCTAAGCAAATGAAGCCTAAACTACAGCCGCTGTAGTATAGTTTGCTGCGTATTTTAGTACCAAACTATCCGCTAGAGGCGCTGTACATTTTTTAACTACAATCGCTAGCGAGTATAGATTGTGAAAACGTATGCTAGACCAGGTCCCTGCTTACTGTTCCAGCGCATCCGAGTGACATGACAGTGACTGGTCGCTCGTGGTCCGGCATTGCATTACACGCTCAGTTAACCGTCCATTAAACATTTAATTGGTTAATTTGCGGTGAGATTGCCGGCTCTGAAGGACTGATGGAGCCGCAGGCTGATAACGTATCTTGAAGATTCAAGTTATAATCGCATTAACATTGATACAGTAAACATTTTTGTAAAATTATAAACTGGATCTACTGAGAGTACAAACAAATAAAAACTCTCACTAGATCCATTATTTATTGCTGTTCTATAAACTGGATCGGTTGACTGGATCTACTAAGAGTGATCCGTTGCAAGTTACGTAACAGGCGCAAATCTCGTGATCAAACTTTAACTTTGATTAAGTTATCAGGTCGAAGTTTTTCAGCGTTGATCGCGAGATTTACGCCTGTTGCAAACCTGTCGCGAGATACGTAATCAGCGTGTCAGGCGCCAGGCTATTGTGATGTTTCATCATCGTCACAGCCGCAGGACTGCTGTCCACGTTCACTGGAAATAGGCCTCCCTCAGGGATCTCCAGGATCATGTTTCCATTAGAAAAGAAAGAAAGAAAGAAAGAAAATAATATTTATTTATGTCTCATTTAAAATTACACAAACGGAACTGTTACAATAAAATATTTATAGACATAAATCGGTCGCCAACTCAGCGTACGCTGTGTTAGACACAGCACTGGTTTTCAGTGGCGCCGTGACACAGCACTGGTTTCATTACTCGCTACGCTTTAGTTGGCGAGCGCAATACGGGATGTTGATACAAGGAATGACGCTGCTGCCCATCTGCCCTATACCTTGACAGATTATTGCTGTATCCATGGGCAGGGGAGGAGAGACAACATTCTACTGCCGGCACCCCACGGCGGATTCATAGGTAATTTCTGAGATTTCTACAGAATTCCATCTAAACTATAAGTACAAAGTTACATTTAAAACGTGCTTCAAAGGTGAAGGAAAACATTGCGAGGAAACTCGCTGCTTCTTCAAGTTTAGGTGAATATAGTTGACTATGTAGTTTAATCCATCTTACAACATGAATACCAGTCGCTGACGTATAAGTCATATTTAATAGATGTACAAGGTTTCTACTGTATTTCCCATTTTTGATCCATCCCTGAGTTTGCCGAGGCAGAGCACCCCTCGTGTCTTAACACAAGTTTAACACTTAGTTAGAACGAGGAGTCGACGCATTGACAGCACGCAGGTTTTTATTGGGCAGAGTATTTTTCTTAGTATGATTACATAGTTGTTAAAAGCATTATTTTATACATGTAAATGCTCTGTAACTACCTTTTTGAAAATAAACACATTTTATTATTATTATTATATTATTATTGAATGGAGAATCTTACCTCTGTTGTTGTTCTGTGAGTGCGAAGCGATATATTAGGTTGATAGTGTAGTACAGTGTGAGGTACGCTAGCAGTTCCCGCCAAACCAGCTTGTACACGCTGCCGCGCCATCTGTGGGTAGAAAGAAGGTTATTATATAGTTTTATTATTATATAGTTTTGACGAGCTCTGTGGCGCAGCGGGCGAATGTCCGCCTGCGACGCAAGGGGTTGCGGGTTCGATTCCCGCCTCGGGACAAATGTCTGTACGACCTGCACATATTTGTTCAGGGTGTTCTGGGTGTTTTTCTATATAATAAAAATATCTATCTATGTAGTATAATGTATTAAGTATATCAGTCATCTAGTACCCATAACACAAGCTCTGCTTAGCTTGGGGCTAGATGATGCTGTGTGATTTGTCCAGCATTATTTATTTATTTACTATACTTTACAGTTTCGCGATATTTCGACGCAATACACACTCCATGATAAAAAAAATAATGGGAAACTTAAAAAGACTTAAAATTATGCTAAATATCCCGTAAATATTGTATAATTATTGTTCACAATCATGAAAGTTCAAAAATTATATTCTATTTTATAATAGTTTGTTTTTATATATATTATATCTATAATTTATAATAATATTTATAATTATATTATATTTGAACGATATTGAATAACAATATATATGTATATATTTATATATATATAGACAATAACCAAGAATGTATCCAGATCGTCACGCCCAGCGTCTTCGGCCCTCGGGCTACCACACTACCACTGCGTGTCGATTTTTTTGCTTATTTAATCACATTATTATCTCATAGGAGCCGGAGGACTGCCCTCCATGGACAAAGGCCTCCCTCATGGATCCCAAGATCACGAGGTGGTCGTTGCCAAACTCGCCACGCTTGGCAGGCGGGTTGGCGAGCGTACGGGATGTTGATACACGGAAAGACGCTGCTGCCCATCTTTTACATTCCCTTACCAGATTCTTACCGCAACCACCGGTAAGAGAGGCAACATTCTACTACCGGCACCCCACGGCATTAATCGCGTACCTACTCTGAAGCAAACACATGAGAACTAGTATACCTAGTAGTTATCATTGAAGCGAACACAAACGTAAGGTCACGATCGAGCCAAATCAACAACACTATCTACTAACTATTCTGTCAGTACTGGTTTTGGATTGCCTAATTGGATTATTTAGAAACGAGGATACCTGACGCACACTGGTGGCATTCTACCTCCACCAGAGTGCGGCACAAATGTTTGAATGAATGAATGAATGAAAATGTTGAAAAGTAATACATATATATATAAGGAAGGAAGGGAGGCCTTTGCCCTGCAGTGGGACAGTACAGGCTCTTAATAATAATAATAATATATATATATATATATATATATAATAAACAATATTATATCTTTTGTGAATGTACGTACGTACGCCCGCACCGCTGTAATTATTTTGTGACGCGAGAGTTAACTCCTAAGGTATTTATTTAAATTATATGGTCTATATGAACTACTCAAGATGTTAAATAAACTTCTTTGGATACGTATTTACACCATATTTGTTTGAAAGACTTCGCAATAAATGCATAATTTTTTGTAGACCTTTCAAAGTGAAAAAAATCTTATAGACATCACTTGCACTTAAATGGTTTAGGCGGCGCACGCCAAAACTACTCCCAGTCTACAATACATTTTCCGACATGTTCAACCGTTTAGCGAAAATGCACCAAATCTTAATACATTTTTGCTTAAAATTCTTCTCTTGAATTACTTTATCTAATTAGTGAAAAGCGCATGAAAATCCGCTCAGTAGTTTTTGAGTTTTGCGCGAACAGACAGGCAGACGCGGCGAACGATTTCGTTTTATAATATGTAAGGATAATTGATATTTTCCTCGCTAGAGCTCCAATAAACGCGTGCGTTAGCACTTTATGATTAGCAGCGATCCCCCCCTTTTATCTGAGCTGTCATGCGAGGAAAATATCAATTAATTATCCCTATTATTTATTTATTATTTATTATAAGCCCATCTGATCCCACAATAATTATCCCTACATATTATAAAACAAAATCGTCAATATGGCGAAGCGCATCATCATTCTAGGCCGCCGGAACCCCGCCCGGCCGGTACCGCTATGTCCCTGCATTTTAAATCTGTAATATCTCCGAAAACATTAAAGTATTTACATTACATGCTGTAAAGGGCCATATTAATCTACATTAAATGCACAATTTATTTAATATACTTAATTGAATAAGGATTAATGCTGTATTGCTTAAAATCGCTTCGTAAATAAGCCATTAATTCTCGTAAAAAGTAAAAGACAAAAAATGGTTATTGTGGGTTATCTCTAAGAGATAGACATACCATCGTGGACTATTTTAAAAGTCGGGGGTACAAACCACTCGGCCAAGACGGATTTTAAAGTTACTAGACTGTTACTAGTAACAAACACTTAAATTAAGGTACATGGTAGTGGTCGTGTTATTTATAACCGTAATCCCTTTATAGCACATTATATGCGAGCGTTTAGTACCTATTACCTTGTCTCATGAATCAATGATGATGATCTTCTTTATGTTCTGTGTGATGAACCAATAAAATTACTGCCTTATGCCGTCTTTGACATTACGCCAGCTTAACGTTGTTATATGCAATATTTACGGGAAATTTACCATTTGATCACGACGTGTTAAACTGCGTCGCAATAAAGTAAATCCGTAATTCAATTAAATTATACCATTTTTTAATTGTTATTTATTTTCCCTCGCAAAGTATCTATATCACGCAAAGTATCTATATCACATATCACCGTAATGTCATCTTTCCTCTTCTTGTCTTGTCTATTTATTTTATGGCTTTTTGTGTTTGGTTTAACACAATTCCGCCAGTGTCAAGTTAATTTATAAATTCGTAAGTTATTTGGCTAAGCCATGTTGGCAGCCATTTTTTCAACCTTCCTTTCCTTTCCTCTTCTTAAGATTTCTATGTCAACCTGGATACATTTTGACATTGATATTAGATCAACAATTGTAATTAATCAATGCTCATAGAGAAATAATTAAATCCCATCCTATCCTACTTTTTTTTATTATATAAAAAAGAAAGTAAGAATGTATGTTCCCTTTTCACGTCAAAACCGCTGAACTGATTTGGATTAATTTTAGTATAGGACTAGATTAGACCATGGAGACGGACATAGGTTACTTCTCGTTGCGTAAATTCAATCAGAAGGGGTTAAAATAGGAGATGAAAGTTTCTATGGAAATAAATATTAAACACATGTTTCAGCGTTAAAGATAGCGTAGTTGTAGGGTAGTAGTAGAGTAGTTGTAGGGTAGTAGTAGGGTAGTAGCAGGGTAGTAATAGGGTAGTAGTAGAGTAGTTGTAAGGTAGTTGTAAGGTAGTAGAAGGGTAATTGTAGGGCAGTTATAGGGTAGTAGTGGGGTAGTAGTAGGGTAGTTGTAGGGTAAGTTGTAAGTGGTGGTTGTAGTTATAGGTGCGATACGAAGTTCGCCGGGTCGGCTAGTTATTATCAATGAGCCCTGCAGTTCATATCCCGGAAACATTGCAAAATGTTCACAACCATGATAGTTTCAAAAGTGATAGCTTTACGTTGTGTTATTAAATAAGTATTACGGTTGTTATTTTTAAATATGAAACCTTGACTTGATAACCGTGTGCTCCACAAGTATTTTCAACCGGCATTAGTCACGCACCTAGCTGCATCCATAATGAGGCGCGATAAGGCGTCTAACTACCTAACCTCGACTCACTTAGGACTGGAGCAACATTAAATCTGTAAGCATATGGGTCCGCTAATTTCACGTAAGCTACTTGCTTCATCGCCATGATGATGGCGATGCCGTAAGAAAGCCGTAAGAAGTCCGTTGTTGGACATAGTCCTCTCTCATGGATCTCCGAATATTGATTATGAGGGGCTGTTAACATACTCACCACGCTCGCTTGGCAGGCGTTGATACGTATAGATCTAGCTGCTTCCGCAGGTATCCCTGAGCAGATTACTTACTTTATACACACTTACTTCATCCACGGGTAAGAGAGGAGAGGTGACATTCTACTGCCGGCACCCCACAGCAGCTACTTGCTTGTTAGCTCGAAAATGCCGTGTTGACTTTAGCACTTTCTTCGTTTTATTCTGTTTTTTAGTACATTAAATATAATCAATTTTTTTCTAAGTATTCTACGAGTATTCAGGAGTTACAAAATATTACAATACTTTTCACGATTCTAATAATGTCTGACATAACAAGAAAAAAAAAAACAACATATTACCCAAAACTTATATTCACACTTATTTTATGATATTCCTATCCCTAATAATATATAAAATTGAAAGTAAGATTGTATGTATGTATGTTTGTTCCCTTTTCACGTCAAAACCGCAGAACCGATTTGGATGAATTTTAGGAGTATAGGAATAGATTAGACCATAGATTTTTATTTATCTATATACCTCTATAAATTAACAAAAATGAATCGCCGAAATGTATGTAAGCGCATAACTTCCGAACTACTGCACCAAATTGGATGATTTTTTGTGTTTGTTATTTTTAGGACAAGGTTTGTATAAAGTATAACAAAATAAAAGATTTTTTTTATTAAAATAAAATTTTATAAAACCTCATAATAAAGAAAAGTGGGTGAATGATACAGAATGACGTTCAGTTGTTCAGCCAACGAATGACAACTTCAAAAGACAAGTAGGTATAACATTATTATTTGACCTTGTATGACATTAAAATTAATTGTATCGGCTTTTTGGAATTTGTAACCATCAACTTTGAATTACTTTGAATTTGATTTATGTTTAACTTGACCTAATGAAGACAATTCATTGACTTGAACAACAATTAATTACTTATTTATTTTCTAATAATCACTTTTTATTCAATTGCAATGAATCATAAGACCGAACTCAAATTTGCAGCGCCCTAACAGGGTTCACGTATATTATCATAATGTATTGCTTAGACCTTATACAAACCTGTACATGATGCAATAAATAAATACAAATACAAAACTTTTTCGAGCGTCCAATCCCTCTCTAAAATCTAAACTGCTAGCTTTGCAGATCTGAAATGTAGTTTTAACCACGAAGTTTCTAGGAAAACTTAAAAACATTTTCTCCGAAACTGAAAAATATATCTTAAGCATTTTCAATTACAAAGAAAATGTTTGCTCCATTAAGTGATACGGTTTACCAAACATACCGGCATACAGTTAAACCGAAAACTCAATACCAATTATTAAGTTTTGTTCCAACTATCACTAAGCTAACTGAACTTAACTACGGAACTCTACACAGGGCGTGGCCCGACACGTACTTAGCCTAATTAATTTTATAGTACAAGTGTAGAGTAAAAACGTGTCGAATTCAATTTTAGGTGACAAGACCACAAGATGGTTTATCAACCCTCTTGAATATTTCAAAATATACAAGTGAAGACTTCGAAAGATGGCTAAGCTAATTATATCCCTATCCACTAATCATCATACTTACCTACACATCATCATCGTCAACATCAAGGTCATTGGAATGAAATGAAATAATGTAATAGTGTGAGCTGGAGTCCCTCAAGGTAGTGTGTAATAGTGAAATTCAAACTTGCGATTGGGTTTTTTGCATCACTTAATATTGTTTGCTTGCTTTTAAATCCAGTTCTGATGATGGGATCCATGATAAATCAAGAGAAATATTTAGAATATTTCGAAAGATTTGCAATTGGAAGCCGCTTAGAGGGTAAATTACGAAACGTTCCATGCAAAACAAAACACTTCCGTAATAGTGTTATCTGTATGGCACCAACAATTTTCAACAGAATTCCTAAATCTGTTCGCGAGCTTTCCGATAACCAATTTAGGGTCAGATTAAAGCAGTTATTAGTAGAAAAAGCGTACTATACTATTAATGATTTTTTGATGGATCCGACTATTAAATAACATTGTAACTACATATTAATCGAATTTATTTAATTATGATTTTATTGACATTGTTTATTCAAACTGACATTTTTATATCTATTGTTATTAAAATTAAACTAAATTCTAAGTTTTTTTTTTATAATATCACATTTTAATATTATTTATTGTATAGTTAAATGATTGATGCATGCTGTTTCTAATAATTTAAGTATCTTATGAATTGTGTTTGTTAATGTTTGTATGCCCCAGTGGCAGAATCTAGAGAACGAAATGTATTGTCACCTACCACCTAACTATTTGTACCTGATTCACAAACAATAAATGAATTATGAATTATAAATGTAATAAGCATGGGATGTATGAGGGAGGCCTATATCCAGCAGTAGACGTGGACAGGAGTCCCACGGCTGTAATGGTGATGATGATGATGAATAAGCATGCATTATAGCGGTTTGAGTATTTTCAGCAACATTTTATTATTGAAGTCAGTTTTTTTGTAGAAAAAGTAAAGAATTATCAAGTAAGGAATTGATGTTGTGGCAGCCATGATCGCGAGATTTACGCCTGTTTCAAGCCTGTCGCGAGATACGTCATCAGCCGGCCGGTGTCTTACGTCTCTATCCTCTGAATTCCTCATTCTACACAGTATGGTCAGGGATGCACCAAGTACTACGAATTTCAAGTGGAGGCTGAAATGCTGGCTTGTAGAAAACACGTTCCAATCTCTTGACGAATTTTTCTAGTGACTAATAACGATTTATAATTTTATTAAAAATTGACAATTGAATTTATAAATTATTATTGTATTGTTATTTTCAATGTAAGTAACCTATTATTAATTAAATTATGACGTGATTGTAATTGATACGCATTAAGGACCTATATATTTGCCGTGGGGTGCCGGCAATAGAATGTTACCTCTCCTCTCATGCCCATGGATGCAGTAAGATCCCGTACTGCGCTCGCCAACCCGCCTGCCAAGCGTGGTGAGTATGGCAACTACCCCTCATGGAGATCCATGAGGGAGGCCTGTTCAGTAGTGGACTGTTTACGGCTGGAATGATGAAGGACCTATAATTGTGGCAAATTATCTATAAAATCTTAATATCTTTATGGAAATTCATGGGAATATCCGCAGATTATACATATTCAGCAGCAAGCAACTTTCACTGACACTTTACCTAATGGCACCGGCTTCGAATTAACATCGAGTTTCAATTCCCAGCACGCACAAGGATAAGCGATCGCGAAATTTTGGCGCACTTTATTTATGGCATCGAAAATGCAGTATCACGTAATTGTTAATTTTCCGTCGGCCATGGAGGCACAATGGGCCTGCGCCCTCAATACCGATTACCTAGCAGGAACTAAGTAGTAGCTATGGCGAAATGCTATGGCGGACAACACAAGGTCCACGCAGACCCAGTCAGCTTCAGGCCCGGCGCCCATTATCGGCATCGGCAAGGAAAAGGATCCTTCGGCATCCTACATGCAAGCGCACACTGTCGGAAACTATGCTTTGGCATGCTGCAACGTTCTTAGGGATGACGAGGCGTCCTTAAGCATGTTGTGCACGTTGCACCCCCCGAGTGTTGGCGCCGCGCCGGCGGCGTACCGAAGGATGCCGAAGCATCCCGAAGCATTCTCAAGGCTGCCGATACAGCAGCCTCAAGCATACCAAAGCGGTATTTTTTGTTATTACGACCATATACACGGCATTTTCTACTTTATTGCCATTATGTTAATGTATATTGCTAAGTATTTGCCACCTAAAATCCTCAGTCGTGCCGATGCCGATAATGGGCGCCGGGCCTCAGACGTATTCAGACTCGTCCTTTGATTAGGGCCAACTCAGCTAAGTGGATGGTAGAGGTGCTCGGCAAGTCTAATCCACTTAAAGATGTCCCGATGTGGCTGCCGGAGTATTAGATGTGACGTAAAAGGCCATTTTCCCTACAGACCACAGACGATGAAAACCAGTGAAAACCAGTTAATCTTTCTTCTAAATACTTTGAAGCTTCAATATTTTCACATAATTATAACCTATATGTTCAAAGCTACTCAATTTATACTTAGGTACACATATACAATTATATTGTGTAGGTACGTACGTATGTCTTATGTCCTCGCAATTTTATTGGCTTCGTTTTCTTAGAAAACAGTGCAAGTTTAATTAAAAGGAGCTAAGTAAAGCTCCTTTTAATTAAACTTAATATAATTTTATATGTGTACCTAAGTATAAATTGAGTAGCTTTGAACATAGGTTATCATTTTGTGAAAATATTGAAGCTTCAAAGTATTTAGAAGAAAAATTAATATTTTTATTTTCTGAATTTTTAAATTTTCGAGATAAAAAAGCCCAGTACATCTATTATCGGACGTTTTAATACAGCTATTGGTCATGCTGCACGGGACGCTGCGCTGTGCCTGGGACATTGTTAGAGGTTTGCCCAGCACCTATACCATCCTCTCAGATTCTTCAGCTATTAGTCAGAGGAAAGAACAGGTCAAATACATACGTCTGAAGCTAACTAAGCCGCAGGTTTCTTTAAGATATGGGCAAACAAATTACACTGTACAACGTGTGCACGATTTAAGACGACCTCTGTGGCGCAGCGGGCGAAGGTCCGCCTGCGAAACAAGTGGTTGCGGGTTCGATTCCCGCCTCTGGACAAATATCTGCAGATATTTGTTCAGGGTGTTCTGGATGATTTTCTGTATATAATAAAAAATATCTATCTATGTAGTGTAATGTATTAAGTATATCAGTCATCCAGTAGGTACCCATAAACAAGATCTGCTTAGCTTGAGGCTAGATGATGCTATGTGAATTGTCCAGCATTATTTATTTATTCATGTATTAAGCTAAGTCTTGGAAGAATAAATCTTGCAGTTGATTATTTTTAAGAAAAAAGTCGGGCTATATAATTTTTTTTTGTTAATAACCTTCCTGTTTTAATAGCAACAGTTATGTGGGAAATTGCGAGTGTTAGCATGGTGGTAGTAGTGATCTTTGATTGGAATCTTCTTGTTCTGTCTACCCAGTGTTTTTATCTGAGTAGGTAGGTACCAACTTTTTGTTTTTCAATTGGTCACAGATAATTATCATTATTAGGTAACTCTAGCCTAATAGTAATATTTAAACGACCGGTTAGTAAGAATTACAAATTTTATGTATTTACCATGATTTCACTTCATCTAGCTAGTGGGCGTCCTACACCACGCTTACCAAGCCGCGGTCTCCACTCAAG
Organism: Pasiphila rectangulata; assembly: GCA_963082625.1. Lineage (NCBI taxonomy): Eukaryota > Metazoa > Arthropoda > Insecta > Lepidoptera > Geometridae > Pasiphila > Pasiphila rectangulata. The sequence continues at coordinate 24,562,219 of OY720236.1, forward strand.
AACTCGTTTACCCCAGCGGTTCTTTTATTCTTCGGCAGATATGGCCAGCCCACTGCCACTTCAGCTTGCTAATCCTATGTGCCATGTCGACGACCTCGGTTCTCTGTCAGATAACCTCGTTGCGGATTTTATCCATCAGAGAGACTCCGAGCATAGCACGCTCCATACCTCGCTGAGCGACTTTAAACTGGTGGACCAGCCGTACCGTAAGTGTCTATGTTTCGGCACCGTAGGTGTTTCGGCACGGGTAGGACTCACTGATTAAAAACTTTCATTTTTAAGCATTGTGGTATATGTGATGAGAAAACCCTACAGCTAGATAGAGTGATGACTTGCGGACGCTGGTAGACGCTGGATGCGGCATGCTGAAGACAGGGTGAAATGGCGCAGATTCGGGGAGGCCTATGTCCAGCAGTGGACTAATATAGGCCGATGATGACAGTGACTTAGGTATTTTCGACACCCACAGACTCAAATCATGATAGGTTATTCAACATCATTCAGAAACTCATAAAGACAATCATGCTAAATTATCATTGGGGTATGTTTATGATTTTTTAATTAAAATAATAAATAGTTCGAGTACGTATAACTTTTAATAATAAATTTAATAAATCAATGGCATAGTGCAAGCCAGCGACTGAAGTGCGACAGAAGGCGCACAGCGTGCCCGGTAAATGCAATCTCACTGCGCGCAGAATTCTAAATAAGAAGGCGTCAAATTTAATTGATTGACCTTCGCTATAGCCGTGAACACTATACTAATTACCTACAGCGAACAGGCTAAATAACTGGCCTTGTGTGCCTTTGCTTAAAACTAAAATGTATGTCCAATGTTCATACTTCATTAAGTTCATTATGCATAAATTTGATTACTTTCAACTTAACATAAAACAAGTTCGTGTTGAATTTTTCGCATGTGTTCGATATCCGAAATCGATAACGATTTTGTACTTTTACTTAAGCGACGTACAGTACCTTTTCGCAAAACAAGGATTTGAACCGTAGATGTTAAAGATAAACCTTCTAAATCAATATTCTTCGTTCGTCTTGCAACCTTCGATATGACTCGTTATGTTTTTGTTTCAAAGTTATTTTCAAAAATCATTATTTAAGGTGCCTTTGTGTTAGCAATGTTGGCAAGAACCGTGGCTGATTGCTACTTCGCATTGTGACGTCTATTAGAAGGCTGTGGTCGCTTCCGAGCGCAATTAGTGAATATCTGCTGCAGTGAATGTTGGCTATGCTTCATGGATTTCACTTTTACCGCGTTCAGGTAAACAAACATTTGTGTTGCCCGACTTAATGAGATTTAAGTAGACTACGCCGACGGGTAGTAGAGGATATTTTTTTTACTTCATTTATTAAACAAAATCAGAATGTAGTAAAAGGGGGTGATCTCACGTAGGGTGGAATCATCATTTCAGCCGTATAAACGTCCACTACTGAACTAAGGCCTCTCTCATGGATCTCCATAAGGGGTAGTTGCCATACTCACCACGCTTGGCAGGCGGGTTGGTGAGCGCAGTACAGGATGTTGATATACGGAAATACGCTGCTGCTCATCTTCCGGAGGTGTCCCTTAGCAGGCTCTTACTGCATCCACGGGTAGGGGAGGAGGGGTAACATTCTACTGCCGGCACCCCACGGCAAGCGTGGGATATAGACATGGATAGGGCAGTACTTTCTGATATTTGGGAAAGCTCGACTCGGGTTGGAATCCCAATCGGCAGGTAGGTATGTACCGTTCTTAGAATACACATTAGGCACAAACTCGCATTAGACGCTAACGAGGTTAGCTCTTTAAACCTTGACAAATTGTCACCTATTAGGTAGTTTCAGCACGCCAGTAAATCATGTATCTTGACTAGGGTTATCGATATGGCTTCAAAAATGAACCAAACATTTATAGAAAATGAAAAATGCAATCAAAATTTTGTCTTATCTATCTATTATATATAATATAACCTTAGTGCGGGTTTACACATACAAAAATAGTTTATGAACCAAACATTTTGATGACATTGTCCAACTTATACATAACTTATAGGAGCTGTAATTCGCAGTATATCAGCTTCTATTTGTCTTGTGTTCGCTACTAAAAACAAAATAAATAAAGTAATATATTTCTTTTAATATTAATAAGTATACAGGGCGTCCCACGGATATGCCACATGAAGGGAATATTGTAGATGGAACATTTTACTGAAAGAAGACATTATTTGAATTTAAAAAAACAATTTAAACTGCATTCATAGATATTTAAATAATTACATGGTTGAACCGGGAATCGAACCCGTTATACGAGAAAAAGAATCACCTGTAGCTTTATCATATCGATCGAAAGGCTTCATCGTGAGGAACTCGTTATTATTTTGTCATGCACTTAAATTATAATTAGGGAAATGATGAGTAGTATTATTTATTTATTTTATTTAATTTTTCTGATCAAAATTTCACATCAAATGTTAAAATTCATGGTCTTCCTTTTATTTCTGACACTATGTTATTATTTATTTATTATTATTTTCAACATTATGTATGTATAATCGCTGAATATAGGTTCATACTTATATATTTATTAAGTACTTAAGTTTAAATATTTATGACGACACCGTGCCTTTTTCATTCTTGTCGGTTTTATCTATCCTAAGGTTGCCTGGTAGAGATCGCTTACAGTGATAAGGCCGCCCATTGTACTTCTACTTTTAGTTTTGTAAGTTTCTTTCTATGTTAATTTTTGTGTTAGTATTAAGTTAAGTACAATAAAGAGTTATCTATCTATCTATCTATGTTATTTAGCAAAAAATAATCCTTATGATGAAACCTTTCGATCGGTATAATAAATATAATAAAGCTACAGGTGATTACTTTTCTCGTGTAACGGGTACGATTCCCGGTTCAACCATGTAAATATTTAATTATTTCTGTGAACGCAGTTTAAATTGTTTTTAAATTCAAATAATGTCTTCTTTCAGTAAAATGTTCCATCTACAATATATTCAAGGTACTTTCCGCCCATGTGGCATAGATAGATAGAAAATACTTTATTGCACACGTTAAAACTAAACATAATAAATAACAAGAGAAACATAAGCATATCCGTGGGACGCCCTGTATATTCTGAGTAGAACGAAAGAACCCTGCCAAACTAGCAACCGAGTTATCGATTTGGAAGCCAGACTTGATTACAGTGGCAACATTCATTGCTTCTGTACGTAACAACCATCGATATAAATCGTACAGACCGCGAGCTCATACAGAGGTGCACAATATCGAGATAATATAACGTAACGGTCACTCAAAAACCGGTTATTTACAAGTTGTCACAGCAGACATTTTCAATGCGAACTTCAAATCAGGCTGTTCGTTGTGATCACTGTCACTTTAAGGATTTTACCCTATTTTACCAATGGGTCTGCTGACTTCTGAGGCTAAGCCCAATACTTAGTCTAAATAAATAACTTTTTAAGCTATCATCTCGATCGTTTCGTACTTGTAAAATGTTTCTTGTAAAAACCAAGGGTAACTGGAAGAGCTTTTCGCTCGGCAGTGAGATGAGATAGACTAAGTGAATAAAAAGAAAATTGAACACTATGAATAATAAGAAAGTAAGGCCTCTCACATGTATTATAGATGTATTATATACTATCGACCCACCCCGGCTTCGCACGGGTGCAATGCTGATACTAAATATAGGTACTACAGAATATACCATCGCGGACTTTTTTGTAGACCTTTTTAAGGTGTTCAATACAGTATTATTTTGATCTATCTCGTAGGGGTCAGCCAGCGTTTGCAATATGAGCGCAAAAAAATGTGTTCATTAACGACCTCACATTAGAAACCTCCAAAATGATCAGTGTTTCTCTACTATATTATGCATGTATTTTACATTACATAATAAACCTTCCTCTTGAATCACTCTATATATTAAAAAAACCGCATCAAAATCCGTTGCGTAAGTAGTTTTAAAGATCTAAGCACATATAGGGACACAGACAGCGGGAAGCGACTTTGTTTTATACTATGTATTGATATAGCGTCAGCGACTGGCATTTTTGGTGTACAGGACGCTGCAGTGCTAGAGACTTTGTTATATATGGATTAAAACAGGAAGAAGTGTCAGTACAACTCCATTTGTTAACACTGATTTTGTGGAATAAATTATTTGCATTTCTATTGCATATCAGGCTTGCCCAGAACCTATAGGTACTATCGCGCAGCTAAATCGGCGATATTCAGAGGAAAGAATATATCAATACATCCTGTTTTTCTTCACCGTTAAAGCACGAGTTAAATGTGGACATACATTTTTCAAGAAATAAAGATCCATTGGATTGATGTCCCCGATACCAGCATGCAAATGCATCGAAATATTAAGAAACTAAACCATATTTAAAACATAGTAAATCTCCCGTAGACATAATTAATATAAATACTATAAATGAATAATGGTGGTCTTAATAGTTTAACCTTGTTTATTAGTGAACTACTATTCAGACATATTCTCATCAACAACAGGCAACCAAATAAAGCCCAATAAGTCTTCTTAACCCTCGGGTCAGTCGCGCAGTTTTTGTTTACGCGGTAGGTCACGTGGGGTATCTGAAGACCCCAAAAATAAAAAGCCTTAAAAACACTATTTGACTACTTTTTGTTATTATTTAATAAAAAAAATTGGTGACGTACTTAATAACAACAAAACTACAATGAGTCACTCAAACATTTTATTTTATTTCTGCTTTAAACTTGCAATCTAGAAATAGGAATTTCTTTCCCTACAATCACAGTCACAAAAAATGTTTTATTTGTAATTAAATTATGATACTTTTATATTTAATAAATATTTATGTAAAAAAACTAGAATAATGAACATAGTTACACACATTTGGAATGAACCAACAAAAAAGTAAAAACTTCTATAAATTGAAGTCAGTCACTTTTATAGGTACTACTTTTCTTGAAAACTGCCGGTAAATACCAATTTAGTATGTGTTGGGCATATGCAAAAATTACAGACAGATTCGGATTTTCGGTATGTTTGTCTTGGACAATAATTGCAAAGCATTCTCATATGAACGAAATTATTTTCATTGTTTTAACATCCTGAAAAGGTAGTATGAATTGTCTAATAGTCTGTCTCAATTCTCGAGGCAATGTTGAAACAGTGGCCTGCGATTGCAATTGTTACGATTTAAACGCCAGTGTTTTTAAAAAATACTTTCGCACCATTTTAATAGTTATTTATATCTAACATTATATGAGCATTCAGAGCTGCAAAATCAAGGAATAAAAAAAACAGCCTGAGTGGCCATCGCTAGCAAACACGAGCGACACCGAGTAAGTGTCGATAATTTGTCCACCACGTTGCCTTCTCTTCTTTCTCATAATTGTTATCCATTTCGCCATCATACCGCACTTTTAAAAATTGTAGTACATTCTCCACTTTCTTCATTACCACTACCACGCATACCACCGTAAACATCGCTACTTTCCAACCAGCTCAATATACGACGATATTGTTTTTCGTCCATTTAATATTTAATTAAATAAAAAACAACAAATTTATAGATAAAACACATGTTGCAAAATAAATCTAAACTAAAGAATTCTACTCGCTTTTACTTACGTCCGTCGTTAGTCGCGTGGGGTCTTTCAGAGCCCGAAGCCCCGAACGCAAAAATCATGTCTGTATCTCACGGATCTTACGCGCGAACTAGTAAGCGGTAATATGCGGCAAATATAATCCAAGTTAGGAGGGTAATTATAATATTGAGTCGCTGGATTAGTTTTAATCGACTGATTTAACATTTTTGTATAGCTTTTAAAGACCCCACGCGACCGACGGAGGATTAAGGCCGTTGTAAACGCCTGCCCAATTGATGTTGATCTCCGTTTAACGATAGTCGCTTACAAATTGGCAAATTTCATTAAGGTTAGCGCTACGAATTTATGTTGAAACATCGAATAAATATAAGTAGGTTTTTTTTGAATTCCACGCATTTATTTTCAATGAAACAATAAGTGCAAGTTAATCACGAAGCAGCAATTAAAGAAATAGATAAAACAGTAATTACGCTGATGGATGTACTCAGAAACAGAAATTACTGAGAGACTTATTGTATTACTACTCATCCGCGCCTAGACTTAATGATCACAAATTAAACATCATTAAAGTCAAGGTAAATCACTCGATGATTTGAAATTCATCAAAGGTTGCAAATTGTAAAACAACAGAATGATTAATGACGGAATGTTGTTTATTAATAAATAATACACATAGCGTGGCTCAAAACCTGCTTATTGAATTGTCATCAGAACTTGTTGACGAGTATAACCTAAATAAATCTAAGTTCATGTACTTAAATGAGTTCATTTCACAACAGTTATATTCACCTAAATCAAAGAACGTGAATGTACTTATGTGAAGTTATTTGCCATTGAAAGCAAAAACTGTTTGGGATACCTAGGTACCTACTGCTTTGTAGGAAATAACCTGTTGGTATAGTAAAGATTAATCATAACTACAGACTGTAGGAAATAACCTGTTGGTATAGTATATACTAATCATAACTACAGACTGTAGGAAATAACCTGTTGGTATAGTATAGACTAATCATAACTACAGACTGTAGGAAATAACCTGTTGGTATAATATAGACTAATCATAACTACAGACTAGGAAATAACCTGTTGGTATAGTATAGACTAATCACAACTACAAACTGTAGGAAATAACCTGTTGGTATAGTATAGACTAATCACAACTACAGACTGTAGGAAATAACCTGTTGGTATAGTATAGAGTCTATACTATACCAACAGTCTATACTATAGACTAATCATAACTACAGATTAGGAAATAACCTGTTGGTATAGTATAGACTAATCACAAATACAGACTGTAGGAAATAACCTGTTGGTATAGTATAGACTAATCATAACTACAGACTGTAGAAAATAACCTGTTGGTATAGTATAGACTAATCACATCTACAGACAGTGTCGTTCAATGTTTTATTGATTATTAAGAACTGACGTGCTGGAAGTTCAATTTGTCTACAAGGTTGCCAATTATCAAAGTTAAAAGAGCTTTACGACTACCACTACCGCTATTCCTCGTTTGCGCGAGCAGTGATTTTGTGCCTATAAAGCATTAAAGGCTGTAGCTTTTATCTGAGCTCCTAAACGCGCTACACCTCGTACGTATGATACATAATTAGATCAGAATAATGTGCCACACAGACAGATAAATAATACAGTTTACTAGAAGGCAGGTGCGCATCCACTCGTGATGTAAGTAAAAAAGAATATGTACAGTTGATCGGTCTACATAGCATTGATCTTGTGATCAATCGAGTTATCAATGACGACATGGTTACTTTCGCCATCTTTGACGACCGGGCGTGTTGCCTGCAGTAAAAAGTAAACACTAGAACCATGTCACACTAAAGAGCGCTTACTGACACGACTGATTGTGCGCGGTAGTCGAATAAGTAAACTTTAAAGCGGCATGGTTGTAACTAGTGTTTATTTATATCTTTTAGAGGCGAGAGTTTCAAATGCTTACTTTGGGGCTAGATGGTAGGACTGTGTGATTTTTATTTATTAAGAATTTGTTATATCGCTCTAGTTAACATAATTCAAGAATTGGTGTCTTGTCAAGAAAACTGATAATGTCAACTTGAACTTTATTCAAAAAGAACGGTGTGTTCGTACGTATGATTAAAAAAAATACGGTAGTGAACATTATAATTATCTACAGGATACCATGATTTGAGTATTTCTGAGTTAAATCATGGTTAATATTAAGCAAGACAAGACTCTTTGAAGGATAGGTCTCGATAGGACTCGAAGATAGTATTATTTTAACACTACCTCTTTAATGGTTCTATTTTTACACTACTACTAGCTTCTGCCCTCAGCTTCGCACGCGTTATACCCAGAAAAGCAGCCGTGTTAGTTAATGCTGGTCTATAGGCTGGACTATAGGTGTAAAAAGTATCAACTTGATCTGTCTGGTAGTTTTTGCGTGAAAGGGAACAAACATCCATCCATACTACCAAACTTTCACAACAAATGTTATAAATGTATAAATCCATATATAACATTAGAAGGATTATTCTTTTAAAAACACACATGTCTACGGGATATTTTCTTACCATGATTTAAGGTGATTTAAGTTTGAACCATTGTAAATAAATCCTCCGTACGACGATAATGTTCATGGTATTATTAGCTCGTAAAACTTTTCAAACTATCAAGTCGGTGATAGAAAATTGTATACGGTAGCCTTCATGGCAACAACCGCTTCACGATCTATGTCCAGTAGTGGACATGGCAGTGGACGTGCACAGCAGTCCGTCGGCTAATATGATGAATTACGGCGGATGATATACGGCTAACTTCTGATAAAATTCTGACAATTTTTTAATAGGATTTTTAATGATGGCAATATTTACTTGAATTAACATTAGTAATGTATTTTTTCAACTAAAAGACTGTTACACTGTGGAGAGAGAATAAGAGCACTAACGTTATTAATAAATTTAATCCTACCTATTGGGATCCTACCTACTATTGTACAAATGAGAAAGTGAGTCCGATTGTTCGTACACCTTCACGCCGCAACTACTAATGCAGTCACGTGATACCTATTTTACATAAATGACGTCATAGAAGTTCCTAAAATCATCTATTAGCACCTTTAGAACCTACCATTAGGGATGAAATTAAGTGACAGATCAGATAAGAACATAAATTTTTGGATAAGTGTTGGTGTTTCATGTGGTTTTTAAAGTTCTTTAGAAAATTTATTTATTTATTTAAAAGGCCAAAAAAAGGAAATTCATAAGTTTTCTCAGCTGCTAGATAAACCTTAACAAAATATATATTATATAGGTAACTTAGGTAGGTACAATTTTCATAAATTGGTTATTAACTTAAGAAAAACAATTGGCGTGGCGCATCAATAGGTACATGTATATGTTAAATGTACATAGGCACATAATCATATGTACTACTGCTAAGAATTAGATTAGAAAATGTAGAACACATCCCCTACTGCCTACTAAAACTAGAAACCGTGTATGTACCAAAACACGATTTCTTGTGCCAAGCCAAGGTTGCGAATTGGCACTTTGCCTATCTTCCTAGAACTCACTTTCATAAAATAATAACTACATAGGTACCTAGGTACTTCGCTGTAGCGATTAAAAGTGACTACTTCTGTTTACTTACGTGGAAGTTAAGATTGGTTAATAGGAAATGTGCTAATTTTGTATTTTAAGTGATGTATATTTACGGCTTCGGAAGACTATTTCTTTACAGAGTTTGCACAGCTCAAGTTCTTCGCACGGGACGTTGACAGCAAAGTTATTTCATCCGCAGTGCATGCAATGTTTCCCTTACAACAAGTAGCCAACTTCACAGCGGTTAAATACAGATGTAAGCAAAACAGGTAACATTGTAAACACAGCGGTGTTTTAAATGGATACAAACGTCACAATAGTCGGAAAGGTGCTATTGTGTGTAATATACAGTTCCGGATGATTGGAGTGCGGTTTCGTCAAGGCGCGTCGGGGGAGCGTGCCTGGCGCCTCGCGAACAGCTGTTTCTGAGACACTCCTGTCACCGTCACTTACTTGCAAAGGATCCGCCAGAAGCAACCAAAACTACTGCCATTTGGAACCTCCCCAGCATAGGATATAGTCATGATTCACGGTACACACAATAAAGTAAATATTTATATACACACACGTTTTGGAGACACGGGATGATCTAGTTTTTTTTTGTTTTGTAAATAGGGAAAGGTGTAGGGGGGTACTAGGGTGGTTTCACAGTTATTTAGTCACATTATGGTAGCGCACTCTTCCCCAGGTCGTGTAACATTATTATACAAGCGCGCGGCACCTAACGCGATGTAACGTCAACTGGCTGGCTGTAACTTGAACTTCCCTGTGTGCGTGTAACTTGCGACGACGACGCGGGCGCAGGCTTTGCTGCGCCGTTCCCCATTACAATACTAGATGGCGCTATTAGTAATACTAAAAACATTATGTGTTGGCAACTATTTTTTGTGTTCGTAACCCAAATATAATTTAATTACTAACATTTCTTTAATATTCACAATCAAAAGTGTTTTTAGTTTACTTATAATCATCCAATAGGGGTTACACATAAATTATGTCACACGTTAAGTGGAAGGGAGGGGGTTGAACTGGTTGAACGCAGTGTGACAAGGGGAGGTCCTAAAGCCGTGACTTCACAACTCAAAAAATAATTTTAATACAAATAAAACCAATTTCGGAACTGCTGTTTCAATTTCTAGACGTCCCACGGTGAGACTCCCCCACCAATGTGACCAGGTGGATAAGGAGGGAGGGGGGTAAAAAAGTCATGAAAGGATTTTCCTTGGAAGGGCAAAATGCTCTGTCCATCAATAATACGTAATACAATACGTAAACGAAATATACATTAAAATTACTATGAGAACCTATAATGCATTTGGGCAACGTAAATTACAGTATAGCAAATAAACGATCTCGTCAAGGTATGTCAATTATTGAGCTACATTACATTTGTGTTGATGGGTGGGAACGATTCCGCCCTTAGTCACATAATTTATGGATGGCCCCAATAGCGTAGTACCTAAGGTACCAGATTATATTAATATTTCTCTTGTTCTCTCTAATTAGAAAGTTATTAGTGTAAATAGTTTTATTATTCCACCCTTATCCATATTATACAGGGTGTTTGGAAGGTCGATGCAAGCCGTGAGGGGGGGGGGGGGGTCACCTCGTTATCTTGGCTATATTACCTTAGTCCAATACACGATTTTTGAAAAAATACCAAAATCATATGCTTATTCGTTCATAGTGTTCAAACAGACAGTTACTAGTACCTAACAATTTATATAAACACCAATACAATCATCTGTATCCACAACTGACTAAATAGGAGGTGTTGTATATTTAAAAAAAATAGAGTAGACTAAAACATTTTTAAAAACATCCAGTATTAATGCCCTTTCGATTGGTCTACAATACACATTCTCAGAACTAGAGCACATAAACCCAAACTCCCCGAGACTCAATAACAAAAGGCTTCTTTTAACAAAGGACTCACTCGTGCCCTCTTGGCCTGGGCACGCTTTGCAACAGCCTTAGCCTTTGCAACGGGCGACTTTTAATACGACTATCTGATTATGCTTCAGTCTAGCTACGACTGCTGGCTGGGGCATATTGACGAATTTTTTTTTTTTTTTTTTTTTTTTCGAAATGACAATATATGTTGTTGACCGCAGATGGCCATGACAACGTTACCGGACTATGGCGAGCGCAGAAGGCGCCCAGCCGCAAAAGTTAGGTTGGGGCAACAAGCTCAAGGGCACCACTTAGGTTCGAACCACGGCTTGGACTGTTGCCTGAATTTTTGAATCTACTGAAGGATAGCGTCTAGGTGCAAAAATGCACCTTTAGACGGAAGAATGTATTCTTCGGCCCCGCCGGCGGGACCGGTTTTTGAAAATGTGTCTAACAGCTAGTGTGGGACGGGTTGACGTCACCTCCGGGTTAGCAGCGGTGAGCTCGTCAACAGGCAAGCCGAGAACGTGTCTCGGTCGACGGAGGAAAGAACTCGTGGGCAATGGCTCTATCGGGTAGTCGGAGGGTAATCCCGAGATTAGGGGATTGGAGTGTTCCGCCGCCACTTCATACTTCCATATGCGCGTATTTATTGTGTGTCGACACTTGACAGTGTTAAGTTGTAGCTCCGCCATACACATGGAGTCGAGCTACTTCACTTGCAGTGACTGCGTGTTTTTTAGACCTATTTAGACAATTTGTTGACAAAATTAGTTCTTTTACCAATGGAGATTATGCCGATTCAATTTTCATGTACGGTAAAGCCGATGGAAGCACACTACCGTGTCACTGTTACGGAACATCTTGATAATTGTTTCCCTAAGGGGCCGTCTCCACGAGCGAGTGAATCGCGGCGATGTTATCGTCCGTGCCACGTATTTCTATACACTCTCATAGAGGCCGTCTCCACGAGCGAGAATCGCGACGAGTCCGCGCTATAGAATCGCCGCGATTCCCTCGCTCGTAGAGACGGGCCCTAACAAATGGATTGGAAGAGCAGGGCCGATACCTTGGCCTGATCACCCTATATGTTAAAACTAAATAATAATAATAATGCTGGACAATTCACACAGCATCATCTAGCCCCAAGCTAAGCAGAGCTTGTGTTATTATGGGTACTAGATGACTGACATACATACTTAATACATTTATAGATAGATATTTTTTATTATATACCTATAGAATAACATCCAGAACAAATATCTGCAGATCATACAGACATTTGTTCCATAAATAGACATTACATTTAATATTTAATCACGGCCTTATTCTGTATGACATGACATTTTATATTATGAAGACATGGTTTTAATATTTCTCAAACGGAACCCTAAATCTAAAAATTCTTTTTGCAACCCCCTTAATGGTTCTAAGATACCTATTCAACAATACCCCAAACGATGGGAAAATCAAGAAAAAAAAGTTCATCCCTTCCTTACGTGTGCGGGAGGGAGGTAGGTACCTACCCCAAATTAATTGTTTTTTCAGCATTTTTTGTAACGTTATCTCGGCTTTGTTATTGTATATGCCCATACAATAACAGCTTTCTAGGATTAAGTCTCTTCGCAGAGCCGGCAACGTGACCGGACGGACAAACAGAAAAAGCGTAACTATACGGGTTTCTTGTTTTACTCCGAAACCCTAAAAATTGAGACGTCACGGGACGCCTGGCAGATGTGAAACATTTTTAATGTCAGAACAGATCGCAGTTCAGTCCGTTCACGTTTTACATCAACAGCTGTTCTTTAAAGTTTTGGCCGCCTGACGTCAAAACTTTGGGATTTTTTTCAAAATATGCCTTATTTGCTTATTCATCACCCATTTCTTTTCATTACCTACTGGTTTGTGTCGTTTCTCCCCTCTAAAATCTAAACTATTAACTTTACAAATTTGAATATAGTTTTAACCATAAACTTCCTAGGAAAACTGTAACGGTTAAGCTAGCGTTTATAGTTCAGGAGAAATTGTCTTTCAAAGAAGTGATGCGGTTTACCAAACAATCCGGAATACCTTATGCCGAAAACTCAATAAATTCTTGTTTATATGTTTTGGTTAACGTAAAAATCATACACCAACTTCTTAAAACAGGTACATGGTTAACTACGGAACCCTAATTCACAGAGTATTTAGTTGTTAATTCACTGTAAGCCGTGTTGGCAGTGGTATGTACCCCCGACTTTTAATCCGAAGGTCGTCGGTTCGATACCGGCCGTGCACAAATGGATTTTTCTTTCTTGAAAAATGCATGTGCACACTTAACATGTGCTTTAACGGTGAAGGAAACATCGTGAGGAAACCCGCGGCTTAGTTAGCTTCAGACGTATTGACCTGTTATTTCCTCTGACTAATAGTTGACTAAGCTGAGAGAGATGGTATAGGTGCTGGGAAAGCCTAATCCATCTTACAATGTCCCAGGCTCTGCGGCGTTCCGTACAGCATAATTACCAGTTGCTAACGCTGTATAAATCATCTATAATAGATGCAAAGGCCTTACTTTTTTTTATTCACTTTAAAAATATTTTTTTATTATTAGCCATTATAGTCCCACTGCTGGGCAAAGGCCTCCCCACATCTCGATCCTGAGCTACGCTGGTCCAGTCCTCCAGAAATCATCGAGCTCGTCCCGCCATCTCAGTCTTGGTCTACCGCGTCGCCTTCTCGCCCAATTAAAATAAAAGAAGTATTTAATGGGGGCTCCCATTTTTAGCTTATTTTTGCTCGATATTAATAACGGCAATAGGTACCTAGACGCTTAAAATATTTACAGGCTAATGGCACGGAACCCGGAAGCACGAGTCCGACTCGCACTTAGCCGATATAATTTTCAGTTTTGCATTCTACACATCATTTCCTCTCATTTATCAAACTCGGGTATATTTGGAAACATTTGATTATTCATCCCCTCTCTCCCCCCCCCCCCCCCCCCCCCTCCCATCTTATAAACTTCTTAACCGATTTTGGTAAAACAGGAACCGGAAAACCTGCTCTTAAATAATAAAAAAAAACTTCATGCAAATCGGTCCACTCGTTTAAGACACGGTCAAACTTATAACACCCCTCTTTTTTGTCAGGGGTTAAAAATAGGTCATCATATTTGTGACATAGGTAAGTGTAGTATAAAAAATTGTCATTTGTGGTATTGGTAACCACATATAAGACCAATTGTGACTCATAATGTTTATGATCATTATATTACGATTATGAATACCTATTATTATTATCTTCTATCACTAGATACTGGCCTTATGAGGTCAGCTTAACGAGAATTGATGAGATACGTAGAAGCACTCAGCGAGATGGATTCACGAATTAGCACGTTGAAGTGACAATGGGTAGGCCATGTAGAGCGCAGAACAGATGGCCAATGACCGTGAACCAGCTACGTGAAGTTGGCAGTAGTATTCCTGCTTCAAAAAGGAATAAGTTGCCATTAATTAAAAAAAAAAAAATGGCCGATGGGGCACCCAGTTCAGTGCAGAGTAGAACGTCCACTAACGCGATGGGCAGACCATCAGATGCAGTTCACTTATAACCGCACTAATTGTAGATCCGAGAGGCCTATTTCCAGCTCTTAACGTACTACGGCTGAAACGATCTTGTTGATAATGCTATACGTATTAAGACTAATAGACTAAAGACTGGCCGTGGGGTACCGGCAGTAGAATGTTACCCCTCCTCTCATGCCCGTGGAAACAGTAAGAGCCTGCTAAGGGATACCTCCGGAAGATGGGCAGCAGCGTCTTTCCGTGTATCAACATCCCGTACTGCGCTCGCCAACCCGGCTGCCAAGCGTGGTGAGTATGGCAACTACCCCTCATGAAGATCCATGAGGGAGGCCTGTGTTCAGTAGTGGACGTCTTACGGCTGAAATGATGATGATGATGATTAAGACTAATATCTAAAAGAAAACTAACCACAATTTCATTTTAGACTTCATTTGTCATTACATCAAGTCACTACCATAAAGTTTGATTACTATACACATTTTATGTTATTTAAAAAACTGGGTGAACATTTAAAGATTTGCAGAACACAACATTATACATTAGCTATTATATTATTATATTTAGATGTTTCTGCAACGAAAAATCCATGTTTCCCATTAACCTATGAGAATATTCAAAATACAGGAGGACACAGAAACACGTTTTTTGAGTGCGTAGGTATACATCATTCTTAAAATTTCTTAAAATCCAGTTTATAATTTAGAATACTTGATCGAAACTTTACGATTTGGTAACTTTTGATATAAATACCTAATTATTTTATAATTTCACGATATCAATACTAAATCTAAAACTAATCATATAAAACAGCACCCTAGTACTGGAACATATATCACATACGTAATATAAATCGAACAATAGTCTATTACAATAAAATATCACCAAAATATAAATGTAAAAATGTCGAACGGCGACAAAATTCATCTAAGTATCCAAGCCAGTCAAAACTTCTCATGAACATCATATTCATAAGATTGTAAATGAACATATATAATTATTATGTATAAAAAAGTATGTTTGCTTGGAGGAAGCTTGAATGTAGCGCTAGTGACAGGAAATATGAATAAGTACGAGAACAATTTACAAGAGTTAGGCTAAAGAAACGATACTCGTACTATGCACTTTGTGAAAGATGACATGAGTAAGAAAGGAGTATATACACTGACAGGCGTACAAGTAAAAAAAAATCGAACACGCAGCAGATTTGCACGTTTGCAATTTAATGCACATTTGCTCGCGGGTTCCCGAAACTAAACCAGTTCGCGTTCGACCGCCTTCGTCGCGAGTTCATACCAAATACCATAAAAACCTTACCATTATTTCTCACCATTAGATTTACCAGATTGTTACCATTAATATAAGTAGAATAACGTGTGTTAAGTGAATATATAAGTCCGCACCAAACCAGTGACTTTCACTTAACCACAACCATACAACCATAACCAACCATTATCGTAAAAGGTAGTTTGGGGAAAACACCAATTAACCACCCGACATTAAGCCCCTTTTCAAGCCCAAAGTGTGGTGGAATCTCACCTGTCACACACGCTTTAAGCAAAAAAGAAGAAGGTAGGCCGGTGAAGAGAGCGTGCAGCCTTAAATAGTATATTTACGATTTAGATGATAAAACCAATTTGATAATTTGATATGAATATTTTGATAATGAATGGCGCTAACTGAACCTAAAACAGCTATGAGAATTTGTAATATATTTATTAACGAAAACATACATACAAAAATGAATTATATACAATATTACAAAAAATAGAACGATTAGAAAATTAGACAAAACTATCCTCATCAGAAATCAAGACCAGTTTTGTCTAGACTTAAAAAACAGCTTCGCTCTTTTGGATGCCAAGAACTGTGAAGACGCTCAAACACAATATTCGAACATAATAAAAAGTATCAAAATCGCAAGTCAAAAAATTAAACACGACAAAATTAAATCTAATATACTGTGTAATCAAACTAAAATACTTATAGAAGAAAGACAGAAGTTAACATTGTATACACCAGAATATAAATTAAAAGATAAAGCTGTAAAAAGAAAAATACGGAATGATATAAGGAAATATAATGAAGAATTGATTAGAGTTGCGTTAGATAAAAATAAGTCTCTCAGAATAGCAATGAGAGGAACACAGACTGGTAAAACTTCAATTACTCAAATTAAGGACATAAATGGATTAATACAGAGAGAAAAAAGAAAAATTTTAGATGTTTGCACTACACACTATCAGAATCTTTATTCAAACAAAAACAATTTAACGTCAACAATCAACTACTCATGCCCAAATAGTATACCTTGGATCACAGGACATGAAGAACATCGCGCAATAGTCAGCCTTAAATACGGAAAAAGTCCTGGAGACGATGGTGTAACTAGTGAGACTTTAAAAATAGGAGAGCCTACACTGATCCCTCATCTCACAAATTTATTTAACACAATTTTACAAACCGGCAATATACCTTCTAACTTCTGCCACTCCCATATAATTCTACTCCACAAGAAAGGTGACAAGACAGATATAGCTAACTATCGACCAATAAGCTTGATTTCACACATCTATAAAACTTTTATAAAAGTGATAGAGAACCGAGTATCAGGCCTCCTGGACCAACACCAACCGCCAGAACAGGCAGGCTTTCGCAGGGGCATGTCCATCACTCACCATCTCCAGTCACTAAATCAGCTTATTGAGAAATACACGGAGTACAACCTACCACTTTACATAGCCTTCATCGATTATTCGAAAGCCTTTGACAGTCTTGAGCACTCAGCCATTTTCGCAGCACTTAGAAAACAAGATATTCCAACCACTTACATCCAACTCTTAGAACACATTTACCTAAACAGCACTGCAGCCATTAAATTAGATTCTACCGGACAGTCTTTCCAAATACAACGAGGTGTTAAACAGGGTGATCCGCTGTCCCCAAAACTTTTCACAGCCACTTTAGAAGAGGTTTTTCAATCTCTAACACCTAGGTGGTTGGAAAAGGGGATCTTCGTCGGTGATAAGAGATTGAATAATCTCCGATTTGCCGACGATATAGTTCTCTTTTCCACATCAGCAACTGAGCTCGGCACAATGTTGGACGAACTTAACACGGCAAGCCTCAAAGTTGGTCTTTGCATGAACAGGTCCAAAACCAAGATAATGACCAACGCCATAGAATGCAGGTTACAGGTAGGGGATGGGGAAATTGAATATGTCCATGAGTACTTATATTTAGGCCAATTAGTATCCTTCCAGAGCAGACAAGATGTGGAAATAACAAGACGAACTGAAAACGCCTGGAAGGGCTATTGGTTTATGAAAGATCTAATG
Source organism: Pasiphila rectangulata (assembly GCA_963082625.1). Classification (NCBI taxonomy): domain Eukaryota; kingdom Metazoa; phylum Arthropoda; class Insecta; order Lepidoptera; family Geometridae; genus Pasiphila; species Pasiphila rectangulata. The sequence continues at coordinate 24,580,207 of OY720236.1, forward strand.
AAAGGCGATCTGCCACTGACACTCAAAAGAAAACTCATGGACATGTGCATTTTGCCAATCCTCACCTATGGCGCACAGACCTGGTCATTGACCGCTTTGCAAAAGAGCAGACTTGGGGTTTGCCAGCGAGCGATGGAGCGCAGTATCCTAGGAGTCAAATTGTCAGACCGGATAAAAAATAGTGAACTGCGCTCCAAAACACAGATCGCAGACGTCGCCCAAAAATCGGGCCAATTGAATTAATGAAGATTGAGAAATTGTGGGATTGGGCGGGTCACGTCTGCCGCAGGCCGGATAAGTCATGGGCTAAATCCACTACCGAATGGATCCCACAAGACAGGAAACGACCTCGCGGCAGACCGAGACGTCGATGGAAAGACGAACTCGACGCATACTTGGAAGACTGGACCACAGTAGCTCAAGACAAAGAAAGGTGGAAGGAAGGAAGGGAGGCCTTTGCCCTGCAGTGGGACAGTACAGGCTCTTTATAATAATAATAATTACAAAAAATACAAAATTTGTTATCCATGACATTTTTTTATTTAACAAAAACTATTATAATTTTTTATTACTCGTAACTTCGAGGAACAAACCTAAAAGTAGGTGTAGGTTTACCAAATTTTATAAAGAATGTTCTAAAATAAACACAGTTACATAAAAATATGTATATGTGTGCAGTAGCAATACAATATTTTGTTATGCGCCTACCGACATACCAAATACATCTTTTTATTATTAAACTACACTAAATTTAATTTTGCGGTTAAACATTTCTGCGCTTTTCTGAACAAAACTCGCATCTAAGTAAATTTTATTTGATGATCACGTTTGATCAGTTAATACCTAATGTATAATACCTAATGTATAATACCTAATGTATAATACCTAATGTATAATACTTTAACTAATAGTTTTTGTAGATTTTACATGAACACAGCCAAGAAAGAGACCAAACCATATTTCGAAGTGTCACAAGGTGTCAGTTTACTAGTAAACGTTTTTGATTCAAAGTTCGCAATTTCAATATATTCAGTACATTATAAATTAACAAGTTGACCCGCGCATGGCATACAAAAGGAAAACTTAGACGAACCGTAGTCATTTAATTTTCATCAAAACCATAGATAACTAGAACTTTGCGACACAGTCGACTAAAAAACAACTCAAAAAATATCACTAACACAATAAAACATGTTAATAATAGAACAGAAAAAGATACAATTAAAAATAACATCACATAAAAGTAAATCTCTACTAACCTAATACTAAAAATATTAGAGTAATTCGTTTGTCTTATCCCCATTATCCCCACTACCATATTTTAATTCACATCAATAAGCGGTACGCAGATTAATATCACCGTAGAAACAAGGAGAGGAATCAACACAGATCTTCTGGTTAGATTGGTATAATAGTTGAAACGTGGACAGTTAGGGATAGAAAGAGAAGACTAGAATAAAGTATTTGTTAGGAAGCGCAAACCAATTTAGCGATAAACGCTATAACAGGATACCTGTTCTAAATCCATCAAGTACTAAAATTATAAGTAAGTAGACGCCAGATTAACATCGAGAATTTTAAAATCTGACACGGATATTCTACGGTTATACAAAGATTTAAATAGTTAGATACGCCCTTTCAGTAATGACGCCGCGCCGTTTTGTCTCCACACGAAACGAGTGAGCACACTCAAATGGAATCAGTGTTACATCTAAACACAGTGCCAGCCAGACGTGATGTGTGTTATTTTTCATGTAAGTTCGTGCAATATAGCAGCACAATAAATTATAACAGTAATAGTTTGGTTTATTGGCAGAATCAGTGTGCGTGCGTCGGCATTGTGGTAGGTACACACTTTAAGGAGAATGCTGCAGTTTATGGTGTCAGGGCACATCGGGCGATTTAAATCCTTGCGGTTATACACAATCTTAATAAATAATCGAGCAACGTTCATTATGTCCGCGCAAAATAACTGGTACTAAAATAACTTTTCATTGCGTATGTTGGAGTCGTGTTTCCAAGGTTCAAAATGGCACAAAAACGGTGCATAACGACTGTTAATTTGGTTCCAGTCATTTCACCCGGGATATGGCAATACCACCATTCACATAGCCCTAACAGATATGGATCAACAGGAAGACACTACTTACTATTTTACAGAAGCGGCGAACTTTTCTTACTTAAGAGAATAATGGTCGCGTTGTCCCATACATTCGTAAATGAACAGGGGCGGCCGGCAAGGAGAGAGCTTTCAAGAAGAAAATCTTATGTCTTGTATTTGTAGCATGTTCAGCATACTATTAAATTTTAATTAAATGAATGGTTGGCGTCGCCTTTAAGAAATTGCCTTCTGGGCAAGACTGATGTGGAAATAAGCCGAGAAACCATCAACATTTCGTGGAAATAAGTGCCAAATGTTCTGTTGAAAGTGATATTATATCTGAGGTAATACACTATTAAAACGACCCATAGTTTTGCCAACTCATAGAAGTTCAATCTCGGGCATATTGCTTCTGTAAATAGATTTGCCCGAGAGTTCAAGATTATATCCAAAAATTCTAAAGTCGATATCTTCTCAGGCTCTATTCGAAAATTTAAAAACAACTGTACAAATATGTAACATTATTTTTTTGTTTTTATTATATTTTATAGGAATCAATGTTTTATTAACGGTTATATTGAAGTTTTGTTTAGTAGGTTTTTCATATTTATATTTTTCTTTTCTTGCTCAATTATTACATGTTTATTAATAGCATGTATTCTTTACCTATATTTAAATGTATACATATGTAACTTAACTAGGTGTACTTTAGTTGTATCCGGTGTACATTATGTTCCGTGATCAATAATACAAACAAGCATGCCTGTGTGTGGACATGTCTGCGCTGCGGGCTGCGGGCGCGGTGCTCTCAGCGGATTTAGCTGCCGAATATGTTTTCGGTAGCCAGCTCCAAGCCCCAGTTGAAGGTGGAGAGAGAGACGCGCGCGTCGTGCTCGTTCAGGCCCATGTCGACGAGGCGGGCCACCTGGAAGCGACGGAGACAGCCGGTCAGTAAAGTATAGTGATGCTGGACGAAAAGCTACACGGTATTCAGGGCCCGGTAGTTAGGGCGATTAGGGAGCAAGGCTTGCCGCGGTCGCCCTAGTTAGGGTCCCTTACGCTCTAACTCTTATTACACCACTCTTCGTTAGGGTAAGGGTCTCTGAATACCGTGTAATGTAATACAGGCTATACTAAAGCCTGTATCCCTGAATACCGTGTAATGTAATACAGGCTATACTAAAGCCTGTATCCCTGAATACCGTGTAATGTAATACAGGCTATACTAAAGCCTGTATCCCTGAATACCGTGTAATGTAATACAGGCTTAAGAGTGGTGTAATAAGAGTTAGAGCGACCGGTCGGACCCGGCAAACCTTTCTTGGTAGTTAGGGCGATTAGGGCACCCTAACTACCGTAACTAGCGTAAGGGACCCTAACTAGGGCGACCGTTTGGACCCGGCGAGCCTTGCTCCCTAATCGCCCTAACTACCGTGCCCTGAATACCGTGTAGTGTAACACAGCCTTAACTCCCGTCAGCAGTAACCCTCGTACCTTGCTATCAAACTCCCAGACGTGGTGAGGTCCGTTCGCGTAGACGTTGGTCCAATGGCAGGCCGTCCTTTGAAACAGTTCTTGGTTCTGCTTGTACTGGGTGGCGACCACCGCGTCCTGAGGATCATCCGGCTCAGCTGAAGACAGCAGCGCCTGGAATTCAAATCAAATCATATTTTATTATTTATTGAAGCCTTTTGAAATATAACATTTTAGCCTTATAGTGTCGCTTTGTCTGTCTGTCCGTCAGTCTGCGGCTTTGAGAGGAGCCTTTCGTCATGATGTAACGTTGCATGGATATACAAGAAAATCTATAGTTGATGTGTTACGTTCTACCGATTGCTTTTACGTTTATTGAAAACTGATGCGTGATTATCTTGCGATTATAACGATTACCGAGGTAACGCTAAAAGTACGCTGAAAAAAATCATTAATTCATAAGGTGGACTTTTTTTCTTGATTTTACAATGGTGTGGGATATCGTTTAATAGGTACTCGTATTTCAAATCTATTTAAGGGTTACGAAGATAATCCAGTTCCGTACCTCAAAAGGAAAAAAAATCGGAACACTTATAGGATCAAACTTTGTTGTCCCGTCTGTCTGTCTGTCTGTCAAGACACTTTATCTCGAGAACGTGTCGAGGTATCGAGTTGAAACAAAAGCCGTATACTCAAATCTACAGCCTCTTTAAGCTGTCAAAAAATCAATATTCTAGATTAACCTGAAAAAAAGATATGGTCGTTTATGCCGCAAAAACAGCTGTTTCGACATTCTCAGAGGAATCAACATTCATAGGGTACTTCCCGTACACCTAGAACTTATGAAATTTGGCAAGGTATATTCGTCTTATACTGAAGGTACCTACAGAGAGATAAATCCGAAAAAAATCGTCCGAAAACGCGCGGTCGTAAATTGGATGGTGACCCAATTCACCATCCAATTTACGACCGCGCGTTTTCGAATCTTTTTTTTCCAATCTTTTTGTGCATTTTAAAAACTTTTACTACTATTTATTATGTTACATACCTAAGGAACCCTCGGTGGGTGAGTTCAGCTCGCACTTGTCCGGTTTTTAGATTTAGTTTGCAATATTATTAAAGTTTTTAACTTTTTTCGAGCGTACCCCCACTCTCTAAAATCTAAACGACTGAGCCCTAAAAGTCTTGTGGCCCAACACGGACTTGGCCTTTTTTTGTAGTGAAGAGCGTTTTCTATTCTGACGGGTATCGCACCCGCCCGTTTAGTCGAACACCGTTTAAAAAAAGATTTCAAACGTCCTCCGACTCCGTCAAACGTAACATAAGACAAAATAAAATTGTTAAAAGATGACTGTAACTAGCCATTAGGTTCTTCTGGTCGCATGTTTTCCTAACTCGCGCGTCATCTGAAGTGAACAAGTTCAATTATGTGCTTTATTATGCGTTGTTTTATTTGTAATTTGTGACGCGTCAACACGGTCCATACGGCCGGACTGAATAAAGTACATAACTTAAGAGGGGCCAATCCAACTTACTTTTCATACAACCGCTCGTACGTGGGTGTGGCGTCGTAACAGATCTTTCTATGAAACTTTTGATCTAATAGGTATATTGTGCACTATGTCTAGGTTTCTATGCAAACAAAAAAATCAAAATTTGGAGAACGAATTTTATACTGAATTTGTTTCTCCAAACTTTGATAAGATATAGTTAAAACACAAGCACAAGATACCTATTAGATCAAAAGTTTCATAGAAAGATCTATTACGACGCCACACCCACGTACGAAAAATTAGGAGAAACAAATTTTATACTGAATTTGTTTTTCCAAATTTTGATAAGATTATACTGCACAAGATACCTATTAGATCAAAAGTTTCATAGAAAGATCTATCACGACGCCACACCCACGTACGAGCGGTTGTATGAAAAGTAACTGTGGCCGAACGGTAAAGGCGTTACCTTTACCGTTCGGCCACAGTACCGCTCGCCGGGCCGCTGGTTACCTGTATGGACAGCAGCACGGTGCGCAGCGTGAGCGCCGCCGCCCACTGGTCCCGCAGGATGTCCAGGCAGATGTGGCCGGTGACGGAGGACACGTTCGGGTGCCAAATCAGGGTGGTGAAGCGAATCTGCGCAGACAGGAGGCGACAGTCAGCTGGTCGCTTGAAATTTAGACTGATACAACTTTTTGTGAAGAGTTCACCCGGGGAAGTACTATAAACTCTTCCGTTACTTATAATCATCATCATCATCATCATTTCAGCCGTAGGACGTCCACTGCTGGACATAGGCCTCCCTCATGGATATCCAGTTATTGCGGTTGGAATCGATCTGCATCCACCGTCGACCTGCGGTCTTCACCAGGTAATCATCCCATACTTATAATAAAATAACATAAACACGGGAATTTATCGCGTAATCATCATCATCATTCCAGCCGTAAAAAGTGAACAGGCCTCCCTCATGCATCTCCATGAGGGGTAGTTGCCATACTCACCACGCTTGGCAGGCGGGTTGGCGAGCGCAGTACGGGATGTTGATACACGGAAAGACGCTGCTGCCCATCTTCCGGAGGTATCCCTTAGCAGACTCTTACTGCATCCACGGGCATGAGAGGAGGGGTAACATTCTACTGCCGGCACCCCACGGCGCCGGCAATCGCGTAATACCTTTGATTATTAGAAACACAGTCGAAACGTCGGGAATAATCAAAGGTAGGTATTACGCGATAAATTCTCGTGTTTGTCATTATATTATATTAATTGTGATCGCGAAAGTTTACGAAAAACGCTTCCGTTACTGACTGAGTGACTGACAGACAACGCACAGCCTAAACCACTAGACCTAGGGACTTGAAATTTGGCACACATATACTTTGAGTATCCTAGAGGTGCACTAAGAAGGGGTTTTTCGAAATTCCCACGGGAACGGGAACTACGCGGGTGAAACTGCGGGGTGCGGCTAGTAAGTAAATAATGCTGGACAATTCACACAGCATCATCTAGCCCGAAGCTAAGCAGAGCTTGTGTTATGGGCACTAGATGACTGATATACTTATACATTTATATACATTATAGTACTTTTTTTATTTTAAACATATATATTTATTATACATTATAGTACTTTTTTTATTTTAAACAGAAAAACACCCAGGCCTCCCTCATGGATCTCCACAAGGGGTAGTTGCCATACTCACCACGCTTGGCAGGCGAGTTGGCGAGCGCAGTACGGGATGTTGATACACGGAAAGACGCTGCTGCCCATCTTCCGTAGGTATCCCTCAGGCTCTTACTGCATCCACGGGCAAGAGAGGAGGGGTAACATTCTACTGCCGGCACCCCACGGCAAAACGTACATACAACAATACAATTAGCCATAAGCGTCCCACTGCTGCTGGGCAAAGGCCTCCCCTCAATCTCTCTATGCATCCCGATCCGCCGTCTATTCGACCCATGCGCTGTTATGTTGGTCTAGTTCGTCACGTCATTGCTTCTTCGGTCTGCCGCGGCGCCTCAGCGTGTTGGGGCTCCACGAAGTGGTGATCTTGGCCCACAGGTCTTCGAGCATGAACGTAGATATCTTATCAGCTTCGGCGGACTATTGTTGCTGGAAATATGAGTAAGCTTCGGGTGTCATCGACAACTAGGCACATACCCTCGGCGGGCTGAAGGGGTAAGCATCAGGAATCTTGATCTCCAGCTGGAAGCGTCCGCCCTCGTAGGGCGTGTCGCAAGGCCCCAGGATCTCCCCTATCAGGTCTGTCCAGCTATCGCCGCGCAGGGACAGGGCAATCTGCCCGCCGACCACCTAAGAACAAAAGAAAACATTAAGTAACCATTACTACAGCCACTTTCGATGTTGAATGTTTGTCAACAAACTGTCAATACCTAACATAAAACTAACTTTTTCTCTCTGATCGAAGCATCATTAATTTACTTTTACGTGGGATTTTTTTTTTATTTTGTTTTTATTTGCTTTTGCTTGGCTTAATCATTTTGTTTTCCGATAATGTTGTGGCTTAAAATTGCCTAACCCGCTCTCAACACGTTTATGATACTTATACCTACCTGACACTGGCAGAGTTGCAGCAAGTGGCATGCATCAGCCATTTAAAAGAAGAAGCAGAACTTTCGATCTGTTGGTTTTTAGGGTTTCGTTGTAAAATAAGAAACCCTTATGGTTTCGCTTTGTCTGTCTCTGTCTGTCAGTCCGTCACCGGCTTTGCCAAGAGACTATTAGTCCTAAAAATCTGATTAGAATCTTAAATGTAGTTATAACCATCAATAACAAAACTATATCGGTTTAGCTAGCTATTTTAGTTTCGTAGAAATAGTCGCTCAAATAAGTGATGCGGTTTCCCAAACATACCGGAATACTTTAAACCGAAAACTCAATTAAATCCTGTTAATAGGTTTTGGTAAACTAAAAAAAAACACACACCAACTTCTAACAACAAGCCAACGATACACTAAGAAACCCTACATAGCGCGTGGCCTGACACGCGCCTGGCCTAGTTTATTATTTATATTTCACAATTATTGGGGATTTGTAACCACTACCTTCAATATTTATAAATAACTAGCTGTCCCGGCGAACTTCGTATCGCACCTACTACAATCACTACTTACAACTTACCCTTCAACTGCCCTACAACTATCCTACAACTACCCTACAACTGCCCTACAACTACCCTACAACTATCCTACAACTACCCTACAACTACCCTACAAATACCCTACAACTACCCTACAAATACCCTACAACTACCCTACAAATACCCTACAACTACGCTACACCTAACGCTGAAACATGTGTTTAATAATTTTGGTCGTTATCTAACTATTTATGTGAAATTTCACGTAAATCAACTGAAAAATAATAATTCCCCAACAAATTTCCATCCCCTGTATTTTCACTTAGGGGATGATTTTTGGAGAATTCTGATACACAGGTTCATCAAGTTTTAAATTCGAATATATATGCAAAATTTTAAGTTTTTCACGTGAAAAATAACGATTTTTCCATACAAATATTCGTCCCCTATTTTAAACCCTTCTGATTTAATTTACGCAACAAAATGCCTATGTCCATCTCCTGGTTCTAGGCTACCTCTTCACCAATTTTCAGCCAAATCGGTTCAGCCGTGCTTGAGTTATAAATAGTGTAACTAACACGACTTTCTTTTATATATACATACATATACATATATTTAGAGATTACTATTAACTCGGTCAAAAAACCAACAGCACACACCAACACTTTTGTACAATTTTAAGTTTGACAGTTTGTTTACAAATATTCTAAATTGGGAGTGGCTGGAGTATATCTGTCTTTCTTTTAGCAGAGATACACAATTTTTTTTTATCCTAATAAATTTAAAGGGCTTTTAGTCGCGCAACGACTATGCCAGTCATTTAGAACATTTTAGACGGCACCACCTGGCCCCATGCTAGAATTATTTTATGTGGTGCATAATAAATACAGTATTCTATTCCATCCCAGTTGTCCCTATTATAAGATATCACGCCAATCAACTCACGTCAACGAAGGTTAAAAATGTTATCAATGTAATTCTATGGGCATATAGAGACGCAACTCAGCAAGAAAAGTGTAAAATGCCCACCAGCTGAGCGGAGGGACGACCTGCGCTGGTAGCTAGTAGAAGTAGTAAAGTAGAGGACTACATCCGGAACTGCCTCCAGCAAAGGTCTAATACAGACTGATGATAATTATGATGATAATAATAATAATCAAGACGAGTACTCGACTGACCATCCAGGTCGACTGACTGAGACGCGTAACCTGCAACAGGTTAGTTTTCCCCCGGGGAACAAATGTTTGATTTTCTGGAGATATTTGTCTTGGGTCTGTGGGTTGTATTTTAACACGTTTTTATTAGCTTCTAGATCTATGCAACGCCTGTAACGACGTGAAAAAACGCCGAACCTACCAAAACGGCACATCACTGATACGAGTACCTGGGGGTGAAATCAATGCAAATGAAAGCTCCACATCCTGTGATCCATAGTAGTTGGACGCCTCGAGTACAGGACTAATTGGATCAAGTTCCCTGACATTCAATCTCATGCTATAAATAGATAATGTGACGTAAATACAGTACACATTGACTCCTCCACCAACGGCATTATGTGTTTTAGGATTATCGATATTTTGACGACTTCCATGGCGAACTTATCTGAGACGCTGGATGTCGTGTTCGATTCCCGGCAAGGGCTACTAAAAACTGCAGATCACGGGTGTTTTCCTATGTATGATTTTATAATTAACAGTTGCTGTCGATTTATAAACGTACATCTAAACTTATGTTGTCGCACCGTATTTCGTTTGCGCCGACCACGTTTCGTCACTGGTTTGCTTTGCCCGTCGCGTTGGGTGACGTAGGCGCCGAGCGCCGGTTCCGGATTGTTCGGGGCGTAGCGAGCGCATGGCGAGCCTACGACGGGAAGGCGCGGAGTCGAGCCGCCACTTTGCTCCTGATCATCGAACAGTCACATCAACATCTTAAGGTCCAACTAGTCGCGGAGGCAGTCGTCAGTGGGCGCGGCCTAAATGTATGCTATCTCACCTGACATAGTGTTTAACCGCGCGCTAGAACGAAATGCACAATGATTCATTCCTACACCGACCTTACCTTACTTTAATACTTTTTTTACAATTTGGAGTGTATACAAACATAGATTATAACGAGATAAATTGAAATAATCCTTAGTGTTGAATGGTTAACGTCAAACAGTGGAGTAGTTACCCTTTTACCCAGACTACCCAGAACGGGAGAAGTCATATGTAAAGCTGTAATGTAAAGCCTTAATTAGCAAAGACCATGCTTCATTCAAACAAAGTCCTTGTAAAGATGCTTTATGAATGAAGTGCCTCCTATTAATAAATTCAGTGAACTGGAATCACAAAGAAAGTGCGCAGTCATAACAAAGACTGTAGCTGCACGCAAGATAACACTCACTTCCTGTTAAAGTAATGCCTTTAACATCTATTTTTAGATGAATATTAAAGTCCAAGTCGTCATAATCAAAATGAGTATATTTATTTGGTCCCAAAGACCAGATAGAACTGTCGATTTACAAAAGAATAACCAAACATTCCACTGCCGTGGGGTGACAGCAGTAGAATGGTACCCCTCATCTCATGCCCGGTGGATGCAGTAAGAGCCTGCTAAGGGATACTTCTGGGAGATGGGCAGCAACGTCTTCCCGTGTATCAACATCACATACTGCGCTAAGCAACTGGTATTCATGAATATGTATGATCATAATTCATACTTGCCATTTTTTATGACGATTACAAAACGTGAATCGACTTCGGTCAATCATCGAGACAGCCGCTGCGACGCGAGTGTTCGTGCTGACGATACGGACGCGAATCATCAAATGGCTTGCCCATGGACAACTTTTTTCTAAAACAGCAGTTTAGTAAAAGGAACGAAATTAATTAATTAATTATAGTTTTTTATTTTATTTCATCTCCGATTTAAATTCATATCTTGTTACTTGTTTTTTAAGATATTTCTGTTATAATAAATATTACTATTAGAATATAGAGTTAACCTTACACATTTGGTTATGTTTACTATACATCATCATTCATAATTTCAGCCGTAAAACGTCCACTGCTGAATACAGGCCTCCCTCATGGGTCTCCATGAAGGGTAGTTTCCATACTCACCACGCTTGGCAGGCCGGTTGGTGAGCGCAGTATGGGATGTTGATACACATAAAGATGCTGCTGCATTTATGTCTTCTATTTTAAAATTCATGTATTTGGCACTAATTACAGGCAAACACAACATAACATTGGTAGGTTATACCAAACTTAACTAACTAACTTATGCTTAGATAAACTTATTTAAATTTCAAATAATTTATTGAATATTGCATGCTGTTAGCTGATTATGGAAGGACTATTTGCATTTGACATCTCTATGTAACCCATTAATAATTCTAGAACTTCATATTCATAAAAAACACAATAACATATTGTGTACTGTTTATTTTATGGCATCAAAAAAAACTTCAATATTTACTGTTACCCGCTACAAAAAAATCTTTGTGTTTGTCATGTTCTTTCCAATTTTTTATTATTTTCTATTGGAGTCTGAAAATAAATTGTTACCATAACAAGTTAAACAAACACTTACAGCAAATACTCATAAGGTTGTGTAAACATTAAAAGAGAATAATTACAATATGCAGACAGGGCCTCCAAGCTATCGAGTTAGACATTGGCATCAACTAAAAAACTTCACAAAATTGTTGCATGCAGGCAGGTTGGGGAGTGTAGTGGGTTATGTTGGTACAAAGACAGACCCTGCTGCCCATCTTCTGGAGGTATCCCTTGGAAGATTCTAACTGCATCTACAGATGTTTGCTTTTCAGCAGATATTTGTGTTAGCTAGCTAGGTATTTTTTATGATATGTATGTAAGTATTTACAAATAAATATATTATGTTTTCTATCCAGCAACCTGGTAACCATAACACAAGGTCTGCTTAATTAAGGGCTAGATGGTTAACAGTGTGTCTAGTGTTATTATTATTATAAAATAAATTCTACACATTATATATAAAAGTGAAAGTAAGAATGTCTGTATGTTCCTTATTCACATCAAAACCGCTGAACCGATTTGGATTAATTTTAGTATACTAGTAGATTAGACCATTGAGACAGACATAGGCTGCTTTTCGTTGTGTAAATTAAACCAGAAGGGGTTAAAATAGGGGACGAAAGTTTGTATGGAAAAAAATATTAAACACATGTTTCAGCATTAGTTGTAGTGTAGTAGTAGGTAAGTAGTAGGGTAGTTGTAAGGTAGTTGTAGGGTGAGTTGTAAGTGGTTACAGGTCGTAGTTATAGGTGCGATACGAAGTTCGCCAGGTCAGCTAGTAAATTATAAATCTTACTCAATAGCAAGACCTGCCAAACATCTAAAAAGTATGATTGGTTCTATGACTATTCATATTCAATGTATAAAGGTCAATTAATTGTGATTGCCATACATACATTACATACATTATGAGAAGTAGACAGGAGGCAATGATAACTAATTATTCTTCCAGAGGCACTACTACAAGAGAATGGTTCGGGAAGCGATTGAAATTAAGAAATATCCTAATTTTAATCGTGAAGACAGCTTCAGACTCTCTGCCTCATGGAATCCAGTGATAGCCAAGTGTACTCGGCGTGTGAATAAACCAAAGTGTGCTGATGCAGTGAGTGTAGTGTGCTGTCCCAGTGTGAACCGGCCTTAAATCTCAAATTTCTAATTATGAAGACCAATTGAGGGTAGTCTGAAAAGATGCTTTCGCTTTGCTGCGGTTAACTTCAGCACGCCAGTCTCCCGACCACGACCAGGTGCAATCCGGTCGAAACGTCGGGAATAAAATAAAGGTAATTACGCGATAAATACCCGATAATCCCATATTTTAATAATATTCTTCCAGAGTAAGAAAAATACAAATAAAGATTTTCTTTGTATTAGGAACTAAACTGTGCTGTAAGCATCTGGGTCCACATATTGGTTTTCTTTTATTTAAACAGAATTGTTAGTCAGTTCTTCTGCGTACAACCCTTATTTCATAAAAAAATCATCGTGAATCGAAAATAAAGGACAATGTTAGCACACAAAGTGAATGCTGAATCATGCCGAAAAAGTTCACAGCAAATACGATACGATTCATTTCAAATCTATGTGTAAGTCCGTATATTCCTTACTAATGAAAGTTCCTCTTAGAATTTTGTGCCCTAACGATACATGTGCTACCTAGGTACAACAGCTTCAAGCCTTCGTAACTTACCTCCTCTTATGTATGTATCTATTTTTTAAATGTCTTTCTTACCTCTTCACTCTTGAGGGCCTCCCTGAACTCCCTTTTTAAACGTTTTGTCGCTATGTTCGCCATTACTTTCTTTTATCAATTTATTTTACCTACTACAAAAGACAAACAAGTCGACCGTCCACACTCACTCACAATTTGTTTTGTTTAATCTCCAGTAATATATATTCTATGGTTTAATCTTCCGGAAAATTTGACAAGACAGATTTCAATCGATCTGATTGACTGACAGGACTTTCTCACAATTGCCATTACTCAATCAACGTAAACACTAAAAATAATGTTTATTACCCACTACAAAATTATGTTGTGTTATTCCAATATATTTTAATTTTTTACAATAATCTAAAAAAAAATAGAAAACAAGTACTCACTAATTTTAAAAAGAAAATACCTACACACTAGGTTGTGTAAATAGATTCGAAAATAGGTACTGAGGGAGGGTGCTGCCATATTGGTTTCCGGTAGGTTCTCAGCTATGGTAGTTTATGGTTTCCTGAAGATAAACATTCATTCGTTCATTCTTCTGTACGAGCCATAGACTCTATGACTAACTGAAACACTATCATTCATTCGTTAAGTTTCACAAACGCACCTCGAAGCTCGAATGAAAGAGCTTTGCTATACTCGAAATAATTGGAGGTGTATATTTTATTTTACAACATTGTGAAGCATATATTTTTAGTTATAATAACTAAACGTGCATGTATAATGACGCGTTCCGGACGTTGGCGTGTGTGATTGAACTTTTAGTGTAAATATTACCGAGTTATGGCCTGTGTTTTAGGCAGTGTACGGACAAGGATATGATAATTTTCTCCCATGCTACCGGGTTTCACCTATGTACCTGGCACTTGAAGGTGGGTTGCATGTTTTTATTACATCGAACTTTCACAAAATGCCCAAATGTTGTTCTGGTTTATTTATATTTTGTTGTTATTCTTTGTTCCATTCATGACTTGGATCAAACATAAATAACTTTGTTTAGGGGCTAATAAAGGGCTCTTGTAGTTCAGGAATACAATCTCCTGTAAGCTTGACGATTGATAAACTGCGGTACGAAACATGAGCCCTATTAAGAAGTCATTAGAATGAGTTAAGTTGAGCATTTTCTAGTAACAACTGATCTCATTAGAATACAAACAAACCTGTTTAGATTTCGAATAGAAAAGCCTTCGTCGTAAATTAATTACACAAGTATCATTTGTTTGGATTGGTAGGTTTTTGTCTATGTCAAGTTTTTTAATAATTTAAAATAACTGTACATAATAAAAGTAGGTACATTTTGAAGTTGATATTCAAATCTAATAGTAATCTCAGTGAATTAGCTTCTCTTTTTAATTAGCCAAACTATCTTGGCCATTCTTTGTTGATTTTTAAAATATTTTAAAGAGGTACATTTGTGAGGTTGTAGGGGTTGTTGCAAGATATTGTTTGTGCATTTTTTGTCTTCTTGTTTTTAATTAAACTTCACTTAACATAAAAAATAAAAAAATAAATAAATAAATAAAAATTATATTATAAGTTGGTTGTGTACACATGAGTTGAGATTCAAGCCAGATCATTTTCAGTGTTTTTATTATTATTTTTGTATTGCTTGTTTTGTGTTTTGTGTACCTAAATAAATAAATAAATCTCTGGATCTACTGAACCAATTTTAAAAATTATTTTACTAATAGAAAGCCACAGTATTTGTGAGTGCCATAGGCTATAAATTACCACCCAACAAAGTGTGCACCGGGTCAGCTATTCAGTAATAATATTGTTTAATATTGATAATTCGAATTAAGAATATTTAATTCACACTGCTTTATTATTTCATGAAAATATTTATTGCACAATGAAGTGCAATAATTTTTTTTTTGTTTTTAGTATAACAAACATAGCTAAGTAAATATTATTTATTATAAGAAGAAACCTTAACCCCTCGGGTGAGTCAACTTTTTTATTTTTTATTATATTTTTATTTTATAAAAATGAATTTTATGGAAGCACCACATAATAATATGTTATAAATCATACACCATTGGATTCGTATTGAAATTTTCTACACATTTATGTATTCTACAAAACATAAAAAAGATATATTTCTTTTATATTTAAGATCCAACAGTGAAACACCTATGCTAAATAAATGCATAAATGTATGTATGCCATGCAGAACCATATCTGGGATTGAAAACCCAAAAAATGTAACCTACATTATTTTAATTTCAAGTAGATCAACATGTGAGCATCCAGTATCCAGTGGAATTATCTGAATTATCCAGGAAATTATTAATGACTATTGATTAATTCAGAGTGAATAGAGTCCATTCAAAAATGGATCACATTCTATCTGTCATAAGAGGATTATCAATATTTTCAAAGATTCAAAGACATTTATTGCTTCAAACATGGTATAAATATTATATTATAAATGAATATTGTGCTCATGTTTCACTTTTATCATAATAGAGCTTCAGATTAAGTAAGTAATTTACATCATAAAAATTATGTGCACTTATCCATGGATATAATTGTTTTTAATAAAAAGATTTGTAATTTTATTAGGTCATGTGTACAATAAAGTGGTATCTAACACAATATCTAGTCAATTCACTGCAGCCAACAGCTGGTGTATTGTTATAATAATAGCATAGAAATCTAGGCTCTAAATGACAACATTCATTATGATTAAGGTTTCAACGTAACATTCTCTGGTAAAATAACATGTTCTACTTATTTATTTATTTAATACTTTATTGCACAATTACAAAAGGTGGACTTAATGCTAAAGCATTCTCTACCCGCCAAACCTGTAGTTTAGAGTGTGGTTGGCATGCTATAATGGTACTTAGGTGTGCTAGGTGCACGAGTACAACACCCACAACTGTAACAAAATAGAACCGTTGTCGCGGACACTTACTAAGT
Source organism: Pasiphila rectangulata (assembly GCA_963082625.1). Taxonomy (NCBI): domain Eukaryota; kingdom Metazoa; phylum Arthropoda; class Insecta; order Lepidoptera; family Geometridae; genus Pasiphila; species Pasiphila rectangulata. Next base: position 24,596,562 of record OY720236.1, read on the forward strand.
CATCTAAGTTGACTCATATAATCCAACAAGTCCAACAATCTGCCCGACAATGTTGTGGAAGCTTCAAATATAATATTATTCAAAACTAGACTTAAACGCTGGCTTATCGACAGAACTTTTTATGCCTACGAGGAATTCATAGCATGTAATTAAATACATACAGTCTATTTGTTGTTTTTAAAATATTTATTGCAATTTGAATTAAATTACCTAAGTTTATTATTAAGTTTTTTTTTTATGTTAAAATATTTATTTATAATTCTGAGAATGTATTGACATCAAGAAATTCTTGACATGTATATTATATTTAATTTCATTTAATTTCTATCGATTAGAAATAAGCATAACAATTTATACTATTTTTATTTTATTGTATTTGGAAATGTTTGACGTGTAATTTAACAAATTATGAATAAATAACTATAAATGACTATAAAAGACTATAAATGACTTACTTACACTAAACTAAACAAACAGAAAATTACATTTAATCAAATTACACTTCACAATAGAGCAGCCGAGGGTTAAGCAAGGGGTAGACTATGATGAACCTACGGGTATATTTTATCAAGAATCAAGAATCAAAAAATACTTTATTCAGTGCGGCCGCATGGACCTTATTGACGCGTCACAAATTATAAAATAAAACAACACAAATAAATAGAATAAAGCACATAATTGAATCTGTTCACTTCAGATGACACGCGAGTTAGGAAAAGAAGTGAACAGAAGAACCTAACTCGGTCGTTATAGTCATCATTTAACAATTTTATTTTGTCTTATGTTACGTTTGACGGAGTTGGAGCAGATTCCGTCCCAAGTGGTTTTGTCCTCTAGGTAATCTGATATTTTATAATAAGCTTTATTGCACAGATTGCGTTTAATAATGTTTTTGAATTTATTCAATGATAACTTCTGCAACTCACTTGGGAGTTTGTTGTAGAAGCGTATACATTGCCCTTTAAAAGATATTTTCACCTTATAGAGCCTAGTAGTGGGCACAGCGAGTTTATTCTTATTTCTTGTATTTACATTGTGATTGTCGCTGTTTTTCTTAAACGAAGCAATATTTTTATGGGTGTACAACAGGTTCTCATAAATATATTGACAAGCTACTGTCATTATATTTATTTCTTTAAATTTAGTGCGAAGTGATTCTCTGGGACCCATATTGTAGATAGAACGAATAGCCCTCTTCTGCAGCACAAATACGGTGTCTATATCTGCAGCACATCCCCACAGTAGTAAGCCATAAGACATAATGCTGTGGAAATAGCTGAAGTAAACAAGTCTAGCGGTATCAACGTCTGTAAGAAGGCGGATTTTTTTGACTGCATATGCTGCAGAACTAAGCCTACCCGATAGTTGTTCTATGTGTGGGCCCCATTGAAGCTTATTGTCTAAAGTTATGCCTAAAAATACAGTTTTTTCTACAAGGTTTAAACTTTCACCTTTTAATTTAATCTTGGCATCAGCCTGTTTTACATTAGGGAGAGTAAATCTAATGCATTTTGTTTTATATTCATTAAGTAATAAGTTATTGACATTAAACCAATTAACAACCTCTGAGATTGCATTATTCACCTCGTCATAATCGGTGGTACGTCGTTTCATTTTGAACAAAAGTGAAGTGTCATCAGCAAACAATACAATCTCATGATTGTTTTTGACAAGATGAGGTAGATCATTAATGTAAATTAAAAATAGAAAAGGCCCAAGAATTGATCCCTGCGGTACACCCATTGTAACTACAGATCCCGAAGAACGTTTTCCATTATCAAGAAAGTGGTTATGCTTGTGGTATAAGGGATGCTGCAGTGCCTGGGACATCGATACAAAAGGCTAGCCCGGCACCTAATTAAATTTTAGGAAGCAGCAGTGTCAGCAACTTGTATTAATGCTGTATGGGATTTTTTTTCTGTTTTTATTTAGGGATGAGTCTTGCAAGACTGTCAGTCCCATAGGGAAAACCATACATTATTTATATATCTTGAAGAATCTTGTATGTGAACTTATAAAGCATGACCGCTGCATCAGATATAGGTGCAGCCAGCATACTCTGAAATAAGCCCACATCAAGGACATTAAAACCAAATTTAGTAATCAGCTCCTGTCTCATAGGTCTGCTCCGGGAACACTCCAATACAAGGTGATACGAATCCTCAACAACTCCACATGCTTCACACATAGGGCTTTCTATTTCCTTCATAAGGAACTTAAATTTATTCAGTGGCACGTGCCTGGAGCGTAGCCTGTGTGCAGTAACAATTAATTTCCTACTGAACTTCCGAGGTAGGTTGCTAAACCAGGGAATGACTGGCGGCTCGCTTTGAATGGTTTTAAACCAAATACCCTTTTCTCGAGAAACTATATCAAAATGTTCTTTTCAATTATCTCTGATCTTTCTTTTGTATTTAGGTAAAAAACTCCGAATATTCTGCTTTTAAATATACCTCTATACCATGTGATATTCCCTCTTGAGCCAAGAAGTCGCGACTTCTTGGTTCTTTAGTTCATTCTAAATCTTCTTCCATTCTCCGTAATATCGGCTTACAATCAAAGTGGCCATTGAATACAGTGTTCACTTCTAATGCGTGCATGCAAGGAATTGACGATCAACCCGCATCGGGATACCGTAACGAATGAAGGCCATTACTTCATCAAACGTAGCCCCGAAGCTCGAGGCTGATACGCTTAAGTTTTTACAAGTTATAATTGCCTGTTATTGTGGGACATCTTATGATCATTCGAGATCATAGCGGGGTGAAGGGTCGCTCTATAAAATGTTTTAAACTTCAATTTTTCGCACACGGAACCCTAAATAACAAATACTTCGCAACCCTTAAATGGTTTTAAAATACCTATTGAGCGATGGGAAAATCAGGAAAAAAAAGTTCATCCTCAAAATAATAATTTTCAGCATTTTTTTGTAGCATTATCTCGGCGTGATTATTTTATAGGACCATGCAAAATTACAGCGTTTTAGGACTAATAGAAGACAGAAAGACAAAGCGAAACTATAAGGGTTCCTTGTTGTTTTACGGAACCCTTAAAATGTACAACCTTTCAAATGACCAGTGTGTTCCGTTGGTGGAGCTGTCGACGGTACGGCATGGCTTTAAAATGAATAGTCTGTATTCAGAAGAAGGGACCGGTCAAGGAGCTGAAACTGACTGAAGCGCTGGTATCCTCACGCAGTTATCTTTTACCTACCGATGTGGCGTGCGAGATAATTTTCCCGTCACGTGACTTATATCATAACAACATACAATTGCGTGTAGTTTTTGAATGCTACTACTACTTCTTAAATCACCCTAATCACAAAGATAATTTCAAACAAAACCTAAGGCTAGACAAGGCTATTTTAATTACCAAACAACCATAAAGACACAAAAGAACTCTCCCCTTGTCCTTGGAATTCTGCTGCTTATTAGTAATTGGCCGGGCACTCGCCAACAGTCGTAAAACGTGCAGCTATTCATTTGCAATATGCCCGCCAGCCACGAACAACTTAGTTCCAGATCGTTTGATGCTGTAAATAATTGTATGGAAAGATTCAAACATTGCTTATACGAGAAAAATGCTTAGATGGATTTGATAGATTTGATAGATTTCATTTATTGACATAAAAGTATGTAACACAATAACTTACATAAATTAAAATAAAATCATGCGCTACATATATATACACCTGGCGTAATGGGGACTTGCTTTAGTGTACCCAAGATCCGTACCAATAATTTGTAGTCTTTATAGTATTTTTTTATAATATTTAGTAAGTAGTAAAGTAAGGCCTTTGCATTATATTATAGATGATTTATACAGCGTCAGCAACTGGCAATCATGCTGTACGGGACGCTGGGACATTGTTAGATGGATTAGGCTTGCCCAGCACCTATACCATGTTCTCAGCTTAGTCAGCTGTTAGTCAGAGGAAAGAACAGGTCAATACGTCTGCAGCTAACTAAGCCGCGGGTTTCTTCACGATGTTTCCTTCACCGTTAAAGCACGTGTTAAGTGTGCACATACATTTTACAAGAAAGAAAAATCCATTGGTGCACGGCCGGTATCGAACCAAAAGATTCAAACGTTCCTTCCGACTAGACGACCTTCGGATTGAAAGTCGGGGGTACATACCACTCGGCCAACACGGCTTTTTTAGTAAGTATTAAGTAATAAATACTTAGGACGAGGTAGAACATTTGAAATGAGAAAATATCAACGTTTTTAGCAAGGAGCAGTGATCGATTTGACCAAAGTGGGTTCGAACCCCACTAGAATCGAAAATGTTTAGTTTAATTTTTTTGATTTGTACCAATTTTCAGCTCTGTGTGAATTATTGTTAATCACACTATAATTTTAGCTAATTTGCCCGGCCTAATTGTCCTTTGCCAAAAAGCTCGTTACAGAGCAGCTACAAGACTACTTATTATATCTTAAACTTACGCGGTAACAAGTAAGACTTCTCGCAACAACAAATTTTGCTACAAAGTTCTACTAATGGAACCCCGTGGCGATTTGTTTGTATGTACAATACAAGCTAAAAAGTATGACCTTTTACATTAATTTATTACCTAGAGATGACTTTTACAGCGCCAACAACTGGTATTCATGCTGTACTTCATTATCATGGTTCATGCCGCTGCATTGCCTGGAACATTGTGAGATGGATTAGAATCGCGCAACACCTAAGCTGCGGGTTCCCTCACGACGTTTAGCCTTGACCGTTAAAGCACTTGTTAAATGTACACAATACATTTTTCAAGAAAGAAAAATCCAACGGCCTGTATCGAAACCTCGGCTTTCGGTCGCAAGTCGGGAGTATAAACCACTCCGCCAAAACGGCGAGATAAATAAATAAAATAAATAATGCTGGACAAATCACACAGCATCATCTAGCCCCAAGCTAAGCAGAGCTTGTGTTATGGGTACTAGATGACTGATATACTTAATACATTATACTACTACATAGATAGATATTTTTATTATATGTAGAAAAACACCCAGAACACCCTGAACAAATATCTGCAGATCGTACAGACATTTGGCTCGAGGCTTTGAATCGAACCCGCAACCCCTTGCGTCGCAGGCGGACCTTCGTCCGCTGCGCCACAGAGCTCGTCATCGATAATAAGCAATACAAGGGTAATTAAATAGAAGAGACAAAAAAATGGTACTTAGTACTACGAGTAGCATTACTTTTCTGAAATATGTTACACATGTGTACCCAAAAGACTTGCCAACCTCATGTTCAATTTAGACCACCACGTTGTCGCCATTCTAGGCTAAATAATAATATTTACATGTAGGTTGTTACAACAGTATTTAGTGTCTAGTCACGTGTTAGCACATTACACTCGTTATGTGCTTACACGTGACAAGATATTAAAATGAATAACGATAAAAATTATGGTAGTCAATACATTACACACATCACTATCTGGGTAGTGGATTATTGACAGAATATTGAAATAGGTAGACTCGGGTGGAAAGTCGGCATTTGATAAAAACATTTGTCTTATGGCGGGAATCGAATCCGTAACCCCTGCATCTCCGCCGGCTACGAAACCAACTGAGCTACGGAGGAGGTTACTTTATAATTTACTAGCGACCCGCCCCGGCTTCGCACGGGTGCAATGCTGGTACTAAATATACTACAGAATATACCATCGCGGACGTTTATGTATAGACCATTTTAAGGTGTACAATACTGCAGTACATTATTTCGATCTAACTCGTAGGGTTCAGCCAGCGTTTGCAATGTGAGCGCAAAAACATTTGTTTATTTACGACACCACATTAGAAACCTCCAAAATTATCAGTGTTTCTATATTATATTATGCATGTATTATACATAAAAACCTTCCTCTTGAATCACTATATCTATTGAAAAAAACCGCATCAAAATCCGTTGCGTAGTTTTAAAGATCTAAGCAAATATAGGGACAGACAGACAGCGGGAAGCAATTTTGTTTTATACTATCCCACTAATATTATAAAGCCGAAAGTTTGTTTGGATGGAGGTTTGTTACCTCTTCACGCAAAAACTAGGCTAAGGATTGAGCTGAAACCTTGCACACGTATTGAGGTTGACCAGGATTAACACATTGGCTACTTTTTATTCGGGTACACCGCAAGCGAAGCGGCCGGCAGAAGCTAGTGTATTGATAATTTAACAACGAACATACACCACACGTTCTGATCGTGAGGGGTTTTTGGCATACTCACCACGCAGAACACTCAGTACTTGCAAATCCATAGGGAGGGTTATGTCTCACTCTTATGTGTTTGAATAATTTTGTGCTAATTTATTATATTATGGACAGACTTGATAAAGTCTGAATAAACAAACTTTTAATTTTATTTTGTATTTCATCATCATCATTTCAGCCATATAACATCCACTACTGAATATAGGACTCTCTCGTGGATTTCCATGAGGGGTGGTTGCCATACTCACCACGTTTGGCAGGCGGATTGGCGAGCGCAGTACGGGATGTTGATACACGGAAAGACGCTGCTGCCCATCTTCCGGAGGTATCCCTTAGCAGGCTCTTACTGCATCCGCGGGTATGAGAGAGGAGGGGTAATATTCTACTGCCGGCACCCCACGGCATTTTTTTTAATTATATCCAGCAGTGGACTACGGCTGAATTGTATATACACACGAGTTAATACATTCCTCTAACTCAGTTAACAAGTTGTCAGCGTATTCAGCTGAAGTTCGCGAGTTCAATGGCCGCTTTCGGTAACCGATTGACTTATGCAACGGGCTAGCTGAGTGGTTACGTAAATATATAATGCATTCGAGCTCGCATCTTGGGCGCTACGATCACTTAATATTAGAATTGGAAGATTTGAGCGAATGTATTTTACTATGTTACCGCTCGCCCTGAGAAGCTGAACGGTAGGCGCTAGGAGACTGTATTACTGGTATTACGAGTACTATGTTGGATTATCGGGTATTAACCACGTTAATTACGTGTATTTAGGCCTTTATTTTTTTACCGACGACGTTTTGACCGGATTGCACCTGATCGTGGTCGCGGGAACTTCTGCAGACAATTTTGTCCCGGTCTGGGTGTTTTACATGTAATGATAAGATAAAAAAAAAATTAAACTATCATACATACTACACATTTTAAGCGACGGGCAACCCCTGCGATAGGCATCTTAATAGTAGAACTATGCAGCCTTGGCCTACCTGTCGAGCGAAAGACCGTTCCGTCTAGATCGCATGTTAGTATAACACCTATAGTGTTGTACTTGTAACCTCATGCTGCATATTGGCTTCATTAAAAAAACAGTCTTTTGAGGCCAAGAAAGTCCGCTTAAGTTTTTGAGCTACATTGAATCCAGCCGCTGAAAAGTCATATATAAAATAATGAAAAATGTTAATTGGGACAAACAAAAACAAACTAATTGACCATACATGATTTTTTTATTGTGGCCTAAGCAGCAGTGGACGTCCTACGGCTGGAATGATGATGATGAATGATTTCGTTCGCTTCTGATGACACGCCAGTAAGTAATATACGCGATTAATATCTCACTTGATCGTACTTATTGCGACCAATTCACATCTTTTGAAATATGTTTGACAAATTTTACTTTCAAAATTAACGAGAGATGAACTACTCATTTAGTTAAATAACGGGAATACTCACGTAATGTTATATCGTCGAAGTTTATCCTGACACGTTGCGATTCTTCAAGAAATTACGCGGACGGGTGATTCGGTTTAAAGAATCTTTATTCTCAAGAACAAAAAATACAGTTCACTTATGAGAACAACATAACTTAGTATTATTTAGGCTAGGGTAGAAACAAGCAGAACCTAAAGACTAATAAATACATACATACAGTTTCTAACTACTTCTACTTAGATAATCAATTTACAAAACAAAATAACCGTGATGCGATCTGAATCGAAGTTCAAATTGGATCAATTCATCCAATGTTGATGATTTTCTTGGAAAATGATATTTTTCAACGACACGTTTCATAGCGAGTAATCTCCGTACTTACAAATGAATGTTTGAGGAAGATGGAGCAGAGTTCGTCTCAAGATGTTGGGACCATGTTTCCTTTCGTCCTCATTCTTACCACCCAGCATGTTACCCATTCTCTAAAATAGTTACCCATAACAAGTAGGTAACATTATCGAACAAGCACCGGAGCGACTATGCTATGCCCTGAATTTAATACACCCTAGAGACATCCCCATGCCAAGAGTATGTCGATTTCCGCGTTCAAAATGTTGGTTGCATGTTTAGAGGTGTACCGGTGTACCAGATGGGACCAAGTTGTTATTTTGTGCTCAGCGAAATGCTTGGAAAGAAATCGATCACAGAAACTACTTTCCAAAGGCTGAGTTAAAAAATTCGAAACAAACGTGGAACGGATTTAAACTGTGTAATATACAGAAGCATTCTTGGGTATCGGATTACAGTCTCCATCGTAATCTTTCTTTCCTGTGTTGTTTTTTTTACCTTATGTCTAAATTGTTATGTTCTTTTAATGTGGTGTGCAATAAAGAGTTTTCTATCTATCTATCTTATTATGCTACTTATCTATACATCTAAAACAAAGTCGGGTTAGTTACACCACTTACAACTCGAGAACATCTGGGCCAATTTCAATAATAAAGATTTTTTAGATTCGTCCACGCCCGCAATAAAGGCTATTTAAACACCGTAAAAGTTTTCGGACAAAAATAATTAAAAGGTAAATTCATTTCTCATACATATTTGGGTGTGCCTCTAGCGGTAACGAATTAAATTTTTGGTTGACAATTATTTAGAGGTGGATTCAAAAATATGGCTAAACGTAACCCCCAAGCTGAGTATATTTATAGGTAATTTAGGTAGTAGAGTAGTAGTAAAAGTATAGTAGTTTTAGGGTAGTTGTAGAGTAGTGGTAGAGTAGCAGTAGTATAGTAGAAGTATGCAGTTGATAGAATGCGATGCGAGATGAAGGCGATACGAAGTTTACCGGGACAGCTAGTAGGTCTAATAAAGTTAACTGGTTCCGTGAATTAGGGTATAATAGCCATATGAGGGCCAAACATCATTGTCCCTTAAAAGCCTAGCTAGGTAAATATATGGCACAAAAATCGCCCAGCAAACATTACGTTCACAGCAACAAACTAGTCAAAAGGTGGTTTTGTAATCGGCGTGGCTGGCCGGCCACCATAAATCTCTTATGGCAGCTCTGGTTTTTTTACGGAAGAAAACATGTAGTTTATGTTTTTATTGTGTTTATTATTATTTATTTTGAGCTTTCATAATCCCACTGCTAGGCAAAGGCATCCCCACATTCCCTGTAGTCATCACGATCCTGAGTTTTTATTTCGACCAGGTAGGTACTTATCTAATTCGTCCCACCGTTTCCCTCTATAATTGACTTTATTGTCCCTAGATGTTTGTACTACATAGGACTCTAGGTCCTATCTACTACATATTTATGAAGATAATTCTAAATTGAGGAGAATAACACAACACAATAGGTGTAGTCGAATTCGACCCCGGCAATGCAGTCGCTGTGGTTGTAATTGACCAGAAAATTAAAAAAAATAGTCAATAATAATTTAAAAGCTATAAAAGTCAAGGGATACGATGCTATTCTTTATAAAATTGAGTACGTTAGTTACCCTAAGCAATTCATGCACATTTTATTTCCTTTATACCATAAAATTTATGGTATCGGTATAATATTATATACCCCATACATAAATGTGTAGTAGATATCACAAAATCAAAATTTTGCACATCTGCCGGGCGTCCTCAGCGGCTCAGTTATTTTTTGTTGGTAAATTGACCGTGGATGAGAAACGCACAGATAAGAGAACCTCCCATGCCTAACCGAAGCAGGTTTAGCTACGTAAAGCAACTAATTTTAATTTCGCGCTAAAGTTAACAACCGTATCCCAGGTAACAGGTATTCTAACAAACATATGTATATTGTCGATGATTCTGTTTTGTAGAGGATGTGCCAACTATTTATTATTTCTTACCTTTGTGTCACTATGTTTCACCATTTATAATTTGTAATGTTTGTGTGTGTTTCAAATAAATATTTAACTGCAATACCCACGTCTGCAAAAACCGCGGTCGCGCGTGCGGTCCAATGATAGGACTGTTTAGTCATGTAATAAAATGCAACAACCAAGCCACAGGCATAACCTTAATCGTCTGAAGGCTGATGATGATGATGATGAAGGGACACTGCCTGGAACATTAATATTCGCTTCCGCTCTAGGCCGCGCTGTGGTTGAGCACTATCTCTTCGCAAGTTAAACAACTTCCAAATTGTGACGTGTATTTTGACGTCTACATAAAATGAGAGAGGGGTAACTATAGTTCGTAAAACTTTAGCTTGGTCGCTACGACATATTATGCCAAGTGACACGAATAGGGCTGGGATGTTGAAAATATGACGTATATAATAGGTCTTTACCTATGAAATTGCCGTTCTTCAGTACTGGTAATTTCAAATAAAAAAAAGTTTGACATGGCTTGGTATTTCCAATTCAAATTAATTTTGTTTTAAAAACATGACATTCTTTTTACAAACTCAGTCTTTTGTTTATTGATTAGCGTTGTATTTTCATTACATTTGAACATTTTTCGTCATAATGGGTACCTTAAAAAATCGTGTAATTATGGAATGTGAGTTCCGTCGTGGCACCAACGCGACACAAACGGCACGTAACATCAAAAACGTTTACGGAGAGAACTGTACAAACGAACGCATAACCCGTTATTGGTTTTCCCGGTTCCGTTCTGGAAATGTTGACTTGAAAAATGAAGGTCGTGGCCGTCCGAAGACTATTGTCAACAATGATGAATTAAAGGCGATTGTGGAAGCTGACGAAACTCAATCTACAGCTGAGCTAGCAGCAGCTTTTGATGTTAGCATCAAAACAATATTGATCCATTTGCGACAAATTGGCAAGGTAAAAAAGCTTGATAGATGGGTACCCCACGAACTTAGCGCTGGCGAGCGCAACGTACGCGTTGAGACCTGTCTCGCGCTGCTCAACAGATAAAGAAATGAAGGAATTTTGAACCGAATTGTTACGTGCGATAAAAAATGGATTCTGTTCGACAATCGAAAGCGCTCAACAAGTTGGTTAGATCCTGGTTCAGCACCAAAGCAATGCCCTAAACCAAAAATGATCCCTAAAAAGGAGATGGTCATTGTTTGGTGGTCTAGTGCGGGTGTGATTCACCACAGTTTCTTTATAAAACGGCATGAGCATTACTGCAGATGTGTACTGTAAAGAACTGGAGACAATGATGGAGAAGCTTGCACATCTGCAACCAGCTTTGGTCAATCGGTCGTCCCCACTGCTCCTTCAAGACAACGCGCGACACCATACTGCACAACAGACAGTTTCCTAGCTGCAAGAGCTGGGGTTGGAAGCTCTCCCTCATCCGCCATACTCACCAGACCTAGCACCTACCGACTATTACTTTTTTCAAAATTTAGACAACTTTTTAGTGGGTAAAAAATTCAGTTCCCGAGGGGCAGCACAAAATGCCTTTGAAGAGTTTGTTGCCTCCCGTGCAGCTGATTTTCACAAGAGGGGCATCAATAAACTGCCAATGCGTTGGCAAAGATGCGTCGATTCCATGGGGTGTTACTTTGAGTAATAGAAATAAAAAAGTTTGGAAAAAAAGTACTTGCATTTATTCCATATAAAACGGCAATTTCATAGGAAAGACCTAATAAAAATAAGAATTATCGAATGACTGAGCGAAGCCAACGAAGTAGTTTGAGAAACATGTGGCTGAATGTGTTCGCAATTGCATGTACCGACTGAAGCTGCTTTACAAGGTTCGCCCATACTTAAGTGAAGAGTCAAGAATCATGCTCTACGAGTCGTTGATCTTCTCCAGGTTGAATTACTTAGATGTTGTATTATAGCCCTTGTCTTCTGGACAGAACTGAGAAGTATCAGCTTCTCGACGAGTCCAAAATACCTGACAGCTGTCGCAGCGATAAAAGCTAAGTTTTACGGACTATACTTTAACACCTATGTATGTAACCATTTAGACGCGCAACATTTATCCGCAGGAAAGTCTCGACGAGGCTCGATCCCGCAACCCCGTGCATCTCAGCCGGCTTTTAGACTACTAAGCCACGGAGGACAACGATGGGTACATTACATACAGGCGTCGAGAGATTTAAATCGTTAGATACGCCCTAACCGTAATGAGACCGCGTCGTTTTGTTTCCACACGAAATGAGATATCTTATTTGGAATCAATGTAGGTTGTACCTCTCAACACAGTGTTAGCCGGACGTGGTGTGTGTAAAAGTTCGTGCAATGTGATTGTACAATAAATGGTAACAGTAACAGTTTGGTTTGTTGGCAAAACCAGGGTGCGTGCATCGGCATTATTGTTAATACACATTAACGACTGCCACAGTTTTTAGTGTTAAGGCACCATCTAACGATTAAAAATTGTTGGACAGACGTATATAAATTTACCCATCGTTGTTGCTTTACTGGCAGCGGCGTTACCTCTAGACGGCTCTAGACGTATGAAGGCACGCAAAAAATATGTTTCAAAAATCGGTCTATTTTTTCGAATGTATATTTTCTACTTAGAAAATAATCTAGGTTCGAATGTAAATTTTAGAACCTCCTCCTTTTTGGAGTCGGTTAAAAATGTTCATGAAGAATCTATCATGTCCCTGGCACTACAAAGTTCGTACTCCATGGGTTCAGAGTTGCTGACGCTATATAAATCATCAAGATCGATGTAAAGATTTTGCCTGTATCTCCACAACACGGGTATCCCTGTTGTTCAGTTGTTGAAGTAAATCGTTTCGGGGGTCCTTTACGGTGCCGTTATCTCATTTGCCGGGGGTCGGCGGCGGAACCCGCCGAATAAACTGTACCTACTTCCGGCGCCTGAGTTGCCTCTATACAAATTATTGAAATATTTTACAGTGTCAAAGGTTAGAAGTGGATTTTAATGTTGTATCATATTAGAACACGCCGCGGTTTTACCCGCGTAGTTCCCGTTCCGTGGGAATACGGGGATAAAATATAGCATATATTACTCGCTGAGCTTTCCATTAGTGAAATAATATAAAAAATCCGTTTAGTGGTTTAAGGGATCGGCCAAACCTGCGCGTCAGTAAAGCGGGACGCGGTGCGGGAGCGTCTGCAACGCGAAACTTAACGCGCACGGTGTGCGCGACTCCGGCGCGAACCGCGAACCGCGAACTTCATTTGCTAGTGAACAGTCACTAAAGCTGCACGTCTTTATTTGGTATAACTACTTAATTGTTGTGGTGATGACATCCTCGTACTTACTTAACATCGGAATCGACTCCGATGAGGAATACCTTTTATTACTTGCTCTTGCGGAACAAACCACACGGTAAGTACTGAGAAATGTCTGAGTTTTATACGATTTTTAACTCGCTGATTCTTACCACGAACTTTCGCCATAACATTAATTTGATGTAAATAGGAAAATCAGGACAATTTTACGTTAAATGTATTATCAAAATTTTAACAACTTTACCATCATTTCTCATCATTTCTAATCAAAGTAATAATTTTTAAACAAGCTAATAATATTATGGAAGACAGCTTTCTCGCACGTACACACGTCTGACCACTAGACGCGTGCGTCCCGCTGGATCCCGCTCTGCCGACGCGGCCCTGCCGCTTTGTGGTCGCGTAGGTGTGCAAAGAGCCATAGATAAAGTATGGGTAGCGTCCGCCGCGCGGCAGACGCTCCCGCTTCGCAGTCGCTTTGGTCGCGCAGGTTTGACCGATCCTTAAGCGTGAAAGCGTAACAATCAAACTCACATTTACATATTATATTAATTAGATTTTTGTTTTAAAATCAAACTCAATAAATACTCTATTCAGTGCGGATGCGGACTCATGGACCTTATTGACGTTAATTGATTTTAAATACATACTTATCCTATCATATATAGAAAACACCTGTCTTGGTAATGCAAGCCGCAGATGATGAGCATGCAACCGCTGTTGCGGTGTTTGGATCTAGACACGCGGTGGCGTGTCCGCTGTCCAGCCCAGTTCAAGCAAAGCGAATGGGCGACGACAAAGCCGTGGTGTGTGCAAATTAAACCGTGAGCTTCAATTGATCCTACTCGTTAGTTATCATCAATATTCCTTTAAATTTACTTCAGCTTTATCTACAGAACTTGGCACCCAATTAGATCGCAATTATTTTAACGGCAGTGTCGACAAGACAATAGCGAAATTGACTCCCATTTTCACATATTTATGTTTTTGTTGGGAAGTATCCTCTTGATCGCATAATTCGGGTCTCATCCCAACTGATAAGATCAAATTAATGATTTGGAAAGGGTAATTTGTTGTTACCTAAAATATTGTTGTGTAAAGTAGTTAGATTACCGTAGCTGTATACTCTTAACATTGCAATTTGTGTTAGTTACCGTAGAATCGAAGGCAGATTGTTATAAAATAATTTATTTAATATCGAGTTAATAGGAAGAATTATAATTATACTCATGAAACAGACCACCCGGCCGATGTTCGAATGACATCGTTAGTTCCGTTGGAAACCGGTGGATACAAATTGCAAAGGACCGGAAAGAATGGCGTATTAAATGACGAGGCCCACGACAACCCAGCAGTGGATGCAAACGGGCTGAAATAATAATGATGAAAAATGTAAGCCTTTGCATCTATTATAGATGATTTAGGCAGCGTCAGCAACTGGTAATCATGCTGTATGTAAGCACGTGTTAAATGTGAACTTACACTTTTCAAGAAAGAAAAATCCATTGGTTCACGGCCGTTATCGAACCCACGACCTTCGGATTGAAAGTCGGGGGTACATATACCATTCGGCCAACACGGCTTTAATAATGATGAAGTTTATACGTTAATAGGACAGTGTTTAGTTGGTTAAGTCGCGTAGGTGGAAGAAGGGAAGGGAAGCCTTTGCTTCGCAGCGGGACAGTACACAGGTCACTGATTACAAGATCAAGTTAAGTTGTTTTAAATACTTGAACCAATTCAACAACTAGTTTTGTATATGTATATGTTATCAATTAGGATGTTATCAGAATGTGATCCAGTGAGGTATACCGTATATCCCAAAGGATCGCTACATTCTGGTACACACGGTATACGGGTATACCGAATACCGTGTGTGTGTGTGTATGCTTTCCGGAGTAGCTTATTTGATTGTCCTCAGGTGGAATACTGCTCGAACCTGCACGGGGATTAGAGCGAATCAATTAAGCCCAATTAATAGACATCTGTCTATGTTTCAGTTAGTACGGCTGCGTACCAGTGATTAGAATATGCGATATTATTTATATATAGCAGCACGAAGCATACTAAACGTCCACGCTGAACGCAAGCACGAATAGTTTTGTAGTATATTTTATACTTGGGGTACCTCCCATACACGTAAGGTTGGGATGAACTTTATTTTCTAGATTTTCCCATCGTGTGGGGGTGTCGTTGAATAGGCATCATTTGGGATAAAATCATTTAGAGGTTACGGAGACAATTTTTCGATTTAGGGTTCCGTTTACTAAATATTAAACTTTTTTCCAGCGTCCCCCCTCTGAACTGCTAGCTTTGAAAATCTGGAAAAATCACGCATAATGTTTTACCCATAATCCTTATATAAAAACTATAAGGGTTGAGCTAGCTTTTTTAGTTTCAGAGAAATTATCGCTCAGATAAGTGATTACGGTTTCCCAAACATACCGGAATACTTTGAACCGAAAACACAATTGATTCCCAGTATGTTTTGGTAAACGTAAAAAATAGTTACACCAACTTCTAACAACAGTCTACGGTTAACTTCGGAACTCTACATAGCGCGTGGCTCGACACGCACCTGGCCTTTTTTATTTTTTATTTGATTACAGCAAGGTATTGACAAATGACAGTGGTGATCGCGAGATTTACGCCTGATGCAAACCTGTCGCTAGACACGTAATCCGCCTGCTGGTTTTCTTGTGACTAGATGTTGACATTGGAAAAGTTGCAAGATTACATCAGAAGAATATAGACTGTCAATTTTGAAGATGCACTTATTATTCATTCAGATAATTACTTGATGAAGTTACCCAATCGAAACCGGCGGAGATTGCTGTACTTTAATCAATAACATTATGCGCTAGACTAGCGGCAGCGATAAGATTTGTCATTTTGCTATTTCCTCCGAAGATCGCGTCTGGAGATATCGTCGTATTATCAGATCCAGTTTAAATGTTTGGCGAGAGACTTGAGTTTTATTTATATCAACTGTGCTCATAAGTATTGCATTGAAAGCTCCGAAAGAACGAAATAGGTTAAGGTTGAATATTGCAATCCTATAATAAATATTTCTAGACACAACACACCTAACTAGACCAGTTTTTTCATGTATTTTTAGAGTTCCGAACCTCAAGAGGGAAACTAGAACCCTTATATGATATCACTCGGTTGTCTGTCTATCTGTCGGTCTGTCTTTTATGCCACAACTAATGGACAAAATCTGACATTTAGGAAAACAGTTCTTTTTAAGGTTCCGGACCAAAATGGTAAAAAAGGAACTCTTATAGAATCACTCTGTCTGTCTGTCTGTCTGTCTGTCTGTCACAAATGGATATCTCGAGAACTACTGATGCTATCGACTTGAAATTTGAAATGGTAAAAGACAACACTTTTTTACTAATATAGCATATATAAAAATGTAAAAAAATATTCTTATTTTGATTGCAGGGGGGCGGATAGGGGATCTCAAAATTTTTAAGTGAAGTTACTAGGCCGTGTAGGGTATCATATGAAAGGTATCAGTAATTTGCACATTAATAAACAGTTTTTATTTATTATTTAAGCCGTATTGTTTTTGAGTAATTTACAAAAATGTTGAAAAAACGACCGCCCCCCCCCCCTTATCTCCGAAGTTTGCAGAGATAAACCCGTGATATTTTTATTACTAATAGAAGTGTATGTAAACTTTATAGGAAAATTATAGCGAACTCTCTAATTTGCATAGTTTTTTAGACAAGAGAGGTGGAAGGCGGGTTTTCAAAAAAAATTGTGAAGTTAATAGGTGATGTGGGGTATCATATGAAACGTATTTATTTGCGCATTATTAAACAGTTTTTATTTTTCCTTTAAGCCGTATCGTTTTTGAGTTATTTACAAAATTGTTGAAAAAAATAAATAAATAAAAAAATAGCGTCCCCCCCCCTTATTTCCGAAGTTTGCGGAGATAAACCCATTAATGTTTATCATATTATTATGGGCCTTCATTTAATAAACAGTTTTTAGTTTTCCTTTAGGCCGTATAATAAAGTTTTCAACTTATCTACAATAAAACCGGACAAGTGCGATCCGGACTTGTCCACCGAGGGTTCCGTAGGTATGTGGGAACATAATAAATATTAGGCAAAGTTTTAAAAATGCACAAAAAGATTTGGTCACACATCCAATTTATGACCGCGCGTAGGGTTGCTTAACCTCGATGATTGATTACGTAATATCTATGGACGATTTTTTTTAGATTAATAATGCATATTAAGAGTTTTTTTTTCTGTATCTACAGTATAATATGATATACCTTGCCAGATTTCATAGTTCTAGGTCTTCGGGGGTCTTAGGTCCCTATGAATTTCAATTCCTTTGAGAATGTCGAAACATGCGCTTTTTGCGACATAAACCGCCGTATCTTTTTTTTCCGGTTAACTTAGAATATTGATTTTTCACAGCTTTCTGGTGCCTTATTTCCTGTTGACATAAATAAAATATTGTGAGTTAAGGTTTCTATGTTTTGTAATTTAAAAATTATGGAAATAAATGAATGAGTTTCTGAGTGTCAGACGGACAACAAAGTGATATAAGGGTTCTGTTTTTTCCTTTCGAGGTACTACGGAACCCGAAAAAAGCTAAAAAAATACCGTCCCTTCTCTTTTCTCCGAAGTTTGCAGACAAACACCTGAAAATATTTTATAACTATTAGAAGTGTACGTAAGAGACTCAAGCAGCAGTAGTAGTAGTAGAACTTTTTGTGAAGAGTCCATCCCGGGTAGTACCATAAATATTTCTGCCGCCAAGCAGTAATGTTTGCATTGCTGTGTTCCGGATTGAAGGGTAAAGGGGGCCCGTGGAATTATGGGCACATGACAACTCTTTGTCTCTTGGTGACGGACGCAATGCATTACAGCTCTAATCACGTGATCACCGGGGTATTTCAGTTGTTATAGGCAGAGGTTACCGCTTAACATCAAGGTGGGCCTTCGGCTTGTCTCGTTATTTAGTAGTATAAATAAAGATGTATATAAATTTTCCTGTAGTCTTTACAGGAAAATTAAAACAAACTCTAATTATCATACTTTTTAAGAAATCATCGAATGTTTAAAAAAGCTACATTAGCTCCGCTATCAGACAAAAGATAACGCTGTCAAGGTTAACAAATATAAACAGCTTTTAGCACAAATTATATCGTATGATAGCAAGGGCCCTCGGTGCGCGAGGCCTACTCGATTTTGGGCGGTTTATTTAGTATGTTTTTATTTTATTTAAGATCATACATACAGAAAGAGTATAAAAAATTCTGAAAGTAACAAGATTTTTATATTATGTCTCTTATAGTTCTTATAATAATAAATCTCATGTTCGAATTGACTGGAATTAATGGACTTACATCCGTTAACTGCACTTTATCTGTCTACTAGTATTAATAATTGAACAAATAAATTTAATAAAGAGGATAAATAGCCCAAAGACAAACACGATTTTGGAAAGTTCATTATGAAGTCGGGAAAAAAAGCATCTCTACGAATTTGCCCTTTACGATGAAGATTTAATTAAACTATAGAATTCATTCTTCAGCCAAGTAAAAAGTTTTCAAAAAAATGCAGAGTCAAAGCTTCTTAGCTCTTCTTAGATCTCAAGAACTTCTGCTCAACAGCGACTAACATGAATGTTCTAAATACCTGCACGGCTTTTTCGAGCTCCCTATTCCTTTGCCGTAACGCTTGAAAGAGACTCACTCAGAAACTTCATGAGAAATGCCACGCGTACTTGCATGTGAGGTGTCCATGCGTGTCGTTATCATGTCCCATGCCACCTTTGGAGGAAACTCTTTCTAGTTACGTGGACTGCGAACAGGACGCTGCAGTCGACTAACTCTCACTCTCTCACTAAGTGAATATAATTCAAAGAGTGGCAAACTTGTGTGGCAAACCCGTGAAGTGACGCGAGGTACGGCTTCGCGGCGGTTAGTGAATATGAGATTTCCAACTAACCTTAAAAGCTAAATAACTTTTGATTCTGTAAGTCGATTTTGATGCAGTAAAGACTAAATGTTATTTAGAATAACGCTTGACATTTTTCAGTCATATTATATTAAATCAAATAAGTGGTTTTTGCGTGATACGAAACGGACAAAAATAGTTTTTATACGTTTTATTACTTTTTATTCATGTATCCCACTTATTTATTTGCAAAAATATTTAATGTACAGACGCGAAAGGTTTACGATTTTATTATATGTATAGATAGTTTGTCGCGAGATTAAAGCAGATTAAAGCAAAGGGTATCTACTTTGTTTGAAAAAAAAATCAATTAGAGTTATTTAATTTACTTATTTATGTAGACACGTATATATCGCGACAAGCTTTTATATCACATTAATTGTGTAAAGACGTTTTAAGTTGACATTAAACTTTTATGGATATTGTTTATTTTATTATTTTTAGTACGTTTAAATAGATGGCATGCTTGTCATGTCCTTCGTCGATTACGAGAAGGCCTTCGAGAGTGTTGAACATTGGGCCGTGTTGCACGCTCCCACAACAACATCGACCGCTACGTGGATATTCTCCGAGAGATGTATTCTTCAGCCAGGTAGGTCTGCAGGTACGGGTCCACGATCTCACCGGTCCAGTTCCAATACAACGGGGCTTAGACAGGGTGACACCATTTCCCCGAAGCTTTTTCTAACTGCTCTCGAGGATGTAATTAAATCCCTTGATTGGGAAAACTGCGGTATTAACATTAATAGTGTCAATCTGTCTCACCTACCGGTTTGCGGACGACCTGGTACCATTTGCAGAACATTTTGACGATCTCCAAAAGATTCTCATAGAACTTAGCTTTGCATCAACAAAAGTAGGATTGGGGATAAATATGCCTAAGACGAAGGTTATGGCGAGTCCCTCTTTCAACGCTGATTCTGCTGTCAGTAGGAACTGAGAAGTTGGAGAGAGTCGCTCAATATGTGTCTATCTAGGACATATTCTATCCTTTGGCAAACCACATCAGCCAAAAGAGATATAAAAAAGAATACAACTAAGATGGGCAGCTTTTCACACCTTCTCTCATTAAGACGGTGCTAACAAAAAAGGTTTCATGTAAATCGGTCAACGCGTTCGGTTGTAATCGTCAATTACACAGACAGACAGACAGCGCTATGCATATTAGGGGGCTTCGCCCCCTAATTATTCTCAGCAAGCCCTTTCATTTCGTTTATTACCAACCGACCAACAACGCTGTCCATCTAGTTGGACGGTTAGTATATCATGTTACAGGAGCATTAAGAATAACTAGTCCGCAATCTTGGGTGTTCCGCCATGTTGGATACAGAGTGACGTCATTTCATTTTTGAAAAAATTGAGTTGCAATATTCCACCCGAACAAACATACATACATAGTTACATACATACATGGCAAGCTAAATAAAAGCTTGTATAAGGGCGGTCTCTTGTGCATCTAATAATCTGCCTACTAAAATAGTATGAGGTTTAATTTCTTTCACCCACTTAGAAAAAAAAAAACTTTTCAAAACAAAAGAGAGCGTATATAGCTTACGAGCTTTATTCGAATAAAATGTGTTTTATTTCGTTAATTGACATTGCTTTTTATTTGTAAATATTCGTTAGATTTGATTAAATGGCCATTTTATCCATGTAAACAAACATCCCAGCATTCTGATAGTACTAATCTCCCACCTTGAATCCAGTTAAGATTGTGACGATCCGATACAGAAGTTATAAAACGTTCTTGATTCAAATATGAACATTCGATCACGAAGTCGATAACTGGAGCGAAGCATGCTATCCATCAAAGATATAACTTTAGAATTGGAAATCTTGGACATATTTTCGGGACGGATCTGCTAAATGTGCACAAAGCCTTAGCGTATACGTGAAATTTGAATAGTAATTACACTAAAACGGATCAAGTCTTGCTTGTAACTTTGACTTTCGTTGTTATAATAATAATAACAAGCCCAACCCCACGTCCGTGCTGACCATCTACGCCACGTGAGGGGCGGACACTCGCAACGAAATTACTAAACGAGTGACTAAAAGGGAAATGACAAACCCACGATGATGGAGAGTATGGTCGCTTCCCGGGGGTGATCGCCGGGGCACGTCTGGAGCCAATGCTGGATGTCATAGCATGCAAGTCATCAGTGGCGAGGGTAATGGGCGGCCCTCTGCCGGGGAACCCGAAATAGGTGAGTCCAACAGGAGGTACCTACGACCGCAGGGAGTTTCAAGCCGGAGCACAGCTAGAGCCGGTACAGAAGGACTCAGCAGTACGAGTGCAGCTGACGTTGAAGCAGCGCGACTGGCATAAAACATTCACTGATCGATTCCCTGACATGGACGTCAACAGACAGAGAGTCGATGATCAACGCAGAGCAATCATACATAGCAAACTGTTAACAACAACTTGTATTGCTAACATTAAAACCGAAGTACAATCCTACCTGCAGACACATCAGCAAGAAATAAACACACATTCACAATCAACACAACACAGTCACAGTCAATTTTCAGTCAATTCGAACATGAGATTTATTTATTATAGATTATAAGAACAATAAGAGACATATAGAAAAATCTTGTTACTTTCAGAATTTTTTATACTCTTTCTATAAGATGATCTTGAATCATCGAATATGTTTTTCGGCTAGGGTGCTGCCCGTGGATTAAATTTTGTGACTGATACTAAATCGCACTGAGAGCTGATGAAACTGAAATAAAATATTTCGAAACACATACTTATTTTTCCACTATACGAAGCAGAATAATATGTACCTCATCATCATCATCATATCAGCCCGTTGACACCCACTGCTGGGTATAGGCCTCCTCTTCAGCACGCCAACGTAAACGGTCCTGTGCAAGTCTCATCCACTGTCGTCCGGCAATATATAAGGCATATTATAACAATATGTACCTACTTATATATAATTTTAGGGTCTATCCTTTCTCAACAAAATCATTTTTAGCTTTTTTCGGGTTCCGTAGTACCTCGAAAGGAAAAAACAGAACCCTTATATCACTTTGTTGTCCGTCTGACACTCAGAAACTCATTCATTTATTTCCATAATTTTTAAATTACAAAACATAGAAACCTTAACTCACAATATTTTATTTATGTTAACGGGAAATAAGGCACCAGAAAGCTGTGAAAAATCAATATTCTAAGTTAACCGGAAAAAAGATACGGCCGTTAATGTCGCAAAAAGCGCATGTTTCGACATTCTCAAAGGAATCGAAATTCATAGGGACCTAAGACCCCCGAGACCTAGAACTATGAAATCTGGCAAGGTATATCATATTATACTGTAGGTACAGAGAAAAATCCAAAAACTCTTAATATGCATTATTAATCTAAAAAAAATAGTCCATAAAAAAATTACGAAGTCAATCATCGAGGTTAAGCAACCCTACGCGCGGTCATAAATTGGATGGGTGACCCAAATCTTTTTGTGCATTTTTAAAACTTTGCCTAATATGTACTATGTTCCCACATACCTACGGAACCCTCGGTGGACAAGTCCGGATCGCACTTGTCCGGTTTTATTGTAGATAAGTTGAAAACTATACATATATATACGGCCTAAAGGAAAACTAAGAACTGTTTATTAAATGAAGGCCCGTAATAATATGATACCCCACCTGGCCTAGTCACTCCACTTAAGATGTTTGAGACCCCCCTTGCAATCATAATTAGAATATTTTCCAAAATATTAAATATAAAATTATTTCATAAACATGCAATATTCAGTTATCTAATACCATATCAAATTTCAAGTCGATCTGACAGACACAGACAATACAATAAGGGTTTCTTTTTACCATTTTGGTCCGGGTGCCCTTAAAAGATATTGGCGAACAATGCGTTACTTCTTTGTTTAATCAGATATTGAAAGACATCAGATTTGTACTATTTCTCCCGTTCCTGAATAAGTTAATTCAACCTTTAAGCTGTTTCAATAGCAACCCTACATTGTACACAATAAGAGCTAATATTAAAAATCTGTATCGCTTGGAAATCACAGGTGTACCCCGTCGCCTGTACTATGCGCGCGCGGACTGTACCTATGTACCTGTTATCAGCATCTGATATCTGCTTGCTCCCAGGTTGATAAACGTCAGTGAGCGCCCGAAGCTCACCGGGAATTGTTCCCTGGACCTGTCTAGATAAGTCCTTGAAGTGCTCACGTGAACTAACTTAACGTTCGTGTTTCGGAAAAATAGTTGTCGCTCGAAAAAATGCAATCTAGTAGTTAAAGGATTTTGGACCTTAAAAACTGATTCGTCTTCGTGTTTGATTAAAATCGCTTGTCGTTGAAAAGTTCAGGCTTATATCGCGGTTTAATCGGACTTTATGTGATGAAAATAGTACTAAAGTTGATTTGTGCGTGACCTCGCAAAGTTCTTTTGATTTAACTCTTACTATTATTCAGATTTGTTCTAAATACAAATCGTTTGATCGTGGCTTGAAGCTGTTGAAGTTGCAGAAGCCGCCGAAATAACTTTTTTGTGAGTATTAAAATAGTTTTGCTAGACTACAAAATATGTGCTCTGTTACTCGTATTTTTATTATTATGATATTTTTATTACCGAAGGGCTTATTTAGGCACCTTAGTTGAGAACATCAATACTTTTTGTGCTAATTAGAACATCCAAGTTTCTGAATTATCCGCTAACTACGTTCAAAATCGGCTAGGTCGATACAAATTGAACCGTTTGTTATATTTGCATCTGCTTTGAACGGTTTGTGACTACAGTAAAAGAAAAGAACTACAACCAAGTCTCATTTAGCGAACACTTTCTTAAGTGGATGCAGATTTCCGATCAGAGTGCTTGTTTCCAATTATAAGTTTAAACTAATAGAAAAAAATATCAGTCTCGTTCGTATATCTATACTCTATACTATATATAATATTATAAAGCTGAAGAGTTTGTTTGCTTGAACGCGCTAATCTCAGGAACTACTGATCCGATTTGAAAACTTCTTTCAGTGTTAGGTAGCCCATTAATCGAGAAAGGCTATAGGCTTATATATCATACGCTAAGACTAATAGGAGCAGAGTACCAATGAAGAATGATTCAAATTCGGTGTTATTTTTTTCTTTTGAGAGCTTCCGCTGCGTAAACGGTTAAAGTTTCGCAAAAATAATGTATGACAGAATTATTCCTCCTTAAAATATCTAAAAAAAGCCTGCGATAGCGTATATCTGTTTCTTAAGATTGGTTCACTGTAACCTTTTTATCCTAACCATATTTGTTCTAAAATAATGCATTAGGTATTTGCGAAGGTGTTTTTATAAACAT
Source organism: Pasiphila rectangulata (assembly GCA_963082625.1). Lineage (NCBI taxonomy): Eukaryota > Metazoa > Arthropoda > Insecta > Lepidoptera > Geometridae > Pasiphila > Pasiphila rectangulata. The sequence goes on from OY720236.1 coordinate 24,621,174, forward strand.
GATATTAATCCTTATCCAAATAAATACAATATTAGTACAAGTATTTAATTTAAAACAAAATTGCCTTAAACATCATTTGATTTCAATGAATATCTTAGGATATCGTAGTTTGCAGCAAAATAATTATCTCTAAATCCGAGTGGCCTTCCCCCACATTCACTCAAATTAATAAATGGCACTCCAATATTGTGTTGCTAAGATAGCTTAAACTACCAAATTTATACAACGGAACCAAACTCCAAGTAAAATTTCTTCGCAATAACGTGATTGGTGCTACAGTTTGGGCTGGTCCAGCAGTAGGGCAAACAGTGCTGATACCTCGCATCCCTATGATACCAACGGATTTGCCTTTTAACTTATAAATAATTAAATTTCCGGTGAAGGTATCGTTTGCGGTAACAATTAATATCTTATTAATAAGGCCCACGGTCAAACATTTAAGCACGTAAGAATAGGTTTACGACAAGAGTTTTTTTTGCACGGTGAACTATAATGTTGCCATACCGAGATCTGGTTCTGGTGAAAATCAATATATACTTCTGCCGGAAGAAAACAAAACTAGAAATGTAGTGTACGTAGAAGTATACCTATAAAATAACATAGTTTTGAGTTTTTAGAATAACCTACAATCTACATGATATAAGATTATAAGACCCAGTACTTTTACCTAACGTTTTAAAGTTTCACTCTTACTGATAAAAGAGTGATGTAGGTACCTAATATAACGCTTAAGGTAGGTATTATTTAAAAATATTTTCACTTTCTACGTAAACGAAGTCGCGGGTTAAAGTTAGCGTTAGCCCAAAGTAACTATTCCACGCGGACGGAGTCGCGGGCAAAAGCTAGTCTTGTCGTAAATTCAAAGCAATCGGTGAACTTCGAGTTACGGAGTAAGGAAAATCGCATCTCCATCATGGGTTTTTTTATAGCCGTACCGGCAGTAGAATGTTGCCCTTCCTCTCTTGCCCCTGGATGCAGTAAGAATCGGTGAAAGTATACCTTCGAAAGATGGGTAGCAGCGTCCTTCCGTGTATTAATATCCTGTACTGCGCTCACCAACCCGCCTGGCAAGCGTCACCACGCTATATGGCAAAAAACCCCATGATCAGTAATTAATTAGTTACCAATGAGGGCCTTTGTCCAGCAGTGGACGGCCTACGACTGGAAGAGAATAGCAGAAATAGCAATTGATTAGGCCTGAAAGCGCATGGAACAAGCCAACTCAAATTCGCTTTTACAATATTAGTTAGGAAGATTTTGCTTTCTAAAAAATCTTGAGAATTGTAGCAACATTTACCTCAACCATCATCAGACATAAATCCCAATAAGTCTTGTTTTGGACATGATTTTATTAAGTGTTAGAGATCATGGGATCTCGTTTTAAGACACAAAACCACGGGCGTTATGTGTCATCTTCCGTTTCACAGAGGTCATAGAAGAATATCGCATTCATCACCTCGAAAATTATGTGTTCAGTACAAATTACAGTTACTGTTACCCGTCCCATTGTTGGATAAAGGCCACTGGACTGTTTAGGAACATTCCAGTATTATTTCGCTTTAATAAATTCAATTGCGGGAGAAAATATTCAAAATTATAAGGGACATACAGGACAGGACTCAGATATACTGCAAGACAATTAGAAAAATATGAATAGCATCTACGTCACTATGTCCATGTATATTAATTATGCTCCTAGCTCGACTATTCATCATCATCTCAGCCGTAGGACGTCCACTGCTGGACATAGGCCTCCCCCATGAATCTACAAGTAGAGAAGAGAGAGAATCTACAGTAGTAAGTCTTGGCAGGCGGGTTGGCGAGTGCAGTACTGGATGTTGACACACGGAAAGACATCTTCCTGGGGTATCCCTTGACATATTCTAACTGCATCCCCGGGGAAGAGAGGAAAGGCAACATTCTACGCCGGCTCCCCACGGCAAACTATAACTAAACTTCAATGATTAGATGTACGAGTAGGTTTACACCTTACACATAGCTACGCACGTTCCTAAGAACAACTTGCCGGCGCGTCTAAGTCGATCCACAGGTGCCCAAAGTGTTTTGTTGGATCTTCACAAAGGAGCGGGAGATCAGGCTGCTTTTGAACTTTTGCAGTCTCCCTAAAATAATGTGCTTTATTCTGAATAAATGATTATAATCTGTACCAGATGTAGGGGTTGTTATGATTTATATATATTTACACACTGGCCTGACAATGCTCTCGTATTTATACTCTTGAGCAACAAAATCGACTCAGGACCGTGCGTCGATTTTGTGCAGCGCCGCGCGCTGTGCTCGCGGTTTTACGGCTTAAATTTGATGATGATGATGAATTGCTCAGTTCCTTTGACTTCCGCTCCTGTGTACTTTCCAAGACGGCTAACAAGGAGTGGGCTCGTCTTAAGCCTTTAGCGTTGTTATAAAAATCATAAGAAGCTTGTGGGATAGCAAAATATGTAAAATCTATTTTATAAGCAGCTTGTCGTTGAAGTGTACTAGGAATTTAATCAGCGGAGTCACGTAATAACAGTGTTTTGTACAAATTCTTCTGACAATAATGTTGTTCAGGCCATAATGTCTTGTGTGGTTAGCTAATGATGTGCCTTCTTCATTTAACGAATTGTTAATGAAGGCTCAAGCGACAGAAGATTCTTGTTTTGTTATACTTATTTCTTTGGAAGATTTTCTTTACAAAGCCTGCACTAATGGCTATCCGATAACCAGCGGAATACGTTTCAGGTTTCCGTACCAAAACGTAAGTGTAAAAACGGGACCCTATTACTAAGACTCCGCTGTCCGTCTGTCTGACTGTCTGCCCGTCTGTGGACAGACCGACAGGCTGGTGACAACCAAGCTGTATCTCATGAACCGTGATGCTAGACTTGAAATTCACAGATGATGTATTTCGGTTGCTGCTATAACAACAAATACTAAAAACAGAATTAATTCATTCATTCATTTCAGCTGTAAAACGTCCACTACTGAACACAGGCCTCCCTCATGGACCTACAGCCACGCGCCTATTTCTCTTTACAAAGGGGGAGGGTAGAAAGAAACTGACTAGATGCCAAAATACCTAAAAGTATTCATCATCATTTTTTTCACCCTCAATATTAATATTATATTTCACAGTTATGGACTTCGATTTGGAATAACCTAGGTAGGAACGTTAAATCTATAATACTACACTTGTGAGCAATAAAATCGCACATGTATGATTTTTTAACACAAAATGAAAAAAAAACAAAATATATAATATTTTTACACGCGCATCTCGGGAGCACCTGTCTCGAGCGAAAGCTATTATGTAACTGACAGTTACATAATCGCTTTCGCTGAGATTACTGAAGTAGTTTTTATAAACCCGTTAGATTTTTTGCGTATAGGATTAACAGAGGGGAAGGTCCGTATTTTTAGTAGGCGAAGCCCCCTAATATGCATAGCGATGTCTGTCTGTCTGTGCATGAGACGATTACAACCGAACGCGTTGACCGATTTACATAAAACCTTTTTTGTTAGCACCGTCTTAATGAGATAAGGGTACTGATTGATTTTGGTGACCCTAGGGTTACAGGGACCGGAATTATTGTGACCTCAAAAGGTCAACAAAAAATGACAGTCTTCAAATGGCCGAAAAAAACCCAAAAATGCCGTTTTTGACCTTTGATTACCTTTTGAGGCCTTCGCCCCCTTTTCTGTAACCTCCGTATAATGCTTGTTTGATCGATATTAATAACAGCCAGCAACCGGTAGACGCTTAAAATACTCACAGCATATTTAGTGTTATATTTCACTTTAAAAATAAATACTTATATTTACTTAATTATATGAAAATAAAACTAATATTGAAGTGGGGCTCCCATAACACAACCGTGATGTTAATGCCGTTGTTTGCTCGATATTAATAACGGCAACAGGTATACGCTTGAAATATTAACAGAATACTTACGCACGGAACCCTTTGTGCGTGAGTGCGACTCTCACTTGGTCGATTTTTTTTTATTACCCAGGGGCAACGATTGCGTCTCAAGCTTCCGAACACACAGCTCTGAGACAGGGCTAGGTGTTCCGGAATTATGGTCCGTCACCTAATTTGTCTGACTGCGATCGGATTTTGCAAGAGAAATGGCACCGATGTCTTAGCCTAGGCTACTCAAACAACTTGAATCAAATGAGCTTTTCACTTCTGTCAGAGCTCAAATACTGAATTTATATGCTATATGGTTGCCAGACTTGGGCCTTGACGGAAGAATTATAATGAAAGATCAAGGTCTGCCAGAACGGAATAGAAAGACAAATAAATAAAAGTACAATAGGAGTTAGAAGAAGAAACAGAGTAAAATTAAATGAAAAAATTAGATGAAATAAATAAGAAAATTAAATTTAAACATGCACATACACATACAATCTATAAAAGGTTAAAATGGCGATGGACAGGTTAAGAGAAAGAAAAGAGAAATGGACTAAACTAAAAATGGAATGGTACCCGAGAAATAGCATCAGAAGTCGAGGTAGACAATTTAAGAGATGAGAAGAGGATTTTAAGTAACCCCGACACTTTACCTAGTCTCGGAGGTTACCTAATATTTTTTTGTAATGTTTTTCCTCAATTTTGCAATCTACACATCTTCTTCTTGGGTATATTTGATAACATACATTTGTTCACCCATACTTTCAACCTAACTTTCAATATAACTTTCAGTTTTGCATTTTACTCATAATTTCCTGTCATTTGATACCAAACTCGGGTATATTTGGAAACATTTGATTAATCATCCCTTCTTTTACCCCTCCATATCTTGTAAACTTCTTTACCGATATTGATAGAACAGCTTTAAGAACCACCGCCTGAAAGCCTTCTTTCAAATAAAAAAAAAACTGCATGCAAATCGGTCCACTCGTTAAAGAGCTACGGTGGCACAGACAGACACGTTAAACTTATAACACCCCTCTTTTTTGTCGGGGGTTAAAAAGTAGCCAGTTCAATGTGGATCCGTGCAGTAACCGAAAAAACTTTATGGAAATCTTTGGAGGAGTCCTTTGTCGCAAGACAAGTTGTAACAAAAGCAACGGTTGCCGATATTTAACACAAAAACAAAATAAGAATTATATTATGAATAGTTTATAAAACCTACCCTAAATGTAAACAACAATAAAGGCATTTTAGGGTACCGGACTAAAATGGTAAAAAGGAACCCTAATGGTATCACTTTGTCTGTCTGTCACAAATGGATATCTTGAGAACTATTGATGCTGTGGACTTGAAATTTGAAATGGCATAAGTTTTTCACTAATATGGAATATATAAAAATGTTGAAAAATATTCTTATTATGATTGCAAGGGGGCCGGAAACGGGGGTTTCATAAATTTTAAGTGAAGTTACTAGATCATGTGAGGTATTTATATGAAAGGTATTAATTTGCACATTATTAAACAGTTTATAGTTTTCCTTTAAGCCGCGTATCGTTTTCGAGTTATTTACAAAAATTTATCTCTCTATCTCCGATGTTCGCAGAGATAAACACCTGAAACTTTTATTGCTCATTGAAGTCTATATAAAGATTACAGGAAAATTATAGCGAACTCTCTAATTTGCATAGATTTATGGAAAAGGGAGGAAGGGTTTTGGAGGGGGTTTCGAATTTTTTTTTTGAAGTTTCTAGGTTATGTGGTATTATATGAAAGGTTTTCATTTGCAGATTATTAAACAGTTTTTAGTTTTGCTTTAAGCCTTATAGTTTTCGTCTTATTTACAAAAAAGTTGAAAGAAATAACGTTCCCCCTTATCTCCGAAGTTTGCAGAGATAAACCCCTGAAACTTTTATTGCTAATAGGAGCATATCCGCTCGCGTGCACATGGTAACTAGAGATGCCAGGCATTTTGAAGTTAAAGTGCACATGGTAACTAGAGCTACCAGTCCCAAACAAATGTTTTTATCTATGGTTCTGTTTAGTCGGCGTCTGATTGGCTATTATGGGTGCGTTGACAGTGAAATTTACTATTTCATTGGACAGTAGTTTGCCAGTACACGAAGGAAGAAAAAAAAAAACATCCGAAAGTTTGGTTTGTTTTCACAAGATGTTCGAAACTGCCGATGTAAGAAGTGGTTCCGAATTATTAAATCAATATTTTGTTTTTAAAACCCTGCATTTTTTTATTATATTTAAAGAGGATAATATTAAAAGCTACGTTTAGACAACAAAAATGTGGATAAATGTATAATATGTTAAACTACATCCTTGAATTTGCGCTCTATGCGGTCAAAATCAGCTGCGTAAGTTTACTCTATTGTTTTTGAATACATTCCGGCCACAGATTTAAAATTAATTGACGTACTTAACATGCTTATTTCAAGCACGTTTCAATGACACCCTTTACAGTTCCAATTGGAAAACAATCGTCAGTAGCGATTCTAATAGGATGCCGACCGCACGCTCGAATTCCCGCCAAAGCGCTGCACATTGCTGGAGCATGTTTGCGGCGCGCTAGTACACGCCAGCGGATAAGTAAAGATTACAGGAAAATTATAACGAACTCTCTAATTTGCATAGTTTCTTAGACATAATCTAAAATCATCAGATGGCGCTGTAAAGGTTCTCTAACAAATATAAACCTTTACCATATATATTATAGTATGATGGCACGGAACCCTCGGTGCGCGAGTCCGACTCGCTCTTGCCTGGTTTTATTTTATCCAACCCCTCGTTTGTGAATCGATTTGTAAAATTCTTATTGGGTTCGACTAGATACATTGCCAAGTTGGTGCTATTATTTTCACAACGCAATTTAAATGAATTAAAAGTAAAAAAACTTTTTAACAAACAAGCTTTTATTTAAACGTACTAAAAAAGGATACAATAAACATTTTCCGTTAAAGTTTAATGTCAACTTAAAACGTCTTTACACAGTTTATGTGAAAAACAGCTTTACGCGAGATTAGACTTTTTAGTTATCTCTGGACAGTTGGTTTGTTGTATATTTATCTTATGCCCATTTAATTTACGCTGCTGCCCATCTTCCGGAAGTATCCCTTAGCAGGCTCTTACTGCATCCACGGGCATGAGAGGAGGGGTAACATTCTACTGCCGGCACCCCACGGCATTATGGATTTAGAGTGATGTCGTTTAATTTTTCTAGTAAATCTTAGCGAGGCCTTTCATTTGATACCCATATTATAGGAGTGCATTAAGAATAACTAGTCCGCCATCTTGGATGTTCCGCCATGTAGGATTCAGAGTATCGTCATTTTATTTTCGAATTATTCTCAGCAAGCCCTTTCATTTGATACCCATACTGTAGGAGTCCATTAAAAATAACTAGTCCGCCATCTTGGGTCTTCCGCCATGTTGAATTCTAATTTCGTGAAAACATGTATGTATACAAAATTTTTTGGTTGTAGATTATCTGCTTCAAAATTGAGTTGCAAGATTCCACTAACATAGATACATACAATATATACATACATACATAAGTACGTACATACATAAGTACGTACATACATACATACAGGGCAAGCTAAATAAAAGCTTGTAAAAAGTACTGACGGCTTAATAATCTCCTCCTATTTTTAGAGCCGGTTAAAAATTGTATAATTTTCTGTCATCAAATTTTACCAAAGACCAGACAGTCAACGCGCAACGTTGTCATTTTTCTTGCAAATTCGGTATACTACAGCTTGAATCAATTTAGCTTTCTAATCCTTGTGAGCTGTGACCTAACAATCCTTATAGATCAAGTAAACCAGGTTAATTAGATTAAAACCCTTCTCTAAACGCCGCCAGTGAGAAAATGACGTAGTTCAAATAACTCGAATACTATTTGCAAACAACTTCATCTAAGTCGCAATTCCCACTTTTCTAAATAATCATAACTCTTGAAGTTTACTTCAAGAGGGGATAGAGATTAACCTTTAATATGACAGGTTTTGTGCAAGTAAATAAAGTAGGATAGAGATCTTAAACCAAAAGTTTCTGAACTTCACGATCGCCTTTCTAAAAATTACCGCTGAAGACAACAAGCAAGTTGTGTCTGATGTTAATCAGACACTCAATTTTTAAAGTTGTGTCTGATTGATATCAGACACAACTTTAAAATGTCTTCTTGTGTGTTGTCAGCTTGTGTTGTGTTATTGGTAGCAGATGCTACCAATAACACAAGCTCTGCTTCTTTAGGACTAGACGATGCTGTGTGATTCACACATCCATTCAAAGAGAGATATTGACGTCCTCTCTGTACGACAACTTTTTGTTTTAAAAACTTCCTTGATGGTTCACAGGTCCGTCCTTCGTAGTGAAACCTACCATATTATGTTAAAACGCAGGGTTTTTAGAGTTGATTTCCCACCTGTCAACACATCTTTTGCAAAGCGTTTTTGTCCGTTTGTGTCATGCTTCTTATACAACAAGGTCAGAGCATTTCTTTACATCGCAAACCTTGGTAAGGTTTGCGATGTAAAGAAATGCTCTGCATCAAATGCAACATATATTATTTCAAAATGGTTGTCTACTCTGACTTACGACCGTACTGAAGAGTTACTAGTATCCATATCTTAAAATCTTTGTAGGGAATCTTGTATCTATTTATATTATTGTATTTATTATTTTATTTTTCAGCCGTTACTTTCCCACTGCAGGGTAAAAGCCTTCCTTCCCCTCCTATTATGTAGTATATTATATAATATTTATGTTTAATTGTTTTAAATCTGCCATAAAGTTGGATAAGCCGAGGTAAAACAAGCTTTGATAAACATACCGATACCTGCGATACAGATTTTATCTAGTGTGGGTATCACTGGTAAACAGCTTTTGTTTCTCTCCAGCAGAACAATTATAATAATCCTATTACTTGCTACATGACTATACACCACTAGTATTTTCTTTATTTTATTAGTATGCCTGTTAAATATATATTTAAAAATTATTCACTTCTCCTTAATTAAGTAAGTAGGTATTTAGAATAAGTCTTTTATGTTTTTAGATTAAAAAGTTCGTTTGTTATATTGTTTTTGCTGATAAATAAATATTTTTCATTTTCATTTTCATTTTCAAGAAGTCTGCTTTTCCATCGTTCCACTCTGATTTTATCCGTGTAAACCATGCGTTTTTATATCGGTTCTGTATTTGTTTTTGTGCGACGTGCACTCGAACCTTTTGATGTAACCAGTTCGAGCGCGGCTACCTCCGAAGCTGAATATCGCTGCTCTGTAAATAGCGCCCTCGGAGACAGAGCAAATACACGGTGAGTCCGAGTCAATAAGACTCGACTTCAAAATGTTAATTTACAATTTTTAATTTAGCCCCGAGGCGAGGCTGGGGAACGAGTTGCAGTTTTATGTGGGCTGTTTCCTCCTGGATGTGTGCTCGGACGTTTTGCGGTCTGGCTCAGACTTTAACTACCGTTTGATTGTGTTGTCGATTTTATTCTGTGGCTTATTTTCTTATTTGAACATGACTAGCATCATAAAACTCGCTCTCGTAAAACGATAAGAATGCTTGAGGAACTGGAATTATTTCTATAGTTATCGCAGGAAGCGGTTATTGCAGAATAACCGCTGCCTGATTCAATGTACACTATTGCTTACGTTTCATGAGAATGAGGATGTAGCACGCTGAAGCAGCCTTTGACATGTATTATCAAAGACTGCTGCGCTGTGCTACATCCTCATTGAAGCCTGAATTTTACTTTAGATTAGTCGTGGGTCGGTGCGGATGTTTTTATACCATAACTATGTATTGGTTTGCAAACCTACACCAGGTTTCAAACTTATTTATTTTCCATATAGTTGTTTCTAAAATTTTCATAGTTAGGTTGGATATATATTACTTGGATGTTACCGGCGTTGAGAGTTATTTAACATTACCTAATGAAAAAATATTTTAAGAGACATTAAAGTCTGTATATGAATGCGGTTGTTAGGGTTTCGAATATGTTAACTGAGCCTATTACTGGGTGCTATCTAGCTGAATTAAAGGATATTTTATAAATAAAAGATGTTTCGCTCTGTCCACCATTGATCGTATATATTGAGGTAATGGCGGCATTTTACAAGATTCGAGGATATGGGGATAGGGAACATTCGTTTAACCAATAGCAGCACTGAATTTAAATAATGTCGTGTAATGCGCGTGCGCTGTAATTGGTCGTTTGTTGTTGAACTAGTGATGTGACGAAAAACTAGTGATGCGATCGCGAACATGCCCCCGGCCTTGGAAGCAGCAGGTTTCAATGGTGTTGTAGCTCGGGCTCCTCATCATGCGCGTCTTGGAGAAGGGGACAGATCTTTACATAGGCCCGTCTGGTAACGCCCGAATCCGTTTGAATGTCCGCCACTCTTGACACTCCATCCTTGCCTGGGAATGTTTCGAGCACTCGTCCCATCTGCCATTTTAGCGGTGGCAAATTATTGTCTTTGATTAAGACAAGTGTGTTTGGCTTCAACATCATCGTTCCTTTGTTCCATTTCGTGCGTACCTGTAACTCAGATATATATAACGATTCAGCCGATGCGTGGGAACGTGACTGATGTCATCTCCCGCAGGTGCAGTGAGCGGTCGGCCAATCAAAAAATGAGCGGGAGTTAGAGGACTGAGGTCGTTGGCGTCTGAGGAAAGGGGAGAAAGCGGGCGGGAATTTAGAACAGCTTCAATTTGTGATAGGACTGTGCTAAATTCCTCAAAAGTAAGGTGTGCATTGCCTACTACACGTCGTAAATGATATTTACAGGATTTTACTCCTGCCTCCCACAGACCACCAAAGTGAGGAGAATAGGGGGGAATAAATTTAAACTTAATCTGTTGACTAGCGGCATATTCGATGGTGTCTGAAGGACACCTTTTTAAGAATTTTGAAAAATCATTCATTAGCCCCACAAAATTACGGCCATTATCCGAATAAATTTCTAGAGGTTTACCTCGTCTAGAAATAAACCTATTCAAAGCTAATAAGTAACCCTCAGTAGTGAGATCACTCACTAGCTCCAAATGTATAGCGCGCGTCACAAAGCACACAAATAAGCATATGTATATGCTCGCTTTCGTAGTTTTAGCGCCCCTACCTTTTCTGTTGAGGATGAGAACTGGCCCGCAGTAATCTACTCCGCATCGAATGAAAGGAAAACTGGGGGTTATTCTTTCTTTGGGCAACTGTTTTTGTTTCCCATGTAAGGCGTTAGTATTTTACCATTCATGCGCGTACACCTAACACAAGCGTTTACGGTACACCTAGCTAAGTTCCTACCACCTAAAGGCCACCACATTTCGCGTAAATGGCATAACAATGCCTGGGCTCCAGCGTGGAGGAGCTGTAGGTGTTCGTGACGAAATAATAATTTCGAAAAATAATGTTTACTACATACTAAGATAGAATATATCTTATTATAGCTAAACTCATCCGAGTAGGCTAATCGCCCGCCTACGCGTATAGGTTGTTTTTATCAAGAAATAAATTTAATCTATATAAATTATTGTTGGTAATATTCGCATTCTTACGTAATGACCTGAACTCATTAGTATAACTTTCTGCTTGAGACCATCTAACTAGCCTTATCTCTGATTCATTCAATTCATTAACAGAGAGGACGCCCGAACGCCTAGTCTTTTTATTGCGAGTATTGTGAATGAATCTTAATATATAAGCTACCGCACGCTTCATACGATTATATTGCGAAAATCTATGAAACGGGAAAAGAAATAGTTCTGAATCATGAGTCACGAAGGAAGTAATAGTTATAATCAGGCGAACACTGTAAACGTTTCTCTAATGCGATGAAACGGCGCTCGGCTTGAGTATATGACTCACCTAAACCATCAGGTGACTCTTTAAAAGGAATACGCACCGAGAACCTTCCTTCACTATCGCGCGTAGTAGTGCTGACGAAAGATTCCTTACATGCGCTTTCTTCCTCAGTGCGTGTATCACTAGCCTTAGGAAGTTCTTCGACTTCCCAAAACATGCGTAGTTGCGTATCTATATCTAGCGTATTGTTTGTAGTGAAATGACAATTAATGCGTGTCGATTTCACAGATTGATTTAAGATCGGACCGGAAATAATCCAGCCTAGCTTAGTATTTTGTAGGTAGGGGCCGCAAGGAAGTCTGAATTTACCTTCTCCTAACAAGTCCCAGAACCTATCTGCGCCTATTAACAAATCAACGTTGCTACAATCTAAAAACTGTGGATCAGCCAACCTTATGTTGTCTGGTATACAGAACTGTGCGCTTAGTTGACATAAGGTTGGGATCGTAGACGTTATCTGTGTTAATACACAACAATTAATGCGTGTTGTGTACGTTTTATCAACGCGTGATTTAATTTGAATGCTACATGTTTCCGAGCACTGTATCACCGTATCACTCACTGCTCGTACTTCATGGATAGATTTTGACAATGACGCGTTTATTTTATTACAAAATGATTTAGAAATGAAACACCGTTGGCTACCACTGTCAAGTAACGCGCGCGCCTGATGATAGGTACCGTCGGAGTCGGCTACCTCGACTAGTGCTGTTGACAATAGAACGGATTGTGTATCTGCTGATTTTTTGCATCGAGTTTGTATATGCGCTTTGTTTACTTGAATCGGGAGCGATGAGTCACAGTTTGATGTGCCCTCGCTTACGGCGGATCTCTCGCTCTCGGCCACGATGCAAGAATTATGTGCTACTGAACTATTGTCATTATCGATATGAATTAAAGAATTATGTTTCTGATTACATTTCCTACACGGACCGAACCTACAGAACTTGAAAGCGTGTCCCGAACGTAAACAGTTCTTGCAAAGTTTATTTTCGCGTATTATTGCTAACTTTGATTCTAAATCGCTTTCTATGAATTTTTGACAAGAATAAAGTGGATGAGCTTCTTTACATTTTACACAGGGCGGATAGGATCGAAACTGACGATCCATAGGCTTGTTTGTGGAAACATTGCAGTGAGACGTATTATTTGATCGTGAACCCTGTTTCGTTTTATTGTCAGTTTGTGAGTTCAGTCCTTTGGCATGTGAAAATTGCAATGTTTCTAACATATCAGCCCTGTCCCTCAAGAAGGAAATCAAGTCACTCAATTTAACTCGCTTAGGATTATTACCACTTGTAGACGATAATGTGCATTTATATGTCTCCCACTCGAGTTCAGTGGTTTTGTCTAATTTGGAGACGATTATATAATTAATAAGAGTGTCCCAGGAGTCAGTCGGCTCACCCAGGATTTTTAAGGCGCGTAAATTTTTTAATATTGTGTCTATTAGCATCCTAAGGTGAACAGGCGACTCCTTAGACAGTGCATCGATGGTAAACAATGCCTTGACGTGATTGTGAACTAAAATTCTATTATTGTTATACCTATTTAGTAATAATTCCCATGCGACCAAATAGTTACTGGCTGAGAATTCCATAGATTCTATTACCATTAATGCATTCCCTTTCAACGCGGACTTTAAATAATGAAATTTTTGTATTGAACTAATTTGATTTGAATTATGAACTAATGATTGAAAGGTATCCCTAAACTCGAGCCAGCTCTCATATGCGCCGTCGAAGGTGGGCATGGATATAACGGGCAATTTGACCGATTGTGACACGCTGCAGGACTTATCGGAACCGCTAGTGACCTCACCACATGACAAAAGAGATTCTGCTAGGGCTAATGTGCTATAGTAATGATTTTCAAAAGATTCTCGACTACTTAACTGATCGGGAAGCTCAACTTCGTACACACATTCCTCGATTTTAGATTGAATATCATTGAACTCAGTAAATAAACTAGTAGCTGCTTTGATTCGTAGCTTCAAATCTATACGATCTCGCGAGGCAGATAACGAATTATCGTTTTCTATTAGCGATTGTAAATAGTTCGTAAACTTAGTTAGCCTGCCTTTTACTATGCTGCGTTTTCGAACTAATTCCCGAACTAAATTGGGATTCTCACTCTGAATATTGGGGGATCTATCGCGGGATTTTGACTCTAAATTAACTTTATCTATATTCAAGGTAAGAGGTGATTTATCACGTATTTTAATACTTTCTGTAGACATTTTGGTGGTCGGTGAAAAACAAGAGTACTCACGATTTTAGATGCTCGAATAGAAGACAGGTCAGCAGTGATGGCCACGTCACAAGCCTTTGTCTCGACTATCCTTCGCACGGGTAAAATTTGATAGTTTGAACTGAAACAGCACAGGTACTTATCACAAAGAGAACAGAGAGGTGATAGGGAAAAGAAAGGATGATTGGCCCCACCAGATTGCGTATGATGAAATGCCAAGTAGGTACTCCAAGTTCAGTCCCAATATTGCGCTTGGCCTCCAGGTCTTCTTTGCTGCAGGTAATGAATTTTGCGTATGTCTTGCGAGTATAATGCGTAGGCCAATGGTTGGTGTAGCGTTATAACAAAGCGATGTCCAGTAAGTCCAGTAGTCCAGTAACGGCTGCTACGTGCTTGTCAGTTTTCCACAGGATGTTGGCTCGAAGATTTGGCGAGGAAGGACCATATGTATATGAATGCGGTTGTTAGGGTTTCGAATATGTTAACTGAGCCTATTACTGGGTGCTATCTAGCTGAATTAAAGGATATTTTATAAATAAAAGATGTTTCGCTCTGTCCACCATTGATCGTATATATTGAGGTAATGGCGGCATTTTACAAGATTCGAGGATATGGGGATAGGGAACATTCGTTTAACCAATAGCAGCACTGAATTTAAATAATGTCGTGTAATGCGCGTGCGCTGTAATTGGTCGTTTGTTGTTGAACTAGTGATGTGACGAAAAACTAGTGATGCGATCGCGAACAAAGTCCATGTTGTTATTAATACTTTTGCGTGAAAAAAACAAAAGGGACATATAATTATAAAAATAAATAAACCTATTCACCAAAACAATTTAATCTATCCCAATCTAAGCAATTACTATCTTTCAAAATTCCATAGTATAGAGGTACAGTCGGTCCTTACTGTTTTGTTACGCGCGCGCTCTAAATACCCACCTTATACCATAAAAACCAACCAAAACTAAATTGATAACAAACCAGCCATTAGATAAATAATGTCATACCAACAAGCCCATATCCATAACCCTGAAGTGCAATTACCGCAAACGCACTTTCAAAGCCAAAATATTGTACATTAGCTACATCAGAGCACATGACCGAAGCTCACCCGTAAAAACCGTGAACAAAAGTTAAGTCGCCGTGGCCGACATCGGCCTGGAAGACATCATCATCATAAATAGTGTTTTTGCGGAGTGATATCAGGTTTGTTGGCCATGAATGTTACCCCTCCTCTCATGCCCGTGTATGCAATTAGAGCCTGCTAAGGGATACCTCCGGCAGATGGGCAGCAGCGGCTTTCCGTGTATCAACACCCATACAGTGCTCGCCAACCCGCATGCCAAACGTGGTGAGTATGGCAACCCCTCATGGAGATCCGTCAAGGAGGCCTGTGTTCAGTAGTGAACGTTTATCGGCTGCAATTACCAGGTTTTAGGTACTTATAAAATGCGAATAAATAGTTGTACAAACTATTTGCGGTTCGTAACACCCACTTCTACTTTACAGTCATCATATTATAAGCAGTCAACATCAATGCGTGCTGAACATCGACCGCATAGTTAGCACGATCTGATTAATTACGCGCGTTTGTTAACGTTTAACTTTTTGTAATCATTTATGTGCTTGGTTACATTAAAATCCTGATAACATCCTCAATAGATTCAATAATATGTGCAAATATCTGCGTATTCAAATTAATTGCATGAAATGACTGCCATATAAAATAATGTTCAATAGTCGATGAAATGATTTTAACATGTCTACCTCAACCGCGCGACCGTCAAAATGTCTCTAACAAAATATGTCCATTTCAGAAATAATTATTCGAAATGCTCAATGCAATGGGAGTGTGGTTTTAAACATAGTTACTGGTCGTATTATATTGGACTGTAAAACTTGATTCAAGGCTTTTGTCAGCCTAGCGAAGCTTTTACTAAAGCTTGTCTCATAAAATACCTACATGCTGTTGTGTAAACAAATCATTATCGTCTCAGCTGTAGGAGTGAGTCCACGTCCACTGCTCGACATAGGCCTCCCCATGGATCGCCAAAATCATAAGAAGATTGTTGTCATATTCGCCACGCTTAGCAGGCGGGTTGGCGAGTGCAGAAGGAGACGTTGATAAACGGAAAGATGGTGCTGCCCACCTTCCGGAGGTATTTCTTGGGAAATATCCCAACGCTGTTAACAACAGATTAAAAGGCCGAAGTCCGGAATCAACGTCTGCCTAATTAGCAAATAATAATCGAACTGTATTGTGCCTGAGTCGCGGTCGTGCCTCATATTGATAAGGGAGAATAGCTTGGATTTTGTTTGTAGAGTTAGGTGTTTGAACGCATTGGCCTGTGCCATCCCTACTTCCCTACGAATATATAAAAACTAAAGTGTGTATGTTTGTTCCATTTTCACGTCAAACCGGCTGAACGGATTTTGGTGAATTTTACCATAGAAATATATTGGACCTTAGCTACTTTGCGCGAAAACGGAACTGTAAGGTGTTGAAATGGGGTATAAAATTTACTAAGGGCAAAGTGTATTGAAATGAAGTTAGATAGATAACTATGTATTGTACTTACCACTCGGCCAACACGACTTTCAATCCGAAGGTCGTGGGTTCGATACCGGCAGTGCACCAATGGATTTTTATTTCTTTAAAAAATTATGTGCACCCTTAACACGTGCATTAACGGTGAAGGAAACATCGTGAGGAAACCCGCGGCTTAGTTAGCTTCAGACGTAGTGACCTGTTCTTTCCTCTGAATAATAGCTAACTAAGCTGAGAGGATGGTATAGGTGCTGGGCAAGCCTAATCCATCTAACAATGTCCCAGGCACTGCAGCGTCCCGTACAGCATGACTACCAGTTGCTGACGCTGTATAAATCATCTATAATAGATGCAAAGGCCTTACTTTATTGTACTTAACTTAATACTAACACAAAAATAATATAACATAGAAAGAAACTTACAAAACTAAAAGTAGAAGTACAATGGGCGGCCTTATCACTATAAGCGATCTCTTCCAGGCAACCTTAGGATGGATAAAATCGACGAGAATGAAAAAGGCACGGTGTCGTCATAAATATTTAAACTTAAGTACTTAATAAATATATACATAAGTAGGTATGTCCCTATATTCAGCGACTATACATAACATATAAATATATATATATATAGATAATAATAGATATATAATAATAAACTTGCGCAGCTTATAGAAATAAAGAGAGGAAATAATAGCAGAACCATGCGTAGAGTAAGAGGCAATTTATTTACTAAATATAACGTAAGAAACGAACAGGATTTAGACTACAGAATCGAACAACACACACAAAAAGTAAAAAGCCAGCAGGTAAAGTTAAAAGATATAGTGTAAAAGATATAGTCTTTGGAAAACACCAACCGAAGTCATACCTATTGTGGTCGGAGCTACAGGTATAATAGCTAAAAGTTTAAGCAGGTATTGCGACAAACTAGACTCGCACATCAATATTAAAATAGTTCAGAAACAAGCAGCCATTCATACAGTCACAAAGTTCTTGGGGATACAGTTGTGGTCAATCGGGGGGGTAAGCTCCAGTAGAAAGGAATTTCACTAACTACATTATATACTAATATGAAATGCAACTGATAAAAAAAAAGATTAAATAACGTTAACCAAGTGACAAAGAGTGGTTGAACACTAGGTTTTTGAAAATGGGCAATTTAAGTTATACTTCTTGTAGTAATATTTTCATGCATTCCAGTCTAATACTACACGTTTTATTTATTCTGAACTAGGTATATTCTGGAGAAGTCGCGGGCACCAGATAGTATAGAATAACTGCAATAGCTGTTTAATATATTTTAGAATCATTTCAGTAACACTCAAAGCGGCTACATTTATGTACCCGTTAATTTAAGCGCTGGGGACAATTCTCGTGATTCGTGATTCTGCGTGTTATTTCGTCTCATGTCAGTGTCTACTACGAACTTGTCACATCACTCTAAAAGTCTACGATCATCGCGACAGCCGGTTTTTATTTGTATTATGATCGGTTTGCTAAATTTTGTCTATCGTGGAATTACGAGAATGCAGAAAGTTCTACAATAGAGATTTTGACACTTTCTGTGGAAGTAATGTATGCCCAAAATGTATAGTAATAAATTCCAGCGTCGATTGAAATGATTTATACGAGTAATAATCCAAGCCTAAAGTGGCAATGCCGCAGGTGCATAATTATATATTTTTTTTGTTTATATGGAGTAACTTAGCCAAAAAAAACGACAAAACCTCAGACCAAGCAGCGGGGAGAAGCTAATGAGAAATTAATGTAATATGTGTGATCTACTATTTATGCTCTGTATAACCAAATGCAAATGATTTTTATCGACGCTGGGTATACATCGACTGAGCGTATATCACTGGGATCGCCATGCACGGGAATTGGCACCCAGGTCGCGACTGACTCGCCTGGTTTAATACTTAGCCTCATCGAAACGTTGGTTTTTAATTAATTCTGTCCAAAACCGCCCTTTCATGTGGCTTTAATGCAATACGTATTGCTGAAAATGTAGTTACACGTAACATTATGGTCAGTTTGCAATCCGAAAGGGGATTATGAGTGATGTGTGCAAATATGCGTGATATTTATATAAATTTTCAGACTAGATAATAATATGATGCGATTAATATTACGATTAATATATTAACATGCTGAATAGTGACCATTTTTTTTATTTGATTGTAAAAATGTGACAAAATAAACGTTTCTTTATCTTTAATATATTACGAATATATTAATTGCATAATATTATTATCCTGGCTGCAAATTTATATAAATATCACGCATATTATTTAGGTAATTGTAACTACTGCTTTCAAAGTAATCAAACCAATCAATTTCTCATTACTTTAGTTATTTTCGCAGTTTTATAATACCTATTGTACCGCAGGGCGACAATGGATGCGACTGGCACAGTGATGGATTGTACAAAAAAAACATAGTGTACCTATATGAAAAAACACTTACATTGATGAAAAAATTACTAGATGGTTTATAAAAGGTACTGGGTGTGTGTATTCGTACTTATGTGTGTATGTATGTTACTAGCCAATCCGCACTAAAGCGGGCCGGCCACTGCGAGATATGATGGCTCATTAATTGAATAGCAAGCCTTAGGCGCAAGCCAAACAGAAAGGGTGCGGGGCGGGTCAACCTTTGTTTTTTATATCAAACTAGCTGCCCGCGATAAGTAGTGTAGAGTAGTAGTAGTAGTAAGTGGTATTAATAGAGTTGTAGCAGTAGTAGAAATCAAAATCAGTACGAAGTTCACCGGGACACCTATTTAAAGGTTATACAACTTTATTTCGTTACCAATCCAAAAATACACAGTAACAAAATTGTTCGTAGGAAGATTAAAATAGGGTGACATGTTCATTGTTGAACAAACCCTTTAAATAAAAGAATAAAACAAAAAAAGATTAAAATGTGGTACTTAACAAAAACGGCTACCACTTGGCGGATAAATCTTTTTCGCTAGTTTACAGAGTTAGATTCAGATTTAATTTATTTATTTTGAACCACTTAAAACACAAATATTTTACAATAGAAAAAAAAACTAAATTCTTACAAACAAACTAAGCTAAAAAGTTTAGAAACTAATACCTGTTATTCTGTTTTGGTACACGTAAAAAACACACACCAACTCCTAACAGCAGTTCTTCGGGGAACTACCTAACCGTACATGTCTCTTGGCCCGATACGTCACTAGTTTGACTAGAACCTAAATAATATATTTTGATATAATGTTATATTTTGCGACAGAATCAACTAGTTTTACCTCCTTGCTCTAACTAAGTTCTAGACTTGTGATGTAGACGCAAGGGATCTCTACCTTGTAGTTAGTAGGTTAATATATTCTCGTAAAAGAAGATGTAAAGCTTTATTTGATTGATTACGGCCGATCGCACGATCGGCTGGTTCTGTCTGGCATAATGCCGCACCTGAGCTTTGGTAATAAGAATCTCGGCTGTTTATTTCATAAATGTCTTCTCGTATGACAAAATAAGCTTAACTGTTACTTTAGATATAGATAGTTAGAAAATGCTTTATTGCACACCTTAAATATAAAAATAACAACAGAAAGATAAATACTAAACACAAAGTGACAATTGGCAGTCAACTGACATAACGTCTATAATAAAACATAATATAGACGTATATGGATTTGAAATATATGATACATAGGTCACACAGGTACAAACACAATATAAACTATTATAGGTAGGAAAAAACCCAGACCTGAAATTAATGTGAACGTCATACATTTGTCCTGCGGCGGAAATCAAACCAGCGACCTCCTGCGTATCAGTCTCCGCGCGCACTGCGCCACGGATGTCATACGTTACTACATAAACGCTGCAAACATTTAAGTATTGTAAATAGCTAAAATTACCTCAGTTGGCATAACACGGTTAACAGTGCCCTGAACCGCGCTATGCCAACATCACTAAGCCTCTCGACTTATTAAGAGACGTGCCACGTGACCTATCACGTGATCTCTAAGTATGATACAAAATTCGCAATATCTGCCACATGGACCAATATAAGCCTAATCATCCGTAAAATAGCGAATAGCATAACTACGATGTCATACCGTAGAGGTGAAGCAAGTACCTAGTAATTTATTGGGAGCTCCTAATTGGCTGCGGTGTGGCGTGATGGAGTGGACCTTATATGGCCCACTAGAGCAGGTGTGCTTAACCTTTTATTTACGAGGCCCTGTAGCTTACCATTGTCAACCTATGACTCGCTAGGCCCAAAAACTTGACATTGCGTCAAGTTTTCGGGCCTTACAATGTGGAATGAGGAAAACCTATTTGGTAACTTTCCGAACTCACACTGATTCGCGAAGCCCGAATATTGCGTAAATCTATTTGTTAGGGTTCCGTACCTGGAAAGGAAAAAACGGAACCCTTATAGGATCACGTTGTTGTCCGTCCGTCTGTCTGTCAAGACCCTTTTTCTCAAGAACGCGTGGAGGTATCAAGCTGGAATTTATATGAAATACTCAGGTCTACTCTCTTAGAGCTATGAAAATCAAACTTCTAAGCCAACGTAATCAAAAGATACAGCCGTTTATGCCGCAAATTTCCGCAAATTTTCGACACTCGCAAGAGAATCAAAACCTACAGGGTACTTCCCGTGAACTCAGAATCTTGAAATTTAGTACGAAGCAATGTCTTATAGCACAGATAAAGGAAAAATTGCGAAAACCGTAAATTTTTAGTTACATCATATAATAATAATATTTTTAATAATTTTAAACTTACGATTTTTTTCCTGAACGCGAGGTATTAAATTGAAATTCATATCAAATACTCAGGTCTTATATACCTACAGGTTTGTACGGAACCCTCGTTGTGCAAGTCCGACTCGCACTTGGCTGGTTTTTTTTTATAAAATGGTTCTTGCCAACCAATCTCTATATAAAATCCCTTCAAAGAAAAGCAATTAGTCTTAGTTCAATGCCTTATTCAATACACATTGACATACGCACTAAGAATTCATATGAGTGTCTAATTGAGATGCTAGGCTTCCTGTGTGTGGGTGGACTGTATGAGGGGTTCTCCAATCAATTGCGTCATACAGCAATCAAATCAAGACTTTTAAATGCTGGATGGTATTATTTGTTCCTACTAGCTATCGCTTTTCTTTCATAATAGCTGGTGTTAGATTGTAATATATTTATTAAATTTAATATATCTGTGATATTCAATTAAGTTTCGAATATTAACTGTATATATCAATGATGGACGACATCGTTATAACCTGAATGCGATTGGCTCAACATCGGAAGGAATTGCAAAACATGGAGGAGGCTTAAACTACACCCAGCAGTTGACGCAAGATGAAAACGTTTATGATATAATAATATAGTAAGCGCAATCACTGTTTGTAATTACATTTTTTGAATCATTTGAATTTGGAGCGAGAGGGAGAGCCCTTGTTTGTTTGCGAGGTCGCAGGTGTATATCTTAATTATGTAGGGGTAGTGTAATCCTTATAACCAGCGGGCCGCAGTTGACTACCGCTGCCGGCAGAAACTTTGCGGCATCATAAGTATCTATTAAGTGCAAGCGCCTGTCACTAACGGGGAAGAAGCTATTTGGGTGGTTTTGAGTTGAACTTTGCTCTCAAACAAATTCGGTCTACGCAAATAAAACATTACATTTTCGACAGTATTTTTTACACACATGTTTTATAAGAAAGTATGGATGGACTGCGTAAAACACATGGCTAGAAAAGGTGTGAATGAGAATCTAAAGACTAAAGCTAATGTGCAACCCGTGGGCTGCACATTAGCAAGCTTCCAGGACTTAGGGACTTTACCAAGTTCCAGAGACAGGCGAAAGAGTCGTGTTAAAATAGGAGACGGTAAAAGAGGAGTATTATAAGAAAGACTGGCTTCAACAATCTCAAAACAGGGATGAGCGGAAGGAGGTGATAGAGGCCTTTGCCCTGCAGTAGGAAACATCAGGCTCATAAATAAAACAAGTATTTACGATAAAACTTAAAAAGATGATTTCAAACATTGCAAGAGGTCCAAAACATAATAAACAAAATTTTGTAATGAGAGGTACAAAAGTCGTAACTAATAAAGACTGCCCCGACAAAATTCCATTTTAATTCAAGTTCTTTTTTAAATTAATATTGAATTTTGCCGGCGGTCAATACACTTGTTGATTATTGTACTGTTAGTTCTAAATTTGCCTTTTTTATTTTTTTTTGTTATCCTATTGTGTTCCACTGCTGGGCGAAGGCCTTTTGTCCCTGTGGGAAGCGGTATCCCACCAATCTTTTCGGAAGATGTCTAAATCATCCCGCCAACGCCTTCGCGGCCGACCGCGACCACGACTTTGTTGTGGTAAGTTGTGATATTTTACTTTAACTTGGTAAAATTATTTTTATATACTCTTTGAAGTAGCCAATTAAGCTACCTAATAGTACATTTGATCGCGTGTGGTTAAAATTTACATCTACGAAAAAGCGGGTTTAAAAAACCCTTTCTACAAATTTATTTATGCGACAGCCAATTGAATGCCCTTTGCGTGCCTACTTAGGTTTTCATGGGCACTTTACTTTAAAATGGGCAAGTTGTAAACGCAGGTCCCATGCACGTTGGCAGTGTATCTAATCTACGACACGAATACTTATCATAGAGTCTGTCTAACCCAATGATGTCATCGCAGGCAGTACACAATGAGCAATGTTTAATAATATTTTCAAAATAAACCGACCAAGTCCTTCAGTGGTAGTTTGAGATCCTTAGTAAAGCACTGGGGATTTCACAGGACAAAACACCATTCAAACTCCATCATCGCCATCATTTTAGCCCGGCATCACCCACTGCCGGGTATAAGCCTCCTTGCGCTTTTGCATTTGAACTTACTGGGTTGAAAAACATTTTTTTTACTATTAATACTTATTTTTGTATATATATACGTATATATTATATACTGTTGATTTCGGGATTTAAAGTTCTTGTTTGTAATTATTTGTGTAATAGATAGGATATCATGGATCTTCCGCTAGCTATCTAGACACAACGATGAATGTACGCCATGTCATATTTGCTTCTCGAGGTTGATTTAAAATATGACAAAGTCAGCGTGTACGTTGAATTACACCCTCAGGTGGCTTCGTTACCGCGAAGGGTCCTCCACCACGAACAATAGTGCCGGTTGTGCCAACAATAGCACGATATAACTGATCCAGGCTTGTGTCAAGGTCTATGTGAAGCGAGAGAGTTAGGTGACGTTTTAGAATGCGTGCTTACGGTGCAAGCGAAGAGAATCGGCTTCGTAGCGACAGAGCTTTAAGAACTCGATTTGCTACGTAACTATGTGAAGCATTGTGTACTATTTACTCGAAAGATGTGTCAAAAACTCATAGAACACGAATTAAATTTGCCAAGAGTCGTAGAACATCGTGTAAGCATAACGCCAGCAACGTACAGCATGGTCTGATATATATATATATATATATATATGTATATATATTTGCATGCAGTTTTTTTTTATTTAAAGCAGGTTTTCTGGCGTTGGTTCTTAACCTTTTGAGCGCCATAGTCACCTATACATGACAAGCACTTGCGGGTCCTCAGCGCCAACTATAATAGTTAACAAAAAACCCGGCCTACAAAAATATTAAATAAAGATATTGAAAAACTATTACTGGTATTTTAAGTCTACATTTCCCAAATAAGAATATCTCAGCTATATCTGAGTATAAAAAAACAAGTCTCTTAGAGCTGCCAATACTGAGAGATATTGAAATAAAAATGATAGATTTTTATCCAAGCAAATACTATGCCCAGAGCGCCAAAGTCGTCTATAGTTGACCACTAGTGATGTGATACAGGAGGCATAGATTCATTGAAAATTATTCAAAATTCGATTTAAACGTATTATTTTATCTTTTATGTTAATCCGTTAATGATATTTGAATAAAACAAAAGGTAAAAAACATAAACTGTCATCAGCTACACCAATATAAAAATCAAATCAACCTGGCAAAATAAATCTGATAACTGAACTTTGGCGCATCCCTAATACGTCACCGACAATCAGTGTCCTGTGCGCCATGGTCACGAATTAATGACAACTTGATGACGTCACATACGAGAAGCAAAAAAATAGTGCAGTGTAACACGATCGATGGATGCCTCGGAACTTCGCATTTTGGAAGGTGTCGATGATGATGCAGAGATTTCGGAATCTGATTTTTGAAAAACTATGTTAGACTGATAGATAAGTGAATAATTATGTCAAATTTTTTGATTTCTATAATAAGTACCTTTATAAGTACTGATTTTTATTCCATGACAAAGATTTTAATACCTATTTTAAGACATCACATATTAGTGAGAATAATAATAATTATGTAAGATTTATAAGTAATTAATTATGTACAATTGTTCATTTTGATAATATACATTTACAAATAAAAAATGAGTTTATTATTAAAGGTATGAAGAGCGAAGATTGCTATTTCCATTCTCATTCTCAAAATCATCTGGGAGCACCATCTCAAACCTCATTCTCATCACGTTTTTCATAACTTGACCTACCAAAACAAAATATTATGTTTCATCGATGTCTGCCTATTTCGTCTATATGTAGAAAATCGACATCTATTTCGAAATCGATACTCAGCGTGCGACACGGCTCGGCTACATCTCTAGGGAAGTTTCAGAACCGTAGGTCACCTGCGCCGTTGTCGTCCAGTCGTGACAATGACGTCATCGCTATAGCAAGTAGTGCTGTGCTCTACTACTATTTTACTTGTAATGTTTGTTTATATCTATGTATGAAATTATATTATTGTATTGAGAGTAGGAGATAGCACAAGATTAAAAAAAAGTTCCCAGATTTTAAGAAGTTGTTTATTGCATGAAAAACAACGAAATCAAGTGTCTATGTGTTTCGCGACAATTTACATTTTATCGACTCATGGCAGCACTTTTTTTTCGTAGGTATTTTTGTTCACTTTGTGCTTTGGCGTAGAGGACAGGGGAATGCGTTTGGGGCGTGGCGCTCAAAAGTTAAACAGGTTTTATCAAAATCGGTTAAGAATTTTACAAGATATGTAGGAAAAGAGGGGATGAATAATCGTTTTTTTTTTCAAATATACCCAAGTTTGGTAACAAAGGAAATGATGTGTAGAATGCAAAAGTGAAACTTACATAGAAATTTGTCGTGTATCGGCCGATTTCTATATAAGTTTCACTTTCATGATATATGGGGGTTTAAAGTAGGGGTGAACAATCGAATGTTTTCAAATATACCCAAGTGGGGTATCAAATGAAAGGGCTTGCATACTGAGGGCAACATTACAAAAAAATGTAGGTAACCTATGAGACCAAGTAATGTTCGATGGAACTTTCAGCATTTTTATAAAAGAATATGTTGTTTACGCACATGGTTTGTTTCAGAGTCGAGGTGTCATCGGTATGGTGTAGAGCCGGCGAAATGGTGCTGAGTGTGGTAGCGCTGCTGGTTGCCGGGGCGTCAATGTTGCAGGCTCTCGAGATATGTAAGTCCTAGACTAACTCACTCAAGGATTGTTAAACACGCAGGACCATGCTGAGCTCGCCAGATTAGTTTCGGTAGTCGATAAGGAATCGTAGTAAACAAGACCGCTCTTTGTAGAAGTTAGGTGGTAACTATCCAAAGAACATCATCTCCTCCGTAGTACTGCGGTCCACGTCCACTGCTGGACACGGAACTCCTTCATGGATCGCCAAGTACTGATCATGAGGGGGTTGTTGCCATACTACCACGCTTGGCCGGCAGGTGAGCGAACGCAGTACGGCAGGCTGATTACATATCTAGCAACAGCGGCAAACCTCGATCATAGCTATCAAACGTCAATTTTGATTTGTCTTGTCTTTTTATTAGGGTTCCGGACCAAAATGGTAAAAAGGAACCCTTATAGAATCACTCTGTCTGTCTGTCTGTCTGTCTGTCACAGATGGATATCTCGAGAACTACTGATGCTATCGACTTGCAATTTAAAATGGTAAAAGACAACAGTTTTTTACTAATATAGCATATATAAAAAAATTAAAAAATATTCTTATTTTGATTGCAGGGATAGGATAGGGGATCTCAAAAATTTTAAGTGAAGTTACTAGGCCGTGTGGGGTATCATAATGAAAGGTATTTATTTGCACATTAATAAACAGTTTTTAGTTTTCCTTTAAACCGTATAGTTTTTGAGTTATTTACAAAAATGTTGAAAAAACGACCGTTCCCCCCCCCCCCCTTATCTCCGAAGTTTGCAGAGATAAACCCGTGATACTTTTATAGCTCATAGAAGTGTATGTAAACTTTATAGGAAAATTATAGCGAACTCTCTAATTTGCATAGTTTTTTAGACAATGGGGGTGGAAGGGGTGTTTTCAAATTTTTTGGAAAGTTACTAGGTTATGTGGGGTATCATATGAAAGGTATTTTTTGCACTTTTTAACAGTTTTTAGTTTTCCTTTAAGTCGTATAGTTTTTGAGTTATTCACAAAAATGTTGAAAAAAATAGCGTCCCCCCCCCCCCCCCCCCTTATCCCCGAAGTTTGCTGAGATAAACCTTTTTTAACTTTTATTACTATTAGAAGTGTATGTAAAGATTAGAGGAAATTTATTACAATCTCTCTACATAGCATACTTTTTTAGAACTCATCAAAAGTGTAAAAAATCTACATAAGTTCCGCTATCAGACAAGAGATGGCGCTGTCAAGGTTCTCCAACAAATATAAAACCGCCTTTGTCATAAATTATATTGTATGATGGCACGGAACCCTCGGTGCGCGAGTCCGACTCGCTCTTGCCCGGTTTTTTATTTTATAACTTTTTGTGTTTTTGGTTTTACACAATTTGGCCAGTGTCAAGTTATGGCTGGCCATGTTGGCGGCCATATCTGAATTAGTTAACAGTTTAACAATTTTGATTTAGTTAACAGGTGTTGTTGTGTGATCGTTACAAAGTTAATTCACGAATTGACGTTTGACAGTGATGATCGTGTCGCGTGATACGTAACCAGCCTGCGGAATGTTGATAAACGAAATGACGCTGATGCCTATCTTCCGGAGGTATGTATACCTTGGCAGAGTCTAACTGCGTCCACGGGCAAGAGAGGAGAGCCAACATTCTACTGCCGGCACCCCACCATGGCTAGTAGTCGTTAAAAATCGTAGTATAGGTAAACGATAAGAAAGCCTTTTGTAGAAGTTTATTTTTAGAATTAAGATTTTTTTTAAATCATTTTATTAACTTAAATATCATAAAATCTGTCAGAATATTTATTGATTCGGACCGTGTATTTATTATATCGTGTTATTTAATCTACCCCACGAGAATTGGAGTTTTGATATTAATCTCCCTGACAAAGTGAGTTGCAAGCCTAGTCTGTATTTGTTTGACGACAACCAAAGAAGCATTGTAAGTTGACGTAAAAAATGTGAGATTTTCAATTCGACGTACATATATATTTTTTTATGTTTGTGTGATCTTTTTGCAGAGCTGTTCAAAAGTTTAAATGCGTGTTTATTTGTAAAAACAAAATTGAAGTAAAATTGATGGTTACTCACTAAACTTTTATCTGGTAAAAAATTACACACTACGTAGTTCTGACCTATGACGCATCTAATTCTTAGTATATTTTTCATATTATAGGGAATATTCAATTACAAACATTGCTTCAGAAACTGAAAAAAACCATAACATCTTGAAATGTAAAATTTTTTGTAGTGATGGCTGAAGAATTTGTCGTTTTCATTAAAAAAGAGAAAATATGTTTCTACTAAACCAAACAGATGGAGCTGGCAAGCGGAGAAAGCAAATTTGTGATTCGTCACACTACTACTCTATACACTACTACTGTCATTGTCAAATTGTGTTTCCTACCAGTAAAAGAAAACTAACGCTATCTATAGACGTTTGAGGTAACAATTTTTTTTTTAGTTTTTATTTTCAAATGAAAGTACCTCATTGCCTTTATAACTTTCCAAAAGCCCAAACTGAAGACTGCATGCAACATAGCGTCAGTGTCAGAACCATGCAGTCATTGTCTTTGCATATTTCATTAGAAAGTTGCAGGCTATTAGGATGGTTGACCACAGTGTTAATAGCTGTATTTATTGCAGCGTTACACACACATCTGCAGTTTCATTTCACTTATCTTTCAATAGTAACGTGTATTTAAATGCTATATACATCAAAATCATTTAAGCGTGCAAAAATACTTTTACCCCGTTATATTAGTAAAACAAATTAACAATCAGTAAACCACTGTTTATTAATTAATTCCTAAATCAGAGAAATTAATTTATTTATTGACGCTGTATAAATCAGACTCATTCCCGGTCTCTTCTAAACCCCTATTCAAAGCCAAGAGCGTATAAGCTGACGCCGTACGGGCGAATTGAAAATGAATTTTAAACAAATGACAATAAAGCACATTGTTTAGTGGCGTCCTATTAGTGCACGCGCCTAGGGGAGCCGGCAAACTGTCGAATTATATATTCCTTGCTGCGATCGTCGTAATTATTACAATTTCCAAATTGAAGTTGCGACTTTCCCAAACTTTAACTTTTGCCGGGGTCGACAGTCGCGAGTAAATAACGTATTTTCTTACATGCTCGTGTGCATAGAGTAAGACCTTTCACAGCTACTAATTAGATGATTAATACAGCGTCAGCAACTGGCATTCATGGGTACGGGCTTGCCCAGCACCTATACCTTCCGCCCAGCTTAGTTGGCTATTAGCCAAGATGAAAGGACAAGTCAACGTCTTAAGCTGACTAAGCTACGGGTCTTCCTCACGATGTTTTCCTTCACAGTTAAGAGCACAAGTTAAATATGCATATATGTACATTTTTCAAAAAAGGAAAGTTAATTGGTGCATGTTGCACGTCCGTTATCGAACCCTTGACCTTCCAATCGAAAGTCGGGGGCACGCACCTCTCGGCCCACAAGGCTCTATGCATAATATAAAGGTGGTATTTGCCGATTCTCACGGGGGTTCGATGTAAGCCGCTGAGCCGGAGGCAGCCGAATATAAGCCACTCACGTAAGCTCTGGATTTATTAGGAGAGTGCAATGAATTGATCGCTGCATTCATTTGCAGAGTTCACTTCAGTGTATTACGTCACGGCAGTGCCATGTCTGTTAGTTTCATCATCATTTTCCTGTCTGTATCCACACTAGGTAGAGTTCCAACCAAAGCTTTTAATCGTGCCTGACACCAAAAACTGACATTGTCTTTTTATGTGTGTTAACATTACAACACGCACACTGGTTTTGCCAATAAAGAGGGGAGGAATAATCGAATATTTCCAAATATACCCGAGTTTGGTATCTAATGAAAGGAAACAATGCGTATAATGCAAAACTGAGGAAACACATTACAAAGACTAATTATGTAACCTCCGAGACTAGGTAAAGTGTCGAGGGTTAAATTTGGCAAGGTATATCGTCTTATACCGTAGATACCGAGAAAAATCCAAAAACTATACGCTTGCAACGGAATCATAAAAAAAAATCTTCCTTAAAAAAGTACGAAATCAATCATCGAGGTTAAGCAACCCTACGCGCGGTCATAACTTGTATGGGTGACAGAATCTTTTTGTGCATTTTTAAAACTTTTACTAATATGTAATAAGTTTCTTCATACCTACGGAACCCTCGGTTCAGGTACAAGTTGTTATTAAAAACACTGTCGTAAATGAATGAAAGGCAGTTTCAAAATTAACGAAAACGAAGTCGCAGGAAAAAAGCTAGTGACAGTCCAATTTTTACTTAATGTCGACTCACTAGATAAATAATTTAAGACTAGTGTTTATTTTAATGACATACAATTATTGAAATTGGCCGGCCCAAAAAGGTAGCTCTCTAAAATATTATGCCGATGCTCAATCGTTAAATACAACGTATGAATAATCATGAGTGATATAATTTGCTCGGGAGCTGGCGTCCATTGTTCATGTTACATCTATCTCTAGTAGAATCAGGCATGTTACGGAGCTTCCACTCCGACTCCGAAAGGTCTGAACTTTTGATTCTGATTGATTTGAAACTCCGACTTCAGCTCCTCTTAATTTAGAATCGAAGGTTTACTAAAAAAATCATTAAAAATCATTTAGTCAAGTACTTCATTTTATTTTTAGTTTGTCACGTAAATTATCTAGAACTATTGGACACGTATTTTTTATTTTTTAACGCAATGCAAAAATAACGGCTATATATTAATCGAAACGTAGCGTGACCTCACGCGCCGACACTTGCTTCGGTAGAGTTTAAGACTATGCTCTGACGTCACGGGCTACCATTTATGCCGCAAAAAACGCATGTTTCGACATTCTTAGAGGAATCAAAATTCATAGGGTACTTCCCGTAGACCTAGAAATATGAAATTAAATTTGAAAAACAAATCAAATTGACGAGCTCTATGGCGCAGGGGGCGAAGGTCCGCCTGCGAGGTTGCGGGTTCAATTCCCGCCTCGGGACAAATGTCTGTACGATCTGTAGATATTTGTTCAGTGTGTTCTGAGTATTTTTCTATATATAATAAAAAATATCTATCTATGTATTAATAATGTATAAAGTATTGTATATCAGTCATCTAGTACCCATAACACAAGCTCTGCTTAGCTTGGGGCTACATGATGCTGTGTGATTTGTCCAGCATATTTTTTTTATTTTATATCGTCTGATACCGTAGATATTGAGAAAAATCCAAAAACTATACACTTGCAATGGAATCATAAAAAAAAATCGTCCTAAAAAAAGTACCGAATCAATCATCGAGGTTAAGCAACCCTACGCGCGGTCATAACTTGTCTTGGATGGGTGACCGATTCTTTTCAACTTGACTTAGTTGTAAGCATAATTTTATATTTTTGTTCATTCTTCGTAATTAGTGACAAAATGAACATATTTTACAAGTTACAAGCTTTTATTTAACCCGTGTTTGATGATGGAGCTGAAAGATGGCTATGATGCTCTTAGTAATTATACAACATTACCCTATCGAGTTTGGGCTCGTTTGATTCGTCTTGACTAGTACATTGGTCCTAGATGATAACCAGGGTCTGATGATGGAGCTGGAAGGTGGCCATAGCAACTCAGTTATTAAGCGATTTTAACTTTAGTTCTTTTTATTAACATGTAATAAAAATTATATAAAAAAATAACTTTACTTGTGTATCTTTTTATCTAAATTTAAAACATCCAGCTCCCACCCCGACCCCGGTAAAACCGCCTCCGTAACACCCCTGATCTGAGACCTCTAGTAGGGATTTAGGCACCTTCCATTATCCACATCATCATAATCAGCTATAGCCCGACTTCACCCACTGCTGGGTATGATAGGCCTCCCTCAGTTTGTTATTATAATAAAGAATATTTTTTTTGCTTAATGAAAAGATATAACTTATGACATGAATTAATAATTAAAATGTATTAAAATGGGTACGGCACCCTAAAAAAGAATAACAAAACACATTGAAATTGAAGAAAGAAAATTCTGCTCTGATCTACTGAAAAAATCTCCCGCCCTTATCCATCGATAGATGACTATAAATTATACTTTCGAAAATTTCGGATACAGCATACAAACTTGGAGAGTTTAACTTTATAATCATCATTTCAGCCGTAAAACGTCCACTCCTGAACTAAGGCCTCCCTCATGGATCTCCATGAAGGGTAGTTGCCATACTCATCACGCTTGGCAGGCGGGTTGGTGAGCGCAGTATGGGATGTTGATACACGGAAAGACGCTGCTGCCCATCTTCCGGAGGTGTCCCTTAGCAGGCTCTTACTGCATCCACGGGTAGGAGAGGAGGGGTAACATTCTACTGCCGGCACCTCACGGCAAACTTTATAATATTAGCTATTTATTTGGTCCATGATATTAGTAAATATAATTCTCTAGGCCTTTACTGATATCGTGCTTGAAAATTTAAGTAACCACTTAAAACGTGGACAACTAATAACTGCCTACGTGACAGTGAGTTAGTTGTTCAAAGCACCTGCTGGCCCCCTCGGTTAGTTACTTCACCGGCAATCATTGGTGTGCTAAGTGTAGGTTTCAACGTCAAAGTACTATGTCAGTTCCGCACGATCGATGTGTATTCATAATAGATGTATTAAGATACGAACCGACTGCTGTTCTACTGTTTACGGTTTAGCGTTGTATGATATAACGTTATCTCATCACTGCCATAGTAACCTGTCATCATTTCAGCCGTAGGACGTCCACAGCTGAACCAGGGCCTCCTTCATGGACCTCTATGAGGGGGTTTTTGCCATACTCACCACGCTTTTGCTACGCGTAGGCGGGTTAGCGAGCGCCGTGCGGGATGTTGATAAACGGAAAGACGCTGCTGCCCATTTTCCCGTGGTATCCCTTAGCAGATTCTTACTGCATCCACGGGCAAAAGAGGAGGGGCAACATTTTTCTGCCAGCACCCCAGTTAGTGTTATAAAATATGTTTTTGATTTGTGTAGAGGGCATGCGACTCTGGTATTAATAAATTGGACGAATTCTTAACACATTTGAAAATTTAATATGTGTAATTATTTTGTGGGATCTCACCGCTGGGCAAAAGCCTAATAGCCACTTCCAATCATCCACGTCGAAGACTCCGATCTGCCAGTGTGTGCTATGTGCATCCAGTTCGTCCCGATATTGACCGTTAGGCTTTTTTTCGACCCACTGTGTGGTACCATAGTACCACATCATCTTATACATGTGTAAACCGGACAAGTGCGAGCTGGATTCGCCCACCGAGGGTTCCGTAGGTATGTAGGAACATAATAATTATTACAAATTAGCTGATCTGATTTAGTAAAAGTTTTAATAATGCACCAGATGATTAGGTCATTCATCCAATTTATGATTGCGCGTAGGGTTGCTTAACCTCGATGATTGATTTCGTACTTCTTTAAGGACGATTTTTTTATGATTCCATTGCAAATGTAAAGATATTTTTGAATTTTTCTCTGTATCTACATATAAGACTATATACCTTGCCAAATTTCATAGTTCTAGATCAACGGGAAGTACCCTATGAATTTTGATTCCATTGAGAATGTCGAAACGTGCGGCAAAAACGGTCATATCTTTTTTTGTGTATAACTCGATACCTCTACACATTCTCGAGATAAAGGGTCTTGACAGACAGACAGACATACGAACCGACAAAACAAAGTGATCCTTTAAGGGTTCCGGTTTTTTCCTTTTGAGTTACGGAACCCTAAACATATCAATTTAAAGGAAAATGTAATTTTGGCTTTTCAATATAAACTTACTAATGACACATTATTTCCACAGCTTCACATTATAATTTAATTATTTACAAAGCCTGTGTTTGTACTGCAGTCGGTTAACAGCTCCATGCACTGGGTAGACACCTGCAGTTTATGACATAATATGTATGCATCATACATCCGTGTTTGACGTCGGGGTTCACATGGATTTAGTTAGGAACACGCTTAGCTCGTTGACGACCTCTACGGCGCTGTGGGTGGGCGGAATGCGAGAGTGCTGTCACGTCAGTGCATCGCTTATTTTGCAGGTGACCAGAGTATAACTGTCACCATCAGCGTGTCCCACGCATAAATTTTGTCACACGTTGACTGCGATGGTGGACACGTGGACGCCGCCGGAATACGTGGGAAAATTAGTACTACAACCTCTCCATACCGGGTCGAAGGTCTAAAGGAGCGAAGTGGAGGGAAAAAATATGAAAAGCTGACACTACCATGTGTGACGCATAGCTTAGAAGAGAGAGGGTTGAGGTCTGTGACGAGGGTGGGAGGGGTCCTAAAATTCGTGACGTCACATTTCCATATATAATTTAAATTAATGGAAATAAAAATAATGTCGGAACTGCTGTTTTGATGTCGTAATTTCTAGATGTGAATTTGCAAAATTTGTGCATATTAATAGTGTGACGGCACACAAATGTGACCAGCTGACGACGAGGTGGGAGGGCCACTGCTGGACAAAGGCCTCCCTCATTTATCACTTGAGTACTGATCATGAGGGGTTGTTGACATACTCACCACACTTGGCAGGCGGTTTGGCGAGTGCAGTACGGGATGTTGATGCACGGAAAGACGCTGCTGGCCATCTTCCGGAGGTATCCCTTGGCAGATTCTTACTGCGTCCACGTGCAAGAGAGGAAGGGCAACATTCTACTGCCGGCACCCCACGGCAAGGCACGGGAGGGCCATAATATTACAGAAGTCCACTGGCGGACATAGTGCTGCGACACTGCGTTCACAAACTCGCTTCCAAATGTTACAGCACCTCCCAGTCTCGGTAGAGGCTCACTGATAATGATCATTATCGTGAATAAATAAAATTGGCCTAGATAATAAATGGAAGCAGGAAGCCCGCCCCTACTCAAATTATGTATGTCATAATTTCGAACGACCGGCTTGTTTCGAACCCACCAATTAATAGAACAAAGACATGTCTAGACAGTATGAGTAAGTTTAAGTAGTTGTATTAATCCCCCACCCTGTCAGCTTGTACCGATGTGAATACACCTATTAATTGCTAAGGAATGCGACGTAGAAACGAAACTGGAGTTAGGCGGCAAACGCTGCTTCGAATTACATGCGACGCGACGACGTGTGTAATGACTTAATGAGAAAAATAATAACATAATATTATAAGACAAAGATACACAAAAAACACGTAAAAAACCCTAATCTATACTAGTCTTAAATAAAGCGCGTAATCGTATCTTAAATGCCTACTTGTATTTCTAAAGCTGTCCATTCATAAATGAGTACCTATCGCTTCTTTAACTCGTACAGTTCTATAACGATGACAGTTTTGAGTAGTACGCGCGGTCAATCAACAAATAAGTTTCGTTTCTATAACAACATGTGCAGTTGAAATAGCTATTGTAATCACGAGGTATCGATTTATAAATTTCCATCGCTAGCTTTTTAAATTATAGGTTTCAGTGTTAGTGTGTTTGTAGAGATTCCTAGCGCCGACGCGGAGGGTTTTACGACTTGAATAGAACACACGTAGAAAATGTTTCGAAAGCTAGACCGATACCAGCGTTAATGGATTAATCTAAGCCCTTTATATGTAGTTGCTCTGTTGAATAAAATTGTAAAAAAAATACAATGATCGTCAAAACGTCAGGTAATAATCATCATCATCATTACAGCCGTAAGATATCCACTGCTGGACATAGGCCTCCCTCATTGATTTAGAGAACCAAGTGCATGAGGGGTTTTTGCCATACTCACCACGCTTGGCAGGCGGGTTGGTGAGTGCAGTTTGGGATGTTCTTACACGGAAAGACGCTGCTGCCCATCTTCCGGAGATATCCCTTAGCAGATTCTTACTGCATCCACGGGCAGGAGAGGAGGGGTGACATTCTACTGCCGGCACCCCACGGCATATATAAATATAGTAGGCAATAATAGCAAGGTAATAATAAAGTAAGGTAATTACGCGATAAAGTTCTGCTAGTTTTTAAAGTATGTCTATAGATCGCGAAAGGAGGGTTTATGTTTTGTCGATGTGCGTTGCTCGTCTATCGTCTGTAATTCAAAGATTTAAATCGTTAGATGCGCCCGGACACCAAAAACTGTGGCATTGTCTGTATATGTGAGTTAACAATAATGCCGAGACGCACGCATACTAATTTTGACAATTAACCAAACTGTTATTGTTACCATTTATTGTGCATTCGTATTGCACGAAATTTCACATACAACGACGACGCATTCCAAATGAGTGAGCTCACTCACGTTTTGTTTCCACATGAAGGGTAAGGGCGTATCTAACGATTTGAATGTTTGCTTTAATTGTGTTATTGTTGTTATTGGCCTCGTAAGATCGCCCCGGGCATTTCAGAGGAGACGCCCTACAATAAACGCGAGTCTTTCACACTCTATGCGACTATGCAACTCTGTGGGAATTCATTGATGCACTTTGCGGGACGCGTTGTTAATAACCTTTGAA
Organism: Pasiphila rectangulata; assembly: GCA_963082625.1. Classification (NCBI taxonomy): domain Eukaryota; kingdom Metazoa; phylum Arthropoda; class Insecta; order Lepidoptera; family Geometridae; genus Pasiphila; species Pasiphila rectangulata. Next base: position 24,657,761 of record OY720236.1, read on the forward strand.
CAGCTGAAATAACTATGGCACATAACTCGATGTTTAGTTAGTGGTGGTGAACAATCCTTTTGTTCATTTCAATACATCATACACTAGTAGTTTTTTTTACGATCAACAATTATGTTATATATCTTTTTTCTGTGTTTATACTCTCATTTTATTCTGCTTCATTAAAAGAAGGAAAAATGTAGGTTCCCAAGTGGTTCATATTTTTTTACACGTCTACACTTTGGGAAGTAAGTTTTTGTGATTCCCATAACAAGTGTTACAAGATCTTAGTGGTACATACAGGTTGTACCCTACAAAAATTAAAGAATAATTTCTGTAAGCACATTCTTATCACTGAAAATTACGATTTTTTTTTAATTAAAATTACAAACACCTGTAGAAAAATCACGTGGCGGAAATCGAATTCGCAGCCTTCTGTGTCTCAGCCGGATATCGAACTAACTGCGCCGCGGGGGTCGTCAAATTCTTCTTTGCTCTTTCAGCCGTAGGACATCCACTGCTGCTCATTGATCACTAAGTACTGATCATGAGGGGTTGTTGCCGTACTCGCCTCGCTTGGCAGGCGGGTTGGCGAGCGCAGTACAGGATGTTAATGCACGGAAAGACGCTGCTGCCCATCTTCCGGTCGTCAAATTAATAAAGGAAAATTGATTACGCTCTCATGTACACCCAGTAGGTAAGTATAACGAGGTACAAGCAAAAAATGCAACGCAATGCCTTCTAACAGAGATGATTTTATAGATGTTTGTTAACATTTCTTTACACTTTTGCACTTAGGGTACTGTTGCTGCATACACGAGTTCTGTTTAGTTAGCAGAGGCTGTGTTTTGTTGTTGCATGCTGTGACATCCTGTAAGTGGAGGAACACATTGTCATAAGTTAAATTAGTTATAAGTTTATATTTTATTGTGATTCTTTTGTTGGGTGTCCATAAATAAATAAATAAATAAATTAACCTGGATGTATGATGTGACCCGGATGTAGTGAAGGTGGATTTGGCAATTGATTTTCCATGGGGTCGACGTACCATGTCCTGCATATGCACCACAATTTGACAATCCCCGTTAATCAATAAGTCAGCTGAGACTTGGCTTTTTAGGGTTCCGCACAACAAGGACAACAAGGAATCCATATAGTTTCGCTTTGTCTGTTTTCGGCTTCACGAAGACACCATACTTTCTTTATTTATCGTGTAGGACCCCACACGATGATATGATTTTAATCAGAAACCTCACTCATTCACTTCTATGCATAACAATGTATTTAGGATGGTGTTGCGTGTACCGCGGTACTGCAGTGCGTCAGGTATGTTTGCTCAAGCCCGTACCAACAGTTTTTGTGCGATATGGCGCAAAAACACAGCCTCTGCTAACTAAACAGAACTCGTGTATGCAGCAACAGTACCCTAAGTGCAAAAGTGTAAAGAAATGTTGTCCTCTAGTAGGTAACCTTATACAGAAGACAACATTTCTTATTATTAAATTGTTTATTCTATGTCGTAATCTATAACGGTCTCGCCGTGGGGCGCCGGCACTAGAATGTTGCCCCTCCTCATGCCCGTGGATGCAGTAAGAGCCTGCTAAGGGATAAGGGATGCGGAAAATGGGCGGCAGCGTCTTTCCGTATATCAACATCCCGTACTGCGCTCGCCAACCCGCCTGCCAAGCGTGGTGAGTATGGCAGCTACCTCTCATGGAAACCTATGAGGTCTTTGTTCATTAGTGGACGTTTCATGGCTGAAATGAAAGGTCTCGTAATTGTCTGAAATAAAACTATTTTATTGATTTACTAGCTGTCCCGGCGAACTTGGTACCGCCCTACTACTACAACTACTAACTCCTACTACTTTATACTTCTACCACTTTTCTACTACTACTCTACAGCTACTTACTACTACCACTATACTACTACTGCTAAAATATAAACATCTCAAGGTTAAGATTAATTACAAATAAAACTTTCTGCTTCCAACCGCAGTACTTGGAGATCAATGAGGGAGACCTTTGTCCAGCAGTAGACGTCCTACGGCTCATATGATGATGAAACTTTCTAAACGTACCTTCAAATATTTGATAACCAAAAAATATCATCACATCATCCGTATAAAATGGGAAAATAAATTTACGTTTTAATTGTTTTATGTGTAAATTTTTACGATATTTGAATCGATCTAGCCGTTCTCGAGTTATAGATTTTTTTTTATTTAACAAGAGGTGGCACATTTCGTACGGAAATGTATTTTTTTTAATGATTTCAGTCTGAAAATTTTCACATAGTATTTTGAGTTGTTAAGAGCAGTCATAATTGTTTTTGACTACACACAGCCAGTATTGAAATCCACGCGGACCAAGTTTCGGGCTTTAGACGAGTTACCTGCTTATGAAATTTGCAAGGAATTTCAGCTTTCGTTCTCGGGAGTGAATCTGATGTTCTTTGGATAGATTTTCATTAAGGTAGTCTTTGAGAGAACATGAATTTTTGGTACGGAGCTTTGATCTCAAAATGCCTGATCTCAGACGGTCTCTCACACAGACAGACACACATAGGGGCAAACTTATAACACCTCTTTTTTGTCGGGTTTAAAAGTACTCGTAGATAGTAGAATAAAAATATTGTTTTACCACTTTTAAATTGGCATGCAAAAACAAATATAAAATACATAAATATATAAATTTGTGTTTTTTTATGATTATAGAATAAATGAAACCCGCCAAGACAGAGTCCGACTCGCGCACCGAGGGTTCCGTACCATCTAACAATATAACTGGCGCTGAAGGCGGTTTAAAGATAGATAGCCAAAAAGACTTTATACCGTATCCTATTATATAAATGTGAAATTCCCGAGTACAGTAAGTACATAAGCGGTTTTCTCGATAAATCCGCAACAAAGAAGCGTAAAAATGAAAACAATTAACAATGCTGCACGGTTAAAGGCTCGAGCAGACCGAATGCGTATGCGTAGACGTAAGCGTAGACGTGCACGTACCACTGAGTTGTAATGTATGGAACTGTATGAGACAGGACACACCGCTTGCGTAACGTAGACGTGCGCGTCATATGTCAGTTCCATATCATTACAACTCAGTGGTACGTGCACGTCTACGCATACGCATCCGGTCTGCTCGAGCCTTAACTGACAAGCGCATTCGCCTCTGTAGATGTCATTAACATCTAATGCTGGGTACTGACCAAAGTTACGGGGTGTAACATTACACATTTACATCGAACATGTTACGCCGTGTTCTAAAAACGGTGTAACATTCTCGTTTGAACTCTTTGCTCCATATTCGCCAGCCAGTTACCTAAGCTCACTGAAGCGTCTTCTTTCTTGAATTTGTTATAATAATCTGGATGAGCCGGGTTCCATAATAATTGTTCTTTGTAAGATTTTGTCTTTGTCCTAATTCCATGCTACAAGTAATAAACGTATGTACGTTTATATACGGAATAAGATGAACGACGTGTGTGCGAGCGCTCGTGACGACTTGTTGCAGCGTACTGACTGAACCCCGTAACACTCAAAGAATTCGCCAAAAAACCGACAGCCGGGTGGAGCACTGAGAGCGAGCATCGAGCGGCTCGTTGCTCGCTGGTTCCCCGTTAAGGAGCGTAATGACTGCAGGACTGCTCGCTGTGTAACATGTATTACCTCGTAACACTCATGTCGCGGCTTTGTAGGCAATACAATATGTTGTCAAAACCTAGTGATCTAGACATCTCAGATTCAGTGCATAACTTCAAAAAACAACTATTAAAGATCATGGAGGTATAAATGCATAAATGATACCATAAACATTCAAATTTACTTATTTTTTAAATATTTACGTACCAACTCAACATATTGTCATTGTGTTTCTTTCTTTACTATTAATTTTAATTAAAATGTTTTCTTTTCTAACCTACTAACTTCAGTGATTGTTCTTAATGAACCTAAAGTTTATGTTATAATTTTTCATACTTGCTTTATATACTGTTTAAAATTTTATTAACATAAAGTTTATGTTACAATTTTTCTTATATGCTCTAAATACTGTTTAAAAAATAATACTTTTTATCAGTTGTCGCTCTAACTTTGTACATGCTGTGACATCCTGTAATTACGGGAGCTATTAACATTTAGTCCTTTGTATTATGTGTAACCCTGTGTTGGATGTCCTATTAAATAAATAAATAAACACCGGTCAGTACCCAACCATAAGCGAAGATCTCTATGTTACGAGCATGTCCGCCTGGATGTGTGTCTGAGGTCCAGTAGAATCACTACCGGAATAGTAGTGGTTCAATGGGGCATTTCAGTAATTCAAAAATTTTGAAAGTAGCTGCTGCCTGCGTTTTAATCGTTTTTTGTTGCGCAGAACACCAATTACGCCGCGTGGTGCCGGCAGTGAAATAATAAATAAATAATGCTGGACACTACACACAACACCAAAATCCCAAACTAAGGAAAGCTTGTACTATGGAAACTAGATGATTAATAGATATTTTTTTTTTAATTTACTGATAAGATTGTGGCCAACAAAAGTATAACAGAAGTAGCAAAAACACTTTTATATGTATTTAGTTTAAAGCTGCTATTTTGACATTATAAACGGACACTTCATTCACAATTCATAGACATAAATGGAATAAATATTTTGATGTGCCTACAACAATTTACGCATTTGTTTTTAATAAGCTGTTATTTTGACATTATAAACGGACACTTCATTCACAATTCATAGACATAAATGGAATAAATATTTTGATGTGCCTACAACAATTTACGCATTTGTTTTTAATTCCCGGATGATAAGAAACTAGTGTGGACTGGCTCCACACCATCCTGCTTGCAAACGTGGTCAAATTCAAAGGCAGACTTGCTCAAAAGTCTAAAGTCTACTTTTGTTGTAACAATACGCTTTAGTGTCCGAACTAAATGAACTTTTGTATTCAATCAACTAAGACATGGAATTGATATAAAGACGGGACACTTCAAAATTTATTAATAAATACACTTACTAAAGGTGAATTCAATGCAAGTTTGTATCATAAAAACCATAAATGCATAACGACGTTCATGAGACTTTCAATATAAATTTATAAGGCACGGAGTTGCACTTTTTGCCCTGTAAATGTTTAAACACTTTTGAGCTTTACGAACTCAAGCTGGTAGAAATTGCTGAATTGTTCTTCAACTATGCCCGCTTCGGCGTCATACAAAAAAGGCTGTCTTAGGCTTATTTTACTTATTTATTTTCTCTCAGGGTAGTTGGCCACTTTGCGACTGTTGATACTTCTGTACGGGACGCTTCAAAACTAGATGGATTATTAGGCTTGCATGGTACACCAATACAATAAATAATATAATTAACGAAAGCGCAAAACACTGGTACAAATATTAAGATTTTTATACATTGAATAAACAGATATTTTTTTATTTATTAGGACCAACAAGAGATACACAGATTCAACACAATTTAAAACTTAGGGACTAAGGGCCTTGTGCTCCCCCAATTAAAGGCGGCCACAGCAAGCACACAATTGAACGCAACTCAACAAAAATAGTTACTAAAGGTATCTTTCGGTATTTTACTAGATATTGAAGTTACATTGGATAACAACCTAATAATAACATAATTATCTTAAACAAAAACTAATAGAACTACAAACAATATGTAGTTAGGACATTTTTATACTTTGTCATTCTTTCATGTTGACATTTTTATTTTGTGATTGTCATTTTTCATTTTGGACCAAAGTCGTCAAACCCCCTACAAAAGTAGTAATGATATAAAATAGTTAGGTAGGTACATATATAGTAGGTAAGTAACAATAATTATGATAAAAAGTAGCAAGTACAAATCTGGATGACAGTAGCAATGAAAAAAGTAGTTAATTTAACTTGGTATTATAAAATTTTTGAACTTTAACAATCAAAATATATTTAAGACATGTTGAAATGAATAAGGAATTGGAAAAATTAGGTATTGTGGTAAGTATTTAAGTTAGCGGTTAACAAGTTATTGAACATCAGAAACAAAATAGATTTAAGACATTTGTCAAATTTACTTATTGGGTCGCTTATGTCAAGGGGATTGTATTTGGAAATAGAATTATAGTTACTACAGACTCTCGGTATAACCGCGTTTTTGCCCTGCTTGATTCTGTAGAAGAAAGGTGCAAAATGATTATAAGCTTTACTTCATGGCAATCTAAGAGGGCAGTCATCTGTAGCTTATTATTAAGTTCTATGCAGTCGAGTTTGCTATTAAACAGCTTGTGCAAGAAGTGTAGGTCTGTTCTTTTTCTGCGCAGCGATAGAGGTGACATTTTGTAATGAGCCTAATAAGTCTTTTATTGTAGCTATTAAGTGTTTTTGCCAAATGGTCCCCATAAGAAAGATGATATAGAAATCGTTTTTGTATTGATTCTATTCTAGGCGTTCGGCCTCCGGAGCAACTGGACTGATTCGCAGCTGAACAGATTCGCAGCTGAACAGATTCTCAGCTGAACAGATTAGCAACTGGACAGAGTATAGTCATGGAAAAAATATTTGATATTAGACATAAAAAAATATTAAAGAGAATATTTTAATGACGCTAGGCGGTCTAAACACGTCATAACTGAATTTCTTTCATTGATGCAGTCTGATAAAACTTGTTCTATCTGCTTATCCGTCAAAATTTGCTTCGGCCGACATTTTGTCTCCTCACAGTGATAAGAACTTCTTTTTATTTTGATATCCTGATTTTCGATTCCTTTTTTATTAACTTTAGAAACAAAAAGTGATGTTTTTTTGGTGTTTTGGCATTAATTCGCCGGTGCCAAACTTATATAGCGTTAGTGGTCCTAAATTTTTCACCGTAACAAGATAACTGTTCAGTCGTAATTACCTTCATCCAATAATTTGTGAAATGATTGAAAACCGCTTAACATTCTTTATCATCAGTAGCCATTTCATTTATTGACGAAAACCCCTCGGATATTAATATGGCGGGCAAAAGTGCCAACTGAGTACACAATCGTGTCAATTTCCGAACATTTACTGTGGATGAGAACGTTCTTTAGATTTCTTTCACACCGCATGCTGAAAATAGTAAAAACATCCTTTGACAATTACCCCCGGATAGACGCATTTTAATGCTTGTGCAATAGCTAGCTCATAATCGCACTTGAACTGTACAATATTAACAGACAGTTGCTCTTTTAAAATTCTAAACATTCTTGATATAAGTTTCTTGAGAATTTTTTGGTAAAAGATAAAAACAAAACTGGTACAAAGTTAACACAATCGCTACCCTTGGTTAAGTCAATGTGAAGCGAAAAAAGTTGGTAAAACGGTTTCGGTGCAATTTTGAATGTACCCTTCCCCATAATATACCTCTATAACAGTGTTTTTAATTAAATCTTTTGCTTTTGGACTGCCAAGCACAATTATTTTATTTGCACCATCATCATCAAACCAAAAGAAGTCTGTAACTAGACATTCAGGTATTTTAATATCTTCGATCTCGTCGTTATTGCACCTATCTACACAAAGGATTTTTTTGCGATGTTTGTATAATGTATCCTTTTTGGCATTAAAAAATGGTAATAAGTGATCTGGATTTTGACGAAACGGAATCATTTATTTTCGTAAAAATGATTTTCAAATATTATTTGAATTGGCTCCATATTATTGCGTACTTCCTTTTTACAAACATAAAAGATTCTCGTTTCTGTTCCGCTTAAAATTTGGAATACATGAGTGTTTGCCTTCGTTTATAATATCATTCTCTGTATTTAATGTAAGAGACATGCTGCACTCACCTTTGTTATTACATCTCCAATTCGTACAATTCGATTTATTCGCTTCGCGAAGTTGTACCGACGTCCGGCATGTAACAGAACAGTCCTATGCAGCGGGTCCTTTCCTCTTTTTCTTTGTCCGACTCGGACCAGCAGTAGTATCCATTTTAATTAAGCTACAAAATAAAATGATGTAGGTACGACAATGGCGACATTCAAATGTCAAAGCAAGTAATCAATATCTGTTGTTATCAGAGTTTGCATTACGCATTTATATGCTTTCTACAAGTAGTCAGTAAGTATAGAAATGTATACATAATATATTGAGCAATGTCAATATTAGAAATTATTTTATTCGTCATCATCATTTCAGCCGTAAAACGTCCACTACTGAACTAAGGCCTCCCTCATGGATCTCCATAGATAGTTGCCATACTCACCACGCTTGGCAGGCGGGTTGGTAAGCGCAGTACGGGATGTTGATATACGGAAAGACGCTGCTGCCCATCTTCCAGAGGTGTTCCTTAGCAGGCTCTTACTGCATCCACGGGCAAGAGAGGAGCGGCAACATTCTACTGCCGGCACCCCACGACAACCCCACCGGCGTACTTAGATCTCTGGAATTCTCTCAGCGAAATCGGCCAGAAGAAATTTCAGTACAAAACCGAAAAAGCTACATATATCAATAATACATTTGTGACTGATTTCTTAAACGTTAACATCCTTTAGAGCGACTGTTGTTCTGTGATGTATGACAATGTCGATCCCGTCACAGTCCGTGCTTTTGAAGAATGGCGGCGAGACACGGCCCTAGTCCCCAGTTCTCCCATTACCGTGTGCTGTATAGCTATGAGGTATGATCAGAATCACTATATATCATCATCAGTAGGACGGCCACTGCTGGACTACACATGGCCGAGTGCTGATCATGAGGGGTTGTTGCCATACCACGCTTGGTAGGCGGGTTGGCGAGCGCAGTATGCGATGTTAGTAATGGAAAGGCGCTGCTGCCCATCTTCTAGTAGTATCCCTTGGCAGATTCTCAATGCGTCCACGGGTAAGAGACAGACAACAACTTTTTAGAGATAACATCTAAGATACTCCAAATAGTTTCGAGGAGTGTTACCTGCACTTTTTTTTATTTTTTACTTATTCAATAACTGATGTGAATAAATAGAGAAATTGAAAATTCCACTCATCGCGTAAAAAATACAAAACTTGTATCTTTATAATATTAGTATAGCCAGGTGGATAACATAACGTAATTTGAAATGGAGTTTAATCCTGGTTTATCCTAGATTTACAAAATAAACGCAATCATATTGTAATGTTACCAAAATATTTCAACTCCGATTCAAACTAAGTAGGTAATGTAACAATTCATTTTGATGGGATATGTATCTTCGTTGATATTAACAATCAATTAATTATAAAATCATGACGACTGGATATAATCCGTAACGCCGAACTACGCTCTCTCAGCTAAGTTTATTTACCTACTATAAGATCCAATTATTTACTCACAATTTTAAAATTTTTGCTTCAAGTTTCTAGTTCTCGCTCGCCAACCTACCTGCCAAGCGTGATGATTATGACAACAACAATAATAAGTTAATTATAATTAGAGATATAACAACCCCGTTATGCACCCCCCCTTCCCCCCTCCCCCGCACTTTGTGAGATTCATGAGGGAGGCCTATGTCCAGCACTACCTCTCATGGAGGCCTACTGTCAGTAGTGGACGTCTTTTGGCTAAAATGATGATGATAATATAATAGTCATCATCTTTCATCGTTTCTGCCCAAAGACGTCCACTACTGACAGTAGGCCTCCATGAGAGGTAGTTGCCATACTCATCAATTAATAATGTTAGTTACTTTATAAAAATGTCAAGCGACTAGGTGTTTCTAATTAGATGACCACCACTGTATAAAATATATATATATATATAATAATGATATAATTTTTAATTATACCCTGCCATTACGCAGATTTGTTTTAAAGGTTAAAAACAGCTTCAGCGATTTTGTGCCTAACACTCCAAGCTATGCGTACGCGTACAAGCTGCGTAATAACAAGCTAATAGAAATCGCTTTGTTGAGCCGTACTTAGCGGATTACGCTGTGGACTCCGCTAAATACGGCTCAACAAAGCGAGCACTTGAAACTGTCGGAAGCTCGGCACCCATTTTGGCTGTCGAGTTAATTTCGGCATTATCGGCGGCCACCCCACACAATGCTTATAGGTCAAATGCAAATAGAATTCTTGCGTGTCTCCTTTAGACCTCTTGTTGCTGAAAACAAATTGCGTATCACATAAATCCGGTTTTGAATATTTATATCATAAACAATGTCGACTTCCGTCGGATTTCTGGATCAAAACGTGCTGCTTACCGACAGTTAGATTAGGAATTCTTATCAAGAGATTCGTAGATGTCCCGGCAAACTTTGTATCGCACTTACTACTCCAACTAGTTACTACTACTCTACAACTATCCTACAAATGCTCTTCAACTACTATACAAATGCTCTTCAACTACTATACAAGTACCCTACAACTACGCTACTATTTCTCTATTACTACTACTACTGCCGTGAGGTGCCGGCATTAGAATGTTTCCTCTCCTGTCTTGCCCGTGGATGCAGTAAGAATCTGCTAAGGGTCTGCTCTGCGTCGGAAGATGGGCAGCAGCGTCTTTCCTTGTATCAACATCCAGTACTGCGCTCGCCAAACCGTCTGCCAAACGTGGCGAGTATGGCAACAATCCCCTCATTATCTTGGAGATGTATGATGGAGGCCTATGTCCAGCAGTGGACGTGGTCAGCAGCCCTACGGCTGTAATGATGATGATGACTACTACTATACGACTAGAATATAAGCATCTTGAGTTTATGTTTAACCACAAATATAAACATTCTGAAAATGCCTTTAAATGTTTAACAACCAAAAAATTTAATCACATCATCCGTATGAAATGTATGGGAAAATTAATTTACGTTATAATAATAGTTTATCTGATATTTTTACGATGTTTAAATAGCTTAAATGTTAACCTGGGCTCAGATAAATCAAAGGTCATTGAAATCGGTCCAACCGTTCACGAGTTAAGTGGCGTAACTAACACGACTTCGTTTTGTTGTGACAAAAAAAGAGGCGTGTTATAAGTTTTTATAAGTTTGACCGCTATGTGTGTCTGTGACACCGTAGATCTAACCTACAGAACCTAGTACGGTAATACTAGTAGAACCCAAATATTCTGTGGTAGATCTTAAACGAGTGGACGGATTTGCATACAGTTTTTTTTTATTTTAAAGCAGATTTTCCGGCGGTGGTTCTTTAACATGTTTTATCAAAATCGGTTAAGTAGTTTACGAAATATAGGGGGAATGAATAATCAAATGTTTTTAAATATACCCGAGTTGGGTATCAAATGAAAGGAAATTATGTGAAGAGTAGAATGCAAAACAATCGAGGTCTGTAGAAATCGGTCGAAAGTAGGGGTGAACAATCTTATGTTTTCAAATATATCAAATGAAAGGGCATGATGTGTAGATTGCAAGACTGAGGGCACATAATTAAAAAAAAATAGGTACCTACGCCGTGGGGTGCCGGCAGTAGAATGATATCCCTCCTCTCATGCCCATGGATGCAGTAAGAGCCTGCTAAGGGATACCTCCGGAAGATGGGCAGCGGCGTCTATCCGTGTATCAACATCCCATACTGCGCTCACCAACCCGCCTGCCAAGCGTGGTGAGTATGGCAACCACCCCTCATGGAGGTCCATGAGGGAGGCCTGTGTTCATCAGTGGACGTTTTATGGCTGAAATGATGACAATTTTTTTTAAATTACTTGTTTAAATACAGATTTTAAAACATGCGTAACTTCACGCGACATTTCGATATGGATAGATAGATAGATAACTCTATATTGTACATATAATGTATATTGACACATAAAGTACCTATTGCGGTTATTTTTGGATTACGTTAAAATAGAAAAGACGTGTCCAATAGATTTTGTTAATCTATATGATGGACTAACTTTTAAATGAAGTCATCCAGCCTATAGGGTATGTACAGTTTTTAGGCTCCCTTAAACCGAGGTTGCTAGAGTGGATGTTTTTAACCAGCCTTTACTGCAGGTCTAATACCTTTGCGGCTTGGTTCGTATTAGCCGGCTAATACGCAAGAGGGTTCGATCAGAAAACATTTGTCCAGTTGAGTATCGAATCCGCCACCTCCTGCGTCTCAGTCGGCTATCAGACCAACAGAGCCACAAAGGTCGTTGAAATTCACAAAACTTTCAATGACAATGGTGGCGATTCTATTGTTGCACTAACTAGCTAACGCCAATTAAATTGACGTAAAACGGTCTATAATTTCATTTTACAGCTATTCGGTTAGTGCCGTTTTAAAATTAAAACGGAACAAATATGCCCAATTTTACGCTGAAAGCTTATAATTTATAAACGTCATTATATCTAATTAAAATTAGTTTTAGGAAGTGTAAAACAGAGTCGACACCACTCTGTCTTCAGCTGTGGCAGTTCTCTAAGCTTAAGAAGTGGCTCGTTTTCAGCAAATGAGTTCCAACGAGCAAGTACTATGCTATAAAATGTGTTGAGCAACAACGCGGCTGTGCGTAGCGTGCGCATGCTATTGCGTGACACGTAGTCGTCTAATGAATAATAAACAGTATTCTGGCTAGTTGCTTGCTACTCATTCATATCCATCCACGAAAGGCAATATTCTTTCACATGAAACGATTGAACGCAAGCCTTAAATGCATACTATATTGGTTTCGCTTTGTGTATTTTGTAAGCTCGACTTGTTAAGATCCGTTATCGGTACACGTGGCTTAGGGCGGGCGGTATTACGTGAAATTATGCCGGAGCTCTGGAAGGCAGGTGCAGGCTACACGAAGACGCGGCAATGCTGATGTTATGATAGTTTTCTTTGGGATAATGTAAACTTAATAATGTGTTTTGGGAAACTTCATGAACGTACATTTCTCGTTAACAAAATACGCCTGGAGGTTTTATAGTTCAGGGTGCAGCGTTATCGCTGAACAAATTCGAACAAATTTATAATATTGAAAATTAAGTAACCTCCCGACACCTAATAGTCTCTGAGGTTGCCTATATTTTTTTATTTGTACCCTCAATTTTGCATTTCAATTTGTTACTACTCGGGTATATTTGGAAACATTCGAATGTTCATCCACTCTTTCACCCCCCATATCTTGTTAGATTCTTAATCGATTTTGATAAAACACCTAAAAACCTGCTTTGCTGAAAACAATGCACCGCCGGAAAACCTGCTTTTAAATAAAAAAAACGGCAAATGCAAATCGCTCTACTCAGTTAAGAGCTATGGTGCCACAGACAGACACACAGGCAGACACACCCATAACGGTCAAACTTATAACACCCCTCTTTTTGACGTGGGTTAATAAAAAAATAAAACATTTATTTTCCTCCTACAACAGTTTTTAATATTTTTAATATTCCTGAGACTTAGTTTTTACCAAAACTACTGGACAGTTTGCAAAATAAACTGATTAAGTTCCGGGTTCGTTTGTGACGTGCCGCTCATAAGCAAATGTGTATACAATGTGCCTAATATGATAATTAGGTAAAAAACCTTCATTTAGGTTGGTAAGAAATGTCTACTATTGTAGACCTCAAGTGAAATATCGATAAATGCCGTGGGGTGCCGGCAGTAGAATATTACCCCTCCTCTCATGCCGTGGATGCAGTAAGAGCCTGCTAAGTTTGTTCTTAAGTAAAATTTAAATGCTTTCTACAAAAGCAACGAAACTGCAGATATGAAATGTCATCACATCAAGACCGCGCGAGTGTAAATGCTTCTCCCAATCTGAGCACAGTTAAACGAAAAGTCTAAACAAATGAATAGTCTGACAAAGTAATTTTAAAAATCTCTACTCGGAACCGTGCTAAGGTTAGACGATTGTTGTTTTTAATGGCCTGTTATTGTGTCGGCGCGGGTTTTTTGTGTTCGCCCATGGCGCACGCCAGCCGTGTCACAGACGTTTCATTTACCTTTAAAACACTCGCGTGATGACCGCACTATTATTTTAATTACTTTCATAGTAGAAGGGTCGTTAACATCTACTGTTTTTTTACAAAGTAGGTTTTATGTTATACAGTCCGACACGGGGCACTCGGGAATGTACCGATGGATAAAATTGTACGTCGAAAATGTATCATTTTCTAACTGTGTCAACCACAGTAAAAAAAAATAACACGTTGGTATCTTTAAGCTTACGGTTTAACGTGAGTAGACAACCCGTCTCACGTTATTCATCTCAGCCGTAGGTCCACTGCTGGACATTAGTCTCCCTCACGGTTCTCCAAGTACGGATCATGTGGAGGATTGTTGCCATACTCACGCATACGCTCTTAAACGTCATATCTCTAATTAAAATTAGTTTTAGGAACTGTGTTTTACATGAATGGCGGATTAAAATTCTTATAAACCGTGAATAGTTAGACGTGCGCCGAGCAGGTAGCAGTTTCATGTCAAGTTACGTTGACTACGATATTAACTGTGCCATATTCATGAATGCCGTGAGGTGCCAGCAGTAGAATGTTACCATTCTCTCATGCGCATGATTGTAGCAAGAGCCTGCTAAGGGACACCTCCGGAAGATGGGCAGCAGCGTGTTTCCGTGTATCAACATCCCGTACTGCGCTCGCCAACCCGCCTGCCAAGCGTGGTGAGTATGGCAGCAACCCCTCATGGAGATCCACGTGGAAGGCCGGTGTTCGGTAGTGGACGTTTTACGGCTGAAATGATGAATAATGAATGCGTGTAGAACTGAAACCCTAATGAGTTCACAGGGCCGGTTTACTGGCAATCGATAGCGAGCAATTATTCCTTGTCGCCGTTCCATGTTAGGGTAATTATGAGTTGATATTCGTGTCGTTGCAGCGGCTACCGTCGTGTGCCGCCGGGGCTTCACCATAATGATATGTGTGTCTGTCGGTTCGGTTGTGTTGGAGCGATCCTTATTTAATTAATTAATCTATCTATCAGCCCACATTCACTCACTGCTGGGTATAGGCCTCCTCTTTGTCACGCCATTCTCCGACCCTGCGCCAACTGCATCCATTGGCTTCCCGCTACTCTGACAATGTCGTCTGTCATTCATAATTAATAATAATTTTATTAATTTCAGTACTAATTTTCGTAATTTTTCTTTTTATTGTATAATTTGTAATTAGGTAATTTTGATTTTAATTTTAGTTTTGTAAGGTTATGTATTAGCAATATTGTTTTTAGTTTTTTTATCGAGTGCTGTACACTCCTGTAAAGGTGTCTCACACGGGACCAGTATTGTTAATGTACTTTGTGAATGTAATGTGAAGATGTCGTAGGAGTGTCTTAATAAATAAATAAAATAAAATAATACAATTAAATAATAATAAATAATGCTCGACAATTCACACAGCATCATCTAGTCCCAAGATAAGCGGAGGTTTTGTTATGGTTACTAGATGACTGATATTCTTAATACGTTATATGGCATAGATAGATATTATTTTATTGTGTATAGAATAATTATGTAATTTGTCAACAAAAAAACCCGACTTCAATGAGATAAATTGTATTGCTTTAAAATAATTATTAAAATTAAGACTTGTAGATTTCTCTCATGGCTGCCATGGTCAGGACTGGACCATCCGGGAAGCACCAGCTTTCAAATAAAAAACTAATTATCTAAATCGGTTCACCCAGTCGAAAGTTCTGAGGTAACAAACAAAAAATACAGTCCAATTAAGAACCTCCTCCTTTATTGAAGTCGGTTAAAACACCCAGAAAGCCCTGAACAAATATTTGCAGGTCGTACAGACATTTGTCCTGAGGCGGGAATCGAACCCGAAATTAAGTATAAGTACTAGGTTTTATACATGTAGAAATTAATGTTTGTGCTTGCCCGTGGATGCAGTAAAAATCAGCTAAGGGATACCTCCGGAAGATGGACAGCAGCTTCATTCCTTGTATCAACAACCGCAGTAAGCGCCCGCCAAGTGTGCCAACCCGCCTGCCAAGCGTGGCGAGTATGGCAACAACTTCTCATGATCAGTACGTAGTGACCCTAGGACGAGTGTAATGTCACCAACTACAATCTAGAACAACCATGGAAGACCAGCACTTTGGTACGACTGTTGTTACTCTGCCGAAGCACAAGCTGACCCTTTTTAACCGACGAAAAAAGATGAAGTTTCTTAAATCGACCGTATATATTTTTTCTACTCTTTTTGAGAGTTCCGTACCTCAAAATAACCCCCCGTCTGTCTGTTTGTCAAGACCCTTTATCTCGAGAACGTGTAGAGGTATCGAGATGAATTTGAACCATGTACTCACATCTACAGCTTCTTTAAGCTGTAAAGAATAAAAATTCCAAGTTAAGCTGAAAAAAGATACGACCTAAATCAGACCAGCGCTAATTTAAAATAACTATTAAGTTCCTACATACCTACGGAACCTTCGGTGCGCGAGTTCAGCTCGCATTTGTCCGATTTTATTATTTAGTTTCAAGAAAAATCTTATTCATGTTCATTGTTTATCGTGAAAACACATTTTTATCAGGTAAAATACAAACATTTGTCCCGCAGCGGGAATCAAACCCGCAACCTTAGATGAAGTTTTATATTGTATATGTCAATATATAATTATGTAATTATATTTTGTTTCTTTTTAGTTTCGTTCGAAATTTGTTATAAAGAACGTTTGTATTCGTATAGAGCCGTTGCAAGGATCCCTAGCGTCTAAAAACAAGTCTAACTTAGTTAGAGCGAGGACTTAATGTTGATGGTCTCAACTCTTTATTTTAGTGCCCAAAAACTGTATATAGTTATTTATTTTTGTAAATATATGTTTTTTGGACAACTAACCAACTGCGCCACAGAGGTCGTCCGTTAAATTAACTAGATTGTCGTGAGCCGCTCAGTTCCCGATTTAGAAGCCATCGCCAATGGCGCTTGTGATACAATCTTTCTGCGGCTCCATAATGTTTGTACGTTGTCGATTGAATATAAAGCATGGCTGCCGTACGTTATGTGCAGTCGACGACAAACTCCTTAGGAAATTCGTTTAATATCGCGTTTTGGTATCCACATTACCTATGTACCTCATATTATGTACTAGACATCATATGAGGTAGGTAATGTGGATACCAAAACGCGATATTAAACGAATTTCCTTATGCTCGCCGCTGCTTGCGTGTGCCCGGATAAAATGATGCCTATCTGTTAATCCTGGTCAACATCTTTACGTGTGTAAAATTTCAGCTCAATCCGTAGGCTTGTTTTTGCGTTAAAGAGTAACAAACGTCCATACATACTCATAAACTTTCACGTTTATATTATAATATTTCGATTAAAACCAAATAAAAAAACACCTTATTCGGTGCAAATAAGCGCAAATGCGTGTAAATAAGGTGTTTTTTTTATCATATAAAGGTTTTTTGTTTTTATTGATGCGTCCTACATAAATAACAAAAAAAAAACTAGAATAAAGGTCATAATTGAATCGGTTCACTTTAAATGACGCATGAGTTAGGAATAGAAGCGAACAGAAGAATCTAACTCTGACGTTATAATCAATAATAGCTCATTAGCCATTGACGTATATATTTTTTTTAAATAAAGAATTAAATGATATATATAATTTTAGGATTAAATTTAATTATAATGCAATGCTTGTTGTAAATGTGTCGCCGACTGTACGTCACGAACGTTCTTGTCTACCGCTAACGGAAGTGATGTGCGGTAAAAGCGCAACTTACATTATTAAATTGCGCCAAGATGATCACTAGCTGGCGATTTAGACACTCTGGTGGCGATTCTGTTGATGCACTTCCTATAGTGCTGTTGCCGTGGGGTGCCGGCAGTATAATGTTGCCTCTCCTCTCTTGCCTGAGGATTTTGCCAAGGGATACCTCCGGAAGATGGGCAGCAGCGTCTTACTGTGTATCGACGTCCCGTACTGCTCTTGGAATGTCCAGCAGCGGATGTGGACAGTAGTCCCACGGCTGAGATGAGATTATGAAGTTTCATTTAGAGCTCACAAAATAGTCAACGTACGGCAAAGATATTTTCCACTTTTTTGTGGAAAATGTCTTTGACGTACATATCATCATCATTACGGCCGTAAAACCAGGCGTCCGTCACTCGCTCAAGGCCACGCGTTAAATGCCTACCGCTCTGTACATCGCAGGAGTTGCAAGTAGGGATGTTCCGATACCATCAAAGTATCGATACCTACTCATATCAGTAGTACTCATATCGTTTTACGATACTACTCATATAAGTAACCATAAAGTATCGATACCTAGTTATAACGATAGGTTTTAGTATTTTTTAGGAATAATGAAAAAATAGTTATTCTTTTTTATTATTATTAACGTACATATGACAACCGTCTTTTTATTTGTTTGAGAAATCTATCGTTTATGAACTGATTATTACTATATTGGATTAACGGATATTTATCGCGTAATTACCTTTATTATTATCCTGACGTTTCGAACATCGAAAGGTATCCATCATTTTAAAAAACTAAATCATATTTGAGCAACCAATATAAATAGCTGTTTTATTTCACCACATTCGTTTTATTATAAAAATCTCATCGTAGAAGCGCAACCCTAGCCCTAGCGAGGCCGCGTCACAGATTACTTGCAAGTAGGTAAGGCGGGTGAGCAAAGCAATCTCAACGATTTTGTAGGCTATTATAGCGTAGGTATTTTCGCTTTTGTATTGGAGTGATGTATCTGTTAGTTTCTGTAATCTGTGGTAAAACGTCCACTACTGAACACAGGCCTCCCTCATGGATCTCCATGAGGGGTAGTTGCCATACTTACCACGCTTGCGTTGATTACTTTTGTAAACAGTGAGGGTGTCATTTTCGCTTCTTGCCCTCACTTTAAAAAAAAGGTTTTCTGGAGCGAACGAATCCAATTATATGCTCTATTCAATTGAAATCTGTATATATACAATTCAAAGTCCTGACTGACTGACTGACTGATATATCAACGCACAGCCTAAACCACTAGACCTAAAGACTTGAAATTTAGCACACATATACTTTGAGTATCCTAGAGGTGCACTAAGAATGGATTTTTCGAAATTCCCACGGGTTAGGGAATAAATGGGATTTATATTTTCGAATCAAACTGGCTCTGCGTGAAAATGGGGATTTTACGTTTTATGACTTCCACGCGGACGAAGTCGCGGGCAAAAGCTAGTGTGTTTATAAAATAAACAGAATTGTATCAATAGTCGCTCTTAGTTTCGCTTATATGGTAGCCCTTTTAATAGAAAAACTCGTGGACTACGACTGTAATTGGCTTCAGATTGTAAACAAAAATGTCCATAAATGAAACGCGCCACGATCTTCGCTTCAGCCAACTATTGGACCCGCGGCAACACTGACCCTCCTTCGTTTTCTCTACTTGAATCAGTATGTCGTACTCGAAACATGTGATTGTACTTAGGCTATAAGGCTGCGGTGCCATGTGTATACCGATCTGTTTACGGTTCACTTGGATTCAGGTGGATGGCTGAAATGTCACTCTGCTATCAAAGATGAACTCTTACTAATGACGAAGAAGTTAGTTATTAAGAGGGGCCAATCCAACTTACTTTTCATACAACCGCTCGTACGTGGGTGTGGCGTCGTAATAGATCTTTCTATGAAACTTTTGATCTAATAGGTATCTTGTGCACTATATCTAGGTTTCTATCCAAACAAAAAATCAAAATTTGGAGAAACAAATTTAGTATAAAATTTGTTTTTCAAAATTTTGACAAAACACGGAAAGACGCTACCGCCCATCTTCCGGAAGTGTCCCTTGCAGATGTTTACTGCATCCACGGGCAAGAGAGCAGGGACGACATTCTACAGCCGGCACCCCAAAGCAAGCTTCCTTATGTAGTTTGTCTGGGGATAATTTGCGCAAGCGATCATCCGCTGTGTCTCGCATGGTATCTCGGCTTAGCGGATCAGAGCTCCATTATGAAGCATTAAGTTTAATAACCGGGCTGATAAACGCGGTACTCTTCAAACTGTACTGATAATCAAGTGGTTGAGAATGTTTTGTGGGACGCTGAGAGTTTATTTATTCATCATCATCATCGCAGCGGTAGGACGTCCACTGCTGGACGTAGGACTCCCTCATAGATCTCCAAATAATGATCATGAGGGGTTGATGCTCTTATCTCATACTCTCCACGCTTAGCAGGCGGGTTGGCGAGCGCGGTACGAAATGCTGATATACGAAATGACGCTGCTGCCCTAAATTCTTTATTCATTACAACCGATAACAATCATCGTCATATATCAACCAATTTCCTTTATTTGGATGCAATTGTCTGTCTCCGTGGCTTGGTTGGTCTAATCGCATCGAGGTTCGATTCCCGCCACTGGACAAATATTTGTAATAGCAGTTATTTAAGGCTGGTCTAGGTGTTTTTTATATATGATAAGTATTTGTTACAAAAAATGTATTTCAGTATAATATCAATCATCTGGAACCCATAACACAAGGTTGGCTTACTTTGGGGCTAGAGTGTCTGGTGTGAAGTATCCAGCATTATTTATTTATTATTAATAACCATTAATATTACTCGTATTTATCCGGAAGATACGCAAGCTAAGCTGAGAATATTAGAGGTAAAAAAATAAATAAAAATGAAATAAATTTAAAAAAAACAAGCATTGGTACGTGGGTACCAGAAAAGGGGGCGAAGGCCTCAAAAGGTCACCAAAGGTCAAAAATGTCATTTTTGGGTTTATGGACGTTATCGGCCATTTAGAGACTTATTTTTGGTGACCTTTTGAGGTCACAATAACTCCGATCCCTGTGACCCTGGTCACCAAAATCAATCAGTACCCTTCTCTCATTAAGGCGGTGCTAACAAAAAAGGTTTCATGTAAATCGGTCAACGCGTTCGGTTATAATCGTCTCATGCACAGACAGACAGACAGACAGCGCTATGCATATTAGAGGGCTGGTGAATGCTTAAAATATGTATGTAAGCATTCACCAATATAATATATTTATACGTGACTTAGAACACGCAGCAAACAAAAGATGCTTGTAAATGCAGTACATATTGGTGGCGTTCTTATCAACTTACGACTTCCCCGATAAGAGTGTCACTTTACACCTTTCGTAACCGGCTATGAACTTCGATACTAGTTAAAGCTACATTCACGTGGAGTTCTTTTCAGCACACTGAGTTGACCAGTTCTGGTATATAATACAATTATTAAGGAAATGAAAAACCTTATCAAAAAATTACGATTCGAAGTGTGGTTAAACACTATTAAAAATTACAAACTTTAAAATATCATTATCACTGCCCGCTGGCATCGAACATAAGAACATAAGCATCTTTCCTAATAGCCAGACATTACTTATATTGGCCACTTGCATCCTGTACGGCAACTGAATATATCGTCCGTCCATCTAGCAGGCTGTCTGCCGAGTTTACTAGTGAATCCCCGGGGCCACCACTTAGTCATGGCCTTACTCCACCTCCCATCACCAAATCTTGCCCAGTGTCTCACCCCGCTATAGGTAATGTAACACACTATTCTCGGCGCGAAACAGACCACCCGAATTTACAATACAGCATTGCGCTCCAAAACTCAAATTGCTGACTCAAAATGTTGCAAAGCATAAATGGATTGGAGGCTGGTTATGTTTGCCGCATGTCTAATATGAACAAGCATTGGTACAGGGGTACCAGAAAATGCCTCAAAAGGTTACCAAAGGTCAAAAATGTCATTTTTTGGTTTCATGTAAATCGGTAAACGCGTTCGGTTGTAATCGTCTCATGCGCAGACAGACAGACAGCGCTATGCATATTAGGGGGCTCGCCCCCTTAATAATCCAACATAACGACCGACGATTGACGACCTCTGTGGCGCAGCGGGCGAAGGTCCGCCTGTGACGCAAGAGGTTGCGGGTTCGATTCCCGCCTCGGGACAAATGTCTGTACGATCTGCAGATATTTGTTCTGGGTGTTTTTCTATATATAATAAAAATATCTATCTATGTAGTATAATGTATTAAGTATATCAGTCATCTAGTACCCATAACAGAAGCTCTGCTTAGCTTGGGGCTAGATGATGCTGTGTGATTTGTCGAGCATTATTTATTTACTTATTTATAATTTATTTACAAAAGCAATAAGCCATATATGCCCCACTGTTAGGCGATGTCCCACAAATCTCATTATATGTAATATTTACAAAAGACTTCAGTTTATCCGTAACCATGACGTGTGAAACTGCGTCGAAATGTCGGGAAACTCAAAAAGACTCGAATAATGGTAAATATCCCGTAAATATTACATATAATGTTAACAACCATGATAGTTTCAAAAGTTATCCCACAAATCTCCTCGGAAAGTGTCCAGATTGTCCTGCTAACGCCTTCGTGGCCGACCGTGGGAACGACTTTCTTGTGGTACCCAAGTTGTGATTGACCTGGACCTCTGAATTCATCAGCTCATGTCACAATTTTTTCCTTCCATTATTCTTTTCCATTTCATATTGTTTATTCAGACACCAAGATCCAATTCCTTTATTAGGTTCTTCCCACTGGTAAGCAAAGGCCTCTCCACCCAAATTCCTTCAGACTAGTTTCAGACCGGTTCCGATCGAAACCTATGAAATCACCACGGCAATGCTTCGTCAGCCGACTCGTCGTCTCCCATCTTAGTTACATATCATACATACATATAATCACGCCTTTTTCCCGTAGGGGTAGGCAGAGACCACTTCTTTCCACTTGCTACGATCCTTACATACTTGTTTCGCTTCGTCCACTTTCATTATTCCCTTCCTACATGCTCTTCGGTTTAGGGTACTCTTGACCTGGCCTTTTTTCAAGACGTCCCTGATTTGTTCTTGAAACGTCCGCCTAGGTCTACCCCTTCCAACACTTTCATTCACACTCGCCTTATACACTTTTTTCGTCAATCGTTCTTCATTCATTCTCTCGACATGGCCAAACCATCTCAGCATACCTTTCTCAATTTTCGTCACTACATCTTCTTTCAGACCACAACGTTTCCTTATCTCACTATTTCTTATCCTGTCACTCAGTTTAACTCCTATCATACTTCTTAACGCTCTCATCTCAACTGCATTTATTCTGCTTTCATGTTTCTTCTGCCATGCCCAACTTTCACTTCCGTACATGAGTGTCGGAACCAACACTCCCTCATGCAGTTAACTTAATTCCGTTACATATCAGTTAACTTAAAATTCCGAATGTATTGTCCGTAGCGAGGATGTATCGGGAGATAACGCAGCAGATACCCTGAATTGCGTCGGTGTACTAATAATCTGATTCAATCGACGCGTTATTGGGATATAATCTCCAGACAATTACTAGCATTGTCCTGTGTGACAGACGCTGGTAATGCCATTGTTATCGCTGCTCTATCGGGTGTCGGCCGCTGACGGCTGATTGACAAAACGTACCGATACGGAAACGTACTGTAATATACTCAAAACAAAGGATGTTACGAAGCTTCGACTCCGACTCCGAAATATCGAAACTTCTAATTGATTTAACACCTCCGAATCCGACCTAGATTTCATCATCATCATCAATTCAGCCGTAAAACGGTGAACTGGTGAATCCCTCATGGATTTCCATGAGGGGTGGTGGCCATGCTCACCACGCTTGGCAGGCGGGTTGGCGAGCGCAGTAAGGGATGTTGATACACGGAGAGACGCTGCTGCCCACCTTTCGGAGGTATCCCTTAGCAGGCTCTTACTGCATCCACGGGCATGAGAGGAGTGTCCGACTTAGACTTCGATACATAATTTTTTAAATTCTGGCTCCGACTCGGATTACGGTATAACCGCCTCCGTAACATCCCTGCTCGTGCTATATATGACGACTTTGGTGGCTCAGGTGGTAGACCAACCCGGCTGAGACTCAGGATGTTGCGGGTTCGATCCCCGTCAGGGAACAAATGTTGGCTGTTCTGCAGATATTTGTTTCGGGTTGGGTATTTTTCTATGTAAGGACACCTATGTTAATATATAAAGTAATTTTATTCTTTTCACTATATGGTACCCATAACACAAGCGCTGCTGACTTTGAGCCTGATGGTGCTGTGTGTAATTTCAAGCTGTACATTGCATATGAGCCAGGAGAATAAAGAAGAAGGCATCGATAAGTATGAACATGCATAATTTTTTTAAAGCAAATAAATTCTTGAAATTGTATAATTAATAAACAAAACTCTACTTACTTTGAACAATAAGCTTCACCTACGCAAACAAAAATAGGTCGAGTAATTACTATAATACGAAGAGTGCCGATTAATAAGTAATTTATGCGTCGTCGCAGGTTGGCAGGCGAACTTTTAATTTACCCTACCAGTTTTAAAGGGGTCGTATTTGTTAATCTATCATAAGAGTGATGCGCGAGGGACACAGTATAGACGTCCACACCAATTATGCTGTAGAGAGATTAGTAAAAAGATTTCCTAGTTAGAAATTTATTGAAAATTCGTCAAACATTCAATATTACTTTTCAATTAATACACCCAGAGATTGAACGTCATGCGGAGATCTTTTTTTAAATCTGCCCAATAAAATGCCACCATTTCTTTGGTAAGAAAGCAATTACACTGTTCCAGATAATCACGCGGTTTTTGAAAACGGGACAATTTTGCGTCCCCGAATGTTGCGTTAATTTCTGGGACGCTGGGACTCGTAATTACAAAAAGCAGTCCCGTTCAAAACGGGACGTCTGGTCAAGATAGTTATAACACGTCTTGCACAGTGAAAGACTTTGATCTGTTATTAGTGTGATTCACGGTGAACATGCAATGGGATGCTAAAGTTTTACGCGCGACCCGTATTCTGATCTATTGCAGTTATAACACGTCTTGCACAGTGAAAGACTTTGATCTGTTATTAGTGTGATTCACGGTGAACATGCAATGGGATGCTAAAGTTTTACGCGCGACCCGTATTCTGATCTATTGCATGTACAGACGTTGTAAAAATTGAGATACGGCCTTCATATTTATATTTGCTATACGTTTGGCGTCGTAACAATCACCCCGAAATCGATCTACCCCTTTATTATCGTAACGTGTTTCAATAAGCCCCGTGCCTAACACTTCAATTCCGGACATGCGAATTTCCGACGAAACAGTTTGTCTAGCAACAGTTTTAACAAGCCACTCGCTACTGCCAAAAGTTTACTTGTTTTTCAATAGACAAATGTGGCCACCTCTGATGACCACTCATTCAATGGTTAGACAAGAAAATAGTTCGCGCGCTTTACTTTTATTATTTTCATACTTTTATGTGTGTTGTTGACCGGAGGCACTTGACTCATTCAAAGCTGTACAGGTGTACAGCTTTGAATGAGAAGTGCCTGTAGGTACAGGCACTTGAAAAAACTATTCCCTGAATACTGTGGGAGAACGAGATAATTTGAACACCAACGTGTATACATACCTCATTAACGCGGACAATACAGAAATAACTGTAGTCTGCATTTTGTGCCTCTTGTTTGTGTAGTCCGTTTGCCTCTTCTGCTGACAGAAGCTTTTACTGAAAAATGTTCTGTCGACATTCCATCATACTGTATGATGGAATGTGGACAGAACATTTTTCGATATTGTATTATTCATAAATCACAGTCACAGAGAATGCAATCCTCTTTACATAGCCTCGAATGCGTTCATTGAAAAGGCGCAGGTTAATACGTTAAGTTGGCAACTCGTGAATGATTTACACGTCAATAGGTCGAGCACGAGGCGAGCATCTAAAGTCTTATTAACTCCACTCTATCAAGGACTTTATGATGCGATACGACTGGCACTTGGAATTTCGTTGTTGACTTTCATTCTAGGTAGGTGGATCTCAGAAAGAAGTTCGGTGAAGAGCGGGAGTTATATTGATGACGATCCTTCATGCTGATTTCGTCTTTGGCAACATAATTTTTATTTAGGATAAGGTTACCTGGATCATGTGTAAAGTTGAGAGTTTTTCAACTGCTAAAAATAGTATAATAACATAAACACGGGAATTTATCGCGTAATACCTTTGATTATTCCCGACGTTTCGACTGTGTTTCAACAATTGACTGAGACAGTCAACCCGAGACCACGATTGATGAAACACAGTCGAAACGTCGGGAATAGTCAATGGTATTACGCAATAAATTCCCGTGTTTATGTTATTATATTTGGGGGCGAAGCCTCCTAATATGCATAGCGCTGTCTATCTGTCTGTCCGTCCGTCTGTGTATTGATATATTATTGTATTTGACGATTACAATCAAACGCATTGACCGATTTACATTAAACCTTTTTTGTTCTTCGTCTTATTGAGAGAAGGGGACTGATTGATTTTGGTGACCCTAGGGACACAGGGACTGAGGTCACAATAACTCCGGTTATTGATACCTGAAAAGGTCACGAAAAAATAAAAGTCTTCAAATGGCCGGAAACGTTCAAAAACCCAAAAATGATATTTTTGACCTTTGGTGACCTTTTGAGGCCTTTGCGCCCTTTTCTGATACCCCCGTACAAATGCTTGTTATAATGAATTGTGATCGCGAAAGTTTACGAAAAACTTGACAAAAATATTTTGAACTTTGAAAATAGGTCAGGAAGTTTTTCTACCATTCAGTCCATTGGCATTCAAAATCTTCCTTATTAATTTGCCTATATTCTAAATGTTTTTATTCATTAAACGCAATATTTTTACTGTATATGTACCATGATATAAGTCTTTTTGTTTTTTCCGATATTTCGACGCGGTCATAATCACGGTTAACCTGGAGTCTTTTGCGATTGCATTATGTTATGTTTGAACTCCAAATATAACAACTCTATGTTAGGTAGGGGTGAACAATCGAATGTTTTCAAATATACCCAGGTGTGGTATCAAATGTAAGGGCATGATGTGTAGATTGCAAAAAAAAGTAAGTCCTTTGCATCTATTAAGATGATTTATACAGCGTCAGCAACTGGTAATCATGCTGTACGGGACGCTGCAGTGCCTGGGACATTGTTAGATGGATTAGGCTTGCCCAGCACCTACATATGCCATCCTCTCAGCTTAGTCAGCTATTATTCAGAGGAAAGAACAGGTCAATACGTCTGAAGCTAACTAAGCCGCGGGTTGCCTCACGATGTTTCCTTCACCGTTAAAGCACGTGTTAAGTGTGCACATAAATTTTTCAAGAAAGAAAAATCCATTGGTGCACTGCCGGTATCGAACCCACGACCTTCGGATCGAACGTCGGGGGTACATACCACTCGGCCAACACGGCTTTTTTTATTTTTGATTGCAAAACACACAAAACAATAAACTGGTCACCTCCGAGACTGGGTAAAGTTTCGGGGGCTACTGAAAATTTTAAATTTTATTAACTTGTACATCTCGATCCTGAATTTCTCATTAACTTTCCTGTCTTTGTCACAATCACAAAGTGCGCCGAAGCCTGACAAGAAGCCAGTGTTGGAATGCTTTGATCGTGTCGAATCGTACACAGAGGATGCCAACCTAGAGTCACATGCATAATGTAAATCTCTATCGATACCTTGCGTCTTCGTATTATGCAAACATCGACATGTTGGCAAGTCTTGATTCGCCTCCATAGAAGGGTAACCTATTTCTTAATGCTGCCAATATCGTAATGACAACGCTGTTATTAATAACACATATTAATTTGGCTATTAATTTTATCCGTTTAGGCTGTTTTCAAGGAACCCTTATAGTTTCGCTTTTATTGTCTGGAGCTTTACGGAGTAGCTTTTAGTCCTAGAAATATGTAAATTTACAATTTCTATTTTAAAATCATCATCATTCATCATTTCAGCCATAAAACGTCCACTAATGGACAAAGACCTCCCTCATGGATCTTCATAAGGGGTAGTTGCCATACTCACCACGCTTGGTAGGCGGGTTGGCGAGCGCAGTATGGGATGTTAATATATGGAAAGACGCTGCTGGCCATCTTTCGCAGGCAACATTCTACTGCCGGCGCCCCACGGCTAATTTAAAATAATTACGCCAAAATAATGTTTTTTTTATATACTTTATAAGGGAGTGGGACCTCCCATAGACACATTACTATACTAATATTATAAAGCTGAAGAGTTTGTTTGCACGCGCTAATATCAGTAACTACTAATTCGTATTGTAAAATTATTTCAGTGTTGGATAGTCCAAGTCGAGGAAGGCGATAGGCTATATAACATCACGCTACGACCAATAGAAGCGGAGCTTCATTAAAAAATGTGGCTAATGTCGAAAAAATATTCCTTCTGAGGCACAACGGAAGCTCCGTTGCGCGGGATAGCTAGACTCTATATAGCTCAACTATCCAGATGAGTCTCCGGGAAATAACTACTTCCTCAGGAGGAAATCAGTCTAGGAAAATAGAATATTAACCGGTTGCACCTTTGTAGTCACATACGCCCATTATTCCCACTTTACAGGCACCTCATTGGTGCGTTCAGTACAAGGTCCCCTTCAATATCCGAAGCGGCAGCAATAGTAACAATATGAATGGTGGCAGTTAATGGGCTGTCAGTGGCAGAGATTGCAGCGGGGCTTAATAATGACCCGCGCTAATGGGCTTAGTCTCGTAGCCTTTGATGCGGCTTAGCTCTGAGGCAGATCAGCGCTACTTACTACTTGGTGTTGCTTTCACTTTGTTTGTATTTTTCGACCAACAAAGGATCATAGAAGCTAGCACATCAACACAAAGTAGCGAGACGCGTCGTTTAAAGGTAATTCCTACCAAGCCAAGCAACCATTTAATTGAATACTTATTTTCCTGCGTAAATCTATAATGCATAGAAAAAACACTCTGACATGGAAAACATCAACTCTGCGTTGCCGCCTCCCATTGCGCTACAGTTTGACAGACCTTTAGTGGGTAACAGACACCTTCACATCACCATTAAACGTTTACTAACAAGATTAAAAACATATGGTACGAGCTTCTGATGTAGTTGGTACAGCATTTTAACATAATCTTGATTTGTCAACACACTTTGCTTCTGTAAAAGAAAGAGGCTTGTAGAAGCCGGTATGCTGTTCGTTTGTTTGTTAGTTTTCTCCCGACGTTTCGACTGTGTTCCAACAATCGTGAAACACAGCAACAATCAGTCAACCCGGGACCACGATTGTTGAAACACAGTCGTAACGTCGGGAATAATCAAAGGTATTACGCGATAAATTACCGTGTTTATGTTATTATATTATAATGAATTGTGATCGCGAAAGTTTACAAAAAACTATAGTTTACTATTTGTTTCCCATAAAACAAGTATCGCTTAGTTTTGAGCTAACCACCTCAGCACAGTCAGCCGTGTCTGTCGCTTAGTTTTGAGCTAGCAATACCACCATCTCAGCACAGTCAGCCGTGTCTGGAGGATATAATTGTTTAACGGGGTCACGGTACTGCCTCGCCAAGTCGAGCAAAACAGCCGGCTGCCAGCGGGAACCCATTTCTTCGATAGTAGGGGTCCTGTTTAAAATTACCTGTGAAGCTAAAGGAGCATGGTGACTTGCTTTATGCAGTGATCATCGAAATTGTTACATGACTTATTGCCAAATCCACCAAAAATAAGGTAATCCATACAACGATAGCCATACAGCCGTGGGATGCCGGCAGTAGAATGTTGCCCCTCCTCTCTTGCCCGTGGATGCAGCAAGAAACTGCCAAAAGGTACCTCCGGAAAATGGGCTGCAGCGTCATTCCGTGTATCGAAATCCCATACTACGCTCGCACCCGCCTGCCATGTGCGGTGAGTATGGCAACAACCCCTTGATCAGTACTTGGATCTCCAAGGCCTTTGTCCAGCAGTGGATGTCCTACTGCTTTGATGATGATGATGATACAACGATATCAACTTCGTAAGGTTTATATAATGGCACGAGTAAAGCTTGTTAGTTATGGAAACATAGGGAGGCCTAAACGGAGGATGGCGGATGATGATGATGTTGTAAAAAACTGGCTTCCGATTCGTATTCAAAATGTATATATTTATTTACCACGCAGAACGTCAACGAATGCCATCAATACAATCAGTGTAACTCGCTGGGAACCCATTCTAATTTCAAGACAATCACTCTACCGGATAGCGAGCCCATTGTCATAAGCAGCGGAGTGATAAATTCCACGTCTGATTGATCTAATTACGGTGGCGTTATGAGTAATGGCCGTTGTATGTCCGCAGCACAATGCATCGCGCCTCTCGGGATGGAGAGCGGGCTCATCTCGGACAAGGACGTCACCGCCAGCTCCAGCTACAACGACGGCAACGTGGCCGCACAGAACGGAAGGTAAGGAGCTAATATATTAATAACTACCGCACTTCGCGCTTCACCTGCGTAGTTCTTGCTCCCGTGGGAATAAATGGATAAAATATAGCCTATCTTACTCAGGGATAATGTAGCATTCTAATGGTGAAAAAGTGTTGAAAATCCAGTAGTTTTTGATTTTATTCGTACAAACATACAAAATCTATATATATAAAATTCAAAGTCCTGACTGACTCACTGACTGACTGGACTGATATATCAACGCACAGCCTAAACCACTGGATCGACTTGATTTTTTTTTTTTTATTAAATTTGGCACACATATGCCTTGAGTATCCTAGAGGTGCACTAAGAAGGTATTTTTAGAAATTCCCACGGGATAGGGAATAAATGGGATTTATATTTTCGAATCAAAGTGGCTCTGCGTGAAAAAGGGGATTTTACGTTTTATGACTTCCACGCGGACGAAGTCGCGGGCAAAAGCTAGTACAACATACAAATATTTCCTCTTTATAATATTAAGAGATTATTTGACTGCCTCCGTGTCTCAGTTGGTGTAATAGCCGACTGATACGCAGTAGGTAGCGGGTTCGTAGCCCGCCACGGGACAAATGTGTGTAATTATTCTGCAGACATGTGTCCCGTGCCTGGGTATTTTTCTATAATGCAGGCATTTAGAGTGTATTTTATTTATTTGGAAAACTAAAGGCTTTTTAAGTAAAGTATTACAAACGTTTATGGCTAAACTAAAGCTAGAAACAGTTTTCACGCATACATATATTATGAATTTATGTAAAAGTAAACAGAAACCTAAATAAATTTACATTAGATACAAAATTAATACAGCAAACGTATAGAAGAAAAGTAACTTTGTAAAAGAATATTAGACATGTGCAAGGAGATAAGATATACACCCTAGCTATGCAATAATAGCAGATTATTTTTTAAATTATGATACATTATAATAGAATTTGGCCGTGGGGCGCCGGCAGTAGAATGTTGCCCCTCCTCTCATGCCCGTGGATGGACTAAGAGCCTGCTAAGGGATACCTCCGAAAGATGGGCAGCAGCGTCTTTCCATATATCAACATCCCATACTGCGCTCATCAAACCCGCCTGCCAAGCGTGGTGAGTATGGCAACTACCCCTCATGGAGATCCATGAGAGAGGCCTTTGTTCATTAGTGGAAGTTTTATGGCTGAAATGATGATACATTATGATAAAGATGTAAAGATGTGTATAATATTGTTATATTATTATCTTCAAAAACTTTGATTGATGGGAGAGAACCAGAAACCAGAATGTATTTTTTTATTATATTACAAAAATGAGATGATACCGCTAACAGTAACAATAATAACAACATGGCTCTTAATGTTTTACATCTAACTACGACTCTACAAGCCACAGCGAAAAGGGAGTGGAAATGCTAATTAAATGTCATCTTGATTAATTTGAAAGTCTTAGCCATCATTTTAATTTATAAGGATGAGGCAAGCCCAAGATAAGATCTGTGGAAAGAGCCATTCTCCTGCGGAAGACAAAACCAAAACCATTAGTATTTACAATAAGTACTTTATATGTAGGCAATTTTTTGTTATAATAAGCTGGAAGACGAACAAACAGACCTGATGGATATATTTATTATTCCATCGGAAGGTCTATCTGGTAAATATAAATTAATATTCATTTATTTATAATTGGTTAAATTACACGCCAAACAGTTGAAGTTATAGTTTACTTTACATTCATTTTATTTTATTAAATAACTTCACAAAACAGGTTGCAATCAACAAAGCAAACCTAAAACTATAATAAATTATTTTACCCTTCCAGAAAAACAGCTACAGGAACTAGCAGGAACAACATTAAATTTAAAATCCTAAACAAGATAAACATCTTGAATACCTTTAATTTGATAATTATTTTATGGGGTTAAAATACATTATCCGCCATCTTGCACGAAGTTAAATAAAAGCTTGTACAACAGTGAAGGAAAACATCGTGAGGAATCCCGCGGCTTGGTTAGCTTCAGACGTATTGACATGTTCTTTCCTCTGACTAATAGCCGACTAAGATGGGAGGATGGTATAGGTGCTGGGCAAGCCTTACCCATCGAACAATGTCCCAGGCACTGCAGCGTCCCGGACAACAAGAATACCGTTGCTGACGCTGCATAAAGACAATTAAATTTTTCATTTATTTTAACCAATCGCACAAGCAAAAATAGTGAAGTGAACAGATTCAATTATGTGCTTTATTCTATTTATTTGTGTTGTTTCATTTTGTAATTTGTGACGCGTCAATAAGGTCCATGCGGCCGCACTAAATTATTTTTTGATTCTTGATTCTTGAGTTACAAAAAAATAACTTACTTACATAAAGTAATAGGTACCTACAGTGTGCACAGCTACCGTTACGGAATATAGTAAAACAGAACCCTCGGGGGGTGAGGCCAGCTCGCACTTGTCCGGTTTAAATAGGCCCTCAGTAGGTGTCACGGTCATAAATTAAATAAAAAAAAAATTACGCTTTTTTTAATGATAAAGTAAAAGAGTAAAAGGCCTTTCTTTGTAAAACAAGCTTCACGTATTCCGCACATAGCAGAAATCTTTAATATGAGCTATCATCAACATCTATGTTTTTAATATGAGTGCAAAAGTCTTTTGACGAAGTTTCCATGGCTCCGCCGCAGACAGCCATGTTCGAGTTTCTAACTTCCCGCAGTATTGCTTTCAGAACGGCGTACAGCGAAAATGTGTCATATTAAATATTGTAATAGTTTTGTAAGCGATTACTATCTTCTCTAATATTTATAATATATAATAAACATATGTTACTGGACATTTCACACAGTAAGATCTAGCCAAAAGGTAATAAGAGCTTGAGTAGTGTTTACTTTCACTATAGATAACGTATGCCGAACCCGCTAGTACGAAAAATTAAGACGTTTTAGGGAGTCGACACATAACACGCCTTTGGCATTAACGCAAACAGTAAAACTTCTGGTCATTTTAATGTTGTATGGAGTTTAGCGTCGGAGTTATACTTAAGACTCGTCTGGCCGGCACATGGGTTTCAATTTACGAAAGCATTCACGGCTCATTGACGGCGAGCCCGTCGCGCGGCGTCGCCGAGCTTAATGACCGGCGGCCGGTTTGATTACCGCGCCCGATCACAAGCGCGGCCTGTGTTGTGTGCGCCACAGTACGTACACTATCATTATTGTGCTTCTATTAAGCGGGGGGCTTTAGGGCATAACTCCAGCGCTAAACTCCATACAAAATTAAAAGATTAAGAAGTTATCGTCCACCAGTGTGCGGCACAAATGTTTGAATGCTAGAAAACACCAAAATGTGCAGGCACTCTTCGAACTTTGGCGCATACTGAGCTGCAATTGCAGTATGTCTTTAGTTCCGAGAACTGAAAGAGAAGAGTGCCTGCACATTTGTGTTTTCTAGCATTCAAACATTTGTGCCGACACTGGTGGAATTCTATCTGTATGTCTTCAAATTGAACAAAACATTGATTAATACTCTCTGTCTATAGATGTGATAGCAGTTTCTCTAAATCTATACATGTAATTTAACAAAATAAATCTTAAATAGGCTTGTTTCTACCATCATCATCATCGTAATCCACAGGACAGTCAAACTGCGCTATGCCGAGCCAGAAGTTTACTGCAACCTGGCGAATGTCGTCAACCCACGGCGCCATCAGACGACAACGACTTCATCCTATACACCGATATACACTAGTTGTTCGCATACAACAGATTTTAGTGATTTATTTTAACCACCAGCATACACAAAAAATAATAATAATAATAGCTAGTGTTCCCCCAATAATAGGCACCTACTTTAACAAAATTCTGAATTCACGAGTTGTCATAGCAAAATTTAATAGCTATATTCCCATTTTCAGCACCAATTCTGAGAGCACCAACTGAGCTGAGCACCTACAATTAAGTTGTCGCTAGTAAACATTAAAACAATTAGAGATGACAGCATTCCGTGGGCGTCGCCTGATCTATAAAATATTCAGCTCTCAAGTAACTCATTTGACATCAGTAGAGGACATCATGCTATGATTGAAGTTTGACGAGCCGCTCATTGGCCGCTATAGAGCACTAATGACCTCATTCAGTCCGCGGAAGTAGCTCCGGCGAATTCAAATAAGAAAGAATTGAAAACTGTAAATTAGGACGTGCCCGTTTCAATGTCCGTGCTGGTGACTTTTTTATAAAACGTTTCGATTCTGATTGCACCAAAACCCACATTTTGTCACTCATATCGGTCAAGAAGTAGGTATAAGTTAGCTTAGTATAACATTTTAATCAAAAATAATTATCAAATTAAAGGTATTCAAGATAGATAGATAGAAAACTCTTTATTGCACACCACATTAAAAGAACATAAACAATTTAGAAATAAGGTAAAAAACAACACAGGAGTACAAAGGGCGGCCTTATCGCTATGAGCGATCTCTTCCAGGCAACCTTGGGATGGACAGGAAAATGAAGGAGGCTATATCGTGGCGTAAAATATAATATATATATATATATATATATATATATATATATATATATATAAGATGTAAGATAAGACATAATATAATAGAATAATAATAGATATAATATATAAGATGTTTATCTTGTTCAGGATTTTAAATTTAATGTTGTTCCTGCTAGTTCCTGTAGCTGGTTTTCTGGAAGTAGGACTACAATTACATACATGTATTTTGTGTTATCTATTTAAGAGTAAATAGTCATATTAAAATCAATAAATAGTCATAATGTACTACGAGACATATACAGTACACAGTTAGTTGCTTAATGCAATATATAAGGCTATATAAGGCTTACAAACTTAAGTTAGATTAGTGTAATTGTGTCAATAATTTAAGTGTTTATAATTTTATTTTATGTTAGTGTAAAATTGGACTGTATACAACCAAGCTATATGTGAAAACTACTCAAGGCTAGTTATTTTCTATGTTTACTCTTCTACTAGATTTAAGTTTCTCAAGCTGTTTGTTTTCCAAGAATAAATAAATAAATAAATATCCTAGAGCAAATCTTGCCAGCTATAAAAACTAAAATCCGTAACCCTGACGTTATATACATTCAGAGTCATTTGAATTACACGCACAAACCATACGCAAAACCAACACTGTACAGCAAGGAGAAAATTATGTAGTTTTAGTTGGATCAAAGACTAGGTGGCCGTTAATGGAGATTTAACAAGTTGATGGATGCTAGACATCGTAACCATTCCCAGCATGATTGCCTTACGGAGTGATCACTTGTACTGTTTAAGATTTGTTTATGCTGTTTGCTGCCTCAATGGCCATGGCACACCACATGCTGTTAAGTTATTTGTCAATTTCAAATTAGATATAAAATAAATAAATAATGCTGGACAAATCACACAGCATCATCTAGCCCCAAGCTAAGCAGACCTTATGTTATGGATTCTAGATGACTGATATACTTAATACATTATACTACAAATATAAATATTTTTGTTATATATAGAACTAGATGTCCCGGCGAACTTCGTATCGCACCTACTACAACCACTACTTACAACTACTCTACAACTACCCTACAACTACTAATGTACGCAACGAAAAGTAGCCTATGTCCGTCCCCAAGGTCTAATCTACTCCTATACTAAAATTAATCCAAGTCGTTTGAGTGGTTTTGACGTAAAAAGGGAACATACATATTATATACATTCTTACTTTCACTTTTGTATATTAGTAGGGGATACAATTAATTCGGGTTCGATCCCTACCGGAGGACAATTGCACACCAATTGTCTTCCGGTATTTACTAGTACTTATTATTATATAAAAAAAAGTTATTGTAATCGTATAGTTTACACTTAGTTTACATAGTACAGTGGGCGTTACAGTTAAGTGGGGTGTCCCCCAGTGCTTGTCATAGATAAGTATCCCTTAGGGCTGGATGCTGATTTGTGTAGTGTCGCGTATTATTTATCTCAATGGTCCTACCGTGAGTTACAATTCAACTTTCTACAACTATAAGTTGCACAAAATCGAGCCCCTACGGAGATTCAAACCCGAGACCCTCTGCACGACGAGCCCGGGTTGCAACATCTTCACCAGGGAGAAGCTGGCGGCAGCCGCGAAATTGACCAACCGTTTTGTACTAGTACGAGGTACTAGTGCCTTGAAGTTATATTTAGCAAACATATTCGATCGCTATTTTTATAAATATTATTAACTGAAATAATCACACATAACTACTATCTCATATGTAGCTTAACTATAACTATAACAACTATAACTAAAATATTGAGGTGACACAACATCACATCGCATCGAACAAGAGCGTCTGAAAGATAGAGAACGCATTCCGCGTTTGGAGTATAGGCTGGAGGATCTACAGAGAAGCAACCGTAAAACATCAATTTAAATTAAACATGTACCAAAGTAAATTTGTAAAAAGAAGAAGATAAAAAGATAAAGAATTTATAAACTTATAAGAATTCCTTAAACAGGAATTAACTGAGTCTTATAAAAATGGTACTATAATTAGGTAAATCCATTGACTGTTGTATAAATTCCACATGCATAAGGGACGTATGCGGAGCACGGGAGACAAAAAATGACCAAGAAACACCCTTATAATTGTCGAATTTTCCTCCACGGTTGCTAAAACAGAAATCCTTAAAAATTCTAATTTAAGAATTACACGTTATTTCTTATTACCATGCGAACGCAACCGAAGCAAAAATTAGGGTTCGATATAAAGCCCTGTATATTTTATAGCCCGTTCTCAATAGTATTATGACCCGTCGTATTTCGTCTGCAAATGGCGCGAAAAGTGGACTCTAATAAATTTAACGATGCATATTCGAACACCATATTGCTACAACACTTTAGCGTTAGAAAGATCTTCTACGAAGTGCACACCCTAAAAGCTTCAACATGTTCTACAATGTACATACAGCGTTGGATTTATGTGGGCAACCAATCTCATAGACATTCATATTTTTTCGTGTTTGTAGTCAAGTGTTATTTTCTCTAAATAATAGCTGAATAAGCTGAGAGGGGGGTATATATAGGTGCAGGCAAACCTAATCCATCTAAAAACGCCCCAGACACTGCAGCGTCTCGTACATCATGAATACCAGTTGCTGACGCTGTACATATCATCTATAATAAACTCCATAGTCCAAGAGCAAAAACTTACGTCTGAGGGGTCGTCTCCACGAGCGAGGGAATCGCGGCCACGTATTTCTATAGCGCGGACTCGTCGCGATTCTCTCGCTCGTGGAGACGGCCTCTAAGAGAGTGTATAGGAATACGTGGCACGAAGATAACATCGCCGCGATTCCCTCGCTCGTGGAGACGGCCCCCAATTGTCAATTTGCCAAAGAAAATCAAAACATTGATTTGATTAAAACGCGTAATTAAATTCGTTCTCTTCAGAAAACTTTATTTACAAGTGTGGGAAAGGCCTTTATTTTAAGTCAGAAGTCACCAGGTCTAGCAACTCCCGGCTTGGTTTGCTAAGCCAGGAGTGGGGATGAACAATTGAATGTTTTTAAATATACCCAAGTGTGGCATCATATAAAAGGGCATGAAGTGTAGATTGCAAAACCAAGGGTACACGCTACATTTAGGTAATCTACGAGATTAAGTAAAGCGTCGGGGGATACTTAAAATTGTATAAACTTGTTTTTACTAAACAGATGCTGATTACGTAGACCCTCGCTCCTGCAGGCGCCGACTGTAGTAAGTCCAGTTCTGAAGGCCATTAGGAGCCGCAACAACTATTTCACTTAAAGGTCATTTTAGAACATTTTGCAAGGCCGATAGTGCGGGCAGAGTGCCTCGTCGTATTCCGTAATGCATTAAACCTGCCTCCGTGACGAGATAGGCAGTC
The DNA here is from genome assembly GCA_963082625.1 of Pasiphila rectangulata. Classification (NCBI taxonomy): domain Eukaryota; kingdom Metazoa; phylum Arthropoda; class Insecta; order Lepidoptera; family Geometridae; genus Pasiphila; species Pasiphila rectangulata. The sequence continues at coordinate 24,695,808 of OY720236.1, forward strand.
TGGCAATGGCCATTACCACCTACAGGATTTATAAGGATCCATTAGGGGAGCCATTAGACGTGCACCCTGCCAAGGGGTACCTGCGGAAGGTGGGCAGCAGCGTCTTATCAACATCCCTTACTGCGCTCCCCAATCTGTCTGTCAGGCTAGCTAGCTAGTAGGGCAACAACCCCCTTATATTCTTAGAGATCCAAGAGGAAGGCTTTTGTCCAGCAGTGCTTGCTTGCAAAGCTTGAAATTAAACCAGATAGATGTGTGAAAATTAACAATAACAATGACGACTATACGTAAACCGCCAAATATTAAGCACGAGGATAACTTGGTCTATTGACTAACACCATATTCAACAATTTACTTTCTGTAATCAAAACTCAGGGTTAGCCCGAGTGGTTTGAGTACATACAATTCCCGCGCCGATAAATATAGATAGTACGATCTAATAATTGTTCCTAGTTTTTACTCGCAATCTCCTGCGTCTCAGGTTAATAGGTCAGGTACAGAGGTCGTCAACCTTACTTGTCCGTGATACAAACGACTAAGTTGTAATGATATGAGCTCCATCTAAAAACGTGTATAACCAAACCAAGCCGACTGACATCATAACGCTGTAGGCTGTCTAGCAATATTCAGGAAGTTAACAAAGGCATGTCTACTAAGGGGATACATCATAATGGAGTGGACAAAGCCCAAAGGGGGAGAGGGGGATATCCCAAGACAGATGGAAGGCGAGCATCTGGCAATCGCAGCGTCTCGGGCTTAGTACTAAGATCCAATTCAGGTATATGGAAAGTACACCTAGAAGTTATTAATCGGGCAAACCTGGGCGTGGTTTGATATGAACCAGGCAGGTTCCAGCCGGGTTAAGGAAGCTACCCGCTTCTTAAGCATCTTGTTGCTGATATACGGAGTGACGATAACTTACACATAATTGGTTAACGTAGCAATTTTAATTTTACAATAGTGTTTAAGCGTAGTACTACAACGTTTAAAATATTTACAAATAATAAAATATTTACGGCGGCGGGTGTTTTACACGTACGACGAAGAGAAAATTTTGAGGTTTCTTTCCGTTATTATCCAATAGTTCAAACCACCTTCCAATTTAAAGTAAAAAAACTTGAAATCCCTGACGGCAATAACGCCAATGCGTCTAAGTGGATGAACAAGTCTCTTGAACCGGCTTTCCTTGTAAAGTCTCAGATGCACCGCCGCGGCCATTAGTCAACGTTTTCATGACACTGTAATATTGTTTTAAGCGCCCGCCCCGATCGATGTTTGAGCATTTAATGTGCTCACCGCTTTTATTGTTCGTGTTTCTGTTTACGGTCGAGGAGTATACGGTTAACAGTCGATCGTGCGCCATAGATGAGCTATTAAAAAGCCGTGCCCGTTTTGACTGACATAGTTACGAGTTGCGTTTTTGTAGTTGTACGTTGAGTCGGATTAAACTGTTATTAGTTTGGACCTAAACAACATATTAAAAAAATACGCAACACACCACCATTTTATGTTTTATTGTAAGATTCTCGATACAAACTTACGATGCTCCTACGAACCAAAAATGTTATCTGAAAAAAATACTAACAGTATTATAAATATTATTATGATTTAAAACAGTTTATCGCGTAATTACCTCTTTGTATTATTAAATATGTTAATTAGGCGATAAAGACCCGTTAAACAATTTCTAATTATGTGTATAGATTTTACAAAATCATGTCTACAAATTTTACTAAGTATTTTATGTTTTTGTATACGACTAAATGACGAGACAAGCCACATGCCCACCTGATGTTCAGCGGTAACCTCTACCTATTACAACTGCAATACCGCGGTGATCACGTTCACTAAACACGTGACCAACGCAGCGTTGCATTGCACCCGTCACCCTGAGACATAGAGTTGTAAGGTCTCATGTGCCCGTAATTTTATGACCCGGCCATGTGCTTCTGTCCCGTCCTTCCCTATCTTGCCTTCTTGGAGGTGGACTATACTAGAGTGATCCTTTGCTGACATATCTGTTTGTCACAGGTTGAACCGGGACATAAAAGGCGGAGCTTGGTGCCCTCGCAACCAGATCACCACCGAGTCCACTGAATGGCTGGAGATAGACCTGCATTCTGTCCACGTGATTTCCGGCGTCGGCACCCAAGGTCGCTTCGGCAATGGACAGGGGCAGGAGTATGCGGAGAACTACGTCGTGGAATACTGGAGGCCGAAGCTCGCGAAGTGGGTGCGGTACAGGTCTTCGGATGATCAGGAGGTGAGTGTTATCTTCAACAGACTGTAACAAAACATTGGAATACTGCAAGGTTTGCCGTAACTTCACGCTTCGCCAACGGTTTGGAGATATATGTAGTACTATGAACTCGTGGGGAGTTCACCTTATACTTGAGTCTATTACCTGGAAATCACCATTGACAATTTATATACATGACAATGAAGAAGACACGTTGCAGACCGCAACATAGTAACAGCAGTCACTAACTCACACCTTAAGTTAATCAAACTAACAAGTACTTGAACCATACTTTGCAAACGTAGAGGCCGTGAATCAATGGATGACGAGGACACGGTAATGTTGTCTATGGGTACAGTATTGTGACTCGGTGCTGTCACTGAAATAATTGCCGTTCAGCCGCGTGGTACGTAAACACGCGATAGGGCTGCCCGCCTGCAGTATTTTAATTTCATCTACCTACTTGAATTTCTTTCTAGTTTTGTGATTGTTTTTTTTTATAAGAAAAAATTAAATTCGTTGTGAATTAAATGGTAAGTGTTCAATAAAAATACAAGTGTCTTTTTTGATCAGTAGATTTAATAAAAAATCCACTACTATAAATTTGATACAAAAAAATATTTGCGCCTCGACTGAGATGTACGAAACGCTTTATTGTTAAATTTAATAGTATAAAAAATCCGCATTCAGATAAATAGTTTAATTAAAAATACTCGCGCGTTCGTTCGTCACTGCGGTGCAGTCGCGACTGACTGTGGTGTACCGAGTGAGTACGGAACACAAGGCGCGTAGGTACAACTCACGTTCCGGCCGTTGGTATGAAGATAGAATACTGTATAGATAACATTACCGTGACAAGGACGTTGTTTCTCAGTATTCTCAACATGCACCGTTAATTTTTTTTTCATTTTTTTTACAATTGTCACTTCAAAACTCAAACCTAACATGCGAGTGCATGTGTCTCAGTACATAATTAACCTTATAGTGCACACATGCGGAATTTAAAATTGCTCCTATTGGATCGTCCGTCCATCTGGCAGGGCTGGTGGTCTGCCAAGAGGCCGTCTCGCTTCCATCAGCAATCACTCTGTTACCGCTTTGGTCCATCGGATGAGCAGAAGTACCGTTTGAGCAATACGCATCCCTAAGGGATACCTATACCTAGCAGTAGGTGAAGACGGGTGAAGTCATGTGACCTGTTGCTAGGCGGTACTACATCCGATGGACCACTTCGGTAACAGAGCGATTGCCGATGGAAGCGCCTCTTAGCAGACTGACCTGCCAGATGGGCGTACGATGTTAGATAGATGTTAGTTAAGTTTGCCGGACGACAGTGGATAAGGCTAGCTTAGAACCGTTTACGTTGGCGTGCCTATACCAAGCAGTATATATATATATTTAAAGTTCTCATCCATTTCGATGACGGCTATTTATCTGAGTTATTTGTTTTTAATTTTAATATGAGCCGTGATGCTCGCCAGATCAAACTTGGTCTTAAATAAACGATGTCACGGGCTGTTATGATGATGATGAAATCATCGACTTTATTCCATCAACAGATATGGTATGGTAACAATGTTCTACATAAATGGGAACATGAATCAAGTGACATCGCTTGATTGATGCTACCGCGCACCCGGCTGTCGCCGTCGGCGTCGTGTGGACTTGTCATCACTACACATCTGTCGTTTACGTATGTAGGACGGACAGATTCTGCTGGAGCAGTTACGAAGTGATCCTGCTATAACATGACCAACAAGTGCACGTTCCGCATTGTGTTAAGCTTGAGAAATAAGGCCGCCGATCTGTACAACGACGGCAGAAAGTGTGGTCTACCATCCTACCTCTACAGTTGAGGTTCATTTGAACGTGTTGAATCAACAAGTACTATTTCCATTGCAAACGTTCTTCTTGATATAGATGAAAATGTTGTTGATTGAAGGGGAGATATTGTATATTATAATTAGCCGTAAGTCCCACTGCTGGGCAAAGGCCTCCCCCCCATGTCTCCATGCTTCTTGTTCTGCAGTCGATTCGACCCATGCGCTATTGTATTGGTCCAGATAATGTTGTCTCTGTTATTGTTCCAAATAAAGATTTTTGATTTTTTGATTTGATATTATTGAAAAATAATAGCATATTGCATTGGTAATTATAGGTCAAAGTAAAATTAAATTTTCGTTTCCAACAAAAAACTACAAATTACATTACACTAACACTAAACATACATACATTAAAATTAACCTGCATCCAGATTTGTAGCAATGAATGGTTAACTCTGCATAAGATTTCTGTCAGTACAGTCACACTAGGTAAAGCCAGTATCGAGGAGATTGGTAGAAATTTCGCTTTTTACAATGTTTTTTAATGAGCCGTTTTCAGTAACGAAACAAAAAGAGTTTTCTACTAAACCTAACAGATGGAAGCTGGCAAGCGGAGTAAGCAAGTTTGTGATTAATCCTGTCATTGTCAAATTGTGCCTACCAGTAAAAGAAAATTAACGCCATCTATAAGGTTCGAGGTAACTATTTTTGAAGTTTTTACTTTTTAATGAAAACGCCTCATTAACTAATGACTTTAAACGTCAGGTATTTCCTCCCCCGTTTCTTTCCATTTGTCTCTGTCCAGAGCGATCTTCCGCCAAATGCCATGAAACATGCAACAAAGATGATGCATCGATAAAATATTATTTTCCTCTGAGGCATATTCCTCCCCCAGGCTACTTCATGAATGACTCACGATTCATCATGAGCCATTCTTGTCCAAAATTACTACAGAAGAATAGCAATGTGGTACGTTCCAGTTCGGCCACAGTGCATGCGTGACCATTTTTAGGGTTCAGTATTAACCCTAGCGAAAAAGAGGGTTGATACTCCTATAAGTTTGACCGCTTTGTGTGTGTCTGTGTGTCTGTCTGTGCCACCGTAGCTTTAAAGAGTTACTATATTCCAAATAAGCTTTGATTCAACTTTAAACGATAAAATATCCTTTGTTTGATCTAAAAAAATATATGTTGTAGTTGAATTAAGTTATTGATTATAATAATAAATAAATAATAATAAATAATGCTGGACAAATCACACAGCATCATCTAGCCCCAAGCTAAGCAGAGCTTGTGTTATGGGTACTAGATGACTGATATACTTAATACATTATACTACATAGATAGATTTTTTTATTATATATAGAAAAACACCCAGAACACCCTGAACAAATATCTGCAGATCGTACAAACATTTGTCCCGGGGCGGGAATCGAACCCGCAACCCCTTGCGTCGCAGGCGGACCTTCGCCCGCTGCGCCACAGAGCTCGTCATGATTATGAAACGGTTCAAAGCACGATATCTCTCACTTCACTTGATAATAAAAAAAAATACGAAGGAAGGTTAGGTTTTGCTCGTTTTTGTTGTTATACTTCAAGTGTATCAATGTTATGCTCTCAACATAAAAGGCAACCACTTTCAGAAGAATATTCAACGTTAGTTTTTCTAAAAAACTAATAAAAATTATTTGTAACGAATTTTTATAGAATTTAATTAGTCCGCGCCCGCGCGCACTCCGTCAGAAACCCGCCGCTGGAATAACCTGGCCTTAAACGAGTGGACCGATTTGGATGCAGTTTTTATATAAAAGCAGGTTTTCTAGCGGTTATTCTTAAACATCATTAATAAAATCTTTGTTGTCAAATGAAAGGAAATTATGTGTAAAATACAAAATTTCAAGTTCCATAGAAATTGATTGAGTCATTTACAAGATACCAGGGTTTAATGTGTAAGGGTTGAAAGTGGGGATGGAATGGAATGTTCAAAAATACCTAAGTTTGATATCAAATTTAACGAAATGAATGTCCCAGCGGCATGTGCCTAAGCAGGCGGACACAAGGCTCGTTGCCGGCTGATATTGGTATCCTTTGTGCCCGCCTTATTTATTTTTTCAGAATTTTTGTAAATAAGTCGAATCTGTATGGCTTAAAGGCCCCTTTTCGCCTCCTTTGAAATCAAAAAAAGAATATTTCTAACATTTTCATATAAGTATGCTATTGTAGTAAAAAAACGTTATCTAATACGATTTCAAATTTCAAGTCGATAGCATCAATAATTCTCAAGATATCCATCTGTGACAGCAGGCAGACAGACAAAGTCACAGGGTTCCTTTTTACCATTTTAGTCCGGAACCCTAAAAACTGCATCCACTCCAACTGGTCCACTCGTATGTACTAGACTCATTTTAGACTAGACTAAATTGATTATCCCCTATCTGTGTCCGCCACAAGCAGCGGACACGAGGCTCGTCGCCGGCTGAAATTGGTATCCTTTGTGCGCGCCCTGAATGCTTATGGTTACAACGTTATTAGTAAATAAGTCATCATATCTGCCGTAAAACGTCCACTACTGAACAGGCCTCCCTCATAGATCTCCATGAGGGGTAGTTGCCATACTCACAACTTGTGCAGGTAGGTTAGCGAGTGCAGTACGGAATGTTGATACACGAAAAGACGCTGCTGACCATCTTCCGGAGGTATCCCTTAGCAGGCTCTTTCTGCATCCATGGGCATGAGAGAAAGGGTAATATCCCCACTACCGTGGAGTGCCGGGTAAGTAATAAGTAATCCTGCACATTTAACACGGAACCCATCTAGTACTAATGTAAGCGGAGCTTGTGTTTTGGGTTCCAGAAGGTTGATAAAATCCTTAAAACGTCCTCTTCTAAATACTGGGAATTCACTGGCAGATTTAGTATTTCAAAGTGTAAAATTATTATTAAATACAGCGTACAACCTGTAGGCACCTACTTATCTATCACACATAGAACACGTTTATAATATTAAAAACTCTGAGACTCTACTTAGTCTCTGAGATTACCCTATTTTTTTTTTAATTTTTACTCTCTGTTTTGCAATTTATACATGAAAACATTCGATTGTTCATCCCCACTTTCACCCGCCATATATTTTATGGTTCATGAGATTTCCATAAAACTTTCAGTTTCGCATTCTACACACCATCTTCTTTCATTTGATACCAAATATTTGGAAACATTCGACTGTTCATCCCCATCTTTCATCATTCATTTAAGTCGAAATCGATATGTCTTAAAGGAAAACTTAAAACTGGTTATTAACGCGCAAAAGACGCCCTTTCGTATGATACCCCACATTACCTAGTAACATGATTTACATTTTTTGAGACCCCTTTCCGTCACCTTTGCAATCATAATAAGAATATTTTTCAACATTTATATTTATGCTATGTTAGTGGAAAAACGTTATCTACCATACTATAACACCATGTCAAATTTCAAGTCGATAGCGGTAGTTCTCAAGTCATGGAGAAATTGACAGTTTGCTACCAAATTAGAAGAAACAATTATCTTCTAGAGTTTTCGACAACTGCTACCTTTTATACAAATGACTCCTGCCGGAACCGCGCCACTTCGCATGCTACATTTAGGCCAAGTTATACAGAAGCTCAGCGAACGTGACCGCGGTACAAATGGCTTGAACTAGCAGTTGGAGAGTTCGGCTTTGTAAAAACGCTAGCGCCGCAGGATGTGTATGGAGATTGACAAGGCGGGCTGTCACGACGCCGGCCATTGTGCCATCGGCACATCCTCCCTGTGAGGTAATCATGCGAATACTCTATACCCATGAGGGTTCGAGGCAGGCTAGACTACGCTGTTGTATCTATGATTACGAATAGGTACGATTGGAATACGAATCGCTTGTTGTCATACAATGTTAAAAGCCTTTACTTCTATTAAAGATAATTTATACAGCATTGGGCGTTATTGGGATCGAATCAGAAATGAGGAGTAGAAGAGCTCGTGTCACCGACATAGCCAAGCGTATTAGCACGCTGATGTGGCAATGGGCAGCTCGAGGAACAGATGGCCGATGGGGTCGAGTGGAGGCCACGGACCGGCAAACGCAGCTTAGGACGTCCATTAAAAAGATGTGCGGATGACGTGGTTAGGTATGCAGCCGCAAAACTTAGAAATCCATGACGGAGGCCTATGTCTAACAGTCGACGTCCTATGTATGCCTATAGCCTATAGTAAAGAAAAAACTGTTTAACAAACAAGCTTTTATTTAAACGTAGGTACCACTAAAACTAATAAAATAAACATATTCCATTAAAATTTAATGTCAACTTAAAACGCATACAAATCGGTCCACTCTTTTAAGAGCTACGGTGACACAGACAGACACCCACACACATAGCGGTCAAACTTATAACACCCCTCTTTTTGGTCGGGGGTTAAAAAGTCACCTCTATTATTGTTACGTCACAAACTCTACACCTTTGTTAAAACCGTCTCGCTACCGACATGGACGTTAAGGTAAAAAAAAACATTTCTCTACCGCTACATGTGCGCCAGGTGAAAAACGTTTTCATTGTTCATTACTTTTATACGGTCAAGTCACATATTAATTTATTAGGTAAGTGTGTAGAAATCCGGCGTAGATCATATCGACCGACTGCAGCGCCGGCCGGTGTGGCTATAGAACAACGACACTTAATCAAACGACTCACGTATGGCCGAGCCATTGATCAAAACCTAACAGCAAGTTTCGTTCTCAAATAAACAATTATTACGTATTCCGACTCCACTACTAAACCACTGATCACCTTCATTCTCTAAATCTCATTATAGAAAAATGTAACGAATACATTAAAACACTTTACTTAGCTTTCGTAGACTATACGAAAGCTTTTGATAGCATCAAACATTCGTCTTTATTTGCAGCATTAGAACATCAGATCAGAATATAGAAAAAACTTACATTGACCTTTTAAAATAATATACAATAACAGCACTGCAGGCATTAAACTAAATTCATCTGGGTTATGTTTTACAATAGTACGAGGTGTGAAGCAGGGAGACCCACTCTCTCCCAAATTATATAATAGCAATCTGGAAGAGATCTTCAAAAAACTAGCCGCTTCCTGGTCCACTAAAAGCATCACTATTGGAGAAAAGAAGCTTACCAACCTAAGATTTGCCGATGACATCGTTCTCTTCGCTTCAAGTGGACCTGAGTCTTCATAAGAACACTTATTTATTAATTTAATACTTTGTGCACAATGTACAGAGGAGGACTTAATGCTAATATCATTTTATACCAGTCAAGCTATTGACTTTGACTTTAATGTTTCAAATTGAGCGGTATTGTAAACTTCTTAACGTAAAGTATAATGGAGTTTGATTATCAGTACAGGCTCTTACTAATAAATAATTTAATTCCATTATACTTCCTTTCACACTTCTCTGTGGTCTAAGTCTTCCAGGTTTATTGACGTCTCGGTCTGCCGCGAAGTCGTTTTCTGTACCTTAAAAAACGATAACGATATTAACGTCATAATGGCAATCTTTACGTTATGTATGACCATAAGAATTAGTTGGACTACGATTTCGATTTATCGCGATTTGCATTCAAGAGTAAGCCGCAGTATAGGATCCATTCAGTGGAACATTTAATCCTATGACTTATCCGTCCTGTGGCAGACGTGACTCGCCTAGTTCAACTGGCCCGATATTTTTCAAGACGTCTACAACATCAAAACATATGTTGTAGACGTCTTGAAAAATATCGAGAGCAGTTCACTACTTCTAATCCGGTTTGTTAACTTTATTGACACATAGCCTGGATATCAGAGCTACTTTTGGTGTTTTGTAATATGACATGGAATCCAAATTATGGTTAAATTGTACGTTATGTGAACACAATGAACATCGTCATGATATAACACTATTAACGTAGCTATAAGCACCTACATTTTGGCCTATCATTGCGAGAGGCCGCGTGAAGTTAGTGTAGTTGCATTGGGAGTAGGACATATTGTAAATAATAATAATTATTGCCCAAATATATAATATAAAATATAATGCCAACTGTTAAACTATATCACGTGCAGCTATAAACTGTTTTATTTAAACCTCATTATTGTGTATATCTTGTTGGTAGTGTTGGCAGCCCAAATAAATAAATTATATCAGTTCAGTCATCGACTTGTCCTATGAAGACATACCTACCTGCCTACCTTGTACCTATTTTTTCGGTCTTAGTAAGGCAAGGTTTTCTTTTCGGTAAAGTTACAGACATATGTATGTTGAACTTCTCTCATGAATCATGATATACGTAACTCGAATTCCCGCAAATAAAAAAATAAATGCTCCGATCGTGGCTCTGAATTTTTTATGACGTACCCTCTTAAACGATATAAATATGGACTACTCACCGACGGACCTTCCCCTCTGTCTTTCCTATTTGCCAAAAATCTAACGGGTTTATAAAAACTAATTCACTAATCGATTTCCCAGTCACAGAATCGCTTTTGCAGTGTGATAAGCTCTTATCACACTGCAAAAGCGATTCTGTGACTGGGAAAATCGCTGTTTGTGCTGTTAGCGGATGCAAAAAGAAAACCAATACCTCAAATCTACAAAAAGATTGAATAACATTTCACCTATGAGTATAATTTTGTTGAAATAATAACAAATTTAGTAGATTTACGAATGTTTTACGTTATCGAGATCGAGAACATTGAGAAAAGAAGATTCGATTGTATTCAAGAAATCGAATCGCATGTCATTGTATCTCTATAACATTTTCAACCTTATTTTCAAACCAACCAGTCTATAATTTTGTATTGTAATGTAACATAACAAAAGTTCGATAATTTTTTCGTCAATTCTTGTGCATACGTCTCAAAATATTTACACGAGATAAAATTTGCACTCCCCACGAGACTACTAAAATCATTAAAGAAAACAATACAAAATCTTCTACTTACATTTTGAACTTTATTGCCCTGAGAATTATGTCAAATACCAAAATATGGACGTTTATACATCAACGTATGTATACCTTACGAAAAGGGGGCATCAGTGTACCGAGACTAGTTTAAGGGATGAGATTTTTCCTTTAATCACTTCGAAATGCTTTCCATCGATATCGATCAAACAAAGTTGTTACGTATTAATTCATCATACCTACACATGGATTATGTTACTCAACTATCTCTCGATATCAGCACCTGATTTTTTTTTATATTGAAATGTTTCAAATTATGCCAAATTATTTTGAATGATTCAAGCAGTATTTTCTGTTACTGCATTTCACTTGATAATCATCATTTCAGCCGTAAAACGTCCACTACTGAACACAGGCATGGATCGTGAATGTTCATATAGTTGTCATTACTCACCACGCTTAGCAGGCGGGATGTTGATACACGGAAAGACGCTGCTGCCCATCTTCCGGTGTATCCCTTAGCAGGCTCACAGCAGGTAACATGTTATGCGTTAACTATTTGATTCACAGAACAAATATTCATCTGGGATGTTGTATCCCTTGCTCCGCTTAGGATTTTGTAATAATAATTTCTGTTTTTTATTTTCTAAGTAATTTACTATTTTAAACTTAAACACTGCAATAGCCATAACAAATTGATTTCTGTTTTACATTTCAAGTAGGTACCTACTAAATTAGTAAGTATTTATTCAAGGAATTGTTTGAAACTGTTTGTCTTTTTTTGTTAAAAGTGTGTTTTTTGATTTATAAGTATTGATTATAAATCTTTCGTAAATAACTCGGGTTATTTTATTTTGTCGCAATAAAGAACAATCGATGTTCTTAATCTGTGAAACCGAATATCGACCTTTGATTATCGATACTTATCAATCCCTATGACTATTGTCATTTTGAGAAATAATGTTACCAGTAGGTATAATTAATTCCCACTTTTTACACTATTTAGGGAAAATAAATGCTCATTGATTGCATGTTATTATTTTTTCTGAGCTACGTTATCCACAAAGGGTGAATAATGATGACGCTGGCTGGTATCACTTTTGAGTTTCTTTGCATGTATTATATATGTCAGTCATGACTGTGTGCGTAGCGTGGCGTATTTTCCCCAAATTTTAAACCTGTGTTGAGAATATATTATGTCTAGGTGTGTTTATAACAAACACAAACAATTTTCATGTTGTACCTATGGTTTCAATGTGTGTGTTTCTTCTCCCCCCGCTAAAAATGGCAGAATTTTTTGTATTGAGAAATAGGCGGTTTTATCTCGTTTAAGCATATATTATTTTCCTTCTCCATTATAGTATTTTCCTTGGGTACACGCAAACTGAATTGAGGAGCCGGAATGTTTATAAAAACTTACAAACGTTTACTTCGGGATACACAAAATCGGGTAGTCCTATTATGGTTTTAAATAATATAAAAGCTGGATAGATTTTATAATGAAATAAATAAATATAAAAATATTTTATTTCAGACAACAAAATGAGTCCATATACACACATATACAATAAAAATAAAAATAGGCACTATAAGACAACGAGAAGAGGATAATCAATTAAGGAAATAGCTTCCTTTATTCATCACCCTCTGCACGAGACACTTCCAGAGTGGAGATGTTCGGCACTCTGCCACAGTTCTAAGGATTTATATTGTTTCCAAAAAATCAATTTTAAAATCAAGCGTTAATCGATGCCCTTCCTCATCAACATCTGCATCACCTTCGAAATACTCGGAATGTTCAAACACTCAGCCAAGTGCGAGCCGGACTCGCGCGTGATGGGTTCCGTTCCGTTCCATTAGTATATAATAATAAAATAAATATTTCAAGCATCTTCCTGTTGCTGTTATTAATATCGAGCAAAAACGGCATTAAAACCACTTTTGTTGTATGGGAGCCCCCCTTTCATATTTATTTTATTCCGTTCTTTTAGTATTTAGCGGCAACAGAAACACATCATCTGTGAAAATCTCATTCAACTATCTAGCTATCACGGTTTATGAGATACAGCCTGGTGACAGATAGATATACAGACAGACAGATAGAGCAGTCCTGTTTTCAAAGTGAATTTGTGCGCCGTGGGTCGCGTTTACAACGGATTTGGCGTAACAGAGTGACCGGGCTGGCGCTGTAGAACAATTTGCCGTAGTGGTTTTCAGTCTAAGGCCATTTTCTATGAAGAAAAGTTTGTATGCCATGAATTGAATACGTTTTTAACCATTGAGTGCTGATACTCCTGAGCGGATTGGATTGGAACCTAGCGTACATTATAGAAAATGGCTTAGAATAAATAGTGACAGATCGATGTTTCAATAAAGTCGACGCGCGACTACAGGTGACCGGACTACGCGACCTCTTGGCGCCATAATATCGAAATAGCCTATTTTGACATTACAGCGCCACAACGGACACCGGTAACCTCAACACGTTTTTCAGGAATATCTCTGAAATACATAAAGCCTTAGGGTGCCGTGGGGTGCCGGCAGTAGAATGCTACCCCTCCTCTCATACCCATGGATGCAGTAAGAGCCTGCTAAGGGATACCTCCGGAAGATGGGCAGCAGCGTCTTTCCATGTATCAACATCCCGTACTACGCTCGCCAACCCGCCTGCCAAGCGTGGTGAGTATGGCAACTACCCTTCATGGAGATCCATGAGGGAGGCTTGTGTTCAGTAGTGGACGTTTTACAGCTGAAATGAGGAAAGCCTTAGGTCGAAACCTAACTAGGACATAAGCATGAATCTTGAGATTCTGCATCATAGCACAGCAAAAAAAATGTAAAAATCGTATATTCACTATGGCGCATGGCGTTTAACGTGTTAACATTGTTTCTTAGGAGATAATCTTACGATGCACTAATAACGCCTGTCGACCTGATGCTCGTAGGTGTCGTGTCGGCTTAATTTACTTGTAATTACCTACACAGGCGACCTTTCGCCTTGAAACCATTACTCATTATTTTATGGGTTACAAAAGTAAAGCATAGAAACATAAAACCTTATATTTTTTTTAAAAAGATACTTTTGATTATCCGAAAATACGAGTCAAAGAACATGCGAACAAGATTCACGTTTTAAGTATTTTTTTTGTCTATTTTTTGATAATATCGTGTTTGACGGAGTAAGAGTTTGCTGTCTCAGAAACAGTTACAGTACCTACAGGCACATCTTTATTTTAGCGAATCAATGAACATTTTAAAATAATGATCACTCGTGTTTCTCGATCTAAAAAAGAAATAGCTCTCTTCGACAGTCACTTAACCTGTCTTACCTTCAACAGATCCTCACCGGCAATACCAACACATATTTGGAGAAGAAGAACATTCTAGAGCCTCCGATCTGGGCGTCGCGCGTCCGGTTCATCCCGTACAGCTCGCACCGCCGCACCGTCTGCATGCGCGTCGAGGTCTACGGCTGCTATTGGAACGGTAAGTCACCTCGCTGGTACTATGGGCTGTAAGGCAATCATAGCTCTAACAATAACGCTTCGGAACCCTTGATCTGGCCATCGCGTCCAGTTCGTCCCGCACAGCTCGCACAGTCTGCATGTGCCTCAAGGTCTACGGCTGCTTTTAAAACGATAAGTCACCTCGCACCTGCGTGAGAGCAATGTTTACTAGCTTTAGAGCTCTGAGGAGAACACTCCGGAACCTCCGATCTTCGCGACCCATATCCAGTCCATCCCTCACAGCTCGCATCCCCGCACCGTCCGCATTCGTGCAGAGGTCTATGGCTGATATTGGAACGGTAAGTCACCATGATGTACTATGCGCTGTAAGGCAGTCATAGCTCTAGGAGGAACATACTGGAGCCTCCGATTTTAAACGGGTTTACGAGGCCGCGCGGCCTTTTCGGTTTGAAGTGCATAATAATCAAGTTTTCTCTAGACATGGTTTCTCGAGAAGCGTACTCATGTCTGTGGAGCCAGCTTCGAAAATGGTAGATACAGGCTGCGTCACTTTATTTTCCAAGGGCACCTTCTAAATACAATTTAAATACATAGTGTGCGTGACGGGACGCTATCATTCCGTTGTTCGCCTGTTGCGCCACTGAGATTGACCGTCAAGACCGAATATGTAGCTCACCAATATACATCACACATCTCCTACATAGAGATATTGATCATGCAAAAACAGTCTCTTTAAGTTTTACTACAGATACAAATCACAAAAACAATGTACGTTGTTAATTTAACACAGGCTTAAACGCGATTCACAGTTGAGAGTGTGTGTCTTCAAGGTGATGAAAACGCACACTAAGTAATGGTTTCGGGCACGACCCACAGGATTGTGATCCTACGTAACCTCGGGCATATGCTAGAGAGTTATATTAGTCTTTAAATATAGAGTTGGTGATCCTTACCTTCTTAATAAATAAACATAAATAAATAATAAAATAAATAATGCTGGACAAATCACACAGCATCATCTAGCCCCAAGCTAAGCAGAGCTTGTGTTATGGGTACTAGATGACTGATATACTTAATACATTATACTACATAGATTATATTTTTTTATTATATATAGAAAAACACCCAGAACACCCTGAACAAATATCTGCAGATCGTACAAACATTTGTCCCGAGGCGGGAATTAAACCCGCAACCCCTTGCGTCGCAGGCGGACCTTCGCCCGCTGCGCCACAGAGCTCGTCAATGTCAATGTCGACATAAATGTACTTACGACAGAAATTCACGAATTTACATGTGCTTGTAGTTTTATACACAAAACTAGAGGGTAGGTTGTGCGCGACCTGCAAGCAGGTCGCGAGGTTTTCTTTCATTATTTTCGTAATCAGCACCCTCAAGTTGGTCGAAAATGACACCAATATCAAATTTTTGGTTTGGGGGATGAAGGGGGTGAAAAAGGGGTTGGATTTCAAAAATAATATCATTTTCGTGTTAAGCAGCCCCGCGTTAGTCGAAAAGGACACCCATATCGGTTTTTTGCCCATACTAAGAGAAAAATGGAAGAGGGGGATGAAGGGGATAGGGGTTGAAATGAAAATTTTTAATTTTACCCTTGAATTCAGTCAATATAAACATTTTCCATACGATTCCGTGCAAAAATAAAAAAAATAAAAAATAAAAATCTAAAAAACCCAAGGGTTGCTAAAAGGGGTTGTAAAGGGGATGATTTTTTTTTCTGCTTTTACTTGAAAAAATTAGCTTTATTTTATCCCATCAAAAGGTCACCCATCCAAATGCTCCATCAAGAGATACGGGGGGGAGGGGGATGAAGGGGATGAAATAGGGGTAGTTTAAGATTTGTCTTTTACTCAACCCCACACCCTCTACACGACCCTACCATCAAATTACCCTTTTTGCAATAAAAAAAAGCAAAAGTTTAGAAATTTTCGGCAAAATTTTAACATAAAACCACAAGGGTTGCTAAAGGGGGTGGAAAGGGGGATGACTTTTTTTTTAGTTTTACTTTGAAAAATTAGCTCAATTTTATACCACCAACTTGTCACTTATCCGATGGCTCGTTTACGAGATACGGGGGGGAGGGGGATGAAGGGGGTGGAAAAGGGGTAGTTTCAGATTTTTCTCGTACTCACCCCCCAACCCTCTACACAACCCCGTTTACAGATTCCCGAAATTCCATCTGGAAGTGGGAGAACAATGATGTCAGTCAGTCAGTGGTAGTCTAGCTATATTTTATACACAAAATACATCAAAAAATACTTTACACTTAATGGTATTGAACATTACCGGCGAGCTTAACCCTGAAAGAGTTCCGCTAAGCCCTAAAGGATGCTTTCGATCCATGGACCTATTTTAACCTTATGAACAAAATCTACTAGACGTTTAAGACGTCCTGTAATATATGGAATCGATTAGAACAAGCGAGCTACTTCTTTCAATGAAGTCCCATTGCATTTGAACTAGATTTGTGGCGGAAATAGAACCTCCAGCCTCCTGCGTTTCAATCTGCTACTAAACGTGTGTTGGTAAAATGAACCTGTGTTTAAATTTCATGAATATAAAAAAAAAATGCGGACATACAAACATTCAGCCGATGTTATGAACTTCGACTAGAAAGAACTTATAAAGGAATGAGAATTTAAGCACAGAATCGCAGTAGTCGCAAACACGGTGAAGCCAACAGTCGTCAACAGAAAATGTATCTCTACTTTCCAAACCAAATAATAAACTCTCAGTATGTCAGTGCATAATGTCAATTCAAAGTCAAAGTAAAAAATGCTTTTTCATTGGGAATACATAGAAGAAGAAGTGCTACATAGAAATACATATAAGAGGAAACACATTTTAATTGCATAAACCACGTCGAGGTCCGCCGAGAAAGCGTTGGCGAGACGATCTCGTCAACAGAAATTCTGACAACAGAAATTTCTTATCGACAGAAATTCTTGGGAGTCTCCGAGGGATAGGGATGATTGTAGTAGTTGAAAATTTACGCCTGTTACGGAATTTAAGAGCAACAGGTGGGCTTGGTACATGTTGAGCGACGGATATCGAATATCGATATCGCCTGTGGTACATTTCCACACCGAAGTAACTTTTTCGGCATCGTGACTCTAGTGTATTTTTTGCTTTTAGGGTTCCTTACCTCAAAAGGAAAAAGCGGAACACTTATAAAGGATCATTTTGTTGTCCATCTGTGTCTAACATGACCCCCTTTTATCTCGGGAACGCGTGGAAGTATCGAGTCGAAATTAAATACATATGTATATATACTCAGGTTCCGAGGGGTGCCGGCGGTAGAATGTTACCTCTCCTCTCTTGCCCATGGATGCAGTAAGAATCTGCTAAGGGATGCCTTCGGAAGATGGGCAGCAGCGTCTTACGCGTCTTAAACACCCTATACTGCGCTTGCCAACCCGCCTGCCAAGCGTGGCAAGTATGGCAACAACCCCTCATGATGATACATACATGACCAAGGACTCTGGTCCTTGGTTGTATCATCAACGAGGCTTCCGGGGACTCGAGGTCTGCCTCGAGAAGCCTCGGAACGGAAGCCTCGTTAGTCCTGGCTACGGTAGCAGCCACGGTAAAGGCGGGGGGCTAGGGGTGCTAAGAATCCCCTGGGAGACGGACGGCTACCAACCCCAATGACGACGTCCACCAACAAGATGGGCTGATGACCTGGTGAAGACCGCAGGTCGACGGTGGATGCAGATCGCTTCCATTCGCAATAACTGGAAATCTATGAGGGAGGCCTATGTATGTCCAGCAGTCGGTCATACAGAAGGACAAAGCGAAACTATAAGGGTTGCTATTGTGCTACGGAACCCTAAAAAGCAACAAAAACGCGAGCAAAGCCCTGGGCAGCAGCAGGTATAAATAAAACGCGACTTTGTTTCTATCGGTGTTAAAAGATCATTAAAAATTTAAATTAATTATCTGCGCGGTTTCAATGAATAATACAAGGCCTTTATGTCTTCCAGGGGAAATTAAGCCGGTGTTTTTCCTTCGATACCCATTCCCACCTAAAAACCATTTGTTGTGACAACCGCATTCTATATTCATGGAACTGTAGCTTCTCAGCTATTATTTTCATATGAATATTTAAATCTTTACGTGACTGACAGACAGGCAACAACTCAGCCTCGCGTTTCGTACTCCTGGCGTCGTTGCTTGAACGTACTTGTACTTAAAATTTAGGCATTTTATATAGCTAAATATGTGTGACTTATAGACGACTAAGCTGGGAGGAAGGCATAGGTGCTGGGCAAGCATGATCCATCTAACAATGTCCCAGGCACTGCCGGCGTTGCACGTCCCGTACAACACGATGGCCAGTTGCTGACGCTCTATATATCATCTGCAATAGATGTAAACTGACTGACGCTTAGCCAATTAGAATTGTGAAAAGAATGTATTGCGATCAAAGACCTGATTATGTGTGCAACTATTTCAGCTCTCTGGGTATTTATCAAACACAGGACATAAATTTTCTGTGTGCCTGTATTCGGCCTTACGAAGGGACTTTATTTTTAATATTATTCCTAGAAAGCTGTTATATAATTTTTCTTCCTGTTATATAATTATTTTTTGCAATCAGATAACGCCTTCAAACATCAAATTTAAATTAAAAAAACATTTCATTAATTCAATATCTAGCCAAAATAATATCGCAAAGTTTAAATTTAGTATATTTTTTTTATAAATATACAACACTTATTAGATAATGTTAAATTACCTAGTGCTCATACAATTATTATTTTATAGTTGAACCTAATATTATTGTAGTAAGATGATAATAACAATTAGCATATTTTATAGTTACACACAACTTAAACTTAATTTGTGACTCATAAATAGCATAAGTATTAAACCTTAGCGGTTTTTAGTTGCTATTTTATATTAAGCATGTAATATTATTTAAAATTTAATTAAATTTTAAATTGTTTATGTTCTTTTAATGTGGTGTGCAATAAAGAGTTTTCTATCTATCTATCTATCTATCTATTATTTGTAAACAATATACCTATAAATTTAAAAAAAAATAATACCCTGACGTGCAAACGCACTTTCAAAGCCAAAATAGGGTACATTGGCCACATCAGAGCACACGAACGTAGCTTATCCGTATAAACCGTAAACAAAAGTTAAGTCGCCGTGGCCAACATCGGCCTGGAAGACATCAAATCAATATACCTTAATCACGCCGAGACAACGGGACAAAAAAATCGACCAAGCGCGAGTTTGGCAAAACAACTTAAATATTCTGCGAATATTTCAAGCGGAAACAGGTACGGTTGCCTTTGTTAATATCGAGCAAAAAACGACAAAATTATCAAGTTTGTTGTGTGGGAGCCCCCGCAAATATTTATTGTAGATTAACTATTTATTTTAAAAGTAAATAAACGACTCAATATTCTGTCAATTTTTCAAGCCTCAAATATTTGTTTTATTCTGTTTTTATTTGTTGTTATAGCGGCCACAGAAATACATAATATGTGAAAATTTCAACTGTCTAGCTATCACGGTTCATGAGATACAGCCTGGTGACAGACAGACGGACAGCGGAGTCTTAGTAATAGGGTCCCGTTTTTACCCTTTGGGCACGGAACCCTAAAAACTATTTGGTCCGTCAGTATGCACAAATAATAGACAAGTATTTTTTGGTCTGCCTACCTTGGGAACGATGGAGCTGTGTTAAATTACCAGCTGTATTGATTTATTATTTAGAGGTGCTGACGGGATTTCACTTTATCACCAACTTAGCCTACTCTCTTGTCAATCTGCCTTATTGTTCATTGAATAAAAAAATGTTGTCTCGTCATTTAGAAGTATGAAAACTTTTGTTGCATGGAGGCACGTAATCTGTGTCTTTACTTCATTAGCTCAGGCAAGATTAAAGTCGACGTTGGAGCGTTTGAGAGTTTCCCTAGAAAATGCCTGCTAACTCTCTTTCGTATGGGTATTGGGGCATGAGAGGACGGGAGCGCAAACAGCTTATTAGGTACAAACTAACATGTTTGAACAAACTAACAGCTCTTTTGAATTTCGCATAGCCGACGCCTTTAATTGGAGGGCCGCGTGCTTTCGCGAGGCTGCCTTAGTTCTAGTATGCTGGTATTGTGGTCGTCTCCGTTTGCCTTAGTTCTAGTATGCTGGTATTGTGGTCGTCTCCGTTTGCCTTAGTTCTAGTATGCTGGTATTGTGATCGTCTCCGTTTGCCTTAGTTCTAGTATGCTGGTATTGTGGTCGTCTCCGTTTGCCTTAGTTCTAGTATGCTGGTATTGTGGTCGTCTCCGTTTGCCTTAGTTCTAGTGTGCTGGTATTGTGGTCGCCTCCGTTACATTGCCGGCAGCCGATTAGGCAGGCATGTTTTGTACCTCTTCTCTTGAAACCTTTCCGTTATAGTTCGATCAGATGAGAGGACACAGAGTTTAAAGCGGTACAAGAGTCCACAAAACGATAAAGGGAAGTTAATAATTCAATAAATACTCACAGTAATACCCATGGTGGGTCATGAATTTAGTAAATAATACGATATCAAACAGTAGACGACGCACCAGAAGGGGAAAGCTGCAGAAAGCTGATTAATTCCCATAACTAAAGGAAGCTTCTCCATTTCCGAGCTCATTGACGAGCTCTGTGGCGCAGCGGGCGAAGGTCCGCCTGCGACGCAAGGGGTTTCGGGTTCGATTCCCGCCTCGGGACAAATGTCTGTACGATCTGCAGATATTTGTTCAGGGTGTTCTGGGTGTTTTTCTATATATAATAAAAATATTTATCTATGTAGTATAATGTATTAAGTATATCAGTCATCTAGTACCCATAACACAAGCTCTGCTTAGCTTGGGGCTAGATGATGCTGTGTGGTTTGTCCAACATTATTTATTATTATTTCATTATCGTCAACATTTCAGCTATAAAACGTCCACTGATTCACACAGTCCTCCCTCATGGATCTCCAGTTGTATCTGTAGTTGCCATACTCACCACGCTTGGTAGGCGGATTGGTGAGCGCAGTATGAGATGTTGATACACGGAAAGGCGCTGCTGCCCATCTTCCGGAGGTATCCTTTAGCAGGCTCTTACTGCATCCATGGCCATAAGAGGAGGGGTAATATTCTACTGCAGGCACCCCACGGCAATTGCCCTTCTCCATTTAAAATTGAATAATGGATCACGCTACGTCTGTAATGCTTTTACAAACAATTACAGGTACGAGTATTAGAAGCATGCTTTCAGTCTCCATGAGATACAGTTCGTATGAAATTACTGTTCTCAAATACAATTTTAAACTCTATCTTATTGCAGGCTGGTTGTTCTGGCAACATAAGGAGTTGTGCGATTGTTCACAAAACATGTCGTTTTTGTTTTTCGTTGTACAGAACGAGCACTGTCATATTATAGATGAATGAATGAATGATTTAATTTCACTATACATTTTCTCAATGTATTGTTCTCGATGGAGACACATTGGGATTTCTTCTTTTTTATAGCTGACATGTTGCCACGTCATAATTTGAAGTTGACATTTTGAAACCTGACGTTTGCTTAATTTAATAATATTGCTATTCCTCCCTTGTTTACACGTATCGTATTGTTTTCAATGTCCTATCACTTTAGCTATTTTATTTATATTATTTGCAATGCACTATTTATTCATTTATTTAATTATGCACTAATAATTATATATATTTATTTATTTCTTTTGGTACCTACATGATTATTATTTTATACCGAGATAGATAGTAAATAGGGTCTGACTGAAAACCAGCGCTTCCTAGCATTCCTTATGCGTGGGAGTATAATGCTGAGTCAGGCCCCTTTGGACTCGCACAACTTTATGAACTGGTTTGTTCATTGCTTGAAATAGTATTCTTACTGCTTTGACCCGCTGAGTGAGCTGCTTACCATCTATTTGTCACTATGTCGCATAATATATAACAGGGTAGGTAGGTACTCCTAGATTAAAATTAGAAGTAAGTCAGATGTTTTTTACTATAGTTATTTTTAAGTTTAGTGTGTGTGTGTCTAATAAATGTATTTCTTCTTCTTCTTCTTCTTCTATTATAAAGCTTTATAAAATTTGGTTGTTCTTGTGCTTTTGGTATGGGTTGCGGGCAGTACAATGCCCCTTCTCTCTTGCCCTTGAGTGCAGTAAGTATCTGCCAAGGGACACCTCCGGGCAGCAGCGCCTTTCCGTGTATCAACCAACATCCCGCACTGCCACGTCTGGCAGGCTGATTGACGCCTACCAGGCGTGGCAGGATGGCGATAGAAGGTCTCATTATGATAATTTAAGCCGTAAAACGTCCACTACTAAAACACAGGCCTCCCTCCATGAGGAGCACGTGCCATACTCACCACGCTTGGCAGGCGGGTTGGCGAGCGCAGTACGAGAAAAGACGCTGCTGCCCATCATCCGGAGATATCTGTAAGCAGATTCTTACTGCATCCCCGTGGGTGCCCGTGCGAGAGAAGAGGGGTTACATTCTACTGCCGGCACCCCACGGCAAAGTGCAAGGTCTCTCATGTGCCCATAAGTTCACCGGCCTTCTTTTAATTCAAACCGAAACACAGCAATGAAACAATAATGCTTGGCGGTAGAAACAGGTATGGTGCTAGTACAGTCGCGTTGATAGTAAAGGATACGCCTTAACACGTTAGTCATAGACATAGTAGACATATTATTTAGTTAGTCGCCCAGTATAGAATATAAGGCTTAGCGGTATCCCTACTATGAACGCGACTTTACTACACCGGATGAGCTCTCCCTAAAAAGTTCTACTATTACTTCTAAAAGGCGTTTGGCCAAAAATGGGACGATACAGGCTAACAGTAACAGTAACTACTAAAACATACATGATCGGTTTGGATTTTAGCTGTTCATGCAGAACAGACAGACAGGCGTTAGATCTTTATGTCTAGCACGATAAAGTTCAAATTACATTGCGCAGAAAGCAAAACCCTTTAATAACAAAGGTATGCACTCAGATGCCGGATGAAAGGGCGCTAAGAGGGTGGACGGGAGGGAGAGACGTAACAAATGTGATTGGATGTTCAAGGCATTGTTTATGCACTCAAAGATCAATCAATGTTCTTTATCATGCGGTTGTACCTACCTAAATTTAAAATGTAAACCTATGTTTTTAACACATTATAGACATTGCCCAGGGGAGACGACCCACAAAGTTGGAGATGAGTGGGCCCACCTAAGGACCGAGGCGTCATATCTGAACTGATGGCGTGGACGTACATATGTACATGAAGAATTTGTCGGTGCGCGCCTGGTGGCCTATCTCTGCACTCCTAGGCAAACCTGCTATACTAGCAGCTTAGTATTTTTAGGTGCATGTTTCCAGGCTGAAAAACATACACCACTAAGACATACAAAAAAAGGTTAATTTGGACCACACATAGTATCTGTTCCAAATACTACATTGCAACATTCTAGGATGCTTCGGACATAGGAATAATAGAGAAGTTAGGCGGTCTACATATATCAGAAAAACATGTGCTGACGCGAAAATACGAGTTAAACCTAAACTCTAATAAGCTTTATTTTCTGTCGTTTTTCACAATTGGTCGTTAATTGCATTTCTGCGCTACGAAACCCTAATATAGCCAGAAAGAAGTGACACAACAAATAGATACTATAAAACCGTACTAAAAGCCAGTTCTTCGAAAAGCCATCGCCGTTAGAGCTGTTTTTAAAGGCTAGCACACGCGTCTGCGACACGAAGCTTGCTGGAAACGTTTATGAAGTGGGAAGGTTTAAGTTTCAAAATCATTTTAAACCGACTTTGAAAAAAGGAAAAAAGGCGGCCGTTCAGACGACGTCAATTGCATGCTGGACATTTGCTCAAAACACCGTCTAATAACAGAATTAACAGAGCTCGTGTTATGGGTACACCAGGTGATAGAATCCATCGTATGACTGCTGTCCACGTCCACTGCGTGGATCTCCAATATCATATGAGGATTGTTGCTGTACTCATCACACTTGGCAGGCGGGTTGGTGAGCGCAGTATGGGATGTTGATACTTCGCAGGTTCTTACTGCATCCACGGGCAAGAGAGGGGCAATATTCTAATGCTGGTACTGCACCCCAAGCCAATCGTGGTAGTATACTTAAATATGATTTTTTGTAAATACATTGTTTGGACAGTGGATGAGACTTGCACAGGACCGCTTACGTTGGCGTGCTGAAGAGGAGGCCTATTATACCCAGCAGTGGGTGTCAACGGGCTGATATGATAGATAGATAGATAGATAACACTTTATTGATCACCACATGTAACAAAAAATATACCGAGGTATAAAAACAAGCAAAAATATAATACAATTTTGGGCAATTCAACGGGCGGCCTTATCGCTGGGAGCAATCTCTTCCAGGCAACCAACTGATACAGAGAGCATAGGGCAAGAAGAAGGCGGTGGGTTACAATCCCTTTAGGAAAATAGGTGAAAATGATGATGATGATGACATTGTTACGAATATCATACATAGACCCAGGACCAATATCTGTCCTTACAAACATTTGTCCGTCGGCGGGAATCGAGCCCTAACCTAACCTCCTGCGTCTCAGCCGGGCATTAAACCAACTGTGCCGGGGCGGTCGTCACACAGGGAACGTAAAACGGGACACATGTGGCATTATTAACTTAAACTACATAGATTACTCCGCAAATTGAAAAAGAAGCTTCCGGAATAACATCTCTAGTGGTTTAATACACTACGACCCAGGGTTTCCCCGAATATTTCACTCAGCGTCTGTGTCCCGCGGGATGCATCAAAGGGGAAGCGTGTAAGGTGTGCTGGATTAGCATACCTACCCCATACTTTTACAAACTTCAAAAAGAGGAAGGATATCAATTCCATACGTATGTTTGTAATATTATTGAATTAGCAATATGTTCACTTATGATAATCTCTAAAGGTTTCGAAACAATCTCTAATTGAAAATATTATGTAAACAAGTTGAGTTTTAAAAAAACTTTTTATTAACAAATTACTTCTTAATAAAAAAAACGAAAAAGTTAAAAATCGCTTAATTGCTGAGTTTCTATGGCCACCTTCTAGCTCCATTATCACACACCATCCAGCACCACATTACTCTTCAAGACGAATCAAACTAGTCCAAACTCGATAGGGTTGTGTCGTTTAACTACCAAGTTACTATAGCCACCTTTCCGGTTCCATCATCAGATCAGCTCGATGTCATAATAATTTTGCATTTTCATCCGATTTAGACATACATGCAAAATTTCAGCTCAATCGGTAACCGGGAAGTGGATCAAATTTGTCTTGCAAGATTTGATTACAGACAGACATCGAAACAGGTGAGTCTCGCGTCGGCTTTATTACGTTTTTGTTGAACATTATTTTATTCTAAACCCAACCTACTCCCCTAGTACACGCACAAATTAATAATTACAAATAGGCGGAGGTAAAAGGATTAGCTAGCATGTCCAAGCTAGTAGAATGTTCTTCAATTAACTTGATTAATAATCACTCGATCAAGGTAACTGTGACTAGTAAGGTACCGCCCGCGGCTTACCGTGCATCGCTTATTTAGTAAAGTATCATTTATTGCTTGAAATACATGTGTACATTGAACATAGATGTTTTATGTACTTAATTGAAAGGAATCAATGTATTAACCGTGTAACGGTGTGCAATATCCAAACTTTTAAAACAATATTTCAATTATTATACATGTCAGTTAGATAAAATTATAATAAGAATCATCAATACAATTATTTTATATAAACGTTTTGTCTCTCATAAATTAATCTATTCATCATTTCAGCCGTGAAACGTCCACTACTGAACACAGGCCTCCCTCATGGATATCCATGAGGGGTAGTTGCCATACTCACCACGCTTGGCAGGCGGGTTGGTGAGCGCAGTACGGAATGTTGATTCACGGAAAGACGCTGCTGCCCATCTTCCGGAGGTATCCCTTAGCAGGCTCTTACTGCATCCACGGGCATGAGAGGAGGGGTAACATTCTATTGCCGGCACCCCACGGCAAAAATTAATCTATTGTGCAGTAAAATTTACTTTCCAACGTGGCTTTCAACTTTTTCTTAAATTGCGAAAGTGGTAGTTCCCTTAATGACTTAGGTAGCTTATTATAAATGGAAGACGACAATTCGAAATTCTCCGAATCCTAAAAAGCTAGCTTAAGCGCGAGTTTTCCAGAAAGTTCATGCTTAAAACTAAATTCATGATTTTTCAGATTGAAAGCTAGATATTAGACGGGCGAAAAAAGTTAAAAACTTTAATATATTGCAAACGGAATCCGCAAAAGTGTCTATTATTTTCGCATTATGTAAAAGTGAGGCATATTATATTATATTATTATTATATTATATTATTTGCATAGGCCAGGCATATTATAGTATGCCTGCATTGTTAGATGGATTAGGCTTGACCAGCACCTATACCATGTAACGAATGCAATAAATAGAATTTTAATTTTAATACCCCGTCAAGTAGCCATTTAAATGAGTATGTTGCTTATGATCTACATATATTGTGGCTGTGCGGCATTGTTTGTTTTTTTGTTATTTGCTCTGCCTAGACACAAAAACTCACATTTGAAAGTACGTAGCGTGCAACAATGCACTTAACCGATGAATATTTACAGTCGGGAATTAAAATAATTCTTTAGCATCGATAGCGGCTTGCATAGGCGAGGTCGGCGCCGCCGGGCCAAATTACACGTCGGGAGCAATGTCGTGTGAATTATTCCTTTACATTTCCACAGAGTTATCAGATTTTAACTCAATATACGATGCCTCAAATAAAAACATTTAATTTTTTCTTAGGGTAACCTTCTACGAAAGTAAAAAACGGTACCCTTTAAATAAGAACATTTATATATTCTTTCGAACAATTTGCCGGCCTCGTCCACACCCACTTGTCCATTTAAGAAGTTATCTCTTAAGATATCTAGCCAAATGTGTGGTGCAATAAGAATCGGCAATAAACGATTATCTTTATTATCTGATTTTTTATGCATTAAATTGTGAAATAGTGCCCATCCCTCCCCATCTCCCTTACTTCAGCGTACTCTATATTTTTAGTTTTGTTTTCTTCCGGCAGAAGTAGATATAGATTTTCACCAGAACCAGATCTCGATATGGCAACATATAGTTGCCCGTGCAAAAAACAATCTTGTCGTAAACCTATTCCTACGTGCTTATGTTTGCATCTGGGCCTTATTAGTTGTTACCGCAAACGATACCAAAAACCCCGATTTTGAAACATTCTACATTGGTACTCTGCTATTATTAGTCTTTAGCGTGATGATTTATAGCGTAGCCTTCCTCGATAAATGGGCTATCTAACACTGAAGTAATTTTTCAAATCGGACCAGCAGTTCTTGAGATTAGCGCGTTCAAGCAAACAAACAAACATACTCTTCAGCTTTATAATATTCGTATAGATTAAATCACAAAAAAACAGTGTTTATGTCATTTCTTTGTTGTGATTTTGGGTCCAAATCTTGAAGTGAATTAAGCGTTTTATTTGGGGTATCGTAAGAAAGGGCTTTATTTGCATAAGCTTTACATATTTTTAATTATTTTTATGATGTACTTCAGTTTTCTATTTACGACGATAATAATTTGTTCATGAGACTATCTGCATACTAACTTTGAAACTTGAAACGAAACTACAAACATTGACAAAACAGGTCTTTATTCAAAGTCAAACTCATGAATGCGATTTTGTCTGGACATTAGCATTCGCATCGTGAATTTTCAGTCTAAAGTAGTGCTTAAAGTGATTGCTCAGCAAATAACTGCCGAACGCTAGACACCTAAATATTCTATACTACCCTGAGGCCGCTATCCCACTGGCGTTTTACGAGCGTTGGCGTTTCTCTAACGTCTGCGCAGCGACATCGCAAGCTTCACGCTTCGATTTGAAGCGGACGTCTACGACGAGACGCCGCGCAGCATCTTGCCAAAAATCGTCGCGTTTCGTACAACATTATTTTAGCATTAATGTAGCGAAGTCGCAGCGCGTACGCTTGCGACTAGAGAGCCTCTAGTGGCAAGCGTCGCTGGTCAAACTTGGGATAAACGCGAACGCTTATAAAACGCCTGTGGGATAGCGGTCTCATTGGCCAAAGTGAATCGGCGCTTCTGTCGTGCCTGCCGCTCCGGATAATTTAAAAGGCTCACACGTAATAGAAAATTCCTCGAACACTGTTATCGCAACCAAAACACTACCTTCTTTGTATAAACCCCCGAGTTTAATCATACGGCCACAGTTTAAAGCATCGATCTACCGTTTTTTATGCAAACTGGCATGCTTTACATATTTTGTAATTACGATATGGTGTGCGTGGCGGAAAGGGTCGTATTCCTAGTCAATTTTATGGCTTTTTGTACGTTTTTAGTATTTTCTTTGCATGTTACTTAGTATTGAGAGATATCCGTTCGAGAAACGGGACTTGTGAGACACGGGTTGCGTTTGTTTAGCTACGAGTATTATTGACAGAGGTGAAATGGTATTGGCACTGGTTATGTAATGTCTTAGGCAAAGTCGCAGAACTAAATCTCTATTATATTATATATCTTTTAATATATAATTTGACGCTGTAGAATATCGCCTCTCCTCTCGGCAGATTCTTACTGCCCGTAGGTGCAGTAAGAATCTGCCGCAGGATACCACCGGAAGATGGGCAGCAGCGTCTTTTCGTGTATCAACATCCCGTACTGCGCTCGCCAACCCGCCTGCTGCGTACGAAAACGTAAACGGGTTAGGGCAATTATCTCCTCATGATCACATGGGGACCCCTGAGGGAGAGGCCTAGTGGACATCCTACGACTGAGATGATGATGATGATGACGGTGTACGAGTATGATGAGATTTATGTCATTGCCAGATGATGTTGGCACGGGGGTGGGAGGGCCACAAAAAGCAGTGTAACCAATATGGACTATGGATGATTATATGTATAAGTTTTAAGGTGCACACATAAAGTATTTTCTATCTAATTATACTATAAAAGCGGTATGTCAGATATAGTTTACGAATTAGTTTTTCTACTTAAATGCACATTAAGCTGTCATGTTCAAAAGAATACAATCAAACACAGTTTACAGAGTATTTAAGGAAATTTCAAATCGAAATTAAGGTTAATATCTGAGACCAACAGTAGTGTAGTAGTTATTTAATTAAATATTTACGTGAGTGCTATTGATTTAATACACCCCCTTCTTAATCACGATAGTCATTAGGTCATTCTAAAAATGGTTTAATCACGAGAGAAACTTCACTTATGACCAACACGAATGTTTAGTTATACTATTTTACTTTTATTTGGTAATAATATTTTTTGTTTGAATCCAAGTGACTTATACAAAATTCTTATTAATCGTTTTCAAATCTTCGTTAAATCGTCGTATCTCTAGTGGTCGATAAATCAAGACTATTTCATAGGAGGATTTCAACAGATTAAATCAGTAGATTTTCATACATCCCTGTAGTTGATTATACTTAAGGCTTAAGAGTCGTTATTCTGTAATAACTTATGTCGAGTGCCCCCTGGTGCCTATTTCACCGGCTGTAAAACAAAGTATGATTAAGTACTTTTATTAAAGGGTTTATTACTGTGGCCGTCTAACCCGAGAGCATGGAAGTACTAAGCAAGCCTATAATAGTTTATGGTCACTAAATAAGTGCCCTGGATATAAGTATTTCTTGAATTATTTAAATCACTGGAAATATTAGGCATATACTAAATTATTACAAATCTCTTTAAACACTTATACATTAAACACATACATCAAAATAGGTTTAGTTCTTCACCTATCATGTCGTTCTGTCACGTCGATCTGACTCGCCCTAAGTATACAAATTAGCTTATTTTCACGGTACAAATAACTTTCACTCAGTCCTAGCGATAAGTTGAATCAAATCAAGTTAATCGAACACAATAACAAATCTTAATGTTTTGGTTCCAAAAGGTGTTAAAATGCCAAAAAATCACAGCCGAGGTAATTACACCATATCGATGTTTGCGAACGATTGATCGATATTTTGAGTTCGATATTTTCGATATATCGCTGCCTATTCCGTCATACTCGGATATCCACTATGTATCGATCAGATGCCGCCAATTTGATCGATACCGTCGTCGACATAACGTTTATTCTTGCTCGTATACCACCTGCTGTATTGACAGAACAGGCACATTACTCACCATCACATAAGACTGTAATTCATAACTGTTGTATTCAAAAAGTGTTATGTGTTGCTGACCATAATAAATACATTAAACCGACTGGAATTGGCGGCACGACACGTCTTAAGTATATTTACATATTTAATCTATACAATATATTAAAGCCTTGTTGACTGATTGGTATGTACCCCCGTCTTCCGATACGAAACGCGTGGGTCTTATCGGCAGTGCAGCAATAGATTTTTCCTAAAAAATGTATGTTTATATATACACGATAGTGTTTTTTATACCCAATAGTGGATTTTTATAAGTCCAAATCACATACATACACCCTTTGGCGCAGCGGGCGAAGGTCCGCTTGCGACGAAGAGGTGGGTTCGCGCCTCGGGACAAATGTATGTACGATCTGCAGATATTTGTTCAGGGGTGTTCTGGATGTTTCTCTATGATGTTATGTATGTACATATAATAAAAAATATCTATGTAGTTTAATGTATAAAGCATATCAGCCATCTAGTACCCATTACACAAGCTTAGCTTCTGTGAAATGTCCAGCATTATTTGTTTATTATTATTATTTAACTAACGCCAATTCCTCCCAGTCGGCCGCTGTGCCGTTAAATCTGTACAACATAAGCCTTAATATAGGAGTGTGCCATAAAACTCGGCTGCTATTAGTGCCTGGCAGTGCCTGCGTACTAATACTACTTTGACATAAATCCTGCCGTTAGAAAGTAGACGTGCTTCCTTAGGCGACGGGGCTGTAAAGCATTTCGAATAGTTGGTGCTTGCTATCGAGCTTTTACGAACATTTCACTATTGTTTATGTATCAAAACTGTGCTCAAATTAAAAATTATTCAGTATTAAAACTACAAATACAATTACACGGAGAAAAGAAATGTATGCATAAAACCGTCGCAAACTCAGCGTAGTACTCAAGTTGAACGAGTGGGTAACATTTAACTTTTGTTTTTTTAACTTTAATATTTATTTATTTATATGTATGATAAATCGAGAGCAATATTTTCTTAATAGTATTTAGTCTGCGGGTTATCGAAGCACCAAACAGTACAAAGGCCTAAGCAACATCATTCAGAGTCCCAAAATGCTGGAGCCCAGATCCGGCGCCACCGCAGCACCTTTTTTTGAGTAGCAATTTCTGTTCACCGTTCTATAGTAACAACAAGCTGCCGCTGTTGGGAAACTTGCCTTTTTATTTTGGAAAGGTATACTTACTGTTTCACAAGCAAATTAAAAATACGCACTAAACACATTTAGATAGGATATTTTATGTTGAAGTTATTAATATGATCGATACAATTTACAAAAATTCATCTGCCTAACACCGGGTTCAGCACCCGAAAATCGTTTCAAGAACGTTTGTGAAAGCTACGCGGCTGGTATGCTAAGTCATAGCTAAAACAAACCTAAACTGCTAAGTAAACCCATCACGAGTGCATGGCTGTACACAGTATGCGTGGAGCGGTGATCGTCCCTTAGCTACAGCCGTTTCTAGGTATTCTATAATCAGCGGCTGAGTGTGACCAGCCTCCCAATAGCCTTCGCAGAAACTAACCAAGTTATCTGTACCTTATTGTACACGATATTAGTATTCCCTAGCGAATAACTTCAAAAAGTGCCCGCCCGCTTGGGAATGCAATAGCCGTCCCCTTCGTTCCGTTTCGCGACAAAAATACCATGTACAGCGCAAAAACTGCACTCACGGTGTATAAGGTGTGACTCAATGAATTGCAATTTATTTATATTCAGCACGCATTATGGCGCGGTCACACCGGGAGCGTGAAAACTGAGCGAATGCTTTTACCGCGCCAGAAATTCACCGAACTATACTTCAGCTAAATTCGATGTAAACATACTGCTAGTACTTAATCTACAAATTACTTGTTGATTTTTTACAGAATTTTCATTCTTACTGGGTTTGCCAACCCATCAGTCAAGCGTGGCGAGAAATGGCAACGACCCCCTCATGATCTCGGAGATCCATGAGGGAGGCCATGTCCAGCTGTGGACGTTGACAACACTCCTGCAGCTGAGATGATGATGATGATAATATTAGTCAAATTTCATACAAATATCTTCTCATTCAAACTTCCGCGTTCATAAGACGAAAACATAAAAAATTCTTTATTGCACAAACTTAAAAGTAAAGTACTGTACATAGGCGAACTTAATGTTAAGTAGCATTCTCTTTCAGCTAACCTGTAAGTGATGTGGACTACTATATTAAAAGAGTAGTTCACAAAAGATACAAAGAGATTATATTATACATACTTTCAGCAACAAAGATAGGCTTGGTGTCCTTTTCCATCTCCGTTTCTTTCAGAGCTCGTCAGTCCAGCTTTCTCCTTGGTAATCAAAATCAATAAGTGTTTATTCAATAGAGCAAAACGCTACTTAGAATAGGTAGTCAGCTTACAAAATAATAACAAAACACGAAAAAAATAATAAAGCACTTAATTGAATTCGTTCGCGTCGGAAAACTTTTTTTCGAAGTGAGGGAAAGAAGCGAACAAGAAACCCCACTCTTTCACTTCTATTCATTGTTACAATATTTGTCTTATTATCCATAATTTAATGTCCGCAAGGATATTGGATGATTAGGATATTGCTAATATTCATATCAGATGTTGGGGCCTGTCTTTCTTGTATAAGACCAGACTCTATTTTGCTGTAACCAGCACGTCGTCTCGGAAACACGCTATCTGTGTAAATGAGGGACGGGAACCGCGCGGCACCTGGCATTCAGCAAGCCGTCTCGGTGTTTTGATTCATTCGTCTGCACAGAGCTGTTTGAAAAGCCACGGCTAAATAACTATTGTTCGTTTTAAAACATCATTACGTGAGCGCTTTTATCCGCCACTCCTAACAAAGAAGTTCCAAGTTGCCCATCATACATATGTAGATATAACGTTAGTATTATGAAATCTCATTTACCCGCGTAGCCTAATTTTTTTATCTCTTCAAATCCAGTTAGATGACTTAGAATAATCTAAAATTTGAAGCAGATGCGAAACTATTCAATAAAATCGCCAATCATGAGCGATTGGCTAACACTTGACAGTTTCATTCGTATGATAATTACCACTTGCATTATTCGCGATAGGACCTCAGGCCAGCAGCCACAAAATACAGTGACCTACGCCACACGGTAGGTACACTCAACACTGCAGAAGAAAGCTGTTTTACTCGGTCTTATGCGGTCTGCTCACAGTCTCAGGCTGATTCACCGTTCTTTTCAGGGTTCCGTACCCAAAGGGTAAAAACGGGACCCTATTACTATGACTCCGCTGTCCGTCTGTCTGTCTGTCACAAGGCTGTATCTCATAAACCGTGATAGCTAGACAGTAAAAATTTTCACATGATGTAACTCTGTTGTCGCTATAACAACAAATACTAAAAACAGAATAAAGTATGTATTTAAGGGGGGCTCCCATACAACAAACATGAGTTTTTTGCTCGATATCGGAATATTTTGTTGTATATTGATTTTTAAAATAAATAATTTAATTAAATTAAAATAAATATTGAAGGGTTGCTCTCATACAACAAACGTTTTTTGCCAAATAATGGTACGCAACCCTTCGAGCGCGAGTCCAACTCGCACTTGGCTGATTTTTTCTAAGTATGTGAATC
Organism: Pasiphila rectangulata; assembly: GCA_963082625.1. NCBI lineage: Eukaryota > Metazoa > Arthropoda > Insecta > Lepidoptera > Geometridae > Pasiphila > Pasiphila rectangulata. Next base: position 24,730,150 of record OY720236.1, read on the forward strand.
AAATTGCTGATAACCCTTAAACACTTTTTCTCGGTAATTACCGTTATTATTGCAAAAATATCATTTAACACAACACCTAAAAACTAAGGCGATCATGCAGAACTTGCCCGTTTTAGTCCTGCTGAGGCAATAAAACCCGCAACCTCCTGCCTGAACGAGCTATGAACCCACGACGGTGAACCCCACGGCAAATGTGCTGAGCTTCTCAGTTCTCGTAAGCTTTAGGTACTAAGTAAGCTCTCTGGATGGCGTCGACCTCACTACATATCGTGTCTAACCGACCAAAGTGACGTAAGTATCCAGTTATTTACCAATTGTAAAGTAAAATGTGCAGATGTTCATGCGATCGCTATCGCACAGCATTGCACTCACTTCAAGTGGCCAATGTGTAAATGTGAATGCCCCAGCGCTGCGAACCGTTTCTGACAATGTAAACAAATGCGATATATACAGATCATGCGTTACCTGGCTAGAGGTATGTGTTCCAGAATTCTACTAATGTTAGTTACATTCCGGAATATCTCAGTTGTGATCGTTAAGTTTTCATTTCCTTGTGCCATTTAGGCATAAGTAAGAAATGACTGTCTGTCGACAGCTCGGTTTTGCTAGCATAGTATTTTATTTTAAGTTTTAGGGCATTTCTTGGGGTACACGGCTGTCATTCGAATCGCGGGTTCGAACCCCGTGTTGCTTGATTTTTCTCATCAACAAAATGTGTATACTATTAGAAATAAAATAAAAAAAATATCGTCTTCTATCGCTGTCGATCATGCCTGCATAAGCTCCAACAATATCTCGAAGCTACAACCAACTAACAAACATAGTTTAAGGAGGTGCTAACAAAATATGCGAAAGATTTTATAAAAGGTGTAGGTTATTGCTTAAGTTGTTCTTAAAGCCTAAGCCTATTAACACATTTTGCATAGGTACTAACAAACGATGCGAAAAACTTAACACTAACAAAATTATTTAAGTTTGTTCTGACAAAACATGCGAACGATTCAAGCCTTAGCCAGATTTTTGACTTGAATTCTAATTTTAAAAGCGTTTATTTAATCTTAATCTATCACTTGTAAAAAGTAATATAAGTTATAGACCAATAGCATTTCAAGGAAATTAAAAAACTTTATTTTGTTTTCTATGTATTATGTTTATGATACTTCACTTGAACCTTTTTAGAGACGGAATTGCTTTAACCAACTAAGGAATTTGACCAACGTGCGTTCGAACCCCACCGGGATATAATTTTTGATAGGGTTTTCTGTTCCTTGAAATGTTCTAAGTTTAGTTTAACACTATAAATAAAAGTGTTCGTTTGAATAACAGTTCCTTGAACAAAACTATAATATCTAAATTAACAACAGATATTTAGTAACAAATTTGCTAACCTATATCTTATGAGCGCTTGAAAATACATTTAAAAAGGATTCGACAGGTGTTTCGCCTCACTACAAGACAACTTCAGCAGGGCTAGCATGGGCTGCGGATAAAACTTTTGTCCACCGGTTATTTCCACTGACAAGGGATAAAATTATTTTATCCACCTGTCAAAGCACGGCAACAGGGGGGAAAGAGAATTATATCACTTTTTGACATTAGACGTGGATACTCACCCTCCGCCTAAAGCTTTCGTTTCCCGTGGTTTGTCCACCGTGAATAGTTTATCCACCCATGTCGCCATGCTCGGAGGGTGGACAAAATTGACAGAGGGAAATAGTTATTTTGTCCTCTCCCCGTGGATAAAATATCTCCGGCCATGCTAGCCCTGTAGGAGAAATCGGTTCCCCGTTCCTCACGGAATGCACTAGAAATAACAGACGCAGTGGTAGTTGAATGCCTTAAATGAAGGTTAGTTATGAGTGTCTTTTCAAGCGCTCATTAGACGTATGTTAGCGGATTTGTTACGAAATATTTATTGTTCATTTAGATATTATAATGGATTTCAAGTCGTAAGGGGAGTAAGGGACCTGGTGACCGTAATACAGGTTTTTTCCAAACCTATCTCAGGCACCAGTCTCCTGCAAACGGACTCAAATAGGTTAAGTTTTATTTTTCTTATAATCATTTTGTCCTACGGTTTGTTGTGAGAGATATAAATATATTTTGATTTGATTTGAATTTTGAACAAAACTATTTAGGTTAAGGTACATTACGAAATATGCGAAAGATGTATGTTTGCAACAGAATCACACCAGTGTCCACTCAAACTCAAAGCCTATCTATTTATTACCTACGTTTAAACCACTGGAACGGTTTTGCAATAGTTTCGCTCCGTTATGTTCTGCTACGTTAGGAATGCTGCGCCGCAGAGACTGCTGATCTGATGATTGAGATAAAAACCCGGGAGCGGAACTTGAAAGATTTATACGAAACCGTCTTTTTGTGTTGAACGAATGCCAATGCTGAACAATAACGTTGACTCTTTCAAATGTGTGTAACGTGGCATATGAGCGGATTTGTATATTATGGTCTCAAATAGATACATTTAACATAATATTGTATATATATATATATTTAGATAGTGATATAAGTAAGAATATTTCTAAGCATAACAAATGCCCCTACTATAGTGCTGTGCCCTTAACATATATGTTGCCATGTTGGAAATTTTCACCTTCACACACCAGAAATGTATTTTAAGATACGCGAAAATATTGTCTGTTTGTTTATGTAATCTGCAGTCTAGGTCTCCCACCAGAACTAAAATTTGATGTTAGCATATAACCTCATAGAATGTTGCCTCTCCTCTCTTACCCGTAGATGCAGTAAGAATCTGCCAAGGGATACCTCCGGAAGATGGGCAGCAGTGTCTTTTCGTGTAAGAATATCCCAAATTGCGCTCACTAACCCGCCTGCCAAGCGTGGTGAGATGGCAACAACCCCTCATGCACTTGGATCTCTAAGTCAATGAGGGAGGCCTATGTCCAGCAGTGGATATCTTACTGTAGGCTGTAATGATGATGATGATACTCGTGTGTTCCAAAGTTTGAGAAAATTGAGATAAAAGCCTTATATCCCATTCTTATCTTGGGGGAGGGTGGGTAATAAAAAAATACATTACAAACCAGCTCGTTGCATACCTTTTTCATCCGTATTCATAGTAGCACCAGATGGGACTGGATCAAACCCATACATTATACCTATACAGTAATCCTTGGCTAAACTGCATTTATCTTCCAGTGGGCATAGTCTCGTACACTGCACCGAAAGGCGACAAACGCAGCAACGGCGTCGAGCTCATAGACATGACGTACGACGGCCAGTGGGGGGAGGAGCTCAGAGGCGGCCTGGGGCAGCTGGTGGACGGAGTCTTCGGCGGCGACGAGATTCGAGAGGCGGCTAAGAACTCGGCCTGGGTCGGCTGGCGGAACGACTCTCGGCCCAATCCGGTGCTGATCTTCGAGTTCGATAAAGTCAGGGAGTTCACCGCCGTGCATCTTTACTGCAACAACAAGTTCATGAGGGATGTTCAGGTGAGTTTGTGACTGTTTCTGTCTGATTGAAATTAATAATCTATTTAAATATTCATTTTTCCAAAAATCTCCTTCTATAACTGAAATTATGTTAAAAAATTTAAAGGTCAGACCAAGTTTATAGGACAAATTTGAAACTAGACTGAACAACAATATAATATTTTTTTTATAAATGGTAACAAATAAGTATTGCTAAAATGTCGTAGTACGGTACTTTTACTTATGAGCCCGAGTCAAGTCGAAATGACGCTTAAGGTAACGGATGACTATTGTTCAGGCCAAAAATTGTATTATGTGTTCATTAAAACCTCGTGTCAAAAAGTGTTTAAATTAAACTGATAGATAGGCACAGAGACACCCCACAACAAATAGCTACCAAAGAAATGTAACGCATGAATCGAATATCCTTAAACCTCTTTATTCATACTCAAAAGAAAAAAAAATCCAGTAGCAATCATTAATATAAATGTGTATGTATCTTAAAATATTTTAGAAGTAAAATCAAAAACTTTACATCCATTCCATATCAACAAACTATCTATGCAGATATCTATGCAGAGATAAAACGCAATTAAAACACTACGTCGGCTGGCAAACTCTTCTGGTGGCAACGTACGAGCTACAAAGCCACCCGAAGTAAAGCCGAACGGCGCGCGATATCAAACGAACACCTGAGTTTCGGCGGGGCCGAACTTTCGGCCGATTTTTGGCCGACACCGAAACTGTGGCCGAACCTGGCCGAAACCGAATCTTTCCCCAGCAGTAGTCTTACTTACGCCTAATTGTAATGTTTCAAATTAAAAAATAATTTTAGAAAGATCTCTTCAATTGGTCGGTGTTATAAACAAACATTTTGTGTAAATATTATGTATTAAGCCGGGTCCGCAGCGCCAATTTTCTAACAAAACATGATAACATAACATGTTAAGCAAAACATGTTTTTAAAACAGCCCGTCTGGTGTGTTCTGTTTTGTTTATTGTTTTTGTTTCATTCCAATTCATTTCAAAAATGAGTTCCGACGAAGAAAAGATTTAAATACTCAAAATTATTCAAAAATAAGCTTCCGGAAGAACTGAAGGCCTTAAAAGGAGTATTGTTTAAGAAAAAACTTAATCTATGGTTACTGGAAAAATGTTTTTATGATTTAAATGACTTTCTGAACTGTAAATAATTTAATACCTACGTTAAATAACATTATAAATAATATTTTGCATGCTTGCACACAAGCTGAATACAGGCACTGCACTATTATATAAGACCTTATTGTAAAATTGTATTCTGGCAAATAAACTATTTTGATTTGATTTAAAAAAAAAACATAACCTCAACGAGTGAACGAACGAATGACGTCTTGCTTCAATGAGCGCGAACATAAAATGCGACGCTTCCCCTCCCCGCAGGCGAACGCGGGTGATGTTATCCATTTGTCTCGGCAAACATGTTTTGGTGTTTTTTCTAACAAAACTGTTAAGCCACGCCCCTATTCTGTTTTGTAAACATGTTATGATGTTAGAAAACACGAAAACACGGCGCTGCGGACCCGGCTTTAATTATACTCGCATAGTATTATGTCAAAGTCAAAAACTATTTATTCAATCGAGCAAATAGCTACGTGATTAGTCAGTTTACAAAATAAAACAAAACACATTTAAATCGAATAAAGCACATAATTGAATACATTCGCTTCGGAAAACTTTTTTCCAAGTGTGGGAAAGAAGCGAAGATCTATGTCCGTAAAGATATTTCTTTTTAATTTCGTCTTAGCCGAAATAGATGGAACAAAAGGGGTTGGTCAGTCGTGGTCAGTTCTAATTTTTCTCTGTTAGCCATTTGGTTCAACATTTTCCACCTATCATCATCATCATTTCAGCCGTAAAGCGTTCCCTACTGAACACAGGCCTCCTTAATGGGTCTCCATGAGGGGTAGTTGCCATACTCACCACGCTTGGCACGCGGGTTGGCGAGCGCAGTACGGGATATTGATACACGAAAAGACGCTGCTGCTCATCTTCCGGAGGTATCACTTAGCAGGCACTTACTGCTTCACGGGCATGAGCGGAGGGGTAACATTCTACTGCCGGTACGCCACGGCACCTCCACCTAGGTTTGTTCCAAGTCTAATTATCCCAAGTAGGTAATTTCCAATACATATTCCTTACCTTATATTTATTTGGTTATACAACTCTTCAAGAAATATACTTAATTAATTTCCGCTCGTTACTGAAGATATTTCTGTAGCAGTGAGGAATAATTAGTCTTAAATTGTTAATAAGGACGCTTTCCGGAAGGTGTTTTCCAGAAATAAGTTAGGAGTACTCGTGTAAAACTACGGTGCGGATGGCCCCATTCAGAAACAGTACTTGGGTTTTTCGCACCGCGCGGTTCGAATCGCGTGTGGTGCGAAACGACTAGACCCAAAAAAATAAGCCAGTGTAATTGGCAGCTGATGTTTTTGGCCCGAGGGTTTACAGCAAGTGGGCCGGTTTCTAACCCACAAAATAAAACGGAGGAGGGTTCTTAATTCGACCGTATATAAATATATATATATTGTATCCGGACCAAAATGGGAATAATTATTTAATTTGTCAATAGAAAAAACCGACTTCAATGAGATAAATTGTATTGCTTTATTTATTTATACATAGTTTGATAGTAGCTATACAGTAACATCATAAATACTAAAACTTCTAAGCTAACATGAAAAAAGAAAAGAAACAATCTGCATCAGAACGCAAAAATATAAAATCATACTAAAAATCTAATAAAAAGTTAAATATGATCTTAACGACATATAAATCGAACTAAGACTCATCAAAAAGGTCTAAATGGTGAAACTCGTGCAAGAAATTACTTAATGAAATTAAGACTTATATGGTTTTCTCATGGATCATATTGCCAGAACTGGACCAAATTGAAATGGGCCACATCGCCAGTGCACTCTTTCGAACAAAAAAAATTTGGAAATCGGTCTACAATTAACGTAGAAATCGGTGAACATACATAAAAAAATATACAGTCGAACATAGAACCTCTTCATTTTTTGAAGTCGGTTAAAAAGGTGAATATCATGGGAACTACTGATGCTATGCCGTGTTGGCAGAGTGGTGTGTACCCCCGACTTTCAATCCGAAGGTCGTGTGTTTGATACCGGCCGTGAACCAATGGATTTTTCTTTCATGAAAAATGTATGTTCACATTTAACACGTTCTTAACGGTGAAACGAAAACATCGTGAGGAAACCGGGGCTTAGTCAGCTTCAGAAAGTATTAACCTGTTCATTCTTCAGGTGCTGGGCAAGCCTAATCCATCTAACAATGGCCCAGGCACTGCAGCGTCCTGTACAGCATTATTGCTGACGCTGTGTAAATGATCTATAAAAGATGTAAAGGCCTTACTGATGTTATGGCTTAAAATATAAAATGGTGTCAAATAACGCTTATTCACTAAACTGTTGAAGATGTAAAATGTTAAACAGTTTATAATATTTACAAAGCCATATAGTTTTATACTTTCGACGGCTAGACTTGACCGTTGCACGTTGGCGAGCGCATTACGGGATGTTAATGCACGGAAAGACGCTACTGGTCATCTTCCGGGAGGTATCCACGGCAAGAGAGGAGAGGAAACATTCTACTGCCGGCACCTCCATGCAAATTATATTGTGAGATGGCACGGAACCCTCGGTACGCGACTCTGACTCGCTCTTGACCGGTTTTTTTCATAAGTTACCATTTTTTGTTTTTTATTTTGTCTGTACGATCTGCAGATATTTGTTCAGGGTGTTCTGGGTGTTTTTCTATATATAATAAAAATATCTATCTATGTAGTATAATGTATTAAGTATATCAGTCATCTAGTATCCATAACGCAAGCTCTGCTTAGCTTGGGGCTAGATGATGCTGTGTGATCTGTCCAGCATTATTTATTTATTTATTTAAATCGTGGATATTTTCTCTTAATAAAACAATAATGTAAGGATAATATATTTGATGCTAAGCACCCAGCCATTAAAATGCTCATTAAATCTCACTAATATTATAAAGCCGAAAGTTTGTTTGTATATATAGATGTATGGTTTGTTTCCTCTTCACGCAAACACTAGCGTACGTATCGAGCTGAAATTTTACAAACGTATAGATGTTGACTAGGATTAACACATAGGCTACTTTTATCAGGCAACACGCATGCGAAGCGGCGGGCACAAGCTAGTTGTTGATATAACCTCCTACCTACACTTGGTAATGATTCCGAGAAGGTGGAATCGATTAATGTACCAACTACGAAATAACTTGAAAAGTAAAGATAAGATAAAATATCAGTCACTACAAAAAATGTTGTTACTTAGAAATTGAGAACATGTCAATGGTTAACAAATGCCGTGACATAATGAATTAGGTCACAGCGCCGGTCTTCCGTTGCTCGTATAGAAGCGCAAAGCGGCGGCTAGAAAAGTCGCGTCTGAGTTTCTAGATTTAAGAAATGTAATAATGGAGAGAGTGATACAAATAAACATATTCATCATCCCAGCCGCTCTCCACGTCCACTACTGGACATCGGTCTTCCTCGAGGATCTCCAAGATGATGTTGCTTTACTTAACACGCTTGGCAGGCTCACTGATCTCCAAGTAGAGATTGTGAGGTGTTGTTGCCCTACTCGCCACGCTTTGTTCGCAACTGATTGTAAAACAATATTTTTTAACCACCGACGAAACAGAGGGGTGTTACGGTTTTGACCGCTATGTGTCTGTCTGTGGCACGTAACGTCCGTAGCTCTTAAACTAATGGAGCGAGTGTGGTATCAAATGAAAGGGCATCTGTGTAGATTGCAAAACTGTAGGATTGCAAAACACATTACAAAAAAAAATAAGGTATTGGGTTACTTATTTTTTTTTATTTTATAAATTTGTTATTCCATCCTACTAATATTATAAATTAAAAAAATGTTGTATGGATGTTTGCTACCTCTTCTACGGAACATATTAACAAACTGAAACTTAGCAAACTATGTGGAAATAAACCAGAATCCGAATGTGGTTTCTTTGTTACTCTTTATATAATTTTTCATCAACGTAAAGCTTTATTAGTTATGCTACTCGCTGATAATATTTTGCCGTGGGGTGCCGGCATTGAATTTGGCCCTTTTCTTAGACGTGGATGCAGTGCCAAGGGATATCTCCGTAAGATAGGCAGCAACTTTCCGTGTATCAAGATCCCGTACTGCGCTTACCAATCCGCCTGCCAAGCGTATTTGGTATGGCAACCACCCCCGTCATGATCAGTACTTGGATGTCCAAGTCCATGAGGGAGGCATATGTCCAGCGTTGGACTACCTATAGGTGTGATGATGATGACGTATACAAAAGGATATAATCGGGCAAGCCTCATCTATCCCAAACACCCCAGACACTGCAGCGTCCTGTACAGCATGGGTTGACATTTGCTTAATTCCAGCCATAAAACGTCCACTACTGAACGGAGGCCTCCCTCATGGATCTCCATAAGGGGCAGTTGCCATACTCACCATGCTTGGCAGGCGGGTTGGCGAGCGCAGTACGGGATGTTGATACACGGAATGACGCTGCTGCCCATCTTCCGGAGGTAGCTCTTAGCAGGCTCTTACTGCATCCACGGGCAACATTCTACTGCCGGCACCCCACGGCATACATTTGCTTAACTTGTATAAATCATCTATAGATGTGGATGGCTTATATATAGACTTTTTCAGGTGTTCTCCGAAGCCATAGTAACATTCTCAATCGGCGGCCGGCATTTCCAAGACGAGCCCATCCACTATTCCTACGTGGAAGACAACATCTTCGAACATTCTCGAAATGTCTCCATCAAACTCCACCACCGCATCGGTCGCTGGGTGCGGATAGAACTGCGCTTCTCTGCGAGGTGGATCCTCATCAGCGAGATCGTGTTTGATTCTGGTGAGTGAGAACTTTGTGAACTATCGCTAAGCTACAGGTGAGATTGTAGCCAAACAAAAGATTCAAGGACTTTATTCGGATGAAACATAGGTAACAATTTAGTTCTTAAATTAAATAAGTTCAGCTCTTTCTCGCATACAAATATTAAAAGGTCGATAAATAACATGCAGACTGTAAAATTAATATTAAATTTTAGTAGCATGCAAATAAAATTCCGATAATTTCTAGAACAATGTCAGGATATCAGGGTACATATGTAATTTTCTTAGACATAAGTTATATTTTCAGTTAGTTATTCGTGTACGTTATTTAACCCTACTATTCAATTAATTTGAAATTCTCAATTTCTATAGAAGTCTTTAAGAAGATATTACAGCATTAGCTTAGCATGGATTAGCAAACTGAAGTGGCAGTACCCCACTGCTGGGTATAGGCCTCCTTAAGTTTGTGCCATTCATGTGCTAATCCAGGCCAATCAATAAATAATTATTCGCCTGGTAATTTGTCACATTACGTGGGATCGGCACATCATGTCATCGTCTATAGCAAAACTTAGGATCTAACTTGAAGAAAAATATTGTCATCATCGTATCAGCCTGACAGCCACGGCCTCTTTAGGTTAATTTATTTGTCAAAGAGTTTACATTATGTACTAGTTAGTAACATCATTAAGCCTATATTAGGTTCTCGTGCTGAACAGTAAATTAAGGTCCAACTAGTCGCGGAGGCAAAGTCGTCAGTGAGCGCGGCCTAAATGTATGCCGTCTCACCTGACATGGTGTGTTTATTTATTTATTAAGACACTCCTACGACATATTCGTATTTAGAGTGTAATCTTTTCAAAAAATAACATTTATTTAAACTTTTGAATAATTAAACTATTTTTGAGTTTTCTTTCTCCTTATAAATATTATTTAGTTTCGTCCAAAGTTGGGCTAAAATCAGTGTTGAAATATGAAAGTTTAGAAGCTTGTATTTTTGAAATAAATACTTTTTTTACGGTTTAGCGTGTATACAAACATAGATTATGACGAGATAAATTGTTATAATCCTTAGTGTTGGATGGTTAACGTCAACCAGTGGAGTAGTTACCCTTCCACGTTTGTATGGAATGATGGGCGACTCGTTCACCCTTAACATTTCAAGTGGGAAGGAACACATAAATTTATAACCCAGCTCTCCTACTAATATTATAAACGCGAAAGTTTGTATGTATGGATGTTTGTTACTCTTTCACGAAAAAACTAGCCTACGGACTGAGCGAAATTTTGCACAAGTATAGATGTTGACCAGGTTTAACAAATTTAATACGGGTACGACGCATGCGAAGCGGCGGGCATATGCTAGTCTAAGATAAGTTTGAAATAATTCTCACTTAGACAAGGCAATACAGTCATGGCTCTTTGCCGTAAAATTGGCTAAAAATACATTGCATCGGTTACCTGCGAAAACACGACAACGCAAATAGTCCTATGCCGCATCCACTGTAGTCCGGCACGGCAACATTGACTAAATCAGCGATCAATTATTTCCCCCCACAGACGTTGCTCAAGGCAACCACACCCCGGAAAGCCAGAAACCGCCTACCGTCAAGGACAAAGGCAAAGCGCCTCCCAACAAAGAGGTCCCGATCACAACCGCAAGGCAGGAGGACCCGCTCTACGTCGCCATCGTGGTCGGCGTGCTGACCGCGCTGGTGATCCTGCTGGCCGTGGCGGTCTTCCTGATCGTGCACCGGCACCGGCATCGCAAGTGCTTCGCGTCCCCGATAGCCAAGTCTACGGTGTCGCAGAAAAGGACTTTGGAAAGCTACAGGTGAGTTGGACTCTCGCTTAAACTTTCGCGACGACAATGCATTTCATACGCGTACACGGGAATTTCGCCGTGGGGTGCCGGCATTAGAATGATAATTCTCATGCCCATGGATGCAGTAAGAGCCTGCTAAGGGACACCTCCGGAAGATGGGCTGCAGCGTCGATCCGTGTATCAACAGCCCATACTGCGCTCACCAACCCGCCTGCCAAGGTGAGAATGGCAACTACCTCTCATGAAGATCCATGAGGGAGGCCTGTGTTCATCAGTGGACGTTTTATGGCTGAAATGATGACACGGGAATTTATCTAATAATTTACGCTGATTAATCTCAAAATTGGCGTGGGGCGCAAACGGCAGTAGAGTGTTGCCCCTCCTCCCTTGTCCTTAGATGCAGTAAGTATCTGGGAAACCAAGGGTAACATTCGGAAGATGGGCAGCAGCGTCGTTCCGTGTATCAACGTAGAATACTGAAGAATACGCTTTATTGTACACAACATACCGTACTGCGCTCACCAACCCGCCTGCCAAGCGTAGTTAACATAGCAACGACTCCTCAATGAGATTCATGAGGAAGGCCTGCACTGATAGCTGGTCTGTCACTGGACGTCCTGCGGCTGAGATGATATTACACAGCTCCAGTCAGACAGCATTGGACCGCATGGACACGTCGTCACAGACCGCATGGAGGCGAATGCACGTCACTCCATCGCCGGTCGTTTGACATTATGGTGTCGCAGACTTTATTGTAGATCTTTTTATGAGAAACAATTATTATGTACATCACTTGCACAGAACTTCAATGGTTTTCGCGGCGCACGCCAGAACAGCTCCCAGTCGGCATGATTTTTCTGACATATTTAACAATCATCATCATACTTCAGCCAACTTATACTAAACCTTAATGAATTTTACATTAAAACCTTCCTCTAAAAACACTATATCTATTGGTGAGAAAGAAAATCCGTTACAGTACTTTTTGGGTTAATCGCGAACAGACAGACAGACGCGACAGAGGACTTTGTTTTATAATATGAATGAATATACTACATACCTCTAATTAAAATATACTATTGACGAGCTCTATGGCGCAGCGGGCGAAGGTCCGCCTGCGACGCAAGGGGTTGCGGGTTCGATTCTCGCCTCGGGACAAATGTCTGTACGATCTGCAGATATTTGTTCAGGGTGTTCTGGGTGTTTTTCTATATATAATAAAAATATCTATCTATTTAGTATAATGTATTGAGTATATCAGTCATCTAGTACCCATAACACAAGCTCTGCTTAGCTTGGGGCTAGGTGATGCTGTGTGATTTGTCCAGCATTATTTATTTATTTATTATTTATTTACTATATATTGATTATATATGTATATATGTATAGATCGCCCACCGAGGGTTCCTTAGGTATGTAGAACCATAATAATAATTATAAATTGGCTGATCCGACGGACGTTGCAGTCTTTTTCTTACATCCTCACTTGTCCGGTTGTAATCTGTCATGGTATGTGACGATGCTCACCATCAAACGTGCTCTCCCGCGCCACAGCCACAGCGGTTGCGGCACCTCCGTGGCCGACAAGATGGCGCTGGACTTCCCTGTGCCGGCCGAAGTCAAGTCCGACGAGTACCAGGAGCCGTACCAGGCGCTCCGGTGCACGCCCTACTTCAGCTACAGCACCGTGCTGCTCGAGATGAAGGACTTCAACAAGGATGAAGGTGAGAAAGCAAACATTTATACATACAAGCATTTTTTTGGTTCCAATTTATCGTCCAGCTATACGGCGAACTTCATACCGCACCGCACCCTTATTTCAGCGTCCCCTAACCTACCCGTTGACACCGCTTCTCTGGTGGTCGATGGCTACAGAAATTAAAAATGCAATCGAAATTTTCGACTTTAACGCAGGCTGCCTTTACCAGTTCGGCTACAGAGCAAACATTACGGGTTCGAGTCCCGTCGGAGACAAAACTATGATTGCATTTTTCATTTCTGTAAATTATACCTTAGTGTGTTTACCCCTTTAAAAACAAAAAATAGCTTATTTAACTACAGTTTTTATTTTTTAAAGTAGTTAACGTAACTAAAGTAGTTAAAGTTAGTTGAAACATTTCAAGGAAATGAATCTAATCGGTGCTCAACCGATATCACCTTATAAAGAATTTCAGCGGCAGCCAACACGGGCTCCGTATCCCACCGGAATCGTAAATTTAACTACACTTCAAACCTTAGAATAGTATTTTTTGTGAAGAGTTTATCCGGGGAAGTACTACCTATTTCTGCCGCCAAGCAGTAATGTCTCCATTGCTGTGTTCCAGTTTGAGGGGTAAGGGGGCCGGGGAAATGACCTTACAACTCTGTCTCAGGGTGACGGGCGCAATGCATTACAGCGGCGGTCACGTGCTTAGTGAACGTGATCACCGCGGCATTGCAGTTGTAATAGGTAGAGGTTACCGCTTCACATCGGTTTTCTATTTTGTCTCCAAAATTTTATTTCCATATATGTATAATAATCCGTAAAATTTATTTTCATATTCATCGATTGCCCGAATAATCACAATCTATAATTTTAGGATCCCTAATATAGTTTCCGCTAATATCGGTATCCATAACGATTACAATCCATAAAGTGATTCGCAATAAGCAAAGATATCCATAACATTATTAACTCATAAACGTTGTTCTCATAATTAATAAACCTAATAACCTACTGTCCTTCCGTCTCGATTCTGCCACTGAAAGGTTTTATAATTAGTTTTTCTATCTATCTATCTAATCTAAATAGCCCATCGGATGCCACTGCTGGGAAAGGGAGGCCCTTTCCTTTCTCCATTCGTCTCGCTCCATGTTTTTCTAAACAAGCATTGGTACGGGGATACCAGAAAAGGAGGCGAAGGCCTCAAAAGGTCACCAAAGGTCAAAAATAGCATTTTGGGTTTATGGACGTTTTCGGCCACTTGAAGACTTAACTCCGGTCCCTGTGACCCTAGGGTCACCAAAATCAATCAGTACCCTTCTCTCATTAAGACAGTGCAAACTAAAAACGTTTCATGTACATACTATAATAAAAAATGTATCTATGTAGTATAATGTATTAAGTATTTCAGTCATCTAGTACTCATAACACAAGCTCTGCTCAGCTTGATGCTAGATGATGCTGTGTGAATTGTCCAGCAATATTTATTTATTTAGATACAGTAACGTAATGAGACCGCGAAATAGCCGACTGAGGTAAGAGATGGTATAGGCGCTGGGCAGGCCTAATCCACCCAACAACGCCCCGGACACTGCGGCATTCCGTACAGCATAAATACCAGTCTGATGTTTAAGACATTAGATTTTTATGAAACTTTGCATACTTATCAAGAACCGATGACAATACAATAATTCGATAGTTTTGTTCCAATATTTAACATACGAGTAGACACCAGTACTTAGCTAAAATTAAAAAATAAGTGCCTTGCTACCGTACAAAGATCTCATGCACTGCACGTTAATAAACTAAGTGAACGTGATTGGAGTTTGATGGTCTTTATACAAAATTTAGTTTAGCAGTGTTTTTCTATTGTGGTATTAAAGCAGTGTCAGAGTCGCATTTTATCTTGACACGTGGAAGCGTGTCCAGCCAAGTTCACGAAAAGCGATCGGGCGGCAACGCAGCAGTGTGTACTTTACCCGAAGCATTTGGAGGCGCTTTCGGTCCAATCATAACTCCAAATCTATTAAACTAAATGACTTCGTGTGACTGATGAGCCACCCAACTAATTGTTCCCCTACCGCGTCCACAGAAAGTTCAAACTACGACTACGCCGTGCCTGAGTTAAGCTCCGCGCCGTTGCTGAACAAGCGCCGCCTCGAGAGCATGTCGGACCGCATGGCCGACGTCATGTCGGACCGCTTGGCGGACGTCATGGCGGACCGCATGGAGGCCGAGGCGCGCCAGTCCGTCGCCGGCTCGCTACGCTCCAAGCACAGCATCAGAGTAAGTATGAATATAGATGTAATATCGTGAATTCAGCAGCTTTATTTTTATTTCAAAGCTAATTATACGTTTTTATTCAATTAATTGTTGACAATTGCTATGCACGGGCAGCTATAGCTATAGGATTTTGTTTCTTAGAGTTAGGAAGATATATTTTTTTAATTTTACTATTAAGAAGTATTAAGAATATTTTAGATTACATAGTCGTGTATCTTATATTCCTACGGTGAAATAAATGAGTATGAGTATCTGTAGGCAGTAGGATGTTGCCCTTCCACTCCTGACCTTGGATGCAGCATGAATCAGCCAAGCGTCTTTCCGTGTATCAACATTCCGTAATGCGCTCGCCAACCCGCCTGCCAAGCGTGGTTGGTATAGCAACAACCTCTTATGGGGATTCATGAGGAAGGTCAATGTCTAGCAATGGACGTCCTGCAACTGAGATATTACATAGCTCATAGCACAGTCAGATAGAGCATTGGACCGCATGGGGACGTCATGTCAGACCGCATGGAGGTGAAGTCACGTCAGTCCGTCGCCGGTCTTTTTGGTCGACAGTCCATGTGCTTTCCCCTTTTTGATGGAGAGATGTAGTGTTAAAGGGTATAAGAGTGTCAAGCTTCTGAAGACGACGTCAAGGACAGAGCGAAGCGGAGGGGAAAAATACGGAAAGCTGACCCCACCACCATGTGGGACGCATAGCTTGGAAGAGAGAGTCATGTGCTTTCCCCATTGGGGTCTGTCCATCTCATTGTGGGTGATGGTGATTTGATAATGTTTTAATTTAATTAATTTCATATAATTTTTTTTTTGTTTTTATTTAATGATGTTTTGATTTACCTCTAATTTGGACGGGCTTTGTAGGTCTTATAGCCGACCGAGATGCAGAAGATTGCGAGCTCAATTCCTTAATAATTTTTAATATTTTTGTTGTCGTTGTTAGGAACCTTTCAATATTAGTAGTTGGGTATAGGTCACGCAAAACTTTATAAATTCTGTGAAGTTAGTTTCAACGGCTGCGCAGTACACAGTTTTTAGGCGAAACGTATTTTTTTTCCAATGTAATACTAAAATATAAAAAATAAACTTATTCTGTTTGATGACGGATAAATGAAATCTTAATATGTTACCACAAATTTAACCTATATACATATATCGCAAGAACTCCAATTTTTAATAGAAATTAACTACAATGTAGCACGTTTAATTATAATCTAGTTAGCTGGCTGGTTGACTGAATGAATATGCGCAACTTTGCATAGAGTTTTGCGCAGCCTCTAACATTTTTTGTAAACTATATGTATCTATGAAAACAAATGATAGTAACGCGTCGTCTATTCCAGTCGGCGAGCCAGCGCGAGGTGATGACGGACCTGCAGCACCGCCTCGACGCCACCAACGTTATCGAGTTCCCGCGCCACCGGCTGCGGATGATATCCAAGCTGGCGGACGGCGTGTTCGGCACCGTGAGTATCATACCCAACGCGCCTCCAACACTCGTACCACGACGCACCAACGTGGCCGAGTTCCCGCGCCACCGGCTGCGGATGATATCCAAGCTGGCGGACGGCGTGTTCGGCACCGTGAGTATCATACCCAACGCGCCTCCAACACTCGTACCACGACGCACCAACGTGGCCGAGTTCCCGCGCCACCGGCTGCGGATGATATCCAAGCTGGCGGACGGCGTGTTCGGCACCGTGAGTATCATACCCAACGCGCCTCCAACACTCGTACCACGACGCACCAACGTGGCCGAGTTCCCGCGCCACCGGCTGCGGATGATATCCAAGCTGGCGGACGGCGTGTTCGGCACCGTGAGTATCATACCCAACGCGCCTCCAACACTCGTACCACGACGCACCAACGTGGCCGAGTTCCCGCGCCACCGGATGCGGATGATATCCAAGCTGGCGGACGGCGTGTTCGGCACCGTGAGTATCATACCCAACGTGCCTCCAACACTCGTACCTCGTATAAATATAAACGGGGTCTCCCATATAACAAACGTAATTTTCGTGCCGTTAACGGCATAGGTAGACGCTTGAAATATTCACAGAATATTTACACACGAGGGTACGGAACGCTTCCTGCGCCAGTTTGACTCGCATTTGGCCGATTTAATTGTTTAATATTTTCAGACCTTTGCTCAGGACTGGGACTTTGCTAGGCTAAATAATAAAATAAATGTTCTGCATTTCTGATTGTGACTTTTTGTGTGATTGTGACTATTGAATGTTTCCCTCTCCAGGTGTACATAGCGGAAGCGGACATGGTGCCGGAGTACGGTGGCGTCATCACCCCCGAGAAGCGACTTGTGGCCGTCAAGTTCCTCTGCCACGACGCCACGCCCAGCGAGAGGTATATAATGTATGATGACTTGTAGAAGCGAGCCGGCATTATAATATTGTCCTCTCTCTCTCTAGCCTCGTCGATGTAGTAAGAATATGGGATACCACCGGAAGAGAAAGTACTGCGCTCTGAGAATGGCAACAGACGCCTCATGATCTTGGATAGCCATGAGGGAGGCTTAGGCCAGCTGTGGGCGTGGACATCATCCTACGACTGAGATCATGATGATGGGCTGATGCAACGGTAAACAGATAAAGATAGATAAAAAAAAAAACTATAAATCCTTAATAAGAAATAAACCTTTGCTGATATTATAAAGAGGAAAGACTTGTATTTTATATGTTTGCAACAAACCGATTTCCAAAATGCTTTCACCATTAGAATGCTTCATTATCCCTGTGTAACTTAGGCTATATTTCATCTCCGTCTTCCCACGGGAACGTGAACTACGCGACTGAAACTACGGAGCGCTGCTAGTGTTAAATATAGACCTAGTGTAATATTATAGTTCTACTGTTCTACTGTAGTTCTACTCGCTCTAATAAAGGATCGGTCTAACCTGCGCGACCAAAGCGTCTGCGAAGCGGGAGCGTCTGCCGCGCGGCGGACGCTACCCATACCTTATCTATGGCTCTGCACACCTACGCGACCACAAAGCGGCAGGGCCGCGTCGGCAGAGCGGGATCCAGCGGGACGCACGCGTCTAGTGGTCAGACGTGTGTACGTGCGAGAAAGCTGTCTTCCATAATATTGTTAGCTTGTTTAAAAATTATTATTTTGATTTATAAGAAATGATGGTAAAGTTGTTAAAATTTTGATAATCCATTTAACGTAAAATTGTCCTGATTTTCCTATTTAAATCAAATTAATGTTATGGCGGAAGTTCGTGGTAAGAATCAGCGAGTTTAAAATCGTATAAAAATCAGAGATGTCTCAGTACTTACCGTGTGGTTTGTTCCGCAAGAGCAAGTAATAAGAGGTCTTCCTCATCGGTGTCAGATTCCGATGTTAGGTACGAGGATGTCATCACCACAACAATTAAGTAGTTATACCAAATAAAGACGTGCAGCTTTAGTGACTGTTCACTAGCAAATGAAGTTCGCGGTTCGCGCCGGAGTCGCGCAGGTGTGCGCGTTAAGTTTCGCGTTGCAGACGCTCCCGCACCGCGTCCCGCTTCCCGCTTTACTGACGCGCAGGTTTGGCCGTAGACGCGAGGGTTCTCTACCTCAGCTAATTCAATTAATTCAGTTACGTAAAATTACTAAATGTATTTCATCATTTCAGCCGTAAAACGTCCACTGCTGAACACAAGCCTCCCTCATGGATCTCCATGAGGGGTAGTTGCCATACTCACCACGCTTGGCAGGCGGGTTCGCGAGCGCAGTACGGGATGTTGATACACGGAAAGACGCTGCTGCCCATCTTCCGGAGGCATCCCTTAGCAGGCTCTTACTGCATCCGCGGTCATGAAATGAGGGGTAACATTCTCCTGCCGGCACCCCACGGCAAAATGTGTTTATTTAAAAAAAAATGTCTACATTTCATAATTAAGAAACAATATAAAAAGAAGATGTAATTGGATTACTAAATATTTTAAAATTTAAAACTAAAAGCTAGAAGCCAAACATTAAATACATAGAAATGTATAAACAGATCTATGTGATGCACTTTTAACCCTGTAGAAAGTTTGCTCGGAAGAGTTCTTTGTTGGATATCTGAGTTTGAGTTACGTAAGTCTATTGTTACATTCCTAGTTATATGTTTCTGTTTGAACGTATAAAAGTTGGTCTGCTTAAACGGATAACTCAAAGTAAATATCATGTTCTATTGTTGCTGAAAGAGCTGTTTATATAGCAAACTGATCTGTGCACTGTAAACATGTAAGGTGGAGTTAGTTCGGAATCTAAGTTGAATATGTTCCCTTTCAATGGTTTTCAGTAAGTCTTTTGCAAAACGTAAAATTAATTAAAAAATATCCGTGGGTGCAGTAAAATGTTGCCCGACGATGCAGTAAAAATCTGCTAAGGGTGATGATGAGCGTCTTTTCATGTATCAACATCCCGTAATGCGCTCGCCAACCCGACTGTTGTGTGGTGAGTATGGCGACAGCTCGCTCAAGATCTAGGAGATGCTTGAGGCCGTTACCAGCAGTGGACGTGGACACCAGTCCTACGCCTGTGATGATGATGAAGATGATCTTGATATATATATATTATCGTACTTTTTATTCTATTTCAAATATCTTTAATATTAAAAAAAATATATTCCAATGCGTGCATTAAGGCGCGTTAGCTCTAGATGATCGCGGAGTTTTGCTGTTCTTCAGATGCTATACCCTCTATAAATACAGGTACTGGAAAATAACTGAAAGGTCACAAAAATATTCGACATTGTATGTTTATAGTCCCCGTATAAAATTTTGCTTAACATCGTATTTACTTCAGTATAAGAAAACCTTAAAAAGCACAAAACCTTTATCTTCTTCTTAAAATGAGGTAATATATTTTTTATTTACTTTAACGGGTAATAATTTATTTATAACCGAAGTGCCCGAAAAAATATGACTTTGAATTTATCATGAATTATTATTGCAAATACGAACGCAAGGATAAAACTTTAAACTCTTCCTACAACGGGCACGAGGGACGAAACTCTCAAGGTCATTGGCTCACTGCAGCGCCTTAAGGCCGGGTACTACCAGATTTCATCATTGCTAAACAAGTATTTCTCAATAATCATTAAACATAGAATTCTGAAATTCATACATATTATAGTTCAGGATATTAACAAAGGAATGGTAAAACAAAAACGCGATTAAGGGTATATTCATCGATAAAAAATTTGCAAAGTTACCTCTAAATAAAATCTAAAACAACTGATATGAGTAAACTACACGATGAAATCAAATAAAAATTACACCAGAACATTGGCCTTTTTCTTATGGAGAGAATTGTAAAATTAGATTTTTTTTATTTCATACAAATTATATGTTATGAAATGTCAAAATACCTACTAATTCGCGGCGGCGCAGCGCAGCGCCCGTGCTCCGAACAAATCAGTACCGGCCGAGCCATCACAGAGAGTGGTCATGTCGCTCTGTGCCGCTCCGCTGTTTACGTTCACGTAGTAGGTAAATAGCACAATGGCACCGTAGAGCGAAGAGATAGTATGCTAACAAATTATGAAGCTCAATTTTTATTCGTTGTATTTTGTTAGAATATTTTATTTATTTTATTTATTTACTTAAGGAGGGCCTACAGCTTTTATAATAACAATATATAAAAGTGAACTTATGTCTAGGCAACAGAGAAGCTAATAAATGGCCTTCACGGCTAAAAACAAGTTATAAAATGAAAACGCTGATACATTCATTTAACCCTGCAAGTTATTTTTAAGTTTCAGAACACAAACTATGAATCAAAAAATATGTACACACATAATAGAAACATCCATTATACATATATCATTCTGTAGCTAATTATGGACTGGTAAAGAAGTTACTGCTAAGCAGCCGCCGCGCCGAGCTGACGCTCGTGCAGTAAAGATCAATGTCACCGTTATTAGAACACAGCTTGTTGAAATTTCGAACAAGTGAGCGAAGCGAATGAAGTTTTTAGAGGCAATTTGGCGAAAAAAATGTCGCCTGACAGCGATAATTGCGAGATATATGCCTGTTGTAAACCTGTCTTGAGATACTTTATCAGCCTGGCAAGCAGAAGCCGTAGACCGGCAGGCTGATTACGATTTTTAGGTTTTTTAAACTACAAAATTGACCATTGACAGCAATGATCGCGAAATTTTCGCCTATTGCAGCGTTGATTTCGAGATATAAGCATTTTTTGAAATGTGTAAAAATATTAATAACTCTTTCTCTCTGTATTACTCTCTCAGTCTTTCACTCTCACAGTATAGGCTAATGAAAAAAAAATTTAAATGTGAATTAATAGGGTTGACTCGTTGTCCCTTTGCCCAGCTGTGGGACAGTGTGTATTAACCCCCGACGCGCAATATGGAATGACGAGGTTCCATAAGGTTTGAACGCTCCGCGCGCTTAGTGTACCGACGGGTGTACATAAGTTAAATCAGGTTAGTTATTTTATGTTTTGTAGAATACATAAACGTGTAGAAAATTTCAACACGAATCCAATGGTGTATGATTTATAACATATTATTATGTGGTGCTTCCGTAAAATTCATTTTTATTGCATTTAAAGCACAAAAATCAAGCCCCAATAAAAAAGTTGACTCACCCGAGGGGTTAATCTGTCGAAGACAAACGCAGGCGCGAACTAGACGAGAAACGAGACCATCTTAAGAACAAGCCGCCTGCAAACATCCGTTACAACTTTTTGAATGGTATTCTGACTTGCGCTATTTGCGCACGGACGTTCAAAGCCAAAATTGGCTACATAATTCATCTTAGAGTTCATTCACACTCATAGGCAGAAATATGGTCGCCGTAGCCGAAAACGGTTAGGAGGATTATTATTAATAGGGTTGTCTCGTTGTTGGTCTCAGGGAGGAGTTCGAGCGGGACGTGCGCGTGCTCGCGGCGCTGTCGTCGCCGTTCCTGGCGCGCGTGCTGGGCGCCTGCCGCGCGCCGCCCGCGGCCGTGGTCATGGAGTACCTGGAGCTGGGCGACCTCTGCACGTACCTGCGCGGCGCCGCGCCGCCGCCGCCCGCCGCCTGCGCGCACATCGCCGACCAGCTCGCGCAGGGCATGCGCTACCTGGAGTCGCTGAGCTTCGTGCACCGCGACCTCGCCGCCAGGTACGTACCGCACGCACGCACGTTACCATCTGACCACATCAATCCGATCCAGACCAGGAGTTTAGACCGGACTCATCAGATCAATCCGATCCAGACCAGGAGTTTAGACCGGACTCCGCCCAGATTTTCTCTGCTATATTTTTGAGAAACAAACGAATCAATTTATCATGAGGCTATTTGAAAATTTTTGTTCGTTAAAAAATATCCAACTCGAAACCATCTGAATTTTTAGGAACAAGCTGAAAAGAAATAAGTAATTTTCTTTGGAGTGTGCTGAAGATTTGCCATTACTGTTTTATTGAATACTTATCCTGCCACATAACTGCCTCATCGGCAAAGCATTCCATTTAAGCACGGTCGGTTTCGAACCCATGACATTCGAAATGAAAGTCGGGGTACGTACCACTCAGCCAACGCGACTTTTTAAGATGCTCTAAAATAAGCGAATAAATACTTGCAGGAACTGCCTCATCGGCAAAGCGTACCAAGTGAAGATCTCCGACTTCGGCACCGACAACGAGGCGTTCGCGTGCGACTACCACAAGGCGGCCGGGCACGTGCCGCTGCCGCTGCGCTGGGCGGCCTGGGAGGGCGCGCTGCTCGGCACCTACTCCACCAAGAGCGACGTGTGGTCCTTCGGCGTGCTGCTGCACGAGATATACTCCGCGTGCCGCCGCCGCCCCTACGACCACCTCTCCGATGCCGAGGTCAGTCCGCTCGCGCGCTGCTCGGCACCTACTCCACCAAGAGCGACGTGTGGTCCTTCGGCGTGCTGCTGCACGAGATATACTCCGCGTGCCGCCGCCGCCCCTACGACCACCTCTCCGATGCCGAGGTCAGTCCGCTCGCGCGCTGCTCGGCACCTACTCCACCAAGAGCGACGTGTGGTCCTTCGGCGTGCTGCTGCACGAGATATACTCCGCGTGCCGCCGCCGCCCCTACGACCACCTCTCCGATGCCGAGGTCAGTCCGCTCGCGCGCTGCTCGGCACCTACTCCACCAAGAGCGACGTGTGGTCCTTCGGCGTGCTGCTGCACGAGATATACTCCGCGTGCCGCCGCCGCCCCTACGACCACCTCTCCGATGCCGAGGTCAGTCCGCTCGCGCGCTGCTCGGCACCTACTCCACCAAGAGCGACGTGTGGTCCTTCGGCGTGCTGCTGCACGAGATATACTCCGCGTGCCGCCGCCGCCCCTACGACCACCTCTCCGATGCCGAGGTCAGTCCGCTCGCGCGCTGCTCGGCACCTACTCCACCAAGAGCGACGTGTGGTCCTTCGGCGTGCTGCTGCACGAGATATACTCCGCGTGCCGCCGCCGCCCCTACGACCACCTCTCCGATGCCGAGGTCAGTCCGCTCGCGCGCTGGGCCCACCGCTGAACACGGGCCTCCCCCATGGATCTCCATGCGGGGCAGTTGACATACTCGCCGCGCAGTGCGGAATGTCTACACGGAAAGAAAAGGGGGCGAAGGTTTCCACCATTTTTGACCTTTGGTGACCTTTTTAGGGCACAATAACTACGGTCCCTGACACCCTGAGGTCACCAAAATCAATCAGTACCCTTCTCTCATTAAGACAGTGCTTACAAAAAAGGTTTCATGTAAATCGGTCAACGCGTTTGGTTGTAATCGTCTCATGCACATACAGACAGACAGCGTTGTGCATCTTAGGGGCCTTCGGCCCCTAAATATTTGATATATTTCTTGCCATGATTATTTGATAACATAAAGAATTCCCCTCTGTAACCAGGTGCTGGAAAACCTCGGGCACATGCAGGCGTCGCCGGGGCGGTTCGAGCCGCTGGCGCGGCCGGCGGGCTGCCCGCGCGACGTGTACGAGCTGATGCTGGAGTGCTGGAGCCGCGAGGAGCGCGCGCGCCCCAGCTTCGCAGAGATCCACCTCTTCCTGCAGCGGAAGGGCCTGCAGTACTCCACGTGACGCAAGGCGAGAGTGCTCGCTTGCTAAGGAAAGTTGGGTGCCTAATTGAACTTGATTTGTCAGTTTTCCGTTGCGGCGCGCATATTTGTAAGTTGAGTGCTGTGGGTATTTGAATCGGTGGTTTTTTGTACTTTGCAAACTTTTGCGATCAATAGACATCATTTTAAACTGTTTGACGTGTTCACGAGTAGACTGACTGAGCGCTGCTAGGCCCGTTAAAGGTAAAAACGATGGTTTTTAGTTATTGGTTGAAGGTAATCAAGAAATACAGTTTGCTTACATCATCACGTAGAGTTGTCTACAGATAGATCTAAAACTGTTATCTTATAGATCAGTTGCAATGCGCTTATTGGCCACATAGACAAAATACATGTTCCTAAAACTACAAGTAATAAAATTTATCCCATATCTGATGATGAAAACGGCCACTAATCGTCAAATACTGTGGCAGAGCTGACCTTATACCACAGCGATGGTCTTCTTACTTGCATAAAAATATAGTTTATTAGGAAAATCAGTAGTGCATATTAAGCTTACAGTCGGTAGGTAGCACATACCAACCCTTTTGTTCCTTAGTTGAGTACATAATTTGCCGACCCCACTTTAAATGGGATAAGAACATTGTAATGAATTATCGCCAGCGCGTAGTATTTCGGTCAACAGTACAATAAAAATATATAAGTAAAAGTAAGGCCTTTGCATCTATTATAGATGATTTATACAGCGTCAGCAACTGGTAATCATGCTGTTCGGGACGCTGCAGTTCCTGGGACATTGTTAGATGGATTAGGCTTGCCCAGCACCTATACCATCCTCTCAGCTTAGTCAGCTGTTAGTCAGAGGAAAGAACAGGTGTACAAAAATATATAAGGTGGGATTATATTGACACTATTGTAAATCACCTTTTTTAGATATGAATTGTGAAATGCCTATCATATAGATTCAAATACCCCTTGTGGCTTTTGTTGATGTAAAAATAGAAGTTTATATGCTTCTGTAATGGATTCGTAGCACAAAAAAGTGTCGAGTACTAAGTCGTGTTTGTTGCTTTGAACAGCTTTTTAACTATGTTATTAGGAGGTACTTTTAGATAATATTCTGGCCTCAATTTAATTTGAACGACTTTTGTACTTAACAAACAATTTCGATAAAGATAATACGCATAATAGTATCGTCAATAACTTGATTGCAATCATAAGTGTTTCTCAGCTCCTAACTGTTAGTTAGAAAATGTAATGTAAAATGTTATTCGCATAGGATAGAAGTAATCACAAGAATATTTGCAAGGTGAACAAGTTGTAACAACTCTAGTGAAATACAAGCACTGCGCACTGTTGAAACCTAATACCAAATGTTTTGTAAATGTTATACTCAAATAGTGAGGCACCCAACTGCCGTGGTCTTGTAAAATAGTGTAGGTTTATATAGCCACGTATAGTGTAGCGTTTCCGTCACTGGTCGCGGCCCGCCTGCGCCGGCCAGTGGCCACTGTTCGAGATTACCTACGTTTCAATGGACCTAAGATTCTATGATCATAACTGCGATTATTTTGGCCTAAATTGTTAGATCATAACTATATTTCGTTTGACAATAAGTTTGGTCTATGATAACTATTTATTTATGTATAAATTTATATGCCCGACCATATAAGCTTAAGTAAAATTGTATGCTGCTCATTTTCACCAAACTTTACTTACGCAAACTTCGCTTCACAGACTGTCTGCTACGTCACCCTGACTTGTGCCATTTCGGCTAAAATGACCAAACCATTAAAATGCTCAAGTCATTAAGCTTGTCTGAATTAGGTGACCAAAACTCTTTCAATCTTTAATATCTCTGACGAAAGAGTCTGTAATACATGTCAATTTATAATATTACGAACACATCACAAATCGGATCTCTTAAGTTTTAAATGTAGGGTAATGTTCGTATCAGTTGATGAAAATGAGCATAAAATAGTATTTATTGTTAGTCTAAAGATTTCTTATTGAAAACTATCTGTTTTAAAGTCAGTGGATTCTATCGCTCTTGAGAGGCTTATAATAGTGTTTTATAGTGTCGAACGTAGCGTTTCCTCCGGCCGTGTGGTTTGACGAACGGTGTTTGTACTTGGACACCGCTTGAACGGGATATGGGCTTTTTGTCTGTGCTACGTTAGATTTAGATCACTTCACACGGTTGGTACGTGCTTTATTTAGGCGCGGTTGGCTAGAGCGCCAGCTGTTTAGTCGTGTAGATGTCCGTCCGTGGTGCAATAGAACTAGTCTGTTTTTTTCTGACCAATTGTCATCTTTAATACCTTAACTTGTTAAAATTTACTTGTAAGTCAATATAACGTTATTCCTCATCTGATCCCTTGTTCGATATCTCTAAAGTTGTAAGGATGAGTTTTCGCCGCGGACGGATCGCATCGATACTAACAACTTGCACATGAGCTTGCCTTTGTACACGCAGCCTTACTCATAAACGGCATTTCCTAAACCACCTTCCACCTCTTAACTTAGACTCGCACAGTTGACAGATAATTCGTTAGACACCTGTTAGATTCCAGTCGAAAAGCATGACACACGTCAAAATTTGATAAGGTAATGTCATTATATCGACGACCTCTGTGGCGCAGCGGGCGAAGATCCGCATGCACGATGGGTTGCGGGTTCGACTCCCGCCTCGGGACAAATGTCTGTACGATCTGCAGATATCTGTTCAGGGTGTTCTGGATGATTTTCTGTATTTAATAAAAAATATCTATCTATGCAGTATAATGCATTAAGTATATCAGTCATCTAGTACCCATAGCGCAAGCTCTGTTTAGCTTGGAGGCTAGATGATGCTGTTTTAATTGTCAAACATTATTTATTATTTAATCTATATTACAGATGTCTTATGAATTATTCGGTCAATCAACTGAATACAAAAGTAGAATTTATAAGTAAGGACACCGACACGAAACCCAAAAATCTATTTATTTTCATATTTCCTCAAAAGAACTCTTCTTACTAGTTGATAAATTATAAAATTAAAATAATTTAGATGTACTTGTAGTCGTCTGAACAGATTCTAATAGATATCGAAAGGGTAGTCGTCTATTTTCCGTAGTTCGCTGTGTTGCTGACTGTACGTTTTGGACGACTGCGTTGATAGAATTATTGTACTTATCGATGTTTCTACGCTAAGCCTGCATTTAAAAAATATTATTATCAATTCACTGCAGCGAGTGTAGTCTTGGGGTCTTAATGATGATTCTAGAAACATCATGCTGTCTCTACTGAGACGTAACAAAACTTACAAGTGTATGTCTGTCCAGTTATCGCGTTATCGCGCCATGTGACGGTTAACAGTTGTAATATAAAATCTCCGAGAAGCGTCTCAGCCGTACGCTAATAATTTGTACTTAAGAGTCGTATCAGAAACCGTTGGACGTCCAAAACGTGCAGTCTATACGTAGAGCGCAGAACCTGACAATATTTCGCGACGCATAGTTAGTCAATGTCGCATAGTCTTACGTTTGTGTACACCCGGCATTAGACATGTTATATTGAGTAGAATTATTGTATTACTGTATGCAGTATTTACGGTACTTCTAGCATGATTTCAGTCAAGTTGAGGAATTCCACAAGAGTTCCCGATATTTCGGCGCAGTTATACACGCCGTGATAAATTGTATTATAAATATTGCATTATAGTGTTCATAATGAACTGTTGTAATTTTTACTATTCTTAACGTTTAGTGCGAGAATATTCATGCACAGTGGCGTCTTCTATAACTTATAGGCGCACTCACAGATCCCTGAAACTGTTTGTTAAAGTTCTAAGGTATTACTGTACCTCGAAACTGAAATTGGTAATGCTTGAGTAGTATGAAACAACTTATCATCGGTTGTTTTTTTCTATTGATGTTTATCAAAAATACTGATCTATGCATATCTTAAAAAAATTGTTATAAATATACCTTGTTAGACTGAACGCAGAGATACCACTGCACCTGCTCAAGCATCATTTAACCACCTCAGTTCGAGTAAAGGGTACTCTCACTCGAATATATGTTACATAGCATTTTCCTGTGTGACTCAGTTGGTCAAATTTTTGTGTTGTTCTAAGTTAAAATTTGTATACATAATGTATTTTTTGTAATAATGGGAATTAGTAAAAAAAATTAAGGATTCGGAGTTCGATCCCCGCCGTGGAGAATATTTTGTAATATTTGTGCAGATATTTGTCCCGGGTCTGGGTGTTCTTCAGAGTGGATTCAAGTGCATTCCATCAGTCGGGAGCCATGACAGAAGCTAGATGGCGCTGTGCGAAATGTGCAGCGTTATTTATTTTATCTATTATCTGTAAACGCTCCAACATGTGTTACTTATCAGAGTGGTTGTGGTCATCGAGGTATATTAAATTAATATCCATTTGGGGCTATTAATTTAATTTACCTTTTCTGACGATTTCTCGCCATCTTTCTCTCTGAGTGATTTTCTTAGTGCACTCATTTAGGGGACCGCCTCCTCCCAATTTAATTTGATCATTGAATAATTAAGTACTTACTTAGTACTTAAACCTGTAGCGTTATATCAGCGAGTGTACGCAAATGTAGCTTTTAGTATATCACTAGTGTTACTATATCCCCTTGTCGTGGACCTAAAGAGTAATTTTAAGCACTTTTTAAGTAAGTTTAAGTAATTAGTTGCATTGTAGGTGTTTCCACTATTTGTATCACAGCGTAGAGCGTGTCTTGTGAATGTTATTGTATTAGTTGTCTGATTTATATTTCATGTCATGGATGAGACAAATGTTTTTAACAATACGATGTACAAAGGAGTACTTAAGGCTCATGGCATTTTCTACCAGCCATCCATCATTGTAATGAACAATCTGTTAATTAATAAAACGTTAATGATATAAGTCACATAAGATCTGGTTTATAATAGTCATAAAATGTATAGTTTGAAGATCACTAACTTGTACTGGCAGCCAAATGTATGGTTTGAAGATCACTAACTTATACTGGCAGCCAAATTTTTGACCTACATTTTTGTATATTTTGTTTTGAATGTGAATTAAAGTCAAAGCATGTTTGCTTTGCTATCTCGTCCATGATTCTGAATTGTGTATCGTTATAAATTATATATTCTATTGTTTTATTATTATTTAAAAGTTGAATAAAGGAAATTTTAAAAAATCAACAAATGTGGACTGCAGAACGCACAATCCAAATAAAGACGGCCTGTGTTCATATGTTACTGTTTACAACGAAATAGTTATAATTATACCGTGACAATTCTTAAGAGCTTCGAACATCGGTGCCCTATTTTTGTAACTACGTCATTATATCGAATGTAAGGTCGTATAAAGATAGTAACTAGTAGGTTTCTTTGCTGTAGGCTCAAGTTCTAAAACTCTTAAACATTCTAAAATCAGGGCTTAAAATTACATGTCACAGATTAGAGAAAGGTTTGAACAGAAATGTTAGGGTCGACTGTATGTCGAAGTCACAAAAAATAGGGGTCCGCAGAATTACAATCGTTTTAAATTTACTAGTGATATATAGGACATAAAGCATTTATATAAAAGGGTTTGCTAGGAGAACCCGCACTTTTTCTGCAAACTACATCTTGAAAATGAAGTAATAGTACTTACCACTGGATTCTGTAAATACGTTTTATATGTTACTTACGAGTACAAAAATTAATAAACAAAACTAAAGGCTAGTCTGAGATCTGAATGCCAATTATCGAAGTCAAATGTATGTTTTCCCTTGGCATTTATTTATCTTCTACTTGATACCTTATCAGATTGTTGGAAATTAATTAAATTATTTCGTAGAAAAGGAAAATAATAAAATTAACCATGAGTACAATTTTGAAATCTCAAATCACGTCGCGAGATGGCTCTTGTGACATTAAGTCCACATAGTTACGCTCCGTCACTGCCCCAAAGTTCAGTTCCCGACAGAACTCTGGTATCGTCTTTCTGAAATATTCATAACCCTGCTTCGTCTCTTTCCCTTAAATGTTCACACCTTGATGTTTGGGGAATGTTCCGGCAACTAGACCTGAAAAAGAACATGTGATACCAGAGCCCTTAGGAGTATATCATTTTGATGCAGACATAAGAGAGAAAGAGAAATCAAACAGTGCCATTAAGGATATATGTTACGATAATAAATACAATGTGATGTGAAACACATCTATTTATTAGGTATGTACTATTTATATAAAGCAAGTAAGATAGTAATATTAACAAAATCATGGAATATGAAAGTGCGAGTTCTTCGGGGACACCTTATAGAATAAGACTGAGTTCAGGCAGGTTGTTCGGTCTGCTATAATGCTTTACGCTGTGATATCCTTTCATACACGGACAGAACCAATGTTTCTAGGCGTCAGACCCTCGGAATGCGGAAGGTGATTCGTATTTTGCAAATAATGCGGAAATGGACAAGTCGACAACTAACACCGTATGTTAATCTATACTTTATTAATATTATAAAGCTGAAGAGTTTGTTTGTTTGCTTGAACTCGCTAATCTCAGTAACTACTGGTCCGATTTGAAAAATTCTTTCAGTGTTAGAAAGAAAGAAAGAACGAAAATAATATTTATTTATGTCTCATTTAAAATTACACAAACGGAACTGTTACAATAAAATATTTATAGACATAAATCGGTCGCCAACTCAGCGTACGCTGTTAGACACAGCACTGGTTTTCAGTGGCGCCGTGTTAGATAGCCCATTTATCGAGGAAGGCTATAGGGTAGTTGTAAGCAGTGGTTGTAGCAGGTGCGATACGAAGTTCGCCGGGACACTAGTCTTTTATAAGAGGACACTCAATTGATTAAGAATTTATAAATTTATTGTAATTCTGGTGGCGGACACCACTGTCCCCGTGAAACTACACCGGCCCTAGCCAGCTCATCTCCTTGAAATACCGAACAACTTTGGCCGCGTGGCAGGTCACTATACTGGTGGGCATATAAAAAGAGGAGTCTCATATTTGTGGTGTAGCAGCAATGCTGCGTTTGTAGGGAAGGTGTTACAAAAAAAAATACTTTGATATGGCGTTAGTTGCCACGTTACGTCACATAATAGCAGCTTGTACCCAGTGGCAAAAGAACTGGGCTATGTAGCGGCCATTTTGCTTCATCATTAATTATTAATTTGTAGACTGTGCTTTGACCTAATTATATTGTTATTTATTATTTTAGAATTGCATTTATTTGATATTTGATAACTTTAATTTATTAATTTGTAGAATGTACTCATTACTATGAATATTATGTGTTATTGTTTTGTGAATTAATATTAATTAGTGTAATTGGTTAATCCGTTCTAGTTAATTAAATTAAATAAATAAATAAATAAATAAATAAATCATCATCATCATTTCAGCCGTAGGACGTCCACTGCTGGACATAGGCCTCCCTCATGGATTTCCAGTTGTTGCGGTTGGAAGCGATCTGCATCCACCGTCGACCTGCGGTCTTCACCAGGTCATCATCCCATCTTGTTGGTGGACGTCCTACGCTGCGCTTGCCGGTCCGTGGCCTCCACTCGAGAACTTTTCGGCCCCATCGGCCATCTGTTCTGCGAGCTACATGGCCTGCCCATTGCCACTTCAACGTGCTAATCCGTTTGGCTATGTCGGTGACCCGAGTTCTTCTACGTATCTCCTCATTTCTGATTCGATCGCGTAAAGAAACCCCGAGCATAGCCCTCTCCATAGCTCGTTGAGCGACTCTGAGCTTATTCATGAGGCCAATCGTGAATGACCACGTTTCGGTTCCATATGTCATCACTGGTAACACACATTGATCGTAGACTTTCGTCTTAAGGCACTGAGGAATTTTGGACGAAAAAACGTTGCGTAGTTTCCCAAACGCTGCCCATCCGAGTTGGATTCGTCGATTGACCTCTTTCTCAAAGTTGGACCTACCTAACTGGACAGTTTGTCCTAGGTATACATACGCGTCGACAACTTCGAGAGCCGAGTTCTCGACCATAACTGGGGCAGGCACCACATGGACATTCGACATAACCTTCGTCTTGTCCATGTTCATTTTAAGGCCTACCCGTTGGGAGACTCGATTGAGGCCTTCGAGCATCGTGCCGAGTTCCCCCATCGACTTTGCCATGACCACAATATCGTCGGCAAACCGAAGGTGAGTCATGTATTCGCCGTTAATGTTGATGCCTAGTCCTTTCCATTCCAAGAGCTTGAAGGCATCTTCCAAAGCGGTCGTAAACAGTTTCGGAGAAATAACGTCTCCCTGTCTTACGCCTCTTTTTAAGGGAATATCCTTCGAACTCTGTTCCTGTACTCGGACTGACATAGTGGCGTTTCTATACAAAGACTTCAACACTTCGATATACCGATAGTCAATTCGGCATCGTTGGAGAGACTCGAGCACCGCCCATGTTTCGATCGAATCGAAGGCTTTCTCATAGTCCACAAACGCGAGACATAGCGGCAAGTTATACTCTTCGGTCTTCTGTATCACTTGCCGCAGCGTATGAATGTGGTCTATGGTACTGTAGCCTTTTCGAAACCCGGCTTGTTCGGGACGCTGGAAGTCATCAAACCTGCGATCGAGACGATTTGCGATGATCCTTGAGAACAGCTTATAAACATGGCTCAAAAGCGAGATCGGTCTGTAGTTCTTAAGCAAGGTGTTGTCACCTTTCTTAAAGAACAATACCACGACGCTTTTGTTCCATGTTTTTGGCGTAATACCTTCGAGCAAGACGGAGTTGAAGAGCTTCTGAAGGACTTTAAGTATCGGTGATCCACCCGCTTTCAGAAGCTCTGACGTGATTCCGTCCTCCCCCGGCGCCTTGTCGTTCTTAAGCTGTTTTAGGGCCATCCTGATCTCGTACAGGCTGATGTCCGGGATATCTTCGGTATAATGTCGGGTCAGCTTGGCTCTAGGGTCTTCTGCCACACTGCAAACAGGTTTAGTGACCGAATCGTAGAGCTGTCCATAGAACCTTTCGACTTCCCTTAACACATCGGCTTTACTTGACGCTATGCTGCCATCTTCCCTCTTCAGCTTCGTCATTTGGCTTTGCCCAATAGACATATCTCTCGCAAACACTTTGGAGCCTTTGTTCCGCTCTATCGTATCTTTAATACGAGCTGTATTAAAGGTACGAATATCGTGCCGCAAGGATTTCCAAACTTGTCTATTGAGCTGCCTATGTGACTTAGCATCATCGGGAGACTGCAGTCGTAATGAGCGTCGTTCAGCCATGAGGTTAAGAGTGTCATCAGAGAGTTTCTGAGGTCTATTTGTACGGGGCGTCTTAAAGAACTGAGACCCCACCGTATGGACAGTTTCTACGAACCTGTTATTGATCTCGTCCACTGATGCATGTTCTTCGAGACCCAGACAATCAAAGCGATTTGAAAGTTCGAGTTGAAAGCTCTCGAGGTTTTGGATATGTGCGCGAGTGGGTCGGAGCGTAGATTTCATCAGACGGGACCTTTCAAGTCTAACGTTCATATTCAATGTGCCTCTAACGATTCGGTGATCACTTCCGGTTTTCACCCTGTGAATCACAGCGACATCATTGAATACCCGTTTCTTGTTGGTCAAGATGAAATCAATCTCATTTCTCGTGGAACCATCGGGGCTCATCCAGGTCCATTTCCTGTGAGGCGGCTTCTGGAAGAAAGAATTCATCATAAAGAGTCCTTCTTTCTCCAGAAAATCGGCCAGCCTCTGTCCCCTGGGGTTCCGTTGCCCATACCCAAATTGCCCCACTCTCAACTCATCATCGCTTCTCTTGCCTAACTTTGCATTGAAGTCCCCCATAACAACAGTGAAGTGAGTTTTGTTTGTATGTATGGCCCTACTAATGTCCTCATACATAGACTCCACCTCTTCATCTGGGTGTGACGAGGTCGGCGCATATACCTGAACGACCTTAAGCGAATATCTTTTAGATATTCTGAGTGTTAGGTATGCGACCCTGCTCGACACACTGTCGATGGTGACAATGTTGTTAACGAGTGACTTGTGAACGAGAAACCCGACACCACCTTGGGACTGTTGGTCGCCCTCCCGGTAGTAGAGTAGATTACCGGACTTAAGGGATATCGTGTCCTCGCCCTCTCTACGGACTTCTGATAATCCTAAAATGTCCCAGTGTAGCCTACTCATTTCTTCTTCCAGCTCAACAATCTTTTCGTCTGTCCTCAAAGTGCGGATGTTGTGTGTTACCAGGGCCAGTGGTCGTCGTTGGGGTTGGTAGCCGTCCGTCTCCCGGGGATTCTTAGCACCCCTAGCACCCCATTTTGCTTATCATTTTGTAATAGTTTCACAGTTACATTCCATTTTGACACGAAACTAACGTTTGTTTACGTATTGATATTAATATAATTGTATTGTTCAGTTGCAGTATTCAAATAACAATACTAAAGAGTTAATTTTGTTTTGTCACAAGTCACCTTCCGTAATGTCTGGGGTACGGTCCTATAATTGTAAGAAAGTTCTATCACAGTTTTATCTTATTTGAGCGTTTTCATTCGAATCTCGCCTTATTTCCTGTTGACTAAGCAGAGTAGGTATAGGGGGGTGAGTTTCACACCCTCAACTTAATGTATCCTTAGAATATAGATTAATTATAAAACTATGTACAATAAAACACCCTCTCTGCCTTAGTGACGCTATTATTACCCCCTAATGCTACGACATCGACTAGAACCAAGTGTTATCTTGTAAATATGAGTTCAAAGCTGATGATTATCTAGCCCTATGGAGAAAAAACACTTTAATTCCTAAATACAATGGTCCAAACTTTACTCGCTTTTTAATTTGTACTATACGAATATACATTTTCTATATAGATAAAGTAATGTTAGTCTAGCTAGAGATACAACTTTATGCTTTAATTTTTATTTTATAGATGTTAAACTATGTATTTGTCGAAATGCTTAATTTTCATAAAGTTTTATGGAAAAGGTTGATACCAAATGCAGTATTTTTATTTTATATCTACTCTACATCTTTGTACCCAAATAAAAGCAATAATCTAAATTGTCGTTTTATTTCTTCCATTCATCTTTGCACGAGAAAAAGTGAAACATTATCGCTGGTACTTTATGGGTGTATTGTGTTTAAAAATTTACAAATATTGCTCTTATCAGCGGCTTCGTATAATAACTTCCGGGTTGCAGAAACCATACATAGCAGTACAGCACAGGTTCTGCCATTCCAGAGCTGTGATCGCAATGGGGTGGTACTTGTTAGCGTGTGTTTGCGTGCTGCACTTGGCTTTGGCCGTGAAAGTCAAGGTGGTAATGCGGTCGGACGAGGTGGATTCGAAGCTAGAAGACGAAGAAGTCCACACGGAGTCATGGCCGCGCAACACCGTCAGGCCTTTCTCGAAGCACAACTCGCGTGCCCGGGGACATGAAGACAAATTGGTGTGTATTTCAGAACTAACGTGAGACAAACTATTCATTTTAAAAATACGGGGAAATTTCACGTAAATATTTTAAGTCGAATATAATGCGGACAGTTTCTATTCCAAAAAACCGTCATCAGGGCGTATGGGCATCTTCGCGAACGCGCGCGTTAACCTCACTCTCGTGAATTAATTGGTGAGTTTTAATTATTACATATTTATTAAGATGGGAAGCACTTGCAGTAAGTAAGTAGCAAGCAGGTAATACTTGAAAAAACTAATAATTGTTGTTTGTTGATTTGCCTGTTAATTATTGGCTGAAATAAATGTTGTCCAGCACTGATGTTAAAGGTGTCGATATCCCACACTAACATTTTTCTACGTAAGTGTACCTAACGTTAAACATGACAAAGCTACCGGCTTAAAGATGTTGGCACGAAGTATTGAACAACCGCTTTTAATGACCTTTCGTCTTTGGTCGGATAACTGTATGAATGAGCCTGTTTCGTTGTTTTTATTTTATTAACGATTAATTACAAAGTGTAGAAAGCTGAAATTCAGTGTGCGTTTATTTTAATATAGGCTTTGATTTTGGCCAAATCATGTGAAGTTGTTATCTTGTTAAAACTGCCTTATTTTAGGCTAGAAATAAGTAGGTAATATACTTTCAGTACTTAAACTGATATATTTCTTCGATAATTTTATATAGGGTTTCACATTTTTGTCAGGAGATACATATAGGCATCCGCCAGTGCAATCGCAGAGCGCCTTTTTTAAGTAGTTCAAGAGCTAGAGGCTATTTTCTAATTTCAGAAAAACTAGTCAAATTTATACACCAATTGGCACATATTACAGCGCACCTGCCCATGAATTATCATGTCTGTCTGTCCAGCCGTTCCGGAATATGGAAATCTGCCAAACGTTACTGCAGCGGCAATTGGATTTACCGAAAAACCACAGGAGGCAAAAATGCCGCTGGCCGGCCAAGGAAAGGCACAATATATGTATTTGTGCCTGTATACCTTTTAGGCCACTTTAAATTTGACTAAGGCTAATAGAAAAAAAATTATGCCGCTGCAGTAACGTTTTAAGGCGATAACTGCAGAGGCATTTAATTTTTTCGAATTACTCTGAAACCTTAATAGCCACTTATTTTATTTTTGGGGCACATTAAAAGGCTCTAATTTTCCTATATATTTTCAACTTGATCCGAGTTGACATGCCGCCCCAGTAACGCACACGGATAAGTGGAAGATGAAAAGGTGGGATTTTGCCCAGCAGTGGGATCTAACGGGCTGTTTCGATATTTGCCAAGAGCATCCTTATCTGTAGTGGAACATTTGATTTTTGCTTCAGCATTTACAAACATGCACGCTAAGGTATAACTGCCGTTCGTCCGTTGGAATATAGGTACACATAGGCTGCTTAACTGTATCCTTTTTGGGACACAAACAACGGGATTTATAAGAGTTACTTCTAACCCGACTATGGCAAACATAAAATTATGTTAGTCTGTATTTATTTACACAATAGGTACTTATGTACTTACATTCAGTATCAATTGTATCACAGCCTCCAAACTGACCAAAATATCTTTAAATTAATTTTTATCCACACTACCACTGACCGTAGTGATCTCTACCCCGAAAGAGTTCAACAATCTTGGCATCAAATATTTCATATTCCTCTCAGTATTTCAAAATTTTGTTAGTTGGTAAGTAAATAAATAAATAAATAAATAATGCTAGACAAATCACACAGCATCATCTAGCCCCAAGCTAAGCAGAGCTTAACGCTGCAGCGATGCACCGTAGGTAGGTAGGCACTTACGGGGCTCAAACCCCCTCATTTTGGTGAATGTGGTAACCGATCCCCTACAATACCGGTAACCCGGTTTCGTTTCAGCCGTAAAACGTCCACTACTGAACACAGGCCTCGCTCATGGATCTCCATGAGGGGTAGTTGCCATACTCACCACGCTTGGCAGGCGGGTTGGCGAGCGCAGTACGGGATGTTGTTACAAGGAAAGACGCTGCTGCCCATCTTCCGGAGGTATCCCTTAGCAGGCTCTTACTGCATCCATGGGTATGAGAGGAGGGGTAACATTCTACTGCCGGCGCACCCGGTTTACCCGACTTAAAAAATAAAGAGCTATTTTTTTTATTTTTCAGCCTGTATTATCCCACCGCAGGGCAAAGCACCTCGGCAAAGCAGCGGCGAGGAGTGGAAGACGGGAAAGGAGGTCTCCCTTCCCGTCTTCCACTTCTCGCCATTTAACGCTGCTACAGGCCAAATTAAATTAAATATAATTAAAGTTAAATGAGCGTCTAGTTTACCGCGCCATCTTCTTCTATGTCCCCGTCTTCGGCTTGCGTTGGGTGGAATCCTAATGATACCTCTCTAAAAATCCCAGAGCCTTTGACCAAAGTGAGAGAGACCAAAGAGAGAGAAAGGAGGCGTCCTCCTCCTAAACAGCTGTAGCAACATAATTGAACCCGTGGTACAATTTGTGACGCTGCTGTCAGTCTCCAAATCAGCGGGCCGGACGTCTGCCGGGCCCGCTACTCTATACTTAGTTTATACTTAAATAACACACGTTTAGGACGGCGACGTATAAACATGCTTCTCTCACAGCAACGATTCACGGTGTCCGCTTGCAGGCGTTAAATGAACCGTCGAAATTTGACTTTCTTTGAACGCTTTACTCACTAAAGTTAATAAGTTTGTAAATCTCGCCATAAAGGAACTAGATAGAGTTCGCGCAAAACTTCTTGAGCTCTGTGAAGTTAGCTTCAGTGACTGCGCAGTACACAGTTTTTAGGGCGTTGAGGGGAAGGAATGTAAAAGGGGTACGAGAGGGGCTCAGTCTGTGAAACTAAGGTTGCCAGCGCGAGTTTTGGTGTATTTTCGTTTTATTTCGCACACATTTTAATATGCATTTATTTATTTTTCAATTTAAAAAACAAACATATTTAAAAATCAATTAAATTAAAATAAATTAAATTAAAATCAAAAATGCTAGAACAAATTCACCTTTACTTATCGCAAGAAGCCAATTTTTTAATATAAAATTTCTACTGTGTAGCAAGATTACTTATAACCTAGTTGGCAATATTGAATGAACATGTCAACATGCGCAACTTTGCGTTTGCCGCAACGTTCACAGAGCTCAATAAGTTTTGCGCGAACTATACCTATATAATTCACGCTAGTAAACTAGTGAGAAGACAACTTTTCAACCCTGAGACGAACCATGCTATTGAACCCAGATGCGGGTGATAGGTAGTTAGGTACTGTCATGCCAGTTACAGGCGAGCGATTCATATAGTGATTCCTTCCTCCTACAACCTCTGCATCCTTCGTGCTCTTGGAATGCTGCCAGCGGCCCTAAGTATTTCTTGGAGTTGGGGTGGCTAGTTGTAGGTAGGTCGGTGTACCTTGGGACGTCAAACGTGCAGATCTTCTATACCCCACAACATAATTATAATATAAAATACTACGCATGATTTCCAGATAGAGTACGAGGAGGAGAAACTGACGACAACGGAGAAACCCCACACCCAGCATCCCAACGAGATGATATTTCCGCTGATCTACCACCAGAGCCACATCAACAGCATGTTCAAGTTCGGGGAGAACTGGTACACGTGGTCAACCGAGAAGCGGCCAGACGGGTCCAAAGCCATCAACTACTATATCTGTTACGATGATCCGAAGAGATGTGACGAAGTTGGATGGGTGAGACATTATTTAAAAATACAAAATTCAAAAAATACTTTATCAGTGCGGCCGCATGGACCATATTGACGCGTCACTAATTACAAAATAAGACAACAGAACTAATATAATAAAGCACATGATTGAACCTGTTCACTTCAGATGACACGCGAGTTAGGAAAAGAACCGAACAGAAGAACCTAACTCGGTAGTTATAGTCATCATTTAACAATTTTCTTTTGTCTTATGTTATACGTTTAACAGAGTTGCAGCAGTTTCCGTCCCAAGTATATTTGTCCTCTAGGTAATATTTTATAATGAGCTTTATTGCAAAGATTGCGTTTGATAAGGTTTTTGAATATTATAAAATAACATTGTACACTTCTGCAACTCACTTGGGAGTTTGTTGTAGAAGCGTAGGTATACATTGCCCTTTAAAAGATATTTTAACCTTATGGATCCTAGTGGGCACAGCGAGTTTATTTTTATTTCTTGTATTTACATTGGGATTGTCGCTGTTCTTCTTAAACGAAGCAATATTTTTATGGGTGTAAAATAGGTTCTCTTATATTATATATTGACAAGCTACTGTCATTATATTAATTTCTTTATATTTAGTGCGAAGTGATTCTCTGGGACCCATATTGTAGATGGAACGAATTGCCCTCTTCTGCAGCACAAATACGGTGTCTATATCTGCACCACATCCCCACAGCAGTAAGCCATAATGCTGTGGAAATAGCTGAAGTGAACAAGTCTAGCGGTATCTACGTCTGTAAGGCGAATTTCATAGAACGAAGCCCGACCGTTGGTCTGTGTGGGCCCTACTAAAACTTATTGCTTAAAGTTATGCCTAAAAATACTGTTTTTTAGGTTTTAAACTTTTACCTTATAATTTGATGTTGTCATCAACCTGTTTTAGATTAGGGAGAGTAAATCTTATGCATTCTGTATTTTCATTAAGTAATAGGTTATTGACACTAAACCAATTAATAACTTTTGAGATTGCATAGTCACCTCATTATAATCGGTGTAACGTCATTTAATTTTAAACAAAAGTGAAGTGTCATCGGCAAACAATACGATCTCATGATTATTTCTGACAAGATGGGATAGATAATAAAATTAGACAGCTGATTTAAAATATTATTTACAAAATGTCGGCAATACTGATATTGGCCTAAAGTTAGTGGGGTCCGACTTAGAACCTGATTTGAATAACGACTGATTGGACTGTCTAAGTAGCCTAACTCTGAACATTCTAAGATTTGCAACTAGGTGCAAGAGCAACTTTTATTGAGATTAAAAATAGCTATCCAACGGTATACCGTTGGCTAGCTATTTTTATATATATAACACACACCTATATATTAGAGAAGGGTAGGATAGGCACCAGAGATCATACATTTCCTGTCATCCTTTCAAAAAACCAACACGAATTCTCGTTGTAGGTACCTAAATATAGGGCCGGTACACTTTTATGCCCATGTATCGTGTGGTCAGCTAAACCGTATCCACTCCACGCCTTTGTATTCATCACCTACCTGTCAAGTTTTGAAAGTAATTACATCGATAAAGTTATTATTGTATCTCTCCATCCGGGTGGTGTCTTCCGACAATCGTGTTGCTTGTAAGATAAGGAAACCCTATGAGGTTGTCCCGAATATTTTGATTATTATCCATAGCTCATCTAAAGGTATAGTATATATATATGTATGTATATATGTATATCTATATATATATTTTATAGGCATCTTTAAGAGATCGCCTGCTCCTGGACTGAAGTTACATTCAGTGATAGGGTAGCATTTTCGTGAAATCTAAATGGAACCCAGGTAAATGGTATTAGTGGACTTCGATCGAACACTATAAAATTTATAATCCTGAAAAAATTATACTGATAGGTTTACTATTTATTTTTTTTGCAGGAAAGAACCGAAGCTGTTCCGAAGTGCGCGTTCGAGATTGACATGTTGCTGGCGGACGACCGCGCATGCGTCAGCAGCTTTGGCGTGGAGCCCCGCGCCGGCGCCTGCGACGCCGCGGAACAGATGAAGGTACCCTAGAAACGATCGTCCTGCGATCACATACAACTAACAATACATATAAGTCACATAGTCAGCACAGACCAGTGGCGGATTTACAAATAAGCCGCCAGTAGGCTATTAGGCACATTTTTTCCGCCCCTATCATATTTCAAAAACTAATTAAACAATATGACAATGTCTCTATAGATTGCTGTGCTATCACAGCAATCTATACATCTTAAACTTACGCCGCTATCGGCGTAAGTTTAAGATGGTGAACACATGCGATGCCTCTCAAGCCGACGTGTTGGATTGAGCAGAGTAAAAAAAGACAGGCCACCTAGCTGGTGGGCGTCCTACACCATGTCGTTTTATCTTTGGAGGTAAATGTCTACAATCACCACGCTGGGCAAGTAGGTTGAGCGGAGGCATAGATTCTCGCACCGTTGACACTAATACCTTCCAACGGTCGGATGATTTGGCTGTGCCATCTGAGCTGTTTTTTCGCATTCAGCCGATAAGAGAAGGCGCTGAGAGATGTAGATTGACCCCATTTACTCCATTTGTTTTAAGGGTGTTTGTTGCGTTTTGGACGTTGTTTTATAGCGTTTCCACCTTGTTTTTGGTGGTGTAAAGTCGTAGGTAGGTATATCTAACAAGTCTTACATTAGTTCAAAAATAGCTAACTAGGTAGAGAAATATGACAAAAATAACTGTATTGCAGATAAGCGAGATAGTGCACGCGTGCGGGCCCCGCATCCGTTCGCTGTGGCGCTTCATGCGCGTGGGCCGCCGCCCCGCCGGCGTCGCCAAGCCCGCCGACGTCAACTCACTGCTGTGCGAGGACGAGGAGGAGTGCTACCTCTCATTGGAGTATAGGGTACGTATCTTCAGCCCGTGTCAGTCCACTAGGAGGCCTCTCCCATCGCGCGTGTCATGTGAGAGGCCTGCTCAGTGGGCGTCCACTGGGCTCGTCTACAATTCTCCCCCCTAGTCCTAGCCCACTTGCCTTAAGACTAGCATCGCCGAACCAGCTACAAAGCGCCCTACATTACGTTTGCGGAGACGCGGTCTCCACTCGACTAGTCTGATTCTCTGAGTCCTTACAGAAACTTTTAACCTGTACTCGTAGCCCTCTCCATAACTCGCTGAGTGGTGGTGGTTACAGTTTTATTTATCAGCTACAAGTTAACATTAAGCTTTATCAGCATGCTACGTAATATCTGCCGTTTTTAAATGCTTTAAGTAGGTATATACAAGCAAACGTTTTATTTATTTATCTAACCCTTCTACAGATACATCACGACAGAATAACATTCTCGCTCCACGAGCCAGCCCGGGGCCAGACGTTTAAAAGCGTACTGAAACGGGGCCTTGATGAACCGGCTACGTCGGCGCCGGAACGCCCGCGATCGCACAAAACCAAGAAGACCAACCACGACGTACCATTGCAGAGGAAAAAAATCCACATCAGATCGAAGACCAAAACAGAAGGGAAAGGAGTAGTAAAGGAAAGGAACGATTCCGGATATGCGAACAGGAGATTCGTAAAGAATCAAATTAAGATACGAGAAGAATCGGAAAATTCGGAGAGTAGTTAGGATGTAGTCCGGCTCCTTTAAACAAAACGAGTCTCGAAATTGAACTGTCCGTAGCAATGTACCCATTACCCTAATACTTAGATAAGAATAATGTACCTAACATTATTCTTATCTAAGTATTAGTAGTTAATGGGATAATTACGACACGCTCAATACATTTTTACTTCAAACTCAGTCAGGTATTGGTACTTGCTGGGTAAATGGAACAGTTAACTGCGACAGCAGAACTAAAATATCTCATAGAATTAGTCAAGACCGAACCATTGTTGAACAATCGTCCTAAATTTTGCCTGATTATAGAGAATAACCAAATATTTTCATTTTGTCTACGGATAATTAAATTTTGACACCATTTTGTTCATGGAAAGTCGTACCTACATGTTTATAAGCAGAGCATACTTAAATAAAGTAATTAAACAAATGTGTTGTTTACATTACAGATGTATCGGCGGCTAGGCAGAAAATATCACATACCTGCTCATAGTATCTACCTACCGTTACTAATTGGATTAGTAAATTCTATTTTATCAATCCAATTGCTTAAACCTACTACCTACTCCTCTTCTACAAATTACCCAATGTTACCCATTTTTAGGACACCAAATTTAGAGCACAATGTCATGAGTCCATTTTAGAACAAAAACTTATCCTCATACCCGGAATCGAACCCAAGATCGGAGAGTGTACCTAGAGTTAGTAGATCGAAGTGACCGGAGGAAACACAGGGAGACCTTTTCCAACAATGGGATGATTCGGGCGAGCAATCTTTTAGTCTTTGATCTATCCTTAACATACGACTACTCCAGCAAACAATACCTACGACAACAGGAAAATACAATTTGTTACTATATTGGATTATCGGGTATTTATCGCGTAATTACTTTTATTTTAATCCCGACGGCAAGCTCTCACGGTATCTCGCGACAAGTTTGCAACAGGCACCTTGTGATCAACGCTATCAAACGTATTTTTATTGCTTCTATATACTACAAAATTGACCATTGACAGTGGTAATCGCAAGATTTTCGCCTGTTGCAAACCTGTCCCGAGATACGTAATCACCCCGCGCTTGCC
Source organism: Pasiphila rectangulata (assembly GCA_963082625.1). NCBI lineage: Eukaryota > Metazoa > Arthropoda > Insecta > Lepidoptera > Geometridae > Pasiphila > Pasiphila rectangulata. The sequence goes on from OY720236.1 coordinate 24,774,229, forward strand.
CGTGGCCGCGGTCGCGCGGGGACTGGCGTGCTAGCGAGAAAAGGACAAGCAATAAAACCAGTAAATTGTGTAAAGGAATATAATGTGCAGTTTCGCTTAAATATAACGGAATGAAACCTAAGGTTTCTTGAACTTCATCTTCGGCTGCTTGTGGCCCTTCTCTTCGCTGTAGAACTTCTTGTAATAAGCATTCTTGTAGTGGAATGATTTTACTTTGGGATCGTCGTTGAACGTCTTCTGGGGCTCCTTCTTCTTGTCGTCCGCCGGCTGGACGGCGGCGGCCTTTTCGATCTTCCTCTTGCGCTTGGACGTTTTCTTGGCGGCCCGGTCGTCCTCCTGGCTGGTCAGTTGGGCGGGCTCGCCCGGCGGCTGGGCAAGCGGCTCGGCGCGCGCGCTCGGCTCGCCCGCGGGCGGCAGGCCGCTGGCCCCGGCGGCGTCGCGCTGCGCCTGCAGCTTCAGCAGCACCTCAGTCTTGATGAGCTCGTTGCCTTTACTGAGCGCCACCACCTTTGCTTCCTTTTCCTTGAAATCTTTCATTTCTTCGACCTGGAAGAAAAAGAAGAAATAATTTATATTTTTAATAATTTATTGATTTGACATAAATAAATCCACAGTCAATAAATGTCAGGTATACATTCTATGATAAATTTAGGTCTAACAAAACATGTAAAATTTGCGGACCAAAATAAAATATATCATATAATATTAGGCAAGAAGTTTACTATAAATTGCCGGCTCAATTATGTTCTAACGGTGGAGGAAACATCGTGAGGAAACCCGCGGCTTAGTCAGCTTCAGAAGTATTGACCTGTTCTTTCCTCTGACTAACAGCTGACTAAGCTGAGAGGATGGTATAGGTGCTGGGCAAGCCTAATCCATCTAACAATGTCCCAGGCACTGCAGCGTCCCGTACAGCATGAGTCCAGTTGCTGACGCTGTATAACACATCTATAATAGATTTATCTCACATAATGTGATAATACGTGGGATTAATTGATCAAATACAATGGTAGCACCGTGGTATTGCCGTGGGGCGCCGGCAGTAGAATGTAGCCCCTCCTCTCATGCCCGTGGATGCAGTAAAAGCCTGCTAAGAGATACCTCAGAAAGATGGGTCAGTACCTCATAGTAGTGTAGGGCGCCCTGTAGCTAGGTTGGGCGATGATATTCTTAAGACAGCCTCAGTAACTGCAGATACCAAAATCCCTTGTTGTTAACTCATACAAAGTTGACGTTTGACAGCGATTACCGAGAGATTTACGCCTGTTGCAAACCTGCCGCGAGATACGTAATCAGCCGGCCGGTCAATCACCTTTGTGATGTGATAGGTATTAGAATTAATTTCGATCGCCTCTGTGAGACTGTAGGTATCATCATCATAGGTTGATCCAGGCATACAGCAACAATATAGACCAATAAGGGAGGCATATGCCCAGCAGTGGACGGCCTACAGCTGAGATGAGGATGAAGAGTCGGACGACCGTGATTCAGACTAGAGCCGCTTATGTCGGCGAGCGGAAACAGAGGCGTGTCAATGGCTAATATGATAACAATTCCTCACCAAAACTACTTCTTTGTGTACCTTTTTCGGCTAGTACACATATTTCAAGGAAATTAAAAAACCATATCAAGAATTAACGATTCCGGTGGGATTCGAACCCACGTCCGTCAAACCGATCCTCGACGCTTCCTAAAGCCGTTATCTAAGCTACGGAACTTGTGTCTGAAATTCTTGATATGGTGATATCGGTTGAGCACGGATTAGAACGCCATTATATTTTTCATTTCATTGAAATGTTCTTCCTTAGTGTGGGTTAAACACTATAAAAATACAATACACAAACTACAGTACACAATCATATTATTACGACGTAGAACAAGTACCTGGGCCATTGAGCGGTAGCATCTGTAGCGATCGTATGGCGGAATAAACATCTTCGCGTCGACGTTCAACGTAGACACCTGAAACGAGAAAACGTTACTAGATGTGCGAACATAGGGCGATTATATTTTTGTTATGTTTATCAAGGAAATAAGATTATACCGCCATCTAATGGCGGCGCGCCGGCGGTAATTTTTAAAGTAATGCATTCATCTTATCGATTTTGTTAGATTATCTTTTATTTTCTTTCATCTCAGCCATAGAACTGCTGTCAAGTCTACAGCTGGGCTCAGATGCATCATAAAGATGAAATGACGATGATATAAAGACTTGCCACAGATTATAGTGTCAGGGACTTTTTCATTTGACTTAATGGCGAGACAAGCTGAAGGCCCACCTAATGTCAAGCGGTATGGCAGTTGTAACAGGTGGACTGTTACAACTGCAATACCGCGGTGATCACGTGACCAACGCTGCATTGCAATGCGCCCGTCACCCCGGACACAGTGTTAGTCTCGTGCGCCCGTCATTTCGCCGTCCTCTGTACTCTACAAACTGGAACACTGCAATGCAGACTTTTACTGCTTGGCGGCAGAAATAGGAATGGTGGTCATGGTGGTCCTACTACCCCGGAAAAATCTAACATCTAACTATTTATACAGGGTGTATTGTAACATGTGTACTAAGCCGAAAAGGGGGTGATTCTGATAATTCAAGGAACAACTTTTGTTCTACGACTTTTCAGGATTCACTAAATTTAATTTAAGAAAAAAGACCACGAAAGTTTTGACTGCGACAGCTGATTATACGATAATGCCAACCTAAAAGCCAGCTGATTCTTGACAGGGTCATTGGCCTCCGCGAAGAGTTGCCGTACAGACAAATAAAAATACCTATAACCACAAATAAGTTTTTTTTTATAAAAACGTATATTAAAATAAAATATCCGATTATGACTGCTAATCTCAGGAACTACGGGTCCGATTTGAAAATTTATTACAGTTTTAGATAGTCCATTTATCGAGGAAGGCAGGCTATTATATCATCACGCTAAGCCTAATAGGAGCGGAGCACCAATGAGGAATGTTTCAATCAAATCGGGGTTTGGTTTTCCTTTTGAGAGCTTCCGCTGCGTGCGCTGTGTAAACGGTTAAAATTTCTCAAAAATCATGTACGACAGAATTGTTCCCCCGTAAATGATCTAAATAAAGCGCACCCCGATAGCGTTATCTAACTTTTAAGGTTGGCTCACTATAACATTTTTTACGCTAACCAAATTTGTTCTAAAATAATGCATTAGGTATTTGCGAAGGTGTTTTTATAAACATGATATTAACCCTTATCCAAATAAATACGTTATTCATTACAAGTATTTAATTTAAAACAGAATTGCCTTTTACATCATTAGACAAGTAATAGTTTTCATTATTTTCATGTCATCGGCAAAAGTTAAAACTTCAAGAGTGATGGAAGCAGGAATTGATATCATCTATAAAAATAAAAAAAGAATCGGACTATAATAATAGTGAGCCTCGGGGAACACCGCTAGGGACATCCATCCACTTAGAATTACAATTGCCTAACACAACCATCTGAGACCTGTTTTCAACATACGATGCAAGCCACCTCAGCAGATCGCCACTAATTCCAGCCAATGACAACTTGAATATAAGACGGCGGTGGTCTATACGGTCAAATGCTTTGCTATAGTCCGTATAGATCACATCCGTCTGATACCCCCCATCCATAGAATCGGTAAGGCTCTCATTCAATAGAATAAGGTTAGTAACTGTTGATCTCCCCGAGAGAAATCCATGTTGACTAAGAGGTAGTGAATTTTTAAGTGAAGCATAAACTTGATCATATATTATGCTTTCGAATACTTTAGCTATGATACACAACTTAGATATGGGGCGGTAATTTTTAATTTTTTCTTTAGGGCCTTTTCGTCTTTTGCGTGAAGTGGTAACAAACCTCCATCCAAACAAACTCCCGGCTTCATAATATTAGTGGGATAGATTAATGGATCGTTACCAGGGGGTCGGCGGGCGCGGGCGCGGGCGCGAGCGCCGCCGCGTCGGGCCGCGTGTCCAGCCGCACGCCGCGCACCTCGTCCGCCTCGTCCATCAGCGCCCACGCCACGTCCAGGTTTATCTGCTCGACGCTGGAACAGACACGCTGGGAACTAACTATTTGCCTTGGAGCAAGTTGGTGACTTGCTCCAAGGACTTGAAGCACGTTGGTGAAAATGCCGTGGGGTGCGTCTAGAGCGAGTCGGACTCGCGCACGAAGGGTTTCGTACCATTACTTGGCAAAACAACTTGTTAAATTGACGTTTTTTGTATGGGAGCCCCCCTCAAATATTTTTTTTTTATTTAAGTTTAATTATTTATTTTTAAAGTATCATCATTTTCATTTCAGCCAAAAAGTCCGTTACTGAACACAGGCCTCCCTCATGATCTCCATGAGGGGCAGTTGCCATACTCACCACGCTTGGCAGGCGGGTTGGCGAGCGCAGTACGGTATTTTGATACACGGAATGACGCTGCTGCCCATACGGAAAGGGATTCCGGAATATTCCCGAGGTAGCTCTTAGCAGGCAGATTTTGGATGCAGTAAGACTGCATCCACGGGCATGAGTGGAGGGGTAAAATTCTACTGCCGGCACCCCACGCCATTTTTTTTTTAAGTATTTTTACAACTATGTGTCATGTGAATATTTCAAGCGTCTACCTGTTGCCGTTATTAATATCGAGAAGAAAAACACAAATAAATCACGTTTGATGTAAGTGAAATCGATTATTAACATATGTACATATAACCAGGTATTTATCGCGTAAATTACGATCTAATATAATACCTGGTTATTATTATTATTATCCCAAACCGTAAAAAAAGTATTTATTTCAAAAATACAAGCTTCTAAACTTTCGTATTTCAACACTGATTTAAGCCCAACTTTGGACGAAACTAAATAATATAAGGAGAAAGAAAACTCAAAAATAAACGCCGTTCCGACATAGTTTAATTATTCAAAAGTTGAAATAAATATTATTTTGAAAAGATTACACTCAAGTTTTTCTATAATAAATAACCCTTGTGCTAAAAGTCTATTTACATATTTTTTGGGAGGTCGGTTTAGGAATGAATCATTGTGCATTTCATTCTAGCGCGCGGGTAAACACACTATGTCAGGTGAGATAGCATATATTTAGGCCGCGCCCACTGACGACTTTGCCTCCGCGACTAGTTGGACCTTGAGCTTGCTAAACCAGTGTCGCGGTAAAATAGAATAGAATAGACATTTATTCAGTTCACAAAAACAGCACAGACATAATACATTACATAACACATTTATCTTAGTTTATATAATATTATTATATAACAGTAGTTAGGAACTTAAAAGAGAATTAATTGGTAAAAAAAACAACAAAAAACATGAAACAAATTATGAAAAAAGACAGATTATAGAAAACTTATTAATTACATTATTGAACCAATACCATTATATACACTAAATAAGGGTCGGTACTACTGGCTGGTCTGCGCTGATAATACATACCTGTTCTCGGGCAGGTACGCGAGGTCGTGCACGTTGACGACGTGCTGCGGCGCGGCATTCATCATGCACAGCACGCCGGCCGGCACCTCGTACAGCGCGGGCTCGGCGGGCAGCTCGCGGCACTGGCGACAAACAAACGTGCAACAATTAATACAGATGGGAGTGGCTCTTGTTCGCTTCTTTCCCTTGGAGAAAAAGTTGAAGCGAACGAATTCAATGATAGAGACTTGCCACGCAATCATCCACGGCCCGACTTCACCCACTGCTGGGTATCGGCCTCCCTTAGTTTGTGCCATCCACCACGATTCTGCGCCAGTCCTATATATCCTACAAACAACATAATTAAATACGAACAATCTTAGGTAATAAAAACAATACTAGAAATAAAAACAAGTACGACAACGACAAATAATGTAATTTTTTATATTGTTTGTTTGTTATACTTTATTAAGTGTCTCAACCATTTAATTATTTGTTTAGTTTTATCTTCATGTAGTTGCTATTGTATAATCCTCTTTTGTAATTGTGTGCTGACAGTGAATAAATAATTTATCTATCTATCTAACTAAGTATTAATCTATGTGCTACGGTAGCAGATGTGTCCCAAGTACTGAATGATGAACCTTTCACAAAGTTATAATACTACTACGGGATGTTGATACACGGAATAACGCTGCTGCCCATCTTCCGAGGTATCCCTTATTAGCAGACTCTTACTGCATCCACGGGCATGAGAGGAGGGATAACATTCTACTGCCGGCACCCCACGGCATTAAAATCATGTTATTTTTTTATTCAATTATGTGCTTTATTCAATTTAAATGTGTCTCGTTCTTCTTTTGTAAATTGACAATTCTATGTAGCTTTTTGTTCTATTGAATATACACTTATAGACTGACATAATTTATATGCGCATCACACATTACATATTACGAGTGTTCCCGGGGCCACGATCGGTGCAATCCTGTCGAAACATCGTGCAGCAACTGTCGACGTTCGTGAGAACAGTCATGATCAGCTCATAAGCATGCAAAAAATGTTATCAGCTAAATACAATTTGATTACTATTCTATTTATAAGTCACGATTTAAATTAATATGGGTGTTAGTGTAAACAGTCTTATCCTTGAAACCACAGACTAGGTATCAGGAACAGAGTCCAAAACCGATGAAAAAAAAAATTTATTTTTACATAATTTTTGCAAAGAAAATCCTCGTAGATCATGAATGCGTTTCACCCTACACACGCTACGATTTCTGAGGCTACGTACGATACACGTGCGTAGGTGCAATGCGGCTTCTCTTTCTCTCAAACGCGCCGCCCGCCGCCTTTCGGCAAGTCGCCGTTTCTTTGAAGCGCCGACACAAACACCCGCCAAGGTCCCGCGGCAAGCCCCGCGCGCGCGCCCGCGCCGCCGCTTTCGCCAGTCGCGTATCTCGTGAGTTCTACACATCGCGACCCTTATGTGTGCCGATTCGCGGTAAAATGTAAACTGTGTAACTTATCTGTGCTGTGACAATGTCGTACACAAGCGAACAGTGGACTGAAATGGTGCGGCTTTATGCCATAGCTGGTGACCTTGGCACGTAGGATGTACACAGAGCGGTTTCCAGGACATCGTGTGCCAAGCCGGGAAACTATCCTAGCGGCTACACAAAGGCTACGTATGTAAATAAGACTTGTTTGTTAATGAACTTTTTAAATACGCCTAAAATACCTACTTTAGCCTTATAGCTTTTTTGATTCAATTTAATACTTTTACTTGTCTTGAAATAACGTAATAATGTAACGTGCTAGAGTAATTATTTTTGTCTGTCCTAAGGCAGGAAAAGTATGAAGGGAAAGTTCTGTGCAAGCATCTATTCGTTTTGATACGAACCTACACCAGCCCGAGCCCAGCGACATTTGCGGGCGACGTACGACAGTAATTAGGGTGTCCAAAAAATCACGTTCCTTAGATGACAAATGAATTATCAAAATGTAGCGAAACTAATTGACTATTATTTTTAATTATTACTTGTATCAATTCATTTTAGGGTTATACATTCGTGGTTTAAGTGATAAGTGTGTTTACACTAACACACTTATCACTTGTCTAATGTAATGTCTGTATGTCACAGTGGAAATAATGAGTAACATACATAGACTTAAAACTTAAAACAAGACTACGTCAAAAAATAAAATAGATTTGTAATTAAAACATGATGTCAAGAAAATTTGTCCATAAAAAACTCATTGACATTATAATAAGCCTTTTGTGTTAAGCATTTTTTAAGTTTTGCTTTAAAAAAAAGCTGTCACATATTTCTAGGATTAGTAAGATTTTAGGGTTCGTACCCAAAGGGTAAAAACGGGACCCTATTACTAAGACTCCGCTGTCCGTCTGTCTGTCTGTCATTATAATATATTTTACACGAATCGTGTTCGACGAATCATTATAATACTATTGACATCTTATGTAACTCATGTTTCGCAAATAAATGAATATGAATACGAGTCATGTAACCTAATGCGTTGACCGATTTACATGAAACCTTTTTTGTTAGCACTGTCTTAATGAGAGAAGGGTACTGGTTGATTTTTGTGACCCTCATGGTTATTGTGACCCTCATGGTTATTTTACCTCAAAAGGTCACCAAGGGACAAAAATGGCATTTTGCGGAAACCTACTATCGCGGTACTACCTACATCCTTTGGCGTATAGCAGATGCTAAGCCACTTTTTCGAGTGGAGTGTAAATCGACTTTATTGAAAACTCCTTAAGTAGGTCCACAATCGTGGCCGATAAATACCCGGATAAATGTGTTTCAATTGCCTCCCTGATGGATCTCCATGTTAGTTGCCATACTCACCACGGCTGGCAGGCGGGTCGGCGAGCGCAGTGCGGGATGCTGACACACGGAAAGACGCTGCTGCCCATCTGGAAGTATCCCTCAGCAGATCCTACTGCGCCCACGGGCAAGAGCGGAGGGGCAACGCTCCAGTGGCGGCACCCCACGCCAACCAAAGGTGTTACGCGACAGATTCCCGTGCTTTCGTGATTACAGTGACGGAGTGCACTCACGGATAGGATCACCCGGTGGATGGCGAGCTGGTGCACCTTCATGAAGGGCGGCATGGGGCTGCAGCACGCGCTCACGCCTTGCAGCTCGCGCGGTAGCGTCTCCGCGAGATTCAGCAGCATGTGGTTCGGAATGAGTGCACTCACGGATAGGATCATCCGGTGGATGGCGAGCTGGTGCACCTTCATGAAGGGCGGCATGGGGCTGCAGCACGCGCTCACGCCTTGCAGCTCGCGCGGCAGCGTCTCCGCGAGATTCAGCAGCATGTGGTTCGGAATGAGTGCACTCACGGATAGGATCATCCGGTGGATGGCGAGCTGGTGCACCTTCATGAAGGGCGGCATGGGGCTGCAGCACGCGCTCACGCCTTGCAGCTCGCGCGGCAGCGTCTCCGCGAGATTCAGCAGCATGTGGTTCGGAATGAGTGCACTCACGGATAGGATCATCCGGTGGATGGCGAGCTGGTGCACCTTCATGAAGGGCGGCATGGGGCTGCAGCACGCGCTCACGCCTTGCAGCTCGCGCGGCAGCGTCTCCGCGAGATTCAGCAGCATGTGGTTCGGAATGAGTGCACTCACGGATAGGATCATCCGGTGGATGGCGAGCTGGTGCACCTTCATGAAGGGCGGCATGGGGCTGCAGCACGCGCTCACGCCTTGCAGCTCGCGCGGCAGCGTCTCCGCGAGATTCAGCAGCATGTGGTTCGGAATGAGTGCACTCACGGATAGGATCATCCGGTGGATGGCGAGCTGGTGCACCTTCATGAAGGGCGGCATGGGGCTGCAGCACGCGCTCACGCCTTGCAGCTCGCGCGGTAGCGTCTCCGCGAGATTCAGCAGCATGTGGTTCGGAATGAGTGCACTCACGGATAGGATCATCCGGTGGATGGCGAGCTGGTGCACCTTCATGAAGGGCGGCATGGGGCTGCAGCACGCGCTCACGCCTTGCAGCTCGCGCGGCAGCGTCTCCGCGAGATTCAGCAGCATGTGGTTCGGAATGAGTGCACTCACGGATAGGATCATCCGGTGGATGGCGAGCTGGTGCACCTTCATGAAGGGCGGCATGGGGCTGCAGCACGCGCTCACGCCTTGCAGCTCGCGCGGCAGCGTCTCCGCGAGATTCAGCAGCATGTGGTTCGGAATGAGTGCACTCACGGATAGGATCATCCGGTGGATGGCGAGCTGGTGCACCTTCATGAAGGGCGGCATGGGGCTGCAGCACGCGCTCACGCCTTGCAGCTCGCGCGGCAGCGTCTCCGCGAGATTCAGCAGCATGTGGTTCGGAATGAGTGCACTCACGGATAGGATCATCCGGTGGATGGCGAGCTGGTGCACCTTCATGAAGGGCGGCATGGGGCTGCAGCACGCGCTCACGCCTTGCAGCTCGCGCGGCAGCGTCTCCGCGAGATTCAGCAGCATGTGGTTCGGAATGAGTGCACTCACGGATAGGATCATCCGGTGGATGGCGAGCTGGTGCACCTTCATGAAGGGCGGCATGGGGCTGCAGCACGCGCTCACGCCTTGCAGCTCGCGCGGTAGCGTCTCCGCGAGATTCAGCAGCATGTGGTTCGGAATGAGTGCACTCACGGATAGGATCATCCGGTGGATGGCGAGCTGGTGCACCTTCATGAAGGGCGGCATGGGGCTGCAGCACGCGCTCACGCCTTGCAGCTCGCGCGGCAGCGTCTCCGCGAGATTCAGCAGCATGTGGTTCGGAATGAGTGCACTCACGGATAGGATCATCCGGTGGATGGCGAGCTGGTGCACCTTCATGAAGGGCGGCATGGGGCTGCAGCACGCGCTCACGCCTTGCAGCTCGCGCGGCAGCGTCTCCGCGAGATTCAGCAGCATGTGGTTCGGAATGAGTGCACTCACGGATAGGATCATCCGGTGGATGGCGAGCTGGTGCACCTTCATGAAGGGCGGCATGGGGCTGCAGCACGCGCTCACGCCTTGCAGCTCGCGCGGCAGCGTCTCCGCGAGATTCAGCAGCATGTGGTTCGGAATGAGTGCACTCACGGATAGGATCATCCGGTGGATGGCGAGCTGGTGCACCTTCATGAAGGGCGGCATGGGGCTGCAGCACGCGCTCACGCCTTGCAGCTCGCGCGGCAGCGTCTCCGCGAGATTCAGCAGCATGTGGTTCGGAATGAGTGCACTCACGGATAGGATCATCCGGTGGATGGCGAGCTGGTGCACCTTCATGAAGGGCGGCATGGGGCTGCAGCACGCGCTCACGCCTTGCAGCTCGCGCGGCAGCGTCTCCGCGAGATTCAGCAGCATGTGGTTCGGAATGAGTGCACTCACGGATAGGATCATCCGGTGGATGGCGAGCTGGTGCACCTTCATGAAGGGCGGCATGGGGCTGCAGCACGCGCTCACGCCTTGCAGCTCGCGCGGCAGCGTCTCCGCGAGATTCAGCAGCATGTGGTTCGGAATGAGTGCACTCACGGATAGGATCATCCGGTGGATGGCGAGCTGGTGCACCTTCATGAAGGGCGGCATGGGGCTGCAGCACGCGCTCACGCCTTGCAGCTCGCGCGGCAGCGTCTCCGCGAGAATCAGCAGCATGTGGTTCGGAATGAGATACCTGGAAGGAAGATTTGGAGCTGGTGTTACAACCATTGGGGGTCGGAGATTTCGGTAAGGCAGCCCGAACATAATATATTGGAATCCTTTGAACTCAAATTAATAGCCAGTTTCGACTAGTCAAGGCTTCCGGTGTGTAATTTGAGACGTAATTACACGATAGAATCTTTCGTTATTGTGTATCTGTTATTCCAATGCAGTATCTAGAAATGTATGTTGCACTCTGTGCTCATACCCAATCTCATCGACTATGAAAAAGTACCTTTTTATCTGTGGTGATAGGTGTCAGTGACACTGTAATGTGATATCAGGTTCTCAAAATTTCCTGTTGTGTTGTTTGACAATTTGATTTAAGATTACGAACTTGACACTAGCAGAATAGGCTTTTTGACAAGATTAAAAATATACTACAAATTGTGGTTATTCTATCAGAAAATAGCGTAAAATAGCATATGTCACTTTATTTTTAATTAAATTATATATATTATTTTAAAATAACACGAAAAAACAGGTATAATTATTCTGTAACCGAAATTTATTATGTAACCGAAACGCCTTGTAATTGGCTGCAACTCTGGTGACGTCACATGCAAGTAAACATTGCTTCCGCGACTGATTGTAGTTTGCGTTTATTGATTCCGGGTATTAAAATTAGTTTTTTGAGCTATTTCTGAAGCAGTTATTCGATAAATCATATAACTACTGGCATAAATATTCCTTTCGATTGCTAAAATAGTGTCCAATTTTGTGCGAGCTGATAACAGCAACCTACCGAAAATTGTCGCATTAATGGTTGCACTTTTCTTCAAGAATAACGCTGATTATATTATTTCCATATCTTAATATCTTAGTACCTACTCATATTCAACCTTACGTAGAACGTAGATATTTGTTTTGTTTAAAAATTCCTAAATATAATTGTAAAATAAATAAAACAAATAAATAAATTACTAATGTGGTGTGCTACGTTGTAATGTAACGTTGAAAATAATCCTTCCAACTTATTAACTTATGTGAGAATAAGCATGGTAATTGAACTTATCATAAGGAACAGTTTATACAACATGTTACAAAATACCCCGTAAAAATATAATTAATTATCTAAGCCAAAAATATTGGTCAACCCTAGTAAGCTGTCATGTCAGCGAACCAGATTATTTAATAATAATTGTCTATTTTAATAGTTTTTCTATTTTTCATTCATGTTTGCTACCTCAATACGAGGACTAAAGTACTGGCTTCAAAAAATGTCAAGTTGGAAAAAAATATGTTGTCAATTTAAAATCTTCTAATTATCTTCTAGATATTTAGAAGATTCCATTCTAGATATCTTACAACTGTTTCGAGGTTTTTTTCCAATATTTTTTGCAAAATAACGATGCTTTCTAACTCGAAATATTACGATATCATCATATACACGTAATACTATAATAATATCATAATATGCGTAGGCCATGAAGATAACAATTTAAATCGTGCTCGTGAATCAGCAACGATTTATCGATGGTAGACCCATGGTAGTTCGTTTAGGTTGTTTCCTTAGGTTAGGTCTTTTAAATTTTTTGTCGTTCCGTGAATTAGGTACAAATGTGGGTACATTCTGCGTAGTTTACTCTTCAATTTTACTGAAATAAGGGTTTGCACATCGGTGAAAAAAAATATTTTTTTTTGTTATACAGCGTTACTACGGTTCTTAAATATTGTGAATGGACTCGTTATAAGGCCCCATTTAACCTTCTTTCGGCTTTAGGGGTAGTTTTGTAACACCCTGTATAATTGGTGTGTGTGTGTGTGTGTGTGTGTGTGTGTGTGTGTGTGTGTGTGTGTAACGTTGCTTATTATTGTGGACTCACGAGGGCCCCTCGTCGAGCACGCGCGCCTCCGCGTCGCGCCACTTGTAGAGCATCTTGAACGCGCTGAGCTGCTGCGAGTTGAACGACTTCTTGGAGCGGAGGTACAGCTCCATGTGGCAGTCCTCGTCCGCCGACGGCTTGTTGTATGTCTGGGGAACAAGGATATGTATATCAATCGCAAGCGAAGCAGCTGAGCGAGCCGGCGCCGCGACCTCAAAGGTTGCGATGCGGGCCTTCGTCTTGTCTCGTCATTCAATCATAACAGGCGTAAAACGTCCACTACTGAACACAGGCCTCCCTTATGGATCTCCTTGAGGGGTAGTTGCCATACTCACCACGCTTGGCAGGCGGGTTTGCGAGCGCAGTACGGGATGTTGATACACGGAGAAACGCTGCTGCCCATCTTCCGGAGGTATCCCTTAGCAGGCTCTTACTGCATCCACGGGCATGAGAGGAGGGTTAACATTCTACTGCCCCACGGCAATCGGCAACGGCAAAGTTGTCTCGACATTAGTTCGTGTAAAAAAATATTTTTAGTGAAGTAGATGGCGTTGGTTACATCACTTACATTTGTGTTTTTATAGAGTTCTGAAATAGGTTAATAATTACGAGAACATTCCAAAATGGGGGATTTTATAAAAAACAAAATGACATTTGATATTGGTGCTATTCTAAGATTAAGACTGGGGTTAATCGGGGTGTCCGCAGAAGAAATCTGCCACGGGATACCAGCGGAAAATGGGCAGTAGAGCCTATGGCAACAAACCCCTCATGGAAAGTAATTATGAGATCTATGAGGGAGGCCTATGTCCAGCATTGGACGTCCTCGTGGACGCCTAATGACGTCGAATGGCGCATGTTAGATCGCTCTCGGATTTTAGTAGGTACCCAGAGGTGCGTACCTCTAGTAAATAGGTTACGTACCTTTAATGTTACACTACAAACATTAAAGGTACGTAAATTATTAAATATTGAGTTATTAATTATTTATTGTATTTGCAATGGAATTGTATTCAGAAGAATATTAAATAAGTGGTTAGCTGAAAATTGTTTTCTTTGCAAATGAATATATAAATTGATATAAAAACTTGACTAACCTCTCCTTTGCCTAAGCACTGATCAGCGCTTACTAACTTTGTCTGCCTAAGCTCTGATCAGTGCTCTAGTACCAGCGATACAATTTTATTCGTTTTTGGTATTTAAATACAGTGCAATACAGTCTAAAATGGTTTTGTTTGTTTACCTCTGAAATTAACGAACCCAAAATCATTTCACCCATTCAGTGAAGTTCATAGAACCGTTATTACAAACGGTTCAAATTTGAACATCGGCAGGCAAGCGTCGATATTTGTTGTGCGTCAAAAAGTGTTCTTTTTTGTGGGAAAAACTTTATAAAGGTAAGCTATGGCTACATTTTATTATTCTTTAACTATTTTAGAACTGTAATATATATGAATATAGTTATCAAATGTAACCAGTTTTGAAATATCTTTCGTCAAATGTACTGACCCTTTGTAACGGCTGTACGTAACTTATACCTTTGGTGATTTCATACGTTTCGCGTAGTGTTTTTGTTGAAATAGATATATCATTCAGATGATAATTTCATTGAGAACAAATCATTACATCTAAAATCATTTATAAATGTGTAATAATTGTACAAAATCGTTATTTATTAGGCATCTGAGAAAAATACACGCACACATACACAGCGCAAAATGGCGATGCAATGTGTACTTATACGAAGTCGCCAGTTACGTTATACAGCATGTGTTATTTTATCCTGTTCTATGAACATTGGGCACAGCGTTTTTACGTTTTAGTTATTTACCCTCTTTATATCGATTTCTTAAAAATAAATAAATATTTTCTAAATGAGTACAGTTGATAATAAAAAACGGCCAAGTGTGAGTCGTATTCGCACTCAAAGGGTGCCGTACCTACTATCAAGTTCGAAGATTTTTGTTCTTATAAAGCCTATAACAATGCTTACATTAACAATTTTTTTGTTTATAGCCGTGGCAGCCTGAACATTTAGAGGTCGAGGAAAGGGGTCTCATAGAGATAATCGAGGCGCCAAGCATTACGCCGCGAAGCCTCTTCCATGATGAGCCTTGTCAAAACGTGAGCTATTGCATTTTAGCTATTTTATATAATAATTATGACAGGACTCAATATAGTTTTAAGTTTCCCTGTTGATTATTTTATAGCTTTTATTTTCAATTGTAATAATTTGTAAATGTTTTTAAGTTTTTTAAATCGTATGTTTGTAGAATAAAAGTTTTTACCTCCTCACATGAAGTTTTTTTTAATTAGTTTTAAAATACAATAATAATGTAAAATACGATATTTTTTGATTGACTGTTTCCAAAATAAACAACCTGTATAGTGTTCCTGATCAGTGCTTAGGCCGTTGACGGATCGCTATACGAGCGCTGATCAGTGCTCCGGCAGTTATCACGTACGCTGTACACGCACACATGTAAACAATAATTGAACGATGATCGAAATCTATGCCTCACTTGTTACCACATTATTCTAAATATTTTTTTATTGGACCTTTACTAGTGTTTATTATCAATGAACAGCTCATTTTGTCTACTATATCTCACAATCATTTCCATAGAGCATTGAGATTTAGAACAACGTGAATTTGTTTATGAAAACTGCGTTGACAAGTCACGTACCTATTTTGTTTATTTATCGAAAAATTGGATTATTATTATAATACATTACTTTTAGCACGATATAAGTATAAAATAATATATTTTTTACTAAAATGCGTACTTACTTTCATAAAAAAATACCTAGAATGTTATTATGAACTAATAAAAGTTTGGTTTGAACAAACGTGAAATGGAAAATTTTTCGGTGTGCATTGTGATTTTCAACATTGTATTTCTAAGTGATTTTTATCTATTATGATTGTGTTTTTCATATGAATAGACCGCTTTGATATTGAATTAACGAGTGTTATAAATAAAACCAAAAAAAAAATAACAGAATTTATAAATCTATCATTATTTCTACTGTCGGTGTGTAAATTTTATGTTGGGTTCAATAACCTGTGAAAGATAAAAGCGTTTTAATGATTTAGCAGTAGAAAAATACATTATAAGGTACAGTAACTATCTAACTTCAAAATACAATCGTTAGTTATGCTTCCACCAAACAATTAATTAGAAATATTCAATAAATTCTGAACCCTGTCGAGTGCGTTCTCTGATCGCGCCATGTCGCAGCACACGAAGGGTGCAGTTGTTTCCCAGGTCCGGCTTTCGAAAGGCTAATATATGACTTAAATATTTGAACGCAGGCTGAATACTGTAACTATCTTAGCTTTAAGATCGTTTTATGTACATGTATTCTCGTAATATTATTAGTTATGTAAGCTTTTATAGATAATCATTTGTATTTAGTATTTGTGTAATTATTATATTTAAATATATATTTGTATATGTATATAGTACATATATATGTTAGGATTTAAATATTAGGATAGTAACACTACACCCCATTCTTCCATTCAAATCCTCTACATCCAAAGGTTGTCTGGAAGAAATCGCTCTAAGCGATAAGACCGCCCATTGTGTATTTCTGTTGTTTTTGTAGTTTAAGTTAATTTTAGTTATTTTTGTTTTTATTTTTTCTGTATGATTTACACATTAAGAGTTATCTATCTATCTATCTCGCAAGTAACTGATTGATTGATACTCACGAGGCACGCGGTCTGGCGACTGTTCTCGAAGGCGCTGACGAGCAGCGTCGGCGTCATGGCGGCGCGCTTCAGCAGCGCGTGCCGCATCACGCGCGCGATGTACAGCAGGTAGTGCGTGTCCATGCGCGCGTACGCCACCAGCTCGGCGGGCAGCGGGCGGATGCGCCAGTCCGCCATCTGGTACCTGCGGGGCGACGCCCGGGTTCATGGCTAACGTTCTTATCCACATTACAGCGGCGGCACTGCCGTCCACGTGCACACATCTCCGAGATCATGAGGGGATTGTCGCCATACTCGCCGCGCTTGGCAGGTATGGGATGTTTATTTATTTATTTATTACTAGCTTATGCTCGCCGCTTCGCATGCGTTGTACCCGGATAAAATGTAGCCTATGTGCTCATCCTGGTCAACATCTATACGTGTGCAAAATTTCAGCTCAACCCTCAGGCTAGTTTTTGCGTGAAAGAGTAACAGTAGCATGCATATTATAAAATATGCGATATAATATATACAGAGACACACAGACAGACAGACAGCGCTATGCATGTTATGCATAGCGCTGTTTGTCTGTCTGTCTGTGTACGAGACGATTACAACCGAACGCGTTGACCGATTAACATGAAACCTTTCTTGTTAGCACCGTCTTAATGACAGTAAAGTACTGATTGATTTTGGTGACCCTAGGGTCACAGAGACCGGAGTTATCGTGACCTCAAAAGGTCACCAAAAAAATAAAAGTCTTAAAAAGAAGCAGGTTCTCGAGCGAGAGAGTATTAACTAAGAGTAATTGGGTGTATGGGCGCACTATGCCCCGGTCGATGCAGCATCCCCACAGCGAGAAGGCCAGTAACAGACGCGATTTAATTGAGAAAGCAGCAGGGCTAGCATGGCCGGAGATATTTTATCCACGTGGAGAGGACAAAATACTATTCCCCTCTGTCAATTTTGTCCACCCTCCGAGCATGGCGACATGGGTGGATAAACTATTCACGGTGGACAAACCAGGGGCAACAGGTTGTCCCCGAAATTATAGGCGGAGGGAGGGTGAGTATCCACGTCTAATGTCAAAAAGTGATATAATTCTCTTTCCCCCTGTTGCCGTGCTTTGGCAGGTGGATAAAATAATTTTATCCCTTGTCAGTGGAAATAACCGGTGGACAAAAGTGTTATCCGCAGCCCATGCTAGCCGTGCTGTAGTTGAATCAGTTCGCTCACTTCTTGTCGGCGTCCACCTGGCAGTAGCGCGCCAGCAGGTACTTCAGCGTGAGCGTCGGCAGCTTCAGCAGCCGGCCCGCCTGGTACGTGTCGAACAGGCCCACGATGTACACGCCGAAGTCGCGCTGCAGCCACTTCACGTCGCTGTCGGCGCCGTGGAACACCTGCCGCACACAACGCCATTACACGACATTACAAACGTCACAACAACACGTCACAACAACACGTCACACGTGATGCCAGCCGCATTACAACTTCCGCCACCAGCGCACAATGCACTCAGTCTGTTAAAGGCTCGCGCAGACCGGATGCGTATGCGTAGACGTGCACGTACCACTGAGTTGTAATGTATGGAACTGTATGAGACAGGACACACCGCTTGCGTAACGTAGACGTGCGCGTCGTCATACAGTTCCATACATTACAACTCAGTGGTACGTGCACGTCTACGCATACGCATCCGGTCTGCTCGAGCCTTAAAGCTAAGTCGAAACCGTGGCTGATAAGCCAATCTATTAATCATTTAAATGATTTTAAAATGTGTTCGGTCTTATATGATTACATTGTTATTAGATATAAAGTTATTTATTGCAATTGTAATTTAATAATTTATGTACTTATCATTTACTAAATTCACGATTAAGTGATCTGTAACATGTTTTATGATCATATTTCCCTGCCCTTATCCCA
The DNA here is from genome assembly GCA_963082625.1 of Pasiphila rectangulata. NCBI lineage: Eukaryota > Metazoa > Arthropoda > Insecta > Lepidoptera > Geometridae > Pasiphila > Pasiphila rectangulata. Next base: position 24,792,799 of record OY720236.1, read on the forward strand.
CATTACGTGGGGTCGGCACAACATGTTCTCTTCTTCCGTTTTTCTCTATCAGACATCAACTCGATATTCACTCCTTTACCGCTCATATCATCTTTCACACAATCCGTCCATCTTTTCTTTGGTCAACCTCTGCTCACATATCCGTCCACATTCTTATTTAGCACTCGTTTCGTAACATGAGATTCATCCCTCCGCATAACAAGTCCATACCACGTCAACCTGTAACTCTTCAATCTTTCTGTCACGGGCGCAACTTTCAAGCTTCCTCTTATGTATTCATTCCTAGTCCTGTCCATTCTGGTGACACCACACATGCATCTTAACATACGCATCTTAACACTCTTAACTCCGCCGCGCGCCGCGTGAACTCTTCTTACCAGGCAACAATAGATATATAAAAAAGATCTAAAGGCTGCGCCGTGACGTGACCGCGACCGTGGAGTTTAGAACTCGGGTTAACGAGACGATCTTTTCAGTTCTTTAGATCATTTTGTTGTAGGACTGCTACTGGACATATTCCTTCTCTTTCTCCAAGACCACGAGGGAATCGTTGCCATACATCACTTAACAGACACTTTAATTTTATTTATTAATGTAAATAATTTTCGAGGAGTAATCTTATATCAATCTATTATATCCTTCTACTTACTACTTATACCTCAGCCAACCAAATTCGATGTAAAGTTTGTACATAAACTGTCACCCCTTTACCTATCTTCATATATTTCTCAATTATTGACGATTTGTGACCACTCCCATCATTATAAATTACTATTCTGTGTAAAAACTAACTCTTAGGAAGCAATTATATTTTCAGTGTGACACTTTGTTTACAAACAATCTCCATCTAATTCGGCTGAAGTATAGATAGATAGATAAACTCTTTATTGTACATTCACCATAAAACATACAAAAGTAATATATAAAGTAGTATCTTAAGTACAGTGCAAACACTATCTTAAATGTTTTGAATGTCTTATGTTTTAAATGTTTAAAATCTTGTGTATTAGAATAGAGTCTATACTAATATTATACAGAAATAAAGTTTGTGCGTTTGTGAGGGAATATCTGGGGGTAATATCTGGATCTACGAAGTGGGCACCGGGTCAGCCAGTGTTCAATAAAGTGTTCAGTCATTATTTAGTTGAAGCTCACCTTGACCGTTTTAGGGTCTGTGAAGAAGTCGTTGAGTTTGTGCACGTGTTCGCGTATCGCGATCGTGTCGATGATGAAGTCTCCGCCCTCGTCCGTGGTGATCTGGATCAGGCAGGTTATACCTGGAAATTAATCATCATCATGTATAAATAGTGATGGACCTTGCCACACAGCTCCATCTAGCACAGGGATTCCTTTGTGTTCTGTTGCGGTACTCAAAAGGTTCTGTCAGAATACCAGCGTTGCATCTTTTATCTTAGGTGCAACTATTCCTGAGACAGAACCTTTTGGCACACCACACTTTTATAAAAAACTGTAACCTTCATAAGTTAGATTATTAATTATGTTTAAGGTGTGGTGTACCAATAAACGCATTTTCATTTTCATTTCATTTCATAAACAAGGGGGCACCCGCTCGACCGGCGCTTAGCCCGCGCGATCGTCCGTCACCACAAGTGACGGACGATCGCGCGGGCTGAGCGTACGAACTGGTAACTACACACTCCCGCACTATTAGGTACATTGATAAATTTACGTTACAAATGCTTGTCTTTGGTCTGTTCTTAGAGGTTTTATCATTAGGTATGCAGAGGGGGGCGTGTTACGAAATAGTTTGGGAACCCCTGATCTATCAACATCATCTAATCATCCACTCATAACAGACCACTGCTGGATATCATCATCGTCTCAGGCGTAGGACAGAACTGCTTTCCACAACCACTGCTGGACATAGGGCTCCCTCATGTATTTCCAAGATAATGAGGGGCTTGTCCGCCGCCAGGCTTGGCGGGCGAGTTAGAGAGCGCAGTGCGGTATGTTGATGTTATCCCTTGGCAGATTCTTAGTGCATCCACGGGCAAGAGAGGAGAGGCAACACAAAACGACTAAGGTGTTCCGTGGGGGCCAGTAGAAACAAGCCCCCCACGGAACACCTTAGTCGTTTCTTAATACCATTTTGTTTCCGAGTCTTAAAAAAAAGCGGAGACACAATCAGACCATATGTAATATATGCCATATTTAAATCATCAACAGCTCAGTGTTACCCACTGCCGAGTATATGCCTCAGCTCAATAGTTATAGACTACTGTCCTATAAGTTAAAAAAAATTATATACTCGTAGGTCGCATAGAACGGCTGGTGCAACAATAACAATCCAGGCAACACTAGGTTAAGTTTATCTGTACGGTAGCCAAGTGGTTACGGCCCTGCGAAGCTGTGAGCCGGGGATCGAATCCTTGACTTTGTTCTTTCCTCTGACTAATAGCCGACTAAGCTGTGAGGATGGGTATAGGTGCTGGGCAAGCCTAACCTATCTAACACTGTCCCGGGCACTGCAGCGTGAATACCAGTTGCTAACGCTGCATAAATCGTCTAGTTGGCCTATATTATTGTTTGCCAGCCGCCTCTGTCCCGTGCTTTGCTAATACAGGTTGTGCCAGCTCTTTTAAGTCGTCGACCCAACGCGCTTTCGGACGATGTCTTTGAGTTATACTATATATCTTTATACTATTATGCTAGCTAGCTATATAAGAGAGTTAAACAGCTGCAATGTATTTGAAGATATCGCAAGTGTACGAGCCATTTGGAAATAAACGAAAAAACTGTTAAGTTATTTACAGTTTATGTTGAAATTTAGCATTAGGTAAGTAATGCTTAAAACCCTAATGCGCGTAATGCCTAATACTTAATACTACTAAACAGTGACACAGGCCTCAATAAAAGTCAGCATTCAATAAAAGTTTCTGTCTTAGTAGAAATCATCGGAATCATTAATCATCATCGTCGACATCATCATCATCAGATTAGATAGACGATGACCTTTACGACCTTGACGCAGTTTATCTAATAGCTGGCTGAGACGCAAGAGGTTACGGGTTCTAATTCTAGGGGGGGTTACCAGATCTGCACTGACGTCCCGCATTGGGGTGTATTGTGCATTGTCCCCCGAGGTGCTGCCCCGACCCTAACCTAACCAGCCCAACTCCTTGAAATACGGGAGAAGGACTCGGGGTCGCCGGCAGCATTCCATGAGCATCCCCGAAGGATATGCAAATGCTGTGGAAAGGTTACGGGTTCGATTTCCGCCGGAGTAGAAATGTTCGCTTTTCTGTAGATATTTCTCTCGGTTTTGGGTATTTTTCTATGATATGATAAGTGCTATCCACTCTGATTCACTCCACAATCCACAAGTGGATCTGTTTAATGTTTATAAAAATGTATTTAAGTATTCATCAATCATCTTGTAAGCACATACCTATAACACAAGCTCTGCGTGTCTACCATGAGTTGTCACAGATCGCCTGCCGTTACTACAGTAGTAATAGTACGTTACTATGACATCTGTCAGATTCGTAACTCATGGTACCAAATTCTAAGCAAATGAAGCCCAACAAACTACAGTAGCTGTAGTAAAGTTTACTGCGTATTTTAGTAGGTACCAAACTATACGTAAACTATACGTTTATCCACTAGAGGCACTGTTCAAGTTTTCGTATTTTTTTAACTACAGTCGCTAGCGAGTAAGTATAGATCGTGAAAACTCATGGTAGACCTACTGGTTACTTCGAAATGCACAACATAAATATTTATTACATGTACCTATAGGATTTCACGACATAGCGAACATTAGAAATCCCAATCAGACAAATGGTGGTCAAGAACATTGCATCAAACACGCGCGAGCTAAGTATCCCAATATTGGGAAGAATGCAAATATTGAGAGTCGCAGTTCGACGATTAATAATATACATATAAGCTCCATCACCGAGATATATATGGCCAGTGTGTCTACCATGAGTTGTCACTGTTAGATCGCCTGCCGTTACTACAGTAGTAATAGTACGTTACTATGACATCTGTCAGATTTGTAACTCATGGTGCCAAATTCTAAGCAAATGAAGCCCAAACTACAGTCGCTGTACTATACGTTTACTATATGTTTACTGCTTATTTTAGTACCAAACTATTCGCGAGAGGCGCTGTACAAGTTTTCATACATTTTTAACTACAGTCGCGAGCGAGTATAGATTGTGAATACTCATGGTAGACCTACTGAGCTGAGACGACTATTTAGGAACTACGCTAGCAAGCTAAACCCAGGGACTGCAACGTACCGGATACATTGAATACTAGTTGTCGACGTTATGACGGAAAGAATATATAACATTTAACATTACAAAGAGGCAGGGTAAAAAGGTCCCCAATTTTTGTTTAGCACCTAGAAAGGCACGGATGCTTCGCTGGTTTCAGTAGTTTTTCAGGTGGTGGTGTAGGGTACTGAACAAATAAACAAACTAATAAAATAAAACTAACATAAAAAACAAAATAAAATACAATAGTGTTAAAAAAACAAACTAACTTAATTATTATTCTATTACGTTCTATCACGACTGAATGAGTTTCGAACAGGCAAGTGTAAATCATAATCAAATACCAATTTATATCACCAATAATGATTTTATGTACATATGTTACCAGTGATCTACGGATCAGAGTCTAGTTTGCTCATAGGCCTGTCTCACAAGCTCAGAGTCGCACAGCGAGCTCCGAGTTTTACTACTTAATAAAATCCGGAGCCCGGACATCCATTGGAAAACCAAACCATTGAGCGCACAGAGTTCGCAAGGTGAAGTGGCATAGGGCCGACACGAGAACCTATAACCGATGGGGGACTAAAGATTCTGTAATGGCAGCCATGATTAAACGCAAAACGGAATGTATGAAGACACCCGATGGAACGACCACACCGTCGCGGTAAGGTGGTGGACGGACGCTGCGTTTGGAAGGTCTATCTCAGCAGTGGACAAGTAAATACACGTTTGATGTTAAAGATGACATCGCTAAGAAACCTTTAAAACATCACTGGATCGTATGTTTCGCACCGAACCGCGCAGCTGAACAATCGCTGTAGTGAATAAACGAATCGATCAAAATACGTATTTAAGGCTCGAGCATACCGGATGCGTATGCGTAGACGTAAGCGTAGACGTGCACGTACCACTGAGTTGTAATGTATGGAACTGTATGAGACAGGACACACCGCTTGCGTAACGTAGACGTGCGCGTCATATGTCAGTTCCATACATTACAACTCAGTGGTACGTGCACGTCTACGCATACGCATCCGGTCTGTTCGATCCTTTAATCTTGATGTTTACTTGTTTATTGAGAGAAGTCGCAGGCAGTTGTTATCGAATAGTTCAATGAATGGGCAAGGCTCGCTTTGTCAATTGCAATAGCCTTGACATAAAAAAACAATCTTTGCACGGCGCAGAGTTAATGATTATCGTTTTAATCGGGCTTCAAACCCGACACGGCCGACATTTCCATTTGCCATGCGACATTAATGCTAAGGATTGTATTTTGACGATTGACGTAAAACACAAAGTCACCTAGTTTAGGTATATATAAGCGCGGTATTTTCAGAGCAAAGCGGTCTCCTTTCCCTCCTTCAACTGATCCCTATCTCATGCTAAATGTTGTCACGATAAAGGAAGTCGCATAGAGAAATTGTTGTAGTGTCGCAATGCGCATAGGACAACCTTAAAAAGCTGAGGCAGATCGCGTGAGTGATTCCCAACATCACAATTATCAGTCTACTTATTGTTAAACTAGAATTAACTTAGAGCCATATGATGTTACCCCGTCTGCCAGTTCACTCCAGCTAGCTAATGTGCGTCCTTTACTACGTTCGCTTTTCGAGGCGCCGTCATGAACTCTTCGATTCCCGCCACAGCAGGGCTAGCATGGGCTGAGGATACAACTTTTGTCCACCGGTTATTTCCACTGACAAGGGATAAAATAATTTCATCCACCTGCCAAAGCACGGCAACAGAGAATTATATCACTTTTTGACATTAGACGTGGATACTCACCCTCCGCCTATAATTTTGGGGACAAGCGTTTCCCCTGGTTTGTCCACCGTGAATAGTTTATCCACCCATGTGGTGGATAAACTATTCACGGTATCCACGTCTAATGTCAAAAAGTGATATAATTCTCTGTTGCCGTGCTTTGGCAGGTGGATGAAATTATTTTATTCCTTGTCAGTGGAAATAACCGGTGGACAAAAGTTGTATCCCCAGCCCATGCTAGCCCTGCTGTGGCGGGAATCGAAGAGTTCATGATGGCGCCTCGAAAAGCGAACGTAGTAAAGGACGCACATTAGCTAGCTGGAGTGAACTGGCAGACGGGGTAACGCCATGCTCGGAGGGTGGACAAAATTGACAGAGGGGAATAGTATTTTGTCCATCTCCGGGCATGCTAGCCCCGCAGGTTGGCGAGGGTGATGCGTTACCTTGGTAGGAGCGGTACGAGTGGTGCTCCACGTCGACGGCGATCTCGCGGCAGGTGCGCAGGTGCTGCACCAGGCCGTCCAGCGCCGCCTCCGTGTCCACGAGGGTGAGGGGCGTGTCCGCAAGCGGCGGCGGGAACGCGGGCGGGGGCGCGGCGGCGAGGTACTCGGCGGGCGCGCGGTACAGGTCCAACTCCACGGCGTACGGGTGCTCGTAGCTGGAAAGAATATGAATAAAATCAACTTTATTTGGAGCATCAAAATTTTACTAGACGTTAATATGACAAACTGAAAGTTACAATAATGAATAACACAAAAAAAAAATAAACAAGATGCTTCATATTGATGTCCGACTCAGCATAAATGTTGTGTAAATCTAAGAGATTATCACAACGCTGATCTTCCGTCAGAAACCAAACTGGGCTGTCACGCACGAGATAAACAATTACTTATAATAATAACTAAACTACATAAATACGGGTCTAAAACATAAATAACGACGTATACACTACTTTATTTGGCAAACACTGAGAATAATCCTAATTAAACTAAGATCATTAAAACACGTAGGAAGCGCCATCGTCATTTCAGCCGTAAAACGTCCACTACTGAACTAAGGCCTCCGCTTGGCAGGCGGGTTGGCGAGCGCAGTACGGGATGTTAACAATCTTCCGGGGGTATCCCTCAGCAGGCTCTTACTGCATCTACGGGTGTGAGAGGAGGGGTGAAATTATACTGCCAACACCCCACGGCGACGCAAGGAAACGTATGAATTCTTAATTATTATACGTTACACCATGAGGTGCCAAGCGTATGGCAACTACCCCTCATAGAAGATCCATGAGGGAAGGCCTGTGTTCAGTAGTGGACGTTTTAGGGTTGAAATTATGATACGTTACACGGGTCAAATGCATGGAAGTTTTCAGCAGATGTTTGTTACGTGTTTGGGTATTTTTAACGCGCTTTAATTAGCTTCATAGAGCAAAAATATACATAGAATAGTCAAGCACATAATTCAATTGGCTCAGAAAACTCTTTTTCCAAGTGGCGCGGAAAGAAGCTACGAAGAAACCTCACCCTTTCACTTTGATTTATTGTTACAATTTTGGTCTTATTTTTTGTTATTGAATACTTATGAAGAACCGATGACTATAATAACATGGCATGTTTTTTAGTTTATAAACTACTTCTTATATTTACTTCTAGTATTATATAACAAGTATAAATTTACAAAAAATATATATTTAAATATTTTGTCAACCGTCCAACCAATCAAACATTAAATATTATACCCAAGCTCTCTTACTTTGGGGCTAGATGCTGGCCAGTATTTTTTATATATTGTAAACAAATAATAAAATGCAATTGGATAAACATGTACCAATTGGCGGTCTTATTGCCTCGTACTTGGTTAATGTAAGATTCGTAAGCTAGACCGCTAGATACATGGGCTAGCAACAAAGAATCATGTTGTTAACTTAGAGATTTGGCCGAGATTTGAAGCATGTAACTACTTAAAATATATTTAGCAGCGTTGCAGTTTCACCCACGTAGTTTCCGTTCCCGTAGAAATACGAGGATAAAATTTCGAGGATTCGTTAAAAACATACAAAATACAACATACAAATCTATCCTCTTTAAAATATTAGTCTTGAATAGCTTGCGTTTTGTGACCTTTTGCGAATAAAGACGGCAACCTTCGAAACGTTTGACAAAAGGGGAGAGGAAACTTTAACGCAGTAAGACTGGACCAGTCTTCTGGCCTGTCTGTACGAGCTATTCATTGACGAAATTTTTAATTTTACGCAGTAGATCTTATTTTTATCTGACCTAAAAGACTTATCTTGACCAAACAAACACAAAACTGGGGTGGTCGAATCAAAGCTCAAAAACCGGTTCCACCATTATTTTTGTGTCTATAAAATATTTGCACAAAAGTAGTTCTTTTCATTTAAGGCTACGTACATATGTACGATACTGTAAAGGGAATCTGCCTTATGTACTTAACACATCTCTAGCGGGACCAGGTGATGAATTACGAAAGCCCCTTTTATATCGGACCCCCCAGTTTTAAGCCGGACTCAAGGTCGTCTGGCCCTATTCTAATTGACCCTTCGGTTTGAAACTCGTGCCAAACTTGTTGTATTTTAAGTCTTGCTCTCTTTGCATGATTTTGTTTTTTGAATCGGCGAATGTAATCTCGAAACTTTTGTACTCTTGCTTTGCTTCGTTCGTTATGTTATCGTTGTAAAAGGTAAATACTAACTAATTATAAATTTAGACTCGCCCTTAAAAACAACATGTACTATCTTGTTTGCAACACGTCTCTTTCTAGCCCCCGACAAAAAAAGAGGGGTGTAATAAGTTTGGCTGCTATGTGTGCGCAGATTCTAATGAAACTTATCAAGGACCGATGACTATAGAATAATCGTGTTTTTTAGTTGTTAAACTATTATTATTAGTATTTGTTGTTTATAAAGATTTATTACCTCAGAATTTGGGAGCTCTGAGGGGACAGAGCCCAATGCCCAGCAGTGGCCGTGGACCAATCCTGGACATTGGTCACAGTTCTAAGGCCGAGATAAAATGAATAAAGCACGTAATTGAATTCGTTCGATACAGAAAACTTTTTTTCTAAGTGAGAGAAAGAAGCGACAAAGAAACCTGTATTACATAAGTAACATTAATTTGCACGGTGCCTGAATTTTGACAAATTAATATTATTATAAAATAAACTGCCCGTGTTGCGTTTCCTCTCTTGCCCGTGGATGCAGTAAGAATCTGCTAAGGTATACCTCCGGAGGAGCAGCGTCTTTCCGTGTATCAACATACCGCACTGCGCCCGCCAACCCGCCTCCCAAATGAGTATGGTGAGTATGGCAAAAATCAGAACTTGCAGACCCATGAGGGAGGCCTATGCCCAGCAATGGACAAGTAAAATAAAATAAAATTCATTTATTCCAAGTACCAAAGACTTAAGACGAATAGGCCAAATAAACTTACAAACTAACAGTGTAGGTTGACAGATGACGTTCACAACAGTGCCTCGTGAAGGTACATTCCACTCTTGAGGCTATCACAGCTAGGATCATGTTAGCGCAGTCTGCGCATCAAGGATGTAGCGCGCTTGCGCATCATAGTGTGAAAACAATCTACATCCTAGATGTGTACGAAACACGAACAAATTTGTTTTGACCAGGACTGGTAAGACCACCTTATACGGAACAAACTGTCATATGTGTGGTTCTATATTAAATGATATTCCTAATCATCATCATCATTTCAGTCATAAAACGTCCACTGATGAACACAGGCCTCCCTCATGGATCTCCATGAGGGGTAGTTGCCATACTCACCACGCTTGGCAGGCGGGTTGCTGAGCACAGTATGGGATGTTGATACACGGATAGACGCTGCTGCCCATCTTCCGGAGGTGTCCCTTAGCAGGCTCTTACTGCATCCACGGTTAGGAGAGGAGGGGTAACATTCTACTGCCGGCCGGCACCCCACGGCAATTATTCGGCATATTCCTAATGACATCAAAGAAAATTGTGGCTTAATGTTTTTATAGTAAGGAATTTATTTTAATCGACATATCGATTTTTATTGTTTACGACATCTATTATTAAAATTTTCCTCAATTTATTTTCTGTTATTTTGCATGCCTGCGTACTTTGGTGAGGCATGTGAAACCATCCCTAAATCAAAGATAATAAATAAATAATGCTGGACAATTCACACAGCATCATCTAGCCCCAAGCTAAGCAGAGCTTGTGTTATGGGTACTAGATGACTGACATACTTAATACATTATACTACATAGATAGATATTTTTATTATATATAGAAAAACACCCAGAACACCCTGAACAAATATCTGCAGATCATACAGACATTTGTTCCGAGGCGGGAATCGAACCCGCAACCTCTTGCGTCGCAGGCGGACCTTCGCCCGCTGCGCCACAGAGGTCGTCAGCAAAGATGTTATCACATTCCGTGCGCCGGCGCGCCGCCGCGAGCGTTTCCAAGGTTGTATGTATGCACACTCACCCGACAGCCACGCCGTGTTCGTTGTGCAGTATGTTGAGCGCCAGCGGCTTGATGTTGTTCGGCTTGACGGAGATGCGCGGCACCCACAGGCTCGTGGAGTTGTCGACGGGATCCTTGAAGCTCAGCTGCGGACGCGGAATGTTCCTCGCGCCGATGAGCGTCGCGTCGCCCACCTGAAGTAAGTACAGCCACAATCAAAACAAACGCTTTCAACTACGAAAAACCAATACACTACAATAAATAAGAATAAGAATAAGAATAACTTTATTAAACTTTTAAATACAACACAGTTAGTATACTTAACTAAAAAAGAGACATAACTAGGTACTATAGCCATTTATGCCAGGAAGACTAAACCATTTGCGCTAGTTTTGGAAATACCTCAATGACATAATAAACATTGGCGGTAGGTAAGCATACAGAATAAGAAAGCCCTTACCTCCCGTGCTAGTTAAGAACTGTGTTACAGCAAGGTAAGGAAATATATAAATAAATATAAATAATAATAGTAATGATACCTTAACAACTATTTCAATCACTCGCTTAATTAACTAGACCTGCCTAAACACTTCTGCAGAAAGCAGTTATCCTTAACACGTGTAGGATAGTGAGAAAGTTTTCGCAAACTGATGTTTCGATTTGACGCACCAGTCCTCTGAGGTGCATCTACAAATACAACTAATGTGCACTTGGCTTAGGCCCGTGCGCACGTTAATTCCGGCCTTATTAAAGCCGAGCTGGTGAAAATCTATACCCAAAATAATAATAATACATAACAATACACATTTTAAAAGGCAAAAAATTAACGTAAAGAATAATACTAAAAGTTACAAGTTGGATTAACTTAATTTTACTATTCAATAGAAATGAAAGCTGCAAAATGGTCCCAACTCACCATTTGCCGTTGAGGCTTTTTGGGACCGGTTTTAAAACTATAAAATAAATATAGATGAAGTAATCTTAACATTTGGCGTGGGGTGGCGGCGGTAGAATGTTACCCCTCCTCTCATGCCCGTGGATGCAGTAAAAGCCTGCTAAGGGATACCTCCGAAAGATCGGTAGCAGCGTCTTTCCGTGTATCAACATCCCGTACTGCGCTCGCCAACCCGCCTGCCAAGCGTGGTGTGTATGGCCTGTTCAGTAGTGGACTTTTTACGGCTGGAATGATGAATGATGAATCTTAAGGTTTGGAGGCGGCTTTTGCCCAGCAGTGCGACAAAATAGGCTAGGTAAAAAAAAATCTTAACAATTAACAAGAATATTATGCGCTACAGCAAAAACAAAAGAAAAAGAAAATCAGCTGACAATATGCATACAATATGCGTTAGCAGCGCAGCCGGAGGACGACCACTGTTGGACGCAGCATAGCGTCTTGTACCACGGAAAGACGATGCTGCCCATCTTCTAGAAGCACATATACCATGGCAGGCGGGCATGAGGGCAGGGGTAATATTCTACAGCCGGCACCCCACGTTTCATTGGCGCGTGTAAATGCCTCGAAATATCCGAAAACTGACTAAATGTATGATGAATATCTCGTAGACGATGTTCATTGTGTAGGTACAGGGTTAGATGGGTTAAATGTACTCAGGCAGAAAAACACATAATACTGAAAATCCATCTAATAGTGTCCCAGGCACCGCAGCGTCCCAAACAACATCAATACCAGTTGTTTAAATCTATAAGATGTGAAAAGCCTTACTTATATAGAATATCACCGTGATAATTTAACCAAGAACATTCGTACTAGATGCACAGAAAACCCTACAAGGGGCACTGGTTTATTCTGTTCGGGAATGTAAACTTTGCCAACGTATAGGTATCTACATCAGTAATATTTAATCATCCCCGCGATGAGTTAGGGGAAGGGAAGTCAACCCCTTTGTCGTATTTGCAGAGGGTTATCCCCTGAGCGATGGAAAATGAAACAGGGAAGATCAGACGTTAGGTGTTCCATGTCCTGTTATCTATAAACATAAATTCAAAATCGAAGCGTCGGTTATGAAAGTCCATAAAAACGCGGGACGCCGTAAAGATGTAATATATTTTTAAATTTTCGAGCGATAGCTAAAAATATGATAGGGGATTAATATCGGTATCCTTCTGGCTTACTGCACCAAGCAAATCATTTCAACCACTAACCCTGCGTCTAAAGTATCCTTGCGGATCGTGATGCAGTCCAATTATAACTGAAGGATCAATGCCGTCATTTCGAGTGTTTTGTGTCCACGCCACCGGCACACCCCAAATTGGTATTCTTGGCAAAAAGGGTGTTAGAACATACGTCACCCTATATTACAGATCTAGTCAAGTAGGGCTTCGTTTACCTTCCTTGTATTTGAGCAAACATTGGCGCTCAGTCCGGTTAGCAACTGCTCGCTTAACTTCGATGTTGATGTTTATTTATTTAAATAGGACATCCAACACAGGGTTACACATAATGCACATAATACTAAGGACAAATGTTAATAGCCTGGTGTTCTAAATTTCAGGACGTCACAGCATGTACAAAGTTAGAGCGACAACTGATAAAAAATATTATTTTTTAAACAGTATTTAGGGCATATAAGAAAAATTGTAACAAACTTTAAACTTTAGGTTAATAAAATGTTAATAATGATATAATTTTGATACGATCGAGGAGGAAATATAACAGTACCTACCTTGATCTTGGCGATAACAGGTGCGTTGTTCCAAGAGGAGGCGTTAGGGCCCAGTCCGCGTAGGAACTGCTCGCTTGGCTTGTTGACTCCGCTCAGAGTGTCGATGTTGATGTTGATGCGATCGCGGAGGAAATATAACAGTACCTACCTTGATCTTGGCGATAACAGGTGCGTTGTTCCAAGAGGAGGCGTTAGGGCCCAGTCCGCGTAGGAACTGCTCGCTTGGCTTGTTGACTCCGCTCTGAGTGTCGATGTTGATGTTGATGCGATCGAGGAGGAAATATAACAGTACCTACCTTGATCTTGGCGATAACAGGTGCGTTGTTCCAAGAGGAGGCGTTAGGGCCCAGTCCGCGTAGGAACTGCTCGCTTGGCTTGTTGACTCCGCTCAGAGTGTCGATGTTGATGTTGATGCGATCGAGGAGGAAATATAACAGTACCTACCTTGATCTTGGCGATAACAGGTGCGTTGTTCCAAGAGGAGGCGTTAGGGCCCAGTCCGCGTAGGAACTGCTCGCTTGGCTTGTTGACTCCGCTCTGAGTGTCGATGTTGATGTTGATGCGATCGAGGAGGAAATATAACAGTACCTACCTTGATCTTGGCGATAACAGGTGCGTTGTTCCAAGAGGAGGCGTTAGGGCCCAGTCCGCGTAGGAACTGCTCGTTTGGCTTGTTGACTCCGCTCAGAGTGTCGATGTTGATGTTGATGCGATCGAGGAGAAAATATAACAGTACCTACCTTGATCTTGGCGATAACAGGTGCGTTGTTCCAAGAGGAGGCGTTAGGGCCCAGTCCGCGTAGGAACTGCTCGTTTGGCTTGTTGACTTCGCCCAGAGTGTCCATGTTGATGTTGATTCGATCGAGGAGACTGTCGTTGACGTCGATTATCTTGTCGGTGTTGTTGTCTTCGTTCACTTTCATGTTGCTGGAAGAGGTTATTGCTCTAAATATGGTACATTTATAAAAAAGGTATGCAAGGAGCTACAATAGAAATGGAATAAGGATTTAAGATTACTTAACGGTACAGCGCTGTTAATGTGTTTCGTGCCTTATTATGTTATTTGTTTCGATTCAAGGTCTGAGTGGAATCGAGTGTCAAGAGAAGGCACCCTGAAAAATTAAAAAATAGGTCCTTAGTTTTTGTTATTTTTATAGTGTTTAACCACACTTAGGTAGAACATTTAACACTTTCGGCGTTAGTAAGCGTCAAGTATCGATTTGACGGACGTGGGTTCGAATCCCACCGGAACCGTAAAATTTTTGATAAGGTTTTTCATTTCTTTGAAAATAGGTCCTTGTTTTTTACCTCAAATATACTTTTGTTTGGCCACAATTTCGCCTTAAGGTAAGTGATGATGTGGCCGACGGAAGATCACAAAAGTCTAGAAGAAACCTATTCATTCTTGACTAGAAGAGAAACCCAGGTTGTTGTTGTGCCGGGGAAAACATAAGACGGCAGCGAGACCGTAGCGGTGTGGATGAAGGTGAAGGAAAACCGCTTGGTACGAGTGGGTGAATTGTTCACAAGATAGGGTTGGTACTGCAACGCGCGTCTGCTAGTCCTGGATTAGAATTGAGATCAAAACCATGCTTACTTTTTCAGCTTCACCTCTGCCAGTTCGGCCACCACAATCTGATTGGATTGTATCACTACATTGTCGCTTATCTGGCAAGTTATTACGCCGAAATCTGTGTAAGTCTTGTAGATGTCGTACGAGGACCCGGCTGGGAAGCGGTTGATGGTGCGAATAGATTTGTTCACACGCAAAAATCCATCCTGTAACAAATTGAAATTATTAAACGTACCGAAAATTATAATTCTTCACCAGCCCTTATTCTTATGGGCTTAGGCCCACTGCTTATGGACATAAGTCCATACAAAATTAAAAGTGCCAGAAGTTCGAAACCAAGCTATATCGTCATTATTTTACAGTCTCATTAAAAGCATATTTCAACTATAAATTGGCTTATTTTATTAGCCTTAGGGTAGAATAAGCCAAAATATACATCCTAATTATTTTATTCTAAATTAGCGACAGTAACGAATATTACATTATTATTAAGATACTAAAAGAGACGAAAATTCTTACTTTTCAACTTCTGGTCCTTTTTCATTTTTATATTGAGCTTAGCCATTAGCTTCCTGGTGCAACATGTTCCTAACTTGAAATAGTCAACCATGGTCATGTTCGAAGTATTTTACAGCATGCTTCCTAAAGTCGTTATAACCGATAGCCTGCCTGACTTCAACCTACATATGTGGGAATTCTTGACAAGAGCATTAAGTAAGGCAGAAAATGTACCACCCTCCAATAGCTATTTTTGAGCTGAACGAAAGGTTATTATGACCCCTAGTTCCAAAACTTACAAACGTTCAGAGTTATCCTGTACTAATTAATGAGGGCAGTTTAGCAAATGTAAAACAATGTTTTTTTATGTTCCACCGTCCAACTTCATATTAGCTATGCAGTTTAGCAAAAGAAAAACAATGTTTTTTCATGTTCCACTATCCAACTTCATATTAGATATGCAGTTTAGCAAATGAAAAACAATGTTTTTTTATGTTCCACTATCCAACTTCATATTAGCTATGGAGTTTAGCTAATGAAAAACAATTATTTTTTTATATTCCACTATCCAACGTTATATTTCACGTAGCTAGGAGGGTGTAATCAAATATGCATTATCCTCTCTTAACCGACTACAAAAAAAAAGGAGAAGGTTTCTCAATGCGACCGTATTTATTTTTTGTTAGCTATGTCATATAAATAGGTTTAAAAAAACCTGTAGAAATACCTGGGTTGTTTCCTGTATGTGCATTAACAAAATAAATGTGTATCAGCATAGATATAATACGTAACTTATTTACATAATACAAGATTTACTTAGTTTGGGGCTGGCTGGTGATGTAGTCAAAGAAAACCTTGAAGCTACTTGCCTATAAATGTATATTTTATAGGCAAGTAGCTTCCAGGTTTTCTTTGACAACATCATGGTGTTTGGTGATGTTGTCAAAGAAAACCTTGAAGCTACTTGCCTATAAAATATACATATCGCAGGTTAACAGTCAATCATATCAATAATATCCATGTCCGTTGCTGTGCCGGTGGACAGTGGCCCTAAAGAGTTCAATCACATTATTATTGTCTTCGTCCGTTTTCACCTTGATGATAAGAGCAAGCGTCACAGACAATTTTCTCTTTGTTTTGTAGCTGATTATATGAACCAGTTCGAAGTAAAATTTTGTTATTATTATCACATCCCGCTGATGAGAATTGGGTGCGCTTGCAAATTTTGACTCTCAGAAATCTTGGGCAATCATCATCATCATTTCAGCCGTAAAACGTCCACTACTGAACACAGGCCTCCATCATGGATCTCCATGAGGGGTAGTTGCCATACTCAACACGCTTGGCAGGCGGGTTGGCAAGCGCTGTACGGGATGTTGATACACGGAAAGACGCTGCTGCCCATCTTCCGTAGGTATCCCTTGGCAGAATCTTACTGCATCCACGGGTAAGAGAGGAGGGGCAACATTCTTCTGCACCCCCCCGGCAAATAATTAATTGGGTCAAGGGTTCGGTACCAGCCTTGGATACCTCATCCGTAAATGATTGCATGATGTTTGCATTTGTTATTAAGGTGACATTTTGTTTTAGATTGTAATTGAAGATCCTATTTGATTTTGTTAGTGTTAACTTTGTTAATGCAACTTAATAAATGGATTTTCCTTTCTTTTCAAAATGTATGTGCACATTCAACACCTGTCTGATTACAGGTCGGTTTATTGTAAATGTCACGTACCGACGTGCATTTCGGCGAGATTGAATAACGCGCGTTTCATCACGTGTTTCCAGTTCGGTTGTTTCGAAGCAACTGCAATTGTTTACATTGTCATTGCGAGGGGTAATCAGCACTGCGTAAAATGTAACCTTGATTTGAAGGCCGAAAGGCGTGTGATAAGACGTAAATATTGCTGGACAATTCACACAGCACCATCTAGTCCCAAGCTAAGCTGAGCTTGTGTTATGGGTACTAGATGACTGATGTACTTAATACTACATAGATAGGTATTTTATGTATCTGCAGACTAATTTACCCCATTTTTTAGGGTTCCGGACCAAAATGGTAAAAAGGAACCCTTATAGAATCACTTTGTCTGTCTGTCTGTCACAACTGGATATCTCGAGAACTACTAATGCTATCGACTTGAAATTTGAAATGGTAAAAGACAACACTTTTTTACTAATATAGCATATATAAAAATATTAAAAAGTATTCTAATTTTGATTGCAGGGGGGCGGAAAGGGGATCTCAAAATTTTAAAGTGAAGTAACTAGGCCGTGTGGGGTATCATATGAAAGGTATTCATTTGCACATTAATAAATAGTTTTATTTATTCTTTAAGCCGTATCGTTTTTGAGTAATTTACAAAAATGTTGAAAAAACGACCGTTCCCCCCCACTTATCTCCGAAGTTTGCAGAGATAAACCCGTGATATTTTTATTGCTAATAGAAGTGTATGTAAACTTTATAGGAAAATTATAGCGAACTCTCTAATTTGCATAGTTTTTTAGACAAGGGGGTTGGAAGGGGGGTTTTCAAAAAATTTGTGAAGTTACTAGGTAATGTGGGGTATCATATGAAAGGTATTTACTTGCACATTAATAAACAGTTTTTATTTTTCCTTTAGGCCGTATTGTTTTTGAGATATTTACAAAAATGTTAAAAAAATTACCGTTCCCCCCCCCCCTTATCTCCGAAGTTTGCAGAGATAAACCCGTGATACTTTTATACCTAATAGAAGTGTATGTAAACTTTATAGGAAATTTATTACAAACTCTCTACTTAGCATACTTATTTAGAAATCATCGAAAGTGTAAAAATCTACATAAGTTCCGCTATCAGACAAGAGATGGCGCTGTCAAGGTTCTCCAACAAATATAAAATCGCCTTTGTCATAAATTATATTGTATGATGGCACGGAACCCTCGGTGTGCGAGTCCGACTCGCTCTTGCCCGGTTTTATTTTAGGTGTGGAGATCATCTAATGACTTCTCTCGCTCTGGGCGGAGCGGGAGGGCGTGTCAG
This sequence comes from Pasiphila rectangulata, assembly GCA_963082625.1. Taxonomy (NCBI): domain Eukaryota; kingdom Metazoa; phylum Arthropoda; class Insecta; order Lepidoptera; family Geometridae; genus Pasiphila; species Pasiphila rectangulata. The sequence continues at coordinate 24,811,052 of OY720236.1, forward strand.
GCTTTTACTGACTAAAACCACACCTGTGTCCTTCAGTTGCCCCTTGCGTTCTAGGACTAGGTACGGGTTTCCTTTTCAGAAATTCCCCGCGGTCCTAAATGCACATCTGGGTATAGTAGCCTCCTTTTATTTTTCAATGTTAATGTAGTGGGTGCCGTGGGGTGCCGGCAGTAGAATGTTGCTCCTCCCCTCTCGCCTGTGGATGCGGTAAAAAGCTGCCAAGGTATGGCTCCGGAAGATGGGCAGAGCCGTCTTTCCGTGTATAAAGAACCTGCACAACCCCCTGTTGGATACTTGGAGGGGATCCTGTGTCCAGCTGAGGACGTCCTACGGCTGAGATGATGGGGATTATTTATTTATTCATGTGATATATGATGATTGATGAATGTTAACAACTAGTTCAAGGTTGTTAAAGTTGATATTTGTCTTAGGTTCGGATGTGTTCTATACATATGTATATGATAACTTGTAGTTCCGAAAATGTGTTAAGCATTATATCAGTCGTCTGGTTTCCATAGCAGCATTACTTATTTAGTTTGTATGCAGTAGAGGGTTAAGTATGAGGCTGCTCAACTACACCTGTGCTGAACAATAGCGCAAATAGTCATCAACATCATCTCAACTGTAGGATGTCCACTGCTGGACAAAGGCCTCCCTCATGAATCTCCAAGATCATGAGGGGTTGTTGAAAGACGCTGCTGCCTGATGGTGAGGAGAGGAGTAGCAACATTCTAGTGCCGGCACCCAACGGCAGAGCCAAAATGTACTATTTTAGGTTCTGTCGAAATGTGTTGGTCAAATCAAATAATTCTTTATTCAGTGCGGCCGCATGGTCTTTATTGATTGACCTTACAACACAAATTAATAAAGAACACAATTGAATCAGTCCACTTCAGATGACATATGAGTTATGAAAAGAAGCAAACAGAAGAAACTTACAGTTGTTATAGTTATCATTTAACAATTTTCTTTTGTCTGATGTTACGTTTCACGGAGTTGGAGCGGATTCCATCCCAACCAGTCAACCGATAGGGCACTATTTAGAAGCATGTACTCTTTGTACTTCTAAAAATTCTTCCCAAAGCATCTCTCTAACTCAACACCCCAATGCGGGACAAGAGACACTCCCACAGTATCCCCGCGGAAAACTTACTTTCTCATCTTTCTGAACTTAAACCGCCATGTTTTATTAATAGTGCAGTTGACATATTACTGTCCGTTTGTATTTTAACTATTCTCGAATGTAAGAATATTTGCCACCAGACATCAGCCCTATTAAGTTTTACGGGCCTTATTGTTTCCATTACAAACAATTAGAGAGTAACTATACCTCTGGTAAGCATTGATATCTAATCTCGTATTGTCTTGATATGATCTTGTATTGTCCTTTCCTAGTGATAACAATATTAAAGTTCGAGTGTCTACTTTACCGACAACATCAGTAATTAAACATCTCTTGTGTCACTCGAATCAGATCAGAGACTTATTCTCTTGAAGATAATACACAATAAATATATGTATACTCAATGATATTTTTTTGCAGACACACAGACTAGATTAGATGGATCATCCAACAAAGCAATCATGAACAATTCAGTTGTTAACATTTGAACTTGTTATTCATAATAATTATTAAAACGTACTATGAATAATAACCAAATAATATTTACCAGTTTCTAATAGATATTATTCATAGAGTGCATCCAAACTATATAGTTATTTCATCCAATATATTTTTGTGATATGGGTGGTTCTCTGAAATTTGGCTTACTTCTGACCCAATTTTGAAAGTGTTTTTATAAAATAATCAGTAAAGTTTTTATTCTATGCTGTGGGTATAAGATCTAGTTTGCTGCATCTTAAAGGGCCAGTCACTTTACTCAATACTTTAAGAAAAATTCATGATTTTTTGAATACGATGTTATATTTTTTATTATTATATGTATTATATTTTTTACGAACTAAATTAAGATCACAGTTTATCATCATCGGAAAATGATCTGACCACATAATGTCATAACATACCTTAATGTCCATAATTTTGTCCCATGCTGAATGCGTCACTATACAGTGGTCCAGCCATCTCCGCGAGCCATGAGCATCACTAACAAAAGTATATTCACTTGAGTCACTACCTAGCTTCAATAGGTCCGCACAGTACCACGATTGTTCGCTGCAAAAGTTCAATAATTCATTGCTAAATAGTTCCGTAGGATGTGCATTAAAATCACCGAGAATAAACACTGTTTCCACATCACTATTCTCAATTATCGCACTTATTTCACTAAGACATTCCGTAAGCTCGGGCAGATTATCTATTGATTGCGTGGGCATGTAGGCACTGAACACAATAACAAACCGGTTTTCCAACTCGAGCCGCACGGCTGTTAAGCGCGCACTCGTACAGTTAATTACCGATACTGAGTTAAATAAGTTTTTACGCCACAGTATAGCCACTCCTCCATACGGTCTACCACGCAATAAACCTTGCGATGTGTCAACGGCTGATTTTCCAGTATACTCGAAATCAATGTGTATGGTTCCAAGGAATGGTACATCTTGAGGTAGCAGCCAAGTTTCCTGCAGCGCAATGACATCCACTGTGTCACACAGGTGTTTGATGCATGTAACTGACCTTTTCACAGATTTACAATTGAAGGTAACTAACTTGCATAGTGTTGTGGTATCCATTGTTATGGTTTAAAATTGCTCGTTTCTTCCGTGTCGAACCTAAAAGAGGTCACGAATCGGCGGAACGTTATACCGTCAGGCCACAATTTTGCGTCCAAAAATACTTGAAGCTTGCTTTTAGGTACGACAACTTTATAGGCGTCATATTCACGTTCTATTTTTGATCTAATTTTCTCTAGATAAACATCAGTGTTAGTTTTCTGTTGTATGTAGCTGCTTATGTCTTCCAGTTTTGTGCTTTTATCTACATTATTTATAAATAATGCTGCATATAGCTAGCCCTTCTAAAGATCCTGGAAGTCCTAATAATAGCAGTGCACAACCTACATTTTCTAAGAAACACCCACAAAGAGACTCGACACCCTTGTACAGGGCCTTGAAACCGTCTTGTTCTGAGCTACCCCTAGAACACCGACACTGCCTGACTCCAGGAAGGGATGGCGGGTATTATGTATCGTCTACACATAAACCATCGCCCATGTCACCTAAAAAATCATTTGCCCAGCTAGCAGGTGAAAAAGGAAACTGGCGTGATAAGCAACCCAGTAATGAGTGGAAATTAGTACAAAATAGAAGATATCGTAATAGAATAGTGGCTGAAAAAGGCCTAGCCACCGTCGAGCCAGAAGTTAAATTCAAAGCGGCAGCTTTAAAAGGATTCCTATAGGACGACTGTCAAGGTTATCTAGGTTCAGGTTAGGTACATCTCTTCTATTACCCACTTTTTTCAATACAAAATTGTTCACAATAGAAGCGGTCTTTACGTTATCCACTTCGTTTCTCAGGTTTAGTAAATCATCATTTGTTGCGTAATTTTGTTTAATATTTATCACTTCCTTTTGTAAAAGAAGGATATCTTTGAGAAGCTTTGTGACATCGACGTGATCAAATGAAACTGGGGGTAGTTTGTTGAGGTTTTTTACAACAAATGCAGGAAGCTCGTCTGGATCGATTTCCTGGAAAGTACTTATGATGTCTTCCAGGTCACGCACCGATTTCCCTTCCCTTTTTCTTTGTGTTTTCTTCTTGGTCGATTTGACACAATCGAACAGCAAATTCTTCGCCGCGGTGATATCATCGGCCGTAAAAGCACTTGAGCATATTTGTATCAAGCTAACTGCATCCATAACATCCAACTTATTTTGGATGAAAGCCAAAACTTCACATATCACTATTTTACAGCTATCACATTTGACCGCCATTTTATTTTTTTCACAAAACAATTAACTCGTAGCGACATCAACGTGTGCGTCACTGAGGTCGCGACGGGGTACGATTTATAATATTAGTGAGATTGTTGCTAACACCAAGTACCAAATTTTGGAGAACCACCTATATATAATTATAAATATATATATGAATATTTATCATATCTATTTTACACTATTTCCATACCTACAGCTAATTTTAAGTTGTATCTTTTATAATAAAATTGAATGTTACAAAGCCGTAATGATTTTGGTGAAAACTTTAACCCTTTTTGTGCAACAATTTCAGTGTACATCAATTATTTATTTATTAAGAGGCATCTAACAAGAAAATCACTTATATGATGAGTTAATAATAGGTAATATGTTGGTTGTTTATTTAATGACAGTATTAGATCAAGTTAGGTTCCAACTTGGTGTCATTGCTAAGTAAAGGCTAGAATAGATAAGTTGTGTCACGGAGCTTTCCAAGTATGCAGAGTGGTGCATTATTTGCACAATATATTGGTTGTCTTTTTTAAACTTTCGCGATCACAACACATTATTAACATACATATAACCGGGTTCCGACTCCCTGACTCAGACTCCAGACTCAGGACCTAATCACTGGATTGAATTACACAACCCAAAAATCCTAGCCAACGAGAGGCACTATTATAAGAGAATGGTTCGGGAAGCGATTGAGATTAAGAAGCATCCTAATTTCAATCATGAAGACGGTTTCAGACTCTCTGCCTCATGGAATCCTGTGATAGCAAAGTGTACTCGGCGTGAAAAATCAACTCAGTATGTGGATACAGTCAGTGTAGTGTGCTAATAATTTTTATGAAGATCAAGTGAGGGTAGTTCAACAAACGCCTTCGCTTTGCTGCGGTACCTCCATCACATCAGTCTTCCCAGGACCATGCTTGGTGCAATCCAAGGGAAACGTCGGGAAATAATAAAGGTAATTTACGCGATAAATACCCGGTTATATGTATGTTAATAATATATTGGTTGCTTCTCTCTTGAATCTGTTCCCACTTTAATAACTACCCTACCCTAAAAATGTACAAGAAAATACGGTAAAAATTCACTCAGTAGTACCTTCACTGACGAATCTCATACAATTTTCCTTTAACAACGTAATGAATTAATAAAATATACATAGCGTACTTACAAAAGATCGACTATTTTTGAAGGTTTACTCCATACATGACCCAAGAATAAGGTCACGTGTCAATAATTTGTATTTACCCAAGGACTTTTCCTATAGGCTTTTGTAGAAAATGCATCCTTAAGTTAAAATTTAACTCATGATACTGAAATGCTTTCAAGGGGGCACCAAAATATGCAAAACACATGCTCAATTTTGTTGTGACTGAAATGTTTCAATAAGAAGTAGCTGAATCACGTACCTGCACAGCATTTGTCATGAGCGGATGGAACTCGGGAGCCTCAGGATTTAGAACAGAATTCATGTTGTAAGTAGTATACTACAACAAAAATAAATATACGCCTCTAAAGGCGTGAGCAGTGAACGACCACAGGCAATGATGGATGATGTACCAAAACGAATGCGAGTAGCGTAGCGGACATGACAGTTGACGGACTGCTGAGATGAGAAAAAAAAAGAAATGTCAATGGCGCTGTGGCGCATTCTATTGGCTTATGGCAGGCGCTATTCCAACTTAGTCTAGAGTACGCAATGATAGTACCACGGTACAAAATAGCTTGTACCTTTTGCTTCTGATTCATTTCATATTTTAATTTTTGAAGTGATAACTTCTTTTGGGAGGGTAAACCGCTTCGCCGCTTCGTTATGTAACGCGTTACGGCGACAGTCTGTCTGGTTTCCCTTTCTTTCACGCATACGGCAGCGGCAGCGGTAGGTCTCTCACTAACCCGAGACGCTGAGCGAGACGCACATGCTTATTTTTTAACCTGTTTCGTTAAAAAAAGGAAAAAACCTAACAGCCCGATCAGTGGCATTGATAAATTCACATTTTGACTTATGACTTTGATATTTGAACTGAAAGGAACAAGAAGAATTTTATTAATGTCTTGTCTGAATTTAACCTTTTTTGTGTTCTTTTACATTTTGCTCACCCCATTGTTTTATTTTAAGTCATTATTCAAAGGTTTTATTGTTATAAATCTTGTCGAATAAACAGACGTTGGCAGTGGTGGAATATCTTTCCTGCCTGTCACACACGCCATTAATAAAATAAGAAGAAGAAGAATTTTATTTTTGTAAACAGCAGGGTGCAGTAATTTCTCCTGGTCGAAAGTTGGGTGGCTGGGGTGGTGAAAATCGGAAGACGTACTTTGAGGGTGGGAAATTGCGTGAGGGTGTGGTAGAAAACAGTTGGTGCCTTTTGCGATTGCGCAGTATTGAGTACAGTTCCGACTTCGCTTCGGAAGAAGCTCGGATGGTCGACGTTTCCAGCGAGTGTGTGAAGGACGGGGGAATTCAAGGGATGAAGCACTTACGTGGTAAATCTTGTCGATATTTTGTGGGAGAGGCGCGGGCACCGATATTCGTCCATGTTTATCGTGTCATGTCGCTTTCCGTAACTTGTGTTCCTAATAGATGTGTCACATGAATCTACTGAAAATACCTTGTTCATTTTGGTCATGACTTTAGAAGATCCATTCTACGTTGTCAAAGAGTAAGTGTTAGCTTATGAGCCTGTAGTCCTCATTACTGATGTTTAGGGCCTTTCATGACATACCTCACCTTCATTTGGTGGTTTATAAAAACAAACCCTTGAACTAGAATCAATAGCAATTTCAACAGGTTTTGTATACATAAACTAAAATCAAGTGGTATTATGCCAGTATATAAATAGAATATGAAGTGAAGTGATGGAAAATAAATTAGTAAAATAACAAACTTACAATAATTGATTTTACTGTTGGGCACCCATATAAATAAAAACTCCAATATGTTTGTTATTTCATAAAGTACAATGGACATTATTTTCAAAAACTAATTTGATGTACAAATTCTTTATACTGCTGTAGCTTATAACATCAAAAAGTTAAAAAAAATCCATGTATGTAAAGTAAAAAAAACTGATTGTGAGTATGTGACTGAGTGTGAATCTTGCATTGTATCAAGATATTCACTCTTACAGACAAACATAAGTCTGTTGGCGATATTGTTGTTTTTTTGTATGAAACAGGTTCATACAGTTCAAAAATTGTATTGTTCAAATAAGATATTGAAACTTTTACTAACATAGCATATCTTTTACCTTTCACTCCCATTACATGTTAATATTAGCAGCTATTTAATGGCTATACCCATGACTTTGTTTATGTGTGTCTAATAAATACTTTTAATTTCATTTCATTTCAAATGAGAGTGTTAGCTGTGGATCAAAGTGAATTGAAGGATTGGAATGAGGGCTGAGGATGATTGGCTTGTTAATGTGAATCATCCCCTAATTCTGCTGAATTGAGTTATTATTTCTTGTTCTACAGTGAGGTCTTCAAGGCCCTAAACAAGACCCGTGGCCTCTATCTTCGCTGGCAGGAGATATCCAAGGCACCAGTGGCCCCAACCAGTCCGGAGGTGGAGTGGACCTCCACAGAGCTGAGGAACGCACTCCGCAGTATTGAATGGGACCTTGAAGATTTAGAGGACACTATCAATATCCTTTGCAATTTGTACAAACTACTTATATTTTGTTTTTCACAAATTGTTAGTGCTGTTGCTGCATGTGATGAAGATGAGCCCAGTGCAGCTTAGATAGGGATGTGCCAGTGATCCTGAAAGATGATGATCAGTTTGAAGACTGTATAGCAGCGGTGGCCAACCGGTCGATCTCGATCGACCGGTCGATCGCGACTATAGGTCCAGTCAATCGTGGCAAGGCAAATATTATAAATAAGTAGACCAGACTGCGCAACGTAATTACTATCTACTACACTGTAGTAGATAGTAATTACGATTTTTTTTTGAAATTTGAAAAATGATACAAGATGATGCTGTAGTAACTACAGCATCATCTTGTATAAACACTAAACTATGCTGTTTCATTTAATATTCCAAGAACTATGAAAGTTGTAGATCGCACAGGGTTTCGTTCGTAAACAGTAGATCTTATGTCTAATCAAGTTGGCTACCCCTGCTGTATAGAGTCTATGTCTGTTAGGCCAGGCTCTGTCATGTCAATGCATTAAATAAGAACATTGTTAGAAGTGACACAGTACGACCTAGAGGCAGACCACCCACCCATTGGTCCAATGATATTATTAGTTATTTTTCGAGTCAGTGGAAGAGAGTCGCAAGGGACTGTAAACAATGGCGCATTAAAGAGGAGGCTTATACTGAGCAATGGGCGCAAACAGGCTGAAATGATGATGATGATTAATTATAAGTCATATCCTTTACATTGTTTACTCCAAGTCCCTGCAGAAAAGAAATATAGAAAAACATAGCAGCAAATACATATGGCCGTTGGATGCTGGCAGTAAAATGTTGCCTCTCCTCTCTTGCCTGTAGATGTCTTGTTCTTGTCTGTAGGAATCTGCCGAAAGATACCTCTGGAAAATTTACAGCAAATCTTTTGTTGTAACAACATCCAGTACAATCCTTGTGAAACCGCCTGCCAAGGGTGGTGAGTATGGCAACAACCCCTCATGATCTCATTGTAGGTTCATAAGGGAGGCCTATGTCCAGCAGTGGACATCCTACGGCTGAGATGGTGGATGCTGGACATAGTTAATAGAATGGGCATAGTCAGATGTTAACAAAGTTCTTTAAAAGCTGGTGACACTAATATATGATGAATAATTCATGGAACAATTATTGTTCTTTCACATGTGATTTCCTTTACTTCTACTGCAAGCATTGTCGAAAAGAACTCCAATAAGTTCAAGATAGACAACAGAGAGATTAGCGACCGGAGGACCTTCATTGAAGCTACTAAGCAAGAAGTAAAGGTAAACCATACTGTTTTTTCTGCAGCGGGAATCAAACCCAATCTGTGTTAGAGTTAGTTCTTGCACCACAATTCCTAACTAAGCATTGAGATGGATAATATTGGCCTGATCATCCCATTGTTGAACTAAAGCTTTGTCTCTTATTCCATTTCCTCACGCGTCAAAGCGAAGCAACGCACATACTACACTCCTTCATAATTAACTTTTACAATTCTCATGTAGTTTTTACAGTAAAAATATATTTATGACTCCTATAGAGGTTACAAAAGTAGACAGATGCACATTCATGGTGTAATATTGTTGACCTGCTGGTTATGAGCTAACATTCTACTGCCGTGGGGTGCCGGCAGTAGAATTAAACCCTCTCATGCCCGTGGATGCCGTAAGAGCCTGCTAAGGGATACCTCCGGAAGGGCAGCGGCGTCTTTCCGTGCATCAACATCCCGTACTGCGCTCGCCAACTCGCCTGCCTTCAGTAGTGGACGTTTTACGGCTGAAATAATGATGATAATACAAAAGTATTTCAAATTAATCAATTTCATAAATTTAATACCGCTTACACCACGTACCTAACTCGTTCTCGTCTCGCGGCCCTCAGAGTCGGCTACGAACGGTGCTCATGAAGAAGGGCCTCTAAGAAAGAAAGAAAGAAAATGCTTTATTCCACACCTTAAAACATACAAGTACAAAATAAAAAAACTAAAGAAACACTAATCATGTGACAATCGGCGGACTTATCGCTTATGAGCGATCTCTACCGGACAACCTTGGGATGGATTGGATTGTTATATGCAACATGGGGTTCTATAGATGCAAGATGTACATACGGTAATAGTAATTGAAAATATTATAGCTTACATAATTATATACATACATAGGTAAAATAAATAAAATAATTGTAATACTTAATGGCCTCTATATACGAAACGTCAGCAAGATGATAATAAGTTAGGTACGTGGTGTAGCTGTATTATGTTTATTAAGTGACGTCAAGCCACGATCATTTCAATTCAAATTTATCTATCATCATCATTATTTCAGCCATAAAACGTCCACTGATGAACACAGGCCTCCCTCATGGATCTCCATGAGAGGTAGTTGCCATACTCACCACGCTTGGCAGGCGGGTTGGTGAGCGCAGTATGGGATGTTGATACACGGATAGACGCTGACGTTGCTGCCTATCTTCCGGAGGTATCCCTTAGCAGGCCATGGGCATGAGAGGAGGGGTATCATTTTACTGTCGGCACCCCACGGCAATTGTAATGCTTAATGGTCTACGAAACGTCAGCAAGATGATGATAAGTTAGGTACGTGGTGTAAGCCGTGTTATATTTATTAAGTGACGTCAAGCCACGATACTTTAAACTCAAATTAATCTATATTCAATTATTTGTACAGGTTATGAAAGGTAAGATGAGCCTGAACAGGAACCGCGACAACGACGGCACAGCGCGCGAGCCGCTGCTCGGGGACGCGTCGCCCGTGCACTTCGGCAACCCGTGGACCTCCACCCCCAAGTACACCAAGTACTCCAAGCTGGCGAGCCAGACGGACAGCCCGAGCCGCTTCGACTCGTGCGACGGCGACCTGATGTCGGTGCGGGACAAGATACTTGGGAATCAGAATGATCAGCTGCAGGTGATATACAAATACAATTGTTACTGCTAGACGTTATACGACCGTGGGGTGAAACCAGTTGAATGTAAGAATAAGAATAATAAAATATTTATTTACGACTCATAAGTACACAGGTAAATTAAAATTATGTAATTTAAACATAATAAAAATCTTATGAGACATAAACTGGCCACCAACTCAGCACACGCCGTGAGAACACGCCACTGATTTTCAGTGGCGCCATATTTGCCCCACAAGGCGCAACACCGACCACAGCAAAGACATCGAAGGTAATAAGACATAGGTATTAAACAATTTACATATGTATGATGAATAATCTACTAAACACAAAAACAAAAAGTAACATAATCTTAACTTAAGTACTATATATGTATATATTTTAATACAGTTTCAAATACAAACCTAAAAACGACCGCTTTTGAAATGGATCTCTGAGAATTTAACAAGTGTTTTTTTAATTTGGTTTTAAAAGAAATCAAACTAATGTGTCCCTCTCTTGTCCGTGGATGCAGTATGTATCTAATAAGAGAAACCTCCCACTGCCACTGCACCTTGCTAATTCGTTGAGCTATGGCGGCAACTGTAGTCCCACTGTTTTTAGCAACATCGTCGCAAGTAGTAAGAGCAATCCGCAGGCTGGTTAGGTATCCCGCGACAGGTTTGCAACAGGCGTGAATCTCGCAATCATCACTGTCGAACGTCAGTTCTGTATTAGTTACCAGCAAGTCATTTACGCCTGTTGCAAACCTGTCGCGGGATACGTTATAGTTTATACGTATCCAGACTTCCATACGTACATCAAATTATCCAAACTGTGGAAACAGACTGACAGTCCGAACATATTCGACTCGTGTGACAGCGATGTGACTTCGGTGCGCGACAAGAAGTTCAGAAATTCATTCAATTTTATTTGAATACTTTGTAATTACAAAACTAGATACTGGTAAATGGTCAGCTGCAGGTAATGTACGTCATCAGCCTGTGTCAGTGACATGTGGAACCTGTAGAACTACTTACTGAACCAATACTTCATCATTCATCATTATTTCAGCCGTAGGACTTCCACTGCTGGACAAAGGCCTCCCTCATTGATCTCCAAGTACTGCGGTTGGAAGCCGTCTGCATCCACCGCCGACCAGCAGTTCTCACCAAGTCGTCTGCCCATCTTGTAGGTGGACGTCCTACGCTGCGCTTGCCGATCCGTGGCCTCCATTCGAGAACTTTGCTGCCCCATCGGCCATCTGTCCTGCGCGCTATGTGGCCTGCCCATTGCCACTTCAACGTGCTAATCCGTTTGGCTATGTCGGTGACCCGAGTTCTTCTACGTATCTCCTCATTTCTGATTCGATCCCGTAGTGAAACCCCGAGCATAGCCCTCTCCATAGCTCGTTGAGCGACTCTGAGCTTGTTTAGAACTACTTACTGAACCGATTTTGAAAACTTACAAATAGAAAGTCGCATTATTTGTGATTGTCATAGGCTATTTACCCACAAAATTAAAAGACTCGTGGTGGTCAGATTTTTACCGCCCAACGCACTGGTCAGCTAGTTATTAATAAATCGTTACATCCAGCATAAAAGAAACGTTCATCAATGCGTTCCACAGCACCTGACTGACACTTACCCAGATAACGCCTATCTGAGATCTGGGAAGGATATAAAAACTCATGTACTCAAACTGTAACACATATGAATCTCCGTTTTCAGGTGATCAGTGAATCGGTGGGGTCTCTGAAGACGGTCTCGAAGCAGATTGGCATCGAGCTGGACGAACAGGCTGTGTAAGTGTTATATTGAATATCCCGCCAATATTATAAAGCCGAAAGTTTGTTTGTAGGTTTATTTATTTATTTATTTATTCAAATTGCTCTATGGGCTTACAGATTAATCCAAGGCGCCCAGACACTTTAACATAAATATACAATAGAAAAAAATACATAGCAAACTTAATGAAAACGAATTAACAATAAATATTACATTGATGTCAAAAATTGTCAAGATACAAGTTTGTTACCTCTTCACGCAAAAACTACTTCATCATCATCATATCAGCCGTAGGACGGCCACTGCTGGACAAAGGCGTCCCTCATTAATATCCAGGTACTGCGGTTGGAAGCGGCCTGCATCCAACGCTGACCTGCGGTTCTCATCAAGTCGTCTGCCCATCTTGTAGGTGGACGTCCTACGCTGCGCTTGCCGGTCCGTGGCCTCCATTCGAGAACTTACGGCCCCATCGGCCATCTGTTCTGCGCGCTGTATAGCCTACCCATTGCCACTTCAACGTGCTAATCCGTTTGGATATATCGGTGACCCGAGTTCTCCGACATATCTCCTCATTTCTGATTCGATCCCGTAGAGAAACCCCGAGCATAGCCCTCTCCATAGCTTGTTGAGCGACTCTAAGAGTTTCTCTCTTTAAGAGTACTTAAATTATTGTATTTGCAGGATGTTGGACGACCTTAACACTGAGCTGGAGAATGCAGACTCCAAACTGGACTCCACAATCAAGAAGGTTGCGAAGGCGCTACATATGAATAGCGGTGAGAACATTACTGTATTATTATTTACCGTCGTGGGGTGCCGGCAGCATACATGAAATGGTAACATTCTGCTGCCGACACGGTAAAATAAAAGAAGTATAAGTCATTGGTTATAAATAGTGTTTTCGACTAGTGTATTCATTTTTTTCATTCATTTCACCCGTAAAACGTCCACTACTGAACACAGGCCTCCCTCATGGATATCCTTGAGAGGTAGTTCCCATACTCACTACGTTTAGCAGGCGCAGTACGGCATGTTGATACATAGAACGACGCTGCTGCCCATCTTCCGGAGGTATCCCTTAGCAGGCTCTCACTGCATCCATTGGTATGAGAGGAGGGGTAACATTCTACCCCCGGCTACCCACGCCGTGGATTACGTAGTGTTTGTTATAACGTGGAAGCTTATTCTTGAAAAATCGAAACTTGTCGGAATAAGCTTGACGTTATAATACTACGCGAGTAATTCTTGTATTTTACAAAATGAATAGTTCACGTCACGTTAATTTTGGAAATGATTAAGTCTTGTTTCATTTCAGATCGACGCCAGTGGGCAGCCATCGGGGTGCTGATCGGGCTATTATTTGTGACGGTCATTCTGTTCGTTATCCTCTAAACGGAGATGCATGAAGAATATGGTCCACTGAAGCGCCTGTAAACTAGCTTGAAAACTAAACGTAGCCAAACGCTAGGGTTCACTACTTCCAGTAGAGTTGAGGTAGAGATGGGAAGAGGGATGTTCCGTATCTTTTGCGCTATGATAATAGCTGAAACACGCTGAGTTATCTGGGGCCTTGTTTCTGAACGTGGAATTCAAGTGTTTTTTTACTAAACCTAACAGATGGAGCTGGCATGTGGACAAAGCAAGATTTTTGATTAATAACACTTGCTGTCATATTATTAACACATATTTAACCGGGTATTTATCGCGTTATTTACCGGTTAAATATGTGTTAATAATGTGTCGTGATCGCGTAAGTTTAAAAGACTACTTGCTGTCATTATCAAATTTTGTTTTCTACCAGTATAAAAAAAACTAACGCCATCTATAAGGTTCGAGGGAACTAGAGTAAAGATGACCTGTATATTACCATAGTAACTTTCGCGACATTCATATTAATTGACGGGGTTCATAAATACGTACTTGCTTTTGTTGGTGGAGGCACCAACTGGTACGACCCCCATCGAGGGCCTTCTTCAGGGTGGGCCCAATTTTACGACGACCTCTGTAGCCTAGTTGGCGCACGCGGCTGCAGTGGTTGTGGGCTCGATTCCTTGCAGTTCGCTTGCATATCTGCAGATATTTGTCTCGTGTCTGGCTGTTTTCTATGTATGATAAACTATGTATTTACAAAAAATATGCACAAGCTTTGCTTACTATAAATTATATGTATGGGGCCATAATATTATGGATGTTGATATTTCGGAGGCACTTGTTATATTGATGGTGATTTTCGGACAATCGATTTCGACGACGAAATGGGCACCCGTAAATACCAATTGCCGCTGGCGCTGTATAAATCATCCATCATTGTTAAGGCTAATTTCCTCCGCATTGTAATTCTTAAATTGATAAACGTCTTCATTTTGTAAAGTACGGGGATTATCTTCTTAGTTTGGGGCTAGTTGGTGCTGTGTGGAAGGTCCGATCTCCGGCGTTATTCGTTTTGCCTTGCCGCCTTGTGGCACGAACAGGATGTATGGAACCGAATGCAGCGTAAATTACGCGACTCAAAAATGTATGCTCCGTAGGCTGACCTAGGTGAGAATGAGAAATGAGAAGAAGAAAATGAAAAAGAAGCAAATGAGAGTTAGAGATATGTAGATTTAGATTTAACGTTGTGGAGTATTCAATTCGGGGCCTAGGTTATGAGGGATTGAGATGTTGTAAGTGGCTGAAGAGAATGATGAAAGCTGAAGGGATAAAATGGTATATGTAAAATACGATCGAAGTGAGTAATAGTAGTGTAGTACAACATCAATTGTATCACAGCGTCCAAGGTAGCCAACACGATCCCACTTACAGAAATTCAAATATATATATATATACGTTCTCAGACTATCCATAAAGATAAATCTAAGACAGAGCGCGCACTAGTAACTTTTAAGGATAAAGATAAAAATAAGTTTATTTTGTTACCAAGCGTAAAGTACACACAAACAATTCGAAGGTACATGAAATCAAACAAAAAACAATTAGTAGATACTTAAAAATATGGTAACAAAAATGTCCACCACTCAGCAAATGCTTTTGTTACCGTGACAAAAAGTTTTCGTCACTGTCACATATAAATTCTCTAAATTGTCACGTAACCAAATGTTCACCTTTATTAGGGACGATGCACGCGGCGACAGTGACGCAACAGTCAAACAGAGCGCGCACTAAGTAACTTTTGTTACCGTGACAAAATGTTTTCCTCACTGTTATGTTATGAAATCTAGTAGTGGACGTCTTACGGATGAGATGGTGGTCAACCATCTGTTGCCAATAAGATAAGCTCTGCTTATTCTGGGGCGAGATGATGCAGCGTGAAATGTCCAACATTATTTATTTATTATTTATCTATTCATCATCATCATCGTCATTTCAGCCGTAAAACGTCCACTACTAAACACAGGCCTTCCCTCATGAAGCTCCATGAGGGTTTGTTGCCACGCTTGGCAGGCGGGTTGGCGAGCGCAGTACAGGATGTTAATACACGGAAAGGCGCTGCTGCCCATATCCGGAGGATTTATCTATTCATAAATTAATTCACTCTATTTGTATAGTTTGTAATTACAAAACATAATATTTATATCCTTTTTTTTATCTACAGCTCCGCTTCAGAGGACAGACAGTTATACAGTTAAATTGTATATTAAGGAACAGATAAACTTAGCGAAATGCTATTCAATAACAGTAAGTTTTACGGATTCCGTTGTAATTCGTTGATTATATTAAGGAAAACGAACAGATTATCACTGAATTTAAAGTGGAGCATATAGTAAGTCAGTACACTTGTACAAAAAAGAATAACCTCACGTTCACACCATAAGGGGCCACCCATAAATTACCTCACGAATTTGATAATTATTTCTAAAATGTCAACTGTGACAAGTCACTGTTGGTCACATTTATGAGACTCCCTCTTCCTTGTGTGACGTCACATATTTTGCAATTTCAAATTTAGAAATTGCGAAATAAAACAAAAAATGGTTTTATTTTCAGTTGAATATGTTTTCTGAACGTGGCTTCACGAATTATAGGAACCCTCCCACCCCTTGTCACATAATGTTCCATGATGTCACACTTTGTCGTTGGGAGGGTCTCCCCTTAACGTGTGTTTATAGATCCCCTAGTAAGTCAGTCGAACGTCTTCGCATGGCTTTAACATCTAAGATAATTAAATACAGCGTCAGCAACTGATATTCACGCTTAAGAGTCGCTGATGTGCCTGAGATACCATATAAGAGTGATTCGTATAGCCCAGCACCTATTTTAGCTTGGCCAATTATATTTAGAATAAAGAACAGGTCAATACGTCTCAATAAGCCGCGATGTTCCCCTTCACCGCTATGCATTTCTGCCGCACAAAAGATAACCACAGTAAGTACAATTTTTTGCGGTATTGATTTATATATTATATTACTCAATACCGCAGAAAATTGTACTTACTGTGGTTATCTTTTGTGCGGCAGAGCTACGTCCATTTCCATTTTTCACGCCGCCGCGGAGTTTGAAATAGATTACAATTTTTTGCGGTATTGAGTTATATATTATATAACTTAATACCGCAAAAAATTGTACTTACTGTGGTTATCTTTTGTGCGGCAGATTTGTTACGTTACTTTGTTTCGTTAATACCACAGTAAGTCAGTCAACATTTATTACTTCGCATGGGAGATGATTTAAAACACTCGCTCATATTTACGGCAATTTTTGAACATCACCTTGTAAACCAGTGACTGTACATCCGCCTTTTATTTACAGCCATGTAGTTGACAGTATTAGAACAGATAAACGTAGCCAAATGTAAGTTGTCCAGTTTCTGTTCTGAATGTTCAGTTGTGTTAAATATCGTCAAATTAGATAATAGTTACGTACATTTAAAAAAGGTGGACGGATATGTCAACAAATTTAAAGTGAAGCATACACTAGTAATTCAGTTCAGTCATTATTTCATCGCAAAACAGAAGATTGCCATGCGCATTCGCTTTCATGGTACAAGCTTTGCTTAGTTTGGCGCTAGGAGGTACTGTTTGTAATAATGTCCTTACATTATTAATGTATCGCCAATTTGGGTTAGTGGAATCCGGTGCACCTTTTTTGAAATGTCCATGTAAGCAGGACATTCTAAAATATTGCCTAATACTGCAATAGTCTAATGAGTGTTGATACTGCACAGTGATTTTAATGTTGTCCGGTACGCCTTAGCTCGATACGGGCATTGTTAGAAGCTCCGAATCTGAAAGCCAAATTCTATAAGTGCTTACAACGTTGCCTTAGTTTATATCGAATGTATTTATAGGTTTGTCGGGTCCTCTATGTTGTTCCTTTAGCACACCGATGGCAATTGAAATGATTGGCTTGCGCCCGAATACTGAAACACTATAAAATGGTACGCGTACTACATACATTTTTAGGTTATAGCACTATAAATTGGCGGTTTATGCCTGTTTTAATGAACATTGGTGTCTACAGTGGAAAGGTTAAGTTTGGTGTCTACAGTAGAAAGGTTAAGAAAACTGTACCCGAAATTTAGAGTTAATAATACAAAAATCCGTTGAAATTGGCGTTCACGAAGTAAAGTCGACTTTTTTTCGGCGGTGAGTGAGTTAACTGTTTACTCGCTTAAGATAATCTGATTCTCTTCTGAACAGGTGGTGTTTCAGTATTGTGGCAGTATTATACATAAATATTATTTGTACGTATCACATTTTAACATTGTGAGTTTAATTAATAAGTACAAACAGATAACTATCAGAGCGTTAAAGGATCACTATAAACAGACCCGTATAAAGTTAGAGTGTATATTCTTCCCATTTGATCTCAGAAGGGAATAACTTCAATTACACGAGAATCTATACCAGTAGGACATGCTGCGCCGACCCCAGACATTGTGGAATAAGTGCAAGGGAGTATCTGAACCAGTTGAGTGGGATTCTAATGTATTCGTTATACAAAAGTCCTTACATATACGAAGGTTAAGTACATAGTAACACTAAGTGTGTGCCAAAAGTTGCCTTAATCACCACCTAGCAAAATGCAATTGATTTCCACTGAGTTGAGTTAATGAACGAATCACAACGCTCGAAGGGCTACACGAGGAAACGCGCATTGTGATTGGTCAACGAAGCCCCGTTCAGACTCAGTGGAGCGGGGTACGCTGGCTTTCTGCACTGGTTAAGATTGGTATTCTCGTGTGACTGAAGCGTCATGTTAAGATAATCTCTTATATTTTCTTATTGGAATCAGAATAGCTTGTAAGACATTCACGTAACATCATATAAACCAATAAATAATTAAACGAGACGTTAGAAATAAAATATAAGTAGTGCATATTCACTGTCATAATATTCCTATGTTCTTAACAGGACTTAATTATTCGTTTTGTAAATACAAGAATATATTACCAATTAAATTTAAACTTGTCTATACTAGATTCGACGTTATAAAATGAACAGCTACGCTCACGTTTGGTTTTGAAAGTGAAATAGAAATATGTCTTTGGACCATTTGACTTTGACAAAGTGTAATAGAAAAATGCCATTGACCAGTCATGACTTTCCCCCACCTCCGTTATTCCTTCTATATTCCATAATACAGGACTATGACTGTAGTTGCATCGAGATAGTTCTTCCAATAGTTAAAGATTAGAGTTCATTCTAAGATTGTACCTACCTACATTTTTTGGTCAATTTTTAATAGGCTGTTGTGTCTTCTCTATCTCATATCGCACCTCCAGTCGTAGACTGACTCAATCCAAAATTCATGTTTTTTGGGAAATGAAGAAAACGTGTTTCGGTCCTTGACAGTTTTTGATAAATCACACTATAACTTGACTATAAATGAAACAGAGAGCTATTACAGTTTATTTATTACGGTTTCTGATTTACTAGGCGAGAGTCGTTCTGTATACCTACTTAACTTAATTCACCCAAATTTTGAATTGAGTCAGTCTACGACTGGAGGTGCGATATGTGATCGGAAAGGGTCGGCCCTTAACTCCGATAAGCTCCGGTTTATCCGCTAAACCTTTTGACAAGTCATAATGTAAAACTGGTATATATATATATATACCTCTACTAAAAACCACGTATGAAAACTGATGTTATCTTTTAAAAATAAAACTGTTACGGAGAATGTTTCTCCCTAACTCCATAGTGACATAGAAGAAATTGTGAAGAGTGTCACTGGAATTCCTAATTTTCTCACAAAATTATTGTGTCAGTAAAAACAGAAAGGGTTAACTACGGAACTTAACAGATGGCGTTTTCAGTAAAAAAAAAGGTGTTTTCTACTAAACTTATCAGTCGGAGCGGAGCTGGCAAGCGGAGGAAGCAAGTTTGTGATTAACCACAATGGCTGTCATTGTCAGATTGTGTTTCACCAGTATATGGATACTAACGCCATCTTTTAGGTTCGAGGGCATTATTTTTGAAGTTTTTACTTTTAATGAAAACAGCCCTTTTAGCGATATAATCATGAGATCTGTCATTGTTAGTTAAATTTTCTACCAGAGACGCTAATGCGTGGATTTTTCAGACAGGGAAAATGTTGTAAAATTTTAATAAAATATATTTTAAAATGATTAAATAACTTGACACTGGCGAAATTGTGTAAAACCAAACACACAAAGCCATAAAATAAAAAGACAAGACAAACACAAGAGACGCTAATGCCATCTAGGTTTAACGAAATTATTTTTGACGTATTTTATAATATCGCTTCATGGGTAGGTACTAGGATTGTTTATTCGTTTGCTTTAATTACCTCCATGGGTGTCAAATAGACGATAGATAATTAACTTACTAGTTATTTGCCTGTTATAGATTGACCAAAAAGTCTGGCAGAGACCCCTAGTGGTAAACAGTTTACAGAAACGAATATTATATAGATTACATATGTATTATGTAGCTTGTAATAGTCAGATGTTTGTTGCACTGTTTAACTTAAGTTATTACCAATAAGGCCTCACTCATAATTCGATTTTAGCCTAGTCGCATAATAAAAGTCCAAATACTACTTAACAATTTAAAAAAACGTATGATACTGATACCTTGATCGATTTTTTGTCATATTTAAATTGTAAACTATTAAATTATTAAATCTTAAATTATAGTTGTTGCTTATCATTTATATGTAAGTTGTAAGAGTTGTATATTATTTTATATATTGACTATGAGGTATATTTTGTATATTTTAATATGTTAACTAGTAGGCTTTAATTGGGATATGACCAAGGCTCCTTGTTTTTTATGATCAAATTATATGATTAAATTCAATTGAGTTAGTATATTATGGTATCTTAATGTTTCTAGGGTATCGAGTCCGACACAAAACTCTTTATTTAATCGTTGCCTAATTAATACCTATTTATTGTCATTACCATTAGTTAATTTTATCGTTTAGGTACTGAAGTAAATATGTGATAATGATCAACTTTTTTATTTCATTTCCCTATCTAAAGCAAAGCCTAGCTTAGTGTCATGTTGGATAATCGACACCGTATGTAAGTACTAACATAAATACAGTGTAGGTACAGTCAGCATCAATTATTTAATATACTATTATAATATCAGTGTCCAGCGAAGCTAAAACGATCTCACTTAGGTACAGAAATTCAATATGTTTACGTTCTCAGACTATTCATATTAGTAGTATTTTCCAGAGTTAGTAAATGGTAGTAGTACCTAGTTACGTAAGTAAAAATAAATCATGTCTATGATAGAAGCGCCTAGGACAGTTCAGTGGTGGCGCGGATTAGGACGCCTATTCTAGGAGTATGAGGGATCTTTCAGGACGTTTATTTATTTATTTATTTAATAGGACATCCAACACAGGGTTACACATAATATACATAATACTAAGGACTAAATGTTAATAGCCTGGTGCTCCCGTAATTACAGGATGTCACAGCATGTACAAAGTTAGAGCGACAACTGATAAAAAGTATTATTTTTTAAACAGTATTTAAAGCATATAAGAAAAATTGTGACATAAACTTTACCTAAGTTAATAAAATTTTAAACAGTATATAAAGCAAGTATGAAAAATTATAACATAAACTTTAGGTTCATTATGAACAATCATTGAAGTTAGTAGGTTAGAAAACATTTTAATTAAAATTAATAGTAAAGAAAGAAACACAATGACAATATGTTGAGTTGGTACGTAAATATTTAAAAAATAAGTAACTTTTAATGTTTATGGTATCATTTATGCATTTATACTTCCATGATCTTTAATAGTTGTTTTATGAAGCTATGCACTGAATCTGAGATGTCTAGATCACTAGGTTTTGACAACATATTGTATTGCCTACAAAGCCGCGACATGTTGACCAAGATTCGTTCTAGAGTAGGGTACGTTAAAAAAATTGTAAGCCCGTATTCTTGGTAGTCTAGCTGGTGCAGAAATAAGAATTAAGTTGGTGAGTTCCATGCAGTCTATA
This sequence comes from Pasiphila rectangulata, assembly GCA_963082625.1. Lineage (NCBI taxonomy): Eukaryota > Metazoa > Arthropoda > Insecta > Lepidoptera > Geometridae > Pasiphila > Pasiphila rectangulata. Next base: position 24,832,718 of record OY720236.1, read on the forward strand.
TTTCCATTAAAAACCTTATGTAGAAATATTTGATCGTTAATTTTTCTTCTCTTGTCAAGCGTAGTCCACCTGTAGTTTTTGGAGTCTTAAATTATAGCTAGAAAGTTTCTTAGCTTTATTATCCTTGTATGCTAAATGATACAAAAATCTACTCTGGATGCTTTCAATTCTTTTCGAGTAAACTTCGTACTGAGGGTTCCATATAACAGAACAGTACTCAGTCAAAGGCCGGACCAAGCTATTAAAAAGTTTGATTCTTGTAGAGCTATATTTAAAATCCTTGCTGTTACGTATTACAAAACCTAAGACTTTAAAGCATTTAGTAACTAAATTTAAGATGTGTGAGTCAAAGCTAAGTTTTGGGTCGATAGTTACTCCTAAATCTTTTACATTTTCTACGTTTTGTAACTCCTGTCTATTTAAATAGTAACTATTTAAGGTTTGACTTTTATTGCGAGAGAAGTTGATGTGATGACATTTTTTGATATTCAGGGACATATTATTTTTTTTTTGTTTCAGTAACATCGCGGATTCGAAGTCAGTCACTGGCCGATTTCGCTTTGAGATTCACCAAAAATTAGTGATTTTTGTGGCCATTCGCGCGAAACATGTATTGCAACGACTCCTCTTACATGAAAAATAACATTTTCTTAAAAATAGACTGAAAGCTTGTACGAAACATTTATTGTGAAGAAGTCACGTCGCGCGTCTTTCGAACTTGTCTTTCTTTGTCTCCTTTTGTTTTGACGAGGCCCGGCGGTTCCAGACAAACAATGATGATTTGTGGTCATGCAACTGGGGGCATTACTCGCCTGCTTTGATCAGGCATCCGGCAACCGTTATTCTATTTTGTGATGTTGAAGGAGCTATGATTGGAATACTTATGAGTAAGACCTAGACTAGACATGTAGAATTTATTATCGGAGACATGTAGAATTATTCACTAAGTAATAATAAGTGCCCAATAACTTCCTAGCTACCACCCAGGGGCAATTCATGAGGGGGCAACTAGGAACATATCGAAAAGCATAGCTCAAAACAAAAAAAATCGGCCAAGTGCGGACTCGCGCATGAAGATTGCCGTTTATCGAGGAAAATACGGCAAAAAATCACGTCTGTTGAACCCTTAAATATTTATATTCATCATCATTTTCAGCCGTTTTGCCGTGGGGTGCCGGCAGTAGAATGTTAGCCCTCCTCATGCCCGTGGATGCAGTAAGATACTGCTAAGGGACACCTCCGGAAGATGGGCAGCAGCGTCCTACTGCGCTCGCCAACCCGCTTGCACAGCGCGGTGAGTATGGCAACTACCCCTCATGGAGATCCAAGAGGGAGGCCTGTTCAGTAGTGGACTTTTTACGGCTGGAATGATGATCATTTTCAGCCCGTGTCAACCCATTGCTGGGTGTAGGCCTCCTCCATTCCTTGCCACTTCTTCCGGTGCTGGGCCGATCGCATCTGGTCTTGTTGGCGACCTTAACAATGTCATTTTGCCAATGTCAATTTATTTTTAGAGTGAACATACAACTAAATATTCTGTGAATATTTCAAGCGGCTACCTGCTGCCGTTATTAATATCGAGTAGGAAACGGAAAAAATCACGTTTGTCGTATGGGAGTAGGCCTTTAATATTTATTTCATTTTGTTTTTAGTATTTCTTGTTATAGCAACAACATAAATACCTACATCATCTTCGAAATTTTCAACTGTCTAGCTGTGAACCGTGATATTTTCATGAGATATAGCCTGGTAACAGACAGACAGATGGACAGCGGAGTCTTAGTAATAGGGTCCCGTTTTTACCATTTGTGTACGGAACCCTAAAAATCATCCCATGATATTACCAATATTACGCACCCTGGAAGAGGCGGGGCTTGGCACCGCCCGTCATTTTAGTCTGCTGTGCAATAATACACTTTATTCACGTCCAGTTAGAAGTAACTTCCCTAGAATATTGCTGCCAAATTTTAGGACAACCAGCAGGGCTAGCATGGGCTGGGGATAAAACTTTTGTCCACCGGTTATTTCCACTGACAAGAGATAAAATTATTTTATCCACCTGCCAAAGCACGGCAACAGGGGGAAAGAGAATTATATCACTTTTTGACATTAGACGTGGATACTCACCCTCCGCCTATAATTTCGGGGACAAGCGTTCCCCCTGGTTTGTCCACCGTGAATAGTTTATCCACTCATGTTGCCATGCTCGGAGGGTGGACAAAATTGACAGAGGGGAATAGTATTTTGTCCTCTCCCCGTGGATAAAATATCTCCGGCCATGCTAGCCCTGCTGCAGGGGGTGATTGATCGGTAAGGCATGTTTGGGCGTATTTGTAACCAGCGCTCCGTTGATCGTGCTCCCATACATAAGGAATGCTAGCATTCCTTATGTATGGGAGCACAATCAGTCAGGTCCCAATATACTCACACAACCATATGAACCAATACCTGGGTTGTTCACTAGTATTCATTTTCTTTGGCCTGCTGGGTGACCTTTAATCGCGATTTACCTATATCTGAACGCCCTGAGGTTAAAAATCAAGGTCGGAGGCCTGAGGCCAGCCGAACTTTAGTAAAATTTTCAATGTTACCTTCAGCTGTTTCGGAGAAACTGTCTCGTCTGCCTGACAAACAGACAGACCAACGAGTGATCCTATAAGGGTTCTGGGTTTTTCTCTTGAGGTTCGAAACCCTAAAAACAATTAAACCTATAACATATGTTTACTTGCTACTTTTTAGTTAACTTACACATAACACAATAAAGAGGTATTTCTTAGGTACTTTAATTTTCTATATCTAGCTGACAAAATAATTTCTTTATTGTCCTTCTTTTGAAAAAAAAGATTTATTTTATAGAACAAAGTTCTGCTCATCCTTTTCAAGAAAATAAAAATTAACATTAGGTACTTACAACCTTTAAACAAATTTTTCAACGTATAAATATGGAACATTATCATGAGGATGCCGTGGGGTGCCGGCAGTAGAATGTTACCCCTCCTCTCCTACCCGTGGACGCAGTAAGAGCCTGCTAAGGGACACCTCCGGAAGATGGGCAGCAGCGTCTTTCCGTATATCAAGATCCCGTACTGCGCTCGCCAACCCGTCTGCCAAGCGTGGTGAGTATGGCAACTACCCCTCATGGAGATCCATGAGGGAGGCCTTAGTTCAGTAGTGGACGTTTTACGGCTGAAATGATGATGATGATCATGAGGATTGAGAGTTCCAAATAAACCTTTATAAAATCGGCAGGGTGATTACGTATCTCGCCACAAGTTTGCAACAGGCGTATATCTCTCGATCAACACTGCAACAGGCGTAAATAATGCGATCATCGCTGTCAATGGTCAATTTTGTTGTATAAAAGGAAAAAATTGACGTTTGGCAGCGACGGTCGCCTAATATAGGTACGCCTGTCGCGAGATACGTAATCAGCCTGCCGAATAAACCGTATGTTTATGAATAGTTGTCACGAATTCAGTGCGATTATTCTCTACGTAGAAATGTTAAGCTTATAACGAGTATATTTTCAAAAACACGAGTCTTCATGTTAGCAGATTGAGTGTCCCAGTTAATTGACTACAACTTTGTCACCATGGATTTTACATTTTTTTGTCTAGGTACCTACCTCATAAGGTCACATTTATATCCTGAATTATTCCTTTATTACAAATATAATTACCTTAGTAATTAACTTTTAAAAATAAGCACTATCCATACGCACATGACTGAAACTGTCAACTTATCCAACAATAAACAGAATTCGTTATATTCAAAATAATGAAATTATTATACTGCATTATTAGGACGACATAAATATCATAACATGACATTATAAGATTAAATCGATTTTTGTATTAAGTATTATTTATTTTCTGTCGTTACTGTCCCACTAGGTTACTATTGTTTTATGATTAGGTCCTTTAGGAAAATCAAAGAAATAAAACTGAGATCTTCCCTTCATGATATCGCCTTAAGACCTTTAAAGGTGTCAATAACAGCTCAAATTTGATCGTTTAAGATCTTACATAATTATGACATTTTAAAATTAAGTTAAACTGCTGTGCATTGAATATAAGGTAATTTTTAACGGTGTTAAAAGAAGTTGGTATATGTAGGTGCTGGGCAAGCCTAATCCATCTAATAATGTCCCAGGTACTGCAGCGTCCCGTACAGCCGTAATTAGCAGTTGGTGACGATGTATAAATCATCTATAATAGATGCACAGGCCTTTCTTTAGCCGAAGGAACGCCTTATCTTATTATATAGGTCTTCTTTCGCATTTGTCAGTCTGGGTTATTCTGTGCTCTTCGTATCCACGACGTTTTTATAGTGTACTAGCTTGTGCCCACCGCTTCGCATGCGTTGTACCCGGATAAAAAGTAGCCTATGTGTTAATCCCAGTCAACATCTATACGTTTGCAGAATTTCAGCTCGATACGTAGGTACGCTAGTTTTTGCGTGAAGAGGTAACAAACCTCCATACAAACAAACTTTCAGCTGTATAATATTAGTGAGATTCTAGTTCTAAAATAAAATTGTTTAAGATTTTGTTTTTTAATAAAAAAATAAAGATAATCTACGATAAGTATCACATTTAAAAAGTGTGACGACTTTTACTTCTTCGGTGAATATGAAAATACTATACAAAATAACTATATTACGAAGTAGGCCTTCTTATGAACTAAGAAACTGCTCTACACAAAAAGTGTCCGCCGAAAAGCGTTGTTAATTTGTCAAGATTAAATGTAATTATATATAATAATAATAATAAATAATAAATAATGCTCGACAAATCACACAGCATCATCTAGCCCCAAGCTAAGCAGAGCTTGTGTTATGGGTACTAGATGACTGATATACTTAATACATTAAATAATTATAATTAAATTTAGCTTGGGGCTAGATGATGCTGTGTGATTTGTCCAGCATTATTTATTTATTTATTTAAATGGCTTTATCTCCTGGACTTGTTTTCTAAGAATTTTTTGAAGGCGTTTCTTGTTAGGTACTAGAATTTCTATGTATGCTTTTAGGCGCTGATAGGGGTTGCTAGGATGCACATGCACCATCCCGGGTTAGTCGAAAAGAAAATACTGTATGTCTATCATGAGCTGTCACTGTTAGATCGCCTGCCGTTACTACAGTAGGTAGTAATAGTAATAGAAATAAAATAATGGGGCATTGCTGGGCAAGGAATCTTACATAAAAGGTAATAATGAAATAGACGCACCCCCTGAAATGAGTACGACGCCCATGCAGGTGTATATTCTTGAACAATCGCGATCACAATACATTTTAAATATCTAACACGCACGTTAGTGAACGTTTATCCATGAAAGGAATCCAACCGCCAACGTTTCCCAAAACGACTCACGTAGGTACTTAGACCAAAAAAGCGTTAATGCCATATTATACCTTCATAATTATGAAAATTGCAGTGACAAAATGTACAAGCGTACTGTTTTTTCTGCATAAGGTATCATCCTAGTTGTTTGAAAGAGCATTTATTCGACTATTTTGAATATGTCAAAGCTCATGCGTGTGGGTTGGATCTTTTTGATGAATTTAAGCTCAATTCATGTTTTTTGATAAATAAATTCCCAGCTATCACATACTGGTTCGGTTAATGGTTCCTTCGACACGCTAACGTGTACAGATCATCTTCGGGTAACGTTATCCCGGTCTTGTTTATCCAGATTCTCGTAGATGACCTGGCAGGTCCGGTCCCGGAAGACGTGGCCGTCGTTGAAGTTCGGCAACTTCCGGAGCGCGTTGTACAGGTTGGAGCCGGGTGACTTAGTGGCGGTTAAGTCCTGAAAGAAAAACGCAAATTTTAACAAATTAAAAATAAATAATGCTGGACGTTTCGTAAAGCTAAACATCTGTTATTTAAATGATTAGACACATCGTCAGCAACTAGAACATAAATGTTGTACGAGTCGCTGTGGTAACAGTGCACGCACACAGCAGTTTTAGGTATTTTTAATTTGAATATAGTGATAAAACTAAGATAAACTTTATTTCGGGTCCACATATTATAAATAAAAAAACCGGGCAAGAGATTATATTTGTTGGAGAACCTTGACCAGAACCTTGACCATCTCTTGTTTGATAGCGGAACTTACATATGTAGATTTATTACACTTTCGATGGTTTCTAAAAAACTATGCAAATAAAGAGGGTTCGTTATAATTTTACTGCAATTTTTACATATACTCCTATTAGCAATAAAAGTTTCAGGGATTTATCTCTGCTAACTTCGAAGATAAAGGGGGGGGGAACGGTTGTTTTTTCAACATTTTTTTAAATAACTTAAAAACAATACGGCTTAAAGGAAAACTTAAAACTGTTTATTAATGTGCAAATTAATACCTTTCATATGATATCCCTCACGACCTAGTAACTTCACAAAAAAATTGAATGGAATTCCACCCCCCTTGTCTAAAAAAATATGAAAAATAGAGAGCTCGATATAATTTTTCTCTAAAGGTTACATACACTTCTATTAGCTATAAAAGTTTCACGGGTCACGGAAGTTTGCAGAGATAACTCTGCAAACTTCGGAGATAAGGGAACGGTCGTTTTAACATTTTTGTAAACAACTCGGAAACGATACGGCTTAAAGGAACTATGAAAAGTGTTTTTTAATGTGCAAATGAATACCTTCCATTCACTTATAAAATTTGAGATCCCCTATCCGCCCCCCCTGCAATCATAATAAGAATATTTTTTAACATTTTCATATATGATATATTAGTAAAAAAGTGTTAACTTAAACCATTTCAAGTCGATAGCATTAGTCTTTCCGTGTATCAGCATACCGTACTGCGCTCCGCAACCCGCCTGCCAAGCGTGGTTAGTATGGCAACTGCCCCTCATGGAGATCCATGTGGTAGGCAGCGTACGTTTCACGGCTGAGATAAGATATTGAGCTGCTGGTACCTTGGCCCCGACGAGGAAGTAGTCGCGGTGCAGGTGGCCCCGCTCCAGCCCGTAGCGCAGCAGCATGAGGGTCCGGTTCAGCTGCAGCTCGGTCACCTTCGAGTGCATGTACACCTCCTCGCGGTAGTCACCTGGTGACAAATAATAACAATAAATAAATAATGCTGGATATTTAAACGTACCCACTAAAAATAATAAAATAAACATTTTCCATTAAAGTAATGTCAACTTAAAACGTCTTTACACAATATATGTAATAAAAAAGCTTGTCGCGAGATTAACCTGTGTGCCTGTAACTTGATCTAATTGATTTAATTTTTTTTTCAAACAATGTAAATACGAGTACCTGCTTAAATCTCGCGACAAGCTTTTTTATTACATATTTTGTGTAAAGACGTTTTAAGTTGACATTACTTTAATGGAAATGTTTATTTTATTATTTTAAGTGGGTACGTTTAAATAAAAGCTTGTTTGTTAAAAAGTTTTTTTTTACTTTAAATTTATTATTATAAAGAAGAACTCCAGAACACCCTGAACAAATATCTGCAGAACATACAGACATTTGACCCGAGGCGGGAATCGAACCGCAACCTCTTGCGTCGCAGGAGCCATAGAGATCATCAACAAAACAAGTACACGTTATATTCAATTAATATTAATAATTGAACGTGCAAGGCTTGCGCACTAAGACTGTGACATCTCTTAGAAACTTATCCCTGCAATCCTTTGAGACTATTTGCTAGACTGAAACTTGGTTGAATGATACTATCCACAACAACGAACTATTTGATGATCGATATGTCGGCGGCCGATCGTAGAATTGGGCACATCATGATGTGCCTCGGCATATCATGATATGGCGGCATTTCTTGAAATACGCCACTGTCTAGGGGGCACATCATGATGTGCCCAAACCGAATTCGGGCAGATCGATGAAAACCAAACATTTGTCGATATTCCCAGTAAACGCTTCGCCACATCACGAAATGCCCAAAGGATAAAGCGTCACATCGTCAAATAGTTCAAATGTAAACCGCTAGAGGCGCTGCTTACAGGTATTCTTTGTAGTAATTGCGGCAACATGGCGACAACAACAAATAACGAGGAGTTTGGTAACGAAAATGAAAATGGTGAAAGAAGTGCGGTTCAGTTAACCAACCGCAACGTAAAAAAGCCGTGGACGAAAGAACGAGTTAAAGAGGTTAGTACTTATAATTAAGTTGGTTTATTTAAGTTTTTAGGTTATAAACCAAATCAAGAAAGGTAGGGTGACCACAACACGGGAGTCGGCGGACTAAAATTGGCTATCCAAGTACGATATTTTAGAGACTGCTAATGAGGATTTTTTGATTTTCAAAAAGAAAACTATTAGCGATTTCACGGTGCGCATTGTACCACTCGAGAAATACTTCGATATCCTGACTGAAGTTCACAAATCTGTAGGACATGGTGGTAGAGAAAAGTTATGTATAATATAAAAAACAAGATGTACATTCCTAAAAAAGTTGTGATCTCAGATAAATAAAAAAATACTCTTTAAGTCTAATATTGTCATAAAGTAATAAACATAACAGTAATAAAAATAAACGTTTTGCTAAAAGTATATTTATTTTTTAGTTTGATTTACGGTAATAGTTTGTATAGTACTATGCAAAGCCTAATATTGTCATAAAGAATAATTAATACCTAACGTATCTGTAATTTTAAGTGCCTAAGTACTGAGTACCGATAATACCTATTACACGTAAAAACGACTTTAAATAAACGACTTTCAATGATAAATATATAGCATCATTATTTTATTACTAGGCAATGTCCAATCTCTCTCTTAAACTTTATTACCGTAAGCCGTTATGGACCCACTGATGAGTGGTTAACAAAACTTATCTTCTGAAAAAAAACCTTAAAATTATCATCAGTTCCCGTATTGATTTTTGCTACTTGTGATGTTTTTCTAACAGTTATGTAGGTAAGTATTTTTAATAAAAACAACATAATTATTTTAATAACTACTATATCATAGCTTGATATAGTAATGTAAATGTTGACCATTCCTTTTACCAAGCAAAATCTATGGTCACCCTATTATTCGATATGCCGAGTAATAGGCTGGCAGATTGTCGAACGTTGGTCTTGAAACGATATGGCGGGTTTTGCATGGCAGATCAAGAAATGCCGCCATATCATGATATGCCGAGGCACATCGTGATGTGCCCAATTCTACGATCGGCCGCCGACTATATAAGTAGCCAATTAATTTGGTTTCAATATTAATGGCGTCAATACGTATAAAAAACTGACTTTGTTAAAACATAACGTAGGTAATTAATATAAAACTGCAGAAGCAGCCTATCCTATATACCACCAATACAATACGTTACCGGCACTGTGAAATCGTTGGTGATTACTGGGGCCTACACTTAATGTGTAAAGGCACTCAAAAAATCTATGATTGCAACTGTAATATATATAATATTATGGTACTTACTAATAAGTACACTTAACAAATGGAGGTTTAGCCGAGACCCAACCAAATTCCTGAAACGCTTCGATAGCGCGTTCTACAATATGAACCATTTTAACAGCGACATCTAGTAATGAGCGACCAAATTGAGCCGTTTTCAGTAACAAAACAAAAAGAGTTTTCTACTAAACCTAACAGATGGAGCTGTCAAGCGGAGTAAGCAAGTTTGTGATTAATCCTGTCATTGTCAAATTGTGCCTACCAGTAAAAGAAAATTAACGCCATCTATAAGGTTCGAGGTAACTATTTTTGAAGTTTTTACTTTTTAATGAAAACGCCTCATTTCTATGCAGATAATAGGGGTCTCACGGTAGATGGGCATGGCGGCGTTACTTTACATGCTTTACAAAAAAAATATGCCTCTGTATAATATATTATAATATTAGATATATGTATACCTACTTAGGCATGTGATAAAACTTTACATAGGTACTTAATAATATGAATTTATATCAGTCTTTTAAGCTAAAAGAATATAAGTATATTTTCACAAAAAGTAGGTTTACAAGATTAGGTAACAAATTCTATATTGTTCTTACTATTGGGGTTCCGCTAGATGGCGCGCAACAGTAAACATCAAAGTAAAATAGCTCCTCGGTTTTTAATTGCAAACAATTAAACTAAGACTATTTAAGTACAAAAACTATTACAAAAACGAAGAAGAACACCTAAGACAACCCGTCAATAAAGGACCCAGTGCTAAAAGTGTGCTAAACTGTGATAAACTTGAAGAAATAACGAACCTTATAAAACAGTGTAAATATACCGAAAAGTTTATAAAAACTAATAAACCAAGTAACAAAAGTGCCTAAAAGGATACCAAGAAGTGTAAGGTGTCTGAATTGAAGGAAAAGGGCAAGTGATTAATTACTTTTGATCATAACATAACCGTCTTGAAACTGCAAATCATTGTCGATCTTATCGATAACAACGCCATCTATGAGCAGACAGCCGAATTTATTTAAGAACACACAGAGTGCGACATCTGTCATCAGGGCCTAGTACTAAATAGACGACAAAATCGATAGGCCAGCCAAGGTTGAAGTTTATACACACAGAATTCACAAGAGGGCGCTATGGACAACATTGAAAAAATGCTCAGGGAATTAAGGAATGACATCAAAAGAGACTCTGATGAATCGTTGATCAAAATTGAAAAAAGAATAACCAATACGATAAATCAACACACAGACCAACAAATTTCAATAATACATGGAGAAATATAAAAAATAAAAGAAGTCAATTCCGAGCAAGATAAAAGGATCTTAGAAGTTGAAAAACAAATAAGGATTAGAAACGTTATATTCTTTGCGGTGGAGGAGGGGGAAAAGTCCTATGAAGAACTGGAAAGAAAAGTCATAAAAATTATAAACGACAACATAAAAATTTCCTGCAACAAAAATGAGCTGGAAATGGTACGAAGGATGGGAAAAATAGAAAATAACAAAATAAGACCTATAGTGGTAACATTTACCACTTATGGTAAAAAGATAGAAATTATGAAAAACAAGGAAAACCTTCAGCAATGCTCAATTTACATAAAGGAAGATTATCCCCAACAGATTTTGCGAATTAGGAAGAAGCTTCAAGAGCAATTACAAAAAGAGAGAGCGGAGGGAAAAATTGCTTTTCTACGTTATGATAAGCTGATAATCAGGGAAACTACTACAAACGACGAACAAGGAATTTTTTAATAGTATACAACAACAATCGAACAGGACCCAAAATATAAAAAAACGGGAATTGGAAACAACTCCACCAAATGAAATACTCAGTAGCAATACATCTAAAGCTGGTTCACCTGATAAATACCAAGCAGCTAAAAAGACCAAGGTCAGGAAAAATACTTCACACAAGAATCAAAATTCGATGACAAATTACTTCAACAAAAAAAGTTACACACCTGTACACACTACAGCATTGTCATCATCTGAACCAGACGAATAGCAACGAATAAAGCCTCCCCAACATTCAAATAATGTTGCATGTCCTATAGGGGGCCCTATAGGATTATCGAAATAAATAAAAATACAAATGTTAGTAACCAAGAAAATCCTCCCTCACCAGGATTAGTCACCATGAGGGAAGTAGACTGTCACCCTTCAAGAAATAATAAATATCGATCACTCGCAAATGAAGCAAGAATAATAGAATTAGAGCATGCTATATCGCTGTTAAAGTGGGATATGATTCGTTTATCTGAGATAAGACGAGAGGGACTAAGAATAGAAGATAGAGGCGAATATATATTTTACCACTATGGCCGAAAACAAGGAGAAAAGGGAATTGGATATATTGTTAAGAAGCAAAAGTGCACAGAGGTACAAGACTTTCTCGCTGTTTCAGATAGAGTAGCCATACTACAAGTTAAGATATACGACAACGAAATATCTATAATTCAAGCTTATGCGCCGACCAATACAGCTAAGAAAAATGAAATGGATATTTTCTACAATGAACTACATAAGGCAATAACAAAATGCAAAAAACATATAATTTTCATGGGAGATATGAATGCAAAAATTGGAAAACCAGAGTTAAATGAAAACTTAATTATGGGAAAATATGGATATGGAACTAGAAATAAAAGAGGTCAGAGATTTGTAGAGTTCTGTCTGGAAAATAAATTAAAAATAACAAACACTTTATTTCAGAAATCTGAAAAATTCAAATGGACGTGGATGTCTCCCGATGGCAAAACGAAAAATGAAATCGATTATATCGCCACAAATATGACAAAAAACATAGAAAATACAAGTATTATACACAGAACAACACACTCCAGTGATCATAGGATGTTAAGGATAACTCTTTCATTTACCAGCAAAAAACAATCACGATCAAGCTATGGAAGAAATCTAAATAAATCACATATAATAGATTACGAAAGATTAGAACGAGAACTTAAACATAGAATTCATACACTCTGAAAATGAAACAGTACAACCGTATTATGACCACATAGAAAACAGTCTTATAAAATGCTCCAAGACCTCAAATTTACAAAATAAGTCAAACTTCATGAAAGCAATAATAACAGATGAGCTGATACTATTAAAAAACCAAAGACACGATCTAAAACACAAGGAAAACAAAACAAAACAGTAAAAAAATAATACTTAGTAAATTATATAGACAAATAAATAAGAAAACAAAACAAAATTTACGAAAATATAGAGAAAACGTTCTTAGTACTTTTATAGAAAAAACAGGAGGAGTAAAAAAGGCCTACAAAAAATTGGACAACAAAAGACAACTGATGACTCATCTATGCAATCCAACTGGTACAGTAATCACAAACAGAAGAGATATACTTTCGATAGCCACTAACTTTTATCAAGATATTTACAGCAACAGTGAACAGGCAACAGATACTTGCGTCACCAAAGTTGATACAGATTCTGCACCACCTTTTATAGAAAGCGAAATAGAACAAACTATAAAGAATCTTAAGCTTGAGAAAAGTCCAGGCCCGGACAAAATTACAAATGAAATGATTGTAGCTGGCAAGAACAAACTTACTGGACCACTTACAACTTTATTTAATATCATTTTACAAACAAAAACAATTCCAGAACAATGGAAGGATTCAGACATAGTGTTGTTATTCAAGAAAGGCGACCCAAAACAGATAACAAACTATAGGCCTATTAGTCTTATGCCAGGTCTTTATAAAATTTTCACAGCGACACTTCTGGTGCTGGCTGGCTGGTTTTCGAAAAACATACTCCACGGTCGACCATATACAAACATTGACACAAATTGTTGAAAAATATATGGAATACAGCAAACCACTCTACATATGCTTCATAGACAGTTGAGTTGCTTTTTATTTGTGCGCACGTTGTGGCAGCCTCTAATTGAGGGAACACTAGCCCTAAGTACCTATTGTTATAATTAAACCTCATTATTGTGTATCTCTTGTTGGTAGCCCAAATAAATAAATAAATAAATAGACTACCGCAAAGCATTCGATTCAATAAAGCACCAATCAATATGGGTATCTCTGGTAGAGCAAGGCGTCAACAGGGACTACATTGACATTATTAAAGTCATTTATGACAACAGCAGAGCTAGAGTAAGGATGGAGTCTGTAGGACCTTCGTTTCGTCTACAACACGGTGTAAAACAAGGAGATCCCCTTTCCCCGAATATATTCAACGCTGTGCTAGAGAACGTTTTCCGAAACCTAGACTGGAACAAGAAAGGAATAAAGCTCGACGGAAAAAATCTCTCGCATCTAAGGTTCGCAGACGATATATGTAGTTTTACTTTCAGAAAACCCAACAGACCTGCAAGAAATGGTAGAGGAGCTCAACATCCAAAGTATAACAGTTGGTCTAGAAATGAATAAGGAAAAAACTAAAGTTATGACAAATAATAGCAGAATACCAATTGAGTTAAACTCGACAATTCTAGAGTATGTAGAAGACTACATTTACCTAGGTCAGACAATATCATTTAAAAGAAGTACAGAAAAAGAAATAAGCCGCAGAATAAAAAGCACGTGGAACAAATATTGGGCAATGAAAGAAATATTTAAGAGTGCTCTACCGATCTCCCTAAAAACAAAGGCGATGAATATACATATGCCTAACACCTTGCCTTATATATGCCTGTCAGACCTGGCCATTAACAAAAACGCAACAGGAACGGTTAAGGGTCTGCCAAAGAGGAATGGAGAGAAGCCTTATGGGAGTAAAACTTAGAGATCGCATTAAAAATGTAACTATAAGAAAGAAGACCAAAGTAAAAGATGTTTGTCTTAAAATTCTAGAGCTGAAATGGCAATGGGCGGGCCATTTACAGAGACTAGACCCTTGTAGATGGTCGCAAATTGCCACTAACTGGATACCGCGAGATTCCAAAAGAAGACGAGGAAGACCAACAAAGAGATGGTGTGATGATATCACAGATATTGCTGGAAATACGTGGTCTCGAATAGCCAAGGATAGAAGCCAGTGGAAAAACTTGGAGGAGGCTTTTACCGCCAAAGGCGGTCCTTACCAGATAGATTAGATAATAAATAGTGTTAGCGAGTATTTAATTAGATGAAAACATAGATTTAGTAAACTTTTATATTATTTAGTTGGTAAGGAAATAAAGCTCTTTTTATTTTATTTTATACTATACCTTTGAAAGTCATAATGACTCCTCGCGCAAGTTTTCACTTGCTGTTCTTCACTTTAGACGTGAGGGCTCGACATCCTTCTACTTCTTGAAAGATAGTGTAAGTACCTACATACTCGTGGGATTATATAAACTTACATAAAACTCCATTGTAAACAAACAAGAGAGAAAGGTTAAGTTAACTAACTATTATACCTACGCACATATTCTTAACTAAAGCTTAACCTTATTACATAGTAAAAATTTGTGTAGGTTAATATTTTGATTTGTATAACGTCTTTAGGATGTTATATCCTGTAATGTTGAAAACAGGGACAAATTATGGACAAAACAACATTACTTTTAAAAGCGCTAAAATATACGACAATATTTACCAAAAGAAATAAAAGAATGGAAAACAATTTAAATTATGTAGGTACCTTACAAAATAGAGAGTAGCTCATGCATAATGGAATCCCCACGAGATGACATATGCATTAATGCTGGAAAAAGTCCAGAAACGTTTTCTTCGTTTCTTGTACAGGAACTCTCATGGATATTACCCGTATTTGTACCCTACTAAATACCTACAAGGGACACTTGGTTTTCATTCTCTCCAGACACGCAGACTGTGCGATCAGCTTTTCACAGTTATTCGTATACTAAGGGGAATAGTAGACAGTCCTGACTTAGTTAGGGAAGCTAGTCGGCTCTGGGTACCTGAGCAGCGCGCCAGGTTCCGTCCCAGACTAGTCCCACTATTCGCCCCCATACCCCCACGCACGGTTGCACGCCAACAATCCCCCATCTGCCGCGCTCAGAACCATCTCAATGTAATTATGAAAATCGAGCCAGATTTAGATTTATTTCATGATAATATAAATATAATTTCTAGAGTATGTCAAAGCTACTGTGAAAGTATAGAATTGTAAATAATTTTTCCTAGCCACCTGTTTTAATTAGATTTTTCTGTTTTTCTTTTGTTTTTTATGTTTTGTATTTCTTTTGTGTGTGTTGTTTTAATAATATTTATTTAATATGTGTGTTTAATATGAGTGTAAGATTTAACGTGTAACGCTTTGGTTAATCTGTAATATACTAATATACTTTCACAGTATGGAATAGGTGGTGCTTTCCTTAAGTGGTGTAGCTCCTATCTGTCCAATAGGAAGTCAGTTGTAGTGGTTGGGGGATACTCATCCGAGCCATTTACTGCTTATTCGGGAGTCCCTCAGGGTTCTCACTTAGGCCCCTTACTTTTTAATTTGTTTATTAATGACATTGGAAAATGTTTCCAAAACTCTAAATTCTACATGTTTGCTGATGATTTAAAGTTTTTTGGTCCGGTTAACTCGACTGAGGAGAGTTCTTTACTCCAGAGTGATTTGGACAGGCTGGTTACTTGGTGTTGTACGAATGGCATGAGTTTGAATAGTGATAAGTGCTTTGTGATCCGTTTCACTAGAAAAAACATCTTAACTAATAGATCGTACTCAATAGCATGCAAAGCACTTATCGAATTAGATCACGTTCGTGACCTTGGAATCACTCTTGACAGCAAACTGCGGTTCAATGTTCATGTTGACACAATTGTGAAGAGAAGTTTTAGAAGTTTGGGCTTTGTTTTGCGCAACTCCAAGGAATTCAAAAACCCCAACACCAGAATCATGCTATATAACACGCTTGTCCGTAGCTCCCTCGAGTATTGTAGCGCCGTGTGGAATCCGCATTATGACATTTATGTAAAGCGCTTAGAAAGCGTGCAGAAGCGATTTCTATGGCACTTGTGTTTTGGCTTTAATTTAGCAAAAAAACTACCAAGTTATACTGATCGGCTACGTCATTTCAATATGAAATCTCTGTGTAATCGAAGATCACTGCTGGACAGCATGTTTCTATTTAGATTAGTAAACGGTTTGACGGATGCTTCTTATTTACTATCACGAGTCAACTTTTCTGTTCCTAGGACCCTACCTAGAAGGAACAAATACGCTCCATTTGCAAGACAAACTGCCCGTACAAATATAGGACATTTTTCTCCCCTGAACAGGATATTTATATTTTATAATGGGATTCACAATATCAAACCTAACTTTGTAAAAAATATTGTTGATGAGGACGGTGATCTGGGAATCAACACTGAAGTTGATGTTTTTTCAGGTCGCTTCCATAATTTTAAAAGAAATGTTGGATTGACGTTATTTCAATCATAGTATCCACAATTAATAAAAAAAATATATGTATAAAATAGAGTTAAATATAATAATATTTAGAAATTCTTATGTTCAATTTGTTTTTTTGTATCAAATCATAATTCTTTTTTAATTTTTTTTTAATCATAAATTATGTTTGTTGAAATTTATTTATTTTGCATGTGGTTTACACCTTTAATTGAAATGTCACTTTACTTGTATTTAATTGTATTTAGCCTAAGTTGCTTTTTAAGTGTTCATTTTGTTGGTGTGACTTTCTAAATAAATAAATAAATAAATATTACATTGATTATTTGAATAAAATTTTTTTTGAATAAACTTACTTAGCTCATGTTAGCTTAGCCGCGAAACACGCAGTTATTTAATGTGCCTAAGTAAGATGGGTCTCTTACCACAGATTACAGAAACTAATCTTACTAACAAAGTAGGTACTCTGCCAATATCGTAACCAGCAACCGTCGGACGTACAATAAAATTGTCAATGATTTACCTAGATTTGTTTTATTTATCAAAATTCACATTTATAACTAAAGTCATCGCTGTCCTAAGACTAGTAAATAATGCTTATTCGTTTTTTTATTTATTTCTGCCTGCTGCTTTGCCGGCGTTTTAAGGTTTCTGGACCAAAATGGTAAAAAGGAACCCTTAGAGAATCACTCTATCTGTCTGTCTGTCATAAGTGGATATCTCGAATACTATACTGATGCTAATGACTTGAAATTTGAAATGGTTAAAGATAACACTTTTTTACTAATATAGCATTATATGAAAATGTTAAAAATATTCTTATTATGATTGCAGGGGGGCAGATAGGGGATCTCAAATTTTCAAGTTACTAGCATTAGCACTACATTAGTTTCTGTAATCTGTGTTACTAGGTTGTGTGGGGTATCTTAAGAAAGGTATGCATTTGCACAATAACAAACAGTTTTTAGTTTTCCTGCTGTATCTTTTTTGAGTTATTAACAAAAATGTTGAAAAAACGACCGTTCCCCTCCTTTATCTCCGAAGTTTGCAGAGATAAACCCGTTGTAGGCGACACACGTCACATTATTTAATATATTGTTAAATCTTGTATTTTTTAGATAAACTTAATTGGTCTAAACTTTTAGGTACCTACATATTATATTTGTAGCATTAAGTATCTAGTTTTATTATTTATCTAAGATCTAATTTGAAGCCTGTAACGCCATCTGTTATTTGTTGTTTAAATAAAGTTTAAGTAAGTCGAAGGTGAACGCAGGTACCACATGAAGTAGGTAATCAATTAGCAGCAATTAGCGAACGGAGCGAAGTTAGTCGCGAATCTCTAGCCACGACCTCATCAACGCGGCGCGATATTTCTTTTAAAAATACGGTTTTGAAAACACATGACACTCTGTCTGCACCTTCAGCTCTCTTCTGTCGTTGACCAAGACGCCTGTTTTATTTCGTTCACCTATAATTCTGGTCATTCGAGCCCGATCTATCGAAATCAGCAAGCTACGTAGTAAACGTCCCGTCATGTCAAACGAGACACCAACGAAAATGCTCACGCGCCGTCAACGCCAGGAACTAATGGAAAATAACAAGCTGGAATGTGCACCTATGAAGAAAGAGTTGAAATCGATTCTTCATCGCGAACTAAATGTTCCACAATTATCGCGGGAAGAATACACATCGACGCCAATGCCGGACAAGATGTTGCGGATCGATTGCGCAGCATTCGACATGTGGATCAAAAACCACAGTTTATACGAAGAAATCTACTGCATCATCTATTGCACGACGTAGGCAACTCGAATTGGAAGCGGCGGAAGCTAAAGCCAAAATTCAGATAGAGTTAATTGACAAGAAGCTGGAAGCTGATCGATTAAGGACTTCATCTGTTGAATTTAACAAGAACCTTTTACGTGAAATTTTGAACTTTACTTACAGTTTATACATTAAACAGTTTTCATATCCTTTTATTTCTTTTAGTAAATTCTCGAAATTACCACCATTTTTTTTCAATACAATATTCAACCCGTTTAGGTAACAATCTTACTATTGCGTTATTGTATCTTCAGGTGAATTAGCGTTAAAATAAATCACATAGCCGTGGGGTGCCGGCAGTAGAATGTTACCCCTCCTTTCATGCTCGTGGATGCAGTAAGAGCCTGCTAAGGGATACCTCCGGAAGATGGGCAGCAGCGTCTTTCCGAGTATCAACATCTCGTATTGCGCTCACCAACCCGCCTGCCAAGCGTGGTGAGTATGATTATATGAGTATGTGTAACTAACTACCCCTCATGGAGATCCATGAGGGAGGCCTTAGTTCAGTAGTGGACGTTTTACGGCTGAAATGATGATAGTGGTGACTACAGCTCTATATGTGCAGGCCTAGATTGTATCGATTGGCACTCGGAACAAGGTGAAAGATCTGTTTAAGATGCAGTATCCCTCTTATATACTACTATTTACAAACTACGTGACACGTTCATCACTTCTATTTGGTACCCGCGTCACGTAAATATCCGTTGCGGTACAGACGTCCATTAATTAAATTACTTCGTGAGATATCTAAATATTTCAAAAAATATAAAAAGTATGGTATTTTACGATCAGGTTTCATTTGTTCTTCTTAGGGATAGGGCCCGCAGGGTGATTAGGTACGTATCTCGCGACAGGTTTTGCAACAGGCAATTGACAGCAATGTTGCTGTCAAATGACAATTTTGTATTAGAGAACAGCAAGGAATTGACATTTGACAGCAATATTGCTGTTGCAAAACCTGTCGCGAGATACGTAATCGCCCTGCGGTACAATGGAGAAGGAAATGTACGAATGTTATATAGCTAATGGCGAAAATTCTATAAAAATAACCCTCGCGCTTTCTGGTCAGCAACTGTTGCATATATTGCACGTCGGGAGGCGACAATGCATGCGACTAGCACCAGATCGCGGTGGATGGCATACACTTAGGGAGGCCCATACGATAAGTGTGAGAAATCGGCCTGTGGATGATGATAAATCAAATAGAATAGGGTCAGTCAAACATAACATAAATATTCGCAATCTGCGTCACCCGTTAAGAAGGCGAGACGATTTGAATGTACACAATATGATTCACCACTGAACGTCGAGAGAAAAAACCGTGAGAAACGTTGGGAGGATGTAAGACATAAAACCGAGCAAGAGTGAGTCAGACTCGCGCACCGAGGGTTTCGTGCCATCATACAATAGCATTGTTAATTCTGAGATAAGGGGGAGGGAACGTTATTTTTTAGCAGTTTTGTAAATAAGTCCAAAACTATACGGCTTAAAGTTAAACTAAAAACCGTTTACTTATATTTTAGTTAATTAATTTTTAGTTGAAAATTTATTATCATCTATCTACATTTTCTGCTGTTTATACAAAGTTTGTAGTATATTCTTACTAAAAATAATAAAATAATAGGTGTCTTCAAACAAAATATTATTCTAATCATAATTCTTAAATGCATTTTTTATGCATAATCTTTTTTTAATTTAATCGAATTATTTTTTTTTCTTGGGCGACGTAAACCTTATTTGTTATTGTCATTTTCAACTTCACTCAGAAGGCACCAAAACAAACAAAAAGTCGATAAACACTTTAGTATACCAATAATAATTATTTAGTAGAAAGCTACACACTGGTCGGTTTACTAACCAAAATGAAACAATGGCTAAAAAATCTTGGTCAGTAAACTGACCAAAATAAAAAAAGCGGTTATCTAATACCATTTCAAATTTCAAGTCGTCAGAATCAGTAGTTCCCAAGATATACATCTGGGACAGACAAAGTCCCCCCATAGTAGCTCCTTTTTACCATTTTGGTCCAGAACCCAAAAAACAATGCAATGCGCAGTTGGTCTTCAAAGAGATAGCAAGACAGTCTGTGTCCACGTGACTCGTCTGAATAGTAATAGGCCATGAGAAATGCAAGAAGTTAATAAAAGGGTGTATACGTTCTCAAGGTGCAATCTTGATCAAAGAAGTTCAAAAAGTACTGGTGGATATGTAAATTTGTCCAGTTGTGAAAAGACAACACGTCGGCT
Organism: Pasiphila rectangulata; assembly: GCA_963082625.1. Classification (NCBI taxonomy): domain Eukaryota; kingdom Metazoa; phylum Arthropoda; class Insecta; order Lepidoptera; family Geometridae; genus Pasiphila; species Pasiphila rectangulata. The sequence continues at coordinate 24,853,546 of OY720236.1, forward strand.
TATTTATATTAGCAACCGGTATTTACCAGATGAGGGCGCGAGACAAAAGAACATAAAGCTAACAACCATTAGTGGCTATTAGAGCTGATCCTGTCCTTACCCTTACTACATCAAGACTTGACCTCGGGCATTTCGAGCTTTGTGGCGCAGCGGGCGAAGGCCCGCCTGCGACGCAAGGGGTTGCGGGTTCGATTCCCGCCTCGGGACAAATGTCTGTACGATCTGCAGATATTTGTTCAGGGTGTTCTGGGTGTTTTTCTATATATAATAAAAATATCTATCCAGGTACATATGTAGTATAATGTATTAAGTGTATCAGTCATCTAGTACTCATAACACAAGCTCTGCTTAGCTTGGGGCTAGATGATGCTGTGTGATTTGTTCACTTCAATTTCAATTGTTGTTGCTTTTGGAGACTCTGGCACGTGTAACCAAAGATATAAATCGCGTGTAACTGCGTCATCATCATTCATCATTTCAGCCGTAAACCGTCCACTACTGAACACAGGCCTACCTCTTGGATCTTCATGAAGGGTAGGTATTTGCCATATTCACCACGCTCGGCAGGCGGGTTGGCGAGCGCAGTACGGGATGTTGATACACGGAAAGACGCTGCTGCCCTTCCGGAGGTATCCCTATTTTATAACTAAAAAAAATTAAATGACGAGACTCTGCATCCAACATGGCGGAACACCCAAGATGGCGGACTACTTATTTTTAATGTACTCCTATAATATGTGTATGAAATGAAAGGGCTTGCTGAGAATAACTCAAAAAATGAAATGAAGTCACTGAATCCAACATGGCGGACTACTTATTTTTAATGTACTCCTATAATATGGGTATCAATGAAAGGGCTTGCTGAGATTAACTCAAAAAATGAAATGACGTCACTCTGAATCCAACATGGCGTAACACCCAAGATGGCGGACTAGTTATTATTAATGGACTCCTACAATATGGGTACCTATCAAATGAAAGGGCTTGCTGAGAATAATTCGAAAATGAAATGACGTTACTCTGAATCCAACATGGCGGAACATTCAAGATGGCGTACTAGTAATTCTTAATGACCTCCTATAATATGGGTATCAAATGAAGGCGTTGCTGAGAGTTATTTATTAAAAAATAAATAAAAGTAAAAAAAAAAAAAAAGTTTTTTGCTTTTAATTTATTGTGCTTCAATTTACTTTAGGACAATTAAAATACAATTTCGATAAGAATAAAGATAAAATCTGTCTGTTTTGTCTTTCGTCTTTATTCGCCAAAATTTCAAATACAGTGTTATCATCAGACTCCCTTAGTTTGTGCCGCGACATTTGTCACAAATCCAGTGATCTATAGTGTGAAGATTTAAACAAAATAAGTTACTTATAATATAGCTTATGCCGTGGGGTGCCGGCACTAGAATGTTACCCCTCCTCTCATGCCCGTGGATGCAGTAAGAGCCTGCTAAGGGATACCTCCGGAAGATGGGCAGCAGCGTCTTTCCGTGTAACAACATCTCGTACTGCGCTCGCCAACCCGCTTGCCAAGCGTGGTGAGTATGGCAACTACCCCTCATGGATGTCCATGAGGGAGGCCTGTCTTCAGTAGTGGACGTTTTACGGCTGAAATGATGATGATGAATAGCTTATAATAGACTACATAACTTATTGTGAAGCGACATAACATACTTATTGACATAACTTTGAAAACACTGACAGATTAGATCAAATATTTTTTATTCTTATTTATTCAAAACATTTTGGGGGTATATCAATAAAGTACACATAAATTCACTTCTGTAAATTAGATATTTTTGGTTAGTTTAGAGGCTGAGATACATTTGATGCTTACTGTACAAAAATACGGTTTACATTAATGGTTCTGATTCAAACATCTGCAACAACAAGTATTTGCGACTCAACACATGTGTTTTGAACAGGCATCGTACCCGCAATCTCCTGCATCTGTCTTTGAGAAGAATTTAGCTCATTAATGGATCACTGACCGGAAACGGTGTGTCTACCACAGGTTGTCTGTCACTGTTAGATCGTCTGCCGTTACTACAGTAGTAATAATAAGTAACTATGACATCTGTCAGATTTGTAACACACGGTACCAAATTCTAAGTAATTGAAGCCCAAACGCTGATTAGCAGAAAAACATATTAAAATCTTACTATTTAAGTATAACTTGCATATAAATATACAATTAAATAATATCGATTTCTTAAACGGAACGTCTTCCTAATTGTGTTTTAGACAAAATAGTGACAGTAGCTCGAAAAGGAAGATAAAAAGAGTTGCCTTTATCGCGCAGGATCCAGCGGGCTGGATCCTGCGGGAGTAAATACTGTGATGTAATGTCGGTCTTAGTCATCATTTTAAACGGTATGCAGTGGGGTGTCTGACGTGAAACGTAGAATGTTGCCCCTCCTGTCTTATCCGTGGATGCACTAAAAATCTGCTAAGGGATACCTCCGGAAGATGGGCGAGAGCGTCCTCCCGTGTATCAACATTCCGTACTGCGCTCGCCAACACGCCCAAACGTGGTGAGTACGGCAACAACCCTCATGAGCTTGGAGATCCTTGAGGGAGGCCTGCGAGCAGTGGACGGGGCAGCAGTCCTCTGGCAGATAATTATGATGATGACGATATGATGATTGGTATGCATAGATGTGCAGACACACGTAGACATTCCAAACGCGGATTGACTGCCGCGACATACACGCCTCCTTCGTGGCCGATCAGGAATGGTCCATGATAGCACCTAGTGTGGACCTACCTATGAAGCCGATGCCTAACGAGCATCGGTTGTAGGTCCCCGAGTGCGCTCCCACCTTGCTCCAGCCGCGGCCCTCGTAAACGCGCCCATCGTTGCCGATCAGAAAGTTGTACCTGGTGGCAGAAGAATACGTCAGGTTATGTGCTTGTGCTTACATTATTTATAAAATAATAATTTTGTAATATTGAAGTGATAACTTCTTATTGGAGAGTAAACCGCTTCGTTACGTAACGCGTTACGGCGCCAGTCTGTCTGGCTTCCCTCCCTCTCACGCATACGGCAGAGGTTGGCAATCTCCTCCTCTTTCACTCTAACCTGCAGCGCTAGCCTAAGTTATCACTTCTGTCGTGCGTCCCCGACGCACACGCTTTTTTATTTTGTAACTTGTTTTAATTTGTAATTTGTGACGCGTCAATAAGTTCCATGCGGCCGCACTGAATGAAGTATTTTTTGATTACTTTTTTTGATTCTTGATTCTTACATTCCGTGTGAGAGACTAGCTCCTGCGACCTCGTTTTAAAGCATAACACCTCAGTGGCGCAGCGGGCAAAGGTCCGCCTGCGACGCAAGAGGTTGCGGGTTCTGCAGATATTTGTTCAGTTCTGGGTGTTTTTTATACATAATAAAACATATATATATTGTAGTATAATGTATTAAATTGATCAGTCATCTAGCATCCATAACATAAGCTCTGCTTAGCTTGGGCTGTGTCAGTTGTTATTTATTATAAAATACTAAATTGCTCCAAATCTAGTAATTTATGTTAATTGCTGTTAATCATCAGCTCAGTCGGAGGACTATGTCCAGGTTCATTGCTAGACACAGGCATCACGGTTCACACAGATCATGAGAGGTTGCCATACTCGCCTCGCTTGGCAGGCGGGTTGGCTAACGCAGTACGGGAAGTTGATACACGGAAAGACGCTGCTGCCCATCTTCCATAGGTATCCCTTTACAGGTATCCCGTTATGGGCAAGAGGCAACATTTTACTGCCGGAACCCCACGGCAATTAATAATTAAATTGCAGTTAAAATGTATTTTTTTGTAAGAAGTCTCGCTTTTTTCAGGAGACATGGCGGACTTCTATGAGGTTCCTTTTATTCTGCCTACACCCCACGGCATACGGCCTTGCGTTTATAAAAGAGGGAAATCAGGACCTTGGACATGATAATCCAAGAAGCCAAAGTGTATTAGATTCACTCTGCCGTGGGGAGCCAGAAGTAGAATGTTATCCCTCTTCTCATGCCCGTGGATGCAGTAAGCACTGCCCATCTTCCGGAGGTAGATATTCCTAGCAGGCATACCTCCGGAAGATGGGCAGAAGCGTCTTTTCGTGTATCAACATCCCGTACTACGCTCGCCAACGCGCCTGCCGAGCGTGGTCTTACCAGCATGCCATACTTATATGGCAACTACCCCTCATGGAGATCCATGCTGTGTTCTGTGTGGCTGTGTTCAGTAGTGGACGTTTCTCGGCTGTAATGATGATGACGGGAACCACTCACGCGATATCGCAGGGGCAGTCGCGCAGGCTCCACGCCTGCAGCGTCCGCAGCTCGGCCGCGCACGTGATGAAGCGGTGGCACTCCTGACTGACGGAATGCTGGACTATCACCAGTCGCAGCGGCTCGAACTGGATTGTGTAGTTGTCTGAGTCGTGCTTCTTGGCTAGCCACATCTCGCGGGTTATGTTCCACTCGTGCGGCGCTGGGGGAATAACGCGATGTGTAAGGAAATGGCCACTCGCACGCTTAAAAACTTGAATATTATGCAACAGAACTCTAAATCGAAAAATTGTCTTTGCAACCCCCAAAAAAAACGTAAGGCCTTTGCATCTATTATAGATGATTTATACAGCGTCAGCAACTTGTAATCATGCTGTACGGGACGCTGCAGTGCCTGGGACATTGTTAGATGGATTAGGCTTGCCCAGCACCTATACCATCCTCTCAGGTTAGTCAGCTGTTAGTCACAGGAAAGAACAGGTCAATACGTCTGAAGCTAACTAAGCCGCGGGTTTCCTCACGATGTTTCCTAATAGTGCAACCCCCAATAGTTAGTTATAATGGACCATTTAAAATAATATAAACAAAAAAATATCTCCATCTTACGGGAGGTACTTGTGGGAGTACGTGGTACCTCCCAGGAGGTACCCTAAATTAATGTTTTTTTTTTCCATTATCTCGGCGTAATTATTTTATGTCCATGCAAAATTACACATTTCTAGGACTAACACTCGTAAATTTTCTCCGCAATGTCGCAGACAGACAGACAAAGCGAATACTATTATAATGGTCCCTTGTTGCACTACGGAACGCGCATGTATCCACTTTCATAAATGATTAATATCTGTATGAGCTTGTCAAAAATGGTTAGCAATTAATACGACATAACTTATACATTTTCGCAACTAGCCAAACTCCAACTAGGTATCTTCTGTTCTCTAGGAAGATCACTTGCATTTTGTGCTGCATTGCTGCTTCTTTGTATGTTTAATTAGCAGAGTTTAATTGATATTTGAATATGCATCAAAACAACATTACCGATATAAGTAGATACGTTCTTACACATTTTTTACCGACATTGATAGTAGGTATACTTATTAGAATACTACGATAAAGCTATTTGCCAAAGCCATAATAGCCATGGTGCAACGAACAAATAGCCCTGTCGTGGTCTTTTAACAAGTCTTACCATAACTACGTATGCACGGCCAAGACTTCATTAGTAATGATAGGTATACACTAGGGTAAGGATAGGCACTAGCAAAACTGGCGGCCTTGCCCCATGCTTCTATTCCTTCGAACTCCTATGGATTCCTCCTAAGTTCTTACCGATGTCTTCTGGGTCCTGCTTGGCGCTTGTGAAGTAGAGGATGAGCGCGAGGCACAGTGCCACGCCCGCCAGCCCGGCCGCGCACCACAGCCGCTCCGCCGTGGTCGTGCTGCAGGCCAGCTTCCAGAGGTAGCACGGAAGGGGCAGTCCTGATGACGAACTTGTTTCATTAAATAAAACACCTTATATATTTTTTTACGATTCCGGTGGGATTCGAACCCACGTCCGTCAAATCGATCCTTGACGCTTCCTAAAGCCGGAAGTGCTTTAACCACTAAGCTACATAACCCGTGTCGAGTACCGCTGAAATTGTTGGTAAGGTGATATCGGTTGAGCATCGATTAGAGCGTTCTCTACTGGAGTTCTCCTGTTCATTGTCTGAAGTTGCATTCAGTAGCAATGACTAGAGATGTCGCTATAGCTTATCCTATCGTTTGTCATTTTCATAGTGTTAAACACTATGAACTTAGGCGGAACATTTCAAGGAAATGAAAAACCTTATCAAAAATTTACGATTCCGGTGGGATTTGAACCCACGTCCGACAAATCGATCCTTGGCGATCCTAAAGCCGGAAGTGATTTGATGAGGTTTTTAATTTCTTTGAAATGTTCTACCTGTGTGTGGTTAAACACTATAAAAATTACAAACTATTGTTTCATTAACATCCTATTGTAGGCATATAAGCATGCGAAACGGCTAACACGGTTTCGCTGCGAGTGCTATGTACCTACTTCCCTCCCCCGACGCGACGTTCGTTCGGAAGGACGTGGGTTCGATCCCAGCCTTGTAAATGGATTGTTGCAATGAAAATATAAGTGAATATAAACTGTGTATTTATTTTAACGGAATGTTGCGACAACGTGTTCAGAAAAGCATTTAAAAAATAGTTTAAAAATATTAGGCAAAATATATATGTTTGCCATGTAACTGTTATAGATACATAAAAAAATTAAAGGCAGGATATACCAGCGTAGTTGTTGGATACCGTTGCATCAACCGTGTTTTAACCAATGATGAGAAAAAAGATCTACATGATGCTTTCTCCGCTGACGCTGATTCTCTGCTAACTAACTTAACTTCTGAACAGAGATATAAGGCACTAGAACCAGAACCTAGTGGACTGCAACAAGCGAACTCTTCCCAGTCTTTTAATATAACACCTATAGATCTTAGACCTATACAACAAGCAGATTCAAGGACGTTATTAAATAAGGGACGTAAAACGAAAATTTAGACGCCACCTGAAAAAGACCCAATTGAAGAAGAATACCAACAAAGAAAGTTAAGCACATAAACTATGAATGCTATCGAAGCGTTAACAATATTGATTTGTTTTCTTTAATAGATAAGTCTTGAGCATTCAAATATTATATTAACTTTTGTTATTAATACAAAGTTCGTAATAAATAATTTGTGATTTAATATGGCATTTATTACAAACCCTTTTGAACAGTTACTTTCGACACACGTGTTACTTTCGACCTGCTAACGTGGTTGGAAATAACAACTGACGATTTTTTAAAAGACTCCGAACTTCATAATTAATTTACAATAATATGATAAATTAAGATAGTAATGAACATAAACAAAATGTATGTAATATAAATGTAAGCTATAATTGAAATAATCATAATAATAACAAGTACTTAACTGAAAGAAAATGTACAAAGTGTTACTTTGTACCGGTCTCCCCTAGATGTGATAATTTTTGCTGCATTCACGGATAAGAGGAGAAGCAGCATTCTACTGTCTCACGGCATAAATATTTCTGCACGCCCAGGATGACTGGCAGAGAATGCTTTAGCATTAAGTCCTCTTTACACAATTTTTTTTAATTCTTTTATTTAAAGGGTTTGTTCAACAATGAACATGTCACCCTAAAATAATAATAATAAATAATAATACACAATTGTTATGTGTTAAAGTGTTAAATAAATAAATAAATAAGTAATTAACGGGCTACACAATAAAGACCAAATAGGTAGATGATAGTAGTAACGCGAGGTTGAGTCCTTCAGGACCACAAAAGTTACAACGCACTCGAAACGCCGAAGAGTAATAAATAGGTAATTTACACGATAAAGTTTCTTGAATTTGTTTATTTTTAAATCAAAATCTGCAGAAAATATTATTTGGACACTAGCTGTTGCCTGCGACTTCGTCCGCGTTTCCGTCGTTTTTCGTAAAAAAAAAAGTAGCCGATGTCCTTCCTCACGTGTTACTCAGTGGTTTTGATGTAACAGACAGATTAACTTTCGTATTTTAGTAGGGAAATATAATATGTCAATCTACAATACTGTTGAAAAATATCGCAATATGGAACCGCACAATATTATTGTTAATAGCTGTGCCCGCGACTCCGTCAGCGTGTAACTCCTTGTGTTTTATTAAGTTAATGTATTGGTAATATTGTTTAGATCACGTTCACGTGAGGCTTAAGTACCTATAGAACGAAAATACTTCAGCGCAAAGCTTCCGGGTAAACTATCTTGAAAGTTGACCGGTCCGGCACGTGAACATAAAGATTTCTAGAACTGCTAACCCGGGAAAGAGCGACGTACAGCTGACCATGCGAGAAACAACTGACACCGAGATCTACTCCAGCAACACGAAAAGTCTGCCCTTGAGCCTTATTAATTGTCATTGCATAACACACCGATACTGGGAATTGCGTTCTTTTAAATTGGAATGGATAATTATTTGTTAAGTATTATGGGAATTCTGGGATTAAAGACGGTTTCTCCTGCACCGCAACCTGTTAAAATTTGAGCTTCGATTATATTTTGTTGCAACTGGGTTACTTTTAGCCGAGTTCCATTGAAAAGTTGTGTTGGTCTTAAATTTCGGTGCAGAATAATCGGAATGCCAATTTTTAAACAAATTTCATGAGAAGGAAGTCCGGGCATATTTAAAGAATTTAAAAATTCTATCGGGTAATTAGTGGCTTCTTGTTCATCGACCATTCTATTTATTGAACTTTAAACGCGTCCCGACTCTAGTCGTTGTTCATGCTCATGTTCATCTTCAAGAGATCGAATAATATCATGGTGCACCCTATCATTTGTCAAACGGTCTTCATATTGAGTAAAAGTTTCAGATTCTCGAGATAAAATATGACGTTCGCGATCAGCTGTATGCCGTAATTCCCTCTCAGTGAAGGTTTCGGACTCACGGGACAGTACATGCCGTTCGCGATCAGCTGTGAGACGTAATTCCCTCTCAGTGCAGGTTTCGGACTCACGGGATAGTACATGTCGTTCGCGATCAGCTGTGAGACGTAATTCCCTCTCAGTGAAGGTTTCGGACTCACGGGATAGTACATGCCGTTCGTGATCATCTGTGAGACGTAATTCCCTCTCAGTGAAGGTTTTGGACTCACGGGATAGTACATGTCTTTCGCGATCAGCTGTGAGACGCAATTCCCTCTCAGTGAAAGTTTCGGACTCACGGGATAGTACATGCCGTTCGCGATCAGCTGTGAGACGTAATTCCCTCGCAGTGAAGGTTTAGGACTCACGGGATAGTACATGTCGTTCGCGATCAGCTGTGAGACGTAATTCCCTCTCAGTGAAGGTTTCGTACTCACGGGATAGTACATGCCGTTCGCGATCAACTGTGAGACGTAATTCCCTCTCAGTGAAGGTTTCGGACTCACGGGATAGTACATGCCGTTCGCGATCAGCTGTGAGATGTAATTCCCTCTCAGTGAAGGTTTCAGACTCACGGGATAGTACATGTCGTTCGCGATCAGCTGTGAGACGTAATTCCCTCTCAGTGAAGGTTTCGGACTCACGGTATAGTACATGCCGTTCGCGATCAGCTGTGAGATGTAATTCCCTCTCAGTGAAGGTTTCGGACTCACGGGATAGTACATGCCGTTCGCGATCAGCTTTGAGACGCCCGTGATGTAGCTCGTCTCGCTCTGTCAGCTGCTAATCGCATCTCTCTCTCGGGAGAACATTGGCTCATTCATTGGCTCGAGAAGTTGAGGCACTAACTCTGATAGAGTTTAACCGATGTGCTCTTTCCTCTGCCGATTCTTGAGAACGCCTATTTCTCATTCTCTTATCTTCTCTCGAATTTCGAGATAAAGATAATCGTTTTAGGTGGCATTGATGCAGGCAAATGAAAATAAAACGTAAATGAAAATAAAACTAATATAAAAAAAATGAACGTAAATTAGCCAAAACTTACCTATCGGTATCTAAAAATCTATGCGTACCTACTACTACTTCACCTAAAAAGAAATAAAATGTAAACTATTAATAATATGTAATTTGAACGAATATTTAAACACTACTAAAATAACTAATACCTATTTTATAAAATAACAACAAAAGGAATCTTAAAATAAATTATCAAAGACTAAAAGTTGCGCTGATAAGCACGGTTTGTTAATATCAATTAAGTATTTTCTGTCAATAAGGTCGAACGCTTTAAACGTCTATTCGCATCAACAGGCAAAAATTGTATGAAATAAAGCTCGCGCTCGGACGCCCCGCCTTTTTTATACCTTCGGCCGCGAGACGCGTCGAGCGTGATTCAGTATTCAAGCTCGATGGCGTATTATTAGCGTATTTCATGTATAACTTTGGTGTTTCTATACCGATTTCTATGATTCTTTTTTATGGAATAGTTAATAATGTTAACTTTTAAAATTAGGGATGACTGAGAGTGTTATAAACGTAAGAGTAGACAAATATAATCAGAAAGTTTCGAACTGCTAAGCTATCGGGAGTTACACGCGTTATTGTGAGTCAACCATAAAAGATAGACATATGCTGTCGTAGGATATTTTTTATATAATTTTAAAAAGAACATTTCCGTTATACATGATTTTTGTGTAGCTTTAACCATTAAGGTTGCACACGCGACGGAAGCTTAAAAAATGGAGTAAATTCTCCCGTTTTTCCAACATTTCCCTTCACTGCTCTGCTCCTATTAATTGTAGCGTGATGATAAGTATACTATAACCAGCTCAGGAGTATGAAGAATAATTGTACCAAGTTTCGCTAAAATCCGTCGAGTAGTTTTTGTTTCTATAACGGTTATACATACAGACAGACAGACAGACAGACAGACAAAAATTTTACTGATTGCATTTTTGGCATCAGTATCGATCCCTAATCACCCCCTGATAGTTATTTTGGAAATATATTTCATGTACAGAATTGACCTCTCTACAGATTTATTATAAGTATAGATTGTGTCACATTTACAAGCGTAAACTAAACTAAGGGCTAAGGGTAAGCTAACTAAGGGCCTAAGGGGTACTCTTAGGCTTGTAAATGTGACACAATAGTACGCTTTTTGTACAATCGGTTTGTATTGATGTAAACTCCTTAATTATTATAACCTCAAATAGCTGTCTCCGAAGTTCATTATTAAACGTTTTCGGACTTAAAGCTGTTGTTATGGTGATAGCAGGTTCGTTAGCAGCCTAATAATCTTATAAAAGGCAAAAGCACCTAATTTTGCCTTTCATTTCATTGTGCTGGATGGGTTACGAAAGATTCTAGGCATTTTTCAATGTCAAATATCTTTTTTCAAAGTAAGCTGGTGTCATACAAAAAAATATGTATTTTTGATGATCTTTCTAATGATATAGGTCTCAACTTGCTACAAGGGTGGGTACATCGAGCACATATCCAATAGAGGAGAAATAAGGTCATAAGAATTCACATCGCACTAATGCAATGACAACCTGTCTCTCGCCTCTGATTGTACAGCGCCAACAGCCGACCTGTGTACTTTTCCGTACAATTATGAAATAGTTTTGGCGGAATTGTTGTTTAAACAAAATAAATGACATTTTTACTCTATTGGGTATGTCCTCGATGGTACGCTATTACCCATTCTTCTTTTACTCAACGGAAACATTCTTCCGCGTTTAGAGATTTAGATGTGATTAGCAAATATACATAGGATCTATCAAATCCTACTGTAAAATTCATCATCATCATCTCAGCCGCAGGACGTCCGCTGCTAGACATAGGGCACCCTCGTCCAATTTGAAGAATTGATCATGAGGGTTCATAAATTTTTTTATTATCGTATATCCTGCCCATCCAAAGGTTGTCTGGAAGAAATCGCTTTTAGCGATAAGACCGCCCATTGTATGTTATATTTGTCTGTGTTTCTCTTTGTGAAATTTATGTTATATGGTGAGTGTACAACAAAGAGTTTATCTATCTATCTATCTATGGGTTATTGCCATACTCACCACGCTTGATAGGCGTGTTATCAAGCGCAGTGTGCGATGTTGATACACGGAAAGACGCTGCTACCTATCTTCTGGAGGTATCTCGTGGTAGATTCTTACTGCATCTACGGGCAAGAGAGGAGGGGCAACATTCTGCTTGGGAACCCACGGTATAGTATGAGAATGAAAATCAAGTAATAAACAACATAGAAAATGTATAATTCACTTAATAACTAGTATCTTATCCTGACTTACATTTCAATAATAAATTCAAACCCTCGTCGCATTAAGTTTTTGGGTTCCGCGTGAAGCGGACAGGTAAGAAGTCGATGTTTCCGATTTTAGTAATATACCTATAGGTCCTAGATCCATGTCATCATTTTTTTTTCAGGATAATGTAAAGTTGACGAGTTATTGGACATTGAAGATTCTACTCGAAAGCTGGTATGCACTGCTTCAAACCCAAGGATCAAGTATTAAACAGTTATAATTAAGTAAACAAAGCTGTGAATAATATGTATACTTTGATAAATGAGCATCCTAATTGTTTTTTTTTACTTTTTCGAAAAACAAAAATTTTGAATTAAAATATGTTTAATTATTAAAAGTCGATTTGATCAAAGTTGGACCAGTTTTTTTTTTTAATTTTTCCTTAATATAGGTAATTGCTATACAGATAATCGATGAAAAGTGTCATTATGGGCCTAGAATTCGTTTAGCAGCTAGACCGTTACAATGCCGGAGCGCGGCGGGCTACAGCCGCTTAGCCGGCCGGCGTGTCTGCCGCCCGCTAGCGACAGCTTACAGACACCTTAGATCGCAACCATGGATTGCTTAATATTCTGTCGAATAAATAATTATGGTTATGATTGGTTTGAAGTAATGCATACTGGCTTCCGAGTAGAAACTTCAATGTCCAATAACTCGTTAAATATACATTGTACTGAAAAAAAAATATGGCATGGATCTAGAACCTATATAGGTATATTATACTCAAATATTACTGAAATCAGAAACATCGACTTTTTTTTACATGTCCGCTTCACGTGAAATGCCCCTATTACTATTATAATGTATAATCAATGCTTACCCTATACATTCAATCAATTCATTTCATATACATTCAATTTCTAGTACATTGCACCTACTTTACATATCTATTTAGGTAAGTAGGCTCTTTAACTATTCACGGGCTTTTACTTATAAATAGTTTACTTAGCCATAGCTAAGTAAACTCCTAATACCCTAAGCGGATTGATTAAGTGCATACACTTAATTAATCCGCTTAGGGTATTAAAAATCAATTTGTAAAGTTATTATCTATCACTAATCGTTTATTTCCATCTATAAATTAAGTCTTACAAATTTCATGGTTTTTGACATCATTGTCACAATTGTGAGTAAATTTGGCGTAGTCCCATTAGTTTTATGGAAGAAATGGTACATACTATATCCCATTTGTTCCATTAATGGAAGAAATGGGATATAATATGTACCATTTGTCATTTTGAAATTGCAAAATGACATAGGATTTAGCTTAAATTAATAGTGTTAGCGCCAAATTAGTAACTCTCGTTTTTAATAAAACTCGGTAACTTTGCAAAATTCAACCACCATTTAGAAAAACGTTTATAGGTATGTGCAGAAAATAAATTTAGGTTAAAAAAAACTTTTAAACAAACTAGCTTTTATTTAAATTTACCTACTAAAAATAATAAAAATAAACATTTTCCATTAAAGTTTAACGTCAACTTAAACACAATTTATGTGATAAAAAAGCTTGTCGCGAGATTAACCTGTGTGCCTGTAACTTGATCTAATTGATTTAATTTTTGTTTCAAACAATGTAAATACGAGTAAGTACCTGCTTAAATCTCGCGACGAGCTTTTTTATCACGTAAATTGTGTAAAGACGTTTTAAGTTGACATTAAACTTTAATGGAAAATGTTTATTTTATTATTTTTGGTAGGTAAGTTTAAATAAAAGCTTGTTTGTTAAAAAGATTTTTTTTACTTTACATATATTTTTTACTTTTTAGTTATCACTGGATAGTTGGTTTCTTGTCTGTTCATCTCATGCCCACCATGTTGGATTTAGAGTGAAGATCTTTAATTTTTTTAATTAGTCCGCCATCTTGTGTATACCGCCATGTTGGATTTAGAGTGATGTCATTTAATTTTTCGAGTAACTCTCAGCAAGGCCTTTCATTTGATACCTATATTGTAAGAATGCATTAAGAATAACTAGTCCGCCATCTTGATTATACTGCCATGTTGGATTTAGAGTGATGTCATTTAATTTAAATAAATAGTTATAAATTAATATTTTTATCAATAGACCGTCACATAAGGAAGTAGCAATATAATTACACAACAAGGCATTCAATTAAATTAACAATAATCCAATTCATTATCAGTGCTGTTCTAAAAACTGTATCTACTGAGAGTGATTCTCATTATCTCCCTGCGCTTATCACACTCTATGTGGGGTCGGCATAGCGTGTTTCCCCTTCCACTCTCCTCTCCCAGTCGCCATGGCATCACTCACTCCTTTATTTCTACTTGCTTATAATCAAATTATTGTCAAAGAATATTCTTCTGGCATTTCGTATTCAGTTTAGGCCTTCGTGCTTCCACTTGTTCTCTAAGAGTAACCTTTCAATTAAAAATGTATTCAAATGGCAATGACATACACCACGTATATTATATATTATACATAGGTATTGATGAACTAGACTAATTAAAGCTACCGATTTTGCCGTTTTGGCTACGAAAAAAAACTACATCCGAAATTAACTAATAACGAGCTTGTAACGGCTAAACACATTATTTAAGAAATTTGAAGATGAAAACTTTTAGTTTTACCTGTATATGGACACATTATCCTATCCGAAATTATTATTATGCCTGTTAAAATCGTATTACATTTTTAACACTTATTATAACTTACTATACACTTATTATAATCGTCGATGCGCTTAAAAGGTTAATATTAACTTTTGAAAATATCGATACCGATGTTCTGATTCTTCGTAGTTCCAATAATGAAACACTAAAGCATACAATATTCCACTACATGCATCACAAAATATACAAATATTACACATAGCTTCAGGAGTACCTAAATAAAATAAAATTCTAAATCGATCTTGCGCTATTTCTACAACTAATATGACTACAGGTTCCCTCACGATAAAACAATAACACCGTGAAACCCACGGCTCAGTTAGATACAGACGTTAGATATTGACCTGTTCGTTCCTCTGAGTATAGTTGACTCAGCTGAGGAGATTTAGGTGCTGGTATTGCTCAATACGTGGTGTATCTACATGGTCCCAGGAACAGTAGCGTCCCTTACGTGAATTTCAATAAATAATCAACAGTGGATGTGAATGTTCTATTCGCTTCTTTTCCTAATTCGCGTGTCATCTGAAGCGAACAAATTCAAAAATGTGCTTTATTCTTCATTAATTTGTGTTGTTTTATTTTGTTTATTTTGATGTGTTAAAAAGGCTCTTGCGGCCGCACTGAATAAAGGATTGTTTGTGCTTGAGCTTGAATTTGAATGGCCAATTTACTTAAAGTTTGTGATGTGGTTTGTTTCGCACGAATGCGAGGACTAAAACTTAAACTTGGCACATATGACCTAGAAAGTAGGACCTAACTACAAAGGCTCTCCTGGTACAACGCTTACGAAATCGCTTAAAAACTAGGAGATACTATAGAACCACATTCATAAGGTTCTTCAAAAATATCATTTTAACTTTATCCTTGAAGTTATTATGGTTTTATGAGTTTAAATTGCAATTTATTATTATTATTATTATTTTATATTTGCTGACATGTTTTGTAATGTATTATTATTTTTATTGTTTTATAATTTCTCTGTGTCTTTCTATGTTTATATCCTTGACATTTTCGATTTTATTAATTTATTATTTTTTATTATATTCTTTTAATCTTAAATCATTAATTAACTATTGATGCTCTTTATGTTATGTAATTTGATTATTGTTATGTTAAATATTATATTAATTTAGACTTCCGCATGCAAAGTATCTTTGTTTTTGGAAATAAATGAAAAATGAAAAAAAAAAAAAAAATGAAGGGAAAATTCCGTGTGTATATGCATATGCTCGGAATTTTCCCATTGCATTGAAATGCATAAATTATAAAACGTAGGTAAGTTGTCATAAAGAGTCGACAAGCTGATAACGCACTGTGTTTAGTAAGCCACCATGTTTCGTTTTGTAAATATATTGTAGGTGCGACTAGGTATAGTTTTGGGTAAGGTATACAATATGTGATAAAAGTGCTGTCAACATCGCCCAGCTATCACAAAAATATATTTTAGCAAAATTTACAACAGTCTGGGAAATATTGGTTTGTCCACAAGCAACATAATTGGGAAACAATGTCTGCTGACGGAATCGTACGAAGCACAGAAGCTCTATTTTTTGATGACTCGTATGACAGTATAATATCGTTCGATTCACCTGACTATAGAGGTATAACACGACTAGCTGACCCGGTGCCCACTTCGTTGGGCGATAATTTATAGCCTATGACACTCACAAATACTGTGGCTTTCTATTAGTAAAATAATTTTGAAGATCAGTCTAGTAGATCTAGAGATTACCGCCTACAACCTCACAAACTCACAAAATTTATAATATTACTATAGATTATATCGTAGAGTGCGTAAAAAAAAATCACGCCGTCGCCCGACGTCACAGCAAACTTCTGGTCGTGTCAGAAAGGAATGTGCTACGTGCTACCTATCTTATTACTAAGAGCGGGCCGGTCCAGAAACACTCGAAATACCTTAGAAAACTTGAACCATGTGGCTTTACAATATTCCACAATGTTTCTGGCGGCTAACACTTATAGCGACAATAAACATCGTTTAGAGATATATTCTTGGTAAGTAATCTTACGAGTATCAGCAGCGTGCTGCTGTCAGTAGCAGCAACCTACTAAATACTAGTAACTAGGCGCGGCTTTAGGTATCTACGCATATTATGACTAAACATATAAATAAACTGACTGTATATACTTAGTTTACAACATTTTGTGAAGTGTACGAGTAACTTATTCACGGGTCTTTGTACCCCAAGCATTCATTTTTATTCGTAGGATCCCAATGTTTGAAAGAGCTCATTTCCTTCATTATATTCTTCCCAGGAGTGATAATTTGCGTCTTCACCTGACATTGTCCCATCAGGGAGTAATCCTTCGCCAGAACCCCTTGGGTTTCTAATTCCGCTAACAATACAGACACGTGTTCGAACTGGATCGGTTTTGTTTTGTTCTTTGAGTAGTCGCCTAAGAACATGACTGTGATTGATTTGGCGTTCCACGAGCGGACCATTGCTCCGACGAGGTTGGCCCCTCTGCCTTCGAAGACGAGACCGTCGCCTGAGACGAGAAAGTTTGGTCCGATGTCGGCCCAGCCGCGTCGCAAGTGGTCGGTTTGTATGTCTAGGACTGCTTGGATGCATTCGTACTCGTCTTCGCAGTACGTCAACGCGCTGTGACCGATGATGACGTAGCTGACGGGAAGTTTGAGGAACGTTTTCTCGTATTCGGGCATAGCCTGCCAGTCGCCGCGTCGCAGATACCACGGCTCCTTTAAACCTAGTCGGCAAAAGGGACTAGGTTGATTTATTTATTTTATGGCTTAGAGTGTAACACACAGAATCGCAGTTGGCGCAAACTATGCCAGTAGCAAATATACCTACAGTTAAATTTTTGCTTCTGAGATACTGTTTTCACCTAGTTCGAGATCGGGAGCTTGTACAGCGCAAGTAAATCGTTTTAATGTGACATAAATAAATGTATCATAAAGCTGCGGGCACGAGGTCAGCGGGCGGAGAGCGGCGTCGGCGACGGCGCAATGCAGATCAGGGGGCCTACTCTTCAATGCGAATTGCGATAAATCAAAATCATAATCAAGCCAAACTAACTCTTACGGCCATTACGTAAAGATTGCCATTCTGAAGATAATATCATAATCGTTTTCTAGGGTAGGCGCCTTGGTCTGGAAGCCAGCGGGCAGATCGCTAAGGGAGCGTAGACCTTTGGTTTATGAGAAATTGTATGTAAACTCGCGGTTACCGCTGGACGCTCGTTTACCGCTCCCCGCGCCGCTGACTTCGAGGCCAGTTTCATTAAAATGTAGGCATTGAAACGCGCCGCTCCCCGCCCGTTGATTTCGTGTCCGCAGCCTTAGGGATTTCGTAGCTATCTGCTACGAAACCCCTAAGGCTGAATAATGACTGACTGCTATTACTGAACCTACGCTCTCTGTTTGTCCGATTTTCAATCTTTACTCAATACTGTGTTAAATTTAGTTTTTCAGAACTCGAGTACGGCAAACGTAAAAAACAGTGGCCTGAGATATAAGGATGTTCTGAAAAGACATATGAAGCGATGCAAAATTGAGCCATCTACTTGGGAGTCAAAAGCAGCAAAGCGCACAGAGTGGAAACATCTCATCCATCAACAAGCTGATGCTTTTGAAAGTGAGCGTCGTGAGGAGCTCGATAGGAAGCGTGATGAGCTGAAGGCCCGTGCACCAGCTAACATCCAGTATACTTTTGTCGACGGGGTATTAACGTGCCCAAAGTGCTCTCGTACCTTCTCTAATCAGATTGGGTACTCGAGTCACCTCAAAGCACATGAAAGGGTAGAAACCAAAACTCTCTTATGTGACCTTTTCTTTGAATGCACAGTTGCCATGGCCGAAATCAGCTAGGAAGCATCATCATCAGATTACGTACGTGACTCTATTATAAAACTATGTGAAAAAGTACACTGATCAAGATTGTTCAGCTTAGACTGGTTTATTCTTTTTTACTCGTTGCGTAGTGGGACGAAGGATATTCATGGATATAAAAAGTGCCATACCGTTAGCTCTATCCATTCTGTGATGAAAGCAGAATTGTTTTGAAAGGTAGACAATCTATCAAGTTTAAATAGCCTTACCTCGTTTCTACCTACTGCGATTCTGTGCCTTATATCCTGTATTTTGATTTTGTTTTTATACTCTACGGGTTCGTTATTATTTATATATTATATTGTCGATTATCTCATGTTAATTTTAAGAGGGTTTATTAATAGTTCATGCGTGTTTACCTAGCTCGAGCCTGGTCTGTGTCTGCGGCAGCGTGATGTAGAAGAAGTAGACGGCCAGGCCGATGGCCACGAAGAAGGCCCAGCACACGAAGACCGCAATCGTGCAGCGAAGGTTATTCTTCACGAAGATCATCTTCAGGCCCAGAAAACGGGCTGAAACAACCGGTTCTCTAGTTATTTGTTTACCAGCGATGGTGGTCTTCAAATTATGTGAGGTCACAATGTATCCTCGTCTTCCAACTTAGATTCATGATTGAGTAGCGATTAAGCGCCATCTACTGGTATTTTAGGTAAAATACCTTTAACTTTAGGACCATGTCTGTGTTTTTAGGACCGACCGCGCGACCGGTGGTCTGCGAAGATTCCTACCAATTTTATTTATTTATTATATAACTTGAAGCGTTCAACGGTTTTTTATAACGGTTTGTGTTCATATTTTTGCTACTTCATCACCATGACTTTTCTAACTGAATTAAAGCCTCTTTTTAAGGTTTCGTACCCAAAACAAAGGAATGAAATTTGCTCCAACTCCAATACAACTAAAAAAACTAACTAATAAAAAGAACTGTGTTTTCTAATCGCTTCTTATCACAGTGCTACAGGGAAGCGAACTGATTAATTCATTTGCCTTATTTCCTGTTAACATAAGAACACTTACGATGAGCCTACTGAACTTGTATCCGTTTTATTTTCTGTTTGCGTAAATATGACCATGTCAGTAAATATCGTGTCCAACTTACATAGCTTCCCATACGACAATGCAGAAATCTCAGAATCCTATGTTTATTATCCTATGTGATATTGTAAACACATGCGAAATCAAAATCAAATCATACCTGTTTTTATTAAGAGTCAAAAAAGTAGAAGCTTAATCTTTTAAAAATAGGATAAAATATGTTCCTATTTTTTAAAATTCCCTAGATCTCCGTTGTTTATAAACATATTTTCTTGAAAACATGTACATAAATGTGCTAGTACCTACATCAAAATAAATACAACTGATTTTAATATAACAATTAACTATAAAATGGTTATCATAATAAATAGTTTTTAAACATATATATATTCCATTTCCATAATTATTATTATGTAACTTGTCTATATTATACTATTCAATATTTACATAAATAAATTAGTGAGTTTTAATTATTTCAAAACACCGGTTGGTGATGCCGGTTTTTTGCCAACAGAATGGACATTTGCCGCTAACAGTACAAATCACACTAGAGAGGTTTTGTTTTTAATGAAAACCAAGGTACCAAATACCATTGTAGATAAACAGTAATAATTAAATTAATCATACACAATAATCCAGCCTAAAGCGTTATACGCAGATTCATCATCTCATCCATAGGACTCCTGTCCACGTCCGCTGCTGGACATAGGCCTCCCACATGGATTTGAACATGAGAGGGTTGTTGCCATACTCGCCACGCTTGGCAGGCGGGGCGACGAGTGCAGTACAGGATGTTGATACACGGAAAGACTCTGCAGCCCTTGTTCCGGAGGGATCCCTTAGCAGGCTCTTAATCCACATACCAACATAATACGGGATATTCACCAACTCTACCAACCAAAATGTACTGCGCACGTCACCCCGCCTGCCAAGCGTGGCGAGTATGGAAACATGATTGGCGTAGAAAAATTCCCGATAATTTTCGTACATCGACTTGCCTTGTTGATGATAATTATTTATGCCTAAGGAAGTCGAGTGATTGTCTCAGGTGAGCCAAGTGACTGTCTGGTACTATTAAACAATCTGTGGCCGGGGTTTTATAGCGTTTTTTCCTTGATGACGCGTCAGAAACCGGTTGCCGAAAGCTATTAAGAATTTATTAATACTACGAATGTGATTGAAGGTTATACTAGGGATATTTGCTACAATTCCATTGTTTCTATGCTCATACGGCTTAACAGGGTATTACACGCATTTTCGAAAGGTCTCTCAGTTAGATTATTTTCTTAGAACAAGTCAGTATAGAAGTTCCCCGACCAAGTAGTGTGTTAATAATTGTTTGTAGAATAAGTGTTAAAAATTGTACCCTGCGAACATTTTAATATTGTTTTTGCTGTAATAAATATTATTTTCTTTTCTTTTTCTTTTCTTTTTTCAAGTAGTCGTCTAGTTAATAGAAAATGTTTTATATTACCTTATTGTCGTACAAATGTTGGTCTTTAAGTATAATGTCTTCTTTCCCTCACTTGGTAAAAAGGTTTTCCGAAGCGAAAGAATTCAATTATGTGCTTTATTCAATTTAAATGTGTTTTGTCTTTAGTTTGTAAACTGACTTTTCTAAGTAGCGTTCTGCTCTATTGAATAAATACTTACTGACTTTGAGTTTGGTCAACATTCTGCAATCATCAAAACCTACATTGAGAAACGTACAGAAGATGATGTATTTTTCAATAATAATAATTAATAGAATTGGTTTTCCAATAAATAAATAAATAATAAAAATAGTTTATTTGACATATAACTAGATATTTTAACATGGGATGATTGAGTCCATAGTTCCCGAACTAGCCTAGGCTGTGTTTCAGGATCCTGTGGCTTCTCCTTCTAATCTTATAATTACAATTTCACCTAAGTCTAATTCTCATTAATATTTTAAATTTACAAAATAAAATCAACTGATACAAAATAAATTAATTAATTACAAACACCAGGAAAATTTTTATTCATATGAATAGTACATAGTAATAAATAATAATACAAAACGCCATGAGAGCTAACTATAGATTGCAAAAAAAATACATTAAATTGTTAGTTATTTAGAAATTAAAATTAGAAAGCAACTTCTCAGTGCCTTCGAAGCAAAAGTTATGGATCAATGTACAAATTATTTCTTTAAATTCAAAGTCGCTTTTTGGTTCTTAGCCTCGGCCAAATCGCGGGTTATATATTTGTATTTTTGGTTGTTTAGCCTCGGCCAAATCGCGGTTAAAGATTTGTATTGTTGGTTCTTTAGCCTCGGCGGGTTAAAGGTTTGCTTCAAAATCAGTTAACATAAATTTGTCTGTTATATTTTATATCTTTTTTGTTTTGTTTAATTTAGTACTTATGTATTTACGTTTAGTTTATTTTGTGTTCTAAAAAAATGTTTATAAAATGCATGCTATGTTCACTGTTTGTAAGAAATAACACCGGGAATGTCATAACTGTTATGCGATTTATTATTTTGTATTTATTTCAAGATGTAAAAAAACTAAACAATTGAATAAAATAAATCTAATGAGTAAGGCCTTTGATTCTATTATAGATGATTTATACAGCGTCAGCAACTGGTAATCATGTGCTGTACGGGGCGCTGCATTGCCTGGGACATTGTTAGATGGATAGGCTTGCCCACCACCTATACCATCCTCTCAGCTTAGTCAGCTATTAGTCAGAGGAAAGACCCCGCCGCAGGTTTACTACATTAGATTCTATAGTGCAATGCTATAGTGCAATCAGGACAATACCCAAGTGTCTGTGGCAATTTGGCCCTGTGTGATCATTGTTTAACATCAAAGAAATATTAAAGCCTGTTTCTTAAACATTCAACATTAGGTTTTAATTTTGCGATAAAGCTTGTCAATCCGCGGAAAAAGTTCTCAAAAAATCAAGAAAACAAACACAAAAACTGCTGATTTTAATAGCTTGTCTGCTTACCCAGAGACTAAATAAAAACGGAGATACGTAAAATGACGAACTCCGTGGCGCAGTTGGTTCACAGCTGGCTGAGAGGCAGTTGTTCGCGGGTTCGATTCCCGCCACAGGACAATGATGTACATTCATATTAAAAATAACAATAAGAATATGGTAATAATCAATTCATGTACTTTTCATCATCATTTTTTATCATTTTAGCCGTAAAACGTCCACTGCTGAACACAGGCCTCCCTCATGGATCACCATGAGGGGTAGTTGCCATACTCACCACGCTTGGCAGGCGGGTTGGCAAGCGCAGTTCGGAAAGACGCTGCTGCCCATCTTCCGGGGGATATTCTAAATTAACTTGAAATAAAGATACACAGTTTATGCCGCAAACGACATTCTCAAAAGAATCAAAATGCATAAGGTACTTCCCGTAGACCTAGAACTATGAAATTTGGCAAGGTATATCGTGTTATACTGTAGATACAGGGAAATATATAGGTATAGATTTGCAATGGAATCATGAAAAAATCGTCCTTATAAAGAGTACGAAATCAATCATTGAGGTTAAGAAACCCTACGCGCGGTCATAAATTGTGTGAAACATTTTGTGCATTTGGAAAAGTTTTACTAAATCAGATCAGCTGATTTATAATAATTATTATGTTCCTACATACCTACGGAACACTTGGTGGGCGATTCCAGCTCGCACTTGTCCGGTTTTATTTTGAAAGTGAAATTGACTGCAGTATATCTAAGAGGTCATGGCATCACATGACTTCTTCGTTCATACATAAATAAATCAAAAAAAGCTCAAATATTATAGACTATTTATAATACTATATGAATATATATATATCTCTTCCCTGTACTTTTTGTTGTACAGTACCAACGAATTTTATGTAACAAAGAGGATACAATCTATACACATAAAATAAAATCGTAAACCCGTCGCGTCTGCACATTTAAATATTTTTGCAAATAAATAAGCGTTTTTAAAACGTAAAAGTTTTGAAATTTTTGTCTGCTTGTCGGTTTGTTTGTTTTAAGACGATAATCACGAACAAAAAACAATGATTTGATTCAACATATAATTGTATTTTGCGATTCAATATATAAAAAATGTCAAGCATTATTCTCAGTAACATTTTGTGTTCATCAAAATCGACTAACAGAAGCAAAAGTTATCTTCAATTTCGTAATTCGCAGTTGGTTAGTACCCGGCTGAGACGCAGGAAGTTACAGGTTCGATTCTCGCCGCGGGCCAAATGTTTGTAAGTTTTCTGCAGCAGATGTAGTTTTCTATGTATGTTAAGTATGGATATACAAAGGAAAAGTTTAAGTACTCTATCAACCATATGTTACCTATAACAAAAGTTATGTTAACTCTGGGGCTAGATCATCATCATTATCTCAGCCATAGGACATCCACAGCTGGACATAGGCTTCCGCGTCTGGTCATGTAACCATACTCGCCACGCTTGGCAGGCGGGTTGGCGAGAACAATACGCGATATTGGTACACGGAAAGCCGCTGCTGCTTATCTTCTGGAGATTCCTTTGGCAGATTCTTAATGCATCAACGAGCAACGAGGAGAGGCAACCTTCTACTGCCGGCACCCCACGGCTCTAATTCTTCTAATTCTATTGGGGGATACCGGATCTGCACTGACTACCCGCATCGGGGTGCATTGTGCATTGTCTCCCGTCATTCTACCCCGTGGGGTAGAATGGGGTGCCGGCAGTAGAATTTTACCCCTCCCCTCATGCCCATGGAAGCTGTAAGAGCCTGCTAAAGGATACCTCCGAAAGATAGGCAGCAGCGTCTTTCTGTGTATTAGCATCCCATACTACGCTCACCAACCCGCCTGCCAAGCGTGGTGAGTATGGCAACTGCCCCTCATGGTGATCCATGAGGGAGGCCTGTGTTCATCAGTGGACGATTGGAATGTTATGTTAATGGCTGAAATCCTAGAATACTGAATATACAGTACTATTTATTCTGTATTCTATGGCTGAAGTGATGATGATTACTCCGATTCTAGCCAGCCAACTCCTTCAATAAACTTATTAAAAAAAAAAAAATCGCAAATGGTCTGCTTATAACGCAATAATATTTAATTAAATTCCAGTATGTTTTGATGATACTTCACGCTTATCGCTGACATACATTCATATACAAAGTACATTCGCAAGCCGATACAATACAATAATAATACAATAATAAACAATCGACTATAAGTTTCGTTTGCCGTGGTGTGCCGGCAGTAGAATGTTACCCCTCCTCTCACGTCCATGCAGTAAGAGCCTGCTAAGGAATACCTTCGGAAGGATGGGCAGCAACGTCTTTCCGTGTATCAACGTCACGTATTGCGCTCGAGAAACCACCTGCCAAGCGTGGTGAGTATGGCAACTACTCCTCATGGAGATTCATGAGGGAGGCCTGTGTTCAGTAGTGGACGTTTTATGGCTAAGTATACGTTTTATAAAACATCTCATCACCGTTATCTCAGCCGTAGGTCGTCCACTGCTGGACAAAGGCCATGAATCTCCAAGTACCTGCTGTAGCCTGTAGCATTACCGTGGAGTGCCGGCACAAGAGTTTGGCCTCTCCTCTCATGCCCGTGGATGCAGTAAGAGCCTGCTAAGGGATACCTCCGGATAATGGGCAGCATTGCGTGGGCGCGATTATTCCGCCGTGTGGTGCCTACTTATATACATTTTTGTTGTTATTATATAGTTATTTATCATACCTAGGAAAATTCCCAGAAAGACCCGACACTACGTATAAGCATATCGTGTCTTCCGGCAGGTATCGAACCCGCAAGCTCTTGCAAATCAGCCGTCTATCAGATCAAATTTGAGCCACAGAAAATAAAAATTCATATGCAATTTAAAGATTAAAATAAAGAACTTTGATGCAATTAGTAGAAAACTGTCGCACCTATTTGATTTTAACGAAAATCTCCGATAAATCCTGCTCTGATTTACAAAATCCTTAGTGTTCTCACTGATGCTTTGGTAAAAGACCTTCTAATATCTATCACAAAATTCATTCATTTGCATGCCCAAGCATATTGTTAATAGCTATAATAATTATTACTTAAGGGTAAGGTATATTTAACCTAAAAGTTCCTTTTGAACGAATTGGATGCCTTATAGACTACAGTTGACTTGATAATAAAACTATCGAGAACATACCTAAGTAATGTTCAAATTAAATTGTTACCGCCATCATCATATTAGTCCACAGCTGGACATAGGCCTCCCCAAGTCTGGGCCATTTCACCCAGCCCATCTAGCTGGTTCTACACTATGCCGTCGCCGTCTCCACTCAAGAACTCGCTTACCCAACGGCTATCGGTTCTTCCACAGATATGGCCAGCATACTGCCACTTCAGCTTACCTGTGTCTTACCGTCGATGTACCGCAAAAGCATAAAGTTATACACAGTTATGTGGTTTTTATTTATATAGCTACTAGCTTATGCCCGCCGCTTCACATGCGTTTATAATATTAATAGGATGTAAAGAATGATCTACAAAAGTAATACAGGTTGTATCATAAATAAATAAATAAATATTGCTGGACAAATCACACAGCATCATCTAGCCCCAAGCTAAGCAGAGCTTGTGTTATGGGTACTAGATGACTGATATACTTAATACATTATACTACATAGATAGATATTTTTATTATATAATAGAAAAACACCCAGAACACCCTGAACAAATATCTGCAGATCGGACAGACATTTGTCCCGAGGCGGGAATCGAACCCGCAACCCCTTGCGTCGCAGGCGGACCTTCGCCCGCTGCGCCACAGAGCTCGTCAAAGTAAGAGATACACAGAATCATAACATGTGTACTAAGCCGAAAGCGGCTCAGCCCACGAAAACAAGTAGTTTTAGAAGGTAAAAAACCGGCCAAGTGCGAGTCAGACTCGCGCACCGAGGGTTCCGTACAAACCTGTAGGTATATAAGACTGAGTATTTGATATAATTTCAATTAATACCTCTACGCGTTTGTTATAGATTTATACTAATAAAAAATAAGATAATTATTCATTATAATCATTTATTATACTTTCTTCTATTACTTAACCCATAATTTACACACTAAGAGATTAGCATCATACAGTCCAACAAACTGGATAAATAACAACCCGAAAATAACATCGCCATCATCTTTATCATCATCATCATCACCAGCTCTATCATCACTATTATTATTACGTTACAATTACATTGCATAACAATATCTACATAGATATAACAACCTAGCAGAAATAACAATAAGAAACAATGTACTTAACTTGCTTGTCACCTCGTGATCGGAACAGAACTGGCTGAGCAAGCCACTTGCATCTGCTTTTATAATAAAACGTTATTTACAACTCATAAAACAGCCGACGATAGCCGCCAGTACAACGTGGACCAATCACAGCCCTTTCTGGTCGAATAACAATACATTTTATATATAACTCATTATTTTATAGGGTTACTATATACGTAATTAACTTATTATTATAGTTATGATTATTCATAATTATCACATTAGTAAAGAACAAAGTAAACACAAAGAACATTAATAAATCAGACGTCACAGCCGTCCTTCTTTGACAAACATTTAACAATTTCAACAATAAAATAGTAATGTTATGTTTTTAAATATGTATCAAATATAACTGTAAGAATTACTAATAAATGTTCAATTATTACATTACTTCCAAATCCAAGTATTTCAATTGGTTGTTTCATATTCGTAAAGTGACGTCGCTGTAGCGGCAAGCTCAAATACCTAACCAGTTTTAAAACAATATCGAATTGTGAGCGTGTTTTACAGTGATTTAAGTTTATTTAAATCTTAATTTCCCGACACGGCCATTCTGATAATTACTTCGTTCCCGAAGTACTAAATTTTCTAAAAAGAACAATACATTTTGTCTTAGATCGAATACATTGAATGTTTTCTTAGTCTACTCCTTACATTGAGTGACATCACTTTCATCATTACTACCTATCCAACTCTTCACATTGAGTGGACATTTTTGCTTACACCGTCTTTACACTACATCGTTTTTCACATCATTAGTGTTATCGTCACATCAAAATGTACATTTTCTTAACCATCAAATCATTTTACATTTTTATTATAGTCACAACCTAATTTACATTTTCTTTATCATCAAATCGTTCCACATTGTTATTGTCTTAACTATCTTCAGTTTAAAAATTCTACCCTCTCTTAATGGTAACTCACTGGCTTTGCTATAGCCGCTGTCATGATACTGTTCCAGTTAAATTCAATAACAAGTAGGTATATCTAAAATATTTTATAACCGTCCGTGTCAAAAAATGAAAAATTAAACTAGGTTTATAGCAGTGCCCCGTAGGGACCTACCAGTCTTAACAGTTTATTATGTTCCACTCCAGTTCTGCTCTGCACCAACTGTCTTGATCTTCTTAATCCACGTGGCTGCGCCGTTGCCGCTCTTTCCGGGATCAAAAACTTGTAACGCGAAGTCACCGTGTTGTGGCTTTGATGAGACAGCATCGTGTAGGTTTGGCCTTCAAAAGACCTTGTTGTGGCTTTGATGAAACAGCATCGTGTAGGTTTGGCCTTCAAAAGACCTTCTGGTACCGTAGGTGTCATAAATCCTGAAAATAAGTAAAAACATGTTTTAACTATGTATATGGATGGCATGGCATAATATCCCACACTTCTGATGTTATAGATTTATACTAATAAAAAATAAGATAATTATTCATTATAATCATTTATTATACTTTCTTCTATTACTTAACCCATAATTTACACACTAAGAGATTAGCATCATACAGTCCAACAAACTGGATAAATAACAACCCGAAAATAACATCGCCATCATCTTTATCATCATCATCATCACCAGCTCTATCATCACTATTATTATTACGTTACAATTACATTGCATAACAATATCTACATAGATATAACAACCTAGCAGAAATAACAATAAGAAACAATGTACTTAACTTGCTTGTCACCTCGTGATCGGAACAGAACTGGCTGAGCAAGCCACTTGCATCTGCTTTTATAATAAAACGTTATTTACAACTCATAAAACAGCCGACGATAGCCGCCAGTACAACGTGGACCAATCACAGCCCTTTCTGGTCGAATAACAATACATTTTATATATAACTCATTATTTTATAGGGTAACTATATACGTAATTAACTTATTATTATAGTTATGATTATTCATAATTATCACATTAGTAAAGAACAAAGTAAACACAAAGAACATTAATAAATCAGACGTCACAGCCGTCCTTCTTTGACAAACATTTAACAATTTCAACAATAAAATAGTAATGTTATGTTTTTAAATATGTATCAAATATAACTGTAAGAATTACTAATAAATGTTCAATTATTACATTACTTCCAAATCCAAGTATTTCAATTGGTTGTTTCATATTCGTAAAGTGACGTCGCTGTAGCGGCAAGCTCAAATACCTAACCAGTTTTAAAACAATATCGAATTGTGAGCGTGTTTTACAGTGATTTAAGTTTATTTAAATCTTAATTTCCCGACACGTTCATGAGGAAAGGGGTAGTAAGTTTAAAAACATTGAAAATATTTTTATTATATGATGTAACTAAAAATTTACGGTTTTCGCGATTTTTCCTTTTTCATATAAGACTTTGCTTCGTACCAAATTTAAAGATTCTGAGTTCGCGGGAAGTACCCTGTAGGTTTCGATGTCCTTGCGAGTGTCGAAAATTTGCGGAAAAATGCGGCATAAACGGCTGTATCTTTTGATTGCGTTGGCTTAGAAGTTTTTTCACAGCTCCAAGGGACAGTAAACCTTAGTGTTTGATATAAATTCCAGCTTGATACCTCCACGCGTTCCTGAGAAAAAAGGTCTTGACAGACAGACGGACGGACAACAAAGTGATCCTATAAGGGTTCCGTTTTTTCTTTTCGAAGTACGGAACCCTAAAAACACACACCCTGTATTTTTTTAAAAAAACAATGCTACACATTACGCACAGCAAGTATGAGCTTGTGTTAGGTAAGTAAAATAATTCGCAATATTGTGTTTACTAATAAAATGCTTATGTAGATACTATTAATATAATTATTATATCAGAGACGAGTAATATACAAAGACATAAGACTGAAACTGCTCTCCACCTCCGTCAAACGTACCATAAGACAAAAGGAAATTGTTAAATGATCGATGACTATAACGAGTTAGGTTCTTCTGTTCGCTTCTTTTCCTAACTCGCGTGTCATCTGAAGTGAACAGATTCAATTATGTGCTTTATTTTAATAATTAATGTGTTGTTTATTTTGTAATTTGTGACGCGTCAGTATGGTCCATGCGGTCGCCCAGAATGAAGTGTTATAGTTTTTTTTTTAAATATTGCTTGTTGTATGTATGTCTAGTGGGTTTTTTATCGTTATAGACGCCTATACCGGAATGGGTCTCATTACGAACGATATGGGCTCACTTGGAATCAGTGTAACTCTAAACACGGACGTGGTGCGTATTATTTTTGTAACCAAAGTTCGTGCAATTATGTTTTTATAATTAATGATAACAAAAACAGTTTTGTTTATTAGCAAAACCAGTGCGCGTGCGTCGGCATTGTTGTTAACACACATGTAAAGACAATGCCACAGATTTTGGTGTCAGGGCACATTCAAACGATTAAAATATTTATCCAGTAGTTATTTATTTTGACGAGCTCTGTGGCCCAGCGGGCAAAGGTCCGCCTGCGACGCAAGAGGTTGCGGGTTCGATTCCCGCCTCGGGACAAATGTCTGTACGATCTGCAGATATTTGTTCAGGGTGTTCTGGGTGTTTTTCTATATATAATAAAAATATTTATCAATGTAGTATAATGTATTAAGTATATCAGTCATCTAGTACCCATAACACAAGCCCTGCTTAGCTTGGGGCTAGATGATGCTGTGTGATTTGTCCAGCATTATTTATTTATTTATTTATATATTTATTTATTTATTCGTAACAAATATACAAAATCAAAAATAAGTAAAAATATTTCCACTTTATATTATTAGTATGGATAAAGATAAGGATATACCTTCGCAGTCTTGTATTCTATTCTTATACTCTTGTATCCCGGCGGATACAAGAGTATAAGAATAGAGACGGCTCTCTATCACATTATGGAAAACCAGCTCTAAAATACAACCAAGTCGTGCCCTGACCTCGCTTAACTGCCCATTCTATGTATCTAGCTATGAATAAATTGAGTAAATTTAGAATTGATAAAACTTTTTTTACCGTGGGATGCCGGCAGTAGAATGCTGCCTTTGGATGCATCAGGAATCTGCCAAGGGATACCACGAAAGATGGTCAGCAGCGTTTTTCCGTATCTCAACATCCCGAACTGCGCACGCCAACCCTGAGGAAGAGAATAACACCCCACAAAAGATGAAGCAGAAACGGCGTCAAATGCAATGTAACGACAAGACAGTATAAACATATTCTACCAAAAACATTAGCGACCTATGTGGCGGAGCGGGCGAAGGTCCGCCTGCGACGCAAGAGGTTGCGGATCCGATTCCCGCCTCAGGAAAAATGTCTGTAAGATCTGCAGATACTTGTTCAGGGTGTTCTGGATGTTTTTCTAGTATAATATAATAAAAACATATATAAATATCTATGTAGTTTAAATGTAATATGTATATCAGTCATCTAGTGCCCATAACAGAAGCTCTGCTTAGCTTGGGCCAGATGAGGCTGTGTGAATTATCCAGCATTATTTATTACTAGCTGACCCGGTGCCTGACTCACAAATACTGTGGCTTTCTATTAGTAAAATAATTTTAAAAATCGGTTCAGTAGATCCAGAGATTACAACCTCACAAACTTTACCTCTTTATAATAATATAGTATATGTTTTTTATTTAAAGTGTAAACCCACACTAAGGTATCAGTAAGGTTCGAGTCCCGTCGGAGACAAAAATTTTGATTGCATTTTTCATTTCTATAATATAGTATATATTATTTATTACTATAGGTTAACAGTCACCGATTAGCACCAAGATAAATGCAAGATATCAGTGGATGGGAAGGAGACAATACTCGAAGGTGAGCGACGCTGGAGCTGTAAATAAGTTGATGCTCTTCAACTACTATTTACCTATCTTTTAAGTTTCCAGCATCTATAATTTCAGCCATAAAACATCCACTACTGAACACATGCCTCCCTCATGGATCTCCATGAAGGGTAGTTGCCATACTCACCACGCTTAGCAGGCGGGTTGGCGAGCGTGGTACGGGATGTTGATAAAAGACGCTGCTGCCCATCTTCCGGAGGTATCCCTTAGCAGGCTCTTACATCCACGGGCATGAGAGGAGGGGTAATATTCCACTGCCGGCACTCTACGGCAATTTAAGTTTTATATAAAGTTACATCAAAACTCGAGACCGCGGTGTAAGGAAGGCGCTCCACTTATTTATATAAACAAATAAGGCGAGATCACCCTATTCATCATTTCAGCCCTAGAACGTCCACTCCTGAACACAGGCCCCTCATGGAACTCCATGAGGGGTAGTTGCCATACCACGCGTGGCAGGCTGGTTGGCGAGCGTGGTACGGGATGTTGAAACTCGCGGTTCATACCATCGCTAACAATGTTATTAATTTCATGATTTTTTAACCTGATTTTATTAACCGACTAAAAAAGGAGGTTTCTCAATTCGAACGTAAATATTTTTTGTATTTTATTTGATCTTTATCGTAGGTTGCTAATGACATTAAATTTATAATTACCACTGCAGCCCATATTAGAAACAAAATATACACTTGTATATTTTGTTTTCTAATGGGATATCCCATGGGATGTAACGTGTAGGTATATCCCAGGTGTCCCATAAATATAACTCGTAAGTTTGAAATGTCTTTGTTTGTACTTGTTGGATATTGATTCTATTTGTACTTCGGAAACTCTACGCGTCAACACGGTTGCAAACAATAGAACGATGAGTCTACAGGGTGTTTTATAATAACACTAGCTTCTGGCCACCGCTTCGCATGCGTTGTGCCCGAATAAAAAGTAGAAAAATAAACAAATAAATATTAGCGAAAAATAGACCTACACTATTTGTTTAGTTTTAATTTTAGAACGGAACTAACCGAACAGCTATAACATGTCATTTTAGTCCGTGTCACGTCAATTTAATTAGCTTTAGCCAGTTAGTGCAACAACAGAATCGCCACCATTATGATAGTAAAAAACACTTACTCTCAACCATCTCTGCATTGTTGACATTCTTCGTGACGGACACAAATTTCGGACCAACGTGTACTGTAGATTTGTGCGAGACGTTCAGCTGGCCTATCGGGGGAATCTCCGCCGCGGTCAGCGCTTGCGCGTCTATAACGACCACCTCAGAGGCGGTGGAGTGCCGTCCCGGGGACATCTCGTTAGCAGTGAGCTCCTTCTCACCATCACTGTCACTCCACATGGCGGAAACACTCCGTTACCGACTTATAACAATAACACTGCCACTACATAAAGACCATTCGATTTTAGATGTAAATCAACTGTGTACGCGTCCTTTTCGCTTGATTTTCGCAATGCAACTAACTTCGGGTCAGATTAATCAATTCGTAGAAGTGTGACGTTGTTAATGTTTGTCTGTTGTGTGTTTAGCAACCTTGAGCCGTCTGCGATGGGCCTACAAAGGAATTTGTTGATGACAATTTTACCGTTTTTACTGCCGTGGCTGCCGGCAGTAGAATGTTACCCCTCCTCTCATGCCCGTGGATGCAGTATGAGCCTGCTAAGGGATACCTCCGGAAAATGGGCAGCATCGCGTGGGCGCGATCATTCCGACGTGGGGTGCTGGCAGTAGAATGTTGCTCCTCCTCTCTTGCCCGTAGATGCAGTAGGAATCTGCCAAGGGATACCTCCGAAAGATTTAACCAGCAGTGGATATAGATGATTAATTTTCAAAATCCACTGAGTAGGTCATGTAATAGGTGGTCCTATTTTTCTCAAAACTTGTTTATGTTAATGGATCCATGGATCCATGTGGAATCAAATGATTGTAATAGTAGACTGGAGTCCCTCAAGGTGTAGATTGGTGTCCTAAATGTAACCTTGCGGTTGGGTTTTTTTTCTCACTTTATAATGTTCGCTTGTTTTCACATCCAGTTCTGATGATGGGATGCATGATAGGTCAAGGGAAATACTCAAATATGTTTGGGTGTTTTCAGCAAAGAATAAATTTATTATCATTTGAAGTAGTTTTTGTTTGAAAAATAATAGAATTAGGTATCAGAAATAAAGGATTGATGAGAGATAAGAGAAGATAAGAAACCGTTTATTTGCACTAAAGTCATAATAACAATAAAATATAATAATATCTTAAAATTAAATTATCGTTACTCAAAGTTTTCATTGGCACAAATCGGTCACCACTCGGCATAAGCAGGCTATCTGCATAAGAATGATAGTAAAAGAAGATATTAGTAAAATAAGCTATTTCTGTTGTTTAGGGTACTTTCCCCCCATATGGCATTGAAAAATCCACCCCGTTGGTATATTTTTCATAATATTATCTCTTTCAAAAACTAACCTAAAGATTGAGCTAAAACTTTGCACACGTATATGTTGACCAGGATTAACACAAAGGCTACATTTTTTAATAAGAATAAAGAATATTTACTTCAACTAAAAAAATACATTTTTATCCGGGTACAACGCATGCGAAGCGGCGGGCAGCTGGCTATGTATATTTTAGTTTTATGGCTTAACACAATCTTTTTGAAGTTATGCCTAACTCATAGTACTTGTGTAATAATATAAAATACTATAAATTATTAAAC
The DNA here is from genome assembly GCA_963082625.1 of Pasiphila rectangulata. Lineage (NCBI taxonomy): Eukaryota > Metazoa > Arthropoda > Insecta > Lepidoptera > Geometridae > Pasiphila > Pasiphila rectangulata. The sequence continues at coordinate 24,887,987 of OY720236.1, forward strand.
GGAAGTTATTCCAAGTGTTTCGAATCCCTCGCGCTAAATAAAACAATTTGCTAGTTACCTTACATGCACTCAAATACCTACTTGCCTTTATTGTAACTGAGTCATGTCATTCAAAATGGCGGAAAATTATGAGTAGGTATCGTTGAACCAGGGACCTTATTCTCGTTTAGTCGATAACATACACATATCACGATAGATAATGTCCGGTTAATTCCGGCGAATAAATACAACCCTATAAAGATAAAAAACGTTTATTTTGTTTCACACATTATAAATAATACAACATAAGGACACTAATTAAAAATATGCAAGTATGGAAACATAAAAGGAAATCACTCAGCATGTGCACATTAGTGACGGGGCTACGTGCGCTGGTTTTCTGCGACACCTAGAGTATGTGAGGTAATCCGTGTCTTCTGATTCTACTTCTGTTTGGGGATAGCTGATAGGCACTGACGTCCGGCATTGTCGTGCTTGTCATATGAAATGAAATAAATTGTACATGCCCCTCGTGATACTACACAGATCCAAGCCTGCCCTCTCTCTCTCTCCTAGGCATTTACTACTCCCATTCGATGGTGGGATCTGCCTTTCTAAGCCCAACTCCCTGAAATAACGGAATAGGACTTTGAACCTGCTCCGTTATTTTAGAAAGCGTGTTGCCGTGGGGCGCCTGCTGTAGAATGTTGCCACTCCTCTCTTGCCCGTGGATGCACTAAGAATCTTCCAAAGGATACTTTCGGAAGATGGGCAGCAGCGTCTTTCTGTGTATCAACATCCCGTACTGCGCTCGCCCTCATGGATCTCTATGAGGGATCTCTAAGATCATAATATGCCCAGCAGTGGACGTTGATAGCAGTCATACAACTGAGATGATATGGACGAACTTTGGGAAATAAAATAATTAAATACAATGCAAGCATATCTCAAAAGCCATTACTTAAGTTAAAATATATACATAAGAGATGAAATTACTTTGGTTTAAATGTTACATATTAACAAATCTATTGACACTTTATTCAATAAAATCGGTAACTGTAAATACACCTACATAGACAGCTACAATCATGATTCTTTCCAATTAGCGTAGTCTTAATGCTGGTAAAACCGCGTAGGTCAGCTAGTTTTTGATGATTTCGCTATAATTTAGAACGGTTGAATTTATTTTTAACACTACGCAAACGAAGTCGCAGGCGCTAGTACAAGATAATATCTGTGTTTATTTTAATATTTTATCTACTTCATGAGAATAAGACCCCAGGCTATCAGTCCTTATCACAACAGATATAAGACTATGGTTTTAGTACAATAAAGCCATGCAAGCTATATTTGCCGACGATATTGGGACGCAGATTATGAGTAGAATAGCTTTATTGTTACATGAAAGGTAATTGGTACTTGGAAAAAAGTTATCTGAAGCGAACGAAAAAATTATGTGCTTTATTCAATTTAAATGTGTCTTGTTCTTCTTTTGTAAATTGGCTATTCTAAGTAGTGTTTTGCTCTATTGAATATACACTTACTGACTTTGTCTTAAATCATTTCACCGGTAAAACATCCACTACTGAACAATCATGGATCTCCATGAGGGGTAGTTGCCATACTCACCACGCTTGGCAGGCGGGTTGGCGAGCGCATTGGGATGTTGATACTCGGAAAGATGCCCATCTTCCGGAGGTAACCTTAGCAGACTCTTACTGCATCCACGGGCATGAGACGAGAGGCAACATACTACTGCCGGCATCTCACGGCAAGAGTTATTAATTAGGTACTATTTCTTTGCTTTAATTTTTTTGGTGGTATGAAAACTGTAGCATGACACAAAGGTGGTTCGTGACCTTTGTTAAGTTATTTACATAAATTAAAAACAAAAGTGGTCCCAAGACACGGCCTTGTGGAACACCCTGTAAAATAACTTAGAAACCAGAATCAGCCTGCTCAATGCTTTTTTATGTGGATTTAAACACATCTATTACTGTTGTTTGTTGTCTGTCACGTAAGTGTGGTTTTATGAGAGATAATGGTTACACAGTGTATTTAGTGTTCGTATGTGTGGGTTGGCGGCCAAATCTGGCACACTCGCAATTATCAATTTGTTATACCAGATTTGGACACCCAGACCCAAAATAAATATTTGTAGATCTAGGTTATACCAACATTTTGTATGATCTTGATCGGCGGACAGGTATCCAAGCAGAATTTTGATTTTCTGTCGACATGCTTTATGACGACATCAAACTCATTTATTATTAACATTATGTCCCTTATTTATTGAGGTTACTACTTACAATAATAACATGTATTGCCACAGCAATATGTCTGTGGTAAAGAACAGATAACCTATAATAACTTACCTACTGGGAAAAACCAAGGGATAACTCCAGTAGAATTGTTTTAATAATATTATATTCGTATTTTTCAATATTTATTATTATTCATTTGACATAATACATTATGTACATTGTATCCTTTTTATTAATGTTAATTTGATTGCTTTAATTTTGTTTGTATAAGTATATTTAATTAGATAAAGTGGTTATGTATCGTTCTAATTAAATAAATAAATTGAAATTGAAATAAAACAATTTTAATAAGGTACAAATAATTATATTCTGACGAGCTCTGTCTCTGTGCTTGTAAGCAGAGAAGTTTAAAACACTCTCGTAAGGATCCCTAAATGCACCTAGCGGCTAAGCACATTATACGAAGTGTCAAATCGTATGATTAAATTATATTTTTAAATGCCATTAAGGGTGCTTTGAAAAAAAAATTGGCGACGTGCGTGTCGGGGCACGCTCTGTGTAGGGTTCCGTAGATACCCGTAGACCTGTTGTGTTAGAAGTTGGTGTTTTTTTACGTTTACCTGTACATCATCATCATTATTTCAGCCGTAAAACGTCCACTACTAAACACATAAGGGTCATCATTTATCTCCATTAGGCGCAGTTGCCATACTCACTCACCACAGCGCAGTATGGGATACACGGAATGAGGCTGCTGCCCATCTTCCGGAGGTAGCTCTTAGCAGGCTCTTACTCTTACAGAGGAGGGGCAACATTCTACTGCCGGCACCCTACGGCATATATTAACAGGTATTCATTGATTCCGATATGTTTGTTAAAGTTCATGCCCAATATATGTACGTATGGGAGGTACCCAGAAGTAATTATTTTATCAACAAATTTTGTAGCGTTATCTTGGCGTTATTATTTTATACGATGCTGCGTTGTTTTATAGTCTCTTCGCAAAGTCGACGACAGCCAGACAGACAAAACGAAACCATAAGGGTTCCTAGTTGGCCATGAAATATTATTTCATCTTTAGGATCATATATTTCTTTAACAGCAGTAATATTAATTTTAATTATTATATAAGATTGGATTTTTCTATCTTGAAAAATGTATGTTCTCATTTAACACGTGCTTAACGGTGAAGGAAAACATCGTGAAGAAACCCGCGACTTAGCTTCAGACGTATTGACCTGTTTGTTTCTCTGACTAATAGTCGACTAAGTTGGGAGGATGGTATAGGTGCTGGGCAAGCCTAATCCATCCAACAATGTCCCAGGCACTACAGCTTCCTGTACAGCGTTATTACCAGTTGCTGACGCTGTATAAATCATCTATAATAGATGCAAAAGCCTTACTGTCATTGATCTGAGTTTTAAGCAACATATAGACACGCTAGCTGGTAGACTCCGAAAGCTCATGTATAAAAGTAAAAGTATTTATTTCACAAAAACTAGTATACAGAATCAGGCACATTATAAACCACGACCGACGACCTCTGTGACGACCTCTGTGGAGCAGAGGGCGAAGGTCCGCCTGCTACGCAAGAGGTTGCGGGTTCGAATCCCGCCTCGGAACAAATGTCTGTATGACCTGCAGATATTTGTTCAGGGTGTTCTGGATGTTTTCTATATATAATAAAAAATATCTATCTATGTAGTATATTGTATTAAGTATATCAGTCATCTAGTACCCATAACACAAGCTCTGCTTAGCTTGGGGCTAGGTGATGCTGTGTGAATTGTCCAGCAATATTTATTTATTTATTATTTATTTAAATAAATTAATGTTACTTAGGTAATTATACATATGATTTTTTGCAAAGGGTACCTTGGCTAAACTCTGTCCCTCGCACTAGGTCTCGGTAGAGCCTGTGTAGCAAGGTCACAGTGCACTCGCTTTGGACACTCGCAATAAACCCACGAGCAAGATAATGGAGGTGACAACCTTGTTTTGTTAGAAGCTCGTTCATATAAACGATTTTCTTGTCTCCAGCCAACCCTAGGTTGGAAGTGTTCAGCCTGTCATCCTTTTGTTTTTTACAGTAATCTTTGAAGCATTGCATAAACTGCTGTTTTTTAATTACTTGAGCAAATTCTACTATGATAGTTTTTAGACGGTTTGATCTAATGAGGATTCTATATGCATTATATTTATAACGACAATCATATTTAATTTCTAATGCCTTGTGGATGTGCTCGATTGCAGCCATCGTGTGCTCATGGTTTGCTGTTGGAATATTGTTGATTTCCACGCTGGTTTGTTTTAATTTACGGTCAAAATTTTCTAGTTGTTGTTCCAGGGAGGACACATATTCTTGGGTAGATTTATCTTTATTTTCAAGATATTCTAATCTTCCCCTTATTTCCTCATGTTCAACAGATAAGGCTGACATACTTGTTTTATATCGATATTCGTAGAGAGCAAGTTCTCGTTGTGGGCTTTCAGTGTGTTAATTTCCTGGCTGATCTTAGAAAATTGTTCATCCTGGCTACTGTTTAACTCTTTGAACAATTGCAGAACGTTTTTGAACATGTCGTTCATGTTAGAGTTTGCACTCTCCGCAGGACCATCGGCATATGCGTCAGAGCAGGGTTCAAAACAACACTTTGTTTTTTCCTAAGAGTTCCAATTTCTATTGTTTCTATCTCCAGGGTCCCATATATTTCTGGGTTTGAGACAGCCTCACTAAGTAATGGCCCAGGAGGCGTTCTGGAGAGCTTACTTCCATTTAAAATAAGATATCTTGTCTCATAGTGGACACGGCTTAAGCGCTCGGTATACAATGCAGAGTATAATTATAGTGAATACCAAGCAATGTACTCCGTGAAAGTAATTTATTTTATTTATTTAATTCTTTATTGCACACAATTTACAAAAAAAGTATACAAATGGTGGGCATAATGCCGAAGGCATTATCTACCTGCCAACCAAATAGTTCGAAGACAGAAAGACAGGCGTGCTAACATACACAAAAGAAAAAGAAATATAAAACTTATTCAACTAAAAACACACTTTTAATAATAACTATATACCATAATAAATATAAATAAATACATAAAAGCTAGTAAATATATAGATAAGTATAATATTATAATGTCATAAATAGATTAAGGTAGGAACTGCATCATTAATTGCTAGATAAAAGAAAAAGTTTATAGAGATTTAAAAAAGTGCCAGTGAGTGAGCTTTTTAAAACAGTCCTTGGAGTCAACTTTCCTTATATAATACGGTAGGGAATACCAGAGTCTAACAGCTGCGATTGAAAAAGACCTATCACAGAAAGATGTTCTGTGAGCCGGGATTTCAAGAACAAGATTGCTGGTTGATCTGAGTGACCTGTCGTGCGAGTCAGTCAAGAATTTAAAGCGATTTTTTAGATAGACAGGGGCGGAAGGATCTTTCAAGATAGAAAATAGGAGACAAAGAGCTCTACGGTTCCTACGCTCACGAATGGGCAGCCACTCAAGCTTGGCTCGGTATTCGCTTATGTGGTCGTATTTGCTAAGGCAGAAAATGAAGCGAATGCCAGTGTTAAGCAGGCGGTCCAGCTTGTTTAGCAAGTCCTGATTGAGGTCGATAAAAACTACATCCGCATAGTCAATGATTGGCAAAAGGAGAGCATTGACAAGAGTGATTTTAGTAGAGGTAATGCAAGTAGCAAAGAAACGTGGCGAAGCATATCGGCACCGGAGCACTTTCGTAGCCGAATTATAAAAACCCATAGCAAGTTCGTAACACTTTTCGTAGAACATAAACTGTACGTAAGCTGTAGGGCGTAATTTCGTCGCTGTCGCTCACGCTTCTTTGGTGTGATCCTCCGCCTCTCAAGCAGCCAGCCGCCACTTCAAATCCTCGGGTTAGCAATAAGCCGGTCGGTTGATAAATATACGGAGCCGTTCACTCACTTGATGAAACGTCAGCTCCGGGATCAGCTCAGTGTGAAGTTGACCCCAGCTACGACCTCGTCCGACGAGCACCGAGCACCAATACGGGATCACTCGAGTCAGGGATAAAAGAGGTCCGACACAATCCAAGATGGCCGCGGGACACAACGGGCACCTACGGGCACCGACTCAAGAAGAAACGAGAGGGTCCGAGGAATTGCCGAACTCAAATCACTCAAATTCACAAGTCAAAGAGCGACACGGCCTTCTTCAACGAAACGTGTCTTCGTGTCGCAAACCGAAAATGATGTATGTCCTTAAATTGCTAAAAAAGGTAGCAGACCGAAATGTTTTAAGCAGTGTCTACACGGTACTAGCGCAATCGACCATTGATTATTGCATCCCCTCTTTGTGTGGTGTTGTAAAACCCACATGATCGAAGTTGAGAGAGCGCGACGTGCTATACTCAAAGTTACCTGTATAAGGATTGGGATATTTTAACTGTAAGGCAGCGGTACATTTATTTTGTATATAATATTATAAAACAAAGTTTATTAGTTTTACTATAATAAAACAAAATTTGTCTGACTGCAACCCTCCAAACCAGCCATTCTCATACACCACCACGATCATGTGATCGTGGTGGTGTATCAACATCCCTTACTGGCACAGGCCAGTCGCATCCATTGACGCCTTGCGATGTGTCAACTCACCTCGCCACCGGTCGCCCGACACTTCTATGCTCCATCCTCGGCCACCATTCTATTGTGGTTTAGGCTGTACTTACATTGTCTATAAGTGAATCTGATAGCAATAATTTAAATTAGTGATAGTGATATATCGTATCGTCGCTAGTTCCTTTCCAAATATGGCTTAAAACTATCAATATGACAAAAACGCCTGAAAATGACGACAAATCAGGAGAATCCCACTAATATCATAAAGCCGAAAGTTTGTTTGTATGGATGTTTGTTACCTCTTCACGTAAAGGCTACGGATTGAGCTGAAACTTTGCATACGTATTGTTGTTGACCAGGATTAACAAACACAGGCTACTTTTTACTCGGGTATAACGCATGCGAAGCGGCGGTCAGAAGCTAGTATTTTAATAGTTTTCGGCCGTTTCTTACTTATTGTTGAGAGTTAATTTAATTAATTTCCTACATAAATCAGAAATATGGAGGCAACCAGCATTGTAAGTACCAGGACTTCACAACGATGACAGAGGTAAAAAGTTAGGGACACCTCCCTATTTTGCTGTTTCGTCGGTTGCATTAGGAATACTGCAGTGCGAGGGAGATGCAATGCGCTTTGGTAAAATTTATTGATCGTCGGGCCCAGGTTACTCCCTAACCTACCTAAGTATTCCTCTACTTTTATTTATTTCCAAATATTATCACAGTTTTTGGTATCAGGGCACATCGAACGATTTAAATCTTTGAGGAAGATTAGAGATCTATCTAACATTTTCATATATGTAGTTGATATCAATAATCAACGGATTCTCGATTCCTCCTTAGCAACAGGTGGACCGGTGAGGCTAATTTACCAGGGTAGCATAATAATAAAGCTTCGAGCTTGAATGAAAGTTTCTTCGCGCGAAGTGCAAGTAAGTACCTAAGGAGCGAGCGGTACTCCATGAATGTCTGAATCAGGTGTTTTGTTATGTACTTACGATACTGTACCTAACTACAAACCACCTTTAAATAGCATTTCTTTAAAAGTATGACGAATAAGTAACCTTTAACATCTAAATTAATGGTGATGAGATGAATGATTGGAATAGCGTCAGCAACTGCTATTTATCTTAGACGAGATTTTATCTTGTCTAAGCTATTGGTGCCGGCAGTAGAATGATACCCCTCCTCTCATGCCCATGGATGCAGTAAGAGCCTGCTAAGGGATACCTTCGGAAGATGGGCAGCAGCGTCTATCCGTGTATCAAGATCCCATACTGCGCTCACCAACCCGCCTGCCAAGCGTGGTGAGAATGGCAACTACCCTCATGGAGATCCATGAGAGAGGCCATAAAACGTCCACTGATGAATACATCATCAGTGGACGTTTTATGGCTGAAATTATGAAGCTATTCATGCTATGCGGGACGTTGTAGTGCCTATAGATATTTGGTCCATGATATTATATTAAACCATAGGCATAGAATTTTACTAAAGTAAATAAATATACTCGCCCCGAATCCTTACAACTTAGTCGGATATTAGTCAGAGGAAAGAACAGGTCAATACATCCGAATAAAGCGTTTGGATGCCGTGGCCGTAAGCCAAGCTGACTACGTAGTAGCTGACATTCTGACGATGTTGTGTACTCAATTTTATTGCAATTTAAACCTCCTTTGTCGCAATTTTCTTATAAGAAAAACGGCATCTTCTGACAGATCATGTCAGGGACGTTTTGGAAAATACATAGTAGAAATCAGTTTTACGAAATACAATTGTTTGATAAAAATAGTTTACGCAATAATTTTAAAATTAGTTTAATTATTAAAGATGTTCCTTACCTTGTATCTTCGAAGTACAGGTATGATTTATATATTTTGGAACACTATTGTGATGAAACTTGTGGAGTGACTTTTATACGGAAACTAAATCTTTAACCAGTTCTGGTTAAAGATTTAGTTTCCGTAGTTTTTGTTTTTATTTAAATTATAACTACAACTAAGCCTCAATTATACTCGTAACAATAACAATAAACAGAACCTAACGTAGTTTATAAGTAATTTTAAATAAGTGAAAATCAATCCCTCCGGAAGATGGGCAGCAGCGTCTTTCCGTATATCAACATCCCGTACTGCGCTCACCAACCCGCCTGCCAAGCGAAATTAACTATCCCTCCTGGAGATCCATGATCCATCCGGCCTTAGTTCAGTAGTGGACGTTTTACGGCTGAAATGATGATGAAATGTTTACCATAGTTAACGCTGATATACATATATAGGTAAACATGTTAGTAACATTGTGGTTGCAGCATGCTGCCAGAATATGATTAGGCCGACAGCGGTGAACGTGCGGCACCTCATCGCTAACACAAGTCTTGGGTTCAAAGGAAACGTCATGCATTCTGTAGTAAGTTTTCAAACTTCCATCTTGCTGAGTCTTATAGTATGAACTATTTTAGTAATATTATTCATTGTTTCCTGGAAGATATCGTACATAGATAACGCGGCCGTTTTTTACTCCTGAACTTCATAGTTTTCATTAGTTGTATAAGTTGTTTATACTATTATTTGACCAATTCAGTAGCTCGGTTGGTCTGATAGCCATCCAGCAGCCACTGATACACAGGAAGTTGCGTCTGTTTGAAGTGAATTTGAACTACTTTTAAGTTTTTTTTTTTAATTCAAATTCTCTATATCAAACTTTTTATATATACATCTTAATGACGAGACAACAGATGGCCCATCTGACGTTGAGCGATAACCTACCTATTACAACTGCAATACCGCGTTGATCACGTTCACTAAGCACGCTGCAGTGACCAACGCTGCGCTGCATTGCCCTCGGCATCCTGAGACAGATAAAACAAAAGTTATGTTTCTCCATTGCCCCAACAGAGTCGTCCATTCAAATCCTCGTCTCTGCGCTTCGAGCACCCTCACGACGTGCGCAAGCTTTGGATCGTGGAGAAGTCGGTTAGCGCGCTGATGGTCCCCCTGCTGCCGGTTGCTCTGCTGCTGCCAAACAAGATCCTGGATACGGTGCTGGCAGTGCTGATCACGTCGCATGCGTTCTGGTTAGTCTCTTCAGGCTAATACAAGATCAACTGGTGTTCTTCCATTGACATCGACATTGTTAGATGGATTAGGCTTGCCCAGCACCTATACCATCCTCTCATCTAGGTCAGTTATAAGCCAGAGGAAAGAAAAGGTCAATAAGCCTGAAGCAAATAAAGCTGCGGGTTTCCTCATGTCCAAGTAAAACAAATAATTGGTGGAACGAGAAATGTGAACCTGCTGTAGCCAAACACAAAACCAAGTCTGGAATGATTAATACTATAACTACGAATCCAAGCCAGAAAACATCATAACGCAAAAAATAGCTGTATTAATTAATTTATACATTTGATTAGAACGGCTTAAACGGTGTAGGTACACCAATAAATCAATATTAACATTAAAACGTGTCATTAAATTTTAAATCAATGTGAAATAAGTCAGGTTACATTAATCAGCATATAAATAAAATTTTAATATAATTAGAATGAAAACAGAGCCGTATACATCAACTCTCACATACACAACTTTGTATACTCTCACACTGCCTAAGGCATTCTGAAATTATGGCATGGAACTCGTCAGCAAACACGTCAAATTCGGGTTTGCTTGGAGGTTGCGAAATGTGAGGGTTCTTGGTATCTGTACCGCGCACGACGACACGGTGCGATTTCTGGACGGATTTGCTCCGTCCAGAAATCGCACCGAGCATGTGCTTTCCACCCCAAAGATATGTCTGGAACAAAAAGTAGAACTGACTCATTACGCAGAATTGGGGCGTCGATTTTGTCGCGGAAAATCTTACATAAGATGGTGATCTGTTCCAGTGAAGCAAAGAGTTATATCCTAGGCATCCTTGGAGGAATTCAGTTGGATACATAAAAGGATAATAACCGAAGTTGCGTTTGTACAGGAACCTTAAGAAGGCTTTTTGAACTTTTCTAGAAGCAGCGTAGGTGCATGGAATGACAAACGCATGAAACGAACCCACAGCCGCCCTGGTTTGACGACGTGAAAACAGATCACCTCTCCCAGAACTCGATGCTGCTAGCTGGCGAAAACATTACTATTGTGACTCGAAATAAACGTATAAAAACGTTTATATAATATTTTTTAAATAATTATTTTTTATTAGACTTTACTGTCTTTATCTTGCTGGCCAAAGGCCTCCCCGATTTCTTTCTACTTGTCTCTGTCCAGAGCAATCCCCCTATTATTATATCTTATTCCTAATATTAACTTAAACAGACCTTGAAAATATATTGAAGGTCTGTTTACGTTAATCAATACCAATGTTTATCGGCAACCTACATCCCGATTATGTTTTTTGTTTAATTTGCGTTTTATTTATTTTTTTGTAAATACATTTCCTTACAAGATGTTATCTTGCAGGGGTTTGGAAGCCCTGGTCGTAGAATACATGAGGGTGATCCTGGTGGGGCCAGTGATCCCGAAGGTCTGCATGCTGGCGGTGTACAGTCTGACGCTGATGATGATGGGCGGGTTCTACTACCTCATCTACAACGACGTGGGCCTCTGCAGGGCCTTCTGGAGGATCTGGAAGAACATGAGGAAGCCGCACAATAAGAAGACTGCCTAATTATTTTGTGTAGGTTGCTTGAAGTTATATAAGTAGTTTCTTATTACCTTCAATTTCTTTGCGTTGCTACTTACTTTGAAATATATATTTAAACAATTATAAAAATGTGCACCAGCCCGGTAGATCCGGTACAATTTTATCAACGGGGTTTTAATGTGCCCAAAGTACTGTGTCTCAGGGTGACGGGAGCAATGCAATGCAGCGTTGGTTACGTCTACGTCACCTTAGAACTCACGAAAGGGTAGAAACCAAACCCTCATTGAGATAACTGAATGCACAGTCGCTATGGCCAAACTCGGCTAGGAAACATATCATCATCATTAAAATGTTCTTTACAATAAATGTAAAACCTTCGCCTCTATTTTAAAAGCTTTTTTTTAACTTGCCAGTATGTATGTAACTATGTTTCTTCGGGTGGAATCTTGCAACTCAATTTTGAAACAGATCTCTTCAACCAACTGAACTGATCATGTATTGTCACCAAAACAAAATGTATATCATTTTGTTTTGGTGACAATGCATCATCAGCTATGTATGTGACGTCATTCTAAATCGAACATGGCGGAACTCCCACGATGGCGCACTAGTTATTTTTAATGTACTCATACAATATGGGTATCAAATGAAAATGCTTGCTGAGAATAAAATAAGGCCTGGTGCGTGTCTGGCCACGCATTATTTAGGGTTTCGTAGTTAACCGTAGACCTGTTGTTAGAAGTTGGTGTAGGTAAGTTTTATTTTACGTTTACCAATTACCAAAACATATTCATCATTTCATCATCATTTCAGCCGTAAAACGTCCACTACTGAACACAGGCCTCCCTCATTGATCTCCAGGAGTAGGTAGTTGCCATACTCGCCACGCTTTGCAGGCGGGTTGGCGAGCGCAGTACGGTATGTTGATACACGGAAAGACGCTGCTGCCTATCTTCCGGAGGTATCCCTTAGCAGGCTCTTACTGCATCCACGGGCATGAGAGGAGGGGTAACATTCTACTGCCGACACCCCACGGCGAAACATATTAACAGGAGTTTAATGAGTTTTCGGTTTTAAGTATTCCGGTATGTTTAGTAAACCACATCATCACACATAGCGAAACATCCAAGATGGCGGACTAGTTATTAACAAGCTTTTATATTATGTAAGTTGTGTAAAAACGTTATAAGTTGATAAAGTTATTAAGTATTGGAAACATTTATTTTATTATTTTTAGTAATTACATTTAAATAAAAGCTTGTTTTTTAAAAAGGTTTTTTACATTTTATTTATTTTATTAACTTTTTTGATTGTTAAAAGTAATTTAAACTAAATTTTCTTTTACAGACGTTTCTAACAAACTGATATTCGGCCAGAAGTGTTAAAATTGCGACAGTGGTGTATCAGGTTTAGAATAGAATGTATATTTATTATATATTCTATTATCTAGCTGACACACAGTTATGGATCGTTGTGACTCTTGGAGGATGCTCGACACAGACGGGAGGATGAAACTAGAGCTCAGCTGCTGAAATGATACTGCCACCATCACTATAGACGTCAGGTACCCACATGGTATTTAGAACCAAAGCGAGGCGGAACAATGGCGAATACACACTCAGTATTATTGACTTTGCTTAATAACATTACCATTGTGTTTGCGGGCGATTGTTCATAATTTGCATATTTGATCGCTCGGAATACGTCGGTCAATAAATTTGTCAATAATAATGTGTGTGACTAGACAATGTGACGATTTTCTTAAAGTCAATGACGTAATTATAGACGCCGTCAAAGCTGATGTTTAAGGCATTTGACTGATTTCCGAGAGCAAAGAGCTTAAGAAAGAAGAGGGTTTTAAATATTCCTGGTAAAGGAACATATTATTCAATTCTGTAGTTCTGTGGTTCTTTGGAGATGAGGAAGCAGTCTAGAAATATTGCTTTTGAATACTCGCGATTGACTTTCCGTCGTCGGTTGTTGATTATAGAAAATCGATTTATTGTTTATTGTAGTGTTATTTTATGACAGCATAATATTGCAGACCGCTGCAAGAACAAGTAGGTACCTATGTACGTAATGTTTTCAATTATTGTAATTTATTATCCGTCAACTTAAATTGTTGTGTCCTTGTTGTAAGAGAAGTAGAATAATATTTTTATAAATAAATTATTACAAAGTTTTATCGTTTTACTAATAATATAAAGCAGAAAGTTTGTTTGTATATGTATGTACGTTTGATACCTCTTCACGCAAAGACAAGATTGAACTGAAACTTTGCAAACGCATAAATGTCAACCTGATATAACCATATGCTACTATTTGTCTCAATGTTAAGTTTCCATATTATGACAGATATAACGCTATCAGGTTTTCTTTTATATAACAATTTTTCCACGTTATACCTTTTATCATCATCATCATCATCATTTCAGCCGTAAAACGTCCGCTACTGAACACAGGCCTCCCTCGTGGATCTCTATGAGGGGTAGTTGCCATACTCACCACGCTTGGCAGGTGGGTTGACGAGCAGTACCAGATGTATATGGAAAAACACTGCTGCCCATCTTCCGGAGGTTTCTCTTAGCAACCTCTTACTGCATCTACGGGTATGAGAGGAGGGGTAACATTCTACTGCCAGCACCCCACGGCATGTTACATCTTTACGCAAAGACATCCGACGGATTAAGCTGAAATTTGGCACATATACATTGTTACTAAAATTGCGACACAGGCTTCGTTTTGTCCCAAAAAATAGTTTCCATGTGATATAAATATTTTCATTTGCATAATATCGCGCTACATCCGAGTTGTCATACTATTTTGTCATATCAATATGACTACCAGGACAACATGGGCTGTGGGTAGTCATACTACAATTCTTTGCACCTCCTGTAGGAAAAACAAATGCTAGAATGAACTTAACATAGCACTAATAATATTTGAATGAATGTCCAAACACAAGGTAACTGCTGTCAATCATAAGTTGTTCCGACTCCATCGTCTGATCGAATACAGACCTTCATTAATTTGTAGTACTTTAATGAAAAAATTGACAAACGCATTAGTCGTCCCTTCAATTTCTCTAGGATTCCATCGCCAGATCCTGGTTTTCTAATCATGGGACCACACTCGGGGTATCTTCTTTTCAACAAAAAAACAATCATCAAAATCGTTTGATTAACGACGAAGTTATCCGCGAACACATGAAAAAATTGCCGTGAGGTGCCGGCAGTAGAATGTTACCCCTCCTCTCCTACCCGAGGATGCAGTAAGAGCCTGCTAAGGGAGACCTCCGGAAGATGGGCAGCAGCGTCTATCCGTGTATCAACATCCAATACTGCGCTCACCAACCCGCCTGCCAAGCGTGGTGAGAATGGCAACTACCCCTTATGAAGATCCATGAGGGAGGCCTGTGTTCATCAGTGGACGTTTTATGGCTGAAATGATGATGATGACATGAAAAAATTACGGTCCAATTGAGAATCCTCTTTTTTTAAATCTGTTAAAAATCTTCCAGCTCATCAATAGTTTCGTCTGTCGTCAAAGAACGGATGTTATGTGTTACCAGGGCTAGTGGTCGTCGTAGGCGTCAGTTTTACGTTCTACTCATCATTTCTTTTAATTTGATACCAAACTCTGGTATATTTGGTAATATTCGATAATTTATCCCCTCTTTCACCCCCCCATATCTTGTAACCAGCCGATTTTGTTAAAACATATTTTAGAACCACCGCCGGAAAACCTGGTTTATATAAAAAAAACTGCATGCAAATCGGTCTTCTATTTTAAGACCTACGGTGCCACAGACAGGCACACAGACACAGAGACACATACATAGCGGTCAAATTATAACACCCCTCGTTTTTTCGAGGTTTAAAAACAGGGCAAAATTAAAGGCAAATTATTCAATTTAATTGTTAATCCTTAACATGTATAACAACACCTTACACTCGAAAAACAGTTAATAACAAGAACTAAAAAGTTGAATTACTGAGCTCCTATAGCTTTCTTCATCATCAGGCCCTGGTTACCATCTAGCACCAAAGTTTTCGTCAAGACGGATCAAACGAATCAAAACTCTGGGGCCGTGCCGTTTAACTACCGAGTTGTTAACCCCTACAGTTAACACCAGGTTCGCTCAGAGAATTGGCATATTTATGAAAGCAGGTACATGTATACAACGAAACTGTTAAGTATTGTAATATTAAAAATAGTTCAACATCGGCAGCAAAACTAATTTCAAAAAAAATCATAGTAAAGTAACTATGATGACCTTCCGGTTCCATCATCAGATCAGCTTCATCTCATAATAATTTTGCATTGTCATCCGATTTATACATGCATGCAAAAGTTCTCAATTCAATCAGCTCAATCGTTAACCGGGAAGTGGATCAAATGTAACTTGCAAGATTTGATTACATACAAACATCGGGACAAGTGAAAAACTAAATAAAAGCTTGTACCGGACCGGCGCTGGCGCAGTGCAAACCAGTTTGCACTGTGCCAGCGCTGTGCAGGTCCGGTCGAGTTAATTACAATACCAGATAAATATTGTACTTTACAAGCTTTTATTTAGTTTTTTTCACCGGTCCCGATGTTGACACGTGACTCGTGTCCAGTATTGGTTTGCGAATGCTAACTAATACCGGACACGCTTTTTGATGTCCGAATAGATTTCAAAGGGAGTGATGTCAAAGAGAGTTAATTAACATGTGAACTGACTGGTTTTCGCATTGGTACAGTTGCAGGAATAGTGCTGAATTGTTTGAGTATTTATCTCAATTTTCTTTTATCTTAACTGGTCTATTTTCAATGATAGCTGGTTACATCTTCATAATTTGAGACGAAGGACGTCCACTGCTGGATATAGACCACTTTAGTGGATTGCTAGATATTGCGGTTGGAAGCGACCTGCTTCTATCGTCGACATCGTCGAAAAAGGTTGACACCTGGATTTTAATAAAAGCCCTTTAATGTAAGCTTTTTAAATACATTTTAGATTTATTTACATAAATATTAGCTTAATTGAATCTGGTACACAGGTTATTATGAGTTACCTTCATGCTCCATTACTATTTCAGCTAAAAACTAATAAAACTGTCACAATTTTGGTACAAATATCACAGAAAACTACACATACACGCTTTTCACACGATACAGTACATGTAAACTGGACATATGAAACGGTTCACGTCGAAATCTACAGCTTCTTGCCGAAAACGATGAAGGGCAGGCAAGAATACTTAATCGAGATGCCGGGACTGCCGATGGGCGGGCTGTATATCACAGTATGGCGGATTCTGGGTAAAGTCGCTACTTTTCAGGAAGGCAGTGAATGGGTTATTTCTCTTGTTAAATAAGACGAAATGCAACAACAGCATCGACTATAACGTAAGGCACCAAATAATGTGCAATTCATCGCTTTTCACATCCTATCACAGAAATCGCACTACCTAGAAATTCACAGTCTTGGTACCAGGGCATCAAAGCTCTAAATAGGTCTAGGCTAGCGTATGCATTGCTAGGCTCCACCCCTAAAATGTAATGTGGCAGTGTGCATTGCGAATATAGAAGGTGTAAAGGAGACGGGCGATTCCTTTCTACGTGTTTCTACGCTTCCCCTCGTTTTTCCCTCTGGATAGCGTTTCAATCGAGTGCAAAAGGTGATTTTATTTTTAAACCCTTTTCTTTAAAATTGTATTATTAAAGTAGGTAGGTCATCATCATCCTCATTTCAGCCGAGAAACGTTTTACTACTGAACACAAGTCTCCCTCATGGAGCTCCATGAGGGGTAGTTGCCATACTCACCACGCTTGGCAGGCGGGTTGGCGAGCGCAGTTCGGGATGTTGATACACAGAAAGACGCTGCTGCCCATCTTCCGGAGGTATCCCTTAGCAGGCTTTTACTGCATCTACGAGTATGAGAGGAGGGGTAACATTCTACTGCCGGCACCCTACGGCTTTAGTACGTAGGTAATCCGTAGTTATTATGTTAAGTGTTGTAGATAATAATTCCTAGTAAAAAGCAAATAATTTCGAAATGGAATATCCCTAGGCAATGTTGATGTGTGTAGTGACCGTAATATTATGCTTATCATAAAATTCACCAAAATTCGAAGAATGGTCAGAGCGAGAGTCAAGGACGTATATTAAACATGACAATCATGTCTGTGTGATAAAAAGTTCGAAACTAAATTATAGTTTTGAACTTTTTATCACACAGATAGTCATCAGGGTCACTGATTAGAAGGAAACATTGACAGAATAATCTGTTTATAAGTTGATATTTAGTTTTCTACAGTACAAAAATTTAATTAAAACACCCTGTTGTAGAAACCCCATCATGATTTCCCACCCCATTTGTCGTCACCATGGCAACGGCGGCGAGCCCTGGCAAGTTGCCAGAAATTGCTTGGCTCTACCAGGATAACATAAATTCAAGAAGTATTAATCAACACCTACAGGTAGGTGCTCCAGAGGCAGCCAGATGTGTAATTAGGTATTTAAGTGTACTAGATAGATAATATTTATTAATAGCTGTACACGCGACTTCGTCCGCGTGGACTTAGATGTAGTAAGCCTGCTTAAGACCGTAAATAAAAGGTGTATAATACTTACATACATTAACATTGTCTAGGGATATTCAAAATTTTGTTGATTCTTACAAAAACTAAAAATTATCTTTGATATCACTTATTGATAACTAAATAAAAGTTAATTTGTCTTAGGCAAAATTAATGTTGTTTAATTGAAATCGGAGTCCCCATTCTATCTTTTGTTTATTGCGTTCTATTTTTATTCTTTTTTCAAATTTTGAAATGGGAACTTTTTTTAAAAAGCAAATAGCTGGTAAGATTTTTGTAAGCAAATCATTTCGAAATGAAATATTCTCTCCCTAGACAATGTTTATTTATTTATTTATTTGGGCTACCAACAAGAGATACACAATAATGAGATTTAATTATAACAATAGGTACTTAGGGCTAGTGTTCCCTCAATTAGAGGCGGCCACAACGTGATGTGATGTGTGTAGTGACCGTAATAATAAGCAGATATATCCGAAAATTCGAAGAATGTTTAGAGCGAGAGTCAAGGATGTATATTTAGTTTCGAAACAGCATGAATGTACGTGGGATACTCAGAAAATTTCGAAAATAAAATAAAGTGCTCTACAGGTACATACCTATTTTTTTTACTAACATATATCGTCTCACTGCTGGGCAAAGTTCTCCCCCAATTTGCATACCTATATCTATTATTAATTTATTAAAATATTATTTATATTAAAGCAGGCGCAAACGCTGACGACGCTTTTTCCGGCGAACTTTGTATTCCTTTGAGCTCATTTTTAGGGTTCCGGACCAAATGGTAAAAAAGGAACCCTTATGGTGTGACTTTGTCTATCTTTTACAAATGGATATCTTGAGAACTACTTATAACGCTTTTTCATTTTTATTGCAAGGGAAAGGGAAGCGGAAAGGGGGTCTCACAATGTTCAAGTGAAGTTACTGGGTCAAGTGGGATGGTACCTATCATATGAAAGGTATTCATTTACACATCAATAAATAGTTTTTAGTTTTCAATAAAGCCGTATAGGTAGCTTTCGCCTTATTTACAAATATGTTTAAAAAATACCCTTCCCCCTTATCTCCCGAAGTTTGCGGAGATAGACTTCTGAATTCTTTATAGCTACCAGAAATGTATGTAAAGATTACAGGAAAATTATAACGATCTCTCTAAATTTCATAGTTTTTAGAAGTTGCTGATGTATGCTTCGGCCGTTGCATTATCCCAGTGTTGATCATCATCATCATCATCATTTCAGCCGTAGGACGTCCACTGCTGGACATAGGCCTCCCTCATGGATATCCAGTTAATGCGGTTGGAAGCGATCTGCATCCACCGTCGACCTGCGGTCTTCACCAGGTCATCATCCCATCTTGTTGGTGGACGTCCTACGCTGCGCTTGCCGGTCCGTGGCCTCCACTCGAGAACTTTTCGGCCCCATCGGCCATCTGTTCTGCGAGCTACATGGCCTGCCCATTGCCACTTCAACGTGCTAATCCGTTTGGCTATGTCGGTGACCCGAGTTCTTCTACGTATCTCCTCATTTCTGATTCGATCGCGTAAAGAAACCCCGAGCATAGCCCTCTCCATAGCTCGTTGAGCGACTCTGAGCTTATTCATGAGGCCAATCGTGAATGACCACGTCTCGGTTCCATATGTCATCACTGGTAACACACACTGATTGTAGACTTTCGTCTTAAGGCACTGAGGAATTTTGGACGAAAAGACGTTGCGTAGTTTCCCAAACGCTGCCCATCCGAGTTGGATTCGTCGATTTACCTCTTTCTCGAAGTTGGACCTACCTAATTGGACTGTTTGTCCTAGGTATACATACGCGTCGACAACTTCGAGAGCCGAGTTCTCAACCATAACTGGGGAAGGCGCAACATGGACATTCGACATAATCTTCGTCTTGTCCATGTTCATTTTAAGGCCGACCCGTTGGGAGACTCGGTTGAGGCCTTCGAGCATCGTGCCAAGTTCCTCCATCGACTTTGCCATGACCACAATATCGTCAGCAAACCGAAGGTGAGTCATGTATTCGCCGTTAATGTTGATGCCTAGTCCTTTCCATTCCAAGAGCTTGAAGGCATCTTCCAAAGCGGTCGTAAACAGTTTCGGAGAAATAACGTCTCCCTGTCTTACGCCTCTTTTTAAGGGAATATCCTTCGAACTCTGTTCCTGTACTCGGACAGACATAGTGGCGTTTCTATACAAAGACTTCAACACTTCGATATACCGATAGTCAATTCGGCATCGTTGGAGAGACTCGAGCACCGCCCATGTTTCGATCGAATCGAAGGCTTTCTCATAGTCCACAAACGCGAGACATAGCGGCAAGTTATACTCTTCGGTCTTCTGTATCACTTGCCGCAGCGTATGAATGTGGTCTATGGTACTGTAGCCTTTTCGAAACCCGGCTTGTTCGGGACGCTGGAAGTCATCAAACCTGCGATCGAGACGATTTGTAATGACCCTTGAAAACAGCTTATAAACATGGCTCAAAAGCGAGATCGGTCTGTAGTTCTTAAGCAAGGTGTTGTCACCTTTCTTAAAGAACAGTACCACGACGCTTTTGTTCCATGTTTTTGGCGTAATACCTTCGAACAAGACGGAGTTGAAGAGCTTCTGAAGGACTTTAAGTATCGGTGATCCACCCGCTTTCAGAAGCTCTGAAGTGATTCCGTCCTCCCCCGGCGCCTTGTCGTTCTTAAGCTGTTTCAGGGCCATCCTGATCTCGTACAGGCTGATGTCCGGGATATCTTCGGTATAATGTCGGGTCAGCTTGGCTCTAGGGTCTTCTGCCACACTGCAAACAGGTTTAGTGACCGAATCGTAGAGCTGTCCATAGAACCTTTCGACTTCCTTTAACACTTCTGCTTTACTTGACGCTATACTGCCATCTTCCCTCTTCAGCTTCGTCATCTGGCTTTGCCCAATAGACATATCTCTCGCGAACACTTTGGAGCCTTTGTTCCGCTCTATCGTATCTTTAATACGAGCTGTATTAAAGGTACGAATATCGTGCCGCAAGGATTTCCAAACTTGTCTATTGAGCTGCCTATGTGACTTAGCGTCATCGGGAGACTGCAGTCGTAATGAGCGTCGTTCAGCCATGAGGTTAAGAGTGTCATCCGAGAGTTTCTGAGGTCTATTTGTACGGGGCGTCTTAAAGAACTGAGACCCCACCGTATGGACAGTTTCTACGAACCTGTTATTGATCTCGTCCACTGATGCATGTTCTTCGAGACCCAGACAATCAAAGCGATTTGAAAGTTCGAGTTGAAAGCTCTCGAGGTTTTGGATATGTGCACGAGTGGGTCGGAGCGTAGATTTCATCAGACGGGACCTTTCAAGTCTAACGTTCATATTCAATGTGCCTCTAACGATTCGGTGATCACTTCCGGTTTTCACCCTGTGAATCACAGTGACATCATTGAATACCCGTTTCTTGTTGGTCAAGATGAAATCAATCTCATTTCTCGTGGAACCATCGGGACTCATCCAGGTCCATTTCCTGTGAGGCGGCTTCTGGAAGAAAGAATTCATCATAAAGAGTCCTTCTTTCTCCAGAAAATCGGCCAGCCTCTGTCCCCTGGGGTTCCGTTGCCCATACCCAAATTGCCCCACTCTCAACTCATCATCGCTTCTCTTGCCTAACTTTGCATTGAAGTCCCCCATAACAACAGTAAAGTGAGTTTTGTTCGTATGTATGGCCCTACTAATGTCCTCATACATAGACTCTACTTCTTCATCTGGGTGTGACGAGGTCGGCGCATATACCTGAACAACCTTCAGCGAATATCTTTTAGATATTCTGAGTGTTAGGTATGCGACCCTGCTCGACACACTGTCGATGGTGACAATGTTGTTAATGAGTGACTTGTGAACGAGAAACCCGACACCACCTTGGGACTGTTGGTCGCCCTCCCGGTAGTAGAGTAGATTACCGGACTTAAGGGATATCGTGTCCTCGCCCTCTCTACGGACTTCTGATAATCCTAAAATGTCCCAGTGTAACCTACTCATTTCTTCTTCCAGCTCAACAATCTTTTCGTCTGTCCTCAAAGTGCGGATGTTGTGTGTTACCAGGGCCAGTGGTCGTCGTTGGGGTTGGTAGCCGTCCGTCTCCCGGGGATTCTTAGCACCCCTAGCCCCGCCGTTACCGTGGCCGCTACCGTAGCCACGACTAGCGGGGCTGCCGGGAACTCGGGGCCTGGTCCTTGGTTTCGCAATCATAAGGGGTTGTTGCCATACTCGCCACGCTTGGCAGGCGGGTTGGCGAGCGCAGTATAGGGTGTTAAAGTCGCGGAAGATGCTGCTGCCCATCTTCCGAAGGCATCCCTTAGCAGATTCTTACTGCATCCACGGGCAAGAAAGGAGGGGCAACATTCTACAGCCGGCACCCCACGGCAAGTGTTGATCACCATCAAGTAAATGACGCGCTTGGCTTTTGTTGAACAGGCACCTTTACTAAATAATTATAGGTAGGTAATTATGCCAAACTAGTCTCAGCATTCTTAAATGTATAATTATTAGAGAACAGGTATAGGATGGCACAAAGGTAGTATAATGAAGTCCCTCTTAGTTGGTATCGATCCATCCGAGTTTGGAACATAGTACTCCTCGCGGATATGCGAGCCTGGTACACGGCGGCTAACTTTACCTACTTAACTGGTGATATTATGTACGTTTGTCTCGCACTCTGTTAATGTAACTTTCGAAGGTTAAAATTTAAAAAAGTTCTTAATATAATTAAATTATAATCTTGTTGGGTATGATATGCCTCCACAGTAGTGGATTATAATTAGTGAATTATTGTGTCAAACCTAGTGTATTATATTATCTGTGGTCAAACTTAACGGTCCCGTGCTAATATTATACACGCTGAACTGTGATGCTTGCCATCTGCCATCCATCATCATCTCGCAGGACGATCTGTAAGAAGTATGAAAGAGAAGGTAGTCACATACATTGCAACCAAAATATTATGTTTTGCAAGATTCTCTATTTTGTTAAGGTTTCTTGTTCGTTTCTTTCCTTCACTTGGAAATATTGCGAACGAATTCAATTATATATACTCCAGATGAGAACGAATTCAATTATATATACTCCAATGAGAAATACTCCAGAAAAATAACTGGCAAAAGCTTGAGCTGCCTCACTACCGACATACTCATCACCTTCAAAAGTAACACGTGATTCGAAACCTCCTTTGGACTTTAAACTCCCGACGTGCTGCCAAAAAGCGCGTGGATTGCTCCTAAGCTGAGTTTCAATAGATTTAATGTAGTTATCATAGGCCTGGGTTATTCGGAGCTTAACGTCTGCTCTAAGGTGAGAAAATTCTGCATAAATAGCTTGACTTCCGGTTTCTTTCCAAAGCCGATGTTTTTTTGCTTTAAGCCGAACGTCTTTAATAAGATCAGCTGTAAACCACACTGGAAACCGTCTGCTAGGTTGACTGGAGCGAACTTTTTTAGGCACACAGGTATCAAACACGTTATACATTTTCCTATAGAAACTTTCTAATGCAAGATCAACATGTTGCGCATCCAAAACCTCAGACCAGTCAACCCCAGATATAAGCGTATAAAGCAGCTCGTAATTGCCCTTAGGAAAGTTCCAGTCTTGTAATGCGTTTAAGTTGCTAGGATCAATTGGATCGACAGGGGCTCTACACGGCCTACTTTCAAGCAAAATAGATATATCAAGCGGAGGATGATAAGCATCACGATGAGGGACAAGTCCGCTCCCTTCCATTTCGGCTACATTCACACCACAATGGCGATCTGAGACCAGCACCACATCAAGCTTGCCATTATTTTTCTGGAGTATTTCTACCTAAAGTCCCATCACTAGATTGCCTTTTGGTTGAGGCTGAGAATGACAGTAACTCTGCGAACTACGTACATGTTAACGCAATTACAATAAAAGAGGTAGAAGAAGCTATAAAACATCTAACGCAAGTGCTCCTGGACCCGATAACTGTCCTGCGTTTATTTTGAAGGGTTGCAAAGAATATCTAACAGTGCCTATTTGTCATATCTTAAACCTTGCTCTGTCTACTGGTGATTATCCGCGTCAGTGGAAAATCTCTAGAGTCAGACCAATTCCAAAAGCAAAAAATACTTCTAAAGTAGACAATTACCGTCCCATTGCCATTCTTTCTGCGCTTGCTAAGCTTTTTGAATCAATACTGCATAGAATGATATCTCCCCAAATACAACCTTTTTTATGTGATTCCCAGCATGGATTTAGAGTGAAGCGTTCCGTTAATACTAATTTGTTGACCCTCGTTGATTTTATCTCTCATCAATTAGACAAAAGTAAGCAGGTTGACGTTGTTTATTTTGACTTCAAAAAGGCTTTCGATAGGGTGGACAATGATGTATTGCTACGAAAACTTTGTAACATTGGTTTCTCAAGTAAATTGCTGAGGCTTTTTGCTAGTTATATGCGAGATCGGCAGCAGTTTGTTCAACATGGTTGCTTTGTTTCAGCGTCTTATCTTACGAGATCAGGAGTGAGTCAAGGTTCAATATTGGGCCCGCTTTTGTTCGGCATTATGATAAACGACCTCGAAACTACGCTTAAGCATACGAAGTGCCTGTTGTACGCCGATGACTTAAAGCTGGTTTATGGGCTTGAAAAAATTGATGACGCCAGATATTTGCAAGAAGACATAGACTCGGTGTTTGAATGGAGTGTCTCAAATAAGTTGCTTTTTAACATGGATAAGTGTTGCACTATGACTTTCAGCCGCGCGCGCATGCCGTTTCATGCGCAGTATTCCCTAGGCGAGGAGCGTGTAGTAAGAGTCTATACTGTCAAAGACCTTGGCGTCACGTTTGATACACGTCTAAACTTCCATGATCACTTGAAGGCAATCGCTACTGACTGCTATCGTAGGTTAGGCTTCGTTCTCCGAAATGCTCGCGAATTCCACAATGCGGCTGCCATAAAGATAGTTTATACTGCTCTTGTACGAAGTAAGATTGAGGCGGCATCAATAGTATGGCATCCGTATGAGAGTACCTACGCCTTACGATTGGAAAAAATTCAAAAGGCTTTCTTGAGATTCTTTTACAAGAAACTCTATGGATATTATCCATTTCTCTATCCCACAGTATTTTTACTTGGTATGCTAGGTTTTAATTCCCTAGAAACGAGGCGTAACTACAGCCTACTAACGACCGCTTGTCGGTTGCTGCGTGGTGTATCGGACTGCCCTGAATTGGTAGCTCAAGTGGTAAGATTGTATGTACCTGAAGTTCCTAAGTATTCTCTGAGGCCCCGAAGCCATGCCTTACTGGCTGTCTACCGAGCGCGCACGGTGGCGCACAGGAACTCGCCCCTTATTCGAGCATTACTATTACTAAATGAGCTTCTGGCGTCAGCACCACTGTGTGATATATTTGCAGACAACTGGAATGATATGTGCAGAGTTTGCCTGAGGTATTGTGAAGAGGTTGATACCGTAAGAATAAGTACCATTTGTTAATATTTTATTGTATTTTTTTCTGTTTTTATTATTAAGGTGTAAGATGTTTGTTGTTTGTGTAAATTTAATTGTTTACTTTACCTATGTATAGCATAGCGCATTGGTTGTACTGTAATGCTGTGTTATTTCTTGAATAAATAAATAAATAAATATGCTTTAATAGCTTGTGACCACCGCTTTGTATGCGTTGTACCCGGATAAAAAGTAGCATGTGTTACTCCTGGTCCATATCTATACTTGTGCAAAATTCTAGCGGCAAAATGCATTTATTGATAACTTAATTTTTATTTTTTTATTTTACTAGCTGACCCGGCGAACTTTGTATCGCACCTATAACTACAATCACCACTTACAACTTACCCTATAACTACCCTACCACTACTCTACAACTACCCTACTACTACCCTACAACTACCCTACAACTAACGTTTAGTCGTAGGAACATACAGCCATAGTCAACGAAACACACATACAAACTTTCATTATATTAACCCTTTCTGATTTAATTAACGCAACGAAAGGAGCCTTTGTCCGTCTCCATAGTCTAATCTACTCCTATACCAAAAAGTCATCCAAATCGGTTCAGCTGTTTTGACGTGAAAAGGGAACAATGCTGTCAAATGTCAATTCCTTGCTGTTCTCTGATACAAAATTTACATTTGACAGCAATATTGCTGTCAATTGCCTGTTGCACAATCTGTCGCGAGATACGTAATCACCCTGCCGAGCTTGGAACATCGTGCTCCTCGCGGATATGTGAGCCTGGTACACGGCGGCTAACTTTACCTACTGGTGATTTATATTACCTATGGTTTTTGGGTTTGTCTCGAACTCTAGTAATGTTACTTTTGTTCGGTAAAATTTCCAACGTAATTTATATTATTAATATATAATTATTGTGTCAAACTTCTACGGTCCTGTGCTAATATTATGTAGATTACGCTCACTGTGATGCTTGCCGTCTGCCATCTCTGTAAGATAAGATCTAAGTAAGAGTCACATACGTTGCAACTAAAATAGATTTAACAATGGTACCGAAGTAAATGTGCTTTTACTTTTTTTAAGAATCCTAGCTGTCCAGTTATCAGCAGTGGATATTTCTTGAAAAATATAGATATGTGCACTTCTATTGCGTGCGTTAACGGCGAAGTAAAACATCGTAGCTCAATGGAGATGCGAGGGGAATCACCCATGCTCAGGAAGGATCCGTTTAGGACGGATGATCACCGACGGGGTAGAGGTCGAATCCAACCGGCAGGCTGATTACGTGTCTCGCGAACAGGTTTGCAACAGGCGTACCTACCAAAACCTCGCAATCATCGCTGTCAAAGATCAATTTTATATTGGATAACAGTAAGGAATTTACGCATGTTGCATATCTATAGAAGAAATAGAAATAGATAAACATTTATTCAGTTCACAAAAACAGCACAGACATAATACATTAACATAGGTTTACATTTCTCTGTCGCGAGATACGTGATCAGTCTGCCGAAGCCAGCATCCCTGGTAAGTGCTAGTGCGCCGTCGGACAAATCATCAAAAGGTGGAACAATGGATGGGTTTTTAGTCGGTATGCCTCTGTCTTTGTTAGTAGTAGAGCACAGTATACCCTTTCGGTTCCCCTCGGGCTAAGGGGGATGCGTAACATGCATTTTACCACGGGTAAAAAATATAGAAAAGGGGCTGGGTAAGTATACATATCATGCTGTACATCATGTATACCGGTTGCTGACGTAATTATTTATTGCACATAAAAAAACATTTACAAAAAGGTTATTAAAACAAACGTGTACCAAGGCGAGCAGAATATCCAACAAAATAAATAGCAAAATCATTTATGTAATTTGATATTTTTTACCCTAAAATCTCTTCTCCACCCCAACAATCTGACGTGAAAGACCTTTCACTTCGGCTTTGCGTCAGTCAAACGTAAGCTAGATAATTATGTTATGTCGGATTATCCGCCTCTGTATTACATCGATACTAATTTGCAGAGGTGCAATTAGTACGTTAAGCTCGAAGAACAGATGGTCAATGGGACCGAAAAGTTCTCGAGTCCAGGCTGATAACGTATCTATCGACAGGTTTGCAACAGGCGTATATCTCGCAATCGTCACTGTCAAGTCAAATGTATTTTCACATGTTGACCATGTCTATAAAAATCTAAATGGATTTAATTGCGTAATGTATAGGCTTCGCAAGACTACAGCATATCACGGATATATTGCCTCGGTGTTGAGATACGGACTTATGTTATACGGGAAAACAATGCATTCGTGCTATAGTCGGCATACCACCCTGGGAGTCATGTAAACCCATTTTTAAAAAACTTAGACTATTAACTCTACCCAGTATGTATGTCTTTGAAGCTGCTAAATATGTTAAGGAACATTTAGACCAATTTTGTAAAGCTGGTGATATCTTTACTAGATGTGTAAGAGATCGTGACAGAAGAGATGTGTAAGAGAACGTTTTTCAAAGATACCAAAAACTACGCTCCATAAAAAAAATGTTTTGCAATGTGTGGACGCATTTACAATAAAATTCCGAGAGCCATTAAAGACCTACAAATAAAGCGTCTTGAACATAAATTAAAATTATGGTTAAATGACAAACAGTTTTACACAGTTTCAGAATTAGATAGATAGATAGATAGAAAATACTATATTGCACACCTTAAAACTAAACATAATAACAAAAGAAACTTGAGAACATAGTTACAATTGGCGGCCTTATCGCTAAAGAGCGATCTCTACCAGGCAACCTTGGGATGGATTGGATTGTAAAAATACGACAAGGGGTTATTATGGTGCACGTTGAGTTAAATTATTAGATTAAATATTTGCTTTACCCATTAATTATAATTATTTGCATGACATTATTTTCTTATTAATGATTGATGTTTAAATTGTTATTACTACTTTGTTCATTCCATATTTTTAGTGGATGTAGCTATGTAATAAGAGTAATAACTTCATGTTAACATTTGCTGCCGGATAGTTTGGTCTAGTGTGTGATACCTAACCATAAATATACAAATATCTGTGTAAAACCATACTTGAGGCAAATAAATTATTTCATTTTATTTCATTTCAACTCACTTTTGGCCCACTTGAAACGGTCAGATTTAATTGAAATTTGTAGACTAGTCAGTTATCACGGACCGATGACAATACTAGTTTGATGATTTTATCAGGATTAAATAATTTCCTCACATAATTCTCTATGTACGAGTCTCTCGTAGCAGTTTCGTAGCCCTATGCTACGCAAGCAGGAATGACGCGCTCGTGTGATCTGTCACAATTGCTGACGATGTCAAATTCTGTTTCCTACCAGTTAAAGAAAACTAACGCCATCTATAAGGTTCTATGGAATTGTTCTTGAAGCAAAATTTGTAACAATAAATCGAACTAAAAAGTAAAAAATAAAGGTAGAAAAACTAAAAAACAAGCTTTTATTAAGCTTTTTACACGTGGGGCGCTTTGTGCCATATTTTTCATTTATAGAGCACCCCATGCTTTTTTTTACATTATTGATATATTTTATTTACTTTTTGGTTCGATGTTATAAAAGCGTGTTTATTAGTATGTATATTAAACTATCTTTGTTTTATACCTTGAAACCAGTGACTTGATAGATTGCAGGAAAACTCAACTCCGGTGCTGATAAAGAATTATTTTACAATTAGAGAAAGTACA
Source organism: Pasiphila rectangulata (assembly GCA_963082625.1). Classification (NCBI taxonomy): domain Eukaryota; kingdom Metazoa; phylum Arthropoda; class Insecta; order Lepidoptera; family Geometridae; genus Pasiphila; species Pasiphila rectangulata. The sequence continues at coordinate 24,917,244 of OY720236.1, forward strand.
GTGAAACACACTAGCGCCCTACAAATCACAAAACCGCTATTGTGAAGCTGGATCCGATCCAGGTTTCTACCAGGGTCGCATAACGAACAGGAGATGTGTCAGATGTATCCTTCGCAAACGATGTTCGTCCTTATGATAGAGCACGTTGTGTTCTCTTTTTAAACTGCAGCGATATGCACCCTTCGTCTGAATCCCCTCATCTCAATAGAACGAACGTACAGTACGAGGTAAGTTACACTTAAAACTGTAGAGGTTCAGAATTAAATTGATTCTATGCAGGATGTATGCGTCATTTTAGCCTTAAAGTGTAACAAGTATTTAGTTCTCTAAAATTTTAAATATTCATGTGACAGCTCTTGCGTATGTACTTCAAACTTTGATATAACATCACATAAACACTAATATTATAAAGCCAAAAGTTTGTATGGAGGTTTGTTACCTCTACATGCAAACATTAGCGTACGTATCGAGCTGAAATTTTACAAATGTATAGATGTTGACTTGAATTAACATATAGGCTACTTTTTATGCGGGTACAACGCATGCGAAGCGGCGGGCATAAGCTAGTTTACCATAAGTTATGTTTTTTTTATAAATCTGTCAAGCGTTTACGAAAGAGTGACGTCATAGACAGACGCCACTACTATAATAGCGTTTGGGTGGAACACCTAAATTGTATTTGAAAATGATATTATTTTTTCTTGTCAAAAAATAACCTTTTTTTGCAGTAATAAGATTTATCATCAATACATAGTATAAAAGAAAGTCCCACTGTCTGTCTGTCCCTATGTTTGCTTAAATCTTTAAAACTACACAACGGATTTTGATGCGGTTTTTTTTAATAGTTAAGAGTGATTCAAGAGGAAGGTTTTTATGTATAATACATGCATAATATAGGAGAGAAACGCTTAAAAATTTAGAGGTTTCTAATGTGAGGTCGTAAATATACACATTTCTTTGCTCTTATTGCAAACGCTGGCTGAACCCTACGAGATAGATTAAAATAATGTACTACAGTATTGAACACCTTCTATAGTATATTAGGGGTATTATATAGTATATTTATATATAAGCCTCCTAATATCCATAGCGCTGTCTGTCTGTCTGTCTGTGCATGAGACGATTACAACCAAACGCGTTGACCGTTAACCTTTTTTGTTGCCACCGTCTTAATGACAGAAGGGTACCGATTGATTTTAGGGACCCTAGGGTCACAGGGACCGGAGTTATTGTGACCTCAAAAGGCCACCAAAAAAATAAAAGTCTTCAAGTCTTCTTTTGAGGCCTTCACCCCCTTTTCTGGTACCCCTGTACCAATGCTTGTTTATTATCATCAGCATTGCACTCGTGCGAAGCCGGGGCGGGTCGCTAGACTATTAAATATAAAACAAAGCCGTGTTACACTACTTATAGCTCGAGAACGGTTGGACCCATTTCAATGATCTTAGATGTTTTAGATTTATCTGAGCCAACTTATAGTGAGGCTATACATATAAACATCACATAAATAACTAAAACGTAAATTAATTACACCATACATTTTAAAGGGATGATGTGATGACATTTTTGGTGGTCAAATATTTAAAGGTTTATTCAGAAAGTTTATATTGTGATTAAACTCAAAATGTTTAATAATTATTATAGTTTTAGAATAGTATTAGTAAGTAGTAGTAGAGTAGTAGTGGAGTAGTTTTAGAGTGGTAGTAGTAGTAAGTGGTTGTAGTAGTAGGTGCGATAAGAAGTTTTGGATATAGTAGATGCGTAAATAACATGGTCGAGTTGGTTTTCAAAATCTGTCATCACGCCTATTCGTTGTAGAGTTGGGTCTGCCAAGGAAAAACTATGTTAAGATCGTAACCCTTTTATTCTTTGGTTTTGGTAAAAGTATTACTGCCAAATTCGCATTTTCAAATATATGTATTTAAAATAATTTTATCTCAAAGCTGACTTGATTCAGTCAGAACAGGTTTTATTAACAACTGGGGACCCAGCTGACCACAAGGGGCGCGACTAGGGTGTTGTCATGGCACCCGACAAATCCGTTGCAAAGTTATGGACAAGATGCTAGAAACATGCGAATTTATGACTCGGTGTCGCAACGAAATATTTGAATACCGTGCATTTTAATAATAAACCGTGCATAGGTAGCTAGCCCGCCGTGGGGTGCCGGCAGTAGAATGATACCCCTCCTCTCATCCCCATGGATGCAGTAAGAGCCTGCTAAGGGATACCTCCGGAAGATGGGCAGCAGCGTCTATCCGTGTATCAACATCCCATACTGCGCTAGCCAACCCGTCTGCCAAGCGTGGTGAGTATGGCAACTACCCCTCATGGAGATCCATGAGGGAGGCCTGTGTTCATCAGTGGACGTTTTATGGCTGAAATGATGAGGTAGCTAGCTGTCTACTGCTTTCTTTTAATGGAAATGGCTCATCTGTAATCTCTGACAGTTACTCGTAAGAGAAAAGTCATCTTTGTTTTGCTTCGATCTAGTGTAGACAAGATTTTTTGCATATTTAATCGTCATAAATATGTAAGTGTGCCGAATTCCAGCTCAATCGGATTATGAATCTTGTGTGGTCGAAAATGTTGAAACGCTGAACTTTACAAGTTAAATAAAATCTTAGAATAATAAATAGTTTATTATATGATCGAAAAAACTTATTAGAAGCTTATGTATCACTAGCTGTTTCCCGCGACTTCGTCCGCGTTTCCGTCGTTTTTCGTAAAGTAGCCTATGTCCTTTCTCACGGTTCATTGGTTTTGATGTAACAGACAGATTAACTTTTGTATTTTATTAGGGAAATATAATATGTCAATACTGTTGAAAAATATCGCAATACGGAACCGCACAATATTATTGTTAATAGCTGTGCCCGCGACTCCGTCAGCGTGTAACTCCTTGTGTGTTATTAAGTTAATGTATTGGTAATATTGTTTAGATCACGTTCACATGAGGCTTAAGTACATATAGAACGAAAATACTTCAGCGCAAAGCTTCCGGGTAAACTATGTTGAAAGTTGACCCGTCCGGCACGTGAACATAAAGATTTCTAGAACTGCTAACCCGAGAAAGAGCGACGTACAACTGACCATGCGAGAAACAACTGACCTAACCAACCTCTCAGTGAAGGTTTCGGACTCACAGGATAGTACATGCCGTTCGCGATCAGCTGTGAGACGTAATTCCCTCTCAGTGAAGGTTTCGGACTCACGGGATAGTACATGTCGTTCGCGATCAGCTGTGAGACGTAATTCCCTCTCAGTGAAGGTTTCGGACTCAAGGGATAGTACATGCCGTTCGCGATCAGCTGTGAGACGTAATTCCCTCTCAGTGTAGGTTTCGGACTCGCGAGATAATGTATGCCGTTCGCGGTCAGCTGTGAGCCGCAGTTCTCGGTGTGAAGCAGTTTCAGCTTCTCGGGATAAAACATGTTGTGCTCGGTAAATGGTAAGCCTTAGCTCTCGTTGAGAAGAGCTTTGAGACGCCCGTGATGTAGCTCGTCTCGCTCTGTCAGCTGCTAATCGCATCTCTTTATCGGCAGAGCTTTCATTGGCTCGAGAAGTTGAGGCACTAACTCTCATAGAGTTTAACCGATGTGCTCTTTCCTCTGCTGATTCTTGAGAACGCCTATTTCTCATTCTCTTAACTTCTCTCGAATTTCGTGATAAAGATAATTGTTTTTTAGGTGGCATTGATGCAGGCAAATGCAAATACAACGTAAATGAAAATAAAACTAATATAAAAAAGTGAACGAAAATTAGCCAAAATTTACCTATCGGTATCTAAAAATCTATGCGTACCCTACTACTACTTCACCTAAAAAGAAATAAAATGTAAACTATTAATAATTTGTTATTTGAACGCATATTTCAACACTACTAAAATAACTAATACCTATTTTATAAAATAACAACAAAAGGAATCTAAAAATTAATTATCAAAGACTAAAAGTCGCGCTGATAAGCACGGTTTGTTAATATCAATTAAGTATTTTCTGTCAATAAGGTCGAACGCTTTGAACGTCTATTCGCATCAACAGGCAAAAATTGTATGAAATAAAGCTCGCGCTCGGACGCCCCGCCTTTTTATACCTTCGGCCGCGAGACGCGTCGAGCGTGATTCAGTATTCAAGCGCGATGGCTTTTTATTAGCGTATTTTCATGTATAACTTTCGTGTTTCTATACCGATTTCTATGATTCTTTTTTATGGAATAGTTAATAATGTTAACTTTTTTAATTAGGGATGACTGAGAGTGTTATAAACGTAAGAGTAGACAAATATAATCAGAAAGCTTCGAACTGCTAAGCTATCGGGAGTTACACGTGTTATTGTGAGTCAACCATAAAAGATAGACATATGCTGTGGTGAGATATTTTTTATATAATTTTAAAGAGAACATTTCCGTCATACATAATTTCTGTGTAGCTTTAACCATTAAGGTTTCACACGCGACGGAAGCTTAAAAAATGGAGTAACTTCTCCCGTTTTCCCAACATTTCCCTTCACTGCTTTGCTCCTATTAATTGTAGCGTGATGAAAAGTATACTATAACCAGCTCAGGAGTATGAAAAATAATTGTACCAAGTTTCGTTAAAATCCGTCGAGTAGTTTTTGTTTCTATAACGGTTATACATACAGACAGACAGACAGACAGACAGACAAAAATTTTACTGATTGCATTTTTGGCATCAGTATCGATCCCTAATCACCCCCTGATTGTTATTTTGGAAATATATTTCATGTACAGAATTGACCTCTCTACAGATTTATTATAAGTATAGATAAACATTTATTAAAAATTATAATGATGCCTGTAAAAGTTGTAGAAAATATTGAAAGGAAGATGCCAGCTTTCGAAAACTATTTGTACCTGACAAAAAGGTGATAAGAGTTTCCAGAAAGTTCATTCGACACGTTAGCCATTACAAACCAACAAACTCGGATTAGTATTGAAATAGAATTTGTTTTTTTATTGCAAACACACTACATTTTCATGCGAGGTGATATATTTCATAAGGTCACAGCATATTTAAAAAAATTGTTGTTGTTAATTATTTATTTTAATCACTGTTTTTGCATTGATAAAAAAGCCTTGATAAATAACATGTACAAAGGCGAGCTTAACCCTAACAAGAATGTTCTTTCAGCTATCCTTTGAGGATAAGGATGTTTTATTAGTAAACGCACCCTTGATTGCAATTTTTTTATTCACAGCGTTCTCGATTCTAACTTACCAGGCTCTCATAACAGGGGAGGAGCTAGTTTGTCGGCTGGAGGTTGGATCCATCGATGGGGTGTGACTTACGACACTATTCTCATAAGTGCTATTTCAGTCTAGAGTATTGCGAAAGCACTAGTTAGAATGAGACGGAGAAATGCATATCAACGTCACATCCTAGGTAATGCCAAATGATGAACATGTCATGACGACCTTTCATCATGAACTATTATCCCTTGACACTTTCTTCACACTTCTTCACATTCTTACTGCATTTACGGACAGATTTCTACTGCCGGCACCCACTGCAACGACTTATTATCGTTGTCAAATGCAAATATCATGAGATCGTTGACACATGGCACCGCAGAGGCAGCAGCATGGCCGTCGCGCTGTGCTGCTTCTTGTTAAATCTAAGGGTGACCTCCTTAGTTTTGACAATAAGAAGACTTAGGGGGAAGATAGAATCTGTTGGTAGGATAAACTTTCCTGGTTGTAGAATATAAGGCAGTGCACAGGCATAAAAAAAGCTAAGAAATAGATTAAATTAATTTAACCGTGGGGTGCCGGCAGTAGAATGTTACCCCTCCTCTCATGCCCGTGGATGCAGTAAGAGCCTGCTAAGGGATAGATACAACTTTTACAGCTAATAGAAATGTATGTAAACTTTATAGGAAAATTATAGCAAACTCTCTTTTTTTTCTTTTCAATTTACTGCGCTCGCCAACCCGCCTGCCAAGCGTGATAAGTAATATCGTGACAACTACCCCTTATGGAGATCCATGAGGGGGGCCTGTGTTCAGTAGTGGACGTTTTACGGCTGAAATGATGATGATGAATTAACAGTTTATAATGTCAGTCAGATCCAGTATTTACCATGTTTGTTATTATTTTATCGATTTAAACGTTCGTAGGCATACCATTATTTATTAGGCAGTCGAAAAATATATTATATTAGACGTTATAGGAAGGTAAAATTCCTAGTGAAATAGAGTACTTGGCAATAACTGCACATAATGATGAATACGCACGCGTGCAGAAACGCTGTTCATACCTTTTCGCACTGTCTGCTACCAGGGTGTCACGAACTAAAGGAGGTCTGTAGAAATCTAGCTAGACGTTCAGAACTTATTGAGCGTTTCTTGACGATGTACGTCACAAATAGCTAGTGACGTAGGTAATCAATAACTGCATCAAAAAGCGCATGCGTTAGCAAAAGTGGCCTCATTGATTCAAATATAGCATGTCTCTACCAGAATATCATCAGTTTAAGGAGGTTTACAGGTTAAATAAGTAGGTATTACTTGCAGTTGAGCCGAGGGGTTACTATCCAAAGGATTTATAGGGTAATATTTTATTTTATTTATTAACCAAATCATCAGCGTAACTGATGTTATTCAAAACTACAGGGTCCATCGGTGAGCTCTGTAAGCTTCATAATATCTGCGAGGTTTATGCGGCGAGGCACGGGCTTACATACAACTCAAATAAGAGTGAAGTGCTTGCATTTAAAAGTATAAATATAAATCCAGTCGATGTTCCGCCCATAACACTTAATATACCGCCCATGACGGTGCGGCTCTGAACGTTGTTAATATATAATATCTGAGTCACTTAGTGACGGATAGTTTAAACTATGACGCAATGTTGAAAGGGAGCGTAGAGCGCTGGCCGTACGAGGAAATATCGCTCGTCGATTTGCAAGTTGCTCGAGAGAAGTGAAAATCACATATTAAAGCTTACTGACAGTCCTTCTACTCGAGCAGCCAATGGCTGAATTGCGCCAAACGTGCGGCTAGCGCCCTACGTGTGCAATATGACAACATCTTTAGGATGTTGATGCGGCTGCCTCGCTTTTGCAGCGCATCTGGCATGTTCGCAAAGGCTTTCAAGCGATCATTTGTAAGAAAGTCGCTTCTTTATTTCAGCGCGCACGAGGCAGTAGTAACAGCTTCCTTCGGATCATTGTTTCTCGTTTGGACTCTCCCATCCAGAATAAATGGATTAAAGTATTTAATTGTGGAACAAAATCACATTGGTACAATTGATGCTGAACTTTGACACTGCAAAAGTTTAATAACTGTGTAGCAGTGTCTATGGATGTAAATAATGATGGGGTCAGAGTCCTTATAAATTATTATTATTTTAATTAAGTAATTAATGAAATTTATTGTCTTGATTTATGATTTATCTAACATATTTTTTTCTGGCAATCAATTTATCGTCCGTGCCACGTAATTCTAAGTCAGTCCCTAACAGTGTATCCCTACTAATATATACAAGTTAAAGTGTGGATGTATGGTTGAACTGATTAGACATAGGCTACTTTTCGTTGCGTAAATTAAACTAGAAGGGTTTAGAAATTTTGTATGGAAAAATCGTTAGTTTCACATAGAGTAGTTAAAATTGTGCATATAAATAAGGATTTAAAACTCGATGAACCTGTGTTATTTGTGATTATTTTTATATCTCCTCTCATACCCTAAAAATTAGCAAGCTCTTACTGCATCCATATGCAGTAAGAGCCTGCTAAGGGATACCCCCAGAAGATGGGCAGCTGCGTCTTTCCGTGTATCAACATCCCGTTCTGCGCTGCCGAGCGTGGCGAGTATGGCAACAACCCCCTCATGACCTTAGAGATCCATGTGGGCCTATGCCCAGCAGTGGAAGTGGACAGAGATGATAGTACGAACGTTGGTAAATAAATAATTAAATACGTGCTGCAGCATATGTCAAAAACTATTTCTAAAGTTGAATTACCTAGGAGATGAAACGACTTAGGTAGCCTAGACATATTCGAATCTATTGACAATTTAATTATCAAAATCGGTAACCGTTAATAAACCTACATACATAGACTGCTGCAATCATGATCCTTCCTAATTAACGTTGTCTTAATGCGGGTGAAACCGCGCGGGCCACCCAGTCTTAAATAAATTCTTAATCATTTAACTACAAGAAAACATCAAAAGTTTACTGTAACTTTGGTTTGAATGAAAAATATCTCGAAATGGGGGGATTTCGTTAAAACACCAAATTAGGGATTTTATAAAAAAAAAAAAAATATTTCCGACACCTGTGTGTGTAATAGTACAAAAAAATCAATTGGAAATGAGCTTTCTTAAACCCCTATTGAGGAATGTATCGAATTACCAATCAGTCTGTATAATAAAGTTTATTTTTGGTTTATACTTCAAATTATTAATTTTAGATATTCGAGCCTTGTTAGCTGAGTTGTTTTTTATTTGTGCGCACGTTGTGGCCGCCTCTAATTGAGGGAACGCTAGCCCTAAGTACCTATTGTTATAATTAAACCTCATTATTGTGTATCTCTTGTTGGTAGCCCAAATAAATAAATAAAGAAATATCTATGTAGTAGGTATTTTTTGTTGAGTATGTCAGTCATCTAGTATTTTTTGCTATATTGATAAGACGCTATGGCTAACCTTATCGAGCCTGAACTATCGTCGATACTAAGCTCCCTGAGAAGCACTAACTGGTAACAGCTATACCCAGAGGCTGTCTCCATCTGTATTCGTAGATAGCACCATACCTACGTATTTTGTTCTAGTCGTTCTTGTCGTCTAGACTGATACGGAAACCGTCTTCAGTCTCATGATTTCCTGGTAGTTTCAGGCTTACTTTGAATCGATGAAGCACGCATGCGCTTATTGCGCTGGGGAACCTACGTCACTAGTAAATTGATTTAATAATTATACCTGAAAAGTCAGTCAGTCCAAAGTCAATAAGTGTCCTTAGGTTAATATTAGGGTTTATATTTTATTATAGTATACTTGTTATCAATAGAGCAAAAAGCTACATAGGATAGTCAATTTACAAAAAGAAAGAAAGAAAGAAAATACATTTATTAATAACTACAATTACACAATAACAAAAGAAAAACAAGACACATTAAAACTGAATAAAGCACAAAAATTCGTGCGCTTCAGATATTTTTTCCAAGTAAGGGAAAGAAGCGAACAGGAAACCTCAACTTCCCTTAGTGAATCGCGAGGTTTCATTCTGTAAATAGCATGTATCGCCCATTTTTAAAGGACAAAGATGACTGGCCCGCGGTGCAACGCGAGCGCGTGAGAGAGAGGGAAGACGGTGCCGCTTAAGACTCCATTCCCTGATGAAAGCCCCTTGGATGAAATTAAACATGGTGGAAAGTTATTTTCGACGTATAATTAACGTAAGTAAATAAAAAAGCCCGTGAATAGTGTAACTCACGTGTATGAAAGTGACATAGGACAAAGATTGTCTGTATAAAACGTCGGTTAATCAATTTAAGATTTTTTACAGTACGGTAACAATTATCTAGTTTCTTGGACATTCCTTAACGAACAAAAAGTATCAAACACGGGCCTCTGATTCATTTATATAACGTCCTTTTACCTCTTTATGGAAGGTTGTGTCAAAATATGTATTTTGTGCAAAATCGGATTCTTTTGCTAACAACAACTCCGCGCCTTTAAGGGATAGCGAAGGTCCTCCGGTATCTACGAGGGGCTTGAGGCGTTCAATATATTATATTAATAATAATTATATTCAAGGAAGGTATCTATCACAGGTTTCGCTTGTTATGTAAAAATTTAATCAGGTTTAGCTTACTGCAATTTTTTTGGCCGAAAATGCGTTCCAATGATCTCGTCGGTTCGCAGTTGTCACCACTGGCGGCATCAGTCAGAAATTGGTAGTCAGCGAGGGATAGGGATGGTTAGGGGAGCGTCAGTCACCGGAGCTTGACCTTTGCCCAATAGTGAGACGAAACAGGCTAAGAAAAAAATATATCAAATTCTATGGCCATTAAACCCGTGTATGTATATACTGACAGAATTGTTCTCCCACTTCCAGTTGGAATATCGAAAATCTGAAAATAGGGTTGTGTAGAGGATCTGGGGGTGAGTACGAGAAAAATCCGAAACTACCCCTTTTCCACCCCCCTTCATCCCCCTCCCCCCTTATATCTCTGGATCGAACCATCGCATGAGTGACCGTTTGGTGGAATAAAATAGAGCTTAAAAAAAATCACCCCCTTTTAACCCCATTTAGCAACCCTTGTGTTTTTATGATAAAGTTGTGCTATGTAGTTGTGATTCTAAGTTATCTTAGGTGCGCTTACACGAGAGCAATAATTGTTCGGCAACACGACTGGATCAATCTGGAGTGAATAGTGGAGCAATATGCTGCAATTTCAATTCATCATTCTTCATTCATCGTTTCTGCAACATACTCGTAATTATAACTGAATTGCTCGTGTAGGAAAGTATTGTCTAGTTTCTTGGAGTTATTCTTTATCGCTCCATATTGTGTTGGAAGACCTGGAAATAAAGGAAACATACGTGATGTTAGCGGGACTCCATTGGCGCGTCCATATAACCTACCCCAACCTCATTCAAAGCTTCTTCCGAGCCAAGGTCAAGCCCTTCCCCGTCTGGGCTCAACAACCCGTGACCCAGTTTCAGCGGCATGAAGAATTCTTTCGAGTTTAGGGGCACCTGTTGCCATTGTATCGGTTTGACCTCCGTGGCGCAGTTCGTTTTATAGCCGGCTGAGAAAAATGAGGTTGCGGGTTCGATTCCCGCCGCGGGACGAAGGGTTTTGCATACACAAACATTGCAGTAACAGGTAAAGTCGGGGTGCTAACATATTTAATTTTATTTAGTTATTATGTTCTGAATTTAATGTGATTTTAATTTTAATAATGCTTGTATGATCGTATGTTCTTGTGTCTTATTTGAAATGTGTGATATGAATTTGTAATTTGAAATAAATTAGTTAATAATAATAACGCGTCTAGTACGTAGGTAACATCTAAGAATTTAACAATTAGCATATTATTTTTGAGCTAAGCTTTTTCTTTAAAGATTAAAGAATTAAAAGGAACCCATAAAGATTTATTTTCCTGATGATGACAGGTTTTGGAATTGATAACATTTCAGAACTTGTATACATCGTACCTTATAGAAAAAACAACCATCAACTCCCATCTGTAAGTACCATGTGTTTGTTTTACACAGCTTGTCCCGTTTGCTCCAATAGCTTTGATGGCGGCGACAGACACAGCGAATGCTGGATTGCGCTTCCGTATCGCGCAGATCAATAGTCTGAGTCCTAGCTTAAATTTGACTGTCGGTACTAATGGGCGCCCCGAGACTAGTCACCTTGACGCAAACGTCCTGAGAATCACGCGCGTTGCTAACAACACAGTGATTATAAGTGAAGTCTGTTTATCTCATAAAAAGGAACCCTCAACTATGCCACATGAACCTAGAACACCCAAAGCCGAGAAGCCGGCGACAGGTGCTGATTATCGCGCCAATTTGATAAAAGGATTATACAGAAAAGCTGCTTGTGAACATGCTTACTACGATCCGGAGAATGTTACCACGCACGAATGCATAAACTGCGAGGTAATATCAGTGATAAAAGATATACTGGAAGTTCAAGACTTGGATCAGATATTCCCGCTGATTAAAAAGGGATTTAAAATTCGCCAGAGAGTGCTGGCGAACGGAACACCAAGCCGAGAGCGATACGGCCAATATCTGTGCAAATTGGGTTTTCAGCTTGAGGCTATTTTGAGGGTGAAAGAGAGGCAGTAAAATTTACCCTAAGTAGAGAAGTTAGCCGTGGGGTGCCGGCAGTAGAATGTTACCCCTCCTCTCATACCCATGGATGCAGTAAGAGCCTGCTAAGGGATACCTCCGGAAGATGGGCAGCAGCGTTTTCCGTGTACCAACATCCCGTACTGCGCTCGCCAACCCGCCTGCCAAGCGTGGTGAGTATGGCAACTACCCCTCATGGAGATCCATGAGCGAGGCCTGTGTTCAGTAGTGGACGTTTTACGGCTGAAACGAGAGAAGTTGAACCGTAGATATAAGACAATCGAAGGTAAACATGTTAGTGGATGAAGGCGTCCCATGACGGGACAACCGAAGATGATTGATACGAGGCCAAGACCATCTTCAGGGTGACAAGACAGAAAAATATCGTTGTGTTAAAGTGAAATGGAAATTTACCAAATCAGTGTGTTTCTCGTTAGGTACGTAGGTGCTAAGTAATAAATAAAGTTAAATTATTAGTCGTTGCTGTCATCTTCCGGAGGTATCCTTGGCAGATTCTTACAGCAAGAGAGGAGAGGCCATTCTACTGCAGGCACACCACGGCATAATAATGTAAAATTATTAATGAATTAAATAAACTAAGTAACCATTTTTGGAGTTGTAATTATATTAAAAATAACTAGCCATTAGCTACGTAACTGATAATATTATGTACTAGGTACGTATTCTTTTGAATTGTATTATATGATGTATTTTTATTGTAAAAAAAATGAATTTTGGAAAGGGAATTTACTAGATGGAGACTGTAGTGATGTCATTGAAGTATTATTACTAGCGTATAGAATTGACACCCGCGAACAACAAGTTTGCGCCATGAGTTGTTGCCGGCCGGCAACAACTCATTTAGTCGTTCGTCGACGCCCATCGCGACCGCATGCGAATAAACCCAAATTAAAAATGCAGTCTTGCGTGTTAGAAACGTGTAATTAATCAATCAACTGCAAAGAAAAAAGATAGTGGCGTGACTTATCATCGGAAAGTAAACAGAATATCAACTAAAACCAACTGAAATTAATTTTTGTACATTATTTTCTATTGTACTGACATTTTGTTTGAAAATCATAGATTATGAAAAGTGATTCGTACAGATGGGATGTGTAGGTACCTACTAAGGGTTGGCGACAAAGGTTTAACTGATCATTTTTAACTCATATTACTCGCCCTATGCCGTCTGTCTGATCAGTAACAGTAGGTACTCTAGGTACCTACTGTAGGTATCTTTTGCAATCGTCATTACTTATAAACTGAAGCTGTATTATACCTATATTGTTGTCTGAACAAATTCTTAATGTAATAGATTGACGACGATGCAGGAGGTGGGTTCGATTCCCGCCTTGGGACAAATGTTTAGTGATCGCTGCAGATATTTGTTCTGGGTGTTCAGGTCATTTTCTACGTATAATAATAAATAAATAGGTATTTATGTATTGTATTTATTATATCAGTTATCTAGTAGCCATAACAAGAGCTCTGCTTAGTTTTGGGCTAGATAATCATCATCATTTCAGCCAAAAAACGTCCACTAATGAACAAAGGCCTCCCTCATGGGTCTCCATGAGGGGTAGTTGCCATATTCACCACGCTTGGCAGGCGGGTTGGCGAGCGCAGTACGGGATGTTGGTATATGGAAAGACGCTGCTGCCCATCTTTCGGAGGTATCCCTTAGCAGGCTCTTACTGCATCCACGGGCATGAGAGGAGGGGCAGAGTGAAATAAAGTGTGGGGTCTAGTTAGCGTAAGTACCTACCTACCTATGTACGTACTTGTTGGATAAAATACCAATTTATTAAAAAAAATGACTTTACACGCTTAACGATTCGTTTTAATTTAATGTACTTAAATATTTTTACGTTTTGAAATATAATATTCATAGGTACCTACTGCATTAATATTACTGCATTAATAGCTGTCTGAAGTGTCCCTTCTGCGGTGAAAAAAATCTATTAGAGCGACATGTTGTTACACTATGTTGAACGAAACGTGTAAGCGCCACGAAATTCACGGCGCTTACGACGTTTTGGTCGCGAGAAAACTATTCTCTATTAGCGATCTAGCGCTGCATGTATTGATGGTATGGATAGACGACATTCTAATCGTGTAGCGCTGCAGCGAATACTTGTGTGCGGGGGCGAGCGCGCCCCGCGCAGGCACCCCCGCTGTCATCAAGTTGCGACACGTTTTTTGTTTGGTATAGCTACTCTAACTATTTACAACTCACTGAGTGATGTAGGTAAAGACTAACATCGGATTTTGAACTCGAAAATAGTAAGAGACGAAATAGTAGGTTTGTGAGTGTTTAGAAAATATTCGTTCTAGCTGATCGTCAATTAATTGTAGGTACCTACAGTTGCGATATATAAGTCTTATGTCCTGCTATTACGGCGCCACTGAAAATCAGCAATGTCGTGTTCTCACTGGGCGTGTGCTGAGTTGGTGACCAATTTATGTCCACTAAGATTTGTATTTTTGTTTATATGTGTATTTTTACCTATAAGTCGTAAGTAAATGAATAGTTTCTAATTGTAGGTATTAAGTAATCGTAAATATAGACATTGCATAAGTAAATAAGATGAAACTCATAGTAGGTAACCACAAATAAGTAGGTACCACTTATACTTTTATGTAGAGGTATTTACCTAATACTATATTATTTTTATTTAAGCATAAGGTTAATTTAGTCGAGTAATATTGTAATAGCGCATGCTGTGGCACCCTGTAATTAGAATAGTACATAGTTCGAAAATTTAAATGTATAAGGTAAGAAAAATGTTATGTGCTACTTCTGTTGGGCGTCCTTATAAATAAAGAAATAAGTAATTTGTACACGGGTATAACACTTTAGGTACTGTTATCGAAAGTACCATATTTTATATTATAGTAGGTTATGAAGGATCAATTTTATTGTGATCGAATTGTTACCAAATTATTATGTGTATGTTCATAATACGTACCTAATTAAAGATGTTTCAAGTTATCAAACAATCAACTGATTTTGATTGAATTCATCATTCTTGTAGATGTTAAGATCGATAAGAAGTTGTTCAGTGGTAGGTTTTTGGTCATCGTCTCAGCCGTAAGACGTTCACTGCTGGACAAAGACCACCTCATGGATCTGCAAGCACCTACTGATCATGTGGCAAAACCCCATGATCATTATCAAAGTACCTACGCTATTGGCAGGCGTGTTGGAAAGCGCAGTAGGTACGGGATGTTGATACACGGAAAGACGCTGCTGCCCATCTTCCGAAGGAAGATTTTTACTGCATCCACGGGTAAGGAAAGGCAACATTCTACTGCCGGCTTTCCACATTCATATCTTACATTATTTTTCTTACTCTCATTTTAATCATCCCCATCACTATACATACCTAATAATAATAAGTTAGGTAAGGGTAATTATGTAGATTGTAGGTTATATGTAAAACGAAATAAATATTCAATCTACGGGAGTGTTATATTTATCCCACGACTTATCCTATGACGTCGGATGACCAGCACAATTGAACTTCATGTCAGGCTTCAATAAAAAAAACCGGCTTCAATGATAAGCCATTGCCTTGTTGCTGATTTTACCGAAACAGCTATAGTACACCTAAAACTAGTGACCGACCGAAGTTTCGGTTTCGGCCAAAAATACGAGGTTCGGCTACAGTTTCGGTCTCGGCCAAAAATCGGCGGAATATGCGGCCGCGCAGTACTCTTTACGCCACAAACAGTACCTACTTACGTATAAAAATAAAATTATACTTAATTTTACTCGTTTTCGCACTTAAAAATTCATTTTGACATGTCTAAAAAAGGTTCGAGTTTCGGCTGAAAATCCTGTTTCAGTCGGACACTAGTAGTACCTAAAACATTTGAGTATTTCATGAATTAAAAATAATTATATAATTATATTTATTTCATGAAATATAATTTGTCAATTATCATGAAAAATTATATTGGCCGAAATGTGAACAGCTCTTTCCTACTCTCAGCTCCGCTCCTGTAGACATCCAGCTATGGCATGACTGTCTGGCACAGCTGGATAACTGAGCTACTATAGCTATCGATCGACTTGAAACGGTATCATGATTCCTTAGTTATAACTATCCCTAGTTACAGCAGGGCTTGGAATACCGGTACTTTCAAATACCGGTTCACTGAGCTTGTCGTGGTACCGGTACATCTCTGTTATCTATATGACAGGAAGACGTGGCGCGGGTAAATGGGTCCCCAACTCAGCATTGTGTAGCACCAGGCCAGGCTCAGGATGCTACGCTGGTTTTCAGCTGTTCTGTAGAGTTTAGTTCCCGCTTTTGCTGAAGACTTCAGCGTTGGTGCGGACAACTTTTCTTACTACTAAACGCGAAATCCTTTATTGGGTAGGTAAATAGATTATTAAAAAAATCATTGTAAGTCCAACAACTTCATTTATTATAAACACAACAGTATAATATATACATTTTATTCTACAGTGGGTAACATTGCTTACATTTCTCTAAGGGTCTAATATGTATTAAAACTTTATTCTAATAAGCTTTCAATTAAAATGCGATGTACAAACATTTTCATTTATGTAGGTCCGGTGATTTGATTACGTATCTCGCGATAGGTTTGCAACAGGTGTATATCTCGCGATAAACGCTGCAACAATCGTAAATCTGGCAATCATCGCTGTCAATGGTCAATTTTGGGTATTTATATATTTATTTGACAGCGTTGATCGCGAAATATACACCTGTGGCAAACCTGTCGCGAGATACGTATCAGCCCGCGGGCACAGATTACAGAAACTAACAGATACATCACTTCAATACAAAAGCGAAAATAACTACGCTATAATAGCCTACAAAATTGTATTAATAATACTATTTTGTAGGCTATAATTATTCATACCGAATTCCCAATTCGAAAGGATTTTTTGATACTGACATTGTCCAACAATGTGTTTCTAACCGCACTTAAGGTAAGAAACCGACATGTTTGTAACGCGACACGATAATGTGATTTTAGGTTAAATATTTTTGACAACTAACATTATTCCATTATTTCACTTTCAAATGATTCGTGAGTTACACTATTCATTGTTATGTTAAACGGGTTTTCTACTCACGTTAATTGACGAAAGCTCCCCTGGGAGGAACTGAACACGTTGGATACCTATTTTTAACGAATAATTAACGTGAGTAGAATACAAGAATTTATTCATAAAGGTAATTTACATGTCATTTTCAATTTAAACAATTTTATAATAAATATTCATTTCAATGATTGAATAATATTTTCCATTTTAATTATTGTATTGTAGGTAAGGTATATAGTATTTTTATATTTTGGGCAGTTCACGGAATTCGTTTAAGCTGTAAAAAACCTTTTCTAGCAGCCACGATTTCAGTCGAATTTTGAACGCTGCAGTCGATTAGAAAACCCGTTTAACATAACAATTATTCCATTATTTACCGTAACAGTAACTTTTAATAAATTACGATGGCTCAGCTTCGAATCCCTCCCCAGTATCGTACATGTCCCGGACCACCGCCAGCAGACGGCTCAGATTGAGGCCCGTCTTCGCAGAGACGCCCAGCACCCGCACCTGCCGGCTCATACTCTCAAAGTTCCTCTGGGCGTCCGGCAGGTCGATCTTGTTGACCACCACGCAGGCCTGCCGGTCCGCGAGGCGGGCGTTGTACTGTGCGAGCTCGTGCTTGAGCGTGTTGTACTGGCGGAGGGGGTCGTCAGAGCCGTCCAGGAGGTAGATGAGTCCGCGGCAGCGTTCCACGTGCTGCAGGAATTGTATGCCTGGTTGGACGAGCATTGTTAAAGAACTATCATCATCATCGTTACCTATTTATTATTGTAGTATTTATATATTTATGTAGTGATAAGTATCTTTAGATAGATAGATAGAAGATAGAAAATGCTTTATTGCACACCTTAAACTAAACAAAATTAACAAAAAAAAAAGAGAAACACTAAACATAAAGTGACAGTCGGCGGTCTTATCATTTAAGTATTTAGGTTGTTATGTATGTAGGTATATTTTTATCTATCTATTTATGCGTATGTATTATTCGTACACCGCCGTTTTTATTATCTTATATCCTGTCCATCCAAAGGTTGTCTGGAAGAAATCGCTTTTAGCGATAAGACCGCCCATTGTATGTTATATTTGTCTGTGTTTCTCTTTGTGAAATTTATGTTATATGGTAAATGTACAATAAAGAGTTTATCTTTCTATCTATCTATCATCATCATTCCAGCCATAAAAAGTCCACTACTGAACAGGCCTCCCTGTGGATCTCCATGAGGGGTAGTTGCCATACTCATCACGCTTGGCAGGCGGGTTGGCGAGCGCAGTACGGGATGTTGATACACGGAAAGACGCTGCTGCCCATCATCCGGAGGTATCCCTTAGCAGGCTCTTACTGCATCCACGGGTAGGAGAGGAGGGGTAACATACTACTGCCGGCACCCCACGGCTAGAACTATGTCGATCATCAATTCATCAATCATCTCAGCCGCAGGACGTCCACTGCTGGACACAGGCCTCCCTCTTGGATCTCCAAGTAATGACTATGAGGGGGATGTTGCCATACTCACCACGCTTGGCAGGCGGGTTGGCCGTATCTGTTTTTTTCTTGCTACGAGTATCATTTTTAAAACACGATTACAAAATAAAAAAAAAAAACATCAGGTCTCTTTGTAATGTCACAAGGTAATGTCAACAAGTTTTCGTTATATTGATATATACCTATAACAAAACATTTAAATTTTTGTCTGTCTGTCAGTTTGTTCCGGCTAATCTCTAAAACGGCTAGATCGATATTGACGGGGCTTTCACAGACACATCATCATTTCAGCCGTAAAACGTCCACTACTGAACTAAGGCCTCCCTCATGGATCTCCATGAGGAGTAGTTGCCATACTCACCACGCTTGGCAGGCGGGTTGGTAAGCGCAGTACGGGATGTTGATAACGGAAAGACGCTGCTGCCCATCTTCCGGAGGTGTCCCTTAGCAGGCTCTTACTGCATCCACGGGTAGGAGAGGAGGGGTAACATTCTACTGCCAGCACCCCATGGCAAGACACAGACACATAGCTGATGTTAAAAGGACTAGTCCTAAAGTTGAAAATATAGTTTTGCGATTCCGCGCATGAAACGAGGGCAAAGGTAACATTCTTCACTCACCTAGTCCATAGTTCTTATGTGATCCTGGTATGAGGCCGGGCAGATCGGCGATCGCGACTTGCTCGTAATCATCGTACAGCACCATACCTGGGGATTAGGAGCCGTTTAGTTTAATATTGAGAGCAATTTAATTAACCTAAAATTATCTTAAACTAAATAGGCATACCTGTAAGGGGCCGTCTCCACGAGCGAGGGAATCGCGTCGATGTTATCGTCGTGCCACGTATTTCTATAGCGCGGACTCGTCGCGATTCTCTCGCTCGTGGAGACGGCCTCTATAAGTATATAGAAATACGTAGCACGACGATAACATCGCCGCGAATCCCTCGCTCGTGGAGACGGCCCCTACTAATTGACTGAAAGTGGCCGAAGAACATTCTCAGTGGTGCTTAGGATAGGCCTAAGTCCAGCAGTGGACTAACGCGGGTTAGTGATGATGATGACGATAGAGCCATACCAGAAATGAAGTTGCCACTAAACTCACGCACTGAGGGCTTAGCACCATCATAACATTTAAATTACGAAAGTGTTATTGAATCAGGCGTGACTTTTTATAATAAATCTAACTAAACGAACCACAAATACAACGTAACAAATCCGCTAACCTTCATCTAATTAAATTACATTAAATTAAAAAATGTTTATTTTTTATTACAGAGGTATATAATATAATGGGATATAATTAATTACAATGGGATATAATGAGCGCTCAAAACATAAAGAAATCGCCACGTGTGTCAGGAGAAAAAAAACTAAAACTTACAGATGGTTCCATTTACAGGTATGAAATGCTATAATAGCATATGGATCATTTTGATAGCTTAATTTTAGCATTTTTGGTTAGAATGTAATTGGTACAGGACCTTTCGATCATTTGCCTTTCTGGCCCTCCCAGAAACTTACCGATATGAGGCTTGAGCGTTGTGAAAGGGTAAGGCGCGACCGTGGGCCGGGCGCGGGTCAACGCCCTCAGCAGCGTGCTCTTCCCAGCGTTGGGCATGCCCAGCAGTCCCACGTGGGCCATGGACCGCACCTCTAGTGTGTAGCCGTGCGACTCGCCGGACGCACCCAATTCCGCCACCTCTGGTGCCTGGTGGAATAACTATAGGTTGAAGGTGGAACTACATACACGGCGCGCCAACTGCGACCAAATATTAAGGTTGTTTTTCCGCCACCAGCAGAACGCACGTACTGCAACTTTCTTGGTTACCTACTCCACAATGACAGCGCACGAACTGCAACTCATCAAAATGGTGGATTTCTCAGAGTTTTGACGTGTGCCGATCACACTGTAAAACACATCCCCTGCCGTGTAGTGCCGGCAGTAGATTGTTGCCTCTCCTCTCTTGCCCATGCAGTAAGAATCTGCTAAAGTATACCTCCGGAAGATGGGTAGCAGCGTCTTTCTATGTATTAACACCCCGTACTGCGCTCGCCAACCCGCCTGCCAAGCGTGGTGAGTATGGCAATAACTCCTGATGATCAGTTCTCGGCCATGAGCGAGGCCTGTATCCAGCAGTAGTAGTTATATAAATATATAATTACCGTGCATTGCGGTAGCACCAACCGCACATCATGGTTACTACGGAAGACCAGCGCTGTGGTACGACTCGTTCTGCCACAGCATATGCTGAATAGTGACCGGTTTTATTGTCACTAGTTTTAAAACCGAATTGATGATTTTTTTTATTTGTTTGTAAAAATGTGACAAAATGAACGTTTCTTTATCTTTATCTTTAGTTTAAAATGATAATCATTATCCATCCGCATTGCTGGAAAGGATATTCAAAGTATAGTAACGTATGCAAAACCAGACCTAATCGTACCGGCCTCCACATGTGGTGGCACCCTACGTTATTTGTAAACAAAGCGACTTCTAGCTGCTTTATGTTATCCTGCTACTCCATGCGACATCAGACCTATGCTGGTCACGTGCTCGTTTGAAATTCGAAACTAGTCCTACGGCTGAGGTGATGATAAAGACCTGCTCGGTGTCAGTGAGGAAGAACTGGTTCCCTCGGCCGCCGGCGCCGCCCCGCGCTGCTACAAACATGACGCCTTCCTTACTGAGGTCAGCAATCACCCTTCCACTGTCATCCTTCACTATTGTACCTGTGAAGAATTCGTTGTTGCAATCGAGTGAAGCAGTTGTCCAATTCCAAAGCCCAACAAAAAGGAGAAATATCCTCGCAAGCCCGCTTATTTCTAACAGAAACTTCAATTATATGGTTAATGAACACACCTGACATAAAATATATTGTAATAAAATAATATTAAAGAAAGATGTGAGGACTTCATCCCTAGAACACATAGTGCAGGACGAAATTTTCAATGGACTGAAAGTTTAGATTTCTCCTATTGATAATATAAGTCTTTCAGTGGCATGTTTACAGAGCCACAAGTTAAGTAAACAGGGAATGAGTTTAAATTCTTCTAAGTTGTGTGAATTTCCAACTGATGTTTATAAAATCAAAGATGTGCTTACAGTTTGATTCACAGTACGAATAATTAATTCAGGTTATGATCATTTAAATTATGAAAAGAATTAAGATATAGTATTTTTTTTAAATAATACAAAGGAGACATCGTTTTGTAACACAATAAGACTCAAATCATATTTGTATACTTACTAGAAACATCAGTTGAATACGTTCATCATAAAAAAATAATGTTAATAAATCAATTATCAACTGACTTGAACAAAAAATGCCATAGAAAAGTGTGCTTATTAGAAGAGCCTAACATTCTCATATAAGACTTATATTGACGAGCTCTGTGGCGCAGCGGGCAAAGGTCCGCCTGCGACGCAAGAGGTTGCGGGTTCGATTCCCGCCTCGGGACAAATGTCTGTACGATCTGCAGATATTTGTTCAGGGTGTTCTGGATGTTTTTCTATATATAATAAAAATATCTATCCATGTAGTATAATGTATTAAGTATATCAGTCATCTAGTACCCATAACACAAGCTCTGCTTAGCTTGGGGCTAGATGATGCTGTGTGATTTGTCCAGCATTATTTATTTATTTATGTACCTACTCTAATTTCAGCGAATAACTTTGAATTGAACAATGGACTTTTTAAGCGCCTTCGAGATTATCACGTAGGCTTCTGTGGTATGGGTTGACTTACCTAATGGTACCGGTACAATGATATGCTGTGCATTCTTTCCTGTACAGCTCTTGTTGTAACCTCTCTCTCCGTGCTTGGCCTGCGTCACCGACTTGCAGTGGTTCAAACTCTTCACCGAATGTGTCGCCTAAAAGAGTTTCGTATTATAGTTGGGACATGTGTAGGCGCTAGCTGATGATGTTAGCTGAGAATATAGTAGCTACCGAAATAATAATACACAGTTAAATAAAAATAAATTAATATAATAAAAATCATGCCGTGGGGTGCCGGCAGTAGAATGTCACCCCTCCTCTCCTGCCCGTGGATGCAGTAAGAATCTGCTAAGGGATATCTCCGGAAGATGGGCAGCAGCGTCTTTCCGTGTAAGAACATCCCGAACTGCGCTCACCAACCCGCCTTCCAAGCGTGGTGAGTATGGCAACAACCCCTCATGCACTTGGATCTCTAAGTCAATGAAGGAGGCCTATGTCCAGCAGTGGATATCTTACGGCTGTAATGATGATGATGATGAAATAAAAATCGGTCAATTGCGAGTTGGACTCGCGCACGAAGGGTTCGTACCATTATTTGGCAGAACAACTTGTTTTTGTGGTAGCACCACCCACTTTTGGTCGTAATTTTCAGTTCTTAATATTCTGTAAATATTTCAAGCGTCTCCCTGTTGCCGTTATTAATATCGAGCAAAAAAACGGGCAAAACATCACTTTTTCATCCCACCTATTCGAAAATGACGACTTGGTTCCCCTTTAAGTGCACCTAAAGGTGGTGTTTTGCATAAGAAACTTTTGGGCAGTAATGAGTTTTTAATCCTCTTTATAAGTGCGCCACAATTATCTTTGCCGCGCACTTCTTTAATTTGGAACATCTTAGTGTTCAGCGCCAAAGAAATCGAACGCAAATATCGTTTGAATAAAGACTGGCTGGTACGACGGCCCATAGTCGCGCCGCCGGCTGAATAAAAAAAAAAGAAATCAAATTAAAAACGCGCGAACTTACAGCCCGCGTTTTAGTCAACTTTCACGGATTGTTAGAAATTCATGGTTTTGTTTTGAAAAATTAGTTCTTCAAGTGACAGTAAAACATAAGTTTTTAGTTGTTTAATTATTAGATAATATTTAATTTCAATTTAGTTGTTACTCCATGTTTTATTAAATAATAATATTGCAATAAAATATGAGGCGCATTTATTTTCTCATAGAGGGTGATGAAAAATAGTATTGATACACTACTTTTGATCGAGTGATCTCAGGCGCAAAATATATTTATGGCTCGGGCGACGTACTTTGAATCCCTCTCTATGTTCTGGATTAAAAAAGCGCCCTCGCCGTAAAAATATTATTTTACTCCCTTATGATACCTACAATCTCCTGTTGTTGCCCCCCCTCCTTAAGCATTTATTTAATTCTGTTTTTAGTATTTGTTGTTATAGCGGCTACATGAATAAACCATCTGTGAATTTCGACTGTCTAGCTATCATGAGATAGAGCCTGGTGACAGACAGACAGAAGGACAGCGGACTCTTAGTAATAGGGTCCTGTTTTTACTGTTTGGGTATGGAGCCCTAAAAATACAAAACCATAGTAGGTAACCTGGAGTCGCACAGTTGATAAGGAGGCTTCAACTGGACTCGGATGGAAGGAGCTTGAGGTTGCTGCGCAAGATCGTCCTCGTATCGTAAGTGGTAATCCCTTCTGAGAGCCCTATGTCCCTGATGAGGGATAACAGTACGCCATCATCATCATAGTAGGTAATTAAACATAATATAATGTAAATTGAAATAATAATGAATGGAGGTACTTATACACATACTATAAAGTATTTCGGTTTTAAGGCATTTATTCTCATACAAACAACTGTTCACTTATAATGTGATACGAAAGTGCTTAATACTATCTATTAGTGTCTGTTTACTATTGCCAACCTGCGATAGTTGTTAAATAATAATAAAAATAATGCTGGACAACTCACACAGCATCTAGCCCCAAGCTAAGCAGAGCTTAATGTTATAATGAAGCGATTGAACCTTATTAGAAAATACTTTAAATTTTAAATTTAGCATAATATTGTAGTTGTACAAGTTATGCACACAAGCAATGTCAAACACTAATCATACAAGTAACATTGACTCATTTATGGTTTCTGCATCCTCAAATAACAGTAAGACATAATTGGTAATATATTCAGGTCTCTCTTTTTATTATAAAACATATATAAATCTCTTGTTTTCTTATAGTTGATTCTTATTTGTTTATGTTTGCTTGTTATTGTTCTAAGTGAAATGTATGAATATGTTAAATATTTTTTTTGTAAAAATTCTATGTGTGTGCTGAATATGCAAATAAATAATTTATCTATCTTTCAGTTTTTTAATGTAAGCACAGGACTTAGAATATTAGGCACCAAATCAAAGTAGGCACAAATGAGGTGCTGGTTTTATCGACATATTGCATTCTGCTTGTATAGCCCATTGAAAGACCTTATTAATTAGTTAATAAATTTATTCAAGACTTCTTTATAACTGTACGTCTGCATAATATTTGGGTATTATTTAAATACATTATTATTAAATATAATTTTAAACAAAATTTTAATATTTCATATTATTCTTAGTATAGTTTGTTATTTAATTATCTATTGTATTAGATTACTATAATACTATTACTATTGTATATAAGTATGTATGTAATTACTATTGTATTATGAATGCGCTTTTCTATGTTTCACTATTAGTTTTTAATCACAACTCTTAAGCTGTCTGTTGCCTTGTTTTCTTGCATGCTGTGGTACCCTTTAAGTACGGGAGCACAATGCTATAAATTGTTTTTGAATGTTTTCTTATTATTTTATGTGTAAACCTGTGTTGGGTATCCTATTATAATAAATAAATAAATTGCTAATTGATAGAGCCGCTGAGAAAAAGTAACGCTTTTACATCTATTATAGACGATTTATCTGTATAAATCGTCTATAATAGATGCATCATCAGCAGTACTGGTATTTATGCTGGTCAGGACGCTGCAGTGCCTGGGACATTGTTTTGATTGGTTCATGGCTGGTATCCCACAACCTTTCAGTCTAAAGTTGGGGGTACATACCACTCGACCAACACAAGGTATGGCTTTTAAATAGATAAAATATGAAATTACACTCTATCAATGGGATAGCAAATATTATATAAGTATGTATGTGAATTCAATTTCAAGGATTTCAATGCATGATATCCTGCGTGGAGGTTTATCGTTCATTGATCCACTGATACTACTCAAATCCTAACAGTCCAACTCCTTGGAACTTAATTGCATTTATATTATACACATAGCATGCTCTTGGACAAGTCAAAATAAAATTGGGCCTACCTACTCCGAGACATATACTGGAGGATTCAGGGCCGTTGGCAGCAAGTGCTAAGTCTTTAAAGTACCGTATGAAAATATTTGTAAACATAACCTCTTCCGTACCTGAAATATCACATGTCCGCCGCTGCCCCCGTCTCCGCCGTCCGGTCCGGCGTGGTCCTTGCACCACGCACTGAGGAAGGAGATGCATCCATCCCCCCCGTTGCCAGCCACAGCCCTGACTCTAAAAGTATCCAGGTAAAACTGTACGGACTGCCTACTCGACTTAGCCTTCAAACTGCGTAGCGCTTTAGGCGTATAGTCACTGTACGCTCTAACAGTGTACGGTGCACTGATTCGCAACGATTTAATAAGATTTACAATACGCATTGTGTTATTATTTTCAGGAAATCATCCTATGAAACAAATAATTTGTAACTCGACAAGGCAAAGCAAAACAAAACAGTGTACCTCGAAATTGTGACGTGACATTGACATATCATCGAGTTGGCTGTCAACGTCAACTTCTGTCTGTTAGTTTCGGTTGAGTTCTATTCTACCATCATCTTCATCATGGGCGATGGTATAGACAAAATAAATATAACATTTAAAAACAGTATGTACATAAGGATTCGAAAACCAATTTAGTGTTAAAATATTTATCATTGAAGTTTCATTTATTATCTACAGAAGAATAATTATAATCGGTTTTCATTTTTGAATGATGGTGTTATTTTAAAATAACTAGGCAATATTGGTACGTAAGTGTATAGTGTTAGTCATCAAAATCATCAATATACCTCTTTGATAACCACTCTTTGATCAATTTTGTAATAAGTGCACCACCCCATACATGCATTCCACACCTACTCTTATAAAAGCTTATCGATTTTTCATAGCTCTGTCTGCGAGTCGTTGCAAAGCCGATTGTACACCTAAATACTTATGGCAGCCCCTTATAAATCTGCCAATAAGGATGTTTATTTTTTATTCTTGATGAGGTTTTTAATTTACAAAAAAAGGACCACACGGTGCTGTGTAAAAAGCCCAGCATTATGTTTTTCCTGATTTATCAGCCCAAATCTATCATAAAGTAAAAAGTATATGTATATTATGGACTATTATGGATTAATACTACGGCAGACCGGCCGGTGCGCGGTGTCTGCACCACAACCGACCGATCGATAGCGCTGAGTATTCTTCCGAGTAGCTTCTGGGGTATATCCCATTGTATCGCAGGATTCTGAACGTATCCCAATTACGCGTTATCAACAAGAGTAACTTACGGCACTATAACAAAGGTAGCAAAGTTATTGCGATCTTTGATATAGATTACACACCTTTACAAGTGCTTGGCGTGTGACTGTATGGACAAAGCACATTAACACTGAACACTTTTTAATTTTGCAATTAGCATTGTTCTATTACTAATTAAGAACAATAATAGTCACAATCAATCAACCTAATAGCAATATTATGAGCACGCTGTTGCAGTCAAAAATAAAGTAAGTTGATCATAGCGGAATATGTCTCGTACCCAGGAGGGGTTCGAGACCTAGCCATTGGATTCAACTTCATGATCCTAACTCTCACACGACTCTTGTGCATGAACGTTAGTACAACACAAGAGTACGATTCTATGCCAGTCTCTTTGCGATCAACACCGTCCCATCAGTTAATAAGTTTATTATGTAACCGGATTCTTTACAGGTTTTTTATTTTATTATCATATCATACTCCTAGTATTATGCTTCCAACATCTTGAAATCCAATCATAATGTAGGCGTAGTGCGAGTTGTGATGTGACTTTTCAAAGTTGGTAGTATAGTGTGCAGTGTGCCGTATTATAAAACCGGCCTAACTGATTTCTGCAAATACAGTGAGGGTTGTTGCACAACCACCATCGCTTCTTGATGGACGCTCTGATGCATTCTCCAGTCTACCCCGGACGACGGCTCTTGGAATACGTTTGAAACGTCATTGTTTTTTTTAACACAGTTTCATTTTACATCATCAGTGCTTAGCATAAAAGAGGCTGCAAAGCTAAAGCTGCTCATTAAGATGGATAAATATTTAAATTGGAGTGATAATCTTAGCTATAAAGCAGTTAAGTTAGTTTAACTGCCATTTAACTTAGTATTTTAACTAAATGTTTTCATTTGTACCGAAGCCAACATTTTGTGCAAAAACAGCATTGCACAAAAAAAGTTTTTATGGAATGGCCCCTTAAAATTTTAATAAATTACCCAAAAATATTAAGGAGCTACCATTGACGATGTAAATAAATTCAATACATTTTTAAAATCAAAATGCTATTACCATGTGAATGCATTTCTATTAGTTATGGACATAAAAATTAACTGAGCTTTATAAAATTATTGACAATGTTACTATAAATTAATTAATTTTTGAACTTAAATAAATTTATTATAATTATGAAAGTTAGGATAAATTAAGCGGACTCATTTGACCCTTGAATAATTTGCATGCCTTAAATGGTTAAACATATTTGGAACTTGTGTATTTACTGAATATCATTTACATCAAACATGGGTCATGTTTACGAATAAATGATTTTATGATTTAAATACCAATACAACTTTGACCACAAATCCAGAGATCCGCTAGGATATACCCTTTCCTCTGCCTGCACCCAGTCGCAGTCGAGGGGAGCCAGTCCCCCCGCCTCTGTGAAGTTAGCCGCACGTTATGTAAAACGCGCCATTTTAAAAACGCGAGTTTTAATAAACCGCTAAATTTCTGCTACCATCCAACAAATTTATGAGGTAGTGTTGTTGTACAGAATATGTGTGTATTGTACAGAACTGTGTTGTAAAAATAAGTGTCCATCAATTATCAAGAAACCATCGGAACAGCCTAGGTAAGGAGATTATTCTACCAACATGTATGTACATACCTTACCCTTTAGAGTTGTCTCTCTAAATCATGTTTCCTCTTCTTCGGTATGTATAATATGAAGAAAACAAAGGTACCTATATCCTTCCTATATCAGATTATAGACAGTCTAAATGTATTTCTTATGATAAGAGTTCCTACTGTTAAAGTAAGGATTATTTTTAGATACTTTTACTTTAATGTCACACAGTGTGACATTAAAATAAATGTTGGTCTTTCTTCTGATACTGCACCCTGCAGCGATATATCTCTCAGGTAAGATCAGACAAGTGCTAAGATTGCTTACTTAGATCAAAAAATAATAATAATACAAAGTATACAATTATACTTACCGCAATCACAGATATTATAATACACTACACTAGTACCGCGATATACTTTGCCGCATTCAGTGAGACCTGTCTAAGAGTCTGACACACTGTATTCTGACGCAGCCACATTATTCTGTGCAGACACCCAGTTAGGCGGCGCACACTGGTACCGATTTACGAAATCTGGTACATAGAGTTCGAAGTCAAGAAATTGTATTTTGAAAGTATCTTTTATCTAAGCCATCCTTACAAAAGCCGTGTTGGCCGAGTGGTATGTACCCCCGACTTTCAATCCGAAGGTCGTGGTTTCGATACCGGCCGTGCACTAATGGATTTTTCTTTCTTGAAAAATATATGTGCACACTTAACACGTTCTTTGACGGTGAAGGAAACATCGTGAGGAAACGAAACCCGCGGCTTAGTTAGCTTCAGATGTATTGACTTGTTCTTTCCTCTGCCTCTGACTAACAGCTGACTAAGCTGAGAGGATGGTATAGGTGCTGGGCGAGCCTAATCCATCAAACAATGTCCCAGGCACTGCAGCGTCCCGTACAGCATGATTACCAGTTGCTGACGCTGTATAAATCATCTATAATAGATGCAAAGGCCTTACTTTTTCCTTGCAAGAGACCATAACTAGAATCGAAACAAGAATAATAGGGTTCAGACAGGTAAAAATTTGACCTACTATTTTAAACGACACGTTTTAAATTCACCCAAAGACCTTAGTTTAAAGCATTGAAGTATTATTACACTGGTTTAAAGAAAACAAATCCAAATTCGGACTTCGACCTCTATTTCCAAGATTTCGTGAGTCGGTACCAGTGTGCGGCGTACCTTCTAATGGCGAATGCTACACGCTCGATATGTATCGCAATATACGAGCTCTGTGGCGCAGCGGGCGAAGGTCCGCCTGCGACGCAAGGGGTTGCGGGTTCGATTCCCGCTTCGGGACAAATGTCTGTGCGATCTGCAGATATTTGTTCAGGGTGTTCTGGGTGTTTTTCTATATATAATAAAAATATCTATCTATGTAGTATAATATATTAAGTATATCAGTCATCTAGTACCCATAACACAAGCTCTGCTTAGCTTGGGGCTAGATGATGCTGTGTGATTTGTCCAGCATTATTTATTTATTTATTATTTATAATATTTGAATCGTAAACCAGGATCACGATATTTATAGAGTGTGTAGTACTTATAGCGTATTCGCATTCTGGTGAAGACCGCAGGTCGACGGTGGATGCAGATCGCTTCCAACCGCAATAACAGGAAATCCATGAGGGAGGCCTATGTCCAGCAGTGGACGTCCTACGGCTGAAATGATAATGACAATTAGGGTGTCACTGCATGTACCTACTAGGTTATATATTACTACTTATTCGACTAAACTTAACAATAATAGTTAGGTTTCTGCGCCTGCTGCTGGTTGGTTTATTGAAGAGCTACAAACAGTTATTTTCAACAGTTCAGCATACTTAGGTAGATAATATCTAAAATAAACACAGGCATAAAATATAATTGTAAGTACCTAGGTATAGTTTCATAGGCATTTAATAAAACCTATTTTTAGTTATTGTGATATCACAAACATACACTTAATTTATTTGTTTGTGTAAATGTTTAATAAGTGTTAATTTTGTTGTGAAGATACCAGTTACTGTAATCATTTCAGCGCAACGTCCACTACTGAACACAGGCCTCACTTATGGATCTCCATGAGGGGAAGTTGCCATTACCTACTCACCACGCTTGGCAGGCCGGTTTACAAGCGCAGTACGGGATGTTGATACACGGAAAGGCGCTGCTGCTCATCTTCCGGAGGTATCCCTTAGCGGGCTCTTTCTGTTTCCAAGGGCATGGGAGGAGGGGTAACATTCTACTGCGGGCACCCCACGTCTGTTAGTGTTGCTGTAATATACATACACAATATACAAAATATCTTTTGAGATATAAAAGCCAATTTAATTTTTACTTGCAGATGGACGATTCGCAATGGATTATTCCGGAAATATCGGTGCTTATCTGAAGGCTCTATATGCCTTGTCGAGAGTATTGGAGAAGGGAGAAGCTAGTGCTCATAATTAGCACAGATTCCAACGCGCACCACCCTCTGGTAAATTATACCTACTAAAATACTTAGAGCCAATATTTTTTAACGTTTGTCACAGAAAATATATTTTATTAATTTGTGACCCGGTACAGAAGAACCTTTGCATCAATTTACCGTTCCCACATTCAAGTCACGTCCATCTTCACGAAGTAGAGAAGTTTTATCCTCAATTCTCCATCAAAAGCAAGACTAAGGCTTAGGAGACGAATTGATTCATGTGTAACTTTCCGGAAATCCATTATACTATCTGAATGAAAGACAAATAAATATTAACAAATCTGCTAACCTATATCTAACTAGCTTTTGCCCGCGACTTCGTCCGCGTGGAAGTCATAAAACGTAAAATCCCCTTTTTCACGCACAGCCACTTTGATTCGAAATTATTAATTCCATTTATTCCCTATCCCGTGGGAATTTCGAAAAATCCCTTCTTAGTGCACCTCTAGGATACTCAAGGTATATGTGTGCAAAAAGAGAAAAATTTCAAGTCTTTAGGTCCAGTGGTTTAGAGTGTGCGTTGATATATCAGTCAGTCAGTCAGGACTTTTAATTTTTATATATATGGATGAGCGCTTGAGAAACACTCAGAATCATTTGACACGTGTTTCGGCTTTCTACAAGGCATAATCAGGAGAAATCGGCTCCCCGTTCGTCACGGAACACACTAGAAACAACAAAGACGTAGTGGTAGTTGCCTAGCAGCCGTCACATCACGTTTGTGCACACAAGATGCACACAGCCATACGTAAAGTGGCCCACGTGCGTTGCAGCGGCCTTCGGGTCGCCTACGGCTACGCGCCTATCCAAAGATTTGACATTAACACGCTCGATAACCCTCAGAATAATATCGTAATAGAAACCAGGCTAAAATAGCAACCAAAATCAATCATTCTGTAATCTTTTTACTTATGACATTTACGTTATTATTCTGAGCGATAACCATATTAATTAGCGGGAATGTTCACGTATCTAGTCGTTATTGTTAGTGGAGGCACAAACTGTTTCGACCCTTATCGAGGGCCTTCGAGGTGAACACGGTTCGCGATCCGCCTCCGAAAACGCCCTTTGAACATTCCTACTAGTTAATCATCATTTTCATAATTTCAGCCGTTAAACGTCCACTACAGAACAATGGCCTCCGTCATGGATCTCCATAAGGGGTAATATCCATACTCACCACGCTTGGCAGGAGGGTTGGCGAGCGCAGTACGGGATGTTGATTAAATTAAAAATTAAAAATTTATTTATTTCTCTTTAAGTACTTACATAATAATACAAACCCTTATTACCAATATAAGTTTTATAAACTTGTGTTATGGTAATGAGTGCTTTCCCATGATTACATGTGATACACGGAAAGACGCTGTTGCCCATCTTCCAGAATCCAGCATGAGAGGAGTGGTAACATTATTCTGCCGGCACCACACGGCAATTAACATGAATGTTACGACAGTTAGTAACACGCTCGACAATCTTGCAGTTGGAGTCGCACGATGGTCTGGTCTGACAGGATGATCATCATGATACGAAGACTACAGAGGGTGGATACGCGAGACGAGTCCGGAGGCAGAAGATTTCGGTAATAAAGTCACTAGTGTAGTAAAAGTCTAGTTAACGCAAGTTAACGCGACATTTGATTTACTTGGAAACTTCTTACATGGCAAATACTAATGTCAACAGTAGTTGTTGATATCTTGTTTCGATAAAAAAACCATTTTCTGTCACATTCAATAAAAAAATAATTAAAGAAAATAAATTATATGACGAATACACATATTTTTCGCCTCTAAAACTACTAGTTTAGGGTTTGTTTCATATTATAATACATATTATAATAAACTTTGTAACTACTTAAATGATGTAGTAAAGTTAAACTTCCGACTGCTCGAAAAAACAGCTGTTAAATGTCGGCCATTGCTATAACGAATTTGCTAGAACCTTGTTTTACATGGCTGGCTATACTAAATTATGACAGTTGTTAGCATACCGTCAGACCTTAGCATTCCATTATGCACTCGTTTTCAAGCATAACTTTAATTATGTCAATAGTTTTTGCTAACTATAAGTGTGCTATAAGGCTGTTCATTTTTTGTATTGGAAAATTAGGAAATTTAAAGTATAATAAGTATATATATATTAGGTAAAGGGTGATAGTTTCATAATTCGGCGAGTTTTTTTCAGTGTCACCACGCTTGGTAGGCGTGTACGCGAGCGCAGTATGGGCAGTTGTTACACGGAAAGAGGCTGCTGTATCTTCCGGAGGTATTCCTTGGTAGATTCTTACTGCATCCACGGGCAAGAGAGGATGGGCAACATTCTACTGCCGGCACGGCCACGTCAGTATTAGTTGCGACTCTAGACGCCGGTTGTGGTGTAGTTCGTTCGGAACCTTTTATACATATTATGATTTCATAATGACGTCATCTCTAATGTATTCTAGCCGAACACTGCGATTGCTTTTTGCCGTTCATTGCGATTTCAATTTACATACAGGGTGTTTGGAGCTCGTTTGCCAAATCGTAACGTGATGTTACCATTACAATTTCGAAAGAGTAGCACTTTGAAAGCTAACGGTGGAGGACGCTTGAAAAAATTTAAAAACTTTAATAAACCCTTAATCAAAAAATTGTGACCCCTAAATGGTTTTAAAATACCTATTTAACGATACCCCACAAAAGTTTCTATCCATTTTAAGTGTATGGGAGAGGTTACCCAAATTATCTTTTGCATATTTTGTAGAATTATCGGCGTCATTTTTTTGTATGGCCCGGCAAAATTACAGCTTTTTAGAACTAATAGTCTCTTCGTAAAGCCAACGACAGACAAACAAATAAAAAACTAAACTCTGAAGGTGGGCTTGAAGAGATGGCAAAGTACTCCTATCAGGTCCGTTCAACTTGGCAAATGATATACCTACCAAACGCCTTGTATACCTGCTGCTCGTTAGCTATGCTATTATAAAAAATACCGTGTCCTTTTCAGTACCTACCCCTGGCGACGTATATTCACCATTTTATGATCCGTCATCAGTACGTAGTATGGAGGCGGAGAAAACACGAACCAACGAACATCGATTAATATGTGTGTACAGTACAACTTTAGGATTGTAAAGTTTCTAAAAAGCTAGCTTAAACAGTGGGTTACACGCTTGTAGTATACTACGGGGCTATAGCACCAAAGAGTATATGATAGACTAGACTTATTGAAGTTATGAATAATTTAATTTAAAAAGTATTCTTGTAAAAGCGAATCTTGATGGTTAAAACTACATGCAAGATTTGTTCAGATTATTAGAGCAAGCAGTTTAGATTTTAGAGGGGGGGGGGCTTAGTTAGGAAGTGATTGTTTAAATTTAAAACTAATATACATTTAAACAACAAGTATTTGTACATCTGGCTCTCAATTCCGAAACTATTAAATATTTTTTTGAAAAGTAATCAATATTTTTCCCTTTTTCCATACTATTTATGAATTAAGATCCAGTTTCAGCATTGTAGATGATGTTAGTAAATATTTTCATAATTAAGGATTTAACTAATTTTAAGAACTATTGCTACTAATATATTTTAGAGAGAGATATATATATACATATATATATGTATATATAAATCTAACATCATCTACAATGCTGAAACTGTATATATGTATATATATTATATATATCTCTCTCTAAAATATAAATAAAAATCCAATGATGAATGCAAAGGTAAAAATGAACGGCGATCAAAACAAAAAAACACGTAAGTTAAATCAATATAATATAATTTGTCATTAAGAAAGTAACAGTCGTTTTTTTGTTTTGTTTATAACGTTTATAATGTGGAGTAATAGTTGTAAGTATTTAAGTATTTTATAAATAGATTTAAAATAAGTTATGGTCGTATAACAACAAAATTGAACACGATGCTAATTGTAATTTTTCATATTAGCAAGTGCAAACTTCATTAAAGTATGTTATTTTTCTGTTGTACGCTATTTATGCTACCTACTTACGCCTGTATGTCGAACGCTTGTATGTATGTGTAATTATTATTGTGAATTGTATTAAAAACATGTATAAGTATGTGAAATTATCACTGTGAATTGTATTAAAAGAAATTAAAGTCTTGATTTGTTTTCTTAACTCAGAGAATAGTAACCCAAGTTGCCATAATAGCCATGCGCCAAACGCCAAGCATCAAGCGCCATGTGAATAACCGACAGGACAAGTTAGCTAAAACCAATGTACAATTTTAGGTAAAAAAATAACTAGCTGGAGTGAAGTTGATTGAAATCGCAACGAGGAACCTACGAGAAAATGTGGGGTAAGTTTTTTGGAAAATAAGACTCACAGTTAATAGAGCCTAAATTCCTATTTCAATTTTGGAACGCGGGTGCAACGTTCCCGCGTCAAATGAAATGCGGTTCGCGCCAGAATTCTATTCGCTTTTTGAACTTTGACGGGTGTCGCTATCGACAGGATAACTACTAAGCAGTAAATCCTCTTAGACATGTGCCGTCTGCGACCTACTTGATCAGACAAAACCTTTAAACGATGCTACAGTTGTAAGAAATGGAGGTTATCAAAAGTACCCCGAGCTGCTGCTTCCGCGTAGTCATAGTATTTTGTCATATCAGTATTGACCACCCGGACAAACATGGGCTGGTGGCTGGCGGACGTATTGATATGACAAAATCGCCGCGCCGAAGTAGCGGCCTGCAGGCTGAGGTTTTCAACAGGCGTATATCTCGCAATCATCGCTGCAACAGGCGTAAATCTCACGATCATAGCTGTCAAACGTATTTTTTTTTATTCTACAAAATATACCATTGACAGCGATGATCGCGAGATATACGCCTGTTGCAAACCTGTCGCGAGATACGTAATCAGGCTGCTGAACGCATCTTGCTATTTGAATCTTGAGTATTTGCTTATTTATTTTATTTGCTATTGAAGGTATGTGCTGACTATGCTGCTTCCCATGGTTTGCGCTACAATATTAAGAAATGCGAATACATTGTCTATAGGGCCGCCGGTAATAATGTCAAAGACTTCCCAGAGATAACCCTAAACGGCATGATCATAAACAGAGTCACAACATTCAAATATCTGGGGCATTATATCACCGACGACCTTAAAGACAATGTGGACATTGAAAGAGAACGTAGGGCTCTGGCGGTGAGGGGCAACATGTTGATTCGTAGGTTTTCCCGGTGCTCAGAAGAAGTCAAAGTCACGCTTTTTAAAGCGTACTGTCAGGGATTCTACACCGGGAACCTATGGATCAATTATACCAAACGGCCGCTGGAGACCCTACGTGTACAATATAATAATATATTTAGGATGATGTTGGGACTGCCTCGATTTTGCAGTGCATCGGGTATGTTTGCGGAATATGAGACGGATGGCTTTGCTGCCATCCTCCGTAAAAAGACCGCATCCCTGATGCGCAGAGTGCATGACAGTCCCAACACCATCCTACAAACCATAGCAGGTAGGATCACCTCTCCTTTGTGGAAATGTTTTATGGAGAGAGTGATTTAATTTAGGTAGGTAATTTAAGTAATAATTTTTATTAGATATAACTAACCCTAGTAATAAGACTTTGTGTAAAATTAATTTTTCTATTCCCACTAGATCTTTTCGTAAAAACAATCTATTTTATCTTCCTTTAGTATCGACTAACTATTGTCAAAATTCTTTCTTGTACCGAGCACAGAAGAAATTTAACCTCCTAGATAGTGAGCTTGACCTTGATATTTTCCATGGCAGCATTGGTAGTTTAAAAACCAAACTTAATAACTCTTTCTTCGAAAAGTTTAAAAGAGATGCGAATGCCTAATTATATATATGATCATTTATAAGACAATGTGGAATTATGTGGATCTATTCGGGTATGTGTGAATTACTAGCCTACTATTGTTAATTTCTTTTAATTTGTCCTTTGTAAACCACTACTGTGTATCTATAAGTGGAAACTTATTAATAGCCACTTATTATTATACTTATAACTATTGTGTATCTTGTGCTGATAGTTTCCCTAAGATGAATAAATAAATAAATAAATAAATATACTAACAAAATTATGGATCCTTGTAATCCGAAATATTTTTTTTTTATTTTTTTTATTTATTTCAATATTTTATTACATATAGTTTGTAACCTAGAGCAGAGGTCTCCAAACTTTTAAGCCTTGGGGCCATAATCATTTTTTCGGTATGTGGCAAGGGCCACAACAATTTTATTTTTTCTGCCCAACTAAGCAAACATACCTAGGCTTTTATTGCATTTCAATTACTATTGATTGTGTATCAATCGACACGTAACGGGCCGGATTGATGGCAGTGGCGGACCGAACTTTGCCCGCGGGCCGTAGTTTGGAGACCTCTGACCTAGAGTCTTAAAATTAGGAAGTTCAAAAACCTGAACCCTGCAAGGGAAAAGCAATATGCAAGCGTAACAACCGATAGGGTAGATACAGGTCGCAAGGAACCTGAAAGAAATAATATTGAGGAGGCTTAAACACGGCAGTGAGTGCCAACAGGCTGAAATTAATCAACGTGAACTTACGGACTCATGAAACTTGTCAACAACAACAACTCTGTCGTATCATTGCGACTCGCAATGCAATGCAGCGTTGGTAAAAACCGCACGTGCTTACTTAGTTAGCTTGAGACGTATTGACCTGTTCTTTCCTCTGAATAATAGCTGACTAAGCTGAAAGGATGGTATAGGTGCTGGGCAAGCCTAATCCATCTAACAATGTCCCAGGCACTGCAGCGTCCCGTACAGCATGATTACCAGTTGCTGACGCTGTATCATCATCATTTCAGCCGTAGGACGTCCACTGCTGGACATAGGCCTCCCTCATAGATATCTAGTTATTGCGGTTGGAAGCGATCTGCATCCACCGTCGACCTGCGGTCTTCACCAGGTCATCATCCCATCTTGTTGGTGGACGTCCTACGCTGCGCTTGCCGGTCCGTGGCCTCCACTCGAGAACTTTTCGGCCCCATCGGCCATCTGTTCTGCGAGCTACATGGCCTGCCCATTGACGCTGTATAAATCATCTATAATAGATGCCTTACTTTTTTTTTTAATGAACGTGATCACCGCGGTACTGCAGGTACTACTGTACTAGGTAGATGTTACTACTCAATATCAGATGGGCTTTCGTATTGTCTCGTCAAATAGTCTAACAAAAAAAATCCGATAAGGTCTTCTTCTTTCTTACAGTTTATGTTCTCATCAATTGATGATCAATAGTGAATGCTGTATCTCTGGTTACCGGTCTTGTAACGTGATGTTTACCACCGGCCGGCAGAGTGATTACGTATATCGCGACAGGTTTTGCAACAGGCAATTGACAGCAATATTGCTGTCAAATGTCAATTTTGTATAAGAGAACATTATTATTTATTAGTATTTGATTAGGTTGGCAGGTTGATTTTAAATTTTTTTTTTTGGTGGGTGTAGGGTGTGGAAAAGGGGTAGTTAACGATTTTTCTCGTACTCACCCCTGCACCCTCTACACACGCAACCCCACCTTCGGATTCCCCAAATTCCAAGTGGAAGTGGGAGAATTTACCAGCACACGTTTAGTAGTCGATTAAAACGCAGGAGGCTGCTGGTTCTATTCCCGCCACAAAAAAAGTTCAAATGCAATGGGACTTCATTGAAAGAAGTCGCTCCTTCGTTCTAAGTTCGTGGCGAACAACTAGTTTATTGAAGTGACGTAAAAGCCTGAAGACTAACAGCTCAATCCCACTTTCGTGCTGACTACTTCTGTCACGTGAGGGGCGGATACTTATACCGAATTGACTTAGCGAGCGGCCGAGAGGGAAACGGAAAACCCATGATGATGTAACACTAAAATATATTCTATTCTATTCTACTTATCATTCTTGTCACTGGCAGAATTGAGTAAAACCAAACACAAAAATCCATAGAAAAAGAAGCAGCACTTTGACTGTCCGATAGAAAACAGTTTAAAAAGAACGTTTCTTCCCAACATTTAACGTACGCCCATTGATTTAGTCTTGTTACCTTTAAACCTTTATTCCCTGCCGTAATAGACTATAACATACGTAATTGTTTAATACACATCTAATACTAGACGCAAAGCATTATAGATATGATAATTTTATCCATTTTGTCCTGGTTGTTCCCACACCAAACGGGAAGGCGCTATTAAATTGTTACGAGCACTAAGCAAGGTAATTGTGCCCAATTTGGAACGTTTTTATTACCCATGCAACTATCGAACCACTTTGTTGGCCAGTCGGGCTCGAGATTTGGCCCCATAAGGTCAATTCAGCTGTATTGAGGCAGCAAAGGGAACCCACAAACAAATGCGAACCGGGGGTTCAAACTAGAATGAACTTTTTTGATAAGGTTTTTCAATAGTTTGTTATTTTTTAAGTGTTAAACCACGCTTAGTTATTTGATAATGTTTTTAATTTCCTAAAAATTTTTTTAGTTCTATGAAATGTAAGGTCATCTTATTCACAAGGTTAGGTGTTACTTTATAATTAACCTTAATTCTATGATTACAAAATAGTTATATGTGCAAAATGTACATAAGCCAAAGCTATTCTTTATGAATTTGAGTTCTACTAATGTTATGTTGAAAAAAGCCTTAATATTATATGAATACAATAATTCACGATAGTTATAATAATAATATACATCTAAGTTACTAAAAAGGCGACGCATACCTAAACAAATATTTGAATGCAATTATTTAAATAACAACGGTAAAACGGACTTGGGAGCCGCCTGCACACAACCTGACGAGACAGGCCAGCTTGAAATAAAACGTCGCAAGCGCCAAAACGCGCCAGTTACATTATAAAAATCGGCACGTGCGAGTCGGACTCACGAACGAAGGGTTCAGTACCTTATTTGGCAAAACAACTTGTTAGAACCACGTTTGTTGTTTTGTTTTAATTTAATTATTTATTTTGGGTGCCAAACAACACCTTTCGGAACCCAAGCCAACCTCACCGGCACGTGGTACACAGGCCCTGCCGACCAGCAGACGAGGCTCTGGCGCCCCAACAACCAACCCGCACTGGACCAGCGTGGTGGATTATGGTCCAAACCGAAGGGGTTTGGACCGTAACCCACTACGCTCTCATCATGTGAGGAAAAG
This sequence comes from Pasiphila rectangulata, assembly GCA_963082625.1. Classification (NCBI taxonomy): domain Eukaryota; kingdom Metazoa; phylum Arthropoda; class Insecta; order Lepidoptera; family Geometridae; genus Pasiphila; species Pasiphila rectangulata. The sequence continues at coordinate 24,957,210 of OY720236.1, forward strand.
GGAAGCATTTTTTATATTTTAAAGTGACAATCTATGTTTTTATAAAGCTGTTTTGGGCTTTTTTTCTGTTTTGTTGTAACTATTACAACATTACAACGAAAACGAACAAAAAACTTAAACAGCTTTATGAGAACATAGATAGTACTTTAAAATAAATTAAACTAATTTGATGTTAAAACATGAAATAGAATAGAATAGAAATCATTTATTTGCTGAAATGTAGGTACAATAGGTCTTAAATAATGTAAATAAAAAATAAATACAATACATTCTGCCTTATACAAGCGTGCAAATATTTTATAGGAGTCTTAAAATTATTTAAAATTAATATGGGGTATAAATTGTCAAAATATCTTGTTAGTTAATAAATTATAAAATTAAATTAAATAGTTACCTAGTTAAATAAATTGTTTAGCTGATATAATAAAATTAAAAATGTATAAATTAAACTGCATAACTATAACAATCGTCAAATAAAATCACCATTACATTGAAAATATTAGGTCAAAAAAAACGTATTAAATTAAGCTTTAAAATTAAAGGATTACACATAACGTCACAAAATTTGTTTTAATTAAGGTTTAAAATTCAAGAATTCATTTATAACTTAAATGAATTCTTGAATTTTAAACCTAGTTACCTTAACCTCAGAAGCATTTATCAAATAATCAATTTTTACATTTTCGCTTGAATAAATTTACAGGTACAGCTTTTATGTCATTTAGTAGCTTATTATATGTATATTTGTATTGGTGATATACATTGGTGATATACATTTAAACGACAGATTCAAAACATTAGTGTAAAAAAATCTACGCCTAACCCTCTAAACAGCAAAGGTTTTTAGAAATTTTCTAAAAACCTATGGAAATTAGAGGGTTCGTTATAAATTTCCTGCAATTTTTACATACATTCCTATTAGCGATAAAAGTTTCAGGGGTTTATCTCACCTAACTTCGGAGATAACGTTATTTTTTCAACGTTTTTGTAAATAAGTCAAAAACTATGGCTTAAAACTATGGCAAAAACTGTTTTTTAATGTGCAAATGAATACCTTTCATATGATACCCCACATGACCTAGTAACTTCACAAAAATTTTGAAAAGCCCCCTTCCGGGGTGGAAGTTTAAAAAACTATTAAAATTAGAGATTTATCTATAATTTTTCTATAAACTTTACATTCACTTTTATTAGCTGAGTGATGTGCTATCACGAACAATTCTCACTATTCACTGATATTGTGCAACGTAACTCTATAGGACTAATCTGAACTAAGTTGGCAGTTCACCAAAACCACCAGGGCAGCATAAGTACCTGGGAGTCTGCAGGTTTTAAATATCGACCAGAGTGCTGTCACCCTTCATAAAACATACGCCTAGGTATGCTCAACATATCTACAATTTGCAATGGCTGACGCCACCCAGTTACAATGTAGATTCACTGTTTTGTTTTGTTTTGTAAGCTTTGTCTGCTTGTTGGCTGGTTCAATGAGTTCACAAAACAACTTTTCGTTTTAAGGAAAGCTTTTCATAGGCTTAAGCTTTCACATACCAAAGATTTAAATCACTATTTGTTTGAGTTTGATCGCATACGAAGTAGTAGTAAGCACCACAAGCGTCGACAAAAACGCAAAGAAAAGGCTATGCCAGAGGGATTAAAAAAATATTACTGTTATCCCTTGGTCTGTGGAAGAAGCTCCAGGAGCGCATTGTCAAAAAGGCCTTGTCTGTGTAACGCACCTCGTAAATTATTTATTTATTTTATTTATGAGCCTGATTCTTCCCATTGCAGGGCAAAGGCCTCCCTTCCCTCTCTCCACTGGTAAATGCTATTTAAAATTTACGTAAAATCCTATTCAAAATAAAATCTAATAGATTTATTGTCGTGAGTTTGCAGGTAAAACAGGAGGCATCTATCTTGGCGAAATCTGTGACAGACTCCCAACAAAATAGTCTTAGAAGCTTTAACTTGCCTACAATATTCGACTTTACATACTTATGATAAAGCTCATTTGACAAAGGTTGATTTATTTTATGACCCCACACTTTGCATTTCCCACCTCGGTCTGACATTATTATTATTAGTATTTTATGAAAAGGAAGATATGGAAACGTCTATCGATTTATTAGTCAGACAAGCGCCTAGGTAGCTTGGATTCATAATTTCACAGGTTATAAACTTATATATATGTATACTCTTATGTTATATGGAGTCCGAACACAAAAAATAATATTTTTGATTGATATAACTTCTATAACGTAACTGATAGGCCATTAATGTTTTAAAGTCACTGGTTATCAGAAATATTGGCCTTTTGATCTGCGATCCATTTAGGAGACGAAACTCAGAAATTATACAAGCTTTTTGCTTCCTCCTGACTTAAAAAAATATTCCGAACCGAGTAAACTTATTTATCTTTTTGTCTTTGATTTTGCACGCCCTTACGAGGTAGAATGTATTGGAAATTGTTGTTATTATATAAGATCTATTGTACCTACATTCAGCAAATAAATGATTATCTTATTTATTTCACCGACTCCTTGGCAATTAATCGACAAATCAACTTGAAAAGCCTTTGTTCTCCGCTTGCCTAAAATACAACAGACCTTTGAATGATGTCCACGCCCATCTTCATCCTGTCCTGTGTCATTAAAAGATAATGTTAAAGTATAATTTGTTTTGTGTCTGTGTGCGGTTGGATGAATTTTACATGGTAGAACACGTACAATTTTGTCCAAATCCAGATCGCTACGTAAAATCAAATTCAAATGCCATGGACTTCATCGAAAAAAGTCGCTCGCTCGTTATGTGGCGAACAACTAGTAATAAATGATTTGGATTTGATTTGCGGTGCTAGCATATTGAAATTCAATTCAAATTCAAAAATACTTTATTCAGTGCGGCCGCATGGACCTTATTGACGCGTAACAACTTACAAAATAAAACAACAAAAATAAATAGAATAATGCACATAATTGAATCTGTTCACTTGAGATGACACGCGAGTTAGGAAAAGAAGTGAACAGAAGAACCTAACTCCGTCGTTATAGTCATCATTTAACAATTTGATTTTGTCTTATGTTACGTTTGACGGAGATGGAGCAGATTCCGACCCATAGCAAGTGGTTGCACTTTCCTTCCCTTATCAGAAAGGAATATAAAAGTATTATGTGTTATTTTAAATTTACAAATACATACCTCTAATACCTCAAAAGTAATAAAAAATAAGTTCTACCTCCAGGTGTGCTTTTAATTTAACTTTGTAGAGTGACGTTAACCTACAAATACAAATAACATTGAACACGGATGGGTCTCGTAATCTAAAATACACATAATTATTTAACATACTTTTTTGTTACATACTCTGTTGTTATAGTCTGCCAAGAACACCCATCATACTAATTGAAAGGCCAAATCATTTGATTATTAAACATCTATCGATGAAATAAAAGGAAAAAATGGATCACTAGGAGAACATAAATTGTAAAGGTTTTTCAATACTGTTAATTCTGGCTGAGATTTGTTGTCCTGACAACCATTAAGGGGCCTTACTGGTTGAAACAACAAAACGTTATCGATATTTCGCAGAAAATTGTTCGTGTCTTGTATGTTGAAAGTTGGATTATTTAACCAACTTTCAAAGGTTCAAAAGTTTTTTTACGAACATTTTCTTCTTCTGCATCGGCGTCATGAAGTCAAATATATTTAATGATAATGTAATTATATCCATCTCAATTTGTGTCACCAAGCAGTTTTGCTGTGGTTTAGTGCAAAGGAATTCCGCAGTGTGTCTGAATGTATTTATTTTAGTTTACCCTTTGACAACAAATTCCTCCAAAATCCTAATAAGTAAATGTTATGAATGAAAATCTAGAAAGATCCATTACTATAGAAATAGTCTTTTTTAAACTTTCGCGATCACGACACATTATTAACACATATTTAACCGGGTATTTATCGCGCTATTTACCTTTATTATTGTATACTGTCGAAACGTCGGGCAATAATAAAGGTAAATAGCGCGATAAATACCCGGTTAAATATGTGTTAATAATACTATAGAAATTCCAGATTCTTATAGAAAGACAATCCCGTCATACATTTGGTTATGTCTATGAAACTTTTATAGTAAGACAGAAGCAGTAAATCAATAATTAATGTATTCAAATGTCCTGACGGGCCCGGGAAAATTATATATTTTCTTTAAGTGTATCTACAGGATATCTACGAGAAATCTTTACTCTTTAACCACCAGGGTCTCATAAATAGCTAGGAGTCGCGTGAATTTAAGCCGGGCTAAAACCTTGATTATTGATCTGCGCAACGCAGCGCTGTACAACAAAATTCGCTATTTATGTCTGTACTACAACAATTGCCATGAGTGCAAAAGGGACAGGGATGGGCTTCGTAATCTATGCATACATGCACAATTGCACATATCAACTAGGTACCTCCAGTCTGGCTTGGATGTGGATTGTTTGATGTTTCTATTTGGAACTGTAAGACCTGATATATGATTTACTAGCTTATGCCCGCCGCTTTGCATGCGTTGTACCCAGATAAAATTATGTGTCAATACGTGTGCAGAATTTCAGATCAATTCGTACATAGGCTAGTTTTTGCGAGAAAGAGTAACTAATATCAATACATTCATACATACTCACAATTTTTCGCGTTTATAATGTTAGTAGATGAAGGTGTATTTTTACTCAAGTCATTATTCTCATAATATTTTTAATGAATCTTCATGATAAGTTAGTTCTGAATGCAGCGAATTTTACTCAAAATCGACAAGAGGAATTTTTTAAAGCGCTACGTTGCGCATCGCATAATTTTAGGTGCCAAGGAAAAACCACTTCCAAGGACTATGCAAGCCTAGTGTTTGCTCAGACTCTGAATCTAACAGCACAGGTTCTTGAAACGGCTGAACATACACAATATCAAACGTTACCTTTCATTATATTTTAGATTTTTATTACTTAACGTTATTTATTTATTTTTATTTTATTTTATTTGGGAAACAAACAGTACAATATTACAGTAAGATTGAATAATAAAAATAGTATAAAAACCAGTGAAGTAGTGGTAGTGTAGTAGAGGTAGTGTTTTACTAAAAACTTCAACTGTTTATGTTTACAAAATAGAAGTGACCTTTGAACTCTTCCGAATGTTTACGTAAACACCGTAAGTTTTACTAACAAAAATTGTACTGTGTTGGTTAAATAAATTATTATATTATTAAAATTTCAAATAATTAACCTCGCTTGTTTTGCAGTTTTGCTCAAGTTGTAACTGTATAAATTGTAGCCTGAATCCGTTTGGATATTTTTGTTTTTGTCTAAGTTCGTGGCGAACAGCTAGTTAAAAAAAATAGTTTATTATTTGTTCCGTTCGTGATTAAACATGTGAGAAATATCTCCTCACGATATACTAGGCTATCATAACAAGGAAGGAGTTTACAGAGTGAGGGCGTTAGTGGATGCAAGGAGGTAGTTCCCATATTTCAGCGCGCATCAAGTCCTAGCCCCCATATTCTGTTTAATTTTAACTTTAGTAAACCTAGGTGCTAAAACGAGAGAAGAGATATGTTATCGCTGCTGACGTACACGTACGTAGTATCTCATCATAAATCATACCTTTATGCTTTACAGATATTACATTTAAGAGCTGAAATCTTGTTGAACTAGGTTCCAAATCTAAATAATATCCGAAGTGTAGCAAAAACTTGTAGAACGAGCCCACGGCTATGAAACGAACTGAAATGCTACGGCGCGGCATATTGTTGTTTTAGATATTGCATTTGCTGCGCAAAGCCCTTCGCAAAAATACATTGGATCGAATTGTAGACGCATACAAGAATGTATTTGTATGTACCATTTATCACTATCATATCGTATCACACTTCATATAAAATATTTATGAAAATAGAATATTTACGAACCACCGGTTATTACGCAGCCCGGTGCATGAAGATCAGTACGGAATTGGTGAAGGGGGGAGGGGGGATGAATAAACTCTCAGCTAGCCCTGCACCCCTAGTGATTTAGATCATTTTCCCGGGCTAAACCTAAGAGTTCCTAGGCTATATATGTAGGTGGAGAATCCGCACAACGGAAGCGATGACTGTCCCAGCTACGTATGCCTTCCTGGTAACCAGAAATGTTGTCCAGCATTATTTATTAACTTGAGCATCGTTTTGGTTGATCAAAATAGGATAGTATCCACCCGTAAATTTTCCGACTTAAAAAAGGAGACGGGTCTCAAATCTTATGTATTGTTTTTGAGTATGCGATCGTGGAGGAGAAACGGATGCATCTCAGCAAGAGGGTCTGTTTGTATATAGCTGCGCCCAAAAACTTTAAGCACCTTTTTTCTAAGATTTAAATTAAAGATTTCTTATCACAAGAATCATTATTGCGTTAAGAGGCTAATCATAATTGGGTCTTGTTTCACGTTGGTTCGTTTATTACTGCGTCCGCGAGCAAGAGAGGGCAACATTCTTCTGCCGTTATCTTGGCGTCATTATTTTATATGGCCAGGCGTAATTATAGTTCTCTAGGACTAATAGTCTCTTTGTATAGCCGACGACACACAGACAGACAAAGCGAAACTATAATAAGGGTTCTTTGTTTTGTAGGATCACGGAACCCTTAAAAGCTCAGAAAATGGTTAAGATGTATGATTTATATTTGTCCGAATAATATTTGAACTTCTCTGGTAGCAAACATAAGTTTATCATTACTACTTCTACAAGTTTTAAATGTCGTTGATTCAAGTGTTACGGCGTAGCACTTTCGTAGACAGCTACGAAACACATTGGGAATTGGAGACTAATTAACTGAACTATGTTGCTGATTTTATACTTCAGAGACACTTCGAGCATAGCTCGCTACTTTAAAATGGTGAATCAGCCGTGTTCAGGTTTCGGCGACGTAGGCTATGAAGGGCTGGACTGATTCTTCTCTTCTCGGTCCTTGGCACTCTTGACAGAGCTGTCGTAGTCATTACGTTGTACTTGTGGTGCTACGGGCAGTTGTTATTCACCTCACAGTTTCTCACCATTTTTTCCTGTTGATCGCCTATGTACTCGTATGATGAGGATCAGTCCGGAGCATCGGGGATCTTCCTCGGGGTCTGGGTTCTTCTACTCTTGCCTTGACGACAAGAAGCTCTATGGAGTATCGCTTCGACACGTGTACAAAGAACTTGAGTATGCAATAATGCACTAAAGTAGATAGACGCTGCTTGATACCGAGTCTTGGATTATCGAGACATTGTAGGACTAATTAAGATGATGCGTTAACGATGTGGGCATCAGGGATTTCTGCTTTTTCAGCAATTAAAAGTCATCCGAATTCATTATTTTATTTTTATACTTCAAATTGGTTGTTGGTTTACACGATTGGTTAATAATAAAAAAAACACAAAATCTGCTCTACAAAAATATAGTAGGTATAATATACCTTACAGGTAAACGAAACCGATTTATTCCTTAAAATGTTCTGTCTAAAACCCATGCACTATCATCAAGTACATTAAAATAAAATACATGTCATATCGCATATTGAATATGGATCTCAACTTTCACCCCCTTCCTGGATCTTCTGTTTCACCGGTTGCTGGGTGAAAAGTAGAGATGGAAAATGCAGTGCCCATCTGAATTAAAACTACTATGCCAGGTGAATATGACTCTTATTTCTAAAGCATACGTTACAAGGGAGTTCAAACAAACTCCCTTTGAAATACATTCAATTTTGATCCATAACTTCTACGTGTTAAAGTTAAATTGACACTCACATTGCAATGCGAGGTTGAACGCCGAAAGGGTGCATTTTGGTAGTTTTAAAATGAGCACAACTGTCCATCACAAAAGGACGAATTTTGAATGAAATTGATTATCTTAAAGCTCTCATTGTTCTTGCAGCCCTGGTGGAAACCTGGCCGGGCTCCAGGGCGACCCAAAAGTGTTTCGAAGGATCTTTAGAAAATCACGCAAGTATTATAGAACTTTGGTTTTAGCAAATTTATCAACATCATTTTCACAATGATGTTCGTGAACATCATCAATCTGTCAACGTCATTGTTAAAATGATGGTGATAGATTTGACACGTGTTTGTTTGTTAAGCTTTCACGCCTAAACCAATAAACCAAAATTCTTTCACCAATCGAAAGCTACAATTGTAAGCGAGTGACAAAGGCTATATTATATCCCCATATTTCCACGGAACCGGGAACTAAGCGTGTGAAACCGCAGGGCGACGCTAGTATGTTAATAATAAGATAACCTCATAAAAATATATAAAAAATGGCATTAATTATTTTTACAGCCTCAGAGTACTAAGCTGTATGGTACTATCAACTAAAAAAAATGTCAACATGAAAGAATGACATTATATTAATGTAGCGACGAAGCTATGACTGAGTTACTACATTTTTTCATTTTTGAATACCGTCCAGGTTTCCACTGGGACTGCATAAACAGCAAGAGTTCCAAACTTATCACCAGTAACATTTAAATTGCATCCTTCTGTGATGGTAGTTGCGCTCATTTTGGGACGCTACGGATTTGCACCCTTCATGTTAACGCTTTATTATAATTACCAAAAGGTTCAGGCGATAAATGCTGCAAACAATTTATTAAAACAATTTATTAAAAAAACACGGTAAGCTCCCATTTCAACTGATTTCAAAGATAATTTTTCAATGTAAAAATATTTTTGCGAAGTACCAATTTATTAGCCTCTTTTAACTAAAAGAAGAAGGAATTCCAACTTGATTTACTACTGGGTAACGGCATGAACATTTTTTTTTCAATCGTCGGTATCAAGAGATATCTTACCAACCAGACAGTGGAATGCTTTAAATATCTGAATGGCGAACAAAACAACGATCATTCTCAGGCCGATGTGTTTAGAAGCATTACATTGTGCACAGCAGTTCCATCCAGTAGTTTGCGAAGAGTGGAAGAAGGGAAAGTAGGTATTTGCCTTGCAGAGCAAATAATGGCTGAAAAATGCATGGCAATAATAATAATAATAAATGTTGCAAATGTTACATACCATTTCGTTTCATTTATTTTAAACCGAATTTTCAAATTAGAATCCAATAAGTGCTGTGAAAGGTGCAAGCGTGACGCAGCCTGACTGTCTCAGATCGAAAACGAAGTACGTACAACTACTAACACTTTGTATACTACGTAACACTTTGTTGTTATTTTCAATATTAAACCATATTATAAATACTCTATAAAGTTTAATTTACATCGCTGGAGCACTGCATGAAAAGCGTTAACATGAAGGGTGCAAATCCGTAGCGTCTCAAAATGAGCACAACTACCATCACAGAAGGATGCATTTTAAATGTTACTGGTGATACATTTGGAACTCTTGCTGTTTATGCAGTCCCAGTGGAAACCTGGACGGTATTCAAAAATTAACAAAAGTAGTAATTCAGTCATAGCTTCGTCGCTACATTAATATAATGTCATTCTTTTATGACATTTTTATTTTGTGATTGTTGGCATTATTATACTTACCTAGTCATTTTTCATTTTAGACCAATGTCGTCAAACCCATATTTTTGGCACTATGATGGAAATTACGCATGGGCGGGTAAAGATCCCCACGATTGTATTTTGATGTTGATTGTGATTTTTATGTGCACGACTGGTAAGTAAAAAAAGTAAAAAGACATTTATTTATCACTCACAAAAAATAGGTTCTTATTAACTAAAAAACATGACAAGTAATTTTATTTTAACCTAGTTTTGTGAGGGACTGGTGCCTGAAATAGGTTACAAATAAACCTGTAGTACAAGTCACCAGAGCCCCCGACTCCGCTGGTTGTTGAAATACGAATAAAAAGTTACAAACACAAGTAACATTAAGGCTAGTTAATCAAAAGTACCTAATAAAAAAAGATCTTAAGTAAATAAATGTAAGTAAAAAATTATAATGATAAAAAAAAATATAAAAACAGAAAAATAAAAATCGAAATAAAAAATAAAAAATAAAAATGGAAAACCAAAACTAGGAACTAAATTTAATCAGGAGAAGAAATGTTATTTGGAACACTGTTAGTCTGAATCCCCGGAAGGCTCCAGTCTCTTGAGAGTCTGGGCAATCCAGGGCAGTGTGTTGGTGTTTGTGATAGTATTTATTACAGAGAAGCTATATCATTAGTGGGAAGGACAGAGTAGCTTTTCAGTCTCCTCATAATTAAGCGACAAGAGCGTGATTGGTGTTATGTAGTAGGTATATAAATCTAATCTGAGAATTATCCAATTCAATTTGACGTGGTTCATAACACTGACCACCGCGTGTGCTTACTATCAGGAAACCATTTATGTATCTTATGTTCGACAAATGATATTCTTAATTGTTGATAAGGACATTGCAAGTAGAAAAATCGGCATCGGGTTGGACTCGCGCACGAAGGGTTCCGTATCATAAGTCTGTTAATATTTCGACCTGTTGCCGTTATTAATATCGAGCAAAAAATGGCAATAAAACCAAGTTTGTTGTATGTGAGAACCTTTAAATATTTATTTTATTCTGTTTTTAGTATTTGTTGTTACAGCGGCAACATAAATACATTATCTGTGTAAAATTCAACTGTGTAGCTATCACGGTTTATAAGATACAGTCTAGTGACAGACATACAGACGGACAGCGAAGTCTTAGTAATAAGATCTCGTTTTTACCCTTTGGGTAAGGAATCCTAAAAATAAAGCCATAGAACCTACCGCACATGCCATCTCACGACGGCGACGGCAACGTGCATTTAAACAAACCAGCCTTATGTTCCAAATAACTTATGCTCTCCCGGTAGCTCCAGACGAACTCTGATCGATGCCGGCCACGTGCTCGTTGAGGCAGCGAACTAGCAAAACACATACCTGATACCTGAAGCAAACCGCCGTCTAACCACAACACCACAAAAGCAACACTGAGAAGGTTCTCAATCTAGATAATTCGCGTTTGCCCCAGAAAACCTTATTTCGAAGTTCATTCAACATAGAAACTCAGTCAGGTAAGCTAGCGTAGATAAACCTAGGGTGCTTAGTAGTTCTCTCTACGGCCGCTAGATAGCGCTTTTTTAAGCATTTTTAACAAAGACCCTTTATATTAAATAAAAAAAAATAAAAAAAAAAAGACAGTCAATCTCAAAGAAAACTGGAATTTGAAAGTAAAATTATTATCATAAAATGACCTGACAATTTGTTAGACAAATGCGAGAGCTGGAGGTTAAGGTAACAGTGTATGGTGGCCGGTCCAGTGGTAGATGGTTGGATAGCGCTTGGAAGGAAAGAATACAACCTCCATTATTTATTTATATTTCTGTTCGCCTGGTAGTTTTTCTTTCAAACGCTCTGAATCGCGTTTTCATTCAGAGCGCTTGGACTGCGCCCGCGCATCGGTAGCGGTAAAATACACAAAATCGCACAGTGGAGAGAGTGCTTTCGTACCTTCGCATTTTTTAGACACTGCACACAGTACCTTCTATCCCAAACTGAGCAAAGCTTGACTTTGGAAAAGAAAAGGGGTGGGATCTGATCGCAAATTATATCGAAGAACTGTTCGTCCACAAAGGAAGATTTTACCAACACACGGTTGTAGCCGATTAAAACGCAGCAGGTTCCGGGTTCTGTCCTCGCTACGGGAAAAATGTTTTTTAGCATATAATATGATCTATGTAACGAAATCTTCAAACGTTGAACCTTTAGGACATCTGATTTAATTGAAACTTTTCATAACTATCAAGATGACAATATAATAAGAATAATTTTCTGCAGTAAATAATGCAGAAGAAAACAAATGCAATGCAGTCCAAATCGACCCAGATCGCTAGGTAAAATCAAGTTCACATAGGACTTAATTGAAAGAAGTTCCACGCTCGTTCTGAGTTCGTGGCGAAAAACTAGTAGTAGTAGTAGACAAAAAAAGTTGTACTTGTAGTAGAACTTTTTGTCAAGAGTTCCTTCGGGGAAGTACTACCACTCTTCCTATTTCTGCCGTCGAGCAGTCTGCATCGCTGTGGTCTGGTTTTAAGGGTAAGGGGGCTGGTGACCTTATTGATCACTTGCTTATTGAACATGATTACCGCGGCATTGCAGTTATTGTAGGTTACCGCTTAACATCAGGTGGGCCTTGGCTTGTGTCGTCATTTAGTCGTAAAAAAGATTTTAAAAATCTCTGCCTTGTTAGTTACCCTCTAAGACCGACTCTTTAGCCGAATCATATAAACTCTCTTGACATTGTTATCTCCAAAACTGTTACAGATGGTAACTAGAACAATCAAAGAACAGAAGTCTTTGCCCAGTAGTGCCTAAGCATAATGAAACATTGAGCCGTCGCGGGACGCCCGGCAGATGTAAAACATTTTAATTTTCACAGTCGTTACAGTAGCCCCAGTCGCCACAGTCGCTCCAGTAGCCCCAGTTGCCACAGTCGCCCCAATTGCCACAGTCGTCCCAGTCACTACAGTCAGCCCAGTCGCCTCAGTCACTACAGTCAGCCCAGTCGCCACAGTCAACACGATGGGCACGATGGACGAAGGGCAGTCGTACTAGTAACTACTCGTAGTTACTAGTAGTACTAACTCGCATATCTCAAGCGTTACGTGTCACCTTTCGTCCGATCGGTTTTACACCCCGCGAAGGATGTTTTTGGCTTCATTTGCTAAATAAAAAAATTACAAATATTAACTCTATATCTAATTTGGAAATTACCTATTTTCTTTGTATGGTTCCTTATATAGTCAGTTCTATACAAAGTTTAGTGAACGTGATCACCGCGGTATTGCAATTGTTATAAATTATGTAACCCCCCACATTATTTATTTATTTATGTAAGTTTATTTGGGAAAACACACAGAACAATAATACAATCTAAATCTTAAATAAAAAGTATTACACAATTAGGTGGGCCTTCGGCTTGTCCCATCATTTAGTCGTATATAAAATAAGTTTAAGCATCAAGGTAGATAGATAGATAAATTCTTTATTTGCTACTTCAGCACACACATGCAAATTTTACAAAAATGTGTATAAAACATAAATATTGGAATATAAATTTGCTCTTGCAATATCCTAATCATCCAATATCCTTACAGAAATTAAATTAAGCATAATATTAAGACAGTGTTAATTTACGACAGTGGATGAGACTTGCACAGGACCGTTTACGTTGGCGTGCTGAAGAGGAGGCCTATACCCAGCAGTGGGTGTCAACGGGCTGATATGATGATAATATTAAGACAACTATTGTAATAATGAATAGAAGGGAAAGAGTGAGGTTTCTTATACGCTTCTTTCCCTCACTTGGATAAAAACTTTTCCCAAGCGAACGAATTCAATTATGTGCTTTATTCAATTAAATGTGTGCCGTAGGCTGCCGGCAGTAGAATGTTGCCCCTCTTCTCTTGCCCGTGGACGCAGTAAGAGCCTGCTAAGAGCTGCCTCCGGAAGATGGGCAGCAGCGTCATGCCGTGTATCAACATCCCATACTGCGCTCGCCAACCCGCCTGCCAAGCGTAGTGAGTATGGCAACTGCCCGTTTTACGGCTGAAATGAATGAAATTCAATTTTAATATGTTTTATTCTTATTCTGTAAACTGACTATTCTAAGGTAGCGTTTTGCTCTATTGAATGAAGACTTATTGATTTTGATTTTTTTTATTTAATAACATTTAGCTGAATCTTAGTCTCACTAATATTATAAAGACGAAAGTTTGTTTGTATGGAGGTTTGTTACCTCTTCACGCAAAAACTAGCGTACGTATCGAGCTGAAATTTTGCAAAAGAATAGATGTTGACTAGAGTAAACACATAGGCTTTTTATCCGGGTACAACGCATGCGAAGCGGCGGGCACAAGCTAGTAGGCTATATTTTTAAAATAGTTTGGCGAACAGGATTGTTGTTCTACGAGTACGTCGCTACGCACGTAGCACGTAGCTACGCCGTAGCTCTCAATCTTGTGATAACCAATGGAGGTGATAGAGGGGAAGATATTAACAAAGTTTACACTACATTTTATATGAGTATTAATTTATAATGCACAGAAAGGAATATTATTTGCTACAACAATTTTAATCCGAAAAGTTTGGATGAGTGTTCGTTACCTCTTAAGGCGAAAACTACCGAACAGATCAATATGAAACTTTGCATAACTATAATTATGGACCAAGAAATACAGGGCTTGCCTTTATGCGGTACCAGCGCATTTGAAAATTGTTGTATAACCACAAACCTACATCTAACTTCTATTCTCCTGGTAGTTTACTTCTGGAAATCTTGCGTTCTGCTTAGCCACGCTAAAATAGCGCTTGTTTATCTTGCGACATGTTTTGCAACAGACAATTGACAGCAATATTGCTGTCAAATGTCAATTTTGTATTAGAGAACAGCAAGGAATTGACATTTGACTGCAATATTGCTGTCAATTCGTCATTTCAGCTATAAAAAGTCCACTGATGAACACAGGCCTCCCTCATGGATCTCCATGAGGGGTGGTTGCCATTCTCACCACGCTTGGCAGGCGGGTTGGCGAGCGCAGTACGGGATGTTGATACGCGGAAAGATGCTGCTGCCCATCTTCCGGAGGTGTCCCTTAGCAGGCTCTTACTGCATCCAGGGGCATGAGAGGAGGGGTAACATTCTACTGCCGGCACCCCACGGCTCGTTCCCCATGGCCAATATTCACTTAAAGTTGGAAAACTATAGCAATCTACATACCTACTACACACAGATGCATTATAAAAAGCTAACGTTCAAAAACATTTTTAAACAAGCTTTTAAAACACTTTCGTTTAGTACGAGTAGCTACGTTATTAAACCATCCTCAAACCATTTAAGAACCCATTAAAATGTACACAAACAAAACATCCAAATCGGTCAGGCCGTTAAGCAAGTAATAAATGCATTATATAATGTGTAATTTACACAAAACCTTGATAATAAATAAACCTAAACATATCTATTCAACCTACTAAGATTACGAGGGGCTTGTTGCCATTCCTGCCACCGGAGCATCTTCCGGACCAGAGCAGACCCTTAGCAGATTCTAACTGCATCCAAAAAAGAGCAAAAGAGGAGAGGCAACATTCTTATACCGGCACCTCACGGCATATAAATAATATACATAATCTTCATAAATGCAGAGGGCATAACCAATGGCGACAGTGTTGAGAAGCATATATTATGCATCTGTCCCTCTTTGCATTATACCTTCCTATCGATTAATGACGTCACGGGTTACTCCTGCTTGCCATGAGAGCCTGGTAACTTTTGTGCAGTAAAATAGACGATCAACCTTTTGATGAGGGTGAAAAACATTAACTCGAGGGGTTTTTTTGATTGTTCTTCTCGGTCGTGGTCATTATTTTGTACTAGTCGTGCCATAGGCGTAGATATTGGCGTCGATTCTGTTTTACACTTCCTTAAGCTAATTATAATTAGAAATGAAATGAAATGAAAAATGATTTATTTGCAACACTTACAAACTTATACAGCGAAATCTTAATCTAAGAGACAACTAATAAGTGTCACAAAATGGTCCTGGTTCAGCATAATGTTAGTTGTATGCACAACTAACGCTGATCTTCCACCAGGGCCGATGGTGGCAACACGGACGATATCATCATCATCGTTATAGCAGTAAAACGTCCAGTACGTACGGATGTTGAAACACGGAAAGACGCTGCTACCCATCTTCCGGAGGTGTCCCTTAGCAGGCTCTTTCTGCATCCACGGGTATGAGAGGAGGGGTAACATTCTACTGCCGGCACCCAACGCCAATTAGAGATATGACGTTTGCAAATTGATAGCTGTCATGGATCCCAAGTACGAGTAGTATTGGGACTATCTGTTCTGTTTTAATTTTAGAACGGCACTAACCGAATAGCTGTAAGTCATTTTAGTCCGTTTTAGGTCAATTTAATTAGCTTTAGCTAGTTAGTGCAACAACAGAATCGCTACCATTATTATATTATATAATAATAATATTGAATAAGATGTCCATTTAACATTCATGTTCACAGAAAAATTAAAATAATTAATATATTAGTTTTAAATAATAATAAAAATAGCATCATTGGCTTTACAGTTATCGCTATTATCGATCTGATTCTTCCCCCAGGGATTCCCAATAGGTCTCCCTAAACTTATTTGAAGAACTGATCCTTGCAAAATTCACCATACCCTACTCATTTTTTAAGTACGTGCGTGAAAATAGACTCGTTGTAAATAGTCTATTCCAATATGTTCAGCTATTTTATTTACATACATATAACCGGGTATTTATCGCGTAGATTACCTTCATTATTTCCCGACGCACCAAGCATGGTCCCGGGAAGTCTTCCAGGGACCATGCTTGGTGCAATCCAAGCGAAACATCATCATCATTATTCATCATTTCAGCCGTAAAACGTCCACTACTGAACACAGGCCTCCCTCATGGATCTTCTTCGGTAGTTGCCCGCAACGTACATAATACCCGATAAATACCCGGTTACTAAAAAAAAGTAAGGCCTTTGCATCTATTATAGATGATTTATACAGCGTCAGCAACTGGTAATCATGCTGTACGGGACGCTGCAGTGCCTGGGACATTGTTAGATGGATTAGGCTTGCCCAGCACCTCTACCATCCTCTCAGCTTAGTCAGCTATATTCAGAGGAAAGAACAGGTCAATACGTCTGAAGCTAACTAAGCCGCGGGTTTCCTCACGATGTTTCCTTCACCGTTAAAGCTCGTGTTAAGTGTGCACATACATTTTTCAAGAAAGAAAAATCCACGGTACACGGCCGGTATCGAACCCACGACCTTCGGATTGAAAGTCGGGGATACATACCCGGTTATATGAATGTTAATAATGTGTTGTGATCGCGAAAGTATAAAAATACAAGTTCAGCTATTTGTACAACCAGATGAGCATATTGGAAACATATCCGCCAATTTTTTCAACTTTTAAAAATATTTGAACAACCTGGGCTGAAAATTGCACTAAGTTTATGCCCAGTATTGTTATTAATAAAACTATTCGCACCATGAATTTTAAAACAGACAAAGTCGATATCATGTTTTGGATTTGCGACTTTCCAAAAACGGATAATCTGACGTGCGGAGAAATATGGAATTTCCTCCAACCTGTGAACTTGTTTAATATGTGCGTAAGAAAGACCAAGTTTTAAACTTAATTATTTGAGAGGGTTTTGCCCAGCAGTGGGACAAAATAGGCTTAATAAAAATAAATGCAAGGATGGATTCCATCGCAGTGGACAAGTATTTACATCTTACTTTCATTGTGTTACTGACACACAATGAAAGTAAATTGAAACACTGATTTTCAAGATAAAACAATTTTGTAGATATCAGATAACAAATTATTTTTGACGTGGGGTGCCGGCAGTAAAAATTTCATCAGTAAAAATCAGGACAGCAGTCCTACGACTGAGACGAACACGATAACATTTTTTGCTCAAACACGCTGGGAATCAAAATTTGTCAAATATATGTCATTATTTTATCATTTTAATAAGCTCAATTTTCACCAGCAACATACAAGTTTTAATACCAACAGTGAAACTAGTTTTTAGAACAGCTACAAAATATGGATCTAGAGTTTTTACTCTCAGTAGATCCAGTTTCAAAATTATTAACACATATTTAAACGGGTATTTATCGCGCTATTTACCTTTATTATTGCCCGACGTTTCGACAGGATTGCACCCATCGTGGTCCCGGGAAGACTGACATGTTAGAGGTGACCGCAGCAAAGCGAAGGCGTCTTTTCAGACTACCCTCACTTGGTCTTCATAAATATAAAAACTTGAGATTAAGGCTGTTTCACACTGGGACAGCACACTACACTAACTGTATCAGCAGTGTAGTGTGCTGTCCCAGTGTGAAACAGCCTTAATCTCAAGTTTTTATATTTATGAAGACCAAGTGAGGGTAGTCTGAAAAGACGCCTTCGCTTTGCTGCGGTCACCTCTAACATGTCAGTCTTCCCGGGACCACGATGGGTGCAATCCTGTCGAAACGTCGGGCAATAATAAAGGTAAATAGCGCGATAAATACCCGTTTAAATATGTGTTAATAATGTGTCGTGATCGCGAAAGTTTAAAAAAGACAGTTTCAAAATTTAAAAAAAAATAACTTAGCTAGAAGAAGCTATTGGAATATGCTTACGAAAAGGTTGATCCACCCCACGGAGCGTTTGTATTACCAGGCTTACATGACTTTGTAGGGGTTTCAGAATCAACAGGTAATCTTTACACAGGAGGCGAGCCTGAACTCACCCATCTCCTGTTCAATGAATGCATGGATGCTTATCTTTTCCAAAATTAATATTGCAAGAATTCAATTATGGCTACATGTAGGTAGTAAGCATGAAACTTTTCATAGTCATCGTTTGATTTCGGCAATGAAGCAGAGGCACTTTCAAGACAGCCACATTAAACGCGCCTCCTCTGGAGTGAATATAATAGCGTGTTAGACTACAATAAAACGAAAATAAATGAACGGCTGCATTTCGTGGTAGTTTTAGATATGCTGCCACGAAAAGATGGAACAACTTACCTCTACCTTTAAAAAAATGTACAACAGTTTGTTCTTTAAGAAAAACATTAAAAAATACTTTTTAAACTTAAAAAAAACTCTACTTACATAACGGGCCGTCGTCCTAGGCCTCAGATGAAATAAACTTTAACCTAACTTTTACCCCATAGCATAAATTAAAGCGTGTTACAAGAAAAAAAATATGTAAAACGTCATTTCAAATTCTAATAATGTGATCCCATATTGACTATGAACATAATAATATTGTAAATTTTATATATAGTTACTTACCATAAAATCCTATTGTATTTTTACTGTTAAATTCAATCAATTTATTTATTTATTTCATTGCAAGCATAAAGAACTACAATAATCATGAAAATAATCTAAAAACCTCTACTTATTGCGTGTGCTAAATGGATAAGTGTGCCACCTATCACAAACAAGGTGACCATGAAAACTAGCGCTGTGGTTTGATTTACTTTGCCACAGCACAAGCTGAATGGGGACCTTTTTTGTCACTTTGACTTAGTTCTGAGAATAATTTTATAATTTTGTTATTTGTTCGTAATTAGTGACAAAATAAACATATTTTTATACAATTCATTACCATAAGTTCCACATATTTATTTTTCTCTAAATTACTTTAAGAGCATTCTTCTACACGTTTGCGTATTATTGTTAAATTCAATGATTGACTAAGGTCTAACCTTAGTCAATCATTGAATTTTGTCCTTTTTCTTTCACATAGTTATGTTTAATTTAATTCGCTTGAACATTCCATGGCGAGGGTAGCGATGAGGGGCGCCAATCTGCAACGTGAATCTCAAAATGAGCATAATCACCTGACACAGAAGGATGCATTTTGAATGTGATTGATGATAAGGTTGACTCTTGTCTTGTATGCAGCCCTGGTAGAAACCTGGACCGAAGCCAGAAATTAACAAAAGTGGTTAAAGGATTTTTGGGATTACTTTTGTGATGGTACAATTTCTATCCTATTTCTATCTACTACATAGGCTTTTCAAGTGAAAGTAAAGAGCACGATTAAATCGGAAATTATCTACAGCAGAGCTGAGGTGGGTAGCTAGTTTGTTATTTTAATCAGTTGAAATATTTTCTAGCGGTTAATCAGAAATGATGAAATTTTGGAAAAATTGATATTTTTTCCTTTGACACATCGTTTATCAGCATCAGCAAATGTGCGCTTAAGCTATTCGGGATGATGCAGTGCATAGGACATTATGTGATGAATAAGACTAGGCCATTACCATCCTGTCAGCTTAGCCATATTACCAAATAACGGGTCAAAAAATCAAAAATTCGTTTTGTACGATATTGAAGTGCTACGGCGTAGCAGTTTTGTAGTAGCAATTCTCTACAATGTATGAACATGTTTTTAAAACGTTTAATTTGGTGCAGACAATGACTCATAATAAGATTTAAAAATTTAAAAAGGTACGATTTGTTAGCCGATTGTCTTTCACGCATTTGGTTCAGGTGGCCCACACGGTTCGCGAGTTCGCGCGGCGCGATTCATAGTCCGAACAGTATGGTACGAAAAGACATGCCTTGCCATAGTAAAACACATCAAAATAATCCCTACCTTAAGTTCAACATGGTATACAAGCGGTGTGATCATACAACCATTGAAGCTCATGCCATTTTGCACAAATATACCTCTTGCGCTCTTCTGCTCTCCTATTGCCTATATGTACGTGTGTTTTGCCTGATTGTGTAGTGTCCAGGCGGCCGGCCGTCCACGTAGCACGGCTTTAGTACGGCTTGGGTACGAGTATTTTCCATAGCATAACTATGTATTATGCCGCGGGGCAGTAGAATGTTACCCCACATCTCATGCCCTGGAGTAAGTAAGTAGCAGTAAGAGCTGCTAAGGGATACCTCCCGGAAGATAGAAAGCAACCTCTTTACGTGTATCAACATCCCGTACTGCGCTCGCCAACCCGCCTGCCAAGCGTGGTGAGTATGGCAACTACCCCTCATGGAGATCCATTGTGTTCAGTGGTAAACGTTTTACGGCTGAAATTAATGATGAACCTTGTATTGGTTTGCATCGTCAGTAAATTATGTCTATGATTTTCATGGTCATAAGGTTAGGACGACATCGTGTCTATCATATGGGTTGGTAGCGTAAAAAATAAGTACAGGAAGTTGAAACACGGTAAGACGCTGCTGCCCATCTTCCGGAGTGAAAGAGTGTACCATAAGTATGGAAGCACACTTCGAAATTTGAATTTTGGCGGCGGAATGTCTTAATTTTTTCACAAATAATTTTAATTAATATTTATTGTAAAATTGTTGTATTTTACTTGGATTAGTGATAAAAGTACCAAATTAAATACGGTCTATTCAGTAAAATAATAATTTTCAACGGGCGCGTCCTAAAATGGACGAAATGGATGAAGAAATATCGGCTCCAAGCGCTGAGCCGCCGCTCGCCTTGGCGGGCGAGAGCAAGCCGCCGGATTCGCGGCCGGCCAAGCGTTTTCGAATAAATAACAGCAGTGATGATCAATGTGTTGATGATGAAGGATTTACCCTCGTGCAGAGGAAGGCGAAACGTTCTGCGGCCGTAACATCTAATTCGGCCGCGGAAATCAAGCGAGGTACGAACAAAATGAGGAACAATTACTACGAGGTTTGCGTCGCTTCTTATCAAATTCTACCGAAGCAAATCGGGTTGGCCATGCTCCTGAAGGCTGAGGGAATAACCAATGCAGTCCAGATAAGGTATAAAAGTCCCTATAAAGTAATTATCAGTTTTGAATGTAAGGAGGATGCGAACAGCTTGGTGGATAATACAAAATTTATGGATTCCGGATACCGATGTTATTTGACGAGTGAAGTGGGCGTTACATATGTATGGCATAGTGAAATATTTGGAGCTGGATGTTAAAGATGAGAATTTGATGGAGTCACTAAATTGTGAATACAAAATACTTTCGGTCAAGAGGTTGAATAGAATGTCTGAAGACGGCGTATGGATTCCCAGTGAAACGGTACGTTTTGGCTTTAAAAGCTCTACTTTGCCTTTGTATTTGCTTGGCTATGGTTGCAGATTCAAGGTGGACCCGTAAACCTTTCCAGTGACGCAGTGTGGTTCGTGCTGGAAGTATGGCCATTTGACGCGGACCTGTCCAACCAGGAAAATATTTTGTCCGAAATGTGGCGGACGACACATTAACTGCGAAACGACAGAGTATCGATGCATCAACTGTAAAGGCAAGCATATGGCCCTGAGTAAGTCTTGTCCTATTTATTTGAAAGAAAAAGAAATTCGATGTATCATGTGCCAATAAAATTCACTTTTTATATCGGAAATCACACCAACAAGAATCTCACAGCAGATTCACACTAGAACACATCTTCACAGAACACTGATTACAACTATTGCATCCGCTTTGCTACTGTTTTCTTCATGCGTACCTATTAAAATTATTTACGCGATTTGGAATATTTTAACGTTAAAATTGTAACCATGATTTTAGACAAGGAAAAAAATGTATCTATCATTTTATAAAACTCAATCATATATTTGATCAACCAATTAAAAAAAAATGTTTTTTTTCACTACGAATTTGTTTAATTTTCAAAATCATCGTAGAAGCAACTCTGGCCACTCATTCGATGACGCGTCACAGATTACTTGCAAGTAGGTAGGGAGGGTGAGCAAATCAATCTTAACTCTATGCTTCCATACTTTTTTTTTTTTTATTCAATAAATTCAAAGGACTTTTAGTCGCGCAGCGACTATGCCAGTCCTGTAACTACGTTCAATTATGTACAAAGCTAACAAACGCGAATTATACTAATATATCATACACTAATTTACAAAGAGTGCTGGCCGCCGCGCTCAGCGGCACAGCTAGGATACTTTGAAATATACCAATTATAGAGAAATTATATAAGATATTTTATTAACTATGTTATTTAATCCCGAACCCCAGCTTCCTATTCTAAGTGGAAAATATGGTGAGAATTTATAAAAGTAGTAGGGATCCATTTTATCATTATCATCATTTCAACCGTAGGGATCCATTTATAATCGATTTAAGCAACTAGTTACGCGAATAATTATTTAAAACAACCGACTGATAAAATCTAAAATAGGGCTTAAAATATGATTTTGGCATCCATCCACTGCACAATAGTTACGCGGTTTCGGCATCTAAAGGAACGCATTTAACGCGCGTGCGCTCAAGCGGGCGTGTGGCAGCCTACTGCCGGTGTAACACCGACGTTACACCAAGCGGTAGGCATTTAACGCGTGGCCTTGAGCGAGTGACGGACGCCTGAAATAATCACGATATTATGTACCCTGGAGCCGTCTAATCTAGCTCAAAACATTTCTTTCTTTGCACCAGTCGTTATTAATACCACCCAATTGTTGATTCAGAGAAATGTAACCATAGCCAACTGCCATATGCCCCCAAGTGCAACGTTGTTTGTAAACAAACCTCGAACGGACTTATGTTCTTCTGGTAGCTCCAGACAAACTCGGAGCAATGTCGAACACGCGCTCATAGTACCTTACTTATTCATCGACGCACGCCAAGCCAAGTCTGCCGGGCGACGGCGGAGACAAGACAGTACGGTACTCGGCTGACTCGGAGTCGGGTCTAGATGTGCCCGATTTATACAGCGTCAGCAACTGGTCATGCTGTACGGGACGTTGCAGTACCTGGGACATTGTTAGATAGATTATTAGGCTTGCCCAGCACCTATACCATCCGCTGATCTTTGTCAGCTATTAGTTAGAGGAATGAGCAGGTCAATACGTCTGAAGCTAAGCCGCGGGTTTTCTCTCGATGTTTTCCATCACCGTTAAAGCACGGTTAAGTTTGCACATTCAATTTTCAAGAGAATACCAGTAAAGAGACAAGGTAATAAATAAAATAGCATCATCATCATCAGATATGCTATAGGATTTCCACTGTTGGCCAAAGGCCCTCCCTGAAGGATCACTAAATACTACTCATGAGGGGCTGTTGCCAAGCATGGCGATTACGCCACGCTTGGCTGGTGGGTTGGCGAGCGCAGTACGGGTTGTTGTTACATTGATAGACGCCGCTGCCCATCTTCCGGAGGTATCCCGGTAATCCATACTAATATTATAAATGCGAAAGTAACTCTGTCTGTCTGTCTGTCTGTCTGTCTGTTACTCTTTCACGCCTAAACGGCTGAACGGATTTTGATGAAATTTGGTATGGTGATAGATGATAACCTAGAAATGGTCATAGGCTATAAATAATCACGCCATCGTTCTTAGGGGGTAGGCAGTAGGCAGATAACTAAATTGAGTTAGTGATTTTTAGTCGTTTTTGTTGGGACTTTTGCTCTTTCACGTATAAAAGGCTGAACAGATCTTGATGAAATTTAGTAAGGTAATAGATGGTTACCTAAAAACGATGATCACGTCATAGTACTCAGGGGGTAGGAAGTAGGCAGAAAACTGAATTGAGTTAGTGATTTTTTTATGGTTTTTGGTGGGAGTTTTGCTCTATCATGCCTAAACGGCTGAACGGATTTTTATAAGACTTGGTTAATATAATCCTAGGCACGGACACAGGCTACTTCTTACGGCGGGAAAATACCTCATTCCCGCGGAAATCTAGCGTGATCGTGTCAAGAAGCGAATGACGCCATAGCTACTGAAATGATTTTGATGTTTTTTTTAAATGAGTGTTACTGAGACTTAAAGTTAGTATTTGATCACTTTTCTAACTTAGAGGGTCGGTAGGCGCCATAATTTAGGGAATTTATTATAAAATTTTGATGCATCTGTCTTTATTTAACAGTTTTACTTGGATCGAAACTTAGCGACATACCATCACACTACTTAACTTATAGGGTAGGAAGGTACCAAAATTCAGACTACTTTTTACTTCGGGAAAATATCTCATTCCCACAGGAACCTATACACAGCTACCTATCTACAACATTAAAACTCTGTCTAGAATCACATTACGCCATAGCTATTGATCTGATTTGTATACGATTTTTTATTCAACTGACTGTTAAATAACATACAGATAAAATCTAATTACCTACACCACAGAATTAATATAGTACTACATAACTAGCTACGCTTTAAACTTGAGGAGGTAATTAGATAGACATTTATACGAACTTTATGCTCAGTAATCAATCATAGTGATAAGTTAATACTCATTTTAGACAAAGAAACGGATAGGTAATCAGTTCATCACCGAAATTATAACACCTACACTTAGTTTGTTTACTATTCAACGAGGGAAAATAATTCAATATAACGCAAACCTTCAAATCATACGTCGTCGTAGTGAATACAAGACGCTGCGTGCGCCGAGCGAAGAGGCGGTGCGGCGCGAGGGGAGGGCCGTGCCCAAGTCTGCCCAACTGTGCCTACCCAAGCGGGCAGACGCACGAGGGCAGACGTCGTCGTCGCACGTATGCGAATATTGAAATATTGCGTTACGAAACTCTATTCGTTGCGTATTTTTGGTTAGCTAAAAACGTTCTTTTTAAATTCAGAGTTGAAATAGCACAGATTACAAGAGCAAAATCCCAATGTCACGTACAGTGATTTAATTTACAATGAGGGTCTGACAAAAATTGAAGACCAGGTTAAAACAATTTCTAGAAAGGATTTATCAGATTATGGAATGATCAGACCACAGAGAACCGAGGAAATCAGTAGCGATTGAATACGGGAACTAGATTACGATACTGCTTCCTTAAAAAAACAATTGACAGAGTCTGTTCCACGTTTGATCCCAGAACAAAGGTTAGTATTTGACAATGTTTTCAAAAAAATCGAAGATGGCGAAGGTGGTTTGTTATTTTTGGATGCTCCCGGAGGCACGGGAAAAACCTTTCTTTTAAACTTGCTTTTAGCGCAAATCCGAAAAGATAAAGGAATTGCTGTAGCAGTTGCCTCTTCCGGAATAGCCGCCACTCTGCTCAATGGTGGTCGAATGGCACATTCGGTGCTTAAACTGCCATTAAACTTAGCCCATGAAGAAATGCCAGTCTGTAATATAAGTAAAAACAGCGAGCGTGGACGTATGTATGTTGCAGCAATGTAAATTATTAGTTTGGGATGAGTGTACTATGCCCCATAAAAGAGCAATTGAAGCTCTAGATCGGACTTTGAAAGACATCAAGAGTAATCCAAATATCATGGGGGGGATGGTGGTACTTTTAGCGGGCGATTTTAGACAGACTTTGCCGGTTATCACTAAAGGCACCCCTGCAGATGAAATAAATGCGTGTTTAAAAGCGTCAACGTTATGGGTGCACGTAAAAACGTTTAGTCTGTCTACAAATATGAGAGTGCAACTACACAATGATGTACAATATGGACAATATGCTGCTGCTCTTCTTAAAATTGGAGAAGATCGTATGGCAAAGGATGGTAATGGCATGATTACATTGGATCGTGAATTCTGCAATGTTGTGCATAATCCAGATGATCTAAATAACTTCGTCTATAGCGAACTGCTAACTAATATGAGGAATAGAGACTGGTTATGTGAAAGAGCAATTTTAGCGCCGACGAATGAAATGGTGGGACAGATAAACGAGCAAATTATGTCACGCATGGAAGGTGATATTGTTGAGTTTCTCTCTGTAGACACTGTAATGGATACGATAGACGGATATGAACAAGTTACATCATACCCTGTAGAATTTCTTAATTCTTTAGAACTGTCGGGAGTACCTTCACACAAACTGAGGCTGAAAGTAGGCGTTCCTGTCCTTTTAATGCGGAATTTAGATACACCAAGACTGTGTAATGGCACACGGTTGCAAGTGACACACCTCGGTCGCAATATTGTAAAAGCAATCATTATGACTGGAATGGCAAAAGGAGAGAACGTTTTAATCCCCCGTATACCCATAATTCCGACAGATTTGCCATTCCAGTTTAAGAGATTACAGTTTCCGCTGAAAATCGCATTCGCTATGACGATAAATAAAGCTCAGGGGCAAACATTAAAAGTAGCCGGCATTAATTTAGAAAAGAGTTGTTTTTCTCACGGACAATTATACGTGGCTTGCTCACGTGTTTCAAGTCCACAGAATCTCCATGTGTTGGCCAGAGAGGGAAAAACAAAGAACATAGTTTACAAAAATGTACTACAGTAATAAGGCCTCTTATTTTTAGCTTCCTACATTATTATACTACTTACATTAAGTTAGTACTTCCTACGCAGACGATGTTACGGATGTCACACTGTCTAACATCGGGGGTTGGCAGGTAGGTAGTTAGTAGTATTTTAAACCGATTTACATTATTTACTTTTTATATTTACTAAGGAAACATTCGGAGCTATCCATTATGTAGCTTAGGTTGCTTTTGAACAAATTTTGATGTGAAGTTGAGGACTGGAACACGATAGTGGGACATTGTTGCAAACCGACTTATAGCCGGGAGAAAACAAAAAAACTTATGCGGACGAAGTCGCGGGTAAAAGCTAGTTAAAATATAAAAACAGAAATTAACTTTTCTAATAAGAAAACGCGCGGCGGTTACCCTTTCGGGTAAGTACACATTTTATAATACAACCACTAATAATAATTAGTGGTTGTATTATAAAATATTATATATTATAATAAATACCCCCGGCCGGTGTGGTTTTGAGCACATTTTGATGTGGTATAAGGATTATCCTGAGTAAATTATCGGTAAACCTCTGTCGTTGTAGTATTGTTATTTACACCTCTACAACAACTCTTCACGGAGGTTCAACTCTCTCGGCTGTAGGACGTGAACATTTGAACATAGGCCTCCGTCTGGTGTCTCCAAGTACCGATCGTGAGGGGTTGTTACCATACTCACCACGCTTGGTAGGCCGGTTGGCGAGCGATGAGTGAAAGAATAACATTCTCCTACCGGCACCCGCGGCTATCCTCGCTATGTTAGAGATTAAATAAAACCGTAAGACTAGCCTCAAAGCATATAAACATCAATTACTGTTTTAGAATGTGCATATTATTAAAATTACTTTCGTGTTCCAAAGGACGTTTTGCGACCCACAACAAAACTTTGATCGTATATTTCTATAGTCGAAGTAACCAGGCTCACATGAGGAGGCAGAAGGTACGTTCTAATGTCTATGACGTCATCGATCGATAGAGAACGTGCGTTAAATCCCGTGCTCTTTTAATAATGCTATTTCAGTCTGGTACTGCAAATGCACTGCTGTTGAAGAGAGACAGTATCAGAAATCGGAGTTTTGAATTAAGAGGTGTAGTAGTAGTAGTAGAATTTATTTATCATCATTTCAACCGTAAAACGTCCACAACTGAACACAGGCCTCCCTCATGAATCTTCATGAGGGGTAGTTGTCATACTCACCATCACGCATGGCAGGCGAGTTGGCGAGTGCAGTTCGGGATGTTGATACACGGAAAGACGCTGCTGCCCATCTTCCGGAGGTATTCCCTAGCAGGCTCTTATTGCATCCACGGGCGTGAGAGGAGGGGTAACATTCTAATGACGGCACCACAAGGCAGTAGTAGAATACAGGTAAAATTAAAGGACCTAAATATATGTCAAAAACAAAAAAAAATTAAGACCCTGTAGGGAAAGTTTTTAAATTTAATGGTGATTGATGAGAACGAACTTGTGAGGTTTTGGTTTATTTTTCCTTGACTCGCGTTTTATCTGAAGTGGACAAATTTAAATGTATGTGATGAAAATGCATAGATTTAAATCGACTTAAATCTTTGATTATATGACGATACAAGCAAAGGCCCCTCCACTTCTAAAAACTATATTTATTTTGAAATAAAATGGGTTGCATTCACTCTCTATCGATCGATGCAACGTCATAGATATCGAACGAACCACCTTCCCGTCATGAGAGCCTGGTAACTTTGTTCTGAGAAATAGACGGTCGACAACATTGAGGCGGGCCATTTGGTATTCGTTATATTAGAAATTCGTCCAGTAGTTAAACCAATGTAATTAAATCTCGTGACTACCTGCTTAAATCTCGTGACAAGCTTTTTTATTACATATATTGTGTAAAGACGTTTTAATTTGACATTAAACTTTAATGGAAAATGTTTATTTTATTATTTTTAGTGCGTACGTTTAAATAAAAGCTTGTTTGTTAAAAAGTTTTTTTACTTTAAATTTATATAGAAGGGTTTTCAAAATCGGTTCAGTAGGTCCAGAGATTAACCTCTACAACGTTACAAACTCACAAACTTTACCTCTTTATAATATTAGTATAGTAGAGATATAGATGATGTGCAAACCCTTTAGATCACCAGTAAACTTGGTTTTACTGAGATACATTGTAACTTTCATAGACAAGTTTTTATTAATACTATTGTCACAGAATAGTAATGTACATATATACAGTAGTTTTACTCGGCCGTATTTTTGAAATAAATACCTACAGCCGCGCGGTACGTAAACATGCGATAGGGCTGCCCGCCTCCAGCATTTTAATTAAATTTGCCTACTTTGTGTTTCCATTTAGTTTTGTGATTGTAAATATACTTTTTTTATATAAACAAATATAATACTTTGTGAATTGAATAGATAAATTGAAAATATAGTGTACGCAGAAGTACTATAAAATAACATAGTTATGAATTATTAGAATAACCTACAATCTAAATGATATAAGATTATAAGACCCAGTATTTTTACCTAATGTTTTAAAGTTTCACTCTTACTGATGAAAGCGTGATGTAGGTACCTACCTACCTAAAATTACGCTTAACGTAGGTATTATTTAAAAATATTATATTTTCACCTTCTACGTAAACGAAGTCGTGGGTAAGAGTTAGCGTTAGCCCAAAGAAACTATTCCACGCGGACGAAGTCGCGGGCAGAAGCTAGTTAATAATAAATAAAATACCACGTCTTTACTTTGAATTATACAAACTAACAAAACGAAACACACATGCCCCGAGGTTTTAACACAAGCGTACCTACCGTATCATGAACCGCATATATATAACTAGCTATTTCACTCGTGTCAATCACTTTCCATTACTCTATTCACTTTATTTAAGAATCCAGACATCTTTTTTTTTCGGGAGATAAAAGGAAATACTTGTCCATTAAAAAGACACACATTATGTACCTACCTACTAGGTAGTAAGTAAAATTATTTTATAGTCTTAGCTTTCAGAGTTTCCAAGTAATCTAAAAAAAGTTATCTCTGGATGCGTTCTTGAAGATTTCATGCAACCAAAAACAGCACAATATATCCTACTCGACATATTAAATACGTAGGTAGGTACTTGAACTTATATTTTGTGAAAAAATCGCGCGGTTATTGTTAAAAAAACAACACACCTCCGTTCGTCACTGCGGCACAGTCGCGACTGTTTAGGTACCGAGCGGAGACCGAGATCGAGGCGCGTAGGTATAGCTCGCGCTTCGTCCGTTTCTATGAAGTTCTTCGATAAAATTTGGAATAAGATCCCAACCTTTGTCTTTCCCAAAGTACAAGCTTTGTTCAGTTTGGGATAGAAGGTACTGTGTGTAGTGTTAAATGGAATTCAGAGCGTTTGCATGAAAAACTACCAGGCGAACAGAAATATGATGCAGGTTGTATTGTTTCCGTCCAAGCGCTAGCTAAGCATCTACCACTGGACCGGCCGCCATACACTGTTACCTTAACCTCCTTACTGTGTTCTGAATGCTTAAGAATAGCGCTATTTAGCGGTCGCGTACTAAGCACCCTAGGTTTATCTACGCTTGCTAATCTGACTGAGTTTCTATGTTGAACGAACTTCGAAAAAAGGGTCTTTGGAGCAAACGCGACTTTTCTAGAATGATAACCTTCTCAATGTTACTTATTGGAACTTTGCCCACAAAAGAATTGAGATCTAAATGACGCTAAGTTCAGTAGATAATCCTGAAACCTATTTATTAGTATATTGCTTGATTTCGTACTTACAAAAAGTATGAAATCAATCATCAACCTCACGCGCGATCATAAATTGGATGGGTGACCGCAACTTTTTGTACATTTTAAAAACTTTTACTTATATTTATTATGTTCCTACATACTTACGAAACCCTCAGTGGGCGAGCCGAGAGTAAGTGAGGTTTTTTTTAGAATACTAGGAGAGGACAGAATTTCTAGAGGTAGGAGTTTTATCAACAAACTGAACTACGCTGCAAAATTATTTTACTTAAAAGGTCATAAATCATTATATTTCTAAGCCATTTTCAACCTAACTCGTTCGTATATATGGTCATAAGAGCATTCCTGGATAAAGGAACGTCGGTCGTCCAATAACGAGATGGGCAGACGACATCAAAAGCGTTGCAGGGCTGACATGGATGAGATTGGCACAGGACCGTGAAATGTGGCAAAAACATATGGAGGCCTATACCCAGCAGTGGGCGAAATCGGGCTGCGGATGATGATGATGAAGAGCATTCCGGTATGCTTCAGGACGTAACAGGTGTAATCGCACACATCTGTCCTTCTCTATTTATCTCGTACATTTCCCAATGCATGAAACAAGAGATGGCTAGAGGGTGTAGGTGCGGCGGCGCGCAAAGGGCGCCTAGTCTTGCCGTGGGGTGCCGGCAATGTAATGTTACCCCTTCTCTGCGTGCATGCCCGTGGATGCAGTAAAAAGAGCCTGCTAAGGGATACCTCCGGAAGATGGGCAGCAGCGTCATTTCGTGCATCGACATTCAGTACTGCGCTCACCAACCCGCCTGCCAACTCTCATGGAGTTCCATGAGGGAGGTTTCCTGTGTTCAGTTGTGGTCGTTTTGCGGCTGAAATGATGAAGGATATTCTTAGATGGATAAGGCTTGCCCAGCACCTATACTGTCAACCAAGTCAGCTATTAGTCAGAAGAAAGAACAAGTCAAAACATCTGAAGCTTCAGAAAACTTGAGAATAAGTTTTCAAGTTTTTAGGCATAACTGTGGATCAACACATTAATTGGAAAGAACACTGTGGAAATTTATGTCTGAAACTAAACAGATACGTTTATGCCCTTAGAAGGATTGTACATATGTCATCCCTTGAAGCAGGTAAAATGGCGTATCATGGCTATGTGAGTTCTAATCTGAGGTATGGCTTGATAATGTGGGGTAACTCAAGTGAAATAGAGTCTGTTTTTTTAACCCAGAAAAAATGTATAAGAGCCCTTTGTGACATACATGATCCTACTGTATCTTGTAAGCCATTGTTTCAAACGCTTAAAATCTTGCCACTAACTTGTCTGTATATATATGAGGTTTGTATTTTTATAAAACAACATGAACAGTATTTTAACAGAAAACCGGACACACATAGCGAAAGAACTAGGGAAAGATTTCGTAATAAGTTAGCATTACCCAAATTTAGGCTTTCAACCAGTAGGAAAAGTATTCTGGGAATGTCTGTTAAAGTTTTTAATAGAGTTCCGTCTGACATCGTTTCTCTGCCTCTCCAAAAACTAAAAACGCGTCTTTTTTCATGGCTCCTCGATAAATGCTTTTATAACATTGGTGAATTTCTACAAAATAATTAATGTATGTGCTGATTTTGATTCATTTTTATTCTATCATACAATTAAATTAATAATTTTCACATAGATTTAGATTTTTTTTTCCTTTGATTATTTTTTGTGACATTTAACTTCAATATTAATTCTTATGACATTATTGTAATATTTTTCATTATTGTAAACTCCGATGAGTAAATTGTGTATGAACTAATTTTAGGTAATTTAAGATCAACCTGTACCACAATTACAATAAATAAATAAATGGTAAATGGTAAATGGAAAACCTCGTAAAGCCGCGGGTTGTCCTTACGATAGTTTCCTTCACCGTTAAAGCACGTGTTAAATATTTTTTTTTTATGAAAAAGCATCCTTGCTGGCGATGCATTATCTACAACAGATGCAAAGGCTTTTCTTAGTTTTGTATTTAATAATAATTGGCCCAGAAGACACTCGATTACTTCTAGAAAAACTGAGATGGACTACACATACACAAAACCATGGACCATTAGCCCATGCTCAAACGTACCTGGTTCGCCTAAATAAGAAAGAAAGGCAACAAAAAGTGCCCATGGATCCCCAGGGAAGCCTAAGGTGGACAACATTACCAGGAGAACAGATATTGCTTAGAGGTTGGGCCAGGTTTTAGGTTGTACTATGATAAGGGGGTTGTTCCCATACTAGCCAGGCGGGTTGCGGAGCTCAGTACAGGGTACTGGAAACACGTAAAGATGCTGCTTTTCATCTTCCGGAGGTATCCATTAGCAGATTCTTACTGCATCCACGGGCAAGAGAAGAGGGGCAACATTCTAATGGCGGCGCCCCACGGTATCTTCACATCACGCCCTTTCATTTGATACCACACTGGGAATATTTGAAAACATTCGATTGTTCACCCCTATTTTCAACCCCTATATCTCATAAATGGCTCGACCGATTCTTATATAACAGTCAGTTATACATTCTACTCATCATTTCCTTTCATTTGAGACCAAACTCGGGAATATTTGCAAACATTAGATTGTTCATCCCCACTTCCCATAATAATATCTTAACTCTTAACCGATTTTGATATGGTGTGAATTTGTGGACTGGTTGTCCACCAGGACTTCATACTCAACGAGACTTAAACTAAACAACTACAATCAGAATGCATCCTTAAGTCGTTGCATATAGTTTTCATTTTTATACGACAAGTTTACCCCTCCCCCATACGCATCGCTACTTTCACTTTAAAATTATTATTTTATGAATATTTTTTTATTCGTCCAAAAAGTGACGCAGCATACTATACACATATCAGAATCAGGGTAATTGGAATTAAATTTAATGGAATGAAATAATGTATTAGTGTGTACTGGAGTTCCTCAAGGTAGGTTTTTGTTACACTTAATAATGTTTGCTTGCTTTTGAACCAAGTTAATGATGTTCAGATGGGTTAAATGAAAGAGAAATATTCAATTGTTTTATGCATAAATATAGCGGTTTGGATATTTTAGTATTTATCATTGAAATCGTTTTTTTTTTGTTGCAGAAAAATATTATTATTATGTTTTCTTTATTTGTTTAATATCTATTCATATTATAATTATTATTTGTACTATGTTTTAAAAAATATAAAATATTATCAATGCAATCTGTTTATATACATACAGTCATGAACTCATATTATTATTATACGTATTATTAATTACTTTCTTATATTTACACACACGTACATTCTTAGTATTCCCTGTTGCCTAAGCTCTTATGAGTTTAGTGTCCTCAGGAGAATCAAATCATCATTATTATTTCATTTTTAACAAACTTTAGGTCTCACAGGGTTTCGTGGTCTGTGCGGTCGGGTAACGGCAGAATACCAGCGTTTACTGCTAACACGGTAGACAAAATGCTGAGTCGGGACCCATTTGCTACTGTAGCACATGGATAATAAATATTTGTGGTCTTTGGTTTTTGTCGAAAAAGGTGTTTGTATTTGTTTTTATTTCTAGTATTTTATTTTTATTACCTAAGATTGTTTGTAATTAATTATATTGTTTGTGTGCTCTGTAGCTAATAAACGAATGTCTATGTCTATGTCTAAAAAATAAAGGATTATTATTTTTTACTTCATTATTTGTTACCTCAGAACTCGGTCGTTTATGAACAGATTTGGAAAATGTAAGGTATAATGAGTAAACTGAATTGAACAAAATAGTTCGGTTCCATAAATGTTTCATGGCTTTCATCATCACATCACTTATTAGTATTTTAGCAATAAGAATAACCATCGACATCAGTTCATGGCCGACGAAGATAACGACATTAAAC
The DNA here is from genome assembly GCA_963082625.1 of Pasiphila rectangulata. Taxonomy (NCBI): domain Eukaryota; kingdom Metazoa; phylum Arthropoda; class Insecta; order Lepidoptera; family Geometridae; genus Pasiphila; species Pasiphila rectangulata. Next base: position 24,991,569 of record OY720236.1, read on the forward strand.
TATTGAAAATTTGCTTCTTAGAAACTTCATTTATTTTTCAAATGACTAAGACACATCAAATAAGGACAATAATAATAATAATAAATACAATAATACCACGGCATCCAAATGCTTTGTTCTTGAAAAATAACACTCCGTACATTGATTCTCAAGGCATCCACGAGTTCTTAGATACAATCAACCGAGATAATATCAACCAACCTTTCGTTCTTCGGATGGCAAAGGACATGTTTTAAGGAAAGTATCAGTGACTAGCTCATTACGGGTTCTGTAGCTTAGTTGATTGAAGCACTGAAGTGGGTCTTTAGAAGGGTCAAGGCTCGAGTCGACGTGTTGAAATGCTCTACCTAATAACTATAAGTAAGCCTAGATTTCGGGCTTCTGTAACCTTACAACTTCTACAACTACTCTACAACTACCCTACAACTACCCGTTTTTCTTTTGCGAAAGAAGTAGTAATTATTATTGTGATTGACATTATGATATGACGTATGGCCTGTTTGAAGTTTTCATTCGTTGGCTGAACAACTGAACGTCATTCTGTCTCATTCGCTCACTTTTCTTTGTTATGAGTTTTTATAAAATCTGATTTAAGTAAAAAAAATATTTTATTTTATACAAAACTTGTCCTAAAAATAACACGTACAATAAAAAAGAATCATACAATTTGGTGCAGTAGTGCGGAAGTTATGCGCGTTTTCGTTTGCGTTACATTTCGGCGATTAATTTTTATTTATATAGATAGATTTATTTTTCTACTACTAGGCGAAACCCTCATAAATTTCTTCACACTTCGCGAACTACTGGATGGAACTACTGTACTTAATGACTTAATTGTGTTGTTTGTTGCATTAACTATTTTGTTTGCAAGTCAGAGATGAGAAACGTTTCACTGTATTGGTAGAAATGAAATCGCGAAGACATTAGCTACAAATACGCTACGCCGTAGCATTCACTTCGCCCCGTAGCAAACCATTTATTCTACAAGTTTACTCTTATACTCTCGTGTTTGTCTAGACTTGGACCTAGTTCAACAGGTTTTCAGCTCTGAAACTTACAGTAGAAGGTCTCATTTTGGATGAGAGTTTTATGTGAAGTCACAGGATAGCAGGTAGCGATCAAATAGCTCTTCTCTCATTCTGGCTCCTAGAAAACCTAGACTAAAATGAGAGAAAAGTATGCGGTTAGAACTCCTGATGAAATCTGGAATAGAGGAACGACAACTCACCTATACACCCACTAACAAACTTATTCTGTAAACTCCTTCAATGTTATGAGGGCCTAGTAAAGCGTGAGAAAATAGATCTTGTCTTGTCTTATTTGTCTTCGGATTTCCCTCATCAACAAACTAAATAAAACTTGATTTTTCACTGATTAAAATGTTGAAAACGGTTCTAAATCAGCATTTTGATTTTCCTTTGTTATCAATAAATCAGTTATAATTAAAGATTAACAATAAATTTATTCAAAATACGTGACCTAACAACCTACAGTCAGCGCCCGCGCCTAAACCGAAGTCTTAGGGCAACAACAGGAACTAAACTCTACTGTTGCCTGTATTAAGTTTTATGAAAGCAGCGCCGCTTCTGTCAGACTTCAGAGGTGGCTTAGAGATGATTCATGAGACAACTAAAAGTGAATATTGCAGATTTTACTACAAAAAATTGCAATATTAAAATTTAAAGTGATTTTTTAACATCGTATCTTTGGTTGATTTAAGGTTAGGTTTTATTTATTAGAAGGTATTCAACAACCGTAATAAATGGTAATAAACAATATCGAGAGTACCAGAAATACCTAATATTAGACTTGTTAAGTGGTTATACATATGGTTACAATTTATAGAAGTGATTTGAGTGCGCTAGTAAGATAACTTAAGATAAGACGCTGTATTCCAAATTCAATATAAATTCACAATAAATTACATATACATATGTACATGACGTAGTAATTTATATTTACTATAATATCCGTCCGAGTCTAACTAGTTCAGATATACCTAATAATATAGATAAAACCTAATTGAACGTTTACACCTCACCTTTACGATTTCATATGAAGAATCGTAGACGTACAAGTTGAGGTGTAAACGTTCAAATATTGTGCACGTAGCTCATATCAAACAACTATATATACGAGTATATGTCTTCGCGTGACAGGCGTAATGCAGTGCAGTCACGTGTTTATTGGACGTGTTCTCCGCGGCATTGCAGTTGTTATAGGTAGAGGTTACCGCTTGTAACCTTGAAACATTTTTCACAGTATTATTTATCAGCAATTATTCCTTAACTGCGCGTTTTTTCTTTTGCCTTTTTTTGGTGTGCCTACTGGCCTCTGAAAAGACAAAGTGCCAAACCATACCATCTGAATAGTTTTGAGCATGAGTTAATATGGTCAAAAATATATTTGTTATTGATCCCATCGTATTTGTTTTACAATACTAAAATAAGCATTCAAGTTATTTCTCAAGAAAAAAAATGTGCTTATAGCGAAAAAAATCGGATTGAAAGATAAATATGGTATTAATATTATAGATAAAGCTAAGCCCAGGAAATCCACTGGTGAGGTTTAAGTTAGTAACGTATAAAAACAAATTGATTTTTTCTTGTTCAAAGTCCAAGTATGGAAAAACGCTGCTGCCCATCTTCCGGAGGTATCCTTTAGCAGATTCTTCTCCGGATATATTACATATTTGTTGTAAATTTTGTTCGTATTGTATTGTCGTCGCTCTCACCTTTCATGATAGCAAAACGATCCAAGTAAATCCAAAATAATCTAACCACTTTTGTACATAGCTGGATCCAGTTCGGGTTTTCACCAGGACTGCATATACAACAAGAGTTGCAAGCTTATCATTCACATTTTAAATGCGTCCTTCTGTGACAGGTAGTTGTGCTCATTTTGGCGATACAGATAGGCACCCTTTAATGTTAACCCTCTGAATGCAATGACCAAGTGAAGCAAATAATACTTTAACAAGTAACAACAAAGGACTACAATTAAATGAATGTTTGGCAAATATTGTAGGTTTCGTTTTAGATCTGCCGCGTATAAAATAGCGTTATTCAATGTTTTGTTTACTTTGGAAACCGTACCGATAGCTCTATTCACTAAGGACATCATAAGAGTTCAATTCATTGCAAATGTTGACAATCTGTAAAGGTATAAATGGTTTTACCATGTTTGCGCCTACTGAAATTCTGTGCCTTATTTCCTTTCCTTTACCACGCCCCAGTTACGTATACGACGACAATTGATACTTAAAATGTGTATGTATTATATATACAAAATCAAAAGAGGCAATTCAAGACAATTTTCTTTGCAGGTGAGGCGACCTCAATTTTCCGTCTGCAACTACCAAGCTCTCATAACATTAAAGAAGTTATGTTTGTTGGTTTTGAGACTCGGATCAACAGGATGCGCTTTCTCATTCGCATACAAACTCGTACTGTATCAGACTTCCAAGCTCTGTTAACCTCATCGGGCTTTATACATGAAAGCTGGTGAGGCGGCCTCAATTTTGATGTCTCCAACTACCAAGCTCTCATAACATTAAAGAAGTTACGTTGGTTGACTTTGAGACTCGGATCATTAGGATGCACTTTCTTATCCGCATACATACTTGTATCAGACTTCTGAGCTCTGTTAAGCTCTATTGACGCCTCTAGTACATGGATCTTATTAATTTTCTGATCACATCTTGCTATAAACAATGAGCCGTTTTCAGTAAAAAAAGAAAAAGAGTTTTCTACTAAACCTAACAGATGGAGCTAGCAAGCGGAGTAAGCAATCATCATCATCATCATTTCAGCCGTAGGACGTCCACTGCTGGACAAAGGCCTCCCTCATTGATCTCCAAGTACTGCGGTTGGAAGCCGTCTGCATCCACCGCCGACCAGCAGTTCTCACCAAGTCGTCTGCCCATCTTGTAGGTGGACGTCCTACGCTGCGCTTGCCGATCCGTGGCCTCCATTCGAGAACTTTGCTGCCCCATCGGCCATCTGTTCTGCGCGCTATATGGCCTGCCCATTGCCACTTCAACGTGCTAATCCGTTTGGCTATGTCGGTGACCCGAGTTCTTCTACGTATCTCCTCATTTCTGATTCGATCCCGTAGTGAAACCCCGAGCATAGCCCTCTCCATAGCTCGTTGAGCGAGTCTGAGCTTGTTCATAAGGCCAATAGTGAAGGACCACGTCTCGGTTCCATATGTCATCACTGGTAACACACACTGGTTGTAGACTTTCGTCTTAAGGCACTGAGGTATGTTGGACGAAAAGACGTTGCGAAGTTTCCCAAACAAGTAAGTAAGAAGTAGAGTAAGCAAGTTTGTGATTAATCCTGTCATTGTCGAAAATTGTGCCTACCAGTAAAAGAAAACTAACGCCATCTATATGATTCGAGGTAACTATTTTTGAAGTTTTTACTTCTTAATGAAAACGCCTCATTAATCATTGACATTGCAGATTGCTCTGGATATGAACCCCGCCGCTGTAAATGTTCAAAAATCGCATGTAACGTTCCATGTGTAATTTTGTTATTACTTATTCGAGCCGTGTTGGCAGAGTGGTACCCCCGACTTTCGATCCGAAGTTCATGGGTTCGATACATCTCTTAAACCATTGGATTTTTCTTCCTTAAAAAATGTACGTTATAAAGCACGTACACTTATAAAGAAAGTAGGTAAAGTAAAACATCGTTTGGACACCCACGTTATTCAGCTTCAGAAAAATTGATCTGTTCTATCATTTTTTTCTTTCCATAAAAGTATACGTGGTTTTAACGTTATAAATATGCCAAAATTGTATAAGTTTATCCTTTGAGGATTTATCTTGACAAAAAAAGAATAAAAAAGCATTTTTATCTGAGGATTATTATGTACTTATTTTTGGATCTAACAAAGATATTTCCATTCCAACTAGTTGGAATGTAAAATGGAAAGCACAAATATGGGCTTCGTTGTGGAATGACTTAGGTAGGAACGTTAAATTTATAATTATACTATGTTGGTGTTTATTGTATAATTTTTTATTTACCTTACGCAAGTGTGAGATTAATAATTTTTTATAACAAAATCAGTCCTTTTAACATTATTATTATTGATAGCTTGACAAACAAGAATAACAAAAAGCATTTCTATTTGTAGATTATTATTTTTTTTTGGACCTTTGTAAGCTTCAAAAAATAATAAAATGCAATTAATTAGCATTATATTTTCCATATATCTTGTAAAAATTATGAATGAATTACACTAGAAACATTATTTTAATAAAAAAACAAACAGGCATTGATAATCATATATCGATATTCAGTTTCACAGATTGAAGGCATCGATTGTTTATCATCTAACGAACAACATTAATCTACAACAGAAGTGGTCGTCTATGATCGTCTCATATTGATTATACCTTACCTGCTGGTTTTGAAACCCCCTCGCACGCATGAGAGCCTGGTAATTCCAACGGTCTGCGGGAACCTAGTGAGCAATACTGATATTGGTCGCGGTCGGAGGATAGTAGGATAGTGCACAGGACTCTGTCGACTAATTGGGAAGCTTCCTTAGAGCTTTGAGCATAAATACGGTCATTTTGTTTGTTAAAATATTGCTCAATTGTAAAAATTTTCTCATCCGTAAACAATATTTTCTGTAACCTCCCTTGCGTACCGCTTCAGTAGTTGTTTCGATTTGACCACCTTATTCTTTTTTAAATTATCACTTATGAAATGACCAGTAGGTACGTCTCTTATGCTGCAAGTCCTAAGTCATCTTTTAAAATACGCGACATGGTTCTAGGTGCTACCTAGGATCTCCCGAGATCTTTTGCTTTCGGACAGGATTTCTTCGAATTCTTTCCCTTACTGCTTTGACCACCTTTTTCGTACGAACACTACGTGGACGACCAGATCTTTTTCTGTCACAAACAGAGGAGGTCTCATTGTACCTACCTATTAATAGCCCGGTACACAAACATTTTACTAATACCAAGCGTATGGAAAGTTTTAAAAATTGAATTTGCCTCCATACCTACTTTGTGTAATGCAATCACAGCGATTCTCTTTATCACCCACTCAATTTTAATATCGCAAAATATTGTACAATGTATTGGCACTAAAATAAGAAAACTTAATGAAAAATCATATAAAAAAAAATAATGCCGGATAATTCACACAGCATCATCTAGCCCCAAGCTAAGCAGAGCTTTTGTTATGGGTACTAAATGACTGATATATTTACTTAATACATTATACTACATAGATAGATATTTTTTTTTATTATATATAGAAAAACATCAAGAGAAGACTGAACAAATATCTGCAGATCATTCAGACATTGGTCCCGAGGCGGCAATCGAACCCACAACCTCTTGCGTCGCAGGCGGACCTTCACCCGCTGCGCCACAGAGGTCGTCAAAAAATATAAAAATGACAGATTCCAAATTCATATGTTTTGTTTATTTTTAATTGTAACAGTATTTATGGCCAGACTAAGTAGACTCTACCGAAATCTGTGAGATCAAAACCGTAACACGCAGGACAAAACACACGGATAAGCACCAAGATAACAGAAGGTAGCAAGAGATTGTTTAAAACAGTAGAGCGTCTACGCTTCAATAGTTGTACGAACCAACTACAATGTAAACCAAGTTCAACTTAATGCATGGGTATCATAAGATGCGTTTTGCTTTGGATTGTACTGTTCGTATATTGCATTGCATTTTGTACGGACTGTGTAGATCCCTGCATGCACTAACATCGACGTGGTATTAAGAGGGGCCAATCCAACTTACTTTTCATACAACCGCTCGTACGTGGGTGTGGCGTAGTAATAGATCTTTCTATGAATTTTTTGATCTAATAGGTATCTTGTGCACTATATCTAGGTTTCTATCCAAACAAAAAATATATAATATTATATAAATATATAATACTGCGCTCACCAACCCGCCTGTCAAGCGTGGTGAGTATGGCAACTACCCCTCATGGAGATCCATGAGGGAGGCCTGTGTTCATCAGTGGACGTTTTATGGCTGAAATGATGATGATGATCTATAGATTTACAAAGACTACTTACTGTAAACAGGTATTTTTCAATGTTTGGTTGTTTTTGAAGCTACACCCATCATCCATTGGCATTATATGTATTGAGGTGCTGTAAGCGCAGTTAATTTGTAAGGTTGATAATTCGTCTAGGTTAAAATGTCTTTAGTAACTAATTTGCGCCTACTACGATTCTATGCCATATATTCCAAGGCATGCCTATTGTATGGCCTCATCATCATCATCATTTCAGCCGTAGGACGTCCACTGCTGGACATAGGTCTCCCTCATGGATATCCAGTTATTGCGGTTGGAAGCGATCTGCATCCACCGTCGACCTGCGGTCTTCACCAGGTCATCATCCCATCTTGTTGGTGGACGTCCTACGCTGCGCTTGCCGGTCCGTGGCCTCCACTCGAGAACATTTTTTTTACATATTCGCATTCGCGAACATTCGCGAAAAATGTGTAGCATTTTTCGTCATTTCGTCACTCATAAGGACCAGAGGAGCGTGCGGTATACATGCGTGGGGCTAGGATTGCGAGTATTGCGACTAACTCTCAAGTTCAGGGGCAGCCATGCAAGTCAGAGCTGCCCCCCCCCTGTGCATACCCCGCAAGCTCCTGTACAAAATATTCGGTGCACTTCTAGTCACTTTTTATAATCGCGTCGCTAACAAAGGGAATAAATCGGGAATTCGTATATTTTTAGGGTTTCGTAGTAAAACAAGGAACCTTATAGTTTCGCTTTGTATGTCTGTCTGTGTCTATACGGCTGTCTCGCTGTCTTTTTGTCTGTCCATCCGTCACCGGCTATGCGAAGGGACTATTAGGTGCTATTAGTTCTAGAAAGCTGTAATTTTGCATGGACATATAAAATAACGGTTATCTACGGAACCCAATATGCCGCGTGGCCCGACTCGCACCTGGCCTATTTTATTTGTTTTATTTACAATTTTACTGTAGTACCTAAGTAGTTGGTGTGATGTGAAGATGATCCTGAGGTCATAATGAGATATAAAATTTTTTGGTTTACCTACACTTTAATAAAAAAAACCTCTGTGTGGTGAATAGGTAGATATTTTTCTATATATAATAAAAAATAGATAGATGTAGATATATAAACTCTATATCGTTTCTGTTTATAGTATATAGTATTTTATGTAGTAAGTAGGTATGTCAGTCACCTACACATAAAACTCTGCTCTTACTCTCTAGTAACTTTGACTAGCATCATCTAGTCAAAGTTACTATGTGTATGTGTGAATTGTCCAGCATTATTTATTTATTTAGAAAGAGACGTCATTCCCCCACCGCTCCGTGATAGTGACGCGTTGTTGCGTCCACTTCGGCCTATACAAGCTGAAGGGAGAGAGCGCACTCCGCTGTGAGAACGGCGAGTGGGCGCCGAACTTTCCCGAGTGCGTGCCGACCACGCTTGTCACTAACTTCACTGGTAAGCTTGTTGCTAACTTCATTGCTAAGCTCGTCCCTCATTGCACTTGTATGTAAGCTCGCTACCAATGACGTTGATGATAACCTACAGCGGTACGCAGATATGCGGTAGAGATGGCTTTCGCAATATCGAACCGGTCTAGCTCGGGTTTTTGAATAGACGTTCGAAAGTATAAATGGATAGTCAAGCTTCTGGTTGGATGATTGGCTCGTTAGGGTCGGCGCCACAACTCAAGTCTTACGGCAAAAGCGGGAACTAAACTCTACAGTACAGTCTGTTGTCGGTATCTAGGTCTATGTTACCAGCGCCGCGTCTATCGGACTTGAGTGGTGGCGCGGACTCTGCTAACTTCACTGGGTCCGTGATAGTGGCGCGTTGCGTCCTCTTCAGCCTGTACAAGCTAAAAAGAAAGAGCGCGCTCCGCTGCGATACCGGCGAGTGGACGCCGAACTTTCCCGAATGCATGCCGGCCACACTCGTCACTAACGGGTAAGCTCGTCGCTAACAGCACTGGAAAACTCGCCATTCACTTCATGGATATGCTCGTCGCTAACTTCACTGGTAACCATATTATTTTTTTCATAACCAACGCTATTTGTTTGTGTGGACTCCTATTCTCGGTTGGTATACATGAATTATAGTTTACTATATAAAACACTTAAACGTTTCAGGCGACGCGCCGCCGTCCATTCAATATAGTATGCTGAGCGGCTCCGCGACGGTGGAGCCGTCCGGCGAACTGTTCGTGTACCCTGACAGCAGCATCCGCATCGACTGCGTGTCGTCGCGCCTGCTGGGAGACCCGCTGTGGACCTGGACCCAGTCCATCGGCCACTACCACTCAGGTGCGTGCTAGGTGGCGCCACGTGTACCGTTCGTGTAACCTGACAGCAGCATCCGCATCGACTGCGTGTCGTCGCGCCTGCTGGGAGACCCGCTGTGGACCTGGACCCAGTCCATCGGCCACTACCACTCAGGTGCGTGCTAGGTGGCGCCACGTGTACCGTTCGTGTAACCTGACAGCAGCATCCGCATCGACTGCGTGTCGTCGCGCCTGCTGGGAGACCCGCTGTGGACCTGGACCCAGTCCATCGGCCACTACCACTCAGGTGCGTGCTAGGTGGCGCCACGTGTACCGTTCGTGTACCCTGACAGCAGCATCCGCATCGACTGCGTGTCGTCGCGCCTGCTGGGAGACCCGCTGTGGACCTGGACCCAGTCCATCGGCCACTACCACTCATTATAGCACTCTAAAGAAAATAGATATTATTTTCTTTAGAGTGCTTCATAATGGCCGTTAGAGGTAGATAGATAGATAAACTCTTTATTGTACATTCAGCATATAACATAAATTTCACAAAGAGAAACACAGACAAATATAACATACAATGGGCGGTCTTATCGCTAAAAGCGATTCCTTCCAGACAACCTTTGGATGGACAGGATATAAGATAATAAAAACGGCGGTGTACGAATAATACATACGCAAAAATAGATAGATAAAAATATACCTACATACATAACAACCTAAATAGTATGGAAGTAAATTATCAAAAACGATGTTGCCGTAGCCGAATTCGGCATGGACGATCATCATAATCACCATATTTTTTGCTAGGTACACGCCTCTGAAGCAGGTCCTGCGGTGTGCCAACCCAGTAATTGGAACTTATCGAATGTCGTCGACTCAACGCGCCGTCGGACGACTAAGACTTTTTTGGCCTTTCTTCGGCCACTATTCGGACAAAACTTTACTCCATCCGCCGTCACCTCTTCTGACCGGTTATTTATTTACTTCTCTTCCAGCCGTTGACATCCACAGCCTCCAAGGCCTCCCTCATTGATCACTTAGTAGTGATCATGAGGGGTTGTTGCCCGTACAGGATGTTGATACACGGAAAGACGCCGCTGCCCATCTTCCGGAGGTATCCCTTTGCAGATTCTTACTGCATGCAAGGGCAATACTACGCTACGGAAAAACTTTATCAGACCTAGAAAGACACGCGGTTCTGTAAATATTATTAATATAGAAATAGAAATTAGTTAAAATTATCACCTAATATCCATTTTGAACATGCCTTGGACAAAGGATTTTTCGTTTTTGCATCGACTTTATTACGTCCTCCTAGGGTGTTATAATCGACCACAACAAAAGGAGTTTCGATACGGAGACAGTCTGGGTAGTGTGCTGTCCCAATTGAAACCAGCCCAAATATTTTTTACGAAAACACGTGAGGGTAGTTCATCAGACACCTTCGCTTTGCTTCGGTACCACCGACACGTCAGTCTTCCCGGGACCATGACGGGTGCAATCCAGTCGAAACGTCGGGAAATAATAAAGGTAATTTACGCGATAAATACCCGCTTTTATTTATATTCATGAAAGGAGGTTCACGTAGGATTAGATTTGTATTTTGGGAGATACGCCATTTGGGCTTGGCGACTCGTAGGTACGATTTCAAAGTGTATTTCACTGATCCCATCAATATGCCTTCAATTAACAGGGCATGGACTTGTAATACTAATTCATGAAGATAATTCGAATCTTCATTATAGAAGCCAAGTTGCATCTTTATTAACCTACAGATAAAATATAACATTGTTGCAGCCGAAATAAATCTGTCTTAAAATGATAGCGCGGGTCAGCTCAGATCGGATACTTGTAAAAGAAATGTGATAACATGTACTAGAGCTCATTGGGTCATGCCCTTCTTCTACAGCATCTGTATGCTGGATGCTCATGGAATGCTGCCAGCGGCCCAGAGTCCTTCTCAGGTGTTTCAAGGAATTGGGGTGGTTAGGGTCGGCAGAATCAAGGAGATAATGCCCAATACACCCCAACGCGGGATTTCATCAGTGTAGATTTGGTATCCCGTCTACCAGAATTAGAATTAGACTGGTATGCTGCGGGACACTGCAATGCGTGAAACATTGTTAGATGGAAATTAATTGATTCAGGCGTAACTTTGCAGAAATGCATTATAATTTATTTATAATTTTATCTACTTAGATAGGCGCTTCACTTGGAAAATGAAAAAAACACCTTCAAAGGAAAACTACACTAGCTACTGACACGTAATTCCGTAACACGGATAACGAACTGCTCATATACAAGGTTGCCTAAAACCTATATGGACGTATGTACATCCAAACCAACTGGCTGCAGAGTTGACAATCACTAAATGAAAGAAGAAGAAGAAGGAAAATATTTTTTTATGATATAAATCCCGCTTGATATAGACATCATCATTACAGCCGTAAAACGTCCACTACTGAACACAGGCCTCCCCCATGGATCTCCATGAGGTAGTTGCCATACTCACCACGCCTGGAACGCCTGGGTTCGATAGCGCGGTACGGGATGTTGACACCTGGGGGGCAATTCCTACGGTACAAGGACGTCCTAAAGCGCCAACTTACTGCAGGTGACATCCCATGCGAGGGTTGGGAAGAGCTGGCGCAACAGAGACCGGAATGGTGCAGCATTGTTTATAGGGCAGTCTCAAATCTTGAAGAACGTCGACTAGAAAGAAGATCTCGACGCTAAACGCCTTATTAGAAAGAGCCGCACAGAGCCTTCCTACACCTACACCTTTGATGACAGTGACAGTATTGTGCGCCCTGCAACAGGATCTTTAAAACTAAATTTGGCTTTGCTAGTCATATTCGGGCGCATAATCGCCAAACTTAAAGTCAAGTTCGCCATCGTTGGATACGACGCGGAGGACTACATACGGGACGTTGATACGCTTAAAGACGCTGCTGCCCATCTTCCGGAGGTATTCCTTAGCAGGATCTTACTGCATCCACGGGCGTAAAAGGAAGGGTAACATTCTACTACCTACGGCTTGATTTAGTGATCCCTTTCAATTCTCAAAATGTTTTCATGCGTATCGATTTGGATACGTGTAATTTTGCGTAAAGAATGATTAAATGAACAACTACCCGAAGAGGATCAAAAGACACCACAGCATTGAACTTGATAAATAAAAAGAAGCTGTCAAACTTCAAATGGCCATATCTCGACAAATGAATCTGTCTGTCATCTGTCATTTGAAAAATTTCTTTCACTTTGACATTTGTCATTTTTGACAAATTCTGGCAAAACATTCGATTCCTTTATAACTTAAAGATTCGTTGGGCGCGAAAGTGATTCAACGTGTTCGGTTTTCATTATGTGGATTTTTTAAATTTTCATCTTGATTTAGCCAATTAGAAGTGTTTAGTGTTTTCCGGTAATTAGTAAGTCCCTTTTCGTTATTTTTCCATGTACTTGACTCAAGTTTGAGGCTTTATTTGCTTCGAATTTGAATCATGGAATTAGACCCGGTCCCCCCTGACCCCCCTGACGGCCAACATCATGGAGGCAAAAGCGTAAGTTCTGGAACAAAACGTCGACTCGAGTCTGACGATATAAACCCATCCAAAAAAGTAATTACATCACCTGAGTTGAATGTTCCGTCCATTCAAACTATTTTTACCCATCCATCCATAGTGGTAGGTGCTATACAGGCCTACACTAGTTTAGATAAAGGACCATTATATTGTCCATGTGTCGCGTGCAGAATCCGATGTTTCCACAGTTGTTGGCACTTAATATTCACCGATGCGTCCAAGTTGTCAGTTGATAGTGAGGTTGGAGCTGTGGTATGGATACCTTTTACCAACATAACCCTGAGTTTTAAGTGTCCCTCGTCCTCATCGGTATTTACTGGTGAGGCAGTTGCTATTCTAGAAGCCATTCTCTTTGTAAAATCACATCACTAAAATAATTCTATCATCTTTTCTGATTCCAAAAGTTGCCTCCAGTCAATTTTGTCTAACCCGTTTAGATCAATTACCCGTTTCCCCATTATTCTTAAAATTAAACTTTCTCTGTTTGAGTGTCACAATCTAGGCACTAATGTAGTTCTAGCTTGGATTCCAGGACACCCTGGGATTCTAGGCAATGAGTTAGCTGACTCATGCGCAAAAGCCGCTATCCAGATAGGTTCTCCTGAGCATTTTCATTTATATTGCCACGATTTAAGCCTTCTTCCAAAAATCTTTCTTCAAAAATCCTGGACGGATTTGTGGAATACCTCGAAGCTGTGTAAAGGCAAGTACTACTCTGATATCCAACCAGATATCCCACCTATTCCTTGGTTCTTTAAGTTTCGCAAACCCAATAAGATCGTCACTTCAACTATCTGCCGCCTAAGACTGGGTCATGCTTGTACACCTGTATTTATTGCGAAACTTAGGATCAAGGATCACTCAATGTGTGAGTGCGGATTGGAGGAAGGAAATAATAATAATAAAAAAACCCCACACCACATTTCTTCCACCACATTTGGACCACATTTTCTTCAACTGCCCTAAACTTCGCTTATCCCTTTATGATGTTCTCCCTCAGGAAATCCCGCGTCCTACCTGCTTCAAAATTTTGCTTTCCCTTACTTTCTCTCCTTTAATTAATTTTATCCTTTGTAAATTTGTAAATATGAATAATCTTAGATTGTAATAATATGTTATAGTATAGCTGATATCTTAAATAATCTGATCGAAGCATCATTAATTTACATTTACGTAGGTTTTTTTTTTTATTTTGTTTTTATTTGCTTTTGCTTGGCTTAATCATTTTGTTTTCCGTTAATGTTGTGGCTTAAAATTGCCTAACCCGCTCTCAACACGTTTATGACACTTTTACCTACCTGACACTGGCAGAGTGGCAGCAAGTGGCATGCATCAGCCATTAAAAAGAAAAGAAGAAGAAGAAGTCATAATACAGTTTATATTTTTGTAGACTTCGACACTGGATCATCTGAGAGTAAAAACTATCACTAATAGTTCCAGGGTGGATATTTAGACTGGACCTGAGAGTGATCCTATTTTTATCAAAGATCTCATAATAATTGAATTAACTTTATGTACATTCAATGTTTTATGTTACTTTCAGTACAAGTTTATTGAATGTTGTGATCGCCTTTATGTGGTAGGTATTTAAATAAGAAACATTTAACTCGTTTAAGTGCGTAAAATTGTCTTATTGTTGCTATTGGTTGCTATGTGATTTGATGTTGTTTCAGCCGTAAAACGTCCACTACTGAACACAGGCCTCGCTCATGGATCTCCATGAGGGGTAGTTGCCATACTCACCACGCTTGGCAGGCGGGTTGGCGAGCGCAGTACGGGATGTTGGTACACGGAAAGACGCTGCTGCCCATCTTCCGGAGGTATCCCTTAGCAGGCTCTTACTGCATCCACGGGTATGAGAGGAGGGGTAACATTCTACTGCCGGCACCCCACGGCTATGTGAATTATTTTAACGCAAATTCACCTGAAGATACAATAACGCAATAGTAAGATTGTTACCTAAACGGGTTGAATATTGTATTGAAAAAAAATGGTGGTAATTTCGAGAATTTACTGAAAGAAATAAAAGGATATGAAAACTGTTTAATGTATAAACTGTAAGTAAAGTTCAAAATTTCACGTAAAAGGTTCTTGTTAAATTCAACAGATAAAGTCCTTAATCGGTCAGCTTCCAGCTTCTTGTCTATTAACTCTATCTGAATTTTGGCTTTAGCTTCCGCCGCTTCCAATTCGAGTTGCCTACGTCGTGCAATAGATGATGCAGTAGATTTCTTCGTATAAACTGTGGTTTGATGGAAAGGGCTGGGCATCAATATTAACGGCGAATACATCACTCACCTTCGATTTGCCGACGATATTGTGGTCATGGCAAAATCGATGGAAGAGCTCAGCACGATGCTCGAAGGCCTCAATCGAGTCTCCCAGCGGGTAGGCCTTAAAATGAACATGGACAAGACGAAAATCATGTCAAATGTCCATGTCGTGCCTGCCCCAGTTATGGTTGAGAACTCGGCTCTTGAAGTTGTAGACGCGTACGTATACCTAGGACAAACAGTCCAATTAGGTAGGTCCAACTTCGAGAAAGAGGTCAATCGTCGAATCCAACTCGGATGGGCAGCGTTTGGGAAACTGCGCAACGTCTTTTCGTCCAACATACCTCAGTGCCTTAAGACGAAAGTCTACAACCAGTGTGTGTTACCAGTGATGACATACGGAACCGAGACGTGGTCCTTCACTATTGGCCTTATGAACAAACTCAGAGTCGCTCAACGAGCTATGGAGAGGGCTATGCTCGGGGTTTCACTACGGGATCGAATCAGAAATGAGGAGATACGTAGAAGAACTCGGGTCACCGACATAGCCAAACGGATTAGCACGTTGAAGTGGCAATAGGCAGGCCATATAGCGCGCAGAACAGATGGCCGATGGGGCAGCAAAGTTCTCGAATGGAGGCCACGGATCGGCAAGCGCAGCGTAGGACGTCCACCTACAAGATGGGCAGACGACTTGGTGAGAACTGCTGGTTGGCGGTGGATGCAGACGGCTTCCAACCGCAGTACTTGGAGATCAATGAGGGAGGCCTTTGTCCAGCAGTGGACGTCCTACGGCTGAAATGATGATGATGATGATGAAACTGTGGTTTTTGATCCACATGTCGAATGCTGCGCAATACCGTGATCCGCAACATCTTGTCCGGCATTGGCGTCGATGTGTATTCTTCCCGCGATAATTGTGGAACATTTAGTTCGCGATGAAGAATCGATTTCAACTCTTTCTTCATAGGTGCACATTCCAGCTTGTTATTTTCCATTAGTTCCTGGCGTTGACGGCGCGTGAGCATTTTCGTTGGTGTCTCGTTTGACATGACGGGACGTTTACTACGTAGCTCGCTGATTTCGATAGATCGGGCTCGAATGACCAGAATTATAGGTGAACGAAATAAAACAGGCGTCTTGGTCAACGACAGAAGAGAGCTGAAGGTGCAGGCAGAGTGTCATGTGTTTTCAAACCGTATTTTTACAAGAAATATCGCGCCGCGTTGATGAGGTCGTGGCTAGAGATTCGCGACTAACTTCGCTCCGTTCGCTAATTGCTGCTAATTGATTACCTACTTCATGTGGTACCTGCGTTCACCTTCGACTTACTTAAACTTTATTTAAACAACAAATAACAGATGGCGTTACAGGCTTCAAATTAGATCTTAGATAAATAATACTTAAAACTAGATACTTAATGCTACAAATATAATATGTAGGTACCTAAAAGCTTAGACCAATTATCTTTATCTAAAAAATACAAGATTTAACAATATATTAAATAATGTGACGTGTGTCGCCTACAACGGGTTTATCTCTGCAAACTTCGGAGATAAAGGAGGGGAACGGTCGTTTTTTCAACATTTTTGTTAATAACTCAAAAACGATACAGCAGGAAAACTAAAAACTGTTTGTTATTGTGCAAATGCATACCTTTCTTAAGATACCCCACACAACCTAGTAACACAGATTACAGAAACTAATGTAGTGCTAATGCTAGTAACTTGAAAAATTTGAGATCCCCTATCTGCCCCCCTGCAATCATAATAAGAATATTTTTAGCATTTTCATATAATGCTATATTAGTAAAAAAGTGTTATCTTTAACCATTTCAAATTTCAAGTCATTAGCATCAGTATAGTATTCAAGATATCCACTTATGACAGACAGACAGATAGAGTGATTCTCTAAGGGTTCCTTTTTACCATTTTGGTCCAAAACCCTTAAAACGCCGGCAAAGCAGCAGGCAGAAATAAATAAAAAAACGAATAAGCATTATTTACTAGTCTTAGGACAGCGAAGACTTTAGTTATAAATGTGAATTTTGATAAATAAAACAAATCTAGGTAAATCATTGACAATTTTATTGTACGTCCGACGGTTGCTGGTTACGATATTGGCAGAGTACCTACCTACTTTGTTAGTAAGATTAGTTTCTGTAAGTAGTAGTAGTGTAGTCTGGGGTAAGATACCCATCTTACTTAGGCACATTAAATAACTGCGTGTTTCGCGGCTAAGCTAACATGAGCTAAGTAAGTTTATTAAAAAAAAAGTTTATTCAAATAATCAATGTAACATTACAGATTAACCAAAGCGTTACACGTTAAATCTTACACTCATATTAAACACACTTATTAAATAAATATTATTAAAACAACACACACAAAAGAAATACAAAACATAAAAAACAAAAGAAAAACAGAAAAATCTAATTAAAACAGGTGGCTAGGAAAAATTATTTACAATTCTATACTTTCACAGTAGCTTTGACATACTCTAGAAATTATATTTATATTATCATGAAATAAATCTAAATCTGGCTCGATTTTCATAATTACATTGAAATGGTTCTGAGCGCGGCAGATGGGGGATTGTTGGCGTGCAACCGTGCGTGGGGGTATGGGGGCGAATAGTGGGACTAGTCTGGGACGGAACCTGGCGCGCTGCTCAGGTACCCAGAGCCGACTAGCTTCCCTAACTAAGTCAGGACTGTCTACTATTCCCCTTAGTATACGAACTCTCCAGACACGCACAGTCTGCGTGTCTGGAGAGAATGAAAACCAAGTGTCCCTTGTAGGTATTTAGTAGGGTACAAATACGGGTAATATCCATGAGAGTTCCTGTACAAGAAACGAAGAAAACGTTTCTGGACTTTTTCCAGCATTAATGCATATGTCATCTCGTGGGGATTCCATATGCATGAGCTACTCTCTATTTTGTAAGGTAACTACATAATTTAAATTGTTTTCCATTCTTTTATTTCTTTTGGTAAATTGTCGTATATTTTAGCGCTTTTAAAAGTAATGTTGTTTTGTCCATAATTTGTCCCTGTCAACATTACAGGATATAACATCCTAAAGACGTTATACAAATCAAAATATTAGCCTACACAAATTTTTACTATGTGATAAGGTTAAGCTTTAGTTAAGAATATGTGCGTAGGTATAATAGTTAGGTCGCTCATTACTAGATGTCGCTGTTAAAATGGTTCATATTGTAGAACGCGCTATCGAAGCGTTTTAGGAATTTGGTTGGGTCTCGCCTAAACCTCCATCTGTTATGACATGTGTACTTATTAGTACCGTAATACTTGTTAGAAGTCAAAGTCAAGTTTTTTTTTTTGTGAGCCTTTACACATTAAGTGTAGGCCCCAGTAATCAGCATCGATTTCACAGTGCCAGTATTGGTGTGCAGTATTAGTATTGGTGGTATATATCTATATAGGATAGGCTGCTTCTGCAGTTTTATATTAATTACCTACGTTATGTTTTTAACAAAATCAGTTTTTTTATACGTATTGACGCCATTAATATTGAAACCAAATTAATTGGCTACTTATATATGTCGGCGGCCGATCGTAGAATTGGGCACATCATGATGTGCCTCGGCATATCATGATTATGGCGGCATTTTTTGATCTGTCATGCAAAACCCGCCATATCGTTTTAAGACCAACGTTCGACGATCTGCCAGCCTATCACTCGGTATATCGAATAATAGGGTGACCATAGAGTTTGATTGGTGAAGGGAATGGTACTCATGGTCAACATTTACATTACTACATCGAGCTATGATATAGTAGTTATTAAAATAATTATGTTGTTTCTATTTATACTGACTAAAACCTACTTAACTGTTAGAAAAACATCACAAGTAGCAAAAATCAATACGGGAACTAATGATAATTTTAAGGGTTTTTGTCAGAAGATAAATCTTGTCAGCCACTCATCAGTGGGTCCTTAACAGCTTGGTAATAAAGTTTAAAACCTATGTAAGAGAGAGATTGGACATTGCCTAGTTATCAAATAATAATACAGGGTGTTAGTGTGAACACACTTATCACTTAAACCACAAATGTATAACCCTAAAATGAATTGATACAAGTAATAATTAAAAATAATAGTCAATTCGTTTCGCTACATTTTGATAATTCATTTCTCATCTAAGGAACGTGATTTTTTGGACACCCTAATTAATTACCTACTGTCGTACGTCGCCCGCAAATGTCGCTGCGCTCGGGCTGATGTACGTATCAAAACGAATGGATGCTTGCATAGAACTTTCCCTTCATACTTTTCCTGGCTTAGGACAGGCAAAAATAACTACTCTAGCACATTATTAAGTTATTTCAAGACAAGTAAAATAATTAAATTGAATCAAAAAAGCTTTATGGCTAAAGTAGTTATTTTAGGCGTATTTAAAAAGTTCATTAACAAACAAGTCTTATTTACAAATTAATTACAGTTTAAATACATCACATAAAGACAGGGGTGGCGGGGTTATGATTTGCACCAAGGTCGAATTGCAAGCGCAAGACAGACCGGAGTGGTCGTGCGCCGGCGTCGAGTGCGCCTGGCTGACTGGTCCTGGCCGTGTGCTCGGCCTGGAGCGGCGCAACCTACATGTATGTAACGTATACATACCGCCTGACTCACACCAGGCTTCGCGCCTACTATTATTCACTAATCACATTGCAGACTTAACTGTATCGCACTTTAATGATTATTTTATTATTGCAGGAGATTTTAATCTATCGAACGTAAGCTGGTCTTCATCGGGGCCGTCGATACTTAAAAAGGGCACTATAGAGCTACACAATATAGCCACCAGCTACTTAGATATGTGTAGTGCAGCTGGTTTATCACAATATAGTTTCATAGCGAATCCTAGTGGGAATGTTCTCGATTTAGTGTTCAGTAATATAACCGTAGACGTACATAAGTCAGGCTTCTGTTTTGTGAAAGAGGATAAGCCTCATAATACGTTGACAATAGATGCATCTGACATAGTTATACCTAATTTACAGCGTACAAAAATCTCAAGATTTAACTTTTTTCGAGCAGATTACGACCTTTTAAATAGTTTCTTGGACAATATAGATTGGAGCCCGATACTCAAGGGGAATACAATAGACGAGATAGTTAACATTTTTTACACTAAACTTTATAACGGTATTGATAAATATGTACCTAAATATACAAGCAACCCTTCCAACTTATTTCCTAAATGGTATTCAAAACCCTTAGTCCATATAATCAGGGATAAAATTAAGGCACATAATCGTTGGAAAACTTATAAAAATCCCAGAGATTTAGATGAATTCTCCATTATAAGAGCTCGGCAAAAAGCAGTTCAAAAAAAATGTAAAGAGACTTTCCTCCATCGTATGCAAGTTTATATCAAAAAAGATCCAAGACAACTATGGTCCTACCTACACTCCCTGCGTGATGATACTAGCGGCTATCCTAACACAATGAAATTGGATAATAAAACATTTACAAATGAGAAAGACATTTGCGCAGGGTTTAACACGTTCTTTGAAAGTGTGTTTCAAAAACCAGCGTCCTCTTATGAAGGCCATCTCTTAGAGTATCCCGAGTCTATTGACATAATCCATAACATAGGCTTCTCAGAAACATTTGTCCTTAAAACTCTTAAAGATTTGAATATTAATAAGGGTCCGGGTAATGATGGTATACCTCCCATATTTTTCCAAAAATGCGCTGAAAGTCTTGTTAAACCTTTATGTATGATATTTTCACTCTCTGTCAACGTGCTTGGTGCTTTTCCGGCGGTGTGGAAGGAAGCTCGGATTGTCCCAGTACACAAAAGTGGCTCTCGCAGTAGAATCGAGCACTACCGTCCCATTTCAATATTAAATACAATAAGCAAAGTTTTTGAAAAAGTAGTGTACAGTTGTATTGCCCCCCTTATATTTAAATCAATCCCAGGGGAGCAGCACGGTTTTATGAACAGGCGGTCTACAGTTTCTAACTTAACGATTTTTACTGATTACGTTCTACGTAGCATGGATGACGGAATGCAAGTTGATGTTATTTATACCGACTTTGAAAAGGCTTTCGATACCCACTAAGCAAGCAAAAGTTGCAATAACATTACCGAAAGTAACATCAAGGAGCTTGTAACTTACAAATACAAGGTTGCAACGTTCATGCAAGCTTGAAGCGAGCTCGAAACGAAGCCCTAACGGCCGCGCTGTAGATAAACCCTGTAACTTACCCAGAGCTGATCACCAAAACTTATCATAACTTTAAAACACAAAGTCGAAGTAACATTACACTTGTAATATAACTGGAAATTGTAAAGTGTACTTTTCGTATGTTTAAAGTTTAACATTTCCACAACTTTGCTTTTGAAAGGTAATAGTAACTTATTTTTATTATCTTGCATAAAGGTTACAAATGAAACTTGCACGTAACATGCATTGATTTAGTTGACGCAAAGTTACATTTGTAAGGTTTTGGCAAGTTTAAAACTAAACCTGGCATAAAAGTTAGACCTGAAACTTACACGTAACTTGCATCAATTTAGTTGTCACAAAGTTACATTTGTAAGGTTTTGGTAAGTTTAAAACTAAACCTGGCATAAAAGTTAGACCTGAAACTTGCAAGTAAGTTGCATTAATTAAGTTTATGCGATGTTGCATTTGTAAGGTTTTGGTAAATTTAAAATTTAACCTGGCATAAAAGTTGTACCTGAAAGTTTTATGTAAGTTGCATTTATTTAGTTGTTGCAAAGTTATTTTTCAGAGGTTATGGTAAGTTTAAAATGAATCCTTGCAACAATGTTAGAAATGCAACTTACGCGTTACTTGCATTCAGCTAGTTGTCACAAGGTTTTGTTTTTGTAAGGTTTCTGTAGGTTTCAATCGTGTTGTTGCATTATTGTTACATATATAACTAGCACATGACTAGAATTATATAAGTTGTCTCAATGTTTCTCTAGGGTTTGATGGCTGGACACTCAACCCCATTTAATATTTGAGGTCATGTCAAATATTTTATCCTTCATATATTTGACACAATCTCAAATATTAAATGAGGTTGAGTATTCAGCCATCAAACCCTAATTATAAGAAACATTGAGATAACTTATATAATTCTGGTAGTCATGTGCTAGTTATATTATGTACCTCTATATAGTAGGAGAAATAATGCAAATTATGTGCTACACAAACATATGAACATTAATACAAAAATACAATTAAAACCATCAGGTAGGTGATAAATTAGAATTTTGTCTTTGTAGTAACCGTAACGGAACAACCACTGAACTTAATTAGATGTTAAAATAAGAATTATAATGAAGAATTCAAACACTAACAAAATTCAAATTTAAGACGCTCGTCCAAGTATAATAAATAAAAATTCAAGATTTTTTTAATATGAGGACATTTTATTACATAAATAAAAACGCAAATTTGGAGAAAACAACTAGACTCAACATTATATTTAACAAAGTTGAAATGTTAGTAAAGTATCAAAAATTTTATAACAAAATATTAAAACAATATTTATTTTGTAAAAAAATTAACAACGGTTAATCATAAGAATTTACTACGTCTTTAAGGCGAATTTTAAAGATTTAGTTAGTATATGATTGTAAAAATTCGAAATGAGCAATGATTACACTCCTCAGACTTGTAATAATTAAGAATTGGTTTTACTAGAAAATCTTAAGATTTATCGTTGTTTGAACATTTACAGTATCATTCAATTTGCTGAATTAATAATTTGAATATAATTAACATAGGTGTATAACTAACTCTGCTGCTCACAGAGGAAAAAATAGTTTGCAATAGAAACCACAGTGGTACTTTTTTACAATACAAACAAAACAGAAATAAAATTGCAAATAGTTGTTGGTGCAATGAGTTACCATTATATATGCTGGCTGAACCATTATTCTAATAGGTACAGGTATTTTAAATCAATATGTTTTCAAAGTGACTAAACTAAATTCACTGAAGTTTTATTATATAAACGAATATAAATTAAAAAAGAGATGACTCACAAATACAAGAAAGTCAACATGCCGTTTTATCATAAAAAACGCATAAACATCTTTGTCCTAGGCGCATTAAAATCTAAATCCATTGCTTTTTTGAACTACCAAAAACAAATTTTGCTTTTTTGAACTACCAAAAAAAAGTGGCGCTTATTTGTGCCTCAAAGATATTTCGTTTTATTCTGCTATTTTCACGTGAGGACGCAGCACTGCTATAAAATGATTTGTTCGGCTTGCAACAATAAGCTAAGAGGCAGGATAGCTATCTGAAGTGTTACCAATGCCATTGTCCTTATCATATTGAGTGCTTGAACATAAGTAATGAGCAATTTACTGGGCTATCATCTGAATTTAGAAATAAATGGACTTGTCCGTCATGTAACAATGTTACCAGGCGTACAAACTCTAATTTAAATACCCCTGTTCGGCAAACCCAAGTGCCGACAGCGGACGATTCTGTGAATATGTCTTGCGAAATTATCAACCGTTCGCCGTTACTCGCCCACCAAGATGATAATCTTGTCACAATGGATAAGATTAGCACCCTATTAGAGAGTACCTTGGATCAGAAGCTCAGTGCTTATCTTTCAAATTTTATAGAAAATTTTCGAAAGGCTTTGAAGGATGACGTCAAGAAAATGGTCCGTGCCGAAATTGATTCGGCCATGCAAGAACTAAAGGATGAATTTACCTTGACGACCAACTTCTTATGTGACGAGCAAACGTCTCTTAAACAAGAGCTGGAAAATAAAACACTGACCATTAAAGAACTTGTAGCTGAAAATACAAATAGCCGTAATGAATTAAATTTATTAAAGAATCGCCTATCAGCTGTTGAGAAATTATCACGAAACAAAAACATAGAGATCCAAGAGGTTCCAGAGAGTCGAAATGAAAATCCCATCACCTTATTTCACAATCTATGCAAGTCTCTCAAGCTGAATATCCACGACGACCACATCTACTCTTGTCACAGAGTAGCCAATATGAATAACTCATCCAACCGGCCGCGGAACATTCTCGTGTCACTAATCAATCCGCGACTGCGAGATGAAGTCCTTTCCGCATATCACCGATACAATCGAGCGCATAGGGAAAATCCCTTGAATACAACTCACCTCGGTCTTCCTACAGAGCGGCGCCGCATATACATCAATGAACATCTTTCACCGGAGTGCAAGGCTATACATGCAGCGGCAAGAAATGCGGCCAAAGTGAAAAAATACAAATACGTGTGGATGAGATATGGTCGTGTATATATGCGCAAAGAAGACAACGCGGACTGCGTCCTTATAAAACATTTGGACTGTTTATTTAAACAGTCCAAATTATCCAAATCAAAAATCCATTTAAACAGCTTACATAAATATTTAAGATACCTATAAAGTAATTATAATTTATTTTTTTCAGTATTATTTAATTGCATACCTATTGTATTTTTAACCTTTACTAGTGTTTTATATTATCTGTGCCTTTACTCTTAATTTTATATCTGTATTTTTTATTTTTTTTGTTGATATAATATTTGTATTAATTGTTTATATCTAAGTTAGGCACCTATTATAGTAATTTATCAACCAATATCAATGTTAGTTTTTTATCAGAACGTTAACCGTATAAGAACTAAAATAAAAGATTTTTATCATAACATACTTAATAGTGACTATGACATTATTTGTATCACTGAAACAAATCTTAACGAAAACATTTTTGATAGTGAACTTTTTGACTCTAGGTACAATGTTGTAAGACGAGATCGCATTGAATCCTGTAGTGCTAAGACCGAGGGCGGAGGTATACTCATAGCTTTAAAAAAAATTATTAGTTATATTCGCCAAGACTCATGGGATTGTGAAGTTGAGGAATTATGGATCACTGTACTTCCTAACTCTATAACTGGCATTAAACTAAATATCTGCTTATGTTATCTCCCCCCTGACCTACCCTTATTCTTTATTGAGAAATTTTATACAAATATGCAAACTGTTATTCTTAATTCTGCTCATGGTGGTGAATATCTGTGTTTGGGTGATTTTAACACGCCCGATGTGCACTGGGTGCAATCGCCGCTCTCTCATAATGTAATGACTTTTGATCATTTTAATGGTAGTAAGGCCAATAGTTTCATAGATACCGTACAATTGTGTAATTTATACCAATTTAATAAGATACCAAACAAAAATGGCCGTTACATAGATCTAATTTTTTCAACTATAGACGTCATTCAGGTTTGTAGTACTGACCCTATGAGTCGTGTGGACAATCATCATCCTCCTTTATGCGTTGACATACCTAATCTTAAGTGCACTGAGTACAAATCGTTTAAAAGTAGGAAACAGAGTCGTCTTAATTATCGTAGATGTAACTTTTCTAATGTATGTAGAGATCTGGAGGCTGTTGATTGGCGGAATGTTCTGTCCTTAGTAGAGGTGAATGATATGGTAAAGGTATTTTACGACAAGCTTGGGAACATAATAAGTTCACACACTCCACTCACAAAAGATGACACTTATAAGTACCCTCATTGGTTTTCGCCCTCCCTAAAACGTAGCCTGGAGGAAAAGTCTAAATATCATCGCCGATTTAGTACCTTTAATAACCCTAGGGACTATGACACGTTTGCCATGCTCCGCCGAAGATGCAAAAAAATGATGGGAGTTGACTACAATACTTTTGTTTCTTCTGTAGAATCTTCTTTAGACAGCAATATCAAAAGTTTCTGGCGATACATTAATGGGCGCAAAAAATCAAACAGCATCCCACAAACTCTTAAATATGGAAATCTAATAAAAACGGATCGCAAAGAAATTTGCGAACTTTTCTCAAACTATTTTAGTGCAGTTTTCGAGAAACCTAAACAAGTTCACAATTTCGCGTGTTCTGCTAACGACAGAAACTATACTACTTTAATAAGTAATGTTCTAATTTCTCAGGAGGAGATTTTACGCAAGACTGCTCTTCTTGACCCTAATAAGGGTGCTGGCCCGGATGGGATTCCTCCTCATTTTATCAAAAGATGCGCCAAGCAGCTATGCCTCCCGCTTTGTATTATATTTAATAAGTCTATGCAAACTGGAGTCCTTCCATGTTTATGGAAAACAGCTCATATTACTCCAATTTTTAAATCAGGGGATAAATCACGTTGTGAAAATTATCGGCCGATTAGCATACTTTCTTGTTTTGGAAAAATTTTTGAATCTTTAGTATACGACTCTCTTTACCATCATTTAGAACCACTTGTCAGCACGGATTTATCAGAAGCAGATCCACAACTTCAAACCTCTTGGAATACAAGAACTATCTGTGTAGCGCTTTTGCCAAGACTAAACAAGTGGATGCTATCTAC
The DNA here is from genome assembly GCA_963082625.1 of Pasiphila rectangulata. Classification (NCBI taxonomy): domain Eukaryota; kingdom Metazoa; phylum Arthropoda; class Insecta; order Lepidoptera; family Geometridae; genus Pasiphila; species Pasiphila rectangulata. The sequence continues at coordinate 25,018,106 of OY720236.1, forward strand.
ACAGATTTTTCCAAGGCGTTTGATAAAGTGAGTCATTGCGCATTATACCTCAGTCTAGCTGCTTACGGAATCCATGGTAGTTTGTTGCCTTGGATAGAGTCATACCTCCATCGACGAAGCCAACTTGTGGCCATAAAGGGTTTCATCTCAGCACCAGTCGTTGTAACGTCAGGCGTTCCACAAGGTTCACATCTTGGACCATTATTTTTTATTGCTTTTATAAATGATCTAGTCGAAAAGCTGAGGAATCCTTGCTTATTGTATGCCGACGATTTAAAGATATACTCCACCATCACATGCCATAACGACTCTGTGGCTCTTCAAGATGACTTGAATACCTTGCACGGGTGGTGTGATGCGAATGATATGTTTCTCAATGTCAAAAAGTGCTTCGTCGTATCGTTTACCAATAAAAAGAATAGAGTTCTAGCAGACTACAGTCTTCATTGTCAAATTCTAGATCGAAAATCTACCGTAAAGGATCTTGGTATTATATTTGACGAGAAGCTAACATTTCATGCTCATTATGATCATATTACGGCCAGATGCTCCAAGCTTCTTGGTTTTATAGCTAGATCAACTATAGATTTCAAAAAAACAAAGAGTCTTATATGTTTGTACCACTCACTTGTGCGCAGTATTATGGAATACAATGCCGTAGTTTGGTCTCCTTTCTATAAGGTCCATATTGAGCGTGTTGAAAGAATCCAAAAGAAATTTTTAAATATTTTATGCTATCGAAGCGGTATTCACAGGACTTTGCCACGATATGTGCAGAAATTGAATAAATTCCAACTTGTATCACTCGAGACCCGCCGCCAATACCTTGACTTGATTACCTTTTTTAAAATTATTCACTCAATTATAGATTCCCCTAGCTTACTATCCTCCATAAACTTTAGCATAAGACCGAGATCTCGATACCCATTTCAGAATACTTTCGCCCTGCAGGTACATATATACCAATAACACGTCATACTACAATCCCTTAGTCAGAATGTGTCGTCTTTACAACGATCTTTTAATCAAATATAGTGAAAATATTGATATTTTTAACAATAAATTATATAGATTCAAAAAAGATATATTAACCACTCTCATTACCGAGAGTGGGCTTAGTTTTACATAAAAAAAAAACATGTTTGTAACTGTTGTTGTAATGTTGTAACCCGTTTATTTTATTTAACTGTATTAACTTTTCTAGTTTAATCTTCTTCTCCTCATTCGTTTACACAGAACTGCTTCGTAAATAGCAAATTGCTGTGTACACATATTTTAGGATACAATCTAGATCTATATTGTGCTTTATTCATTTGTTTCTCTTTGATTGTGTTCTGTTTTGTGTGCCTTAATAAATAAATAAATGATCTTAGATTTTTTGTCTTCACAAACATTTCGTCAAACATCGTAATTTTTTGTTACATTATTGGAAGTTTTTTTTTTCATGGCAAATATTTTAACGTTTCGTTTGGAAAGTTTATTTTTGTTAATAAAATTATATGCTAGATGTCCCGGTGAACGTATCGCACCTACTTACTACTACAACTACTAGGTATACTACCTTATTAAGCCAAAAATATAAACAGTATGAGTTTAAGTTTAGTAACAATATACATTTTACGCACGTACAAAGCAAAAAATATAAATCATTTATGTGCTGCTTTTTAAACAAGTGGAAAAAAGAAGAATAATGTAATAAGTGCGTTTTAAAACGTAGCCTGATGCAATCTAGTAAAAAACTTAACTGCATGCCATACGGCATCTCCGTTTGTAAACAAACCGACCTCCAGCGGTCTTATGTTCTCCTAGTCTTTCGATGCGAACTCTGATCAATAGCGGCCACGTGGGTTGGTCTAGTTACGAAGTTTCGATTGAGTAATTCTAGGTCAAACAGTTATGAAACAGTGAAGGAAATTGCCTTTTTCGTACATAGCTAGTAATGAAAAACAGTTATGAAATGAAGGAAACAAGGACTTATTCCACCCATCCCTCCAAACTCTCCCCCCTCAAGGTAGGGGGATGAGCCAAAACAAGTACCTTATGGAATAATAGACTGTCAGTTCGACGGTGCAGCAACCTCTGTCTACCTTCTGTTCTCTTGGTAGTTTCAAGTCTTTTGAGGTGAGGACATGCGGTTTGTAGCGACAGGCCAGTACCTAACAAAGAAACTCACTTTTCAAAAACAAGCTTTTATTACTTGTTAATAAAAAGAACTAAACAGTTAATAACTGCTTAATTACGGAGTTGATATGGCCACCTTCCGGCTCCATCATCAGACCCTGGTTACAAAGTACTCGTCAAGACGAAACAAACGAGTCCAAACTCGATGGGGTGGTGTCGTTTAATTACCCAGTTCCTATGGCCACTTTTCGGTTCCATCATCAGATCAGCTCCATGTTATAATAATTTTGCATTGTCATACGATTTACACATGCACAATCATAATATGAATATTTTTCAGCATTTTTATATTATGATATTATTAGTGAAAAACCGTTATCTTATACCACTTCAAAAGTCGATAGCGTCTTAAGATATCCATTTGTGACAGACAGACAAAATCACAGCATAAGGGTTCCTTTATATCATTTTGGTCCGTAACCCCAAAAACAAAAATAGCTTATATACTTATTCATTATTTTTATGAAAAAGCCAAAAATATAATAAGTTTATTATTTACAGTTTATTATTATTATTAGTTTATTATTAGATATTATAAGCCCATCTGATCCCACTGCTGGGCAAAGGCCTCCCCTTGTAATAAGTTTATGAAAATATAATAATATGACACCTAAACAAATTGTCACGTTTGTTCGAAACATTTCGCGGAAATTTAATTTATGCAAAAAAAATGCACTCTCTAGCCCCACGGTAAGCTGAGCTAGTGTTATGTGTGTATGAGCTAGATGGTAAAACTATAGAATACATGCTTTATTACATTTTTTTTAGTAAATATATACTTTTCTTATATATAAAAATACTAATACTTACTAGGCAAAAATATTCGGCCAAAAACTACAAACATTTGTCCCGCAGTGGGAATACAACCCGCAACTTCTTGCGTCTCGCGCGGCTTTTGAACCAACTGCGCCACGGAGGTCGTCAAATAACTATGTAGGTACTTTAGTTGTTACTAATTATTATACTAAATCCAAAGTTCTCATCATATCATGCCAGCCGTACGACGTCCACTGCTGGACAAGGGCTGGATATGGATTTCCAACTACCTACTGGTCACGGAGGGTTCGTTGCCATACTCACCACGCTTGGCAGGCGGGTTGGCGGGACTAATACGGAATGTTGAGACACAGAAAGACGCTGCTGCTCATCTTCCAGAGGTATCCCTTAGCAGGCTCTTACTGGATCCACTGGCATGAGAGGCCCCTCCTCTCATGCCAGTGGATAACATTCTACTACTGGCACCCTTCGGTTGTTATTTTACCAGCTTATGTCTAGGTACTATAATTTAATTGTAACAGTGCAATCCCGTTTATATTTGTGTAAATTAGACATAAATAAAATAATTTTAATTTCACACGCTTTACCGAACTCTGCCCTAGGTGATTACATCATAAGTACTTACTTGATGTTTTATTAATACTAAATATCTGTCACTTCAGCTCATGGAGGTGAAGAATCTTGTTCTCCTGGAGACGGACAACAAACGGTTCCAGTCCCTGAATCATAACGTGAGTCACAAACACACACATACACATACTTCCAGCTGAGGGTTCCGGATTAAATAATGTAGTCCAATTAAACCAAAATTAACACTTTATTAACAGATCACATCAATAAGAATCTCACAGCAGATTCACACAGGAACACTTCTTCACTGTACAACACTGATCACACTATTACACTTGTTCACTGAACACTATAACACTTGTACACAATCACTGATCACTCTATTTACTTTGAAGTCACTCGGATATATCGCACTGTTCGCTTCCGTAGCCAAATAAAGACTGTCCGCTCGGCAAACACATCCACGTATTTATATCGCACATAAAGAAGATTTTCGAAGCTTCCAGATTCACAGAAAAAGAACAATAATGTTTTTACAACCCACGCCATTGTTCTCGAAACCGGCTTATCTAGAAACTTCGCCTGTTTGTTTACAAAATAGAGGTGACCTTTGGACTCTTTCGGATATGTTTACGTAATCGCCGGTCCTTTCTGGAACTTTCTCTAACTTACTAGTTTGCGTTTGCGCGCGGCGCAACAATAATAATAAAATTATTGTCAAAAAATCTTATCAAAGATCCAAAGGTTTATTTGGATCCAGTCCAAGTTTCTACCAGGGCTGCATGGACAACAAGAGATCTAAGCTTGTCAATCACAATCAAAATGCATCCTTCTATAATAGGGTGTTGTGCTCATTTTGAGACGCTACAGATTTGCGTCCTCCAGCGATATTCTGGTACGGCAAAGCTTTAGTGAAGTAAATTGCACTTAAACAGATGGTGACTAGGGATCAAAATTGTATGGCAAAGTGTAATTGTATGGCAAACCCTGACCTGTCACCCACGTACTAGGGCTTAGGCAGTAAGGGAGAGGAGAGTACAGACGATGAGATAAGAATCGATAAGGTGAGTGTAAAACATTGATTATGCAAATGTAATGACAGTAGACGGTTATACGATTCTCAACGATTGAGGGAGAGAGAAGAAAATACCGATTATTTGTGTGTTCCGGCAAACGTGCCAGACATACAAATATTTTTGCTGTTAAGCATACAAGAACCTACTAATTATGCGCAGTATTCATTAGTCCATCGGCTTCATAGAACCTTCAATAAGAAATTTAGTTCTTTGGACAATTTCTCTCTTTGTAGGGATAGTATGAAAACCCCAAGTCCATAAAATAAAAAAAATAAGTAACCAAGTAATTAAGACACTTTATCTAGTCTCAGAGGTTACCTTATTTTTTTTTTGTAAAGTGTACCCTCAGTTTTGCAATCTACACATTAATATTACCCTTTCATTTGATACCACACTTGGGTATATTTGAATGAAAGCATTCGATTGTTCACCCCTACTTTCAAGCTCCATATCTCATGAATGGCTAGACAGATTTCTATATAACTTTCAGTTTTGCATTCTACACAGCATTTCCTTTCATTTAATACCAAATTCGGGTATATTTGGAAATATTCGATTTTTCATCCCCCATATCTTGTAAACTTCTTAACCGATTTTGATAAAACATGCTTAAAACCCACCGCCTGCTTTTAAATAAAAAAACTGCATGAAAATCACTACTCTTTTAAGAGCTACGTACGGTGCCACAGACAGATACACAGACACGCAGGGGGGAATGAGGTAACGGCCATCCAGTGTTTAATAAATATTTGTGACTTAAAACGTAGATTTAAGTAAATTAATTAAACTTAAACAACGTTTTTTCATATTCATTCGTTTTTTTTGTTAATTTTGTATTACAGTAGTAGTTCGTACATTGAAAAAAAACGAATAGATAATACTAGACAACTGTACTACAAAAGGCAAATTAATATTCAGACGTCGACGATATCTAGTCCTATCACGATCTAGTCAAATATAATACACAGCATTTAATAAATATATTTAATAAATATATAATACACAGCCATCTAGTCTTATTGACAACCTAGTCATATAGAGATATTGTCATAAAGCTTCTAACCCGTGCACACACACACACACACACACACACACACATCACGATCTAGTCAAATATCAATACACAGCGATCTAGACTTATTGACAACCTAGTCATATAGAGATATTGTCATAAAGCTTCTAACCCGTGCACATAATGCACATGCTTCTAACACACACACACACACACACACACAGAGAGAGAGAGAGAGAGAGATCAAACTTATAAAACCATTTTTTTTTCGGGGGTTAATAAAATAAATATAACTTAAATATTTTGATCTATTTTCTTTCACACACATTAGATCTGAAACATTGACACACACAAATCGTTTCAACTAGTTATATATTTATGAGATAAATAGCACCTATAATAATTTGTATGTTGTATCTCTACAAGTAGAACTAAATCGCTAATTGGATACTATTCATTATTCATTATTATATTATTATTATTAAAAATAACGATTTTCGCGCTCGTCTATACAATGATGAAGTGAAGTAAATCCCTACTTCCAGGGCGGGTTGAAATAATAAAATTATGCATGTGACAAACATAAATTTAATACTTATAACAAAAAAACAACTAAATAACCTTGGGTATAACAAAACGAATTCTACTTACCTGCCTTGTGTCTTACACGCTCAACAAATTTAAGCAGTTATTAGGGATTTTTGACCTTTACTAATTTAAAATTGTACAAAAATGCGCTGCTAAATTAATCAGCGTGTATATACGAAGGCTTATAATAAAAAATAACTAAATTATAGTCTAAATGTTAGTGCGGCAGACAGCTTCACGATTTGTTCTCTTAAAATACATCAAAAACATATAAAAAGTAATGCAGGGCATTTCGCACAGTTAATTTAGTCAATCCTAATATCCCAGGCCTTAAGATCCTAGAAACTCTGAGAGATATTTTTGAATCGCCCAAGACATACTAGCTTTAATTAGTATAATGATTGTTAATAACTATTGACTCTTGATGTCTTATTTTACTTATGGTGGTGTACTTTGTTTTTGTTAATTAAACTGTTTCTGCACATATTAATATAGAAGTAATAACGACCGTAAAAACAGATAAGGAATACCAGCTTCCATAGAAAGACGTAAATACGCATAACGTTGGCGGTAGTACCAGCTGTTCTAACGAGCCTAGTGGCTGGTACCGCTCCTATTGGCTGGTACCGCTCCTAGTGGCAGGCACCGGTCCTAGTGGCGGTAGTACCAGGAGTTCCACCGGTCCTGGGGCGGGCGGCCGCGCACGCGAAGGTCGATGACGAGCCCGCTCATGGCCTGGAGCAGCCAGGAGTCCTCCGACTCGGCGGCCGCCGTGTCCTGTGGAGACAGAACACATTTTTAACAATATAAGCCTACGAGCGCGGTACGGGATGTTGATACACGGAATGACGCTGCTGCCCATCTTCCAGAGCTCTTAGCAGGCTCTTACTGCATCCACGGGCAAGATAGGAGGGGCAACATTCTACTGCCGGGACCCCACGGCAAGGTACTATATTATGAACTAAAAACATTAACTAAATAGGGTTCTCGTTGACTTTGTGCGGAACTTTTATTCATTGTTGGTTGTGTGATTGCATAAATTGTTGGCCATTCCCTTCAATGTAAATTGTTATCAATTCTGCTGAAAACCAGCAGCAAGCAAATTTAAAGTGTTGGAGTTTGTTCTTATTTTGTACATATTGAATTTGCCCTTTGTTATTATCAAATAAGCCGTGGGACGCCGGCAGTAGAATGTTTCCCCTTCCTCTCATGCCCGTAGATGCAGTAAAAGCCTGCTAAGGGATACCTCAGAATTATGGGCAGCAGCGTCTTTCCATATATCAACATCCCATACTGCGCTCGCCAACCTGCCTGCCAAGCGTGGTGAGTATGGCAACTAAGATAAGATAGATAAGATAATTTCTTTATTTGTGACAACAAGCATAGAAAACATTGATTAGGTACCTACATAAAAAAAAGACAAAAATAATGAAGCCATGCTTGAGTCACAAAAAGGTCTCAGTCATGGAATGTACCCCAAACAGGTGAGCGAGAAGGTAAGCAGGGTGAAAAGCCAAGCCGGGTGAGATCCCTAAGTAAGGCTCAGCATAGGCAATCCAGCGACGCTTACTAACCTTACTCGCCAACCGGAAGCAAGGAGGTAGAATAAAAGAGTGTCACGTCAGTGGACCGTGCTTTACCGGGCAGTAGAATGTTACCTCTCCTCGCATGCCCGTGGATGCAGTAAGAGCCTGCTAAGGGATACCTCCGGAAGATGGGCAGCAGCGTCTTGCCGTGTATCAACATCCCGTACTGCGCTCGAGAACCCGCCTGCCAAGCGTGGTGAGTATGGCAACTACCCCTCATGGAGATGCATGACGGAGGCCTGTGTTCAGTAGTGGACGTTTTACGGCTGAAATGATGACTGCGCTAAAAGTTTTATAATAAAACCTCAGACAGCGACCGCAACACAAAGTAAAATAAATAAATAATGCTGGACAGATCACACAGCATCATCTAGCCCCAAGCTAAGCAGAGCTTGTGTCATGGGTACTAGATGACTGATATTGAATACTGAATTATTAAAAAAATAAATGTATTTTGTTTGTTTGTTTTTGTTTGTTTGTTTGAATTTCAAATCATCATCATCATCATCATCATCAGCCTTTATCGACCCACTGCTGGGCATAGGCCTCCCTTTGATTTTGCCATTTTTATTTTTTTTTTCCTCTTTGAATTTCAAATACGATTGTAAAATTGTTTTATGAATAAATGATATGATATGATATACTTAATACATTATACTACATAGATAGATATTTTTATTATACATGGAAAAACACCCAGAACACCCTGAACAAATATCTGCAGATCGTACAGACATTTGTCCCGAGGCGGGAATCGAACCCGCAACCCCTGCGCGTCGCAGGCGGACATTCACCCGCTGCGCCACAGAGCTCGTCAAAAAGTCCCACTATGTACACGAATCGCACGTAGAACACCGTAGAACGGTGGGGTTTCACGGTACAACACACGCACAGGAGTCACTACCTCAACACAACACAAAAACAACGCGAACAACACACTGATCCGACGCGAGCAGATCGTGCGGTCTCAACGAGACGAGTCGGACTCAAGTCGGAGACGGCAGGGAGCTCAGGCGCGGGTGAGCGGGGGACGCGGGAGGAATCGCGGTGCGGAGCGGGGCTCACAAGTGCTGTCTGCCGAGCGAGAGTGGGAACTGTAAAAAGAATCTTCCCTTTAAAGGGATGACCCGATTTGTCTAAAATTTGGTATTTATACATGTATTGAGTACCTGGAGAGTACAAGTAAAAAAAGCCACCTCCTTCTAACTTTGCCACAGACACACATAGGGGTCAAACCTATTTATATATTTCTTTGGACAACCGACAGCTATAATAAACTATATAACTAAGTTATATATAACACACCTCCTTTTATCGGGGGTTAAAAATAGAAGTAAAGGCCGACAAGATATAAAAGTGTACGTTACTAGTATGGTGAGACCCCTGACCGGGCCGCGACGGCCGGTGGCGTATCGTCCAACCCTTAATTTAGTGTGCCCAAATCTGCGCCTGGAAATAAAGGAAATATCTCATTTGTTATATTTTTATTTTATTTGCCGGCAGTAGAATGTTGCCCCTCTTGCCCATGCAGTACGAATCTGCCAAGGCATATCTCCGGAAGATGGGCAGCAGCGTCTCTCCGAATATCAACATCCCGTACTGCGCTCGCCAAGCCGCCTGCCAAGCGTGGTGAGTATGTCCAGAAGTGGACGACAGGTTCAATCAAGATGTATGGTGTCCCTCACGCGGTAGTGCCAACATCACTTGTTGTCTGGATGACGTAGTCAAGACGAACAATGATGGGAATGACTCTGTGGTCGAAATAAGGATACAATTTACGATTAGATAGCAGGTTCTATCAGGAAGTTTATCATGATTCAGTGTCACTCATTCGGGTATGCCAACATCACTTGGAAGAGCTAGTCAAGACGGATAATGATGGGAACGATCATGGGATGACTCGGGCTATCAGGGTATCAGGGAGGTTATCAAGATTCAGTGTCACTCATGTCACTCACTCGGGTATAGGTACCAACATTAGTCAACACTAACAACTGCCATTCCAAGAACTTATGACTAACTTACTTCATGAAAGATGCAGATGGCCTAACGCGTAATCGTGTAATGACTCTTTGGTCAAAATCGGTCAGGGAAAACAGATTATCTATCAACATCGAGGTGTAACAGATTGTCTGTTGAGTCAATAAGAGCAATATTTACTCACACAGTATAGGTAACTCCAAACATCTGACATGTGAAGAATTTTACAGTGAAGTTTCTACTAAAAATATTTTTCGAAAGCTGCTAGTGGACAAGAATAGACTGTAATACAAGTTTATAGACGTAGTTTTAATCTACAAAGTTTTATTTTCGGGCAAAGACCGGTTTTATTTCATAAAAATCAGGATTTTTTAACTCTTGGAACCGGCTTTTCTATTTAAAGCCCTGGTAGCCGTGATGTGAGACTCACTCTGTGCCATCGTCACTAGGGCCTTGCGCGGGCGGGATCAGCTGCGGCGTTACGAGGGCGCTGAGCTTCACCGGGGAAGGGAATAAAGCAGCACATCCTGTGAAGATAAAGAGACATCAATGAACCGCCCAAGTGCAAACCTTGCACAGTTACGATAGTACGAGTGCGTACACCATTGATTATAAGATATTTTGTCTACCCATCCTCTCAGCTTAGACAGCTATTAGTAAGAGGAAATAACAGGTCAATACGTCTGAGGCTGACGAAGCGCCCCGTACAGCATGATTACTAGTTGCTGGCGCTGTATATGCCATCTATCATGATGCAAAGGCTTTACTTTTTTACCTATTGACTACAAAATGGAAGTAATCTTCAACTAATTTAAGCTTGCTTTAGTGAAGCGAACAGATTCATTCATGTGCCTTATTTGCTGTTAACGTAAGAATAAATATGTTATTTCATTGTAAATGGGCGTGTCTATGTTTTGTAATTGCAAACTAAGGAAATAAATGAATGAATTTCTGAATTTCATTTTTAATTGTTTACAGAACTGATAACTATATTGGCATTGATGGGAGTGGTCCACAATGAACAATTTAAATGAAACATGATCAACAAGAAAATGACGTTAATGTTACTTTGTTTTATTTTCGCAGAAGTATGTATAAATATATAATGTAACTGATATATCTCGCATGCGACAAAATTGTAATGCGAACAACCATAGTTTGTACGCACGCTTGTGAGCACTACGTTCCCCTTGTGCGGTTGTAATGAGCAAATGTACTCGTATGATAAAAGGTTGTTCGAAAACTCTCGACATCAGTCAGTAACCCTGATCCCGGAAATAATGACACGGTCAATAAGGTAATTCGTCATTATTTCAGACGTAAAACGTCCACTACTGAACACAGGCCTCCCTCATAATCTCCATGACGGGCGGCAGCCGGTTGGTGAGCGCAGTTCGGCATGTTTGTACACGGAAAGATGCTGCGGCCCATCTTCCGCAAGTATCCCTTAGCAGGCTCTTACTGCATCCATGGACATGAGAGGAAGGGTATTCTACTGCCGGCACCCAACGGCATCTATATGACGAGTGCGATCCCGTTTTGGGTATTTTCAGCAGCAATAAAGGTATAGAGTTATCATATTTTATTGTCACCAGAACTAAGACTTAGGTAAGCGCAATTTCAGCTCAATCGGATTTCAAATTTAACATGGTAATAAAACTTTATTATGATAACAGACATAGAACATCTGAAACTAAGTAAAAGTTAGTTTCTGTAATCTGTGGTAAAAGCTCGTAAAAACGCGTAGTTACAATATGGATAAATCGATTAAGGGCCGATTTTACAAGCTTTTATTTAGCTTGCCTTATATGTTTGTATGTATGTATGTAACTATGTTTGTTCGCGGAATCTTGCAACTCAATTTTGAAGCAGATATCTTCAACCAATTGAGCTGTTTTGTATACTGTTTACTTTGGATGACAATGCATGGTCAGCTATGTGACGTCACTCTGAATCCAACATTGCGGAACACCCAAGATGGCGGACTACATAATTTTAATGTACCCCTATAATTATGGTTATCAAATTAAAAGGCTTGCTGAGAATATCTCAAAAAATGAAATGACGTCACTCTGAATCCAACATGGTGGAACACCCAGTACTGGACTGGACTGTACTGTATTGTCATGTACTGTCCTGGCGAACTACTGATTTTTTTAATGTACTCCTATAATATGGGTATCAAATAAAAGAGCTTGCTGAGAATAACTTAAAAAATTAAATGGCTTCACTCTGAATCCAACATGGCGGAACACCCAAAATGGCTGACAAGTTTTTTTGACTCCTACAATATGGGTATCAAATGAAAGGGCTTGCTGAGAATAATTCGAAAATAAAATGACGATACTCTGAATCCAACATGGCGGAACATCCAAGATGGCGGACTAGTTATTCTTAATGCACTCCTATAAAATGGGTATCAAATGAAAGGCCTTGCTGAGAGTTACTCGAAAAATTAAATGATATAACTCGAAATCCAACATGGCGGTATACCCACGATAGCGGACTAGTTATTCTTAATGCACTCTTACAATATGGGTATCAAATGAAAGGACTTGCTGAGAGTTACTTGAAATTTATATGACATCACTCTTAATCCAACATGGCGGTCATGAGATAAACAGACAAGAAACCAACTGTCCAGTGATAACTAAAAAGCAAAAAACAAATTATAAAAGTAAAAAAACTTTTTAACAAACAAGCTTTTATTTAAACGTACCCACTAAAAATAATAAACATTTTCCATCAAAGTTTAATGTCAACTTAAAACGTCTTTACACAATATATGTAATAAAAAAGCTTGTCGCTAGATTTAAGCAGGTACTCGTATTTCATCATCATTTCAGCCATAAAACGTCCACTGATGACAACAGGCCTCCCTCATGGATCTCCATGAGGGGTAGTTGCCATACTCACCACGCTTGGCCGGCGGGTTGGTGAGCGCAGTATAGGATGTTGATACACGGATAGACGCTGCTGCCCATCTTCTGGAGTATCCCTTAGCAGGCTCTTACTGCATCCATGGGCATAAGAGGAGGGGTATCATTCTACTACCGGCACCCTACGGCGTATTTACTTTGTTTGAAAAAAAAACAATTAGATCCAGTTACAGGTATACAGGTTAATCTCGCGACAAGCTTTTTTATAACATATAATTGTCTAAAGACGTTTTGACATTAAACTTTAATGGAAAATGTTTATTTTATTATTTTTAGTGGGTACATTTAAATAAAAGCTTGTTTTTTTACTATTAATTTATTTCAATCCTTGGATATCCTTATCCAACGAATAAAGAGTGAGACAACAATACGGTTTAGATTAATGTTAGAGAGGAATAGACAATATCTGACTTTTCAGTTTATCTGAGGATTAAAAAATCGGCGCTTAGAAAAGAATTGATTATTTACCTTCTTGAAAATCAGCCTTCGTAAGAGGGCCAGCCTTATTTGGCCCAGCTTTATTATGACGATCAGCATCATTGTGTGGCTCTGCATTATTACGGGGCCCAGCATCATTGAGAGGCCCAGCATCATTGCGAGGCCCAGCATCATTGCTAGGCCCAGCCGAGGTTGGCTCAGCCTTTTTTTGAGACCCTTTTTTTGTTTTTTTATTGTAAGCACCAGCAGCGGTTGGCCCAGCCTCAGTGGGAGGCCTCGCCTCTATTTGCTCAGCTTTGGGTGGTTTTGGCGCAGTCACGGATTTGGATGAGCATCGCCGCTTGAGCTTTTCTGTAAAAATAAGGAATTAGTTCCTTCAGGCACCGCGAAGAAACTTTAGACAAATTGACCTATCTGATGGCCGACCGAGCTGAGAGGATGGTGCTATCCATATGGTGATTTGACAAAGTTCCAGGCACTGCAGCGTTCTAAACAGATGCTGACTATTTAAATTTTATTTAAATTAATGGAGTTGTCGTATATGACAAGAGTTCCTAAGCTAACATGATGACATATCGATTGACTCTTGAATCCAGTGAACACATACTAAACACACACTTCCAATTATACGAGTACCAGAGAGACGAATGAGGTATTCACGAGGTCCAGGTTCCAAAACCATAGCATGAGATCTGAAATACCTACATTCATTAGACCTACACTTCTTATATTGAATGTGCACTAAAAACTAATTCAGTTAGCCATGGTCCGAAAAGCTACCGAGATAGGAATGCCGTTCTCGGAAATCGACTGTGATTGGCTCGAATCTCGTTCAAATTAGTAACTTTACCCTGAAAAGGCCGTGACAAAAATACAGCGACCATCCTCGTGCCGCATAAACACTTTGGCCGAGTGAAGGCCGACGTGTGGATAGCGTATTAAAGTCTCGCCTTGCCATGGCTTGCTAGTGCTTGCGAAGCTGGTCGAGCGCCTCGCCGGCGCTGTTTTACAAGCTTTTATTTAGGTTGCCTTATATGTTTGTATGTATGTATGTAACTATGTTTGTTCGCGGAATCTTGCAACTCAATTTTGAAGCAGATATCTTCAACCAATTGAGCTGTTTTGTATACTGTTTACTTTGGATGACAATGCATGGTCAGCTATGTGACGTCACTCTGAATCCAACATTGCGGAACACCCAAGATGGCGGACTACATAATTTTAATGTACCCCTATAATTATGGTTATCAGATTAAAAGGCTTGCTGAGAATATCTCAAAAAATGAAATGACGTCACTCTGAATCCAACATGGTGGAACACCCAGTACTGGACTGGACTGTACTGTATTGTCATGTACTGTCGTGGCGAACTACTGATTTTTTTAATGTACTCCTATAATATGGGTATCAAATAAAAGAGCTTGCTGAGAATAACTTAAAAAATTAAATGGCTTCACTCTGAATCCAACATGGCGGAACACCCAAAATGGCTGACAAGTTTTTTTGACTCCTACAATATGGGTATCAAATGAAAGGGCTTGCTGAGAATAATTCGAAAATAAAATGACGATACTCTGAATCCAACATGGCGGAACATCCAAGATGGCGGACTAGTTATTCTTAATGCACTCCTATAAAATGGGTATCAAATGAAAGGCCTTGCTGAGAGTTACTCGAAAAATTAAATGATATAACTCGAAATCCAACATGGCGGTATACCCACGATAGCGGACTAGTTATTCTTAATGCACTCTTACAATATGGGTATCAAATGAAAGGACTTGCTGAGAGTTACTTGAAATTTATATGACATCACTCTTAATCCAACATGGCGGTCATGAGATAAACAGACAAGAAACCAACTGTCCAGTGATAACTAAAAAGCAAAAAACAAATTATAAAAGTAAAAAAAAACTTTTTAACAAACAAGCTTTTATTTAAACGTACCCACTAAAAATAATAAACATTTTCCATCAAAGTTTAATGTCAACTTAAAACGTCTTTACACAATATATGTAATAAAAAAGCTTGTCGCTAGATTTAAGCAGGTACTCGTATTTCATCATCATTTCAGCCATAAAACGTCCACTGATGACAACAGGCCTCCCTCATGGAGATCCATGCCAGGTAGTTGCCATACTCACCACGCTTGGCCGGCGGGTTGGTGAGCGCAGTATGGGATGTTGATACACGGATAGACGCTGCTGCCCATCTTCCGGAGTATCCCTTAGCAGGCTCTTACTGCATCCATGGGCATGAGAGGAGGGGTATCATTCTACTACCGGCACCCTACGGCGTATTTACATTGTTTGAAAAAAAAAACAATTAGATCCAGTTACAGGTATACAGGTTAATCTCGCGACAAGCTTTTTAATAACATATATTGTCTAAAGACGTTTTGACATTAAACTTTAATGGAAAATGTTTATTTTATTATTTTTAGTGGGTACATTTAAATAAAAGCTTGTTTTTTTACTATTAATTTATTTCAATCCTTGGATATCCTTATCCAACGAATAAAGAGTGAGACAACAATACGGTTTAGATTAATGTTAGAGAGGAATAGACAATATCTGACTTTTCAGTTTATCTGAGGATTAAAAAATCGGCGCATAGAAAAGAATTGATTATTTACCTTCTTGAAAATCAGCCTTCGTAAGAGGGCCAGCCTTATTTGGCCCAGCTTTATTATGACGATCAGCATCATTGTGTGGCTCTGCATTATTACGGGGCCCAGCATCATTGCGAGGCCCAGCATCATTGCGAGGCCCAGCATCATTGCTAGGCCCAGCCGAGGTTGGCTCAGCCTTTTTTTGAGGCCCTTTTTTTGTTTTTTTATTGTAAGCACCAGCAGCGGTTGGCCCAGCCTCAGTGGGAGGCCTCGCCTCTATTTGCTCAGCTTTGGGTGGTTTTGGCGCAGTCACGGATTTGGATGAGCATCGCCGCTTGAGCTTTTCTGTAAAAATAAGGAATTAGTTCCTTCAGGCACCGCGAAGAAACTTTAGACAAATTGACCTATCTGATGGCCGACCGAGCTGAGAGGATGGTGCTATCCATATGGTGGTTTGACAAAGTTCCAGGCACTGCAGCGTTCTAAACAGATGCTGACTATTTAAATTTTATTTAAATTAATGGAGTTGTCGTATATGACAAGAGTTCCTAAGCTAACATGATGACATATCGATTGACTCTTGAATCCAGTGAACACATACTAAACACACACTTCCAATTATACGAGTACCAGAGAGACGAATGAGGTATTCACGAGGTCCAGGTTCCGAAACCATAGCATGAGATCTGAAATACCTACATTCATTAGACCTACACTTCTTATATTGAATGTGCACTAAAAACTAATTCAGTTAGCCATGGTCCGAAAAGCTACCGAGATAGGAATGCCGTTCTCGGAAATCGACTGTGATTGGCTCGAATCTCGTTCAAATTAGTAACTTTACCCTGAAAAGGCCGTGACAAAAATACAGCGACCATCCTCGTGCCGCATAAACACTTTGGCCGAGTGAAGGCCGACGTGTGGATAGCGTATTAAAGTCTCGCCTTGCCATGGCTTGCTAGTGCTTGCGAAGCTGGTCGAGCGCCTCGCCGGCGCTGTTTTACAAGCTTTTATTTAGGTTGCCTTATATGTTTGTATGTATGTATGTAACTATGTTTGTTCGCGGAATCTTGCAACTCAATTTTGAAGCAGATATCTTCAACCAATTGAGCTGTTTTGTATACTGTTTACTTTGGATGACAATGCATGGTCAGCTATGTGACGTCACTTTGAATCCAACATTGCGGAACACCCAAGATGGCGGACTACATAATTTTAATGTACCCCTATAATTATGGTTATCAGATTAAAAGGCTTGCTGAGAATATCTCAAAAAATGAAATGACGTCACTCTGAATCCAACATGGTGGAACACCCAGTACTGGACTGGACTGTACTGTATTGTCATGTACTGTCGTGGCGAACTACTGATTTTTTTAATGTACTCCTATAATATGGGTATCAAATAAAAGAGCTTGCTGAGAATAACTTAAAAAATTAAATGGCTTCACTCTGAATCCAACATGGCGGAACACCCAAAATGGCTGACAAGTTTTTTTGACTCCTACAATATGGGTATCAAATGAAAGGGCTTGCTGAGAATAATTCGAAAATAAAATGACGATACTCTGAATCCAACATGGCGGAACATCCAAGATGGCGGACTAGTTATTCTTAATGCACTCCTATAAAATGGGTATCAAATGAAAGGCCTTGCTGAGAGTTACTCGAAAAATTAAATGATATAACTCGAAATCCAACATGGCGGTATACCCACGATAGCGGACTAGTTATTCTTAATGCACTCTTACAATATGGGTATCAAATGAAAGGACTTGCTGAGAGTTACTTGAAATTTATATGACATCACTCTTAATCCAACATGGCGGTCATGAGATAAACAGACAAGAAACCAACTGTCCAGTGATAACTAAAAAGCAAAAAACAAATTATAAAAGTAAAAAAACTTTTTAACAAACAAGCTTTTATTTAAACGTACCCACTAAAAATAATAAACATTTTCCATCAAAGTTTAATGTCAACTTAAAACGTCTTTACACAATATATGTAATAAAAAAGCTTGTCGCTAGATTTAAGCAGGTACTCGTATTTCATCATCATTTCAGCCATAAAACGTCCACTGATGACAACAGGCCTCCCTCATGGATCTCCATGAGGGGTAGTTGCCATACTCACCACGCTTGGCCGGCGGGTTGGTGAGCGCAGTATGGGATGTTGATACACGGATAGACGCTGCTGCCCATCTTCCGGAGTATCCCTTAGCAGGCTCTTACTGCATCCATGGGCATGAGAGGAGGGGTATCATTCTACTACCGGCACCCTACGGCGTATTTACATTGTTTGAAAAAAAAACAATTAGATCCAGTTACAGGTATACAGGTTAATCTCGCGACAAGCTTTTTAATAACATATATTGTCTAAAGACGTTTTGACATTATACTTTAATGGAAAATGTTTATTTTATTATTTTTAGTGGGTACATTTAAATAAAAGCTTGTTTTTTTACTATTAATTTATTTCAATCCTTGGATATCCTTATCCAACGAATAAAGAGTGAGACAACAATACGGTTTAGATTAATGTTAGAGAGGAATAGACAATATCTGACTTTTCAGTTTATCTGAGGATTAAAAAATCGGCGCATAGAAAAGAATTGATTATTTACCTTCTTGAAAATCAGCCTTCGTAAGAGGGCCAGCCTTATTTGGCCCAGCTTTATTATGACGATCAGCATCATTGTGTGGCTCTGCATTATTACGGGGCCCAGCATCATTGCGAGGCCCAGCATCATTGCGAGGCCCATCATCATTGCTAGGCCCAGCCGAGGTTGGCTCAGCCTTTTTTTGAGGCCCTTTTTTTGTTTTTTTATTGTAAGCACCAGCAGCGGTTGGCCCAGCCTCAGTGGGAGGCCTCGCCTCTATTTGCTCAGCTTTGGGTGGTTTTGGCGCAGTCACGGATTTGGATGAGCATCGCCGCTTGAGCTTTTCTGTAAAAATAAGGAATTAGTTCCTTCAGGCACCGCGAAGAAACTTTAGACAAATTGACCTATCTGATGGCCGACCGAGCTGAGAGGATGGTGCTATCCATATGGTGGTTTGACAAAGTTCCAGGCACTGCAGCGTTCTAAACAGATGCTGACTATTTAAATTTTATTTAAATTAATGGAGTTGTCGTATATGACAAGAGTTCCTAAGCTAACATGATGACATATCGATTGACTCTTGAATCCAGTGAACACATACTAAACACACACTTCCAATTATACGAGTACCAGAGAGACGAATGAGGTATTCACGAGGTCCAGGTTCCAAAACCATAGCATGAGATCTGAAATACCTACATTCATTAGACCTACACTTCTTATATTGAATGTGCACTAAAAACTAATTCAGTTAGCCATGGTCCGAAAAGCTACCGAGATAGGAATGCCGTTCTCGGAAATCGACTGTGATTGGCTCGAATCTCGTTCAAATTAGTAACTTTACCCTGAAAAGGCCGTGACAAAAATACAGCGACCATCCTCGTGCCGCATAAACACTTTGGCCGAGTGAAGGCCGACGTGTGGATAGCGTATTAAAGTCTCGCCTTGCCATGGCTTGCTAGTGCTTGCGAAGCTGGTCGAGCGCCGGCGAGCGCCATAATGGATACTTATATTAGTTTGTCGAACAAGGCATTTGCCTTAAAACGATTTGTAGTTGTCTTACCTGGCCGCAGCTCAGCGCTTTGGTGACTGAAGGGCCCGGGCTCCACGGTGGTGCAACGACGCGTCGTCGGAGGTTCGGCGGCAGAGCGGCGTCGCACCCGCAATGGCTCGGCAGCGGAGCAGGGCTGCGCCGGTGGTGGCTCGACGAGTTGCAGCGGCAGCTCGGCTACGGAGCGGTGTCGCGTCGGCGTTGGTTGAGCGGCGCAGCGACGTCGCGTCGGCGGAAGCTCGGCAGCCAAATAGCGTCGCGCCGGCGGTGGCACGTACGGCTGCAGGTAAAACCGCGGGACGCGGACGCGGGGGCGGTGTTCGCTTTCATCTGCTGGTGTTCGTAACAACATGCACGTTGTAGGTTATTAGTATTACTCAAATCTATAATATGATCTATGAATAGAATGTCCATGTTGTGCCTACCCCTGTAATGGTTAAATTAGATAGTTCCAACTTCGAGAAAGAGGTCAATCACCGTATCCAACTCGGATCAGCGTTTAGCAAACTTGGCAACGTCTTTTCGTCCAAAATACCTCAGTGCCATAGACAAGTCTTCAATTAGTTTGTGTTACCAGTTACATAATGGAACCGAGACGTGGTTCTTCACTGGCTGGTCTAATCAATAAGTTAAGAGTCGCTCAACGAGCTATGGAAATGGCTAGGCATATATTGGGTTTCTCTACGCGATCGAATCAGAAATGAGGAGATACGTAGAAGAACTCGTGTCACCGACATAGCCAAACGGATAAGCACGTTGAAGTGGCAATGGGGAGACTATGTAGCTCGCAGAACAGATGGCAGATGGGGTCAAAAAGTTCTCAAGTGGACGCCACGGACTGGCAAGCGCAATGAAAGACATCCACCAACAAGTGGGCAGACGACTTGGTGTAGATCGCAGGTTGACGGTGGATGTAGGCCGTATCCAACCGCAAGCAATACACGGAATACTTATCTCTAAAAGGCTCTCATTCGATAAATATCTATATAGATATCGTTTGTCAATCGGGGTCAGAATGTCTTGTCATCTTTCATCATAGGTACCTGCATTAGAAACTACGCGACGACCAGTCCATGTTTGTCCTGGTATATATTGATATGAAAAAATTGTATGGCAACAGGAAGTAGCGCGATTTTAGTCGACTCGGCGAAATTCAAGTCCGTAGAAATAAACGAACAGTTATGTGATAACACGAAGACAAAACCTGCTATTGCAAAACGCACCTAATGATAACTACTTTGAAGTTGAAAAGAGTTTACAAGTAGTGTGTTCGTATAACCGTTGAACCGGAGCTCGTACTTTTATGTTCACATTAAAATCTTGCTACTTTTTCCTCTCCTGGCACTTATCGTCAACTCGGCGACGGTACGTGGTTAGTTAAATTGATGACTAAATCATGCAACAAGAATATAGCCTGATATAATAGTGGTGTCGATTCTATTTTACACTTCCTAAAACTAATTATAATTAGAGATATGACCTTTCTAAATTTACAGCTTTCAGCGTAAAATTGCAAAATGGATGTAAATGTTTTAATTTTAGAACGGCGCTAACCGAGTAGCTATTGTCTATTGAGTGTTGAGTATAGCTAGTTATTTTTGTTTTTAAAAGTGTAAACCCACACTAAGGTACTTAATCAAGATTTTCATCATCATCATCATCATTTCAGCAGTAGGACGCCCATAGGATAGGCCTCCCTCGTGGATTTTCAGGTATTTCGGTTGGAAGCGGCCTGCATCCGCCATCGACCTGCGGTCTTCACCAAGTCATCTGCCCATCTTGTAGGTAGACGTCCTACGCTGCGCTTACCTGACCGTGGCCTCCACTCGAGAACCTTTCGGCCCCACCGGCCATCTGTTCTTCGAGCTACATGGCTATGTCGTTTGGCTATGTGGGTGACCCGAGTTCTTCTACGTATCTCCTCATTTCTTCTTCGATCGCGTACCTACAGAAACCCCGAGCATAGCCATCTCCATTGCTCGTTGAGCGACTCCTAACTTATTGATTAGACCAGCCAGTGAGTCACCGCTGGCCTAAGGCCAGCAGTGAAGGATATAAGTATAGATATACATAGATGAGTATAGATTTTATATTATTGCGATTTACTATTGATATTATTATTGTGTTTTAATGTTCTTCTTTTTATATAATTCGTCCTTAGTGTTTTAATTGTAATAATCATTGTTTGTTTTGTTTTTTATCTAGCTTAGTAAGTTGTATTTCATCATAAGTTGTATCATACCGCACAGTACCTAGTTTAAACTGGCGTCACTGAAAACCAGCGCCATGGTAGGGTCCTTATAATTATTATAGGTTCTCTATTATGGCCTATGCTGAGTGACGACCAAATTTTGTTGTCAATAATTTATCATCTGTTTCATGTAACATAATGTATATCTTTTATAAGTGACACAAATAAACTTTTTCTTATCTTATCTTATCTTATCTAGATTGAGGCTTACCACCTAAGGCGTGCTGCGGCTTCACATACATGCTACTCCTCTCCTCTCTGAAAACAATATAAGGCCTTTTACATTTATTATAGATGATTAATACAGCTTTTTCACTTTCAAAATTAACGTGAGATATACTATTCATTTTGTAAAAACGTAGGTATTATTATTGTATTGTAACGTCGAAGATTATTCCGACAAGTTTCGATTTTTCAAGAAAATCATCATCATGGGATTGAATGCACGTCCGCGCGTGGGGCCGGACTAACTTCGTTGGGGGCAACGAAGTACCTACATGCATTTCCAGCAACTAGATTTTATTTTACAAATTTGGGATCCAACAACTTCGAGATGTGTTCCTAGGTCTAGTTAGGCAGTACCTACCTAGGAACTCGTTTGGTACATATAGCAACCAAGTACCTAATAAAGAGTTTATCTATCTATCTATCTATCTATCTAATTGCATAATTAGGATCTCGTAAGTTTTTTACTCGTCTGTAGATACAAGGAACTTATCTTGAAGTTGATAATTACTTGGTTCTTTAATTGGAAACATAAACGCTTCTCCTAACTATTTTTTATTTTTTTATTTTTCTCATGAAGGTAGGTACTAAAGATTATTTATCATTTGGTATCAAGGTGTAGAGATCGCTCTTTAGCGATAAGGCCGCCAATTGTCACTTTGTTTTTAAGTGTTTCTTGTTATTATGTTTAGTTTTAAGGTGTGCAATAAAGTATTTTCTATCTATCTATCTATCTATCTGTACGGGACGCTGCGCGATGTGTGTGATATGATATCGTGCGTAGGTTGTTTGAGTTAGGTAGGTACCTACTTTAGATTGTTATTGAGTCCAGTCAAGCCCAAAGCACAGTATTATCCAAAGCGAGGTCAACACAGCACAGTTCAGTCATTAACTTTTTGCACACGACACAAAATTATTACAGCACAAAAGTACGTTCGCAGCAAAGTTTGGAAACACTTACGCGGGTTGCATTTCGTTTTCAGAAACAGTACGTTTGGCGGCTTCGCGGCAGAACACTAAATCCACAGAACGTATCCCACGGAAAGAAGTAGCGATGGGCTTTCTTAGAACGAACTGGTCTAATCATCACCCAGTCGACGAATGTGAACGTTTCAACGGTTTACGTACGGTTACGACAAACTGTCAATTTCGTAGACTGCGTAAACGAAGGTAGATCGTTCATTCAGACAAATTTCAACTCTAATGATAGGGTGTGTGTGACTTTTAAATGCCAGGCTAGAATGAAAAAGAAAGAGAGAGAGAACGTTAATTGTGCTGAAAGATTTTGTGTTGCGTGCAATTCGCAATGACTAACTTGGCGGGATTAACAGGTTTTTACGTGTCCACGATTTGAACTGGTTATTTGACTAGTCCTTGTACGGTTTCGTTTACGTTCACATACGCACGTAAACGACCGGTTAATATCTAATAAGACCCCATAGAATAAAAATACCAACAGTGTAGCACACTAGCGCCACAACTTACTTATTCCCAAGTAAACTTTCAAGATACGGCGTTTGGCGGGAGGTTCAAAAGTGAAATTAAATTGAGTGCTCAATTATAAATTGTGCATCTAATCGATATTTTATAAGGTGCATCCACCTTACAAAGTATTAATTGGATGCATATTTTAATTCAAAATACAAATAAAATGGGAAAGTTTTTTGGTAACGTACTACGATTTCGGTAATTAGGAAGTGAAAATTCAAGGTAAAGAGGTTGTAGGTCTTTTAATTTACTAGGTAAATTCAGTTATGGAGGTATTCATATTATTACATTACATGTATTATATAATTTAACTAGCGGACCCGGCAGACGTCGTCCTGCCCGCTGTTAAGTAGACATGCTGACAGCAGCGCCATCTACCGGGTTCAATTGTGTCGGTCCAACTGTTTAGGAGGAGTTAGACCTACGCCGCACGGCTGTAATTATTTTGTCGCGCGAGTCTTAATTACACTAAGACACGAATTATATTTTTTTATTATCTAGATGCTAAATGAAGGACGCTTTATCAAGAGAACCTCGATATTTTTTTAGTATGCCAAGAATACCTGGCAGAATCGACGAGCTCTGTGGCGCAGCGAGCGAAGGTCCGCCTGCGACGCAAGGGGTTGCGGGTTCGATTCCCGCCTCGGGACAAATGTCTGTACGATCTGCAGATATTTGTTCAGGGTGTTCTGGGTGTTTTTCTATATATAATAAAAATATCTATCTATGTAGTATAATGTAATAAGTATATCAGTCATCTAGTACCCATAACACAAGCTCTGCTTAGCTTGGGGCTAGATGATGCTGTGTGATTTGTCCAGCATTATTTATTTTTATTTATTTTTTATTATTATTTATAATCAATATACCTTGGATCGGTTGTGATAAAAATTGTAGGTAAGCAATGATGTAGACATCCATTTTTGCATGGCATCGTTTCATTCATATGTGTTCTATTTCCTATCTTTGTTCATCGCGTACAAGAAAATGAAACAAAAATTGAGGGAGGGGGTGGGGTTTGCAACACTAGTACATACAGAACTTTCACTCTCTACTGCACCTAGATAAAGTAAGTCTTCAAGGAGCTTATGCAGGCCTGGTACGCTGTGTGCAGTCAGCGCCTTTATACTGCATATTAAGATGCAAGTGCATTGCTGTGCAAAACCGCACAGAACCTGCTTAGAATATAACGGGACGAATAGTGATTTAAATAAAAACTTTAAAAAAAAACCTCCGAAAAGACTGAAAAGCAAAAGATTATAACCTTAATATTATAACTAAGCCCTTAAAGTAATAAAAGTATACCTCAGTAATTGTCAGTCGCCAAACAAGCAAGTAACGGCTGTGGCCATGGGGTGCCGGCAGTAGAATGTTACCCCTCCTCTTATGCCCGTAGATGCAGTAAGAGCCTGCTAAGGGATACCTCGGGAAAAAGGGCAGCAGCGTGTGGGGTTCGTTGAATAGGTATTTTAAAATCATTTAGGGGTTGCGAAGACAATTTAGGGTTCCGTTTACGAAATATTAAGGTTTTAAACTTTTTTTCAAGTGTACGACACGCACCGATTGTTTGGATTTCCTCAATAATTCTTAAGACAACGAAAATTGTATGAAATTTTCGATAGAAAGTATTTTGATTCCGCGTTTTATAAAAAACAACAAGAAGTAACAGATCTAATAGTAATTATAATTTTATTAAATTATTTATGAAATTGGCTGATGGCGCGTTGGTTGGGTCGAAGACATTCGTGAAATCGCGGGAAATTTATGGCTAAGGAATATTTTCTGTGTCTTGTAATTATAAACTATGGAAGAGCAGTTTTAGGGCTCCGGACCAAAATGTTAAAAAAGAACCAAATATAACCGTGTTTGATATCAAATGAAAGGAAATGATGAGTATGCAAAACTGAATTTAGAAACCGGTAAATTTAAATGGGAGTAGCTCATACTGATTTGAACAAATCTACCGTCTGTTACGTTCTGCCCTCCTGGTACTGATCCGTGTATGTTGTCTTGCGTGTTGTTGCTATGATCAGATCAGATATTATTCAGATCAGTTAGATCAGCAAGAGAGAGGTTATAAAAAATATAAATAAACTACATAGTAGTATATATAAATTATAATAGTTGTTCCATAAATAGTTCATCATCATCACAATTTCAGCCATAAAACGTCCACTAACTGAACACAGGCCTCCCTCATGGAACTCCATGAGGGGTAGTTGCCATACTCACCACGCTTGGCAGGCGGGTTGGCGAGCGCAGTACGGGATATTGCTTACACAGAAAGACGCTGCTGCCCATCTTCCGGGGGTATCGATGAGCAGGCTCTTACTGCATCCACGGGCATGAGAGGATGGGTAACATTTTACTGCCGGCACCCCACGGCATATATAGTTGCTCCAATGAAATAGTACCGTGCAACCAGGGTGGACGCTGGTTACAAAAGTTCTAAGGATCAGTGGTCATATTATGCAAGCCTGGGAGTCGAATAGCGAGAATAAGTAGTGTCTTTCAACGTATCAAATTTCAATGAAATGATGAAACATGCAATCATCTTCTTTGCATTTGAATTGATGGAACTATAATTACCTCGGAATACAGTGCTCCACACAGATATCACTATAAAGAACCCATTTCGAGCTAACCGTCTACACCCATATATTTATTACAAGAACTACTTATAAAAAATGCATAAGACTAAATGGGTAATAGATTAATTTCCTTAAAAGCGGTTATATCACAGAATAAGTATGTGGTTATATCTAGACAAAATATACATTTATTTCTAAAATAATCTCAACAAAAAACGTTAGTATGCCATTTGAAGAAGGGATCCATTTGTACCAACGAGAGTTAAACTGGTTAAACTCCTGAATTCAGTAGAAACGTAGCTACGTTTCCGAATTGACTGTAAAATATCCATCATTTTTTAATTTGTAAATAAAGCCCAGGAAATTTAAAGTCAACCCACGCGATATATTTTTTACGCTTATAAAAAAATTGAGCCGTTACGGGACGCCTGGTAGATGTAAAACATTTTCAACACAGTTGTGATAGTCGCCCCAGTCACCACAGTCAAAAGATGGACAGTCGCCCTAGTACCACTCGCACACCTCCAAGCGTCACGCGTCACCTCTCGTCCGATCGGAATTGTTAAAATCAGAAGGTGCCAACTCGCGGAATCCCGCGAGTTTCAGATCCGCGAGATGACGAATAAGTCGTTTTACCCCGAGAAAAAGATGCTTAAGATGTTTTATATCAAAAAGATTTTACTTTTCATCTACTGAACTGATGGGAGGGATACGTTCTCTGGTCGGATCTTCTTGATGGCCAGCAGCAGCGTGATCTGATCTGAACCAATCAACCAACCCCGTCTGGCGGCAATTACACAGTTTCCATCCATAGCATAGAACAAAGTCTGGTTGGAAATACCAGGAAAGCATAAGTACTATGGAGGTCTCCAGAAGTGGAAAATATTGTATCGACGGCGACGCGTTAGTCGAAGGCCGCCTGAACCGTGCCTGAACTACCATGTTAGGTACTATCAGTATCTGTACTATGTTAAACACATAATACAGATACCGATAGTACTTATTGGATCAGGAATAAGAGTCATTTTTAAGTGATTTTAACTATATTGAGGAGTGCACTTCTATTATATTCCATCTCTGTTGTTCCTCAGCTGTACTTCTTGCACATATGAAATGCACACAGGAAGAAAGTTATTTATGCACATGCACACATATTCTATCAAATCAAGACTTCATGCAGTTTTAAAAAATCTCATTTCAATGAAATCTTAAATGTTGCCGAAAATACACAAATTCGGTTGATTATTCCCTTGATTTATATTTCCATAGGGGATCGATCATAATCATAAGAACTGGGTTTAAGCCAGCAAACATTATTATGTGAAATAAACATGGATCAATCACGCGCCACGTGCTCGTTGTAGCACGTGGCATACTACGTTCGCGTACTCACAGAAAAGAGAAGAGATTTATTCATCATCATCATTTCAGCCGTAAACCGTCCACTACTGAACACAGACCTCCCACATGGATCTCCGTGAGGGGTAGTTGCCATACTGACCACGCTTGGCTGGCGGGTTGGCGAGCGTATTACGGGATGTTGATACACAGAGAGACGCTGCTGCCCATCTCCCGGAGGTATCTCTTAGCAGGCTCTTACTGCATCCACGGGCATGAGAGGAGGAGTAACATTCTACTGCCGGTACCCCACGGCAGAGATTTATTCATTTATTAATATTTCACTGGCTGTCCCGGTGCCCACTTCGTTGGGCGGTAAGCATTTTTACTTGTGATGAAATTATGAGTGTGGTTAGGTTAGTACTGAGTGCTACGATTTATTTCCTGACTGCCAGAAGGAGGATTAAGAAAAGAAGGAGGATCAAATAAAAAGCCTTTGTGTTAATCCTGGTCAACATCAATACGTGTGCAAAGTTTCATCTCAATCCGTAGCCTAGTTTTTGCTTGAAGAGGTAACAAACCTCCATCTAAACAAACATTCGCCTTTAAAATATCAGTGGGATTTATTTTCTTTAGTTTTTTAGGGTTCCGGACCAAAATGGTAAAAAATGAACCCTTATAGAATCACTCTGTCTGTCTGTGTGTCTGTCTGTCTGTCACAAATGGATATCTCGAGAACTACTGATGCTATTGACTTGAAATTTGAAATAGTAAAAGACAACACTTTTTTACTAATATAGCATATATGAATATGTTAAAAAATATTCTTATTTTGATTGCAGGGGGGCGGATAGGGGATCTCAAAATTTTTAAGTGAAGATACTAGGCCGTGTGGGGTATCATATGAAAGGTATTCATTTGCACATTAATAAACAGTTTTTATTTATTCTTTAACCCGAACCGTTTTGAGTTATTTACAAAAATGTTGAAAAACGACCGTTCCCCCCCCCCCCCCCCCCCTTATCTCCGAAGATTGCAGTGAAAAACCCGTGATACTTTTAAAGCTAATAGAAGTGTATGTAAACTTTATAGAAAAATTATAGCGAACTCTCTAATTTGCATAGTTTCTTAGACAAGGGGGGTGGAAGGGAGGTTTTCAAAAATTTTGGAAAGTTACTAGGTGATGTGGGGTATCAAATAAAAGGTATTCATTTGCACATTAATAAACAGTTTTTAGTTTTCCTTAAAACCGTATCGTTTTTGAGTTATTTACAAAAATGTTGAAAAAACTACCGTTCCCCCCCTTATCTCCGAAGTTTGCAGAGATAAACCCGTGATACTTTTATAGCTTTTAGAAGTGTATGTAAAGATTAAAGAAAATTTATTACAATCTCTCTACATAACATACTTTTTTAGAAATCATCGAAAGTGTGAAAAATCTACATAAGTTCCGCTATCAGACAAGAGATGGCGCTGTCAAGGTTCTCCAACAAATATAAAACCGCTTTTGTCATAATATATTATATTGTATGATGGCACGGAACCCTCGGTGTGCGAATTCGACTCGCTCTTGCCCGGTTTTATTTTATTGTGTTGCTCAAAAATAGAATCATGTTTACAAAACTAAACTTATCATACACATGCATTCAATGGAAGCTCTTATCAAATCTACGGAAAGGAACTGAAGGTAACTGAGGATTAAAAACTATTTCCCCGTCTTTGGTCATCGCGTTCCACTAATCAATAGGGTAGATGGCTAAATTTTAATACTTAGTCTGTCACGTACATTAACAAAATCTGTTGGACACGTATTTTTTAACGTAGGTAATCCAAATATAAGCGTGATACATTATATCGAAATGTCGTGTGAAGTCACACGCTGGTACGCGCCCACGTGCCTAGGGTAAAGTGTTAAGACGTCACTCATAAACTTCAAATGGCTTTTCTAACAATGGTTTCTTCAAAAAATACAGGACTATTATTATTGTATTAACTAACTGGCATACTAAATATACCTCCGGAAGATGGGCAGCAGCGTCTTTCCGTGTATCAACATCCCGTACTTCGCTCGCCAACCCGCCTGCCAAGCGTGGTGAGTATGGCAACTACCCCTCATGGAGATCCATGAGGGAGGCTTGTGTTCAGTAGTGGACGTATTACGGCTGAAATGATGATACTAAATATAACTGTCGATTTTCATATCATGCCTATTCTATGCAACTTCTTTCATTTAAATATAAGTATTTATGCGCATTCTGAAATAAAAAAAATATATTAATCAGTTACTTAAAAAATAAGAGGTGTAAGTTCCATTAGGCAAATATTTCCTTCTATTAAAGAAATATAAAGTGCATACAAACCTAGAACTATACATAGAAACGACATGGTGTATGTACAATTACTTACTACTAAGTGTAGTATCTACATCGGTTTCGTCGTGTAGTCTAGGTTTATCGTAAGCGACAGCTGGCTGATATCGACCGTGCTTGCATAAAAATAAGAACCGTTTTTGTTTAGATTTCCTTATCCACTGGGGGTGTGCATTTCTATCTTTGTTCTTCGCTTAGTTGTTCCACGCCAAAATGGGACAGGAGATCTAGGAAGGGGTGCGGCCTGGAATGCACTTATTTAGGCTACGTAGATTTTACTCATACTAACCACTGTTAGCTTATGCAAGCCTGGTATGCTACTTGCAGAAAATACCTACGTGCTATTGTATCGATGACAAATACCCATAAACATGCACTTTTTAAGTGGTTTTTGAATTGGCATGGGGGCCTAAATGGAGTATGAGATAATTATATTGAGTCACAAAAACAAATGTGAACAGATTTAAGAAAATTTTACAGATTATTAAAAATATAATCTTGGTTATATTATAACGCATGAGAGTTTAGACGTGTTCTCGTAACGGCAATATGTGCCGTGAACTGTAAAGATCCGTGGGCTTCTTCCCATCACAATCAACAAAGATTCCCACTCACATCCAGCAGCATTTATTAAACTATACAACTTAAACGAAATCTTTTAGTACAGTCAACATAAGCAAGGGTTCCTTGAAGACATTTCTCCGTAGTTCATGCAAAAGAAATATAGTGTGTCGTTTATATTTTTTAATAAATAAATTCTATATTTTCGGTACGAATTTAATACACTATAAGAAATTCTACCATTGCCCTGTGTCGCAGATACCATTGCCCTCCGCTTGATAAAATATACATAAGTATAGGTTCCTAACCGTGGGGTGCCGGCAGTAGAATGTTACCCCTCTTTTTATGCCCGCGGATGCAGTAAGAGCCTGCTAAGGGATACCTCCGGAAGATGGGCAGTAGCGTCCTTCCGTGTATCAACATCCCGTACTACTTACCAACCCGCCTGCCAAGCGTGGTGAATATGGCAACTACCGCTTATGGAGATCCATGAGGGAGGCCTGTGTTCATCAGTGGAAGTTTTATGGCTAAAATGATGATGAACCAATCAAACAAACTTTTCAGCTTTGTAATATAAGTAGTAGAACCACATTCATCCACATTCAAGTTGCATGACAAAAGATGCTTAAGCGAGATCTAAAACGCACTTTGTCAAATATTTAACTTTGTTCCATACAGTCTAGTTGTTGAAGTTGAATTTACTTTGCATGCGCATTGCATAGTGAGGCTTAACGCTGAAGGGTGCCAATCTGTAGCGTGTTTAATGAGCGCAACCACCTATCATAGAAGGATGCGATTTGAATGTGATTGATGATATTTTGACTCTTGTCGTTTATGCAGCCCTGGTACCTGGGCCTCAGTCAGAAATGAACAAAAGTGGTTACAGGATATTTTGATCGCCAAGTTTTTGTTATGCAATCTCTTTATAAAACACTAAAAAAAGATTTCAACCTAAAAATACACAAATGCTTCCAAACTAGTCCATACTGCAATTGCCCATGTGTAAGTTACGAACAGTAAATATTTAGGTACCTATCATGATAGATCAACGACTTTCTTGGCATGCTCACATTGAACTTCTTATGACTAAGTCCGTAAACTAATTTTGATTTTCAAAATTTTAAGACACATGCCATAGGCTGCCGGTAGTAAAGTGTTGCTCCGCCTCTCTTACCCGTGGATGCAGTAAAAGCCTGCTAAGGGATATATGTATGCAGGGGACATTGTTAGATTAAGAATGAACAGATCGACACAACTGCAACTTGACGGAGTAATCTTGACCTGTGTTCGCTGCTAGCTATTCTAGTGCTACGTGTGCTATAAGTTAGTGCTACCACAGAATAGTAGTAATGTATACAGTATTTTAACTCGGCCGTATTTTTGAAATAAATACCTACAGCCGCGCGGTACGTAAACATGCGATACCATCTGCCCACCTCCAGCATTTTAATTAAATTTGCCTACTTTGTGTTTCCATTTAGTTTTGTGATTGTAAATATACTTTTTTTATATAAACAAATATAATACTTTGTGAATTGAATAGATAAATTGAAAATATAGTGTACGCAGAAGTACTATAAAATAACACAGTTATGAATTATTAGAATAACCTACAATCTAAATGATATAAGATAATAAGACCCAGTACTTTTACCTAACGTTTTAAAGTTCCACTCTTACTGATGAAAGCGTGATGTAGGTACCTACCTAAAATTACGCTTGACGTGGGTATTATTTAAAAATATTTTCACCTTCTACGTAAACGAAGTCGTGGGTAAAAGTTAGCGTTAGCCCAAAGAAACAATTCCACGCGGACGAAGTCGCGGGCAGAAGCTAGTTAATAATAAATAAAATACAACGTCTTTACTTTGAATTATACAAATTAACAAAACGAAACACACATGCCCCGAGGTTTTTACACAAGCGTACCTACCGTATCATGATTCATGAACCGCCTATAACTACCTATTTCACTCGTGTCAATCACTTTCCTTTACTCTATTCACTTTATTTAAGAATCCAGACATCTTTTTTTTCGGGAGATAAAAGGAAATACTTGTCCATTAAAAAGACACACATTATGTACCTACCTACTAGGTAGTAAGTTAAATTATTTTATAGTCTTACCTTTCAGAGTTTCCAGGTAATCTAAAAAAAGTTATCTCTGGATGCGTTCTTGAAGATTTCATGCAACCAAAACAGCAAAATACATCCTTGAAAAAATCGCGCGGTTATTGTTAAAAAAATAACACACCTCCGTTCGTCACTGCGGTACAGTCGCGACTGTTTAGATGCCGAGAGAGAGCCGAGATCGAGGCGCGTAGGTATAGCTCGCGCTTCGTCCGTTTGTATGAAGTCGGAACACTGTTTACATGACTATTCTGTGGTAAAAGGTCTATCAATTGGTGTCTTTCAATAGCTTTTTTGCTTCATTTTCAAACAAAAAATGACGAAATAATGAATAAGAACTTAGTAAAAATAGTCATAAATTACCTGTGAAACGTGAATTTATGCGGGTTATTACGTCCTGTAACGTCACATTCACTCACCGAACAAAACACCATGGTGGCAGAATAACAATTTTATGTTTTAATCGTAAGACGGATGGCTTAGTTCTTAAAGTCACAAGTCCAAGTTTTGACATTTTTACATTTCCAATTCAAAATATTCTACCTTTTTCCCTCTATCGTCGGGTCTTACCCTTTTTTCTCTACAATAACTCTAAGTGTGTTTTTCCCACTGCCTAAAGTCCCTTACTCCATTCAGTTCAGTTCTTAAAGTAACGAAGTAGGTACAAAGCAGAACGTAAATTCGAGCAAAAAGTAACTAAGTTACTTATTTTTAATTTAAAAGTAACTAAGTCCTTCAATTTTTAGTCTATGTCCTGACTACTCCAGGGACAGTTTATTTCACAGTTTAAATTGGTTACGGCAAAAACTTTGTACAACAAGTGTATTTATTCAATTGATCAAAAAGAAGGTGAAAAGTGCTTTTAAATGTGCTTAATTCAAGTATACTACCATGAATGAGGATAAACTTCAACAGTAAGAAATTTTACATAATTATTTAGTTCAATTTCTATCATCTGCACTTTCTATAAAAATTGTGTTTTTGTAGGCTAATTAATAATTGTGGGTTATTTAATGCTGACGAAGATGACCCATATAATTCATCTGGCAGTGAATGGACACCTGATGGAGAAAATATAC
Source organism: Pasiphila rectangulata (assembly GCA_963082625.1). Lineage (NCBI taxonomy): Eukaryota > Metazoa > Arthropoda > Insecta > Lepidoptera > Geometridae > Pasiphila > Pasiphila rectangulata. The sequence goes on from OY720236.1 coordinate 25,051,549, forward strand.
CTACCCCAGAAACATTGCGGCATACGCATCCAGGTCGATGTTCACGCAGAGACGAGGTGGGTACCTAAGTATTTTACACTTGTGTAAGGATTGCTCGTTTTAACATGGTTAATACGAGTAGTCTTTCAACATAAAATATTTATAATAAGCATTAAATAAAAAAAAAATTAATGCTTATTATTATTATCTACCTTCAAATACAGTTTCGTGATTTTTTTTTGTATTTAAACACAAGAAGTTTTATGCGATAAAAGGAGTTTTGATTAGTTTGCAGGCTGGCACAAACCCAATGGAAGACAATAATCCCATCAGAGAAAATAGTAAAAAAATATTAAAATCCAACCCAACCAACAAAATATAAAAAATATATATTGTTGGTATGGGTGGAGTCATCAACAATGACCTGGAGGACTGTTACCAAGGGATGATACCCATAAAACCATTAAAGCTTCTCGTTTATGTTCCTGTTGAGAAAAGAAGCTTTTATTTGGATTTGTTGGAAACAGCCAAAAAATCTGCTGAGATGGGGCAAGAAGAAATCATTGATTTGTCAGAAAAAGAATATTAGATGTCAACATCAGACTATTAGATTTAGAATCATCGAGGTTTAGAATCATTATTTTTATAAGCATTTCCTTAATTATAAGCAATTTTAAAGATAAAACAGATTTGATTATTCATATTTACAATAGTATCTAAATAAATGATTATTGAAAAATGTCACTAAATCCAAAGAATTTTGATAAAAAGTAACCAACTCCATTGATTTTGTGATAAGTCCATTGATAAAAAAATTATGTGTGTAAAACATATAAATGTTATTGTACTTTTAAGTTCGCTATATTAAACAATGTCCTTAGAACTACGTTTTTCATTTTAATCCAATTTTATAAACAACAATTGAAGCTTAAATAAATAAAATTTATCACTCAAACGTCCCTACCCTAAAAATGACAAAATTGACTTAGTGACTTTTAGAACTAGGCCATCCGATTATTAATTATTTTAACAAAAATTACCTCAACTTGGAACAGGCCAGGACGCTATAGACTCTTACTCGCGAACGGCGAAAACAATGACATATCGGCATTTGGTTCGCTATCTCTTTTTCTCTCGCGGCAGAGTGTAGTAACTAAATATCTCTCGCTCCCACGCTTTGTTGGTCTTCTGACTGAACGTAGTGAAAAATTCAGGCTATACAGCGTGTCCCGTAATTGGGGTACTAAGCCGAAAGGGAACCCCCCTTTCGGCTACCCCCCCTGGCAAACAACGTTTGTTCTACGACTTTCTTGATTTTCAAGTTTTTCAGTGATAAGATAACGTTCAAAGTTTATACCAATTTCATAAGAGTGACAACCCTGCTCTCAGCTGTTACGGGCAATGACCTATTGACCGCCGGGGATTCCCGCGGCGCGCCCGCAACGCGCTTGTGCGTATATTGAGTGTGGGTATAGGTTAGTTTCTGTAATCTGTGGTATAGGTGCGTGGTGTGCGTAGGCGCGTAGGTATGTATTACGGACACACGTCTGTTATACATTAGGGTTGACAGCGACTTGGAAAACTTTAATTTTGTATGGAAACCTGAAAATACGTTTTTCTGAAATCTTTCTTCGCCTTTGCATTCCTTTGGTGGGGGGTAATTTGCAGCTCCTGGCTTCATACCCCAGTTACGGGACACCTTGTATATCTACTATCACGCTATGGCCAATAAGGGCGGAGCATCATTAAAAGATGTTTTTTTAAACGGGGAAAATGTATTTCTTTTGTGAGCTACCGTTGCGTGCGCTGGGAAAACGGATAAAGCCATTATGTATAGCAAAACTGTTCCTCTTAAAAATATTAAAAAAAGTCTGCGATAGCATATAACTATCTTTTAGCCTATGTTCAGACGACCGCGCGGCACCGCGCGGTTGACTCGGCGCGCGGTTTGAGATTGTAACAAATCAATGTTGTTGTTTACATGACCGCGCTCTTTACACGCGCGTTCATCTGAACATAGGCTAAGCCTATGTTCAGATGAACGCGCGCCGCGGTGCCGCGCGGGTCATCTGAACAGTTCGATACAGGATTGTAAATCTTAACCCGCGCGTCGCCGCGCGGTGCCGCGCGGTCATGTAAACAACAACATTGATTTGTTACAATCTCAAACCGCGCGCCGAGTCAACCGCGCGGTGCCGCGCGGTCGTCTGAACATAGGCTAAAAGATAGTTATATGCTATCGCAGACTTTTTTTAATATTTTTAAGAGGAACAGTTTTGCTATACATAATGGCTTTATCCGTTTTCCCAGCGCACGCAACGGTAGCTCACAAAAGAAATACATTTTCCCCGTTTAAAAAAAACATCTTTTAATGATGCTCCGCCCTTATTGGCCATAGCGTGATAGTAGATATGTATATAGCCTACTCGATAATTGGGCTATCCAACACTGAAACTTTTTTTAATTCGTACCAGTATTGCCTGAGATTAGCGCGTTCAACCAAAGTAGCAAATAAACAAACAAACTCTTCCGCTTTATAATATTAGTATAGATTTGGATCGTTATGTTGCCTATAAAAGACAATCATAGCGAATCTCTTATTTTATCGTTTATATAAGCTTTTGTCTATGTATTTACTTTGTGTACAATAAAAAATTAAGAATTAAGATATTGGAGTCAGGGATTTCTTCTTTTTTCATCAATTGCAAAACATCCGGAATAAATAAATTCATTTCACGATATTGATTTTACTTAAAATTTGTAGTTGGATGGCAAAAAAAAATAATATCAACCTACTATTTAAAAACATAGATTTTCACGTTTTTATTTGATCGATTATTTCGATCTAGCGCTTTTTGCAAAGTATTAGTGCCCAACGCAGTTTTACAGTTGGCAGCACTGTTTTTTTGTATGAGTCCCGTGTCTTAAAGAGTAGAATAAGTATAGGGGAAAAGAGAGCCCTCTTTCAGTTTTTGATGCCAACTAACTTTGCAGCGCCATCTATTATTTGTGACCGAAAACTTCTAGTACCTATATCTACCTATCTATAGGTACGTATACTCTATAGTAGGTTCCTTGCCTAGTACTGCACTAATAATTATGAACTATTTTGTTGGTTCCTAGTCTGCTATAAGTATTTTTGTTGTGCAGCAAACTGATTAAATAAAAGATGAACAATTTAAAAAACATTGGCACACTTTTAGCAAACTAGAACCAACCTAAAGGAGGTGTCATTAAAATGCAAGTTTTTAAATTACATAATTTATTTTCTGTTTTTACAATGTTTGTGGTTATTAAAATTATCAGCGGCGCTTTTTTTAATTTCATCTTCGCCTTCATACTTCATTTTTCCAGACAAAATCCGATTTATGGTTCTGCACCAACTGTATATTATAATATTAATTGATATTTTCAATAAGGATTCCTTTAATAATTTTTTATGGGTGTCACATTTAAATGGTTAATCAACAAATAAATCACAATATATTACTATTGTTTTTCTTAATTCTTTTTTGGGTACATTTTTTTTCAAAAATGATTTTGTTATGTTTTGTACATCACGGAAGCAATCTTCAGCATCTTGACTGGGATAGCACAGCCAGTTTTTATTACAGTATTATTTTGCTCTGATAAATTCGTTATTTCTGGAAGTGCTATTACTAAGTAGAGTTTGGCGGCATTGCTGGCAAGATTTACAAACATTTTTTAAACACTTGGTCAAGACCCATCCACAAACATAATTCCTTTGTCCTGCATCTTCTTGCGTTAAGCTTAAATCTACACATACATCTTCATTATATGGTATATTTATTTCGGGAATATCAGAAGTTTCAATGGGTATGCTTCGATTTTCTCTTAGAAAAAAATCTAAATTTTGTAGGCATTCATTATTGTCCTCTTCGCAATTTGCTCTTCTAGAATGAGGAGCGCTATAATTATTTAAAAGCAGTGCTTTATATGCACCCTCAAAGGAAATTGTGTTAGGGGCATTGTTACGTGCTCCATAGCTTCTGATATTCCCAAAAAAAATTTCAACTGGATCTTGATTGAAATTTCTTGTCAGCATTGCATCTAAACCAAACTTTTTAGAAACTTTAGGACCTGCCAAATAGCTTCCATTCCTTCAATGGTTCTGATTAAATTTTTGATTGATGGTACAGTTATTTCCAATAATCGGATTTTGTTACCGGAGACCTTTTTTTGAATAAATTTTGCGCTTTTTAAAACCTTTTTACCCTCCATCCAAACTTTATGGTGAGGTGAGCTTATTTTTACAGCTCCCGTATAAATTTTGCCATGTGGGACATGTAAACTGCACACGTTTAAAGAATCAAACAAATTATCCAACAACACAGTTATGTCAACCAACTGCCGACATTCCTCTGGCAGATCTCCTCGGGCAGTCAAGTGCTCAGTGATGACTGCAACACTGTGGCTAAAAAGCTGTGTTGCAGTTTTCACTCGCATTTTATTAACTTTATCTGGATTGATATGCTCTTCAGTTATTTTATGAAGTAGCTTCAGTTCCCCGTATGATTTGTCTGCATCATAAACTCTTTGAAAGAAGTCCCATTTAACTGTTTTTTCTTTATTTTTGGTAGTATATATTAAATCTTTCGTTATTAAATTATTTCTTATACCTTTAATTAAATGAGGAGTATCAAACAGAGGAATGATAGTGCGGCCTTTAACGGAAAAACAGTCATACCGCCACTCTTTTCCCAGCTTCAGATACTGTGCTTTTTTTTCTTCCACAAGTTCATTTATGGCACTAACATTTACAGTGCTCTGATCACAAACGGTATTAACTATAATCAGCCCGGAATCTTGTGCGTGGCGTATGACTGTTTTCACTAGTTTTTTTAGCTCAACTTTATTCAAGCAGTTGGTAAAATAGTAAGCTATTGGTTGCTTGAAATTTTGTTTGATTCCCTTAACCATAAAAACCAGCGCATGATCAGCAAATTTACTGTCGTCGTTTGTGGCAAAACCTTCTAGATTGTCTTTTTGAGCATTGTAGTTTATTTGCGTACTTATGGACATTTCATCGAACGCTAAACTGCAAAGCCTGTCCGTGGTGTCCTTTTCCGAAATGGATTTCTTAATTTTTTCAAAAATTATTGGGTTTATGCCCGGGCACAATCGTATTTTGCCTAAAAGGCGTTTCATAGCTTTCGCTGATGGCAAAGTAAAATACTTGTGCAACAGTGCATAGCATTTGGGGCTTTTTTTGTACAGAGAAACTGCCAGTACCTTTTCTTCAATTGTGAAGCGCCTGCCTTTTAGTTTTTTTGATGCTTGCATTTGCATATTTACAAATAACTGTGATGGTTTTGACATCCTGCTCACAACTTGTTGAAATGCCAAATTTTCAGACACTTTTCGAGCATTGGCCAGGCTAGCTTTAAAAGATTTGTTTTTCCTCAAGCGGCAAATTTGACTACGCAAGGTTTTTATTTGGGTGCGCATGTTGTTGAATTGGGCGGAATTGAATCTTGGTCCAGTGCCTATAACAGAAAAAAGTAGATTAGTAAGTACTAAAATCAATAAAAACGTGCACATAAAATGCATAATACATAATTTAACCCCAACCTAAAACTGATCAATTTAATCCACGGAGAAAACGATTGACTCATTTAATAATAATTCAGAATCATTTAATCACTGAATGTAAGAAGAAGTAAGGACATAGCTGAGATGAACTTTGCAAATCGCTTTATTATCATGCATGATCTAGTAATAATAAAGGTAAACAATAAAGGGTGCTAATTAAACGGACATCTATTTAATAGCATTATTCTTAAAATAAATTCTTTAATTTAAATTATGGCAACAGAAATACAATTTATTGATAAAACCAATTTACATGTCAAATTTTTCACTAACTAAATGTTATGAACTATTGAGGGGATACAAAAGTGAAGGTAAGGGAAGTGGATGCGGGGGTAGATAGGAAGTCCTCCTCCTCATTTAAAGCAAGGCGAATTATTTTATTAGAGAAGGCTTGTAATAAAATAATTCGCCTTGCTTTTTTCCCGTGGCTCAGTTATAAAATCAGATGTTGATTTCCATGGCCAAAAAAAGCTCTGGTGCTTGATAAATAACTATTTGGGTAAAAACTTACATTTGGACACAAGTTGTTTGTGTCTGCTAGCAGCGGTGTAGTTGTGTTCTTCAAGTACACAAGCTTTCTGCAAGCCCAATGCGCCCAAAGTAAGTCCTGAAATGATAAAATTAATTCTTGAATTATTTTCATACAGCCTTGTTAGCTCAGTTGGTAGAAGCTCTGCCTTCTGTTGCTCCTTTATTTCAGTTTAGTTAGTGTAATTTATGATATTCGCTTTCGTATTTTTATTGCCTGCCTTATATAGAATTATAATATATTTACAACTCTTGATACCAAGAGATTGAGGGGATTTTCTTTTGTTTCTAATATTAAATTGTGTGGATAGTATTACCTTTCATAGAATGTTGACGAAGCAATTGACTGCTTTTATCAGCTGTCTCGGTTGTATTCGACATTAGTTCACTAGCTGGTGTGTCTGTAATACAACAAATTGAACAGCCATTATCATAATTATATTGGACCGAGTCTAGTGGGGATGTGCCCAGGAGGATATTGCATTGCATCCATCACTCTGAGACTTTAAATGTTGTATCAATCATACTGCTTGACATTTAAATTGATTCTTTATTGTACACAAAGAAGAAGTATTAGTGCTTAGTGATAGTCCTTCCCTGGCTAAATTAACAATGAGCCGCCCTACTACTAAAAAGTGCTAACTAGGGTGGAGGATGAAGGAGGTTAGATATGAAACCACAGAAAACGATTATGATCTGTATTAAAAGCTTAGACTGGGTCAATCATACTAGCCCCCAGCCATGAATAGACTAACAATATAAGGACAAAAAACAAAAGAGGTACCTATACATACTTGTCATGGGAAGTTGATGTAGCGAAGTATGAATGTCCTGGTCAGCCATTCCAGCAACACTTGAAATCAAGTCCTCGCATGCCGTTATTCCTGTAATAGAAATTAATACCGATTAGAAAGGTCACATAATATTGTTAGCAGAGTAAAAAAATAACATTATTGTGATACTTACTAGACAAAAATAGTGAAGGAACAGCTAGAGCATTGAGTCGTTTGTTTCTATTGCGATCTTTGTCCGTAAAATGTTTATCACAAACTATTTTCTTCTGATAACATTCATTGTCAGATGCTGTATCCAGTTTTCCCCCACAAAGAGTAACCCATAACTTAAAATGTTCTGGAAATTTTTCACAATTGGGGAATTGATGCACAGGAACAACTATAAAGAGAAAAATTAGAAAATATTAGACAGAGTAACACATAGGCATTTAGGAGAATGATGTAAAACCCTAAATTAGTTATTGTGTTAATGTCTGTCATTCAATAGTATGGTAGGTATATGGTTCTACAAATATTTCTAAAAAGGTTGCTTTTCTTGTTAGTCTAGAAAACATATTGAGTGGATTGATACGACCCTCCCACTATCATAAATCATCATAAAATCCAACCCAATATAAATAAAGAAAATGAATACTTAGATTGAATAATGGGAACGGCCATTAGTGTGATAGGTTTTCAGTGTGGCAAGTGAGTAGACATGAAGGTGGGTATTAGTCATTACTTAACAGATACCTACACATGGCTAGGTAGTAAGTATGTACATAGGTACCTACACACATAACCTACTTTAGGCACCAAAAAGAACTTACTGGTGGGTTTGCACCCAAAGGCACAAAGCTGTGGCATCGTAAGTATTGTTTCCCAACTGGGGCTGGCTAGTAGTCAGTAGGTACACAATGATCACAAAACAGCGTCTTTCCGCAGAAACAACAAGCGTCCCGTCGCAGTTATATAAAGCGTCCCTTTCGCAAATCGTTATCTCACGATACACTGGTTGCGGAGCACCTCCACGCACATGCGGAGCACCTCGACGCAAAATAGAACACAACACAAGCACGGAAAACGCCAACGCAACTTTTCAAAGGCCGAAAAGAAATGCAATGCAGTAGAAATCTCCAACATCCTCGCCATGTCCAAAATATTTTTATAAAATAACGAACGCACGGACTGACAGTGACAGACAATCTCAATAATTTGACGTTAACAAAATGTCAAATCATGACTTTCCGATAGTTTCCGCTTACTTCCTGGCATCTCTTGGGATTTATAAAAACTAAAATAGTTGTTTTTGTGACTGAAAAATTACAGTAACAAAAAATAGATGGCGCTATAACATTTGCCAGTAGACAAAATGTTTGATACTGTCCCCCCCCTGTCTTAAACGGAGTGTCGGACGGCGGAGTGTTACATACAAACTAAGATTCAGTCTAGCGATGTTACGAGTTGACTTTTTTCCAATTCGAATAACTCGAGTTGATTCGTAAGCTGATTCGAATCAAAACGCGAGTTGACTCGAATCGACTGACCAAGGGGATGGCGTTGGCGAGTCATTGATTTCGCGATTGGATTCGAATCGTGCGCTGACTCGTATTCATGTTCTTGATTGGAGTTGATTCCACTCGCGGACACGGATACGAGTTCGCGTTTCAATTCGGATACGCAGCTACCACGCACGTGTAAATTCTAATCGAATGTATAATATCGGTATAGATACTAGTGATGGCGAAGATGGAAGTTAAAAATCGGTAAGGAATATTATTTGTATCTAAAATTTCATTGAATGGAACAGAAATAGGTAACTAAATAAAACAAAGCTAGTTGCGAAAGAAATAGGTATTTATATTTAATCTTATTCCACCTACGTTATTCAAGGAACTTTTATCAGTCTTTAATTAAATTAGGAGTAGGTAGGTACTACGACATCAGAACTTTTTAATCAGTCTTGAATTAAACGTATTACGTATTTCGCTGTTTCACTTTTCCCGCATTCAATTATCGTGCTATCTTTCTCACGCGACTCGTGTGTGCCGACGTGGAGCCAATGAATGCCGAATGCCGATGCGACTCGAGTGACTCGACGGGCGCACGCGAGCCCAGCCAGCCAGCCGAACACCGCGAATGGCGCGAATCGCGATTCGTATTATTCGTATTCGCGAGTTGAGGATTCGAATAATTCGAATCAGTCAACTCGAATCGCCCATCGCTAATTCAGTCAAAAATATTTTGAGGGTGGGTACCAACTGCCAACATTTTTTTCTATGCTGAATTGTGGGTGGCTCAACTTTTCTTCGTTTCATTTCGTTGCGACGTGGCTGTTCAAGTACTAAGTTTGGAAAGGTATGTAAAAGTTTTTAATTTACCATTCGTAACTAAACGAAAATATCTACTTGATCATGATGCTAAATGGTTCACGCTTGGTACCTACTCATATCTGCATTACTTTTGTCCTACTAACGTAATATCTGCAAGGGGTTGGACGGAGTGACCAATGAATGTGCCGTTCTTGCACGCATGTTCCTATTTACTTGGCAGCTATTACAATTTCCCACCAAAGTTTCTATCTCGTGATCTAGCCCTGGCCACCAAAAGTAGCTTCGTGCGATTGATTTTGAAATCACTATGCCACGTGTCTCATGTAACGCCTCCAGCATGTTTTCGCATCGGCGCGGTGCTATAACCACTCGACTACCCCCTAATAAACAGTCATTGGTAATGGAAAGCTCTTTTCAGCCAATATAACTTTAAATTACCATCACTTACGGTATCAGACCATCCATGCAGAATCCAGAACTTCACTTTAGATATAGTTTCATCTCACCCGGTTTGTTCCGCAATATCTTTAACAGAATACTGAACCGCGCTAGGTGTCTGACAGCAAAAAAACATCTTCAATGTCTTCAGTATTCGGCCTCCAATCTTTACTTTCAATCGGCCATCTACTTAGGGCATCAGCATTACCTATACTGGTACCACATTTATATATGAATTCCTAGTTGTGTGAATTCAATTTCAATGCCCATCGCATTATTCATGGAGACAGAACTTTACATATAGCTTTATTGGGGCTAAATATACCAAGCAACGGCTTATGATCCGTGTATATTATAGCATGTCTTCCATATTCTTATGTACCTACCCTTAATGTGGGTACTAAAAGAAAAGCAAGATGGAGATTGTGATCTATCCAGAGTAAACGGGCGTGCTTCCAATCTACGAGTTTTGAGTACATAATACATACTGATTGAATTTATCCAAACCGAACATGATCGCCGCTGCTTTATCAATCTGTGCATAATTACACTCCGGTTTCGACAATTTTCTGGATGCCATGGCGATAGGTTTCTCTGATCCATCATCCATTATATGATATAATACAGCTCCTACCCCATATTCTGACGCATCACTAGTCAATGTAATTATCCTGTTATTGTTGATATGTACTAGAGTATCTTCGCTAGACAATGCGGATTTGGCTTTATAAAACGTTTCCTCTTCTATCTTTCCCCACTTCCACTCAGAATCTTTGTCTAGAAGTCTGTGAAGTGGTTCCAATATTCATTTAAAAATCTTTCATAAAAATTCAGCAACCCCAAAAAAGCTTGGTTCTCTTTTATATTTTTTGGACTCTTCACCTCGGTTATCAATTTCACCTTCTGAAAAAGTTTTTCGCAATTTCTGACATTTTTAGTACTCAAACCTCAGTCGGTCCAGTAAAGACTTTTGATCCTAATAAGAAAGAGGATCGATTGGCATAAAAAAAAGTTTTTGTGTAAAATGACCATTTTCTTGCTGACTGTACATTTTTTCCAAAATCTGTAAATGCAGTTCAGAATATCTTAAAAAATTATGGATAGTCTTCTAAAAACGTTTTCCTGTAACTATAACGGTTAAGGTACCACCTGCCCGTACTGTCCCGTCTCAAAAATTCACCCTGTATTTTGATAACTTTGTTCTAATTCAGTAGACAAGTTGTTTTTTAGTAGGGTTTTGTAAGTTTTATAAATGATACTTATAAATGGTACAGTAATAGTTAAAGGCAACATCATATTTGGCAAATTGTAGCCATGTAATGTAGCTATCAGATTATTCAATAAGCCACCTTTTAGGTACTAACTAATATTATAAAGCTAAAGAGTTTGTTTGTTTGGTTGAATGGGCTAATCTCTCATACTTCTGGCTCAAATCTAAAAGTTCATAAATTGTGTTAGATCGATTAGATAGATTTAACAAGGAAGGCTTTAGGCTATGACATATAACTCCACAAGAAAAAATATATGAGCAGGGCATAGAAACAGTTGTGCTCAACGGTGTGCATGGTATATAAACACTTACACTGTATATTATGTTGCAGGTTAAGATGGCATTCAAGACAGCAACTGCCGTGCTCCACGAAATGATGATGAGACTGGGCAGAGATAATGAGCCGCAGTTCATTATTATCTCAGATGTAAGTTGCTCACCTCACATATACCAACTAACCTCGACAACCCACACTGGATCTGCAAAGAGGATGTCATTTATTGCGGCCCTCCTGTGGACAGCTTAGAACTCATGTGGGTCCTTAGTGACATAAAAAAACTTTAACATATTATACATATAATAGTAGACATTTGATCAGAACCAGAACCAATACTTAACCCGCTGCATAGTTGAAACTTAAATACAAATACAAAAAGATGTATTTACATACTTAAGAGAAACATAACAAATCGGTTTCAATACCAACATACACAAAACAAAATTTATAAAATACAGAAAATAAAGTAGACAATGGATGAAAGGTAGGCAACATGGACCTAGCTCGGCATGGTGCAGTTTGTTAGGTGACAACAAACTATGCTGGTCTTCTGATAGGATTGTTTCAAACTTCGCACATAAACTTAATTAAATTCATCATCATCATTTCAGCCGTAAAACGTCCACTACAGAACACAGGCCTCCCTTATGGGTAGTTGACATACTCACCACGCTTGGCAGGCGGGTCGGTGAGCGCAGTACAGGATGTTGATACACGGAAAGACGCTGCTGCCCATCTTCCGGAGGTATCACTTAGCAGGCTCTTACTGCAGCCACGGGCATGAGAGGAGGGGTAACATTCTACTGCCGGCACCGCACGGCATCATATTCATTAATTATGTTCGTTTTGTTTTGTGTGTCAGGCAGGGCCGCAGCACTCCATAAAGTATGAAATAATGTGCATTGCACTTGACGAGAAGGCATCGGCCGTCGCGAGAAGCAAGAGGCAGGCCAAACAGGACGCAGCCAAGGCGCTGCTGTCAAGGCTGGCGAGAAAGGGCCACGATGTTCCCGCGGCGTTCGCCCTGGACAATGCCGCCGCTGCTGCAACTGTAAGTTATAACAATTCCACATCATACCAAGTCTGCTATAACTAAATAAAAAAATATAAGCTTTATATTATATTAATGTATGTATATATTATATTTATGTATATTTATAATGTTATATTTGTCTGTGTTTCTCTTTGTGAAATTTATGTTATATGGTGAATGTACAATAAATTCAATTCAATTTATTTATTTACACAATCATTATAACATTACAGATAATAATAATCCACTGCGTTAAATGAAGTACTTATATACCTATGCATCTTAACTTAATGCAGTTTATGCAAAAAATAAACAACAATAAAATGTGTTAAAAAACTAAAGTTACTTACTTAACAATAATTAATATAACTAACTTAAATATATATATATTTATATAATTTAAACTTTGACAACAGGAAACAAAAAAAAAAAAAAAAAAAAAAAAAAAAACAGCACATAAAAATCAAAATATTTGTGTAAACACCTAAGAGACTTATAATTATTATAGTGCGACGTACATTAATATTTACAGAGAAATTAACAAAAAATTACTTTAACAACATGGCGAGAAAGTTAAAATTCAAATAAGGTTACACAATATATAAAAATAATCTTAAACATGGCAGGACATACAAAATAAAATAAAGGCACTAGACATTCTCACAGTAACTAAGAAGGGCACGCTCAATCACCATCCATCCATCCACAAACAAGTCAAGCTGAGGATTTTGGGTAAGGAGCTTGTTTAAATTTCTTTGTGCTCGACCTATTGGAGCCTGTTGACGTGCGACCGTTCTAGGAGGAGTTGGCTCAAATAATGGTACACGGCCAGAGCGGAAGCGGATACGATTTTCAGGCACACAGAGTTGACTGGCTTCACTGAGGAGAGATGGACAGTCCAGTTTACCTCTCAGAAGACGACATACAGTGAGCAGTTGGTCGAACAGTCTTCTTGTCTCCAAGGAGTTGAAACCAAGTGTGCCCATTATAAACTTTGTTGGGTACATGTAGGGATAATACCCAAAAGATTTACGGTACAGAAATCTAAGGAAACGCTTTTGCACTCTCTCTATCATAAGGCTATAGGTGGATTCGTAAGGGCTCCAGACGCATGAACTTGACTCTAATTTAGATCTTATCAACGAGGTGTATAGAAGTTTTATAGCCTTACAATTAGTGAAATGTTTGCAGTTACGTGATACAAACCCCAGTCTTTTAAAGCAAGTAAGCACAAGTGAGCGCATGTGTTCGTGAAAATTGAGTTTTGAATCAAACTCAACTCCAAGATCCTTGATAGATGTATCCCTACTTAACGATTCGCCGTTAAGGACATAGGTTGTTGTGACACTTCGCAAAGATCGCGTGTATGTAACAACGCGACATTTTGATATATTTAGGTTTAATCTATTTTTCTCACTCCAAATGTAAAGTGCATCTATATCTCGTTGCAGTAATTCACAATCTTGATGTGACTTTATACACTGTGTAAATTTTAACGTCATCAGCATAAAGTAGGCAGTTAGCAGTATCAAGACATTTAGCTATATCATCGATCATAATCGAGAATAGTAATGGACCCAGGGACGAGCCTTGGCTCACTCCCGAGCGGGTATGGTATGCCGGTGAATCGAAACAGCCTAGCCTCACGAACTGTGTTCTGTCTGACAGATAATTGGCAAAAAACCTCAGTAATTTCGGAGAAAATCCGTATGCACTTAATTTTTCCAGAAGTATATCATTATCCACATGGTCGAAAGCTTTTTGGAAATCTAAATATATTACATCGACTTGGGTATTTGAATCTAGCTTTCCTGAAATGTAGTCAACAAGCTCTAAAAGGTTGGTGTTTACTGAACGAGCTTTTCTGAATGCGTGCTGATTATCGCTAAGGTATGGTCCCAACTGTTTGTAAAGTCTGGCATGTAAAATACTTTCAAATAACTTAGAAAAGGCTGATAAGATTGCAATTGGTCTATAGTTTTCAACTAGTTTTTTATCACCTGATTTTAATATTGGGGTGACTCGGGATGTCTTCCATCTAGATGGATAGGTGGAGGTTTGCAAGGACAGATTAAATATGTATGTTAAAAGCGGTGCAAATAATGTTTTAAAGGCTTTAATAATGTACGACGGTACATTATCTGGCCCTGTCGCACTTTTTGCTTTAAGCTTATCTATATGGCATATAACTTCATTAACTGTTATATCGGAGACACTTATCAAACTATTATTACCAATACTAGTCTTGTTGTTAGCGCAAAGGCTAGGTGTTTGGGTCAAAAAAACACTGTTGAAATATTCCGAAAAGGCTTTGGCAGCTGACTGACCACTGTGAGTTGTTTCGTTAAATATGACAGTGGGCTCAAATCCACCTTTCGTTTTTAAATTCGAGATATGTTTCCAAAAAGCAGTAGGGTTTTTGCAAAGTTGTTCTTGTATATGAATTATGTGCTTATGATAGGCTATTGTAGATATATGTTTAACATGGGATCTTAAAGCAGTAAAAAAGCTGTATACATATGGATCTTTTGAGGATTTCCAAAGTTTATGTAACTTATGTTTTAAATGTATATATTTAATAACATCTTTACTATACCAGGTGGGGTATCTTCTGGAGGGTTTTTTGTTACGAAACTTTTTAGGAACACTGTTGTTAAAACAATCATAGAGCAGGGAATATAGCCTATCAACTGCTGAATCTACTTCAGAAATCATGAGTATATCATCCCAGATAGTTTCCGTTACAAGATCATATAGTAAAGTAAAGTTTGACTTACTGAAATTCCAGTCGGTATTCATATCAATGTTGCTGGCCTCCATTTGCTGATCATCCCTAGCTTTTTCGCAGCCGATCTCGATATTAAGAGGAGGGTGATATTTATCAGCGCGATGTACCTGCCCATCCTCAGCTAAACACACTTTCACTTCTTTCATACTCTCACTTATTAATACTACATCCAGTTTACTCCCTACATCGTTCACTATATTATTATGCTCTAAAAAACCACAAAAATTTAGAAAGTACCCCATATAATTATTTACATTTTGGGTAGCGCTATTAAGATTGAGATCTCCAAAAATTATCACGGGTGAGTTATGTATGACTAAGTCAATATTCTCTTCTACTTTGGTAAACCACGACATCCACTCATCCTCTTTGGCACTAGGTTTGATATAAACAACGCATAAATAGTAAACACGACCAAAATAACACAACGTAGCCCATAGGTCTTCTCCACTTATAGTTTCAAGATCTACACGTCGGCGGATCTCCAACCCCACTCTAGCGGCCAAGAGCACTCCTCCCCCCCTAGATTTTCTATCCCTGCGCAGTAAGTTCCAGTTTTCAGGGACCACTTCAGCATCGTTTACAGAGTTACTTAGCTTAGTTTCTGTGGTAATTATTAGATCGGCTTGAGATAGCGTCAGATTTTGTCTATAGCATTCGAGTTTGGTCATTAGACCATTTACGTTTTGATAGATAGCACTAAGTGTAATTTTACTCTGCAAATATGGGACCCGCTTATGCATGGTACTGGCCGGGAGTGTGGGGTCGACTGTGTGTGACACGCCCGACGCCTCGTCGAAACCATTCACGTACTTCAGTTCCCTCAGGCCACGATTCAGGTTTTGTGAACAGTTGGTAATAGCTTTCGGGTATTGTCAAAACAAATGAGGCATACCTGTCATGTTTTAATTTTAGCTTTTCTATTTCAAACAGCTCCGTAGTTTTGCTCATTCGCTCCATGTGATCTTTGATATTGTGTGTTGTTGTGCTGGGCTTAAAGAAACAAGCATGTAACTTTTGTGCCCGTTCTACAGTTTGTAGTTGATCTTGTTGTCCACAACCTTTTATTACTGTTTGTCTGCTCAGCCGCTTCGATTTTCTAGATTGCTGTATTTGCCATATACCTTCATCACATTCTACATTGGCTGGGTCCTCAGTTGTTTGTTTACTGTTTTTATATGATGATTTAGTGCTCGTATTTGCCTGCTTCAAATTAATCTGGTTTTTACAGTGTGGTGCCGAACGGGAATGGCTTGCAGTCAACATTTCATATTTGCTATGTACAGGTGGTTTTTCCATACTTGGGTTGAGGTTGTGTGCTTCCTGATCTTGGGGAGTACTTATAAATGGTTTGTTACTTATAAGTTTATTCTCAATAATATTGAGCTTCTGGTTCGCAGATGACATATGATGTTCAAGACGTGTGCTATTTAACAATAGCTCACTTACATGTTTACTATTGCTTTCTATAGTTTCCTTTATCAGGCTATATTCGTCTGAAATTCTTTCTAGTGAGTTAAAACGGGCATCGATATCTGATCTTATACACTCACATTTGCCGTTGAGTACAGTAATGTCAGCCTTTAATTCGGTAAAGAGTTTCGAAATATCTTCCAGCTTTGAGTCATGCATCTTTAGGTGTTCTGATATTTCTTTACGGAAGCCTCTAATTTCAAGAAGGATAGTGTTCTGCATTTCGCTTGTCTCATTTATACCTGAAGGCAGCCCCGCATTCATATTCAACGGGCGAGGTGGTGAAGATTGATGGGCTGTCGTTGTTGCTTTCTTTCGGTATGTTACATTAAGGATAGGAGAGTTAGTATCAGGTTTTTGTGCGTTTGTACATTGCGCCATAGATCTCAACGGGGTGGATATTTTATTTATTGCGTTCTTTCTGATACAAGGACCACAATTCCATTTTTGTTTACTATCAGCTGATAGTCGGCAATAGTGACTATCCGTCACAGTACAGCATGTGTCCAGGTGTAATTTTATCTTACAGGTAGCACAAGTCATAAAATGTTTTGACATAATCGGTTGAATGCATTTGCTGCAGTTGTTACGAGTAGGCGTACGAATTGGTGCCATTTTATCCATTCATAAATACGCATTGGAAATGTGGTAGCAAAAATGATAACACTTATAACGCTCACTCAGGATAACAACAGCGCCAGGGTTATATAATTGTTGGTTGCTATAAGTTGTCTTTAGTTCCGCTACTGAGCACTAGATGGCGTTACCTGTTATTTTCCGCAATTGCAATGCACTCGTAAAAACAATCATTATTTTCCGTAGTGACTTCTTTCTTCTATAAAAAAACACAAAACACTAGTAGTATCGAAGTTAAGATGTGTTCCAATATAAATTCGAGATATTGACAAGTTTGTTTTCACTGCGAAAATTTGAAAAATTTACCGGTATTTTCGGAAATTTTACTTTATCCCTAAAATTCAGGCTCTCTGTCTGAGATAACAGTCACATAAACTAATTGTCACTAGTCCATCTGATAAATGATGTTTTTCACGATAAATACACACTAAAACTATTTTACTTTAATTTTTAAAAATAATAACAATAAGTTACGTGTTCCCGCGGAAAGCGCCACCTGGCGAGAGATTTTATCTACCTATCTATCTTTATACAGGGCGTTACAAAACTACCCGTAAAGCCGTAAGGAGGTTAAATGGGGCCTTATAACGAGTCCATTCACAATATTTAAGAACCGTAGTAACGCTGTATAGCATACCGCTAAAAATAAAAAATATATATTATTTTCACTGGTGTGCAAACCCTATTTCAGTAAAATTAAAGAGTAAACTACGCAAATGTACCTACATTTCTACCTAATTCGCGGAACGGCAAAAATTTTCAAACAAACTACCTAAACGAACTACCATGGATACCAAGGGTCTACCATCGATAAATCGTTGCCGATACAGTTTAAACGAGCACGATTTAAATTGCTATCTTCATGGCCTACGCATAACATCATATCGTAATATTCCGAATTATAAAGCATCGTTATTTTGCAAAAAATGTTTGAAAAAAAAACTCGAAACAGTTGTAGTATATTGATTAGAATATTTGAAATGGACAACATATTCTTTTTTCCAACTTGACATTTTTCGAAACCAGTACTTGAGTCCTTGTATTGAGGTAGCAAACATTTATGAATGAAAAATAGAAAAAGTAGAATATTATTAGGTAACATGGGAACGTAGGCCATTCTGTTAAATGATCTGGTTCCCTGACATGACAGCTTACAAGGGTAAATTCGCGAAAGATCCAGAAAGGATCGGTGTGTGAGCGGCCGATAGAGTCCAAGGTCACTTTCCATTGTTTACAACACAAACACGTGAAGTTTCTAGAGAAACGGGTTTTGAAACAATACTTCCAATATCCTCTACCATGCCTTTACATTAAACAAGCGGCGGAGTTCGTTAAACAGCATCCAGAACTTTTTAAGAAAAAATGTGACGTTCAAACTAGAAAAAAAAGAGAAGTTGTCAGCAACAGATTGCACAAACCAATTTACAAACTAGCGATGACACAGAAACAATCATACTATATGACACTTAAAATATTCAACAATTTACCAGAGGACTTAAAAAAACTATCAGGAAATTTATTTAATATCCAGTTAAAAAAATGACTTCTTAGTAAATGCTATTATTCTATAAATCAATATTTTAATTACAGGGACATAGAGGATTTTGAATATATTTATTGACATTGTTTTTATTATTATAATCAATTAATTAAATAAATTATTTTTGCATGAAATCTGTAAATTTAATTATCTTATGTGTAGTTTGCGTTGTTACTCATAAGCCAAAATATTTGCATGCCTAGATAAGGTAGAATATAAGGGACATTTTAATTTTAAGACCAACTCTGTAACCTATATTCGTGCAAATAAACATCTTTAATCTTTTAATCTTTACTTCGGGTTGTAAAAAATGTTGTTTACTTGTCTTTTGTTGTCTGTGTCTCTATTGTGTGTAATTCTAGAAACTTCGGCTACTAGAATCTTCTTTACTTATATGCTATATAAATACGTGAGCGTGGTCCGGTAACGTTGTCATGGCCATCTGCGGTCAACAACATATATTGTCATTTCGAAAAAAAAAAAAAGTCGAGCAGACAGTCATGAGTTGGCAACGAAAGTGAACAGTGCGATATATCCGAGTGACTTCAAAGTGAATACAGTGATTGTGTACAAGTGCTATAGTGTTCAGTGAATAGTGACGATCAGTGTTGTTCAGTGAAGAAGTGTCCTAGTGAGAATCTGCTAAGAGATTCTTATTGGTGTGATCTGTGAAAGTGTTAATTTTGGTAAAATTGGACTACATTATTTAATCCCGAACCCCGAACGTGTTACAAAATACCCCGTAAAAAATATAATGAATTATATTATATTTTGTAACACGTTGTATAAATCAACATCTCATATAAAAGCTTATTATTCCATAGATGATTATTTGAATGATATTTATTTATTTAAATAAATATATAAATAACAAATTTTTAAAAATTTGTTTCCAAAGCGAATTAATTAAATTGTGTTCTTTATTCAATTTAAATGGATCGTATTCATCTTTTGTAAATTGACTATTCTATGTAGCTTTTTGCTCCACTGAATAAAATCTCATTGACTAACTTATTGTTTATCAAATAAAAAAAAACTAGTTACCCCCAACTCTGTATGTAATCTCGGAGGTTACCTAATTTTGTGTGATGCATATCCTCAGTTTCGCAATCTAAACATTATGCCCTTTCGATTGGTACCACACTGGGTATAGTTGCAAACACTCCATTATTATTATCTCCACTTTCACACCGCCATTTCAAAGTCAATAAGCGTTTATTGAATGAGCTAAAAAGCTACATTATTTGGTATAATATAAACATTGCTAGGTATATAAATGACCACAAAGTGTCGGAGGCTCCTAAAATTTTAATTTTATAAACTTGTATACATTCTAGGTAATTAGCACGAACACACAGGCATGTTTTCTTTCTCTCTTCCTTTCTCTAACCATAAATATAACGTTTCAGGTCGACGACGTGCAGGTGAAGACGCCGGCGGCGGTACTCCAGGAAATAACGACGAAGATGTTCATGACGCCTGTGTACAAACACGTCGTTCGGGTAAGTAGCTTACTTTCTTGGTTGATAATTTATGCCTCAGCGACCTGTGTGAGCCGTGGGGTGCCGGCAGTAGAATGTTACCCCTCCTCTCATGCCCGTGGATGCAGTAAAAGCCTGCTAAGTGATACCTCCGGAAGATGGGCAGCAGCGTCTTTCCGTTTATCAACATCCCGTACTGCGTTCGCCAACCCGCCTGCCAAGCGTGGTGAATATGGCAACTACCCCTCATGGAGATCCATGAGGGAGGCCTGTTCAGTAGTGGACTTTTTACGGCTGGAATGATGATGATGACCTGTGTGGGTCTTCATAATCATCTCAGCCGTAGGACGACCACTGAGTGGACCTCCCTCTTAGATGTCCAAGTAGCACCACGCGGGTTGGCGAGCGCAGTACGGAATGTTGATACACGGAAAGACGCTGCTGCCCATCTTCCGGAGGTCTTCCCTTGGCAGATTCTTACTGCATTAACGACAACTAATGTGGGTCTACCGCCGTGGGGTGCCGGCAGTAGAATGTTACCCCTCCTCTCATGCCCATGGATGCAGTAAGAGCCTGCTAAGGGATACCTCCGGAAGATGGGCAGCAGCGTCTATCCGTGTATCAACATCCCATACTGCGCTCACCAACCCGCCTGCCAAGCGTGGTGAGTATGGCAACTACCCCTCATGGAGATCCATGAGGGAGGCCTGTGTTCATCAGTGGACGTTTGATGGCTGAAATGATATATGTGGGGTCTTGGTAACCTCTACCTATTACAACTGCAATACCTATTACAATTGCATATTTTTCACACGGGCGCACCGTTTCATCCGTAGTCATGAGTCAGTTGAAATTAAGGGCACATGAGATGTCTTACAACTCTAAGAGATCTCATGTGCCCTTAATTTCAACTGATAATAGAAGACGCTTTTTCTTTTGTATCTTTTTCCTTTTGTTATCTACCATGTCATGCCCTAGAAGGCTATCAAAAATCAAGAAACTACTTTATCAATTCGGCTCAGTTGGTTTAGTAGCCGGCTGAGGCTAATAATCGAATCAAATATACCCAATATTTGAGCACAAGCGATTATTTGTCCCCTCTTCCACCTTCCATATCTTGTAAACTTCTTAAACGATTTCGATAAAACGTGTTTAAGAACAAGCGCCAGGAAATCGGCTTTAAAAAAATGTATTAGGCCAGGTGCGTGTCGGGCCACGCGCTAAATAAATAATGGTGTCGATTCTGTTTCACTCGTACTAAAGCGAAATTATAATTAGTAATTTGACCTTTCTAAATTTAGAACTGTCAATCAAAAATCGGTCAATTTGGTCCGTATTAATTTAGGAACGGCGCCAACGGAATAGCTTTATGTGCATTTTACGGAATTTCGTTTGAGTTAGGAAGTGTTCCAGCGGAATCATCACCAATAACTCGTGTGTTACAGATTGGACCGGCGCATATGACTCTGTTCGAGATGAGCTGCTATGCGCTCGGCGTCTCAGCCACGGCGGTGGCGGGCTCCCATACGGACGCCAAGCAGATGGCCGCCAGGAGCGTGCTCGCTAAACTGTCGCAGCGGGGACACGACGTGCCGGCTCAGTTTAGGCAGGACGATGTAAGTTTGACTTCCTTCCCTCCATTCTATTACAAACAGCTGCTTTCCGCGTTAAAATTACATTCGAAAATTCCGTTACTTATTTATTTTTATTACAAAATCTACAGCCACAACTCAAAACAACAACCGGTCAAAACACTTGTTTACTTTACTATAATAAAGTTATTAAATTACCAAGTTTCCAGAATATCCTTCGAAAAAGATGGACACAATACAGACTGCCACTAGTAAAAATACACACCTGCCAAACATTATGTTATGAATGAAAACATGCGCAGCGGAATGTCATCTACCTACCTCGCTCGCACTCATTCCCGCTTACCCATTATTGTGGATTACCTACTAAATTTACGTAAATAAAACTTTTTTTTAAATCTAGCACTTTATTTGAGTAATTACCAACTTTTCCTTCATACTTTTACGGGTTTATGACCGGCAAAACTATTTTATTTAATGTTTTTTTAGAAGTAACAAAGTAGGAAAAAGATGTAACTGAGTAGGTAACTGTAGGACTAATATTATGTAACGATCTAATAAAAGAAATATTGACTCATCGAAAGCTTGCATCTATGAATTGACAGTTCCACCTGAACCACCTATGAGATGGCAAAAGTGCATAGATAGCGATGTAGTTTGATTAATGAGCCGTTTTCAGTAAAAAACAAAAAAGTATTTCCTAGTAAACTTAACAGATGGAGCTGACAAGCGGAGAAAGAAAGTTTGTGATTAATCACAATTACTGTCATTGTCAAATTGTGTTTGCTACCAGTAAAATAAAACTAACGCCATCTATATTTAGGTTCGAGGGAACTATTTTTGAAGTTTTTATGAGAGGTGTTTTCATTAAGAAAACACCTCATTAAATATCACTCATACAAAGCGCCAATTTCATATTGCAACAACCTAATAAAAGAAATATTGACTCATCGACAGCTTGCATCTATGAATTGACAGTTGCACTTGTTTTTTGCTAAAAACATTCAGATGTATACCAGCTGTTGGTATAATATTTTCATTCAGATGTATATCAGTAATTGATATATTTTCTATATATAGAAATTAAAAATACGCAAGACAAAAACTGCAAAATTAACTGATGGAAAAAAAAAAAAAAAAAAACTACGTTAGACTAGGCAGTATGGTCTTAGACTATAATATAGCCTGCTCTGAAAGGAGCGAAAAAAAAAAATTGTTTTTTGCTTTCAGAGCGATGCAACACCCGAGGAGCAGTTGCCCAGAGAGGTGGTCGCCGCCCTCCGCGCGACCCCCCGCGGCTACATGACGCTCCTCCGCGACTACTGCGAGGACCACCATCTGCCGCAGCCCGAGTGCACCTTCCTCGACGAGTCAGGTGACTATCCCACCTCCTCCGTCGTCATGTCAGCCGCGGCAAGCACTGCTGGCTGGTCAAAGCCCTCGTAGATCTGCGTGCGTGCTGAGCGTGCGCGGCGTCACCGCGCTCGGTAAGCGGGTTGGCGAACGCGATCCGGATTATTGAAACAGAAAGACGCTTCTGGCCCATCTTCCGGAGGCATTACTTAGCAGATTCTTACTGTATCTACGGGGATCTGTCAAGGACCTCAGGAAAATGGGCAGCAGCGTCTTTCCGTGTATCAACATGCCGTACTGCGCTCGTCAATCCGCCTGCCAAGCGTATGGCAACAACCCCCTTTCTTGGGAGGGAGGTACGCAGATCGCGTTATAACCTGAATTAGCCCTATATCCCCACGGGGTTGGACCCTTGATTCCGGGACAAAAACGAGGCCTCATATACATACATATATCGTATTTATTTGGATAAGGATTTATACCTTTCCTTCTCAGCCGTAAGACTGATGTGCTTGTCCACTGCTGGACATAGGCCGCCCTCACCGATATCCAAAAGATCTTAAGAGGGTTGTTGCCATACTCGCACACCAGGCGGGTTGGCGAGCGTAGTGCGGGATGTCGATACACGGAAAGACGCTGCTGCCTATCTTCTGGTTGTATCCCGCGGCAGGTTATTACTGCTCCCACGGGCAAGAGAGGAACATTCTACTGCCGGCACTCTACGGCTGCTCAAGGATTTATGTACCATGTATTTAAAATAAAAACATCTTTGCAAACTAAGCATTTCCTAGAGTTACCTTAAATAAAACCGGGCAAGAGCGAGTCGGATTCGCGCACCGAGGGTTCCGTGCCATCATACAATATAATGTATGATAAACGCGGTTTATATTTGTTGGAGAACCTTGACAGCGCCATCTCTTGTCTTATAGCGGAACCTATGTAGACATTTTACACTTTCAATGATTTTTAAAAAAGTAATGCTAATTAGAAAGTTCGTTATACATTTTCCCGTAATCTTTACAGACGCTTCTAATAGCAATAAAAGTTACAGAGGTTTATCTCCGCAAACTTCGGAGATAAAGGGGAACGCTATTTTTTCAACGTTTTTGTGAATAATTCGAAAACTAAACGACTTAAAGCAAAATTAAAAACTGTTTATTAATGTGCAAATGAATAAATACCTTTCAGATACCACACAACCTGGTAACTTAAACATTTTGAGATCCCCTATCCGCCCACCTGCAATCATAATTATAATAAAATTTTTAGCATTTTCATATAATATGCTATATTAGTAAAAAAGGGTTAGTTATCTTTAACCATTTTAAATTTCAAGTCGTTAGCATCAGTAGTTCTCGAGATATCCACATGTGACAGACAGACAGACAGTGATTCTATATGGGTTCCTTTTTACCATTTTGGTTTGGAACCCTAAAAAGGTTATTATAGATAACATTCTGTTGAACAGGTCCTGCGAACGAGCGCAGATACACAGTCAGCGTGTCGGTGGGCACACGCTCGCAGCAGGCCACCGCCTTCTCCAAGAAGAAGGCGCGCCAGGCGGCTGCCGAGGCCCTTTACAACATGCTGGCAAGGCCGCGCTGCGTAAAGGTGGAGCCTGTGGAGGTAACACAACTTGCGCCTCATTTACGGAGACGCGGGGCACGCGCGTAACAGTAGGGGTTCCCTTCTCCCACCAAAGGAAGAGACTGTGGAGTTAACACAACTTACGCCTCATTTACGGAGACGCGGGGCACGCGCGTATCCGTGCACGCGCGTATCCGTAGGGGTTCCCTTCTCCGCACCAAGGGAGGAGACTATTGGACACGATTTTTCTCTTTTAACGTTATCCAAAAATAACCGTGATAGATTTCATCGAAATGTCGCGTAAAGTCACACGCCGGTACGCGCCGATGCCTCGGTACAGTATTATGACGTCACGAGCAGTGAAGAGGAACAGCGGAATGTTGTGCTAAAATACCAAGAAGGGAAGAACAGCCATAGGATATTAAAGGAGACGTTAGTTCATCTTAGACGTACCTTTTACTGGAACAACATGGACCAAACACTGACCAGTATTATAAATGCATGCGAACTCTGTAAAAGTATGAAGTATGACCGAAAGCCTTTAAACCAGAATTGCAATTATCACAAACCCAAATTAAACCATTTTAGGAATTGCACACTTAAACTTCTACTCGCTTTATCTAAGTCATCATTTCAGCCAAAAAACGTCAGCCCTCCCGGCCTCACCACAGGCCTCCCTCATGGATCTCCATGAGGGGTAGTTGCCATTCTCACCACGCTTGGCAGGCGGGTTGGTGAGCGCGGTATGGGATGTTGATACACGGATAGACGCTGCTGCCCATCTTCCGGAGGTGTCCCTTAGCAGGCTCTTACTGCATCCACGGGTAGGAGAGGAGGGGTAACATTCTACTGCCGGCACCCCACGGCACATTGCAAATATCTAAGTATTGTTTGATTATTTCTATTATTATTATTTTTATATTATTATTTTGTATCATCTACCTGACTTACTACATGTAATTTAGATTTTCATAGCCTTATTATATTTCATACCTTT
The DNA here is from genome assembly GCA_963082625.1 of Pasiphila rectangulata. NCBI lineage: Eukaryota > Metazoa > Arthropoda > Insecta > Lepidoptera > Geometridae > Pasiphila > Pasiphila rectangulata. The sequence continues at coordinate 25,077,240 of OY720236.1, forward strand.
CAACATGCCCATTCTAGGCCCTTGCTTAGGCCCATTGGGCCGTATACAATGTTGCTTTAAAAAGGAGACCCCACAATCAGTGCAATCCCGATTGCACTGATTGTGAGGTCTCCTTTTTTAGCCCGCTAAATGATGATGATTTTGATTGCTTTTTAACATAGCCTTCTGTTTGTTACAGTCAGACCGCGCGGGTGAACACGCTTAGAAACCGCTGTAGGGGAGAAAGTAGTGTAGTTAGTAGGTTACATTTTCCGTAAATAATGTATCATAGTACATAAATAGCATTAAGTACTACTCTTTACATTGTTTTTTGTACATTGTTTTTGTGCACAATGTATAAAATAAATAATCAGCTGTACTGTAACTCCGCATGCTGGTTACGTATCTCGTTTGTAACAGGCGACAGGTTTGCAACAGGCGTAAGACCGCGCGGGTGATCACGCTTAAGACCGCTGTAGGGGAGAAAGTACAAAGGCAACCTGTACCGCGTACTTTGCAATCTAAATTCTAGGCTATAGATATACTTTAAATTATTTATTGATCAACGGTGTAATTATTGTTGTATAGGTAGTTTCACGAGAGTTGAGGTGAACGAAACTAACGCACACAGCACCATTGACAATGAATAATGAATAGCGTCATGAGAAAATTAAACGAAGAAAAAGAAGAAAGTTATAGGATAATGGCACCTAGGATTGTTGAAAACCATAGCCTTGTAATCAGTCAATGTTAACGAGTCGGATGAAGATATTCCAAGTGACGATAGTTTATAAAAAAATTGTTTTTTATTTTTTACTGTTTTTGATACGTATTTGAATTATATTTTTAATACGTATCAAAAACAGTAAAAAATAAAAAACAATTTTTTTATAAACTATCGTCACTTGGAATATCTTCATTCGATTTACATTCACTCACTCATTTCATTCATTCACATTTTTTTTTGCAATCTTTATCTCTATCTTCATGTAGCTGTGTGTGTAATCCATTCACCTCAACTCTGGTGGAACTACCTATATTTGCAGCTATATTATACAACGAATAGCGGTATTCCATATTTGGTTATCTCTAGTTAAAATTATTACAAAAATATGTGATTATGATCTCCCGAGTCTAGTGAGTTAAGTTAAACTCTCACTATTTAAGTCAAACTAGTTAGTAGGTTACATTCGTAAATAATGTACATAGTACAAGAAACTTAGCATTACGTATGAATTAAATAATCGGCTGTACTGTAACTCCGCATGCTGGTTACGTATCTCGCGACAGGTTTGCAACAGGCGTAAATATCGCGATCATCGCTGTGAAATAGTCGATGCAGACTGTAATCGGCAGGCCGATCATTTGTAAGGAACTTTTGTAAGGAACTTTTGCATTTATGCTTTTATGATATCAGCTTCCAGTGACTTCCGTGATTTTTCAAACATACCGGAAAACTATGAACCGAAAACTCAATTAATTCCTGTTAATGTTTTTGGTAAATGTAAAAAAACATACACCAACTTCTAGCAACATTCTCTCTCCTCTAGACTACGGTTATTATCAATATTTTTACACACTGTATATTTTTAAGAACTATATATTTTTCTGTGCAAATTTCGACCTTAAAGGAGTGTACAAACTCACTATCAATGTATGAAAATCCTTAAAAATATTTTTTTTGTACGAAATGCCGACAACCCATTCTGCCGGGTAGTGTTAAGTTACATAATTAGGGGTTAGGGGTAGGTTAAGTTACATTATATACATAAGTAGGGTTAATTTTACCAGCGCTTTGATAAGCTAGTGACTATGAATTTCCCGCCCAGTAACTTTAAATGCATCACCGCTGCCCACAACGGCCAGCTATATAAAGACAGTTACTGTCAAATTTTTAGCAAGTCAAGTCATTTAGTTTGTGTTTGACAGCCATTGAAACTCGTTCTATGTTTAAATGGACATATATATTAGTATGTAGAGAGGTATGGAAATATTAGTATGTAGAGAGGTATGGAAATCCTACGCTGCCACGCTGCTGTAGCGCTTAGTCTCCGTCTTCGTCTCTTCACACACATCTTAGCTGTTTCTTTGCGTTTGTTTTTACTTGATTGGTCTTTTTTTTTTGACTGCTTCCATGGCTCAGATGGTCTAATAGCCGACTGATACGCAAAAGTGGAAGCGTGTCGATTCCCGCCGGGGAATAAATGTTTGTGACTGATCTGCAGATATTCATCCCGTATCTGGGTATTTTTCTATATTTCTAAATAAATATATTTTTTGTTAATAACCACTGACTTTTATTTTATATATGAAACAAATAGATAATATATTACTTAGTCTATTAATCATCTGGTTTCCATAGTACGTATGTACGTACAAGTTTGGGATGGTGTTGTGTAGTGTCCAGCATTATTATTTGCTAACCTTATGCTGTACTCGGATAAATTATAGCCTCTGTGTTAATCCTGGTCAACACCTATACCTACGTGTGCAAAATTTCAGCTCAATCCGTAGGCTAGTTTTTGCGTGAAAGAGTAACAAACAATACATAAGTAGGATTTATTTTTCATCACTGTATCAGTTTACAGCTCGGGATCTGACTCGCATGCGGGGACAATCTTGGCCCGGCTGCGAGTCAGCCGAGTCATTCTGTAATCTGTGGCCGAGTGCCGTGTTGTCGTGCGTTGGACACGCATGCGCGGATAAGTTGCAAATAAGTTTGCAGTGAACACGTGGCCGGCATTGCGCTAAGCTTGCCTGTGGCTACCAGGAGAACATAAGTCCACTGGAGGTCGGTTTGTTTACAAACAACGTTGCACTTGGTGGGATGTGGCAGCAGGCTATGGTAAAATGTATCTATCCACTTTCAATTTTCAGCTCAACGTTCGGGTGGTAATTATAACGACTTGGTGCAAAATATATTGTAAATATTCTCACATTATATCAATAACAATATTATATAATGTATATTCTCAGGAAACAAAATTGGCCTTTCTTATTGTCATAACAAGATTTGGACGCTGTAGTGCCTGGGACATTGTTAGATGGATTAAGCTTCACTGCATATAATTTTTTCATGAAAGAAAAGTCCATTGGTGCACGGTTGGTATCAAACCCACATCCTTAGGATTAAAAGTCGGTACGGATGCTATCCGGCCAACACGGCAAAGGAAACAACAATGCGGATAAAATTGCTCTATAACGAACAACATTTTTCCTCCATGGAGGTGGTAAACAGGAGTATGTTCATTCAATAAGTACCTTACCTGTTGAGTATGAAACCCCTTCGCAGGCATGAGAGCCTGGTAATTCAAACGCTCTGCGGGGTGGATCAACCTTTTCGTGGGCAGAATTTTGGTCGGATACTATTTTTAGTTATTGCTATGTGGGTCGAATATGAAATAAGAAGTACCCGTACATTGCGTTCTTTTTAAACGACTTCAAAAAAGTTATTTAAAAAAAAATTTTTTTTTCAATTTATCCTCATTTCAACTGAGTTTATACTGTCTGTACAGGACATGGGACATTGTTAGATGGATTAGGCTTGCCCGGCACCCATACCGACCTTTTTTATATAAATCTTCAATAAAACTTATGTTATAAATTACAAGTTAAGTCAATAAAAACGGTTTGCTTTTGATAAAAAATATATTCGGTCGAATTGAGAAACATCCACCTTATTTTCTTCGGTTAAAAATATGTGAGAATCCAAATATTTTTTGCAAACAGCAAAAATGTTGATCGTCCATTTCATAAATCGAATTTACCAGGCTCTCAGACGTACCCCGTCTGATGTCTGTGACGTCATTCGATCGATGGGAATCGTAGGGCAACACCATCCCCTATCTTGCATTTCAGCGGTAAAAAGAGATGCGATGCCTACATACACCTGCACGTTGAAAGAATTGCATAATGAATGATCTCTAACTGAGAGACCTAAAGTCGAAAGTGGTTTACAGATCAAATATTAACACTAGTTCTAGGTAGAGATCTGTTAACTAACCCGTCTCTCTCACGCACGATCCAGTTTATGAGTAAGAAAGAAACAGTTATTTTACTTATCGCAAGTGTTTATTTTATTTATTTATTTATAAAAAGGAACGCCGACAGTATATATATAAACACATTCAACAAAAAAAAATTACAATGAACAATTCTTATATATATGCCAATTATAGGCGAACACAACACTCTTTAAATTTATACTAAAAGTAACTAAATATATCTATATCACATTTATGGCAACTAAATTACAATGAGATCATCATTAAAACAAGAGACAATAAAATACTTAAAAAAAAATGAAATTTAGATAGTGAAAAACGTTAAATTATTAAATGAGTACGTATGTAACAAATGTTAAGATAACAACAGGTATGCAAGAAGATCCTATAGTGAGGTCAAGAATTAATTTCTGAATTAAGATGCTGGAAATATTCCATCACTGAATGTTTAAATTTATTAATGTTATCACTGAAAATATCTAAGTTAGGCATTTGTTTGTTAATGAAGTTGTACTGATTACAGAGCTGGACTACAGGAGCCCTCAGTCCTATGTTAGTGTAGCAGAATGGGATATTAAATATTTTGGTAATCGGCTGCCTGGGACTCCTGGTCGGAACAGAAAGCTGAATACTTTGGAGGATCCCACTACAGTCAGCATGACCATTAATAACCTTGTGTAAAAAAGTTAACTGATGTACCTTGCGTCGGCAATAAAGAGAATCGATTTTAAAAAAGTTAAGCCTATGTAGATAGGGAGAACGATGTGATATACCGGAAGAAATGAAGGCGAGGTGGCGAGTGAAAGAACGTTGTATGCATTCTAATCTCTGTGAATGGATGGTGTAAAAGGGGTTCCAGGTGGTGCATGCATACTCAAGAATGCTTCGGACAAGGGCATTAAACAGTATAATTTTTGTTCTTGATTGAAATTCTTTTGTGTTTCGTTTTATAAAGCCTAACATTTGTGCTGCTTTTTTAGAAGTCCTGTCGCAGTGAGCACAAAAATTTAATTGACTGTCCAGTGTGACCCCCAAGTCTCTAATTTCATCTACTCGACTCAACTTTGTATTATTTAAATAATAATGATTTGAATAACGTGACACCTTTTTCCTAGTAAATTTTATATGGAAACATTTAGTGGGGTTGAGCATCATTCCGTTATTTGTACACCAAATAGCTATCGAATTTAAATCATCTTGAATTAATTGAGCGTCAGCAGGAGAGTCGATAGTGCGGTAAATTTTAACGTCATCAGCAAATAAGGAGTAGTTACAGTGGGTTATGGATTTAGTAATATCGTTAATAAAAATTATGAAAAGTATTGGTCCTAGATGGGAACCTTGGGGGACCCCTGATTTAGCATAGTAAACCGCAGACTCATATCCTTTTATGGATACTGTCTGGGGTCTATTTGACAAATATGATCTGAGCCACTCAAGAAGACAGCCAAAAAAACCCTGCTCACTGAGTTTGTTAATAAGTATAGAGTGATTAACCTTATTAAGTTATTCGACCTATAGAAGTTCATAAGGCGAACGAAACGAGCGACATAAGGTGTCACCTTACAAGAGGGGTAGTTGCCATACTCACCACGCTTGGCAGGCGGGTTCGCGAGCGCAGTACGGGATGTTGATAGAAGGACCTAGGCTTCGACTAAAGCGAAACGAAAAAACCATGTTATAGAGGAAACATTTTATCTTTAAAACCGACTAGAGAGGCAAAAGTATTGTTCATATCTTTGTGTAATTATGCAGATTTTTCTAGCTTTTGTAACTGCAGATGTTATACGACACCACATCACGCTGCGCTGTAGTGTAAAAGTAGCTAACATTTTGTTTTTAATTCAATGTTTTAAATAAGTTCTCTAAGGCAGTCATTCGTTTATGACAGATGTCAATAAATATCTCTACTATGGGCTACCTTAGTGTAGTCTTAGGCTGCGTTTCCACCGGAGATGTGCGAGGGAAATGTGTCATGCGAGGATGTCTAGCTGTGCTGTGAAAATGTGTGGAGGTTTCCACCAAAGCTGTGCGAGGAAAATGTGTCGTACGAGGATGCGTTGCGAAGCTGTGAAATGAGTCGACGGGGGTGCGGTGTAGTGGGGCGTCTATGGACTGGCTGGTACAGTATGTCGCAAACCTCGCAACACATCCCTCGCTTGTTTTGTATGCGCAAAAATGTAGCTCCGCTGAGCCGTTTCCACCAGAGCTGTGCTGACCGAGGCGAGGTAAATGAAGCGATAGTATTGGTTCATTTACCTCGCCTCGGTCAGCACAGCTCTGGTGGAAACGGCTCAGCGGAGCTAGATTTTTGCGCATACAAAACAAACGCAGCCTTATGGGCTGTCTCCACGAGCGAGGGAATCGCGACTATGTTATCGTCCGTGCCACGTATTTCTATACACTCTCTTAGAGGCCGTCTCCACGAGCGAGAGACTCGCGTCGAGTCCTCGCTATAGAAATACGTGGCATGACGATAACTTAGCCGCGATTCCCTCGCTGGTGGAGACGGCCCCTTAGAAGTGTAGTAGGTATATTACATTTTGGTGGGTAGGTGCCTAAACGAAATGTCAAGAATTAGTGAAGTCTCCAGTTAATTTTACTCACAAATTACTTCATTAATTTCAGACGTGAAACGTCCACTACTGAACACAGGCCTCCCTCATGGATCTCCATGAGGGGTAATAGTTACCATACTCACCACGCTTAGCAGGCGGTTTGGCGAGAGCAGTACGGGATGTTGATAAACGGAAAGACGGTGCTGACCATCTTCCGGAGGTATCCCTTAGCAAGCTCTTACTGCATCCACGGGCATGAGAGGACAATCTACTGTCGGCACCCCACGACAGTAGAATTTGACACGGCAGCAAAACTTAGTTAATTATGTTAGTTTAATTTTTATTAAAAAATAGTCATTATTTAAAAGGTAGTGATAAAAATAGTTTTTTGTCTTGAATAATCTAAAAAATATCAAGACTTATTATGTACATACAGGAAGTGTGTTATATTTAAAAAAAAAATACGAGTTTGATTCCTAGCTATACACATTAGTTGCCGTATGACACTGAGTTCACAGACTTCGATCCTAAAATACATCAGGAACATTTTTCCTCTGCGAAAAACTTCTTTTCCATATTAAGAAGGTCCTAAAACATATCTGTGATATCAAAAGCGAAAGGCGCAGGACAAAACACACGGATAAGCACCCGGAGAGCAGAAGGTAGCAAGAGTTTGTTTTATTCCAAACATTTCAAGTACTCCGCTTCAATAGTTGTACAAACCACTATGTTTTGAAGCAAATACGACAATATTGATAGGGATCGTTAGATGCGTCTTGCTTTGGCATGTACTGTCCTAGTACCGGTACCGTAACAATATCGGTTGAGACTATTTTAACGTTAAAACATGTGCCAAAACGAGACAAATTGCGTTTTCGTATTTCCACCCGCGAGAGAGAAAGTTAACTCGTTCGTTGACCACAAATATTAATAAAATATTACCTATAACCACGGTGGAATTATCTATACAGTGTTCCGACTTCATACAAACGGACGAAGCGCGAGCTATACCTACGCGCCTCGATCTCGGCACTCGCTCGGCATCTAAACAGTCGCGACTGTGCCGCAGTGACGAACGGAGGTGTGTTGTTCTTTTAACAATAACCGCGCGATTTTTTCACACAAAATAAGTTCAAGTACCTACCTACGTATTTAATATGTCGAGTAGGATATATTGTGCTGTTTTTGGTTGCATGAAATCTTCAAGAACGCATCCAGAGATAACTTTTTTTAGATTACCTGGAAACTCTGAAAGGTAAGACTATAAAATAATTTTACTTACTACCTAGTTTTTTACTTACTTTACTTTACCTACTAGTCTGCAAAGGATCGGGATGGTTGGAAGACTTTAGGGGAGACCTTTGCCCAGCAGTGGGACAACATAGGTTAAATAAAAAAAAACTACCTAGTAGGTAGGTACATAATGTGTGTCTTTTTAATGGACAAGTATTTCCTTTTTTCTCCCGAAAAAATAGATGTCTGGATTCTTAAATAAAGTGAATAGAGTAAAGGAAAGTGATTGACACGAGTGAAAAAGGTAATTATATGCGGTTCATGAATCATGATACGGTAGGTACGCTTGTGTAAAAACCTCGGGGCATATGTGTTTCGTTTTGTGAGTTTGTATAATTCAAAGTAAAGACGTGGTATTTTATTTATTATTAACTAGCTTCTGCCCGCGACTTCGTCCGCGTGGAATAGTTTCTTTGGGCTAACGCTAACTTTTACCCACGACTTCGTTTACGTAGAAGGTGAAAATATAATATTTTTAAATAATATCTACGTTAAGCGTAATTTTAGGTAGGTACCTACATCACGCTTTCATCAGTAAGAGTGGAACTTTAAAACGTTAGGTAAAAGTACTGGGTCTTATAATCTTATATTATTTAGATTGTAGGTTATTCTAATAATTCATAACTATGTTATTTTATAGTACTTCTGCGTACACTATATTTTAAATTTATCTATTCAATTCACAAAGTATTATATTTGTTTATATAAAAAAAGTATATTTACAATCACAAAACTAAATGGAAACACAAAGTAGGCAAATTTAATTAAAATGCTGGAGGCGGGCAGCCCTATCGCATGTTTACGTACCGCGCGGCTGTAGGTATTTATTTCAAAAATACGGCCGAGTTAAAATACTGTATAGATAACTATTCTGTGCTATAACAATGCAAAACTGGTACTTTGTAAAAGTCCCGTTAATCAGTTTAAAATTAGTGCAAAACGAATTATTTTTTGTGAAATTTAGTTTATATACAATTTTAGCACAAAATCAATACAACATTTATTATAAACTAAAAGCAGAGCTATTAACAACTAAAGTGTACCAGGGCAGCAGAAGCAACCAGGAGCTCGAAGAGCAAGCATATAATTACGTAGCTACTTACTAGGTGTACCTTTGTATTATTAGCTCCGCATAAGTTGGCAGAAAACTATGTGTTACATTACAACGTCACTTAAAACCTAAAAGTTTTCTTAACTAAATCAAAATTTTAAATAAAATTCTAGTTTTACTTACGTTTACAAATTGTTGGGAGTTTGGATAAATAACTACTTTATAAGATATTTCTTTAATTAAATTATTTTGAAAGATTCCCATAGATGCAGCAGACACGTAGTTTGTTTTAATTCAAAAGAATGAAAATGCTTTTAATAGAAGCCTGTAACGACGACGACTTATTCGTATCACAGCATAGTTAAACGGTGTCATTTAATATACTCCGGCAACCACTTACATAATAACCTTTAATTAAGTTTACTCAGTTGTTAAAGAATTTTGAACCAAACCACAAACTGCAACGACGTAGCCGCGTAGCAATTTCGTAGCATTTCCGTAGCAGTCTCCTGCACAAAACACAAACTACGCACAAAATGTAGTAAGTTAATGTAGATACAGGATAATTTCAACCGAAATGTCATTGATTGAGACTTGTTTTGGCTTGAACAACATACCACAATCAAAGTTGTGAATGTAGTGCATCTCTTTTAGTCTACAAGGTTCTGCAACAATGCAAGATGAAACGGGTTATAGTGGATGGCATCGGGGAGTTTAAAAACCATATTCACTTTTATTCACTCTCATCTCACATCTCTTCAGTTAATATGATCTCCTGATGATATGGGCTTCAAATAAAAAAAACACAATTCTGTTGTTAAAATGGCACATAACATTTATAATTTAATCTCCTATCCGTCATTTAGATCATATAATAATAATAATAATAATAATATTTTTTATTGAAATAACTTACGGCTAAGTAGTACATATTATTTATATCTAATTTAATCAAAGAAGCCTAATGAACTTAGCATATGCCTGAACTAGGTGATCCTGTTTTTCAGGCAAAAACTAGGTCACAAGCAAATAAGTTTAATCACACAAAAATTTTAATAGATCTGATATGATAGCATAAAGAAAAAATAATTAAAACAACAGTGACAAGTTAAGCTTAAACTAATGTTAACATTATTTGTGCAAGTTTGTAAAAATAAAGTGTTATACCTACTTTATTATAGCTAATAACTTCTCTGTATCATCATATGACATACTTTGGAGATAGTTTTTATCAACAAGTTTACAATTACTAAAATTAAGAGAAAATATGTTGATTAATGCATTTATTCTATTGTACAAAAATGGACCAAGGAAACTATAAAATCTATGAGCAAAGGTGTGTTTTTTGCCTGATAATATAGGGCAAACATTATTTCGTCGTGAGTTAGTAAGCTCAGTACTGTAGGGAAGTGCTGTGTGTTGTTTCAGTACTGTGTGCGTTATGAATAACTGTCGAACTGTTAACACATCACACGATTTGTATAAAAGGTATAATAATAAGATTATGTTTTGATAAAAAATCTAAAATGCCGTGGGGTGCCGGCTGTAGAATGTTGCCCCTCCTCTCTTGCCCGTGGATGCAGTAAGAATCTGCTAAGGGATGCCTTGGGAAGACGGGCAGCAGCGTCTTCCGCGTCTTCAACACCCTATACTGCGCTCGCCAACCCGCCTGCCAAGCGTGGCGAGTATGGCAACAACCCCTTATGATTGTAAAAACAAGGACCAGGCCCCGAGTCCCCGGCAGCCCCGCTAGTCGTGGCTACGGTAGCGGCCACGGTAACGGCGGGGCTAGGGGTGCTAAGAATCCCCGGGAGACGGACGGCTACCAACCCCAACGACGACCACTGGCCCTGGTAACACACAACATCCGCACTTTGAGGACAGACGAAAAGATTGTTGAGCTGGAAGAAGAAATGAGTAGGCTACACTGGGACATTTTAGGATTATCAGAAGTCCGTAGAGAGGGCGAGGACACGATATCCCTTAAGTCCGGTAATCTACTTTACTACCGGGAGGGCGACCAACAGTCCCAAGGTGGTGTCGGGTTTCTCGTTCACAAGTCACTCGTTAACAACATTGTCACCATCGACAGTGTGTCGAGCAGGGTCGCATTCCTAACACTCAGAATATCTAAAAGATATTCGTTTAAGGTCGTTCAGGTATATGCGCCGACCTCGTCACACCCAGATGAAGAAGTAGAGTCTATGTATGAGGACATTAGTAGGGCCATACATACAAACAAAACTCACTTCACTGTTGTTATGGGGGACTTCAATGCAAAGTTAGGCAAGAGAAGCGATGATGAGTTGAGAGTGGGGCAATTTGGGTATGGGCAACGGAACCCCAGGGGACAGAGGCTGGCCGATTTTCTGGAGAAAGAAGGACTCTTTATGATGAATTCTTTCTTCCAGAAGCCGCCTCACAGGAAATGGACCTGGATGAGCCCCGATGGTTCCACGAGAAATGAGATTGATTTCATCTTGACCAACAAGAAACGGGTATTCAATGATGTCACTGTGATTCATAGGGTGAAAACCGGAAGTGATCACCGAATCGTTAGAGGCACATTGAATATGAACGTTAGACTTGAAAGGTCCCGTCTGATGAAATCTACGTTCCGACCCACTCGCGCACATATCCAAAACCTCGAGAGCTTTCAACTCGAACTTTCAAATCGCTTTGATTGTCTGGGTCTCGAAGAACATGCATCAGTGGAAGAGATCAATAACAGGTTCGTAGAAACTGTCCATACATCTCAGTTCTTTAAGACGCCCCGTACAAATAGACCTCAGAAACTCTCTGATGACACTCTTAACCTCATGGCTGAACGACGCTCATTACGACTGCAGTCTCCCGATGATGCTAAGTCACATAGGCAGCTCAATAGACAAGTTTGGAAATCCTTGCGGCACGATATTCGTACCTTTAATACAGCTCGTATTAAAGATACGATAGAGCGGAACAAAGGCTCCAAAGTGTTCGCGAGAGATATGTCTATTGGGCAAAGCCAGATGACGAAGCTGAAGAGGGAAGATGGCAGCATAGCGTCAAGTAAAGCCGATGTGTTAAGGGAAGCCGAAAGGTTCTATGGACAGCTCTACGATTCGGTCACTAAACCTGTTTGCAGTGTGGCAGAAGACCCTAGAGCCAAGCTGACCCGACATTATACCGAAGATATCCCGGACATCAGCCTGTACGAGATCAGGATGGCCCTAAAACAGCTTAAGAACGACAAGGCGCCGGGGGAGGACGGAATCACGTCAGAGCTTCTGAAAGCGGGTGGATCACCGATACTTAAAGTCCTTCAGAAGCTCTTCAACTCCGTCTTGCTCGAAGGTATTACGCCAAAAACATGGAACAAAAGCGTCGTGGTATTGTTCTTTAAGAAAGGTGACAACACCTTGCTTAAGAACTACAGACCGATCTCGCTTTTGAGCCATGTTTATAAGCTGTTCTCAAGGATCATCGCAAATCGTCTCGATCGCAGGTTTGATGACTTCCAGCGTCCCGAACAAGCCGGGTTTCGAAAAGGCTACAGTACCATAGACCACATTCATACGCTGCGGCAAGTGATACAGAAGACCGAAGAGTATAACTTGCCGCTATGTCTCGCGTTTGTGGACTATGAGAAAGCCTTCGATTCGATCGAAACATGGGCGGTGCTCGAGTCTCTCCAACGATGCCGAATTGACTATCGGTATATCGAAGTGTTGAAGTCTTTGTATAGAAACGCCACTACGTCAGTCCGAGTACAGGAACAGAGTTCGGAGGATATTCCCTTAAAAAGAGGCGTAAGACAGGGAGACGTTATTTCTCCGAAACTGTTTACGACCGCTTTGGAAGATGCCTTCAAGCTCTTGGAATGGAAAGGACTAGGCATCAACATTAACGGCGAATACATGACTCACCTTCGGTTTGCCGACGATATTGTGGTCATGGCAAAGTCGATGGAGGAACTCAGCACGATGCTCGAAGGCCTCAATCGAGTCTCCCAACGGGTAGGCCTTAAAATGAACATGGACAAGACGAAGGTTATGTCGAATGTCCATGTGTTGCCTGCCCCAGTTATGGTCGAGAACTCGGCTCTCGAAGTTGTCGACGCGTAGTATGTATACCTAGGACAAACTGTCCAGTTAGGTAGGTCCAACTTTGAGAAAGAGGTCAATCGACGAATCCAACTCGGATGGGCAGCGTTTGGGAAACTACGCAACGTTTTTTCGTCCAAAATTCCTCAGTGCCTTAAGACGAAAGTCTACGATCAATGTGTGTTACCAGTGATGACATATGGAACCGAAACGTGGTCATTCACGATTGGCCTCATGAATAAGCTCAGAGTCGCTCAACGAGCTATGGAGAGGGCTATGCTCGGGGTTTCTTTACGCGATCGAATCAGAAATGAGGAGATACGTAGAAGAACTCGGGTCACCGACATAGCCAAACGGATTAGCACGTTGAAGTGGCAATGGGCAGGCCATGTAGCTCGCAGAACAGATGGCCGATGGGGCCGAAAAGTTCTCGAGTGGAGGCCACGGACCGGCAAGCGCAGCGTAGGACGTCCACCAACAAGATGGGATGATGACCTGGTGAAGACCGCAGGTCGACGGTGGATGCAGATCGCTTCCAACCGCAACAACTGGAAATCCATGAGGGAGGCCTATGTCCAGCAGTGGACGTCCTACGGCTGAAATGATGATGATGAGGCTTAGTTAAGGATTGACTTATGTTGTTTTTTGTTATTGTCTATTTTGCTTTCCTTTTGTTATCTTTATTGGGCAACGTAGTCGCTTGGCGACTTAGTCCTTAATGAAATTTAAAAAAAAATATGCTATCCGTGTCTGTCCGACCGTATGTCTTTTTTGTATCTCGAGGAACATTCAATAGTTCATAAATATTAATAGTTTTGCAATACTATTCTAGATAATTATATGTATACTAGTTGTTCGCCCCGAATTTAGAACGAGCGCCATTTTCATATTTCAATGAAGTCCCAATCGAAACTGATTTTATGTACCTATTTGGACCGGATTTCTGAGACGCTACAAGCAAACCAAACTTTAACGGGACTTTTTAAATTATTGTATATTGTGCTGTGACTTCCGCACTAGTTATACAACTGTGTTACGGCAAAGCAAACCTCATCCCCAACAGGTCAAATAAAAATTTACAATGGTTATAAAATAGTATTTCAACAAGCAACAGGAAGCCAATGGATGGAAAAAGGCCACAACAGAAGCTTGTGGAAAAGTTTGGAAGAGGCCTTCACCCTAACAGGGGTCAATATCTCAGAAACTAACCTAACCATACTAATATTAATCTTTTTTGTGGTGGTCTGGTTTGCAAAGTAAGTCGGAGAAAAAGCGGTCGAACGAAAACGTTTCTAACGTCACTTGACTGACAGTTCTATTAGACGGCTTTTTTCTTAAACAAAACATGTTGATTAACAGTATCCTGACAAGATCTCTTTTGCCCTCTCGATAACTTCCCAGGTCCAAGTTCCAGGATAAAAATTATCTCTGGTGGGTACTTGAGAAAGCAGTGTTTTTCCCATGGGCAGTTATAAGTTGACTTATATCTGGGAATAGAACTCCTGAAAGACAATCATCACAAGTAAAAATGTTTATCGTCCAACGAAGTGGGCTAGTAAGTTTATAAAATTAAAAAAAATTAAGTTACTTCCGACACTTTACCGAATTATTAGTTTTTAAAATACAGGATTTGATCGCGTACTTTACCTATTTTTTCTAATTTTCCCTCTACAATCTAGACATCACCCTTTCATTTGATACCACACTTGAGAATATTTGAAAACATTATATTGTACTTCCCTACTTTCACCCCCATATCTCATCAATAGCTCGACCGTTTACGATATAACTTTTAGTTTTGCATTCTACACATAATTTCCTTTCATTTATTTGGAAACATTCGATTATTCATCCCCTCTTTCACCCCCATATCTTGTAAACCCCCCCATATCTTGTAAACCCCCCCATATCTTGTAAACTTCTTAACAAAAAGTCCGCGTATACCTAGGTTTTCGGTAGTACTGGGACGCGAATATCTTCTGTGTCGATCATGATCACCAGGCATTACTCACTGGATTTTTTCTAATGCCCGTTACTCACTAGACTTCTTTTAATGCATGTTATGATACCTCATAATCTAATTTCAATAACTACTGTCAAAAAAAAACCTTCGCCACGGTAAAATTGTTAAGGGATTATTTGTAATTAATTTTATAATTCCCGTATTCACGCGTGAATACTGTCTTTACGTTTTAAATAAAGATTTAATGAACATTGCTTAATCCATTTAAGAGTGTTTTATCTGAAGATAAAATATCGATTAATCTCATATATCCTCATATATCCAGCCTCCCGACGTTCAACGTTCTTTATAAATTAATCACAATCAGTATGTATTAAAACTTTTTGGCAGATTAAGAAGTGGACTGTGGTGTCAAGATCGACTTTTAAAAACCATGTGCTATCAATGGTGAGGTTTCAGCGGGTTACGAGACAGTGAGAAAATAGCCGTTTTCCCGACGGGTTTTATGACAATTATGAAATGTGATAATCACCATCATTTCAGTCATAGCACGTCCACTCTGGACACAGGTTTCCCTCATGGATCTCCATGAGGGGTAGTTAACATACTCGCCACGCTTGGCAGGCGTGTTGGCGAGCGCAGTACGGGATGTTGATACACGGAAAGACGCTGCTGCGCATCTTCCGGAGATATCCCTTAGCAGGCTCTTACTGCATCCACGGGCATGAGGACGGGTAACATTTTACTGCCGGCACCCCACGGAAAATAATAGCATACCGTAGTAAAAATATACCCAAACTACAAATAATTACGGAACTACGTTTGTATGGGAAATTCATTCTTCCCTGTCCCTTGAAGCGTCTACCTAAGCAATAAGCTATCTGTTAAGAGTTTTCTTAAAAAAAACAGGTGAAAATATTTTCAAACCGTAATTTTATTACTTACAAGATAAGATAAAGGTTTAACACAATAATATACCTACATCAAACTACACTTTGTTTCAGAGTTAACTGGTCTTTCACACATGGTAGTTTTGTGTTCATGGACGCTGCAATGCCAGAGCCATAGTTAAATATTTATTCAGGCGTTGGTACATAGTCTAAGAAATAATCAGATGTAAATAATCTATACATCAAACTTGCAAATCCTTTCCTTACATGTTAAATATTTTAGCGGAATGAGACAGACTCCGCTTAGTGTCATGAACCCTCCTGCTACGTAGAATGTGTATTCATACCCGAATTTAGTTTTTAACATACTTGCTATAGGACTGCCGACTAAACTGCCCAATCCCTGGAACATCAGCATCATTCCCGTGGCGTTCGTCAGCTTTTCCAACCCGTAGAGGTCTACCACGACCAAGCTCCGCAGACAAGACAGACTCGCCACGCTGAACCCGTATACACAGCAGTAACTGTACTGGAAGTACAGGTCGTAAGAAACATTCGAGAGCATCGTCCCGATACCCGCAGTTATGACTGAAATCGTGAACAACTTAAGAGCATCCAATCTCCACGCTAATGAACCTAAAATCAACCTTCCGATCGCGTTAGATATACCGATCGCACTAACGAAGAACGAACAATGCTTAGGATCCATGCCGTGGGTCAGATTGCGTTCTTTCAAGAATATATAGGGGACGAGGTAGCCCGTGTACATAAGAAACGCCCAGAGGCATAAGCACAGGAATGATTTCTTCACGAGCAGCTTGCAGTCCATCATGGTGGCGAGCACCCGACGCATGGCGGTGTTGAAAAGGCGGTCGTGGTCCCGCAGGTCGGTGAGGGCCACGGCGCGCGTCACCGCCAGCTGGTACTCCAGCCCGCTGGTGCCCGGCCGCGAGCCCTGCCGGTACTGCGGCAGGTGCCTCACGCGGCCCTCGTAGAATGCGTCGTCGCGGTACAGCGGGCGCGCCTGCCGCAGGTGCGGCTCCCAGTGAAAGATGCGATACCAGCAACTACGCTCTCTTCTTTCTTCGTCTTCATCCACCACCGCCTGGAACTTTGGCGTGACCAGTATAGAGCCTCGTTCATTATTTAAGTCATTCTCGAAATCGCTTTTGGTTTCGAACAATTTCCTAGTCGACTCATCACTATTTTTTCTCTGTATACGTATAGGTACTTCCATAGACCTTCTCTCACGTTCACTAGCCTTTAAGCTAGACTGGATCCGTTTTAATTGGCCTTTACTCAGTGCTCCTCGGGGGTTCCAGGCTTTTATCGTCATCCTGGACGTGGAGGAGGGCAAGGTGGAGGGTCCCGCCTGTGTCTGCGGCGCGATGCGACTCGAGGACTCCAGCACCTCTGATGCCGTAGGAAAGGTCGCGTTCGAAATGCTGCTGAACATTCGTTCAGTGGCTGTAGTCGTTAGACTTTTCGTATTTGACACCTCTTTAAAGAAAGCCAAACTTGGCATATACACCGCTACATCGCTCGGGTCTTTGATACACTTCGTCACCGTCAAAGAAAGTAGAGGTCGATACGTCATTCCTAAAAAGTATATAAATGCAAATAATCCTGAATGAAGGAGCATGAGCACGCGCCAGCCGGCGAGCCACACGATGTAGGAGTTGAGCGGGAACATGGCGGAGATCCCGAAGCTGGAGCCCGAGGCCGTCAGCGCGAGGGCCAGCGCGCGCAGTCGCTCGAAGTAGAAACCGACCACGAGGATTGACGCCATATTGATAAGACAGTACCCGAATCCAGCCAAGGCGCCGTAGAACAAACAGACAGTAGCGTAGCTAGTGGCGAAGTAGGTGGCTACGAGTGCGAACGAGCACACCACGGATCCGGTCATCACGCACGAGCGGAACCCGAACCGGTTGATGAAAGCCGATGCCAGCGGCGCGCCCAGGAAGTACACCGCGACGGCTATAGAGTTAATGAGGGCTACCGCGGATTCCGACACTTTGAGATCCTTTGTGATATCTTTGTACATGCTGCCGAAGGTGAAGACTACTCCGTCTAGAACGAAGATGCTCCAAAAGCCTGCTAGAACAACCAGCCAGGCCCAGCCGCCGTCGTGGGACACGGTGATCTGAGCTGCCACCTCGGTCTCGTCAGCGGGTCGGCTCGCTTTACTCGCAGTTACCAATATACTCTTCCTAGGAGTATATTCGATGGGTTTATCTTCACTTATTTCACTTCCATCAGTATTTTCGGCGATGTTTTTCATGAAGCTTCTTGTTACTCAAACAAGTTGTATATATAAATATATTAATGCTACACATGTGGTCATTACACACGTATTATCTTTTACTTTGTCCTTACGGGCACAAACTTTCGACATCTTAATTAGAAAAAAAGACCGTCCTTGGGAGAAACTTAAGATGACGCAAAAAACTATATCATATTTGTCTTGTCTTTTTATATTAGATATGGCTTTTTGTGTTTGGTTTTACATAATTCCGCCAATGTCAAGTTTATAAATTCTTATGTGATATGGCTGGCCATATTGGCGGCCATTTTTTCATTAGTATTATTTTCTCTTTCACAGATTATAAGGAGAGATGAGTCCTCTACGTTCTATTTATCTTTGATGATGACGGCAGCGGTAAAACCACAGAAGATTAAAAGTCTGAGACTTGTCTGTCTCAGAGTCAGAAGCCAGAAATAAAAAGAAGAAGAGACAAAAGGATGAATGGGATTAATGACAGGAAAAAAATTACAAAAAAATTCTGGACATTTCACAGAGTGCCATCTAGCCTTAGACCTTAAGATACATATATCAGAACAATCCATATATAAAATAAAACCGGGCAAGAGCGAGTCGAACTCGCGCACCGAGAGTTCCGTGCCATCATACAATATAATATATGATAACGGCAATGTATATTTGTTGGAAAACCTTGACAGCGCCATCTCTTGCCTGATAGCGGAACTTATGTAGATTAATACACTTTCGATGATATCTAAAAAACTATGCTAATTAGAGGGTTCGCTATAATTTTCCTGTTTCTTTACATACACTCCGAATAAGTCAAAAACTATACGGCTTAAAGCAAAACTAAAAAAACTGTTTATTAATGTGCAAATGAAAACCTTTCATATGTTAAAATGATACCTTAAAAATTTGAGATCCCCTATCCGCCCCCCTGCAATTCTAATAAGAACATTTTTTAACATATGCTATATTAGGTAGTAAAAAATCTTTAACCATTTCAAATTTCAAGTCGATAGCATCAGGTTCTATTTGTGACAGACAGACAGACAGACAAAGTGATACCATAAGGGTTCCTTTTTACCATTTTGGTCCGGAACCCTAAAACCTTGTGTTATCTACGGTAATATTTTAGCGAGTTACGAGAGTCAGAAAAGTGCCGTTTTCTATACGGATTTTTGATAACAAATTATGAGATGTGATGTGAAGAGATTCCTTTGCTTAAACACACTTTCATAGAGTAAGCACATGAATTAGCCATATTCTCATTATTATTATTAATATGAATGCACAAAACTACAAATGTTTATCCTGCGGCGATAATCGAACCCTGCCGCTCATGGGTATGCAGGCAAGCTATCAGAATCAGCTGTGTTTGTTTTCTTGATTTTTAAGAACTTTAATTCAACATTCCCGCGGACTGACAAGTTTTATCGCAATTTTTAACAGGCAAGTTCAAGTGTCAAGCTTTAATGTAAGACATATTAGTTGTTGATGTTCAACAACAATCATAGTGATGTTCAACAACAATCGTAGTGAACCTAATCGCCATAGTCACTTGGGCTGCCCACGTGACTATGGCGATTAGGTTCACTACGAGTTCCTAATTTCCCTTCTTGGTGGGCGGTTTTGCACCAAGGCAAATGTTCCCCAGGATCAGTGGTTTAGGCTGTACGTTTTCTGTCAGTGAATCTGTTAGCCTTTTATAATAGGTATAATTATTGTGAAGTGATAAGCAACTTTTTCAAAAACTGTTTCACGGCTTACAAATTTCTTTGAAAATTCCGCTACTTGTCATTGCTTATTTTGAATGAGGATTCTACATTTCGAATTTGACGTGTCTACCATGCACGGTTTTGGAGATATGACACATTTTTAGTAATTTTACCAATTTTTTTTCATAAATTTGTAACCTGAATTCTGTTAAAAAAAAACATGGAAAATCTTTGAACACGTCATTGCTTATTTTGTTGAAGAAGGAACATTCCAAATTGCAAGTCTACCATGCACGGTTTTGGAGATATGGCGCATTAGTACAGTCAACTTTTAACCCCTTAGTGTTTGTAGATATAATAAATATAATTTAGTTTTACAAATATGTATAGATCTTTCCTTCATGTTTTACATATTTTTAACAAAATCTGTTTTTTCTTAATCTAATTTGAAAGGATTTCAAAAGTGAGCTCTCAATCCATACGCACATACAATTTAAATTTAAAATTTAACCTCCTAGATAGTAAGCTTGACCTTGATATTTTCCATAGCAGCATTGGTAGTTTAAAAACTTTCTTCGAAAAATTTAAAACAGATGCGAATACCTAACTAAATTATATAATCATTTATAAGACAATGTGAAATTATGTGGATCTATTCGGGTATGTGTGAATTACTAGCCTACTATTGTTAATTTCTTTTAATTTTTCCTTTGTAAAGCACTACTGTGTTACATAAAGATATATGTAAGTAAGTGGAAACTTATTAATAGCCACTTATTATTATACTTATAGGTAACTATTGTGTATCTTGTGCTGATAGTTTCCCTAAGATGAATAAATAAAATAAAATAAAAGAAAATATACCAAGTTTTCTTACTATTTGTTTAATAAGTCCACACACACACTTCTTAGATTAGGTATATTAATTCAGCCTAAAGGCCCAGCAAGACTAACTTATAATAATATACAAGACATACATAATACATCAAGACTAACTTATAGGTACTAATAAACAAGACATACATAATTTAACAAGACATAGCACACGGCACCACCTAGCCCCCAAGTAAGCAGAACTTGTGTAATGTCTTATGTACAAAATTTAAAAAAAAAAATCCTCGCTTTGAGACAGGGATGTGTCACAAAAAAACTCTATGGAAATTCATTCGATTGTTCGTTTATTTTAATGGGTACCAGATGATTTCTAAGAAGAATGTCGATCACGGAACGACGATGATGCCCATCTTCCGCATTATGACAGTTTCTTATTGCCGTTAAGATATAACTAATTATAATGTTTTTATTAAAGTTTATGCATTATGGCGTACCATTATTATAATCTAGTATTAAATTACGAACTAACGTTCTGGAAAGTGTTTGAAATGATATGAAAAATATTTATTATCCCCCGCGCTGGCTTCTCAGACCAGACCAAGCCGGCCAGAAGGCCGGCTTTAAATTTTGCGCGACTGCGGAAAGCGCGGCTCCCGGTCGATGAACCTGCCGGCTCCCGCCATCTGTTTTGGCGCGAAAGTTACTGAAAAAAACCATTGCTGCAATCCTCTAACATATGTCACTGCCTTCCTTGAAGACAAGGACAGGACATAAGCGAACAATAGAATGAATGTCCATTATTTTCGTACAATGCAGTATATAGATTGATCCTATCCTACTTCCTATTCTACTAATAAATAAAAGCGAAAGTAAGAATGTATGTATGTTCCCTTTTCACGTCAAAACCGCTAAACCGATTTGAATGATTTTTAGTATAGGGGTAGATTCTTAGAATAAAAACACTATCTAAGGGTAGATTAGACCATGGAGACGGACATAGGTTACTTTTCATTGCGTAAATTATATCAGAAGGGGTTAAAATAGGGGATGAAAGTTTGTATGGAAAAATCGTTAATCTTTACTGTAAAAACTTGAATTTTTGCATAGTTGTAGGATAGTAGTTGGGTAGTTGTATGGTAGTAGTTGTGTAGTTGTAGTGTAGTTGTAGTGTTGTTGTAGTGTAGTTGTAGGGTAGTTGCAGGGTAGTTGTAGGGTAAGTTGTAAAAAGTGGTTGTAGTAGGTGTGATACAAAGTTCGCCGGGACAGCTAGTTTACGATAAAAGAAACTACAAAATGACTTAAAAAATATATAATATACTTAAATAACACCTAAAAAACCTTGTGATGTTTATGGTAAAAACAAATGATCTTTATAAAACTACCTACTACTTACTACAACTGATTTTCTACCAATACTTTCAGTTATACAGGGTGTAATCGTTAAGTGTGCACAGGCGATTATTCCGTAACTATTGCAGATATCAAAAAACTTTAAACTGATATCGAAAGTACTTTACCTAATGAGTAAAATGACTATAGGTACTAATAAACAAGACATACATAATTTAACAAGACATAGCACACGGCACCACCTAGCCCCCAAGTAAGCAGAACTTGTGTAATGTCTTATGTACAAAATTTAAAAAAAAAAATCCTCGCTTTGAGACAGGGATGTGTCACAAAAAAACTCTATGGAAATTCATTCGATTGTTCGTTTATTTTAATGGGTACCAGATGATTTCTAAGAAGAATGTCGATCACGGAACGACGATGATGCCCATCTTCCGCATTATGACAGTTTCTTATTGCCGTTAAGATATAACTAATTATAATGTTTTTATTAAAGTTTATGCATTATGGCGTACCATTATTATAATCTAGTATTAAATTACGAACTAACGTTCTGGAAAGTGTTTGAAATGATATGAAAAATATTTATTATCCCCCGCGCTGGCTTCTCAGACCAGACCAAGCCGGCCAGAAGGCCGGCTTTAAATTTTGCGCGACTGCGGAAAGCGCGGCTCCCGGTCGATGAACCTGCCGGCTCCCGCCATCTGTTTTGGCGCGAAAGTTACTGAAAAAAACCATTGCTGCAATCCTCTAACATATGTCACTGCCTTCCTTGAAGACAAGGACAGGACATAAGCGAACAATAGAATGAATGTCCATTATTTTCGTACAATGCAGTATATAGATTGATCCTATCCTACTTCCTATTCTACTAATAAATAAAAGCGAAAGTAAGAATGTATGTATGTTCCCTTTTCACGTCAAAACCGCTAAACCGATTTGAATGATTTTTAGTATAGGGGTAGATTCTTAGAATAAAAACACTATCTAAGGGTAGATTAGACCATGGAGACGGACATAGGTTACTTTTCATTGCGTAAATTATATCAGAAGGGGTTAAAATAGGGGATGAAAGTTTGTATGGAAAAATCGTTAATCTTTACTGTAAAAACTTGAATTTTTGCATAGTTGTAGGATAGTAGTTGGGTAGTTGTATGGTAGTAGTTGTGTAGTTGTAGTGTAGTTGTAGTGTTGTTGTAGTGTAGTTGTAGGGTAGTTGCAGGGTAGTTGTAGGGTAAGTTGTAAAAAGTGGTTGTAGTAGGTGTGATACAAAGTTCGCCGGGACAGCTAGTTTACGATAAAAGAAACTACAAAATGACTTAAAAAATATATAATATACTTAAATAACACCTAAAAAACCTTGTGATGTTTATGGTAAAAACAAATGATCTTTATAAAACTACCTACTACTTACTACAACTGATTTTCTACCAATACTTTCAGTTATACAGGGTGTAATCGTTAAGTGTGCACAGGCGATTATTCCGTAACTATTGCAGATATCAAAAAACTTTAAACTGATATCGAAAGTACTTTACCTAATGAGTAAAATGACATTAATAACTTTTTAAAAATAAAACGAGAAATATCAAAAAAAAAAATACATTAATCACTCCCATACATTTAGTATGAGATAGTAGAAAGGTTTTAGTTTCCTTATTTTAAGTGGAATAGTACCTACTCATTTTACGCTTGTCATTTTATAATTATGTACGATATGAAGGTATTAATGAATTTCAAGTAGATACACGTGTAGATTAATTATCTTACCACTTCAAATTTATAATAAACCTTGTTTCCATATTGTATTGATTTGAACTAGCTGAAAAGCAACATACTAAATAAAAACAAAAAGAAAGATACTCTTTGGTGTTCGTTCTAAATTCAAATTCTTTATCGCGGGTTCTCGTTCCCGCCAATTTATTGTATTTTTCAATTTGCGTTAATAATCGTGATTGTTGCATTTATTGATTGAAAAATGGCATATTCCAATACAGAAAAGAGGGACATGTTAAAAATGTACTACAAACATGATTGTAACAATAGGGCGGCCATTATCGCCTACAGAAGAGAGTACCCAGATAGAGAAGTTCCTTCTGGTACGTATTTACGTAAGTTGGATAACAATTTGATAAATTATGGATCTTTTAACAGAAAAAAAGGTTCGAGAACAAGAGCTCCGGAATTTGATAATGACTTAGATAACAATATTATTAACTACGTAGTAGATAATCCACAAGAATCAACGCGTTCAGTGGCCCGATCATTTCCAGTGTCCCACAATTATGTACACAAGTTATTAAAAAAACACAACTTCAAAGCATTTAAGATAAAACCTACTCAAACGCTGCACAATGATGATCCTGCTCGTCGGCTGGTCTATTGCAATTGGCTAGTCAATAATTATGTCAATGTAAGGTCAATTTTATGGACCGATGAAAGTAATGTTTCAAACTGCGGCATTTACAATAGAAAAAACTCGCATTATTGGTCAATTGACAATCCTCGCTTAACTACTGAAGTTAGAGCTCAGGTGCGATTCTCAATTAATGTGTGGTGTGGTATTCTTGGAGATCGGATCATTGGGCCATATTTTTACAGTGGAACCTTAAATGGACAGAGATATTTCTCCTTTGTACAAAACGATATGCCAAGTCTCTTAGAACCAATTCCAGACGATGAAAGAAGGTCGATAATTTTTCAACAAGATGGAGCACCTGCACATAATACAAATGTTGTAATGAATTTCTTACGAAACAATTATAATGGCTTAATAGCCAATAATAGTGCAACCCCTTGGCCTGCCAGATCCCCGGATCTCACGCCTTGTGATTTCTTCCTATGGGGATTTGTCAAAGACCACGTGTACGCTGAGAGAGTACACAGCCTAGAAGAGTTACAGAATCGTGTACGTCGTGCAATTGCTTTAATTACTCCGCAAATGTTAAGGAAAGTTCATTTAGAAACTGTAAATAGAGCTCGTCATTGTATTGCACAAGGAGGACGTCACTTCGAACATATGCTTTGAACACAAAATTTTGTACTTACTAAGAAATAAAATGTATGGGAGTGATTAATGTAATTTTTTTGGATATTTCTCGTTTTATTTTTAAAAAGTTATTAATGTCATTTTACTCATTAGGTAAAGTACTTTCGATATCAGTTTAAAGTTTTTTGATATCTGCAATAGTTACGGAATAATCGCCTGTGCACACTTAACGATTACACCCTGTATAGCGTGACCTATATGTACCTCTATAGACCTATAAGTATAGGGTATACCTACTTTTATCCTTTTACAAAATTATTTTTTATAGGTACTAATGATTACTTATTTACAAAAGCGTATAAAACAACACCAATTTATCTATGAACAATAATATTTTTGTCTGAATTATTGAGTGCAATTTATAATATAAAATTTTTGTATTCATAGATTAATTTTAGGTGTGTTAATATACGCTTAGTACAGATCTTCCTTAAAATAATAATGGAGTAATAAAATTATGTTTATATATACTTAAAAATTTCAACAATATTACTCGATATTAAATCTTAGAGCTAATAGATGTACATATCTTTGTACATATACAAAGAAAATACCAATATAAATTTTAATTTACATAGTAATTCTAATTTTAAGAAAATGGGGTTCAAAAATGTTACCTAATGTCTGAGTAAGTTTGTGATAATATTCCTATTATGAAATTTAATAAAGGGTGGTGAAACATTTTTTGAACCTTGCATACAAAGTTATATACAGGATGCTAATTTTTGGTTTTATTTATTTTATTTATTTATTTGGGCTACCAACAAGAGATACACAATAATGAGGTTTAATTATAACAATATGTACTTAGGGCTAGTGTTCCCTCAATTAGAGGCGGCCACAACGTGCGCACAAATAAAAAGCAACTCAGCTAACAAGGCTAGAATATCTAAAATTAATAATTTGAAGTATAAACCAAAAATAAACTAGCTAATATGAAATCTACAACATAAAACATTTTTTAAATAAGTAACTTAGAGAAGGTATGTTCTTTGCTTAATAAGAATGTAGGTTATACAGTTTAAAATAGTTCCAGAGTATTATAGGTAAAATATTTATAACAATATAAAAAAGTTCCAAAGTGTGTAGGTACACGAGTTTACTAAAATGGAGCGAATGAAAAATACACAAAGCTACTTTTTTAAGGTTTTTAGTATGTATAGTCTTCTTGTGCGAAATTCGTGGCGGCCACTATTGGAAAGATAATTTTTCATTGTTTCCTAATCAGATAGATAGATAGATAAACTCTTTATTGTGTAAATCATACAGAAAATAAAAACAAAAATAACTAAAATTACCTTAAACTACAAAAACAACAGAAATACACAATAGGCCGTCTTATCGCTTAGAGCGATTTCTTCCAGACAACCTTTGGATGGAGAGGATTTGAATGGAAGAATGGGGATATATAGAAATCTCAATGTCAATGAGGGGGTTGTCTTTTTCATGGAGCTAGAATATTTATTCTAACGTAAATAGAGGTTCACAGAGTGCGAACAAACTTCTTTTGGTTGACACTAAATTTATGCACTCTAACACACGTTAAACGAATTTCATAATTTTGTATTTTTTGCTTATTTTCTGTAAATACGGTTATTATATACAATTACGTGTTCAGTGAGTCAACCATCATCTCATGGAATCCATAAGGGAGTCATGTCTTCAGTAGTAGACGATTAGGCGGCTGAAAGGATTATGATGATGATACAAAAGTTTTTTTTTAAGCAGCGATGTGTTTTTAGTGAAGATTTCAGAGTTAACTGTTTTCTGCACTTATTGCAAGCATAATTCTTATCTTTTTTGTGACAAATGTGTGACATTGTCTATCTAGACTCCATTTTCTTTTAAATTGTTTTTCACATCAGGTATTTGCTGCAATGCGAATTTTAAATTTACAACTGAGTCACCTTTCGAGAGGTTTATTATGTAGAATGCAAATATATTTTCGGTAGCAATTTACATTTCTTCCGAAGGTGTCCCTTAGCAGACTCTTACTGCATCCACGGGTAGGAGAGGAGGGGTAACATTCTACTGCCGGCACCCCACGGCCCTTCGGAAGATGGGCAGCAGCGTCTTTCCGTATATCAACATCCCGAACTGCGCTCACCAACCCGCCTGCCAAGCGTGGTGAGTATGGCAACTACCCCTCATGGAGATCCATGAGGGAGGCTTGTGTTCAGTAGTGGACGTTTTACGGCTGAAATGATGATGATGATGATGAATTTACATTTACACTCAACGCAGACATATAGCTCTCCCAAGCGTCATTTTTGGGAGTTTGTGACATGTTTTGCAGAGTACTTTGTTCTTATTATTAAGACTCCTACTCTTGTTTCTGGTGATATATGGTGTTGTGTGTTTATATGGTGTTGTGTGTTTATATAGTGTTGTGTGTGATGCTAGTTCACTCTCGTCATGACTTTCTGTTGCGATGTTAGCAATAAGATAGCTGGGTGTAGGTTTTTCAATTTGTCTAAAGTGTGATGCCGGTTCAGTTTCACTACAGAATGATATTTTTTTTGAAGCAGCGATGTTATTTTTTTTTAAGCACCTTAGTGCAATTCTTATCTTTTGTGTAACAAATGTGTGTCATATGTCTCTTTAGACTCCAATTTCTTTTAAATTGTTTGTTACATCTATGACAAGTAAGGTCATTTGCTTCAATTCGAATTCTTAAATTTACGATCGACTCACCTTTCGAGAGGTTTATGGAGCGTCTTTGCAAATATATTTTCGGTAGAAATTTATATGTACACTCAACGCAGACGTATAGCTCTCCCAAGCGCCATTTTTGTGTAGTTTGTTTGTTACATGTTTTGCAGGGTACTTTATTCTTATTATTAAGACTACTCTTGTTACTAGTGTTATATAGTGTTGTGTGTGATGCTAGTTCACTCTCGTCATGACTTTCTGTTGCGATGTTCGCAATAAGATAGCTGGGTGTGGGTTCTTCAATTTGTGATGCCGGTTCAGTTTCAGTACAGGGCAATGTTCTTTCGAAATTATAAGGTTTAACATACGTTGAGGTAGAAGGTCCACATACATCTACTTCATCACTATCATCATCACATTGCCAATCATCAGTCTCCGAAATAGGTTCTGCGGAGATAGAACTCTTTGGGGAGAGTGTCGCCGCAAAGGGTTCTGTTTCAGTCTCCACAACGGGTTCTGTTTCAGTCTTGACAGCGGGTTCTGTTGCCGTCTCTTCTGGTGAATTCTCGATCTTCAAATTTACTTTTTGAAGAGGCTTATGGATTATTTTATTATTTTCAAATTTGTTCCTAATTTTGGTTGGTTTTATTTTATGTTTTATTGCTTTTAACGTTTCTTGATTCGCCTGAAACAAACACACTTTGAACACATATGATAAGACAAGCAAACCTATACCTATAACATTCTGAACATGTATCTTATTGTATACAAACACCGGTCGTGTTTTCGACTATATATTTTTCACAGGCTGCAATCTTATTAATATGATTTTTTACGTTCTCTTCAGTAGTCTCGGGTCTAAAGGACCACACTTGTGTAATTTAAGTCGTTCGGCTGTTTGTAACTCCACGTTACCTGCTCCTGAGCCTGTCAATATACGGCAATGCTTGGCCTGGCGACGTTTGTAGCTAACGTCCTTCCATTCCAAGTCAGTTGAGGTAGTCGCTGCTGGGGTATTAGGCGGCGGCGTTTCAGACGAAGTCATCGTCACCCTATTCATTGTGACGCTCAATGTTTAAGCAACACAAACAGGTCTTAGCTAAATATAATTAGGTTAACCTAAAATATACTACATTGATAATTTTGTACCATTTCTGACCTTTATGAATAAACGATTTTTTATTTATTTATTGTCGTAGATATGCTAACGGTGGGGTTTGCATTCGGTTGGCATTGTCTCGCCTCGTCACTCTTAAGAGAAATGTTAGTGCTACATTCTCTCACTTTGTCTTTCCTAACTGTCGTTTTCTTGGAAACCGCTGTAGCGCTTGATCCCGCCGAGATGTTTGCGGCAGCTATTATGCGCGTTTGTCGGACGGGTCGCTGCAGCGCTGGCTGGGCCGGCGCACTCGCAGTTGTTGACGTTCGCGGAGTTGGGCTTTGCCTACCCTCTACTTGCTTCTTCAACAGATTGATAGCACCAGTTTGAGTAGCAATTACACCCCGGGAGACGAGTGACGAGGACGGGCCCCTATCGCCCCCGCCGCCGCCACCTGTGCGACGTGGGCGAACCTCGCTGTCAGCTGGCTTGGAACCTGCAGGGCATCCCACCCCGCGCCTGGCCCCCGTCACTGACGGCATAGTGCAGCGCATGAAGTGGACAAAAGAAATTAATAAAAACGTCATGCGCGCATACTTTGGGGCTACAGAGGGAGGAATTAACCTGACGGCGTATCGAGTTCGGATGCCCCTTGTTTCAGGCTCTTGAATCAAGCCTGAACGTTACCGCGACTGTCTGATCAAGTGCGTGGGATTCAGCGTTCGAAAACACTGGATGATAGTGTACCTGATCAGCTCCGACGTGAAGTGTTAAGTGCTCAAGTGATTGATCATACACCACGTAACCCAAGTGTCGCGCCGCCGACCACAACACCTACGGCACCGTTGACCTCTCGGAGTGGATCCGTTAATGATATGGTCAATTACGTGAGTGCAAACACAAACGTAAGTACCCAAGATAATGAGCAATTGAGGAGCGAAGCTTTGGAAGATGCGATTCTTCAATACAGATTAGTAGAAGTCAAGCCACGTCTTCCTCGCTTGCCAACCCATAGACGAAATTTAGCGTTAATGGGGGCCTTGGACTCTCTGCTAGCTCCTTATTTGTTGACTAGCAGAGATTTTATTGATACACACTCTATCCTTTATTGCGGGGCTATCGCAGCTTGCCGCGTTGCAACTTGCAAGTGTCAAGCTACCGGACACTGACCGTGCACCGCGCCGGGGGAGTGATACCCCTGCTTGGCAGTTAAGGATAGAGCGGCGTATTAATACGTTCAGGACTCTCATTGCAAAGGTAATTTTAGATAGGGCAATCGTCGTCCTAGGGTTATGCGTTTTGTGACTCAGGCTTTTTCTGGAACAGACATTGATCCACGAGATTATTAAGCCTGTACACAGAACGCATAGACTATCTAAAGCAATAAGTCTATACTTGGGCAAGTCGAATAAGACGCTATAGGAAACGTATTGACAGGTACTGGCAGAATCGCAACTTTCGAAGTGATCAAAGTAAGGTTTACAGAAATTGGGAGAAACCAGCTCAAAGTGCTCTTCATGGTTACGTACCAGATGCTGAAACCGGCAATAATTTTTGGCGCAGCATCTGGTCTGTCCCCATTCTCCACAAAGAAGCTGACTGGATGAATGTAGTGAATGCCGAGTGTGAACAAATCGAAACCATGGAGGATATTACCATCTGTCCAATGGACGTTACTAGCGCAATCCGTTCGGCTCAGAACTGGAAAAGTCCTGGACCGGATGGATTGCATAACTTTTGGGTAAAATGGTTTCGTTGCTCACACTCCGTTCTGGCTACACAATTCCAAGAAGCAATTGAACTCGGGTCTCTTCCAATTTTCATGACAACTGGTGTAACCTTCTTGCTCCATAAGTCCGCTAGTACCACGGAATCCAAGAATTACAGACCAATTACATGCTTACCCACCAAATATAAGCTTCTCACATCCATTCTAATAGCAAAAATTAACACACACATTGTTGCAAACAATATTTTGGCACCTGTTCAGAATGGATGTAGAGTTGGGTCTCGCGGTACTAAGGAGCTCCTCCTCATTGACATGGCCATTAGCGAAAAGGTCAAGCGTAGCAAGGAAAACCTCTCTGCTGCTTGGATTGACTATTTAAGAAGGCCTATGATTCAGTGCCACATACATGGCTTGAGAGGGTCTTAAGAGTTGTATAAAGTAGATACTACTCTAAGATCATTCTTAGGTGCGTGTATGAGGCAGTGGACCACAGTACTTTGTCATCCAGGAAGTAGATGGGATTCTCTTGCTACACAAGACCTGATAAGGATTGAGAGGAGTAAACTCCAGGGTGATAGTCTGAGTCCTTTGTGAGTTTGCCTAACACTGAACCTGCTTAGTACTTTACTAAAGGATTCAGGGATAGATTATCGCCTTCGCAGAGGTGATGAGAGCATATCTCACTTGTTGTATATGGATGATCTCAAACTTTTCACGCCGAAAAAATCAGAGTTGATAGCTTTGCTTAATATGAAACAGATTTTTAGCAGCGCTATTAACATGGAGTTTGGTGTTGAAAAGTGTGCAATCATACATATTCAACATGGAAAAGTTGCAAATTTACAGCTTTCCCAGAATATGTCTCTCAGGTGTCTCTCCGAAGGCGAAACATACAAGTACCTTGGTATGTCTGAATCGTTGGGTATAGTGGATAGGGGCATAAAACAGGCAGTAAACGAACATTTCTTTTGTCACCATACAAGTTCTAAATAGTCTTCTGTCAGGCGGTAACAAGGTGCGTGCTTACAATGCCTGGGTTATGCCCCTACTCATTTACACGTTCGGCATACTAAGATAAAAAGTAAGGCCTTTGCATCTATTATAGATGATTTATACAGCGTCAGCAACTGGTAATCATGCTGTACGGGACGCTGCAGTGCCCGGGACATTTGTTAGATGGATTAGGCTTGCCCAGCACCTATACCATCCTCAGCTTAGTCAGCTATTATTCAGAGGAAAGAACAGGTCAATACGTCTGAAGCTAACTAAGCCGCGGGTTTCCTCACGATGTTTCCTTCACCGTTAAAGCACGTGTTAAGTGTGCACATACATTTTTCAAGAAAGAAAAATCCATTGGTGCACTGCCGGTATCGAACCCACGACCTTCAGATTGAAAGTCGGGGTACATACCACTCGGCCAACACGGCTTTTTCATGACAAAAAATACACTAAGATAATCTTAGACAGAATTGGATGCCCTGGATTGTAAAGTTCGTCAAATGTTAACTGCTCACCGCATGATACACCCTCGTTCGTCGGTAATGAGAATGTACATCCCGCGGAAGTGTGGAGGCCGGGGCTTTCTTAACGCAAAAACCCTCCACAACCGCGAGGTGTGCAATCTCAGGAGTTACTTTCTCCAAACAGGGTGCGAGGTACATCGTGAAGTAGTTGCAGTTGACAAAAACTTTACTCCTCTCTCCTTAGCAAATAAAAACTGGCGCCAACCACCGCCGATGAGCATTCAGGATCGTAGGGCAATATGGGAGAGTAAGGAACTACAGGGAGGTTCTATAAGACCCTTATGGGGCCTGACGTAGATCTCCTAGCTTCAGTGAATTGGCTACGTTTCGGTGATCTCTTCGGAGAAACTGAACTTTTCTGAACTTTTTTGTGCAATTATGGATGAGGTAATCAAGACGAATAACTACTGAAAGTACATCATGAAAGATGGGACAATTGACATATGTCGGGCATGTCACCACCCTGGGGAGTCCCTCAGGCATTTACTTTCGGGCTGTTCGCATCTTGCTAGCTCTGAGTATTTGCACAGACATAATCAAGTAGATCTTTCACAGGCAACTTGCTCTTCGATATGGCCTTACGGGCCCTGAAGTTCCGTATTATAAATACCCACCGGAGCCGGTTCTTGAAAATGGTCTTACCACGCTCTATTGGGACCGATCTATAAGTACGGACAGGACTATTCTTGCGAATAAGCCTGATATCGTTCTGATAGATCGGTTGGAGCGGAAGGCAATACTCGTTGATGTCACCATTCCACATGATGCCAATCTCGTCAAAGCCGAGAAAATAAGCTCAGCAAATATCTTGATTTATCCCACGAGATTGCCCCCATGTGGGATGTTGACTCAGCGACTATTGTTCCGATAGTCGTTTCAGTTAACGGACTCATAGCGAAGAGCCTCGAACATCTCGACAGACTTTCGCTAGGCAGTAGGATCAAGAGCCAGATCCAAAAGGCAGTACTCCTGGACTCGGCACATATAGGAAGGAGATTCCTCTCCCTGCAGCCCTAGTCACCGACCGCTTGAGTCATGCTTTGCGGCCGGTAATTCACCGTTTTGATATATTTTTTTCCGTAGAGTATTTGTTTTTATATTTCTTTAAAGTAAAAAAAATATTTTTATGAGTTTACAAATAAATGATGTAGATTAATAATAAACTCAGTACACTGACTGAACTAACCTTATCCACATTACTTTGAAATGTAATTATATTGCAGCGCTTAAGTACAAGCCCAGGGCAAGAGAGAAAGAAGGCAAGCAGCTCACTCTGTTGTAATGCAAGAGAAATTAGCAACAACTGTGCTAAGCTCATGTGAGTGGTCTCCAGTCTTCCCAAGCAGGACATGCACACAATAAGAGGTAAGATGGTAGTAGCAAATTAAAAATTATTTATTTGCAGCTAAAAAGAGTTGTTGACTGAGCATGCACTTTTTAGCACACTTCTAAAAGTATTAAACTGTTTAGAAGTGTGTTAAAAATACTTGTTCAGTCAACAATATTTTTTAAGCAAGTACGACGAGATCTACTGAGAGTGATCCGATTCCAACTGTTGAATGTTACCTCGTGGCCAGTGATTTTCAGGCAGGCAAATATTTTTTCCGCTTTCCGGGACTTTTCCATGTTGGTACGGGTGAGTTGCAGGTGGGCATAGCAAGAATGGCACACAACTTGAGGTCTCACGTCCCTTGTGCAGAGCTGTAACAAACACTAAATAAAGTAATAATCATGTCTTGGCCAAATTCGACCTCAGCAGCTGATTTTTACTGGACAGACATTTAACTATGAGGACTTATGGGAGATGAGGGTTCATATCCCGTATACACCCGTAATTGTACACTTAATATAAAACCGAGCAAGAGCGAGTCGGACTCGCGCACCGAGGGTTCTGTGCCATCATAGGTACAATATAATATATGACAAAGGCGGATTTATATATTTCGTTTTGAGTATATTTGACTTGTTGATTGAGTATATTTCGTTTAGACCAGAAGATACTAAATCTGCAATAGCCAAACTCAATAGTGACCTACATAGAATATCTAAATGGACGCATGATAATAGCTTAGTCCTTAATCCAGAGAAAACAAAATTTATGATTCTCGGAACACGTCGCAATCTGGATAAGCTTGATCCCAAACTGTCTGTTTTGCTTATGGGTCAATCTGTTGAACGTGTTTACGAAGCACGTAATCTGGGACTCTACATGGACTCAAATCTGAGATTTGAAAAGCATATAACATCTGCAGTTACTTCTTGTTTCTACAAACTTAAAGTCTTATATAACATCCGACCATTTTTAAATGAAGAATTGCGCATCCAACTTGTTAAGTCTCTTGTACTCTCGAAGCTTAATTATGCTGATATAGTTACGGGTCCTCGTTTGCTTGGTCGTACTCAACGCCTAATACAAAGAGTGCAAAATGCCTGCGCCCGTTTTTGTTTTACAATTCCGCCCAGGGAGCATGTCACTCCATTCCTCAATGCTCATTCTATTATTAAGATGAAAGCTCGGCAAAAACTTCACCTTGCATGCTTGCTGTTTGGGGGTTATTAAACATGGTGAACCTACTTATCTGTTCAATAAACTGACTATGTTCACTAAGAGATCACTGCGTAAAGGCAGAAAGCAACTTGCCATTCCTGAGCACAACTCCGCGGCATTTAGGGGTAGCTTCAGATATGCAGCGTCCAAGGTGTGGAATAATATTCCTCCACCTATAAGAGAACTCCAGAGTGTTCAGTGCTTTCGCTTAAAACTTAAACGGTACCTAATGGAACATCAGAATGCAGTGGCGGACTTGAGACATGAGGTATCTATTTTATAGTAAGCTTATATACTTTTTTTTTGTTTTTTATTGTTACGTTTCTCGTAGTAATAAATGATCATTTATTAGACGGACAAGAAATCCTATGGAAAATTATTGCCTTACTTTTTATTATTATTATTATTTATTTATACACATTATATTGAATAAAGAGGGAAGCTTTGTTTACGCAATATTTTGTATATTTAATTTTCTTAAACAGGCCAAGTCTCATTTGGTTGTAGGTACTTCCATATACTAAGCCGGATGCCTAACCGTATGTTCTCGTTTCGTGCTCTGATCCTTTAACCAGAGATAGTTTTAACTTTTAAATGAGATAAAAAAAATTTTTGCACTTTTTCTATTAGATTTATGGTATGCTGTTTCTTTAGTTTTTTTTTGTTAGTAGGTAGTTATATATTAATTTTAGTTAGTAGTTATGAGTTGAGTGTTATGTTTTCATCACGTATCAAACCGGTTCTGACGGAAGATCAGCGTTGTGCTTATGCTCAACTTAGGCTGAGTCAGACGCCTTTTTGTAACTGTTTTTTCTTAGTTTAATTTGTTATTTTGTTATTTTCTCTCTCCGTGTCTTTTATTTTTTGTGTGCTTTTTATGAGTGTTACAAATAAATGTTTTATCTATCTATCTATCTTATATTTGTTGGAGAACCTTGACAGTGCCATCTCTTGTCTGATAGCGGAACTTATAAAGATTTTTTACACTTTCGATGATTTCTAAAAAAGTATGCTAATTAGAGAGTTTGTTATAAATTTCCTGTAATCTTTACATACACTTCTAAAAGCAATCAAAAAAGAAGAATCAAGAATCAAAAAATACTTTATTCAGTGCGGCCGCATGGACCTTATTGACGCGTCACAAATTACAAAATAAAACAACACAAATAAATAGAATAAAGCACATAATTGAATCTGTTCACTTCAGATGACACGCGAGTTAGGAAAAGAAGTGAACAGAAGAACCTAACTCGGTCGTTATAGTCATCATTTAACAATTTTATTTTGTCTTATGTTACGTTTGACGGAGTTGGAGCAGATTCCGTCCCAAGTGGTTTTGTCCTCTAGGTAATCTGATATTTTATAATAAGCTTTATTGCACAGATTGCGTTTAATAATGTTTTTGAATTTATTTAATGATAACTTCTGCAACTCACTTGGGAGTTTGTTGTAGAAGCGTATACATTGCCCTTTAAAAGATATTTTCACCTTATGGAGCCTAGTAGTGGGCACAGCGAGTTTATTCTTATTTCTTGTATTTACATTGTGATTGTCGCTGTTTTTCTTAAACGAAGCAATATTTTTGTGGGTGTACAACAGGTTCTCATAAATATATTAACAAGCTACTGTCATTATATTTATTTCTTTAAATTTAGTGCGAAGTGATCCTCTGGGACCCATATTGTAGATAGAACGAATAGCCCTCTTCTGCAGCACAAATACGGTGTCTATATCTGCAGCACATCCCCACAGTAGTAAGCCATAAGACATAATGCTGTGGAAATAGCTGAAGTAAACAAGTCTAGCGGTATCAACGTCTGTAAGAAGGCGGATTTTTTTGACTGCATATGCTGCAGAACTAAGCCTACCCGATAGTTGTTCTATGTGTGGGCCCCATTGAAGCTTATTGTCTAAAGTTATGCCTAAAAATACAGTTTTTTCTACAAGGTTTAAACTTTCACCTTTTAATTTAATCTTGGCATCAGCCTGTTTTACATTAGGGAGAGTAAATCTAATGCATTTTGTTTTATTTTCATTAAGTAATAGGTTATTGACATTAAACCAATTAACAACCTCTGAGATTGCATTATTCACCTCGTCATAATCGGTGGTACGTCGTTTCATTTTGAACAAAAGTGAAGTGTCATCAGCAAACAATACAATCTCATGATTGTTTTTGACAAGATGAGGTAGATCATTAATGTAAATTAAAAATAGAAAAGGCCCAAGAATTGATCCCTGCGGTACACCCATTGTAACTACAGATCCCGAAGAACGTTTTCCATTAACATCAACTCTTTGTATCCTGTTACTGAGATAAGAAATAAGTAGATCCAAAGAGATATCTCTAACACCATAGTGGCGCAATTTTCCGATTAATGTTTCATGGTGTACACAGTCAAATGCTTTTGAAAGGTCGCAAAAAACACCTAAAGCGTCTTGCGACCTCTCCCAAGCATCATAGATATGCGAGACTAACTCTATACCAGCATCAGTAGTGGAACGGCCGCGAGTAAAGCCAAATTGCTTGCAGTGAAGCAATTTGTTGTCGGCAAAGTGCTTAGATAGCTGATTTAAAATAAGCTTTTCAAAAATTTTACTAAATGTCGGCAGTACTGATATCGGCCTAAAGTTAGTGGGGTCCGACTTAGAACCTGATTTAAATAAAGGTATTATTTTACTGTGTTTCATTAGATCAGGAAATACGCCACAGTCAATGCATTCATTATTATAAGAGCCAGCTCAGGTGCGAATGTGTCTACCAATGGTTTTACAATGTTTACAGAAATACCCCAGAGATCTGCAGTTTTCTTAACATTTAACATTTTAAAGGCTTTAACTATATCGCTGCTGTCCACATATTGGAAATTAAAATTACTATCACATTTAGGTACATTTTTGCTAAGTAAGGACTCGGCGATCAGGTGAGAAGAGTTTAAAGACTTTGTGGTAGAAACTGGAATGTCAGTAAAAAAAGTTTCTAATGCTTGGGCTACATCTTCATCACTTTTGTAGGTTGTATTATTATAATTTATTTTAAATTGGTTGTTAAAGTTACTCACATTTCCAGTTTCTTTGTTTATTATTTTCCAAGTAGCTTTAATTTTATTATTACTATTTTTAATTTTTGAACTTATATAATTAGACTTAGCAATATGGCAGACTTTTCTAAAAATTTTTGAGTAATTTTTAACCTTTTCTTTAAATTCTTCACTAAAATTATAATGTTTTTCACTATAAAGATCATATAATTTTTGTCTACTTCTATGTATACCCACTGTTGCCCACTCATTAAAGTTAAGATTATCTGTGACCATTATCGACTTTGATGTAAATATTGAATTGAACATATTGCTAAATGCATTGAAAAAATTGCAATATGACTCATTAGGGTTGTTATTTGAGTAGTGAGGTGGAAATTTTGTATTCAATTTACATTTCAGTTGTTCAGATTGATGCATGGTCACAGGTATAAAAGTAATTTTTCTTTTTACATTTTGTTTTTGTTGCTGTTTAATTTGAATGTGCTGACCTAAATGGTCTGACTTTATATTACTAATCAAGCCCTTATGGATAATTTTTATATTAGAATTTACAAAGATATTGTCAATACATTTAGCGGATGTTTCAGTTATTCTAGTAGGCTCCATATACAATGGTTTTAGATTATATGAATTAAAAAGGCATGTTAATCTAGTACTTAAAGTGTAATTTTCTAAGAGATTAACATTGAAATCTCCACATGTAATGATGTTTTTACTTGACTTTGATGTTTTGAATAATATTTCATCCATGACTTTTTCAAACGTCTCAAATGAAGCTGACGGTGGGCTGTATACGCTTATGATAATAACTTGCTCCAACTCTACACATGCTATTTCAATTTGGCTCTCAACAGACAGACAGACAATGTCTTTCCGTTCTTTAAACTTAAGATGTTTGTTTAGTAGCACTAAAGAACCTCCACGAATAGCATGCGATCTACAAAAGGAGCTACCAACAAGATGGTCGTTGAAACTGAACATAATCTCATGACTTTTCAACCAATGTTCAGTAATACATAAAATGTCAATATTATATAAGTTTATGTACAGTTCCAACTCTAACAATTTACTATTTATTCCTTGAATGTTTTGGTGCACCAAGTTGGTAACCTTTGTATTTATTTTACATGTTTTAGTTATTTCTTTTTTATTTTGACACATTATATTATTTGACTGGTTCTGGCTAGAGATTTCCTCTGTTGTCTTATGATCTAATTTAAATGACTTGGAATAACTTCCAGGGTCTTAATTATTTGACAATGCTCAAAAGAAGCATTCTGTTTAGCCAAATTTTTGGCTGTCATGCAAAAATAATATGATAGCGACATAGCTATCTGTCGTTTGTA
Source organism: Pasiphila rectangulata (assembly GCA_963082625.1). NCBI lineage: Eukaryota > Metazoa > Arthropoda > Insecta > Lepidoptera > Geometridae > Pasiphila > Pasiphila rectangulata. The sequence goes on from OY720236.1 coordinate 25,116,221, forward strand.
ATAATTGGAAAGGTAATAATTACCTTTAGTCAAATAATATTTTTTACTAACAATAGAGTTAGTGTCAATCACATGAATACCACTACACATAACATTATTGCACGATATTGTATGCAAAAGCATATTTAGCTTAAATCTAGTATTATTTTCTGACTGTGGCAAACTATTACTATAGGGGAATGTATACATTACAATTTCTTTAAATTTCAATGAACAAAGTTTATCAATATATTTTATCAAATCAGACTTGTTAACATTACCCCTATTTCCAAGACAAATTATTAAATTAGTATTCTCATTAGATGAGTTTTTAGAAATTTTTTGCATTATATCATGCAAACTACAGTTTGGTAAGCAATTATTTAAAACTGAATGTTCCATATGCAAACTCAAAAGTTGGCCCATATTATATTGAATAAAAGTTCCAGAGGTTTATCTCCGCAAACTTCGGAGATTAGGGGGACGCTATTTTTTTCAACGTTTTTGTGAATAAGTCGAAAACTATACGGCTTAAAGGAAAAATAAAAACTGTTTAATAATGTGCTAATAAATACCTTTCATATGATAACACACTACCCATTACTTCACAAAAAAATTGAAAACCCCCTTCCACCCCCCTTGCCTAATAAACTATGCAAATCAGAGAGTTCCCTATAATTTTCCTATGAAGTTTACGTACACTTCTATTAGTTAGAAAAGTTTCACGGGTTTATCTCTGCAAACTTCGGAGATAAGGGGGGGGGGGGGGATGGAACGGTCGTTTTTGCAGCATTTTTGTTAATAACTAAAAAATGGTACAGCTTAAAGGAAAAATAAAAACTGTTTAATAATATGCAAATAATTACCTTTCATAATGATACATCACATGACCTATAGTAACTTAAAAAAATTTAGATTTCCTATCCGCCCCCCTGCCATCATAATAAGAATATTGTATGGCATTTTCATTTAAGCTATATTAGTAAAAAAGTGTTATCTTTAACCATTTCAAGTCGTAGTACCTACTCGAGATATCCACTTGTGACGGACAGACAGAGAGAGTGATTCTATAGGGGTTCCTTTTTACCATTTTGGTCCGGAACCCTAATAATCCTGCAATAAGGTATGCCAGGAACACCAGCTTATCCTTCGGGGGTGCTCATAGAATATAATCAAATTATAAATAAATTATTTATTGCAAACATATTACAAGTTTATAGTCCACACCTGCACTATGGCAACTTTTTGTTTTAAAAACTTCCTGGATGGATCACAGGTCCCACACAGTGAGGTTTCCATTCGCAGTGAAACCTACCATATTATTATAAAGTACTTACAAAGTACGTACGGGTTGGTTGGTAACAATTAGTATATTTTATTACTTTTTAGTTGTACCTACATGACATAGAATATAGATGTTGGCCAGGACGCACGCAAGCTAGTATTATACAAGCATTGGTACGGGGGTAACCAGGTACCAGAAAAGGGAACAAAGATTTCCGAAAGTTGCCATTTTTGACCTTTGGTGACCTTTTGAGGTCACAATAACTCCGATCCCTGTGATCCTGTGACTAGGGTCACCAAAATCAATCTGTACCCTTCTGTCAGTAAGACAGTGCACGTAACAAAAAAGGTTTCATGTAAATCGGTCATCGGTCGATGTAATCGTCTCATGCACAGACAGACAGACAGACAGCGCTATGTATTTTTAATTAACATCTGCCATATAAATTGAATTAGCCGAGATTAAACAACCTGCAATAATCATAAGGGTAAAGTAGTGCTTGCATGTGCTACTTGCTTTTAAATGGCTTGATGTTGTTTCTTCTGTTTTGGTGCATGTACGGGACAACTTTAAAGTTAAATGATAAACGGTTTATGTAGATTAAACCACTGTATTTGATAATTTAAAAAGATGATAATGAGCACGCGCCTATACTTGATGCGGTGAAGACATGAACTGAGTAATACCACAATACTGTGAAGGCGCGTGTGACCTGAATTATATTGATGGTTTGACAATATTGATGAATACCTAAATGCACGGTTGCGCTGCACCGTACAGTGTATGTTGTATTTTTTATATTTTCTCTTAAATAGCTATTATATTTGTTTAAAATAAGTAAGCTTCCTATAATCATAATTTCTTGTACTTGATGCACTGTATGTGTAGTTTTATTTTTCTGCGTGGGTCAGATGTTAGTAATGACAGAAAATGGCCCTGACGGAAGATCAGCGTTGATTGCCTACCTTGCTAGAGATGACTCAATGCTGAGTCAGTCTCCATTTTTAACCCCCGCCCGACAGTAATACGTTTGGTCTATTTGTGTGTGTATGTGTGTCTGTCTGTGGCACCGTCGCTCTTAAACGAGTAGACTCATTTTCATGCAGTTTTTTTTTAAAAGCAGGTTTTCCGGCGGTATTTTTTAAATATATTTTATCAAAATCGGTTGAGAACTTTCTAAGACTATGGGGGGTGAAAGAGGGGATGAATAATCAAATGTTTCCAAATATACCCGAGTTTGATATCTTAGTCGGTATAAATAAAAAGTATGACGGTATAGTTATCTAGTTTGTTATAAATGAAAGGAAATTATGTGCAGAATGCAAAACTGAAAGTTAAATAGAAATCAGTTTAGCCATTCGTGAGATGTGGGGGTTGAAAGTGGGGATTAACAATCGAATGTTTTCAAATATATCCAAGTGGGCCAGTCTCGTCCCGGAACTCGAACGAGGTGAACGCAACCAGCGGTTCCTGGCATTCCTTATGCGTGGGAGCATAATGCTGAGTCAGGCCCCTTTGGACTCACACATTGAACTGGTTTGTTCATTAGGTACTTGAAATAGTAGTATTCATACTGCTTTGACCCGCTGAGTGAGCTGCTTATCATCCATTTGTCACTATGTCGCAGAATATTTAACTGGGGAGGTACTCCTAGATTAAAATTAGAAATAAGTCAGTTTTTTTACTACAGTTATTTTTAAGTTTAGTGTGTGTATAATAAATGCATTTCTTCTTCTTCTTCTACTACTAGAGAGCTGGCACTCTCAACTGAACAAAGAAGTGAAGAAGCGATATCCTAAATCGTTACTACGTTTATTAAATATCCTACGCGAGAAGGAAGATGATGTATCGGAAGCATCATACCATTATAGAGCAAGATGATGATATAATGAAAAGCCAACTCCAATTTATTCACGGAGATATTTCATTAGACCATTTTCTCGAAAAAATGCGATGACTTAACATTTTATCATAACTATTTTAGTAGTGGCGAGGAATAAACTACCTAGTCTGTAATAAAGTATAGGTTTTATGTTTGTTTATTACTTAGGTACCTTGAAAGGGTTATCAATTAGTGCATTATGCTAAGTTCTACAAAAGTGATTGAATGCTCTATGTGAACTGTACCCTTCAACTAGTGGGTCTACGAGAAATGAGTCTCCCTCGTGGTCCCACCAGTGGGTCAAATTAGTGGGTCCATGAGATAACAGCGATCTTTTGCCGCCAAACAAACGTATCACCTATAAAACGCTAAACGTGTACCTAACCTCGAGCGATCGGAAAGGCCGGCGGCGTGTTATATAAAGTATTGTCAGTAAAAATGTACAATTGTGAACATATTAATTACATAACTACGCTGTATTGCGCGCCATCTATATGCACTAATCAGAATGACTGGGAACGGTTATTTAGTTCTATAAATAGGAAATCCATTATTTTAGACGATTTTAATGGTCACCACCCTATATGGTCACAAAAAACTTCCTCACGAGGTGTACAAATTCATAAGACATTGTTAGAAAGTAATTTTATTACCCTGAACGATAGGAATATAGTCTTCCCGGGACCACGATGGGTGCAATCCTGTCGAAACGACGGGCAATAATAAAGGTAAATAGCACGATAAATACCCGGTTAAATATGTGTTAATAATGTGTCGTGATCGCGTAAGTTTAAAAAAGAATATATCCAAATATTCCTGAAACTATTTTTCATCTACGATTCATCATCATCATCATTTCAGCCATAAAACGTCCACTAATGAACAAAGGCCTTCCTCATGGGTCTCCATGAGGGGTATTTGCCATACTCACCACGCTTGGCAGGCGGGTTGGCGAGCGCAGTATGGGATGTTGATATATGGAAAGACGTTGCTGCCCATCATTCGGTATCCCTTAGCAGGTTCTTACTGCATCCACGGGCATGAGAGGAGGGGCAACATTCTACTGCCGGCGCCCCACGGCACATCTGCTACGATTATAGTGATTTTTTGATATGTTGCTTAAAATGCCCTAATAAGGTTAGGGTAAGTCATAGAAAAATCTAACTTTTCTAGGAAAGTCGGAGAATAATGTCCTTTTAAAAGGCCTGTAGTATTATGGGGGGTCTATAGATACATTTCTAAAAGTAAAACAAAATATTGAAAATCAGTTTTTATTTATCAAATTAATAATAAAAGCACAAGTAAACATGTTTTTTTTAATTCTCAACATGGTATGCCAAAGAACAATGTTTAGGGTGTAAATGTACGTCACATTTTTTGCAAATATAAAAGCTTTTATTTTACATAATTTGCACCTTAGCTGGGGTGCTCTGTATTCGACCAGATGATCTCTTCCGTCATATCGAGATGTTTCTCTATGTGATCTAGAAGAAGGAACATGGCCTCTTCTATCTCCCTTTTTATAGGTTTCAAGCAAACCCCTTGTTCTACGAAAACCAAGGTGCTCATACGCTACTCCATCTCGTTTGTACAACTGCCATGCGTTGTGTATAGTCAGATCTAGACTGTGGCAGATGAGAGAAAAGTACCACTTTTTACCGCGAATAGATGTTCGATACAAACCTATATTTTCAGATTGATCAACTCCACCCATATTTTCATTATATTGTTTGATCAGAGCTGGTTGATCAATATGAATGTATCTCTTCTGTTCTTGCGAAAATCTCTTAACTTTTTGCAAAGGTTCCACGTTTCCAGCATTTGAAACAACAGTAACGGTACTGTTGTCATTCCATTTGCAAACTAGTATATGTTCAGGCATACTAGATTTGTACTCATATGTTCCTCTGTCAGTCTTTTTGAAGTTCTTATTTGTCGGGAGCGGGCAGACATCCTGTTTTCGCGAATGGTGCCAGTTGCTTTCAGGCCTCTGTTACCAATCTCATGAAACAGCGGGACAGAGGAGAAATAATTGTCGAAGAACAGGTGGAACGGCAACGTCGGACTGCAAGCTTGAAGAACATCAGCAAATTGCAAAATCACACTTCCTCCTACGCCAAATTGTTTGTAAGCTTCCGGGATTGATGACGATTTCCCCTGATAAGGATCAAACCATAGCACATAGCCTAATCTTGTGGCTCCGACCCACAGTTTATAGCCCCAACGAATGGGCTTACCACATATAAACTGTTTGCACCTGTGACCACCATAATATGGCACCATAGCCTCATCAATGCTATAGTTCTCTTCTAAAGGTGCCATTTTCTGGTAATTCTTATTCAATTCATTCAATAGCGGTCTCAACTTAGCAAAGGGCTTTGCCTGAAATGTATGGGCAACTGGTGCCTTTTTTTTTTTTGATGGCACACTAACGCCACCTTATTAGATGTGTAGAGTACTTCCATACAAACAATAGTTACTATGGCAGCTCAGCTCTTAAGTACATCCGTCCCGAGTTATGCGCCCTAATCTATGACGCGTATTTAATTAGCAAAATTGAAAGTATGAGTTACCTATAATGGTTCAATACTACTTATTTCACAGTACAAACTCTATTGGACTCAAGTTGCATCATATTGGCGTAAGTGGCATAGTGTGACATCAAGTCACACTTCACTATTACACATACTTTCAGTTTTGCTAATTAAATACGCGTCATAGATTAGGGCGCATAACTCGAGACGGATGTACTTTAGAGCTGAGCTGCTATAGTAACTATTGTTTGTATGGAAGTACTCTACACATCTAACAAGGTGGCGTTAGTGTGCCATCAAAAAAAAAAAAGGCACCATTTTTGGGCATAGCCCTTTGTCAGTGGAGCCAATAACTAGTGTTATCGCAGCAGTGGAGGTATGCAATAATAAATGTAAACCGATCTCTGGTTTCCCAGTACATAGATCTCCAATACAATACAATAATTTATTCATAAAACCAGTTTTACAAGTCAATCAGTTCACATAATATAATACAAATTTAATTAAAACATAATAACACCAATATAACATTAATTAAAATTCATTAACATCATTAATGAATATCTTATTTTTATTATTAAATCGATGGTCCATAATGGAAAGTTTATCCCAGAAGCCAAAAAAAAGCGCCGCCGTAACGCCTAAGGCTGGTCCCCTTTCCCCCCCTCCCCACCCCCAAATCGACGGTCCTTATAGGAAAGTCCAACCTTTCAAATACCAAAAACTTCCAAAAAAATGCGTCTGATTTTCGATGTTACTGACATTAATTTAGTATTAATATGTACTGGTTAAAAAGACTTAAAATAAATGGCCGCCTACATGGCCAGCAAAATAACATAAGAATTTATAAATTAACTTGACACTGGCGGAATTGTGTAAAACTAAACACAAAAAGCCATAAAATAGGAAGACAAGACTGTTAAAATTATCCATGTCAACATACAAAAAAAGTAAGATAAATGCGGGTAGATTTAATACATTTTTTGGGCCTTTTAGAAGGCCGGTCGCTTCATCCGAGTTAAAAATGGCAAGGCATGAATGTAGATTGCAAAACAGAGGGTACACATTACAAAAGAAATTGGGTAACCTCCGAGACTAGGTAAAGTGTTGTAATAAGGGTTGTCCAGTTTTATTAGAGGCAATCCCACGGGTGGGCTATTACAGACAGGCATCTACTTACTTTTGTGTATAGCTTTTCGAATATTTCTTCATACTCCGTATTCGCTATATTGTGCATTAGTGTATTAGTGCCTAAGCACACTCTGCACAGTTGAACTACTTGAGACATTGAAGCAATTGTAGCAAAGAATTGTAGTGTAGTACGAACGAAGTTTTGGATCAATAAAAAATTTTATTGCGCGTCAAGACAACATAACGAAATAAACAAAATGAAATGTTAACATGTTGACCAACATAACGAACAAAATCGGGATGTATAAAAACTATCGACATCGATAACTTTTATCCGCATAATACCAACCAAACATACTAGATTACAAAAGCTTGTGCCACTAATTTTTATATAAAACCAGTGTGCAGTGAGTGGCACGAGGATTTGTTGAAGGTTATGAAAATATGAAAATATGAAAAATATGAAAAATATTTATTTATCAGCAAAAACAATATAACAAACGAACTTTTTAATCTAAATATGTTTATAATATGGTTATAAAATAATAATTTAATGTATACAGAAAACATTGCCTGTTTAATTTCTGATAAGTATTTATCGCTTTGCAAAAAGGCGCCAATACTACTGGAACAAACAAAATAAAAACATTACTATACCTACATTATAATCATGGTACCTACATTATTTTAATTGATTTTATTTAGGATCAAGGAGGCAACAGTGACTCGGATTTTTTCAAACGGGTGAATATTGAGAAAATTATCATTGGATTTATCTAAAACTTGTACACATTGACGGCTAGGTATTATAGTTTAAAACTGCATTATTATAATAACACTAAATATTACTAAAATAAAATGAGAGGCCAAAAACTAAACATCGGGAATTGAGCCACTGTGTACACCTAGGTGTACACAGTGACTCAACCCCGAAGTACACAGTGACTCTAGTAGTACTACTCTACTCTAGTAGTAGTACTCTAGTAGTATGGTTTTTCGACCAATCAGTGCGAGAACTTTCTGAGGTTTTCGCACCGTAGTCGTAGATGTCTCATCCAGATTGAATATTCTGGTTCCATCCGCAAAGTTAGGACTCCGAGAAATCAGGTTCTCTAAATTATCAAAAAATTTTGAGACGTTGCTTTTGTTAAAGGCTGTGGCCCTGGCGAGACTGCAGGCTTCTGATTTTCCAGGGTGATGTTATGTCTGCGCCTGAATGAGATTAATCAGTCCTTGCCAGCCATTTCCTACTCCTCGTATGAGGCAGGCATTTTCAAATTATTTATTTTAGCATTCTGATATGCCACCCTCAGGCTTTCTTTCGCGGTTAATCCACAAAACAAAAGAGCGCAATGCGTAAAATAGTTTTCAAGGACAGTCTCTTGTTCTGCTGTAAAAATTCTGTTGACTGAATAGTTGGGTTGCAGCTGTGAGGGTAACAACTCCTCAAGCGAAGGACTGTCTTTGGTTTTCCAATAATATCTCTTAAGTGTAGCAAAAGGAATATTAGCTCTTTTTGACGCCTTTCGCATAGATTCCTCATTCCTGATTAATTTCAAGCCCTCTTTAATGTTTCCGTGGGGAGTATTTCCAATTTTTTAGCAGTTTGTGGTTGCGGCATACTACAAACAAAATTAAAAGGTCAAATTATTTAATTCAAAAGTGTTGTCTACATTTGTTTATAAAAAAATATTACTAATTACAATCAATAACATGTAGTACACAGTGACTCAGAGTCACTGTGTACTTCTTAGAATTGAGCCACTGTGTACGACTACGCCATTTTGAATATATCTGATCACAGCATTCGAGTCAAATAATAATTACGATAAACAACTACATGAATGAGAACACTATAGTATTAACTAATTGGTAAATATACAAGGCAATACAAATTGTCACAGCCTGATGTATGAAAACAAAAGAAACTCACCTTAAAAAGTAATTTTGTGGACACGAAAACAAAAACACGCCGTCACACCACCCTACGACGCTTGACCCGCCTACCGACTGGTTAGAACTTGTTTGGGCTTCACATGCTAGTATTGTGTGACAAGGAGAGAAATATCTCGCGCGTGAGTCACTCTATCCGACTGAGCCACTGTTGCCTCCCTGACCCTACATAATGCCGTGGGGTGCCGGCAGCAGAATGTTACCCCTCCTCTCATGCCCGCGGATGCAGTAAAAGCCTGCTAAGGGATACTTCCGGAAGACGGGCAGCAGCGTCTTTCCGTGTATCAACACCCCGTATAGCGCTTGCCAACCGCCTGCCTAGCGTGGTGATTATGGCAAAAACACATAGGGGAAAAAACACAATAATAAACAATTCAACAAAATTGTTTATTATTGTGTTTTTTCCCCTCTGTCTGTTAGTATACACCTAGTGTTATAGGACTGGTTTAGATACCATTGCTCTTATAAAATGTTTTCGTTCATGGCACATGACTCACAGCTAAGAGCTTTTATCCACCGTGCGGTGGATTTGATTCTTATTCAGGACAAACGTATATGTGATGAGCATAAAATGATGTAAAATTTGATAAAATAAGAACTGCAATGTGTTATAGATATAATATTTAAAAATATCAAGTATCAAAGCGTTCTGTCATACTATATGGTGATACCATGTAAATGCTCTCATTTATTTTCTACTCTTTCTGGTCGGAGCGTAGTTCGCACTCATAAAAATAGTGTTGTGCTACACAGCACACTTACCAACGTGGTTGATATCGATATCGCAACTTTACGCTTAAGTTAGATTGTCTTATGAGTTATTTATTTCGTGTACCTACATTTATCTAGTTTTTTAATGGTGTTTTTGATCACAATTCGAATCGAATAGTAGTTATAAAAAAAATCACATGAGACCAAAATTATATGATGCAGAATTATTTAAGACTTGAAAGATTAATCAAATAGTAACGCATTATACAATTAAAAATGAAAATAGAGTGGGTAGGTAAGTACCTACTGAATGTCGGTAATTAAAAAAATTGGCCCTGTTTTTTTTCAGGAAAGCAAAACAGACTACACCACAACACATAATCAATACCTACCTAAGTTTTGGAACCTAAACTGATAATCAACACTAGCTCTAAAATACTGCGGAAATTAAATAATCAGCCAATGCTTAGTAAAGGTCTCTCCTATCACCCTACTCAATGATTTCTTCACAATGAGCCGTTTTCAGTAAAAAAGACCTAAGTCTTTTCTACTCAACCTAAAAGATGGGGCTGGCAGGCAGTGAAAGCAAGTTTGTAACAATTTCTGTCATTGTCATATAGTATAGTGTTTCACATATACATGACTATTTATTGAAAACGCCTCATTCATCATTTCAGTTCAGTAGTAAAACGTCACTACTGAACACAGGCCTCCCTCATGGATCTCCATAAGAAGCGGTTGCCGTAGGTACTCCCCACGCTAGGCAGGCAGTTGGCAAGTGCTGTACGGTTGATACACGGAAAGACGCTGCTGCCCCTCTTCCTTAGCAGGGTCTTACCACAGATTACAGAAACTAGGTCTTACTGCATCCGCGGGCATGAGAGGAGGGGTAACATTCTGCTGCCGGCACCCCACGGCATTATGTAAATAAATAAAAACAAATTAAATAATATACGATGATATACCTACCTAATGTAATTATTAGTAATGTTTTTATTTTGTTTGTTCCAGTGGTAGTAGAGCCTGTTCGGATGACTAAAGATACAATTGATTCTTTTTAAAACATCTTATATAAATAATGATATATGCTTTGTGGTGCACGAAACGCTCCACGACTTCGGGCTTACAGGATGAATTAACCATATCCCTCATAAATGATGACCTACTCATATCTTAACTTATATCAGAAATTAAACAATGTTTTCCTTAATACATTGAAGTATTATTTTACAACATCAAAACCTCAACTAAGTATAATTTATTCTAGATTTACAGTAGGGATATTTCTAGACCTTGCTAAAGCACTTGACACCATTTCCAATTCCATACTATTGCGCAAGCTTGAAACATTGGGTATCAGAGATGATCAGACAAATACCAACTGTGGTCCACCCCAAGGCAGTTTTTAGGACCGACCTTATTTTTGATTTACATCAATGACCTCTGTATGTTCGTATTGTATGGCTCTGCTGCTGTCCTCATACATAAAACTCGGTGCGACCCTGCTTCGCACACCGTCGAAGGTGATAATGTTGTTGTTAAGTGACTTGTGAACGAAAGACCCAACACCACCTTGGGAGTGTTGGTCGCCCTCCTGGTAAGTTAGGTACCAGACTTGAGGGATATCGTGTGCTCGCCCTTTCTACGGACTTCTGATAAATCCAAAATGTCCCAGTGTAATCTACTAATTTCGTTACATAGGTACTTTGCATCCTGACATCAGATGTCTAGCCATATTCTTTACACGTTTTTCGCATCAATCGAGGCAAATAATAGCTTAAGAGATTTTGGTGTTATAAATTTTTGTATAATCTACCAAAATGTATCATGTTCCTGCAAAACACCGAATATCTCTATTGGTCCAGGGGTTTTGTCGCTTACCATTTTCCAGGTCTTCGATGTGCGATCGCAATGCGGCGATTGTATTTTAATAACAGTTCAAAAAAACTAAATGAGTTAAAACAATGTTCAAATATACAGGTTAGGCTAATAAAAGTAAGGCATTTGCATCTATTATAAATGATTTATACAGCGTCAGCATTTGGTAATCATGCTGTACGGGACGCTGCAGTGCCTGGGACATTGTCAGATGGATTAGGCTTGCCCAGCACATATACCATCCTCTCAGGTTAGTCAACTATTAGTCAAGAGGAAACCCGCGGCTTAGTTAGCTTCAGACGTATTGACCTGTTCTTTCCTCGTGACTAGGCTATTATAAGCGTGATCAAAAAAAAAAAAGAGTAATACCTTGCGACACCTTCCTTTCATCAACACGTCTCAGCGGTAGGACGTCCACTACTGTACTAAGCCTCCCTCATGAATCGCCAAGTACTTATTATGAGGGGTTGCTGACACTCTCACCACGTTTGGCAGGCGAGTTGGTGAGCGTAGTCCTGGATGTTGGATACACGGAAAGACGCTGGTGGCCATCTTCCAGAGGTATCCCTTGGCAGAATCTTGCGGCATCCGGGCAAGAGAGGTGGCATTCTACTGCTGGCACCCCACAGCCTCCTTTAAATGAGTACTAAATATACTATACTAATTCCAAGATGGCAAGCCCAATTTAAAACAGACAACAAGGCGCGGGGCGGAGATGACATGCGAAATAAATTTAATGGATTGATTGAAGTACTTTATTTCTAAATATATTTAGCCAGTTGCAACACAGATTTAGGAGACAAACAGATCGCCGTGTTCTATCACAACTATACATTCATTTTTACATAATATTATTCAACAGACACTTCATTGATGGCGGTCGCATAGGTGAGATCAGAACAAAGAAACATTGTTCAGCATTCATGGCTTGTTCAGCTGCAGAATATAGACTTTAACAATAATGTTTGCCCTTTCCCTTTATATAAATTAATATTAACATGCCTGTTATTACTGTATTAATTTATCGGGTATTTTAAAGTATTTATCATGCTTGTGATGGAAAACTTGCTTTGTCTAGATGTTAACTTAGCGCTTTGATGTTTAGTCTATTCTGCAGCACTGCGCCATTATTTTTTTAGTATTTGAAGAGCTACTATAAATACCTTACAAGTCTAACACATCATTTTTACTCAATACTTTGTGGGAAATTAACCAAACAAAATAAATTGCTAACAAAATTCAATACCAATTGAAAGAGTAAATTTGATAACAGTCAAATCATTTTGTTTGGTTGAAATTAAAGTAACTTAACATCACCACCGGATTACATTAGTAAGAACCATAGCGTCATTAAAATCTTATGAAGAGACTAAAACTGGCATGATCTTCTTTTAGAAACATTCACAAGGTGATCAATCACTATGCAGATCACTAATGTAAGCCGGCCTTTAGTGCGCACTAGACATAGTGAACAACAAATTACACTGAATAATATTCGCTAGGAGTTTACTGTAAATACACGATCAATTATGGATTATATCATAATTACTTTACTTACCGCTGAGTTATTCCATGTTTACAACATTAAAATTCCTTTAAAACAGACATTTAATATTTAAACATTTACTAGAAGGGTTTACTTACATAATACAAGCTCATAATAATTATGTATATCAAGCTTGTAAAAAAAATGTGCAAACTCCATTCTAAACATTTCACGTAAAGATTTATTATTTATTGGATTTTATTAACTTACACATCTGAAAATGTTCCAACACTCAAGTCAACCTTTGTGGATCGGAAAATTTTCACGTACCAACGTCCATTTAAACACAAAATCGAAACTTACTTAAAATTATACTTTAAAGATTTACAAAATAATCTTTCAATTACGAAAATAATTTACAAACCATACAACATGGATTTTTAAACTTCTTTTATACAAAACCTAATTTTATTTTTATTTTATTTATTTAAACAAAATCCACAGTCCTTAACCTACCTTATCCTAAATTACATATGTATCCTACGACCAATAACGGATTTACATTATATATAAGAACATATAAAGTAAATTAATCTATACAGAAAAAACTAGATTAAAGATATCAAGTCATTAATAATAATCACCGAAGTTAAGATATTAAGTTAATAAAAAATAGCATCATGCTGAAAATAAATAGATACCACAGAATTTGCCCAACACCAACACAGTCACGTATTTCACTTAGTTCCAAAATATAATTGATTTCCTAAAGGAATAAAGAAGTCAACAAATGCCCGTAAAGTAAAAATATAAAATGAAACGCGCGTAGCCACATAGTGGACATCCTAATACCAACGGAATTACCAACAAGGGTCAGAGAATAGTGCGAGCTATGTTCGATACATGCCCATTTTAAGCTAAATCATAATCTAAGTATTCCTTGCGACATGCATTCATTTAAAAACATAAAATACCTTTATTTAAATTTTGATAATCTGCGTAATGAAATTACAATTATTAAATGTACAATTCGTATAATTACTAATTAGTACTTAAATTAGACGAACTCCTTTACAAATTCGTAGACACTTACAATTACTAATTTGTGAAGGAATTCGAACTAGACTTTAATCATTATCCTATGATTTTTAGTATGATCATAGTTTGTTATGTTCAATACAACACTGTAGATAGATAAAAGTAGTGATATTCAAAAGAAATTAAACCAGCCTGTATGTAACATATTGTGTTTCTGCTACAGATGACTTTATATTGCAATTAGTTGAGACTTACGTGAAAGCGGTGAAAGAGGCCCCTAAGTCAGATAAAAGATTGTGCGGATGTCAAACATACATTACATACTACTAAACTGCATTTATAGGAAACGAAATCGTGAAACGACAAACTAACTTACGTAGTAACATTGATTCTGAACAACTACGGAACAAGCATGGGAATTCAAGCTTTACACAGATATTACTACGAGTTTAAAACACGCTTAAACTAGACCATTAACGTTTGAATATTATGATGAATATAGCATAAACACCACACTGATAAGACTACCGACTATGTACCTCCTAATATATTTAAGTATTGTAAGTGTACATGAAAATGGGCTAACATTGACCAAAATATTCAAGTCAGAGGCGCAAGGGCCACGAAGAGCTGTTGCATAGATTTGTAACTTGCTAATTATATGACAAGGTGTACAGGGCAACATTCACCGACGCTGCAGACGGCTTTCCATAGGAATGGTGATAAAGTTCTCACATAAAGATGGATAAAACCAAGTAGTCGTTTGGTTTATTAGAGGGCCAACTCTTTAAAACGATTTTTTATATTATATTTTTGATTTATTAGTATCGTAATTTTAATTTGACTACGATAAAACTGTTTAATCCACCGAAGTAAACAAACATTTCAACGATTGCTTTAAAATGCACAATAATGATAATTTCGGCAGTCGATATTTCGGATGGTTGAGTACCTACGATCAACCCGATATATCGGTCAGATTGATTACTGGAACATTTTCGTAATCACGTATTTAGGTTGCGTAAACAGAACTACAGTGAATTTTCAGATATCTCTGAATTACCATCGGAATAAGTGCAAAACCTATGATTCTAGCTATGAAGCACGATGCAAAAGACATCATATTTTACCTCTTAGTGAAAGAAGAACACTGTCTGATATATGTTTATTAGTTAAAATTTTACAGAATTCTATTGATTCCCCATCACTCCTTTCAACAGTAAAGTTATGTACACCTTCTCGTTCTGCAAGAAATCCTTTCTTAAAACTCCATGTGCCACGCTGTGCGTCGAATTACAGGCAAAACTCGTTCTTTGTGAGAGTCCCTAATTCATACAATAAACTTCTGGTTGACTTCGCTGATCTGGATCTATTTACCACTAAGCCTGTATCCTTTAAGCGATCTCTCTCCAAAAAATGGTTCGATTTGGTTTTACCTCGTGTGTTCATAAGTTTTGAGACGAACTTATTTAATTAATTTAAAAAGAAAGTAATTCATGCAACCTTTTTTAAACTTTTAAAATTTAAATTTCGAATGTTTTGAATCAGAAAAAATATACATTTGAATATTTGTTTCATTCTCCGTGAAAATGGCGCCAACAAAAGATTTTCGTGCGACTGTAATTTCACTGTTTCAAGCAGGAAAAAAACCAATGCAAGTTTTTAGTGAAATCCAAAGTTTGGGATGTAGTCGGGACTTTGTGTATTATACCATAAAGAGGTACAAGGAGACCGGCTCTTTAGAAGACCCTGGAAGATGTGGCCGCCCGCGGTCTGTAAGGACACCCGCCAACATCAAAGTAATCAGAGAGCGAATTCGTCGCAACCCTTGCCGGACTCAAAAGAAATTAGCTCTGCAGACCAACATTTCGCGAATATCGGTGAACAGGATACTTAAATATGATCTTAAACTAAAGGCTTACAGTCGAAGGAAAGTGCATTATTTAAACGAGCGTCTTCGTAAATTGCGACTGGAACGATGTGGGAACCTATTGAAGAGACACGATCCAAAAAATATCCTGTTTACCGATGAAAAGATCTTCACGGTGGAAGAAAAGTTTAACCGGCAGAACAATAAGGTTTACGCCAGAAGTTCAAAGGACGTCCAGCCATCTGTACGCAATGTCCAGCGCACTCATCATCCAGCAAGTGTGATGGTTTGGTGGGGTGTTTCCTACGAGGGGGTCACTTCGCTTCATTTTTGCCAGCAAGGCGTCAAGGTGAGGGCACAAAATTACCAAACCGACATATTGGAAGCGGTGGTTAAACCATTAAATGATACGCTATTCGCTGGAAAATACTGGGTTTTCCAACAGGACTCTGCTCCCTCCCATAAAGCTAAGACTACCCAACGTTGGCTGGAGGCCAATTTGCCAGGCTTCATTCGGAGCGAAGATTGGCCCTCGTCAAGCCCTGACTTGAATCCTTTGGATTATTCTTTATGGACGGAATTGGAGCTGAGGGCATGCAGAAAGTCTCACCCAAACCTGGATTCTCTCAAGCGAGCCCTTATTAAAGAATCGAAACGGATTCCCATTGAAAAGATTCGTGCCGCCATAGTTGAATGGCGCACGCGTTTGAAGGCCTGCATTGAATGCAAAGGCGGCCATTTTGAATGATTTATTTTTAAATACAGATCTAGATGTCAGTAGTTTTAATTTTAATATCCAATAAATGAATACTCAACTTAGCTCCAAAAATATTTTAGTTTTACTGTGTCTCAAGACTTATGAACGAACACACGAGGTATAACTAATAATCTTTGTATTCTAGCGTAGCTGCTGATTAATTCAGCGAACAAGATTTATTTTATATGTAACTTAGACTCTTATATGTGAAAACATGTCAATGGTGTTTAGTTAAATTTCTATACTTTATTTTAGTCATAAGAACTGTTTGTTTTCCTAATAAAATAAAATAAAAATAAAATAACTCAAAAGTTTATTTCTAATTACAGGTAAACAGTAGTAAAGAAATATAGATTTTACGTGATTTTCAATTCTATCACAAACTTCAACAACTTTCTCAAAACGATATTCAGAAGACTTGTAGCTTGGTGGTATTGAAGAGCAGGACGCCTACTCTAGAAAACGATCACGATATTATCGTCAGAATGGCAAAATCTTTACGGCCATAAGAGTTACTTTCGCTTGATTACGATTTCGGTTCATCGCGATTCACATTCAAGAGTATCGTCGGAATGGCCATAAGAGTTCGTTTGGCTTGATGCATGCAGAGTAGGTAGGCCCCTGGGGCGCCGCGAGAGCGCTGCCGACTGCGCAGGAGCGGGCGGGCGCGCCCTCGGCGGCTCACACCAGCTCGTACACCACCTCGTGTTCCTCTTCGTCCTGCATATCTTCCTCCTCCTCCTACAAACAAACAAACAAAAAACAACGGTCAGACGGCTATAGGTGGTTGGTATATCGCGCAAAACTTCATGAGCTCTGTGAACGTTGCGGCAAATGCAAAGTTGCATCATTTCAGCCGTAAGAAGTCTACTACCTACTACTGACGCAGGCCTCCCTCATGAAGGGGAGTTGCCATACTCACCACGCTTGGCAGGCGGGTTGGCGAGCGCAGTACGGGATGTCGATACATGATGATTGATACACGGAAATACGCTGCTGCCCATCGTCCGGAGGTATCACTTAGCAGGCTTTTACCGCATCCACGGGCATGAGAGGAGGGGTAGCTCTAGTGCCGAAATCCCACGGTAGTTCATTCAATATTAGTATTTATTATAAAATAAATAAATGCAAAACAAAATGTGTGCTAGACTAAACGAAAATACGCCAAAAATCGCGCTAGCATTCCTAGTCTCACAGACGGAGCCCCTCGCGCACCCCATTTGTCGTTCCTTCCCTTAAACGCCGTAAATAAATAAAAGAAAAAAAAACATTTAAGCCTTAAAAACTGTGAAGTTTCACAGAGCTCAAAATGTTTTGCGCGCCCTATATACATACAAAGATACTATACTTTAGCCAAATTCGATGCCAATAAAATGTAAACATACTGTAACACTTAAAATTTGCTTGCTTACATTGTTTTTTGACAAAATTGATAACATTTACACTTATGGGCGTGGTCATCAATACTCGATTAGCGAAAGTTTTTAAGTATCATTACTCTGTGATAGATGTGAGATCTATGATACTGTAGTACGTATCACAGAGTAATGATGATCAGTGAGTTTCCTTGAGAGAAACTGTCCAAAGGGACCATTGTCCCAAATAAAGTATGTGTATTATGAATGGTTAGGCATGGGATTAAAACATTACTAAATAAAATATGTAGTTTTTATCTGAAGGATAGCGTGTAATGTAAACTGCATGGGGCTAATAGTTTTTTAGTAAAACAAATATTATGAAACTTTATAATTTGGTGTTGTACGCACCGCGACCTGGTACATGAGGGCGGGCGCGCGCGCGGGCGCCGGCGCCTTGGCGCTCGGCACCTCCTCCTCGTCCTCGTCGACCTCCTGAGACACAAACACGTCCGTCACAACCATCATTCTACGTATGTGCTACTTTAATGTGTGTGAGACTCCGTTTCCGCATTTACACTCAAAGTTGGTCCATTATGCGTGAGGTGTCTGGCTAGCATAGCCAGCCCAACTCCGACCAGAAGCGCACAATCTTCCTGGGATCTTCACAGGCTTCACGGAGTGGCCTCGGTTGGTTGAGGATTTGTTGTCTTTGTGCTGTTACTCCCTCGCATTCCAGGACTACGTGGGCAGCTGATTCGACCTCCTTCAGACATCCTCTGCAGAGAGGGCTGTCTGTGGCTCCGATGTTGAAAAGGTGTTTGTTAAGGGTGCAGTGGCCCGTTAGTGTCCCCACCACTGTCCTTAGGTCCGTTCTTTGTAGTTGTAGTAGGCGCCGTGAGAGCCTTGGTGATAGGGTTGGAAGCGCTGCTCTTGCTTGTCGGCAGTCTGGCAAGCCTGTCCAACGTGTGTTGTGTAAGTCTCTGGTTTGAAGCCTAGTCCAGGATCGGAGTTGTGAGAAGGGTAAAGGGAGGAGCGGTTCAGGGCCTACGGTAACCGTTTCCGATCCCTTTCGAGCCAGTGCGTCCGCGGCGTCATTCCCCAGAGAGTTATTATGTCCTTTGATCCACTGGATAGTCACTTTGTTGTTCATGGCGACCTTTTCCAGGGTCGTGTGGCATTCGTGTATAAGCTTGGAGCTGCAGCAACTGGCTTTTAGAGCGTGGAGTCCTGCTGTACTATCAGAGAGGATACGGATGTTGTAGTTGTTGATGCCTCTTCTGATCATTGCTGTAGCTGCTTCGGTTATTGCTGCGCATTCGCATTGGAAGATGGAACTTATGTGCTACTTATTAAAGATAAATATTTACTTGCGCACGTCCATACAGTAGGTCTACCATGAGTTTTCACAATTTATGCTCGTTAGCGACTATAGTTAAAATAATTATGACAAGAATCAAGAATCAAAAAATACTTTATTCAGTGCGGCCGCATGGACCTTATTGACGCGTCACAAATTACAAAATAAAACAACACAAATAAATAGAATAAAGCACATAATTGAATCTGTTCACTTCAGATGACACGCGAGTTAGGAAAAGAAGTGAACAGAAGAACCTAACTCGGTCGTTATAGTCATCATTTAACAATTTTATTTTGTCTTATTTTACGTTTGACGGAGCTGGAGCAGATTCCGTCCCAAGTGGTTTTGTCCTCTAGGTAATCTGATATTTTATAATAAGCTTTATTGCACAGATTGCGTTTAATAATGTTTTTGAATTTATTCAATGATAACTTCTGCAACTCACTTGGGAGTTTGTTGTAGAAGCGTATACATTGCCCTTTAAAAGATATTTTCACCTTATGGAGCCTAGTAGTGGGCACAGCGAGTTTATTCTTATTTCTTGTATTTACATTGTGATTGTCGCTGTTTTTCTTAAACGAAGCAATATTTTTATGGGTGTACAACAGGTTCTCATAAAATATATATACAACTTGTACAACGCCTCTAGCGGATAGTTTAGTACTAAAATACGCAGTAAACAATACTACAGCTACTGAAGTTTGGGCTTCACTTGCTTAGAATTTGGTACCATGAATTACAAATCTGACAGATGTCATGGTAACGTACTATTATACTGTAGTAACAACTCATGGTAGGCACACAGAAAGGCAAAAAGGAAATGTACATAGAACAGAGTGTCTACCATGAGTTGTCTCTGTTAGGTCGCCTGCCGTTATTAATGTAGTAATAGCACAGATTACAGAAACTAACAGATACATCACTCCAATACAAAAGCGAAAATACCTACGCTATAATAGCCTACAAAATCGTTGAGATTGCTTTGCTCACCCGCCTCACCTACTTGCAAGTAATCTGTGACGCGGCATCGAATAAGTGGCTAGGGTTGCTTCTACGATGATATTTATAATAAAACGAATGTGGTGAAAAAAACAGCTGTTTTTATTGGTTGCTCATATTGGTTGATATGATTTAGTTTTTTAAAATGATGGATACCTTTCGATGGTCGAAACGTCAGGATAATAATAAAGGTAATTACGCGATAAATACCCGTTAATCCAATATAGTAATAATCAGTTCATAAACGACAGAGTTCTCAAACAAATAAAAAAATCAGATGGCCTGAGAACCTCCTCTTTTTTAAGTCGGTTAAGAAAAGCAGCGACCTTTGTACAGGGAGGTAAGTACCTACCTACTCTCCGTACGCAGTAGTAATAGGTATATTAAGGTAGTAGTTATAATCTTTGACATAACGAACTAAGTACACACCACACTTTACACACCTATACTATTATTGCTCTTTTACCTAGGTATTCAGATGCTTCGCCAGCAAAGATTTGAATCTTTGTTCGCCGGTGGGTACCTAATACTTGATTTTAGGACTGTGTTGTTTTCAAAGCCATAATCGATGTGAAGGAACGCTGATCTGGAAAGCGATGACCTATGTTGTGTGTACAAAATACTATAATCTAAATACTAAAATACTTATCTATCTGTCTAATAGCTGAACTTCTTTATTTACGAATATTTACATAGTACCTTCCTACGTTCATTTTTAGAGGAAGGGGAAAAATAATTCTAAAAACTTAAGATATAAAATATCTTTTACTTTACCTTTTTTCGTCTCTAGGCAAAGAAAAAAATGTCAATTTTTCATTAGATCTTTGGTTTCGGCATCCATCCAATGCACAATAGTACGACGCGCTTTCGACATCTAAATGAACGCATTTAACGTGCGTCCGCTCAAGCGGGCTTGTGGCAGCCTACTGCCTTGTATTGCAGCTCCGGCGATGTACAGAGCGGTAGGCATTTAACGCGTGGCCTTGAGCGAGTGACGGACGCCTGGTAATAGTACCTTACTATGACACATCTGTCAGATTTGTAACTCTTGGGTACCAAAATTCCAAGAAAATGAAGCTCAGTTTGGGCTTAATTTTCTTATCAGCATCATTATCATCATCATATTTATCGAAGGGTTGTACATATGTATACACTCAACTTATCGATTATTATTATTATTATTCTTAGATTTTCATTAGCAGCTGTAGTATAGTTTACTGCATATTTTAGTACCAAACTATACGCTAGAGGCGCTGTACAAGTTTTCATGCATTTTTTTTACTACAGTCGCTAGGGAGTATAAAGTGTGAAAACTCATGGTAGACGTACAGGTATAAAATAGCCGACATAACAAAAGGTTGGTCTTTCCCCGAGTTCGCGGCTAAGCTTTGCTAAAAGTGTGTATTGTCAGTGCGCTCGCTTACATCGAACCCGAAGCAGGTGTCGACCTCCTTCTCGAGCTTGATGCTGCGCTCGTGCGCCAGCTGCTCCTTCTTGAGCTGCGCCTTGTACTTACATCGAACCCGAAGCAGGTGTCGACCTCCCTCTCGAGCTTGATGCTGCGCTCGTGCGCCAGCTGCTCCTTCTTGAGCTGCTCCTTGTACTTGCGGTCCTCCTCGTCCTCGTCCTCGTCCTCGAGCGCCTCCTCGGACCCGTACTCGTCCGTCAGCTCGGCGGCCTCCTCTGTCAAACAATTATTATTCAAGCGTTAATCAAAATGCCTTGGGGTGTACAATGGGCGTCCGCCGGCCGGTAGAAACCCCGCCTATCATACCCGTGGATGCGGTAAGAGCCTGCTGAGGGATACTTCCAGAGGATGGGCAGCAGCGTCTTTCCGTGTATCAACATCCCGAACTGCGCTCGCCAACCCTCTTGCCAAGCGTTGTGAGTATGGCAACTACCCCTCATGGAGATCCATGAGGGAGGCCTGTGTTCAGGAGTATATGTTTCACGGCTGAAAATAATAAAAATAATTATAGTAAAATAACGGTATCTTTTGTTATAAAGCCTGTTACCTTGCGCTTGCATCTGCGCCGCCTGCATGTAGTCGGGCGCCACCACGGCCACCTGCTGCTCGGTGCCGTCCTCCAGCTGGATCACCTCGAGCACCACGTACTGCTGGCCGTCGCCGTCCGACACGGTCACCAGCTCGCCGCGCGACAGCGAGCTCGCCACGCCGACCTTCAGCATGTCGCTGTTCTCGCCCTCCGTCTTGATCTCGGACAGGAACGGGTGCTGTGGACGGTGGCGGGTTTATAGATTTGCCGACAAGGCTTGCAAGTATGTCGAACCTACTCAAATTTCATCATCATCATTTCAGCCGTAGGACGTCCACTGCTGGACATAGGCCTCCCTCATGGATATCCAGTTATTGCGGTTGGAAGCGATCTGCATCCACCGTCGACCTGCGGTCTTCACCATGTCATCATCCCATCTTGTTGGTGGACGTCCTACGCTGCGCTTGCCGGTCCGTGGCCTCCACTCGAGAACTTTTCGGCCCCATCGGCCATCTGTTCTGCGAGCTACATGGCCTGCCCATTGCCACTTCAACGTGCTAATCCGTTTGGCTACGTCGATGACCCGAGTTCTTTTACGTATCTCCTCATTTCTGATTCGATCGCGTAAAGAAACCCCGAGCATAGCCCTCTCCATAGCTCGTTGAGCGACTCTGAGCTTATTCATGAGGCCAATCGTGAATGACCACGTCTCGGTTCCATATGTCATCACTGGTAACACACACTGATTGTAGATTTTCGTCTTAAGGCACTGAGGAATTTTGGACGAAAAGACGTTGCGTATTTTCCCAAACGCTGCCCATCCGAGTTGGATTCGTCGATTGACCTCTTTCTCGAAGTTGGACCTACCTAATTGGACTGTTTGTCCTAGGTATACACTGCCGGCCAAAAGTTTGAGACCACCTACATCTAAGTAGCAAAATGAAATAAAACTCAAAATATAAATCAAGAGGTTTAGATATTAATTAAAATGCTTATTTACTAATACACATTCATCAAGAAGAAAAAAAAATCAAGAAATATCAACCATTTACGTTAAAAATGACGTTCATATTTAATAAAATCATTAAACGGATTTTTCGTCAAAAAAGCCTCCCTTGCATTTTATAACTTTTTTCACTAGTCTCGGCATACGAGCAATCAATTTATCAATTGTATCTTGTGAGATATTGTTCCAGCTTTCTTGTAAAGCCTTCCACATGTCTTCTTGTGAGGAGGGACAACAACTGCGCACATTTCTGTCAAGCTCTTCCCACAATAGCTCAATGGGGTTGAGATCCGGACTCTGAGGGGGCCACACCATGTTTTTTAACACCCTTTCTGTTTCTTTATGTTCTAAATAACCCCTGCATAATTTTGAACTATGTTTAGGATCATTATCTTGTTGGAAAAAAAATCCATTTCCAATTAATCTTAAACCAGACGGAACGGCATTTTGCTGTAGTATTCGTTTATAATGCTCCTTTTTCATGATTCCTTCGACTCGTACCAAATCTCCGGTTCCATGGCCCGAGAAGCATCCCCAGACCATAATGGAACCACCACCATGCTTAACTGTTGGCACCACACAATCTGGCATCATCTTTTCCTCGGCGGTACGTCGAACAAAAATTCGTCGTTTTGAACCAAATATTTCAAACTTGGATTCATCTGTCCAAAGAACTTCTTTAAAGTCTTCTTCAGTCCAGTCTCGATGGGTAAGGGCCCACTGCATCCGTTTCTTTTTGTTTTGTGGCCTTAGTAGTGGTTTTCGAACGGCGACGCGACCAAATAACTTAGCATCTCTCAATCGTCTTTTTACTGTAGTCAATGACACAGGTTCTGATCGGGATTTGTTCACTTCTGCGCGGATTTCTGGTGCGGTTAGGCGTCTATTCCGCTTGCTGGTAACGACGATGAAATTATCCTCGCTAGAAGTGGTAGCTCTCGGTCTCCCCGATCGCGACCGATCTTGATTACTGCCAGTCTCCTTGTATCGGGTTATTGCGTTATGAACACAAGTCTTCGACAACTTAAGTTGAGAGGCAATCGCACGTTCAGATTTGGCTTCGCCGTGTAAAACAACTATGGCAGAACGAGTTTCAGTGCTAATTTCGCGCACTTTTCCCATTTTAAGATGTCTTCACTGTAACAACGACGAGCTCAGACTAGTTAAGATAATGAAAAATTTACTCCATCAAAACTCAGGTAAAAAATATGTTTAAGAAAGCTAAAATAATCCGGAAGTACGGTTACCGCAAAACAAAATCAAAATAATTAGAAATGAGCAGGCCATAAAAAATATAACAATGACTCTATCACCTGGTAAGCGCGCGGTACTCATTTATAATATATATTTATTCAGTCAGACACAAGATCCATTATTAAATCTAGTTACAAAATAATACAAACACATTGAATATAAAACACACATCACGTAAGTAGATAATTAAAATATAATAATAATATTATATCCATGATTAAATTGACACAAATTAAATTACTTATAACTAGTTTCATATATTAAAAAAATATTAAATATAATCAATAATAAAATAATATTTAGGTGACAATAGCCACCCACCGTTTATATGTCTCTGTCAAAGGCAGACGGTCAGAAAAACTCCTAATAATAAGGTTTTCACACATGTCAACTCTGGTCATGAAACCCGCTATTCTCTTCCTCTGTATGGCATGAAATGAGTCAACACGGGCCTCTGTAAGCATCTCCGACGCACTACAGTAGCGTTTTAGACCCATAAGAAGCCTAAAGATGTTATTATATGCTACCCGTATGCCATTAAGAGATTTCTTGGTGTAGTCAGTCCAGAGTTGACATGTGTAGAATGACTGGCAGTATGAACGGAAAAGTGTAACTTTCACGTCAGGCGAAGATCGATAAAAAGTTATTTATTACATTTATGTTTTGAAACAATAGACCTTTAAAGGATGATAACTTCAAAATATACAATAAAAATGACTCTCAGAAATTCTTTGATAACAATAGAATACGCAGGTGTTCAAATTAGCTCTTTATCATGTGTACTTTTGAAATATTTTGGTGGTTACAAAGATTTTTACAAGTGGTCTCAAACTTTTGGCCGGCAGTGTACATACGCGTCGACAACTTCGAGAGCCGAGTTATCAACCATAACTGGGGCAGGCGCAACATGGACATTCGACATAATCTTCGTCTTGTCCATGTTCATTTTAAGACCTACCCGTTGGGAGACTCGGTTGAGGCCTTCGAGCATCGTGCCGAGTTCCTCCATCGACTTTGCCATGACCACAATATCGTCGGCAAAACGAAGGTGACTCATGTATTCGCCGTTAATGTTGATGCCTAGTCCTTTCCATTCAAAGAGCTTAAAGGCATCTTCCAAAGCGGTCGTAAACAGTTTCGGAGAAATAACGTCTCCCTGTCTTACGCCTCTTTTTAAAGGAATATCCTTCGAACTCTGTTCCTGTACTCGGACTGACATAGTGGCGTTTCTATACAAAGACTTCAAAACTTCGATATACCGATAGTCAATTCGGCATCGTTGGAGAGACTCGAGCGCCGCCCATGTTTCGATCGAATCGAAGGCGTTCTCATAGTCCACAAACGCGAGACATAGCTGAAGTTTAAAATATATTTATTCAGACATTACAATCCATTTGTTAGTAACATACGGAAGACCAGCGCTGTGGTACGACCTGCTTTGCCACCGCGCATGCTGTGTAGTGGCTCTGTTTTTTCACCATATTCTACTTAAACTTAATTAAGTTTTAAGAATATAATATTATGTTAACTCAAGGACATTTTTTTTTTTTTTTTATTGCTGGACAAATCACACAGCATCATCTAGCCCCAAGCTAAGCAGAGCTTGTGTTATGGGTACTAGATGACTGATATACTTAATACATTTACAAATAAACACATTTTTATTTTTATCTATCTAAATTTGCCGCCAAGGCTTTCATGTATGTCGAACCTACCGAGTACTGACCTGAGAAATCCTCATGACTGACATCAGTCCTTTTCCCCTATTCTAGTAGTAACGGGAACTATAATTATGATTTTTTGATAAATTTTCGCCTCGTTCGCGGAACTATTATGATGATAGTTGAAAATTCCGGAAGATAAATTGCCGACTGGAAGTTGTTTTAACGTGCGCCACTTAAACCATTTAAGTTAATTGCAAGTGATGTATAAAATAATTGTTCCTGTTAAAAAGGTCTACTTACACAAAAGTCAGCGACAGCAAGTCTATCTTTTATGATTAAGCCGTAGTAGCAATTTTTCTTAAAATTTTGATTAAATAGTACCTACTCATTATTTGCGAAATCGTTTAAACAAACACGGTGTAAATATATATCCAAATAAGTTTCTATAACTTGAGTAGTTCATATAGAACATATTTGCCCTTTAAATCAATGTCTTACGAGTTTTAGCGAAATTTATTCTACGTAATGAAGATAACAAAATAAAAATTCTTGCGCAACAAAATAATTACAGCGGTGCGAGCGTACGTCTAACTCCTAAACAGCTGGACCGACACAATTGAGCCCGGTAGATGGCGCTGCTGCCAGCATGTCTCCATATCAGCGGCCGGGTGTATACTGATATAATAGAGAGGAAAGAATTGTATGTTTGCAACTAATAAACTCAAAAACTACTGGATCGACTTTAAAAATTAATTCACCATTGGAATGCTACATTACCCTGAGGCTATATTTTATCCCCGTATTCCCACGGCAACGGGAACTACGCGGGTGAAAGCGCGTAGCGCGGCTAGTCGACACTAATAATAAAGAGGAAAGATTAAACTGTTTTCTTGTATGCATTGAATAGGCTCTGAAACTACTGGACCGATTTGAAAATTTTTTTCACCATTAGAATGCGCCATTAGGCACGTGCCGGCAGTAGAATGTCAATCATGCCCGTGGATGCAGTAAGAGCCTGCTAAAGGATACCTGCGAAAGATGGGCAGCAGCGTCGTTCCGTATCAACATTCCGCACTGCGCCTAGCAACTACCCGTCATGGAGATGCATGAGGCCTGTGTTCAGTAGTGTGTAGTGTTTATCGGCTGGAAGGATGCCAAAGGCGATTGGAGGTGGGGGCACCTTGTGAGCGTCCGCGTCGATGAACTTGACCTTCTTCTGGCGGCCCAGCTTGAGCGCCAGCGCGCGCTCGTGGTGGCCGGAGTCGGGGTCGTGCACGGCGAGGTGCCGCATCAGGTTGCCCTTGTGCGCGAACGTGCGCCGGCACGCGTGGCACGTGTGCGACTAAGGAATAAACAGGCATGGCTTAGTTATAAATATAAATACACATCTTTCACTACCTACTCTTACCTAGATAAATATATTTATTGTTGTGGTTGGGGCATACGGATGTTTTTTTTTTTGTTTTAACTTTGTATAAATGTCTGGACACATGATTCCATATAAAGAGGAAATGATCGCTGGATCATTCCCCAGAAATCCTCGACTCTCTGAACAAACCTGCTTAAAGTCATAAGACTGATTGCAGATAAGATTGGAACACAAAAAAAAAAGCTTTGTATAAATGTTCGATTTATTGTTATTTTTTTTTTTCATTGTTATCCTTTGCCGTATGTACCTAGAATTACTCAATCTGTTTAATATTAATTGGTACTTGAAATGTTATTGCTTTTGGTGCTAGGTACTGTTATTTTTTATTATTTTTATTTTTTGCCTTTTGTTCTATGCTTGTGCTGTTATGTAAACCAAATAAATATATTTCTATTCTATTCTAAATATCTTTATTGTAGCAACAAGGTTGTAAAAGTTCGTTGCAAGCCCTAGCTAGCTGCTCCATGACACCATGAGCTTTCATATTAAACGAAACGTACTAAAATCAATCGATGCACAACGGCGTGAAGCCTCACGTCTGCAAGTTCTGCCAGAGCACCTTCACTACGTCAGGTAACCAACCACCTATACAATACACCAGTAGGTCCGCCATGAGTTTTCACAATCTATACTCGCCAGCGACTGTAGTTAAGAAAATATAGGAAAACTTGTACAGCGCCGCTAGCGGATAATTTGGTACTAAAATACGCAGTAAACTATAATACAGCGACTGTAATTTGGGCTTCATTTGCTTAGAACTTGGTACCATGAGTTACAAATCTGACAGATGTCATAGTAACATACTATTTACTACGTAGTTACAGCAGGCGATCTAACAGTGACAACTCATGGTAGACACTCAGGTGGTCTAAAACTATGTCTCATTTACAAAAATACAAACGAAATTGCACAGTTACAATAGCTATCTGAAACTTATAGCTGGACGCTGGATACAGATTGTGCGTTCATTTATCACTGAACGCGGGTGGTGCGTGAGGTTCGTTCGGTCAATAATTGGGACTGGCAGCATGGCGAGTCCCTTCATGATCTGTACCTACCGAGGGAGGTTTTTGTCCAGCAGTGGACATTCTATGGCTGAGATATGAGATATTATATAAATACCTTTTCCTTAGGCGGCTTCGGCACATAGTTGGGGTTGTGGTACACGTTCTGGTGGCGACGGAGCAGCTGCTTCTGCCTGCAGACACGAGAAACAGACATGATGATAGGGTATGACAATCAACATTATGATGATGATGATGATGAAGTTTAGGACGGCTCGTGATGTCATCATTCTGTATCGAGGCACGTCTCGTCAATAATAAGGCTTCCTGATTCAGTAGAGCAATTAGTTTTATTCAGATTCTTTAGAGTATCCAGTTTTTAACAGTTCTTGATTAAACGGTTTTTAATTAATTTCCATGGAATACAAAGCTGTATTTACATCAAGACACTCGTAACAGTCTAAATAAAACAGTTACTTACCTTATAAAAAGGTATGCAAGTTTCACTCTTCCTCGGGGAAGCATTTAACTAATTTCTTAAGAGATCTAGTATTTCAAGATACTTGACAGTGTTTAATTGACCCTCACACACGTGGACTAACACAACTATATTTCTCGTAATTCCGCAACAAACATTCAAAGAAAATTTTACTTGACTTATGAAGTCCAGATTTCGTGGTTTTCTTTTTATTTAATTAATCAAGTTTGTTAGAGAGATTAATCTTTATATTAGATTCTAACGATCGATTCGATTGAGTAAAAGCACAGGTTTTTGCAGATTTTAGTTGGTTCGATTCCCGGGTTCAAGCGACTTTTCGAAAATATTTGAATGCAGTTTTCTTTCTTTTCAAAAATATGCTTTCTTTTAGTAAAATTTTATCTACAGTATTAAGAGAACTTTCCCTCCAGGTGGCATTACGAAATTCCACCCTGTTTATTGCTAAGTTTGTAAAATAAAAAAAAATGACTGACAATAAGTGCTAGAAAACCGGCTTTCTAATAAAAGGCAATATCTTTTCAGTGGTTCAACTAATTTCTATGTTACTTTTTCAGTGTCAGTTTTGCAATCTACAGATAATCTCCTTTCTTTTGATAGCTTACGTCTTCTATTTGGAAACATTCGATTCTTCGTCCCCACTTTCAGCCGTCATATCTTGTAAACATCATAACCTATTTTGATAAAACTTGTTTAATAATCACCGCCAGAAAACCTGCTTTTAAATAAAAATACAGCATTCAAAGCGGTCCATTTCCAGGGCTACGGGGCCGCAGACTGGCACATAGACACACAGCGGTGGCACGCTACACCCCCCTTTTTGTGTCGGATGGTAAAATACTATAGTAAGTAAATAATATATAAATAATAATATAAGGATAGTATAGTTTACCTGAATGACTGGTCGCAGAGTTCGCAAGCAAACGGCTTCTCATCAGTGTGCTTGAGGATGTGCGACTTGAGGTGGCGCATGGTGGTAGAAGCGTACGGGCAAAGGTCGCACTTGAAGCATTTCTCGCCCTCGTGGGTCTGAGGACAATTATTATGTTTTATGGCCGAAAATATAAATCTTTACATATAAAACAAAGTCGTGTTAATTACACCACTTTTAACTCGAGAACGGCTGGGCCGATTTCAATGTTCTTTGATGTTTTGGATTTATCAGACCCCGAGTTAACATTTAACCTGTAAACAGATCAGTGGCGCCGCGCCGATATGCGACAACTGGCACGCGACCTCGTCGAGGCATCTCGACAGTCTTAAAGTCAGTGGCGCTAAAACCGCGTATTTAGTCTGCTAAAACTATAGCTACACTGCTCTAACCTTTGTTAAATGCGTTTTATTCAACTAATCGTCTGAATAGTATTGTTTACAAATTCATTCTGAGATCGCGCGCTTTGCCGCCTCAGTTTGTTATTTTTTGTTGGAAGTCAAACTCAAAAGTCAATAAAAGTTTATTCAATAGAGAAAAACGTTACTTAGAAGAGTCTGTTTACAAAATAAAAACAAAACACATTTAAATTGAATAAAGCACATAATTCAGTTTGTTCGCGGAAAACTTTTTTCCAAGTGTGGTCGTGCTTCGGCTGAGTTGATGACGATGATGATAATGATTTATTCATGACAATCTACTGTATTCTACAGTCAAGCCCTTTCAGGTGATACCCATTATTAAGGGCATTGAAGCAAATATTCGCCGCCATTTTGTGGTGAAGGCCATATTAAATTTGAATTTTTATGATGTACTGTACCTATTCTACTAGGTAGTCAAGCATTTTCATTTGAAGCGCACATTGAAAAAGATAAAAAAAAATTTAATCCGCCATTTTGTGGTGGCGGCCAGCTTGGTTTTACAATGATACTGAACATACATAATTGTTTGGTCATCAGAACTACAGACAAATTCCAGATGGTCAACAGAAGATTAAAATTATATAATTAATGGAATCAGGCATTACTTTGCGGATATCCATGACAATAAAATGCAATGAAAATATTAAGTTTTATCATAGTCATCTCATGCATCTCAGCATAAAAGCGGAATTAAAACTAAATATTTTAATTGCATTTTATTATTAAAATTATAATGCCTAAATTTGACCCAAACAGGATTTTGAATTAAAAACTTTTTATTTTTCAAATCGGACCAGCAGTTCCTGAGATTAGCGCGTTCAAGCAAGCAAACAAACAAACAAACAAACTCTCCAGCTTTATAATATTAGTATAGATTTGGGTTGCTAATTAGTCTAATGGAGCTCAATATATTGGCCAAATTTTACGTGTTTGTGTTTAAAGAGACACATACTGTTGCGTTGTCGCCCGTTCGCTTTGCTTGAACTTGGCTGGACACGCTGCCACGTGTCTAGAAATACTTTTTTGCAATATCGTAGATTTTATTTATTTTATTTAGGGAAGGAAGCTTATGCCCAGCTGTGGGTCACTGCGAGCTGACAACCATGACGATGATGACCGTAGATTTGTCACCAAAATTGAATCACCAATTAGAATTCGGTTCTAGCACTTCGCCGGCCTCAATGGCGAATGCTACACACTCTATGTGTAGTACAGCGAATGGCGTATCACGATACGTGATACGCCTACACACTCGATAAATATCGTGATCCTGGATTACGATCCAAATGTCGCGATACATATCGAGCGTGTAGCATTCGCCAATCCCAAACTAGTTTTGCGTGATTCAATTCCGTTGACAGATCTACTATTTTAGGAGCAAAAATATAGGATATTGCAGATTAGTGTCAAACCTAAACTTTAGTGGTAGAAAATTAAGTTGGTCGTTTAACGTACCTTGTTGTGGACCTTGCAGGAGTATCTGTCGGGGAAGGACTTGCCGCAGCGCTTGCACTTGAGCGGCGCCTCGGACGTGTGCAGCTTCTGCACGTGGATGCGCAGGTCGGTCTTGTATAACGTACCTTGTTGTGGACCTTGCAGGAGTATCTGTCGGGGAAGGACTTGCCGCAGCGCTTGCACTTGAGCGGCGCCTCGGACGTGTGCAGCTTCTGCACGTGGATGCGCAGGTCGGTCTTGTATAACGTACCTTGTTGTGGACCTTGCAGGAGTATCTGTCGGGGAAGGACTTGCCGCAGCGCTTGCACTTGAGCGGCGCCTCGGACGTGTGCAGCTTCTGCACGTGGATGCGCAGGTCGGTCTTGTATAACGTACCTTGTTGTGGACCTTGCAGGAGTATCTGTCGGGGAAGGACTTGCCGCAGCGCTTGCACTTGAGCGGCGCCTCGGACGTGTGCAGCTTCTGCACGTGGATGCGCAGGTCGGTCTTGTATAACGTACCTTGTTGTGGACCTTGCAGGAGTATCTGTCGGGGAAGGACTTGCCGCAGCGCTTGCACTTGAGCGGCGCCTCGGACGTGTGCAGCTTCTGCACGTGGATGCGCAGGTCGGTCTTGTATAACGTACCTTGTTGTGGACCTTGCAGGAGTATCTGTCGGGGAAGGACTTGCCGCAGCGCTTGCACTTGAGCGGCGCCTCGGACGTGTGCAGCTTCTGCACGTGGATGCGCAGGTCGGTCTTGCGGCCGCACTTCGCGGGGCACAGCTCGCACGCGTACACCGGCTTCTCCGACACTGGAACGTGCACGCGGCAAACATTCTAATCTATACTAATATTATGGACGAAACATGTCTATGTTTCTAACGAATCTCAAAAACTCAGCGCTCCAACAGCATTCGTACTGCCGAAGCAAATGCCCCCCGGACTTCAATCAATTTTACTGTTTATCGTTTAACACTCACATGCAAAATGCCCGGTTGTGATTTAATTAATATCTATTTATTGATGGCGAAAATAAAAATGTATTATATTATCGATGGTGTCGCACGGTCGAGTCGACTAGTGATTTCATACGGTCAATTCCCGCGCCTTTCAATGTCTCTGATATATAAACTAATTTGTGTGACATATTGCTGCTATAACACATAAATTAATAAAATAACAATTAAGAATAGATATATGTTAAATAAAATCGCTCTGCAAGCAAGAGCTAACACAAACAAAAACATTAAAATAAATATTGCAATGGTACACGTTTTTTAAAGGAAAACAGTCAATGTAGTCCTTACACACTATTAATCCTAACATACTTTTTATGTATAAATAAAAATAAAATCGTAAATCTGCTGCAGAGGCTAACACATAATAGAAAACATTGAAACATCGACATTTTGCATACGCAACAGTATTGGAATTAAATTGTATTATTATTTGCAGGTAGCAAGTGGCGGTGGTATTTGGTGTGCGCATGGCGAAACATTTATACAACTACATATTGCAGATTAGATAATTAAAATAAACAAGGAAAAACAATACAAAATAACTAATCATAACAGGCAGCGTCTTTCCGTGAATCAACACCCCAAATTGCGCTCGCCAACCCGCCTGACAAGCGTGGTGACTAACAGTCCAACATACGTTATATTGCAACAGCCCCCTAATGATCTTGGGAGTTCCATGAAGGAGGTATTGTCCGTGACGTGAATGGATAGCGGCTGAGAGGATGGTTTAGAACAAACCGAAATTAAATGAAAATGATACATTAAGTTTATCTATCATCATTTGTATCTTTAGGCACAGGACCGGCTTATTACGGCGTGCACAAAGGGAGACCCACAAGTAGCACCTATGGGCTGTGGATGATGATTATGATCTTCGGGCAAAATGCTTATGTTCTACTTTAGTTCTTAAATAATTTACACGTTTTTCCTTTTGTCTATCTTGTCCCACAACTTGCCCTAAAACATTTTCACCACTCTCTAGCCCTATTTTAGTTTTAGATAAGATAAGAAAAAGTTTATTTTGTGTCATACTTAAAAGATGTACATTATGTTACATGAAACAAACAGATTATAAATGATTGACAACGAAATTTGGTCGTCACTCAGCATAGGCAATAATGGAGAACCTATAATAATTATAAGAACGCGCTGGTTTTCAGTGACGCCAGCTTATACTACTGTGCGGCATACAGCTTACTAATCTAGATAAAAACAAAAAAATACATAAAAAGAAGAACAATAAAACGCAATAATAATAACAATGATAAATCGCAAATACATAAAATGAAGCCTGAAGCCTACAAAGACCGTAGCTCAGAACGACTGCCTGATATATGTATCGTGCAAGTCGGTCTCGGTTCTAATCATGCGTTTACGGATCTGCCTGAGCTTTCAGCGAGTTGGGACTGCGTAAACGGCATTGCGCACAGATTGCATTTGAAAAGCTTCTCTCCACTGAGTGCATAGCTATGAACTATGTATTAAAGTAATCTATGAGTCATCTGGTTCCCACAGAGCAAGCTATAAATTGAAAGACCAAATAGAATTGGTTCTCGTTTGTTGCAGTTGCAACACAACCAGATTTTACTTGGTGAGTCAATTTAGGTGACTATTTCAGGAACAAATATAATAAATAGGGCATTGCAGATTAGTTACAAATCTACACTAAGGCGACAGAAAATATATACTCCAGCTTACGACGTAGAATGTTTGTCAACCAACTGTCAATACTTTTGGTTTTTATATATATTTCTCAATTATCAAATTAGGAAGCAATTCAATTTAACGTGTGACAGTACATTATACACGAAAAGTAGCTGTAGTATAAGTTGACATTGTAATTGTTTTGCTGCCGCTGAATACATGTGGGAATTTTAAGTTTTACACTTTCTGAATCGAATTATATATAGCTGTCATTGTAAAATGACGGTTATTTATATTAAGTGCTAACCGAAAAGCTGTATCTCATTTTAGTTTGTTTCACGTGAACCCTAATAAGCTTCAGCTAGTTAGTGCAGCAGCAGAACCGCCACCAGTATGGTCGCACGTAC
The DNA here is from genome assembly GCA_963082625.1 of Pasiphila rectangulata. Taxonomy (NCBI): domain Eukaryota; kingdom Metazoa; phylum Arthropoda; class Insecta; order Lepidoptera; family Geometridae; genus Pasiphila; species Pasiphila rectangulata. The sequence continues at coordinate 25,151,150 of OY720236.1, forward strand.
CGTTGTGGATGAGCTTGTGCGCCTTCAGCGAGTTGGACTGCGTGAAGCACATGGTGCACAGGTCGCACTTGTACGGCTTCTCGCCGGTGTGCGTGCGCAGGTGCCGCTTCAGCTTGAACGTGTCCGGGGACGCGTAGGTGCAGTGCGGGCACTGCAAGTTATACAATACAATTATTATTATATTACAATTTACAATTTTATAAATATTAATTTGTAGAATGTACTCATTACTATGAATATTATGTGTTATTGTTTTGTGAATTAATATTAATTAGTGTAATTGGTTAATCCGTTCTAGTTAATTAAATAAATAAATAAATAAATAAACAATATAGAGACGTGCCAAAAACCAAAACAAACAAAACCTTCATAACATACGTTTGTAATCACATAGACACAATAAACCAAGTGCTGAAAGAGGTAAGGGAGACCATTCACCATGAAATGAACGCGTTGCTTCGGTACGGTGCGCCAACAAAGTTTTGACAAAAGTGCCTGTGAGATCTAACTATCGCTAAGATTGACTTTTCTGCAACGGAAAGTCGACCTCGTTTCTTCATGACGTTCAGAGGAATCTCGGCCGTAGGGTGGGGTGGCAGGCCGCGTTTTCCGGCGACTGTAAAGTGTTATGTTGAGCTGCGTTACCTGGTAGGGGCGCTCGCCGGTGTGGCAGCGCACGTGCCGGCGCAGCTTCGACAGCTCCACGGACGCGTAGTCGCACTCGGTGCACTTGTGCGGCTTCTCGTGCGTGTGCTTGTAGCGGACGTGGCGCACCAGCTCGCCTGCGCAACGCAACATGTCAAACTAATTGTGGTGGGGAAACAATTGCACTTTCGAAGCAGTCAAGTTCTACAAAGGTCTACCTGGTGACGCGTTATAACGTATGAGACTAATTGTGGTGGGGAAACAATTGCACTTTCGAAGCAGTCAAGTTCTACAATAATCTACCTGGTGACGCGTTATAACGTGTGAAACGAATTATGGGGGGGAAACCAAAGATTTCAAATCGTTATATGTGCCCTAACATCGAAAACTGTAGCATTGTCTGAATATGCGTGTCAACCATAATGCCGAAGCGCGCACACTGGTTTTTCCAGTAGACCAAACTATATGCAATATTTACGGGGTGTTTACCATGATTGAGACTTTTTGAGTTTCCCAATATTTCGACGCACTGTCATACGTCGTGATCATGACGTGTGACAAAAAGCAAAAATACTCAAATCATGATATCATCATCATCATTTCAGCCATAAAACGTCCACTGATGAACACAGGCCTCTCTCATGAATCTCCATGAGGGGTAGTTGCCATTCTCACCACGCTTGGCAGGCGGGTTGGTGAGCGCAGTATGGGATGTTGATACACTGATAGACGCTGCTGCCTATCCTATGAGCTATGCCTGATGAGGAGGACTATATTTTATATAAAATGCAATTTATATAAAATATAGTCCTCATCGATTTCGACGATTTTCATCTTAAAGATCAAGTGGCAGGATTATATCCCCAACTCTGAGGTTCTGCGCCGCTCCGGAATGTACGGTATAGAGGCTTCGTTGATGCAACGGCAACTTAGTTGGTGTGGACACGTTCTGCGCATGGATGACCGCCGGTTACCTAAAGCAGTTTTCTATTCGCAGATGGCTGACGGGTAAGCGAAACCACGGCGGTCAGCATCTGCGGTACAAGGACGTGTTTAAGCGACAACTTAACGCTTGTAATATTGACCCGGAATGTTGGGAGGAGCTTGCTTCTACTGGTGTATTGTATAGGTGGTTGGTTACCTGACGTAGTGAAGGTGCTCTGGCAGAACTTGCAGACGTGGGGCTTCACGCCGTTGTGCATGTTGACGTGGTTCTGCAGCGAGGCGTGCGTCTTGAAGCCGCGGTCGCACACGGTGCACTTGTACGGCCGCTCGTTGGAGTGCGACCTCATGTGCCGCAGCAGCAGGTAGCTGCAGAGCGTCAACATCGCGGTTTATTATACCACTTAATGAAGAGATAAGCCTCTACCTATTGCAACTGCACTACTGCGGTGATCGCGGTCACGAAGCATACATGTGTGACTATGCGACCAACGCTGTACTGCATTGCGCCAGTCACGCTGAGACATAGAGTTATAAGGTGTGGCGGGCAAGTGTAATGCATCCAGCTATCTAAATCCATGAAGCGACCTGTAAATAATATCCAAGGCAGCAAAGCAGCTATCCAGGTAGCTAACAGTATTTTCATGGTTTGAACTTTTGAACTCGCCCTTTCGGGTGAGCACCCTGCATATGACATATAAGATACCCTGATAGCCGTGTTGGTCGAGTGGTATGTACCCCCGACTTTAAATTCGAAGGTCGTGGGTTCGATACCGGCCGTGAACCAATGCATTTATCTTTCTTTAAAAATGTATGTGCACACTTCCCGCGTGCTTTAACGGTGAAGGAAACATCGTTTACTTACGCAACGATTTAGTTCAGCTGTAATGTTACGTAATGAATAAAAAAATTAAATATAATAAAAATAAAATAAACATCGTGAGGAAACCCGCGGCTTAGTTAGCTTCAGACGTGATGACCTGTTCTTTCCTCTGAATAATAGCTGACTAAGCTGAGAGGATGGTATAGGTGCTGGGCAAGCCTAATCCATCTAACAATGTCCCAGGCACTGCAGCGTCCCGCCTCCTCCGCGTCGTCGTCGTCGTCGAACGTGTACACGTCCGCGGTGTACAGACGCGGTGTGCAGAGCACGCGTGGAGTCGGGTGGGCATGCGGCACGTACCGCCTGTGGGTGGTGTACATGCAGAAGTTGCAGGTGAACAGCGAGCGCGCCTTGACGCCGATGCGCTTGCGCTTGCGGTCGGCCGGCAGCAGCTCCTCCTCCGCGTCGTCCGCCGCCTCCTCCTCGTCGTCCTCGAACGTGTACACGTCGGCGGTCTCCTCCGACTTGTCCTTGAACATACAGACTTCACTTAAACACGAAGCCTGGGATGCGACTGAGAACCAGCCCTGAGTTGTCTTTTTTAAACTTTCGCGATCACAACAAATTATTAACATACATGTAACCGGGTACTTATCGCGTAAATTACCTTTATTATTTCCCGACGTTTCGCTTGGATTGCACCAAGCATGGTCCCGGGAAGACTGAGAAACGTCGGGAAATAATAAAGGTAATTTACGCGATAAATACCCGGTTATATGTATGTTAATAATGCAACCCTGAGTTGACTGTGAAAGTGAAAGAGTGAGGCACTTGTTCTTCTTTCCCTCGCTTGGAAATAAGTTTAATGAAGTGAACGAATTCAATTGTTCTTTATTCAATTTAAATGTATCTTGTTCTTTTATAAGTTTAGAAATAAGTCTCCTCCGACTTGTCCTTGAACATATAAAGTTTATGTTATAATTTTTCATACTTGCTTTATATACTGTTTAAAATTTTATTAACCTAAAGTTTATGTTACAATTTTTCTTATAGGTAGGTATGCTCTAAATACTGTTTAAAAAATAACACTTTTTCAGTTGTCGCTCTAACTTTGTACATGCTGTGACGTCCTGTAATTACGGGAGCACCAGGCTAATAACATTTAGACCTTAGTATTATGTGCATTATGTGTAACCCTGTGTGGGATGTCCCATTTAAATAAATAAATAAATAAATAAACATACAGACTTTCACTTAAATACGAAGCTTGGGATGCAACTGAAAACCAGCCTCGAGTTGACTGTGAAAGTGAAAGAGTGAGGCACTTGTTCTTCTTTCCCTCGGAAATAAGTTAGTTTACTGAAGTGAACGAATTTAATTGTTCTTTATTCAATTTAAATGTATCTTGTTTATTTATAAGTAGCTTTTTGCTCTATTGAATAAACACTATTGACTTTGACTGTAGTTTATTCAGTCCAGTGCTGACAGCCACACTCAGAGTCACTTAATGGCTACTTAAATCGTTCCTTCATGTAGATTTGAAAATATTCCGTCAGAGACGGAGAGACGGAGAGAGTCAGTTAATGGTTCAATAACGTCCCATAATGACAATTAAAGTTAAGTACGGCTGAACCTCCACTTATCTATTTAATGACAGATTTTGACGTTTCGTTTATAGGTTATGTGGTTATATTTTGATCTTTAGTTTTGTGATTCGCGTTGTTTTGACTCAGAATACAGGTATTCTGAGTGTTTTGACAAAAATGTCTGATCTGCTAGATTTTATAGAGTTTGTGGATTACGCCAGGAGGTATAGAGAAGTGGGACCGAGACGGTATTTACGAGATTATTCTGATCCCTTTACAAAATACTCAGTTCAAGAATTTCATGCTCGATATATGTAGATTTACACCTGAATCTGTAAAAAATGTTATATTGCCTATGCTGGCATCTGACTTAAGCAATGCAACGAAAAGAGGTTTACCATTTGCCCCGGAAACAATGTTACTGCTAACATTACGCTTCTTCGCTACAGGCAGTTTTCAGGTAAGTGTGAAGAGTTTGTAATACTGGTAAGGAAGCTTGTTGGTATTTTATTGTAATGTGGCTGTCCATTTGCTTTACAGAAAATGGGTGGAGATGTCATGAATATCTGCCAACAGTCGGTTTCGCGAATCATTGCCAAAGTTTCTACATTGCTAGCAAGCAAAATGAAAGATTTTGTCAAATTCCCGTCTAGTGTAGAAGAAATTAATAAAGTGAAGTAAGACCATTTTTTAAATAAAATACCTACCTACTGTAAGATGGTAGGTACCTAAATATGTTCCCATTAACTTAAATACTAACCTATTATTGTGTGTTTATGTTGCAGACAAAAATTTTATGAAGTAGGTCATTTTCCTGGAGTGATTGGGTTGTATTGACTGTACGCACATTAAAATTAGAAGCCCCGGAGGAATAACTTCAGAAGTATATAGAAATAGAACAGGATGGTTTTCTATCAATGTCCAGGCAGTTACAGGACCAAACTTGGAATTTTATGACTTAGTAGCCCAGTGGCCTGGCAGTACACATGATAGTTTTATATACAACAGCAGTGCTATTAAGCAAAGACTTAATACTGGGGTATTAAAAGGAATAATTTTAGGGGACAGCGGGTATGCAGTAAGCAATGTGCTTCTAACACCATTTTTGTCTCGAATTCAACTCCCCAAGAAAATTACAACAAAAGCCAAATTAAAACAAGAAATACAGTGGAAAGATGTTTTGGTGTTTGGAAAAGAAGATTTCCTTGTCTTCAAGTGGGAATGGGAATCAAGGTGGATAAAGTTGTGTCCGTAATATGTGCATGTGCAACACTGCTTAATATATCATTATTGGTAGATGACTTGATGTCACAGAATGGGGATGACATTGATTTACCGAATGATAATGTTGATGTTGCACCGTTAAGGGAAAACTCCAATAACAATGGTTTTAGCGTGCGACAATCTTTAGTTGAAAGGTTTTTTTCCTAATATTGATAAGTACTATATTAAATAAAAATCTGTACATAAATTAATCATACTTTTATTTTTACTTATTGTTATTATTCATCAAACATTTTAAATTTTAAACATCTTATATAATTATCTAAATATGAAATAATTTATTTTTTTATTAAAGACTTCTTTAATTCCTCTAATTCTATTTTGGTCTTCTCTAATAGCATTTGATTTTTCTCTTCCTCCAATAATGCTGCTCTTTTTCTTATTTGTTCTACTTCCAACTGTAACAAAAAAGAAAAAGTGTAGGTGGCACAGGTCTGTTCGGCATGGCAATATTTGGAGGAGACCTAAATTCAACATTGATCATAAGGTTATTGAACTTTATAAATACTTGTGTTTTTAATATCTGCATTTCCATCTTCTTATTTTCTAAATGTTTGATTCTCATAACTGCCTCTCGTCGAATGTAGTCATTTGGTCTACATCCTTGATCAATGGTCTTGACCTCTGCTGAATAATTTTATAAATATTAAATTACAATAAGTTTATAAATAATTTTGTACTACACAGGTTAAATGATTATTTAATACCTGTGCTTTTATGTACAACTTCAATTTGAGGCTTGTTAGGATCTTCAAATGATGTATTTTGTTCAGTTTCAAATATATTTGAATCCAAAATATCTGAAAAACAATTTGATTTGTAAATATACAAACAGCATAGCAAAAATTAAACCAACCTTCTTATCATCCATTTTACATACCCATGGTGTCAACTGATACAGAACAAGGCTGTTGGTCGAGTTGATTTTTATTGACTATTGAGTCTAAAATGGCACCATCGCTACCAAAAGTATTTGATATTTCACAAATGATAACAGGTGCAGCCTGATAAATAAAAACTGTATGTTAGAAGACCATATTTAAATAATAATTTTATGGTTTCTGGACAATTCAGAGGATATTATGACACCCACCTCTTCGACCATGCTCATTACGCCTCCATGTTGTGGTGGTGGGGGAGGTGCATGTGGTCCACCTCCTGTTCTTATTAAATTTCCCCTCTCTTCAGCACGAGCTTTCCGTGTGAACGCTTTCATGTTGTCCCATGCCCGCTTTAAAGTGAGAGTCCCACGCTGGAACAAACAGAAAAATAATATTATCAAAAGCATTTGTAGGTACCTAACATTGAATGTGTTAATTTCATAAATAACTGTGGACTGTCCAACCTTGTGCACATTAGCATTGCAATTAAACTCTCGTGTAATGGTTTCCCATGCTGCTATTTTCTTGGCAATCGACTTGCCATCTGTTTGTTTTGATTCCACGATCGGTGTATTTTTTATTAATTGAGCCAATAAAACCTTTTCATCGGCGGTGAAATTTAGAACTCTTCTTTTGCGTGGTGTATTTGCCTGTAGATCCTAAACAGAAATATGAATCGTCGATTGATTATATAGGTACACATTATATTGTAATAATGAATTTATTTAGGATACTTACCATATTTATCTAGAATTGATTCTATTTGTATTCTATTCACAATAATTTACACCAACACAACAACTGCGGCGACAAACAAACAAACAATATCCTTCCAAAAGTAATTTGACGATAACAGTAATGAAATATTTGACTTGACACTGACAGTTAGCAGTAACTTTTGACATAAATAATTGAAATCGATTGAGCGAATTGACCAAGAATCGATAATGCACCGCCCTACGGATAGCTAAGTAATCATTTACTAATGAACCATTAAATTATGTCTCTGGGATGTACCGTCCGTTAGGAGATTTAATGTTCATTAGTTAAATACACATTAGGACTAATTTAATGATCCTTTCTGAGTGTGGCTGTGAGTCTACTCCAATTTGCCTAAGATGTCCTTATTTTATTGTAAAATGTTTGATTATTAACTGTGTTCTCTTTTAGCAATAAAGGTATTAAATACCTTTTTATACAAATTTTGTATTGTATTTGATATAAATTTTAGTGTCAAACCACACTTATAGTTCTGAACTTTTTGTCCTCATGTCCTTGAATAAACAGCTATAGATATAATTCAGTGTGTTAAATCATATTTATAGTTCAGTCAAGTTCTATGTAGATTGTTTGTAAACAAACTGTCCTTATCATCATCATCATCTCAGCCGTAGGAGGTCTACTGTTAGACATACATACATAGGTCTCCGTCATGGATATCCAAATACCGAACACAACGGGATGTTATCATACTCCCACGCTTGGCATGCGGGTTGGCGAGCGCAGAACGAAATGTTGATTACACGGATAGATGCTAGTGCCCATCTTCCAGAGGTATACCTTAACAGATTCTTACTGCATCCACTGGCAAGAGAGGAGAGGTACATTTTACTGCCCATGGCAAACTGTCCGTATATAACCTAAAATAGCTTACTTTCTGTGCTTTTTTTTTTAATTGACAATTAATAGGGATTTGTGACCACTCCCTAAATTCGTCAAAAAGCCAACACTAAAGAAGCAGTTTAATTTTAATTATGACAGTCTGTTTACAAACAGTCTACATCGAATTTGGCTGATGCCAAGATATGTAGAATATTTCAAGAAAATGAAAAACATTATCCATTTTATTGCTGTTCACATTGAATGCAAGTTCAGTCAACTAACAAGAGAACTTTCAACAGCTGAATACGTGTTTACAAGAATTTAGACTTAGCCTGTCATGGCTTAGCAGTGAAAGCACTTCCGGCTTTAGGAAGGGTCAAGAGTTTATTTAATTAACGTGAATTCAAAGCCCATCGGAATGTAATAACGTTTTTCATTGCCTTTAGACAGAAATACTGATATGATACTAAGACATTAAAAAAATCTAACATTTACCTGTGCACCAAGAACTTGGAATTTTTATCTAAACAACATAATTCACTACTCAACTAACAGCTATAATTTAAGATGAAAAATATCCTGACATAGTGTAATAAAATGAGGAACTTATAAAATAATGGTAAATAATAACACGAGATGGTGGATGATGGATTTGGCATTACAGCAATTGTGATAAATCACAAACTTGCTATCACCTCATGCTTGTGCTCTTGAAGTATTTTTATAAAGATACAGTCAGATACATAGATATCTCCGAGGTCAACTTTCTACATAATATACTACTTGAATTCGTAAAACCAGTTCACTTTATTCCAGTGGCATTCCAGTTCAGCAGTTGAATCCAGCGCCAGGAATGCCAAAAAAATTATATTACCAACACTGGAATGTATCTAATCGGTGATTCCGTCCAAAGACTGAATTGATTGGTCCAATAGATTTTAAATGCAATCATTTATATGTCTTATCAATATCCTCCTAAGCCCTGAATTTGAAAAGAGCACTTTGTCTGTGAGAACGAATGTCCAATTTTTGGAACAAATTGATTGATACCCCTAAGACCTGAACCTTAATGTGTTTGTAATAAGCCTTAGACTATATTTACTGCATTTTCGCTAAAACAAAGTTGTTTTATGAGTTCGTAAGGAATACTTAGAGTTCATTTTTAATTAACTACAATTTGTTCGTTTTTTGGGACATTCGTACTTACTTTTGAGTATTTTTACAAAAGTAATGGCAAAACAGAATACACAGGTTTAGGTTTTTTAATATATTTATTTAAAATATAAACAAGAAGTATTAAAATATGAGATGCTTAAAAAAATGTAGTGTAAGATAATAATCACAATTGCTCGGCTCGTATGAACATAATAATACTAAAATCTTTATCTAAAATTCGGTTAGCTGTAACCCTTCTCATCTAAAATTATTAAAACTTATAGTCTAGATACAGTCTCTTTGGAGTAATAAAGTAAACAATTTAGGAACAATACAAAATAAAAACTTAACTCTAGTTACCTACTAACTTTGGTAATCCAGTACAATTTAAATGTTAAACAAATCTTATCACAAAATAAACTACATTGTGGCCATGAAGGTAACTAATACTAATGACTTTTTATTAGGAACATAATGTGAGTTTACTTCTTAACCTAAGCCATAGGGTAAGCCACTACCTACTGTCGTTGACGTGATCAAGACGTGTGAAAAAGCTTGAAGCAATTTCTTTTTTGGGTAAAACATAGCGGAATGTTGCAGCTCATGCACAGAACAGTTGTTTTTTTACTACATTCTTTGTTCCTGCAGCGACTTGGTTTGCAGTATTCCGGTAAATGGTATGCTCCATGATGACGTTTTGGTTCGGAAGGCAGAGGTACAATAGCTGGTCTGCCTCTGCTTCGATGTGCTTGCTGCTCATCAGATGCTTCAGGTTGGTCAATAGAATTTGGATCTACATTTTCGTTGTACATTTTTTCTTCTATTAATTTTTCTGCAATTACTCTTTTAAATTCTCGAAGCTGCATAATTTTATGTAGACGTATACCGTTTTCTTTTTGTTCTTCTTTGTACTTGATCCACGCATTAGTGATTGACAGATCGAAGCAATGCGAAACAAATCGGACTGTCCATTTCTTAGTGCGACCTCGTGCTGGACATACAGCTAACAGTCTATCAGTTAGATCGACACCGCCCATGCTCGCATTGTACTCTTTGACTACTTCTGGTCTTGGTACCTGAATATATTGACGTAGACTTCTATCATACCTTCGACAATAATCAGGTTCATCAGCTGCGTAAATGGTGGACAAAAACATAACAGGTTTATTGTCAAACCATTTTGTGAGAGCTATCTGGCCATCTGGACTCACGAGAACATCGTGGCTTCCTCTTCCTGATCTTCCTAATGTCCTATCGCTTTCTAATTGATCTTTTATATAAGCGGGTATACGGTTTCGCATAATGGTTCCAGTGCACTTAAAACCCATGCTATTTAGTTTTTCTGCCAGCTTAAATGTCGTAAAATAGCGGTCGAAGAAAATAACATGACCGGGAGCAAGTGTTTCTGTTAGTTTGAGAACAATCCCTTCGCCCAGTGAATTGTTGTTATCAGTCATAGTATTTTTGCCTTGGTATACTACCAGGTCACAAACAAGTCCATTGGGATTGGCTAAAACGAAAGCCTTAATACCAGTCGGATGAGGTTTACCAGGGCAATATTGTTTTATATGACAGGCTCCAGTAAAGGGAATAATCATTTCATCGATACTTATTTTGAGGCTTGGTGTTTGTTTGCGACATCCTTGTATAACCCTGTTTAATAATGGACGAATCTTCCACAGTTTGTCATTGTTTCTCATTTCAGGGGTTATGTCGTCGTCATAAACTAATTTAATAGCATTCCTCAGACAGCAGAATCGATCACGTGACATTGCGTCAGTTATAAGAGGCACTGCCCAACGTTGATTCCAGTACATTTTAATGTGAGGATAATTTATGCAAGACATGAGCATGGTTATCCCAAAAAAAATTTTGCATTCTTCTTTGGTTAACCTCAAACTTCTTCCAGATCTTTCAACGGCGCTCTGGTTTGATTTTTGCACTATCAACTCGAAGATATCTTCATCTATGTACTCTTTGAAGTACTCGTAAACATCATTTGCACCAATATGTGATGGACGGTAGGATAGTTCTGTAAGAACAGGTGCAGGTTTTCTGAACGACGTTCTCTTCTTTCGCCATTGGGAGCACGTGTGCGACAGCGACCGATTCGACGTACACCACCACGGGTGCGAGCACGAATACGAGTACGATTTGTGGCTCTAGCACGAGTGCGGCCCCGCGCATTCGATGGTTCGAAATTGTAACCTTCATCAATCCCACTGCGGTTATCTTCCGAAGCAGAAGAACTATCTGGTAAATATTCTGGCTCATTATAAGTTGGTTCTCCAGCATCAGAGTCATCTTCATATTCTGAGTTGTTCAATAAAGTACTCAGTTCGGCATTATTCAAAACTAAAACAAAAAGTTTTTATTGTAGGTACCTACTTATAGAAATGTTTCAAAGCAAGCTCTTTTATAAGTCAGTCACAGCGAGTTGATTCAAATCAGAGAAAGTTTTATTTTATGTACCTATTGTTGTATGTAGAATTGATGAAAACGCATGAAGAATTTAGCTTTGACAGAGTACGGAGTTACCTATTATGGAACAATACATTGATAACTATGTTTATAATTGAATACGAAGGTACCTTTTTCAGAACAAAATAGAACTACTTATAAGTTCAATATGAGACGAAGTGGACTTTTTAGGAACAAAATTTTACGATTACTTTTTTTGGTGCAAAAATCAAATACTATGATAAAATAATAATTTTAACACCATTTTGACATTCATAATAAAGTATAAATAACAAAATTTTGAGTAATTAGTAGCAGATAGTTGTGAAAATTAAAGATTTTACTTACCCCGGCCGGTGCGGTCTGCCATCTTGATGGATGAACGGCGAAACACTGTGCTGTGCTTATAGGTTATAATAAAAAATGTAACTGCGAGAGAAGGACAGATATATTATGTTTCAATTTACACAGAAGGCAGCACTGCTAAATGACAAGATTTTGAGATACAAGCAAAAAAATATTATGGTCAGTTTTTGGAACATCCGTCCTATAAGTAAGGTCGTGTTTTTTAGTAGTCGGACTCGGCGACATGTTTTATTTTGTTCCAAAAAAATACCACAAGGGCTCAGGAGGTTAAAAGACATAAAACCAGCGTTGCTCTGTTTTAGGCCTAGGGTGGAGCATCATTAAAGCTGAGACTGTTCATTTTTGGTTCGCAGCAGAGCAGACAGCGGCACTAGTAGCACTTATCTGTGTTACATAGGTGCTTTCTAAATGTCATTTACTTTAATATAGTGTTTAATGTTTCTATAATGTGTGTATTGTTTTGTCTGTGCTGTTTTTGTAAGTCATATAAATGTATACATTAATTCATTCATTTAATAAAAATAATACCAGCTAGTCCGGCATAAAGTCTTACTGAAAAAAAAATTAACTGGCATCATTCAACCTGATTTATACTAACCGGTTCACATTCATCAAGAGATAGAAGCATCATGAATGAAGAATGGTCTTTGTCCAGACAAATCAACAGGCTTATTGCAACCATAGATACAAAAAAACAATATTAAAGGTAAAAACTGTCTAATTATGACTACAGTTACAGCTACTCTATTTAAAAACATACTGCTTCTTCGTTGGCTGCCTCCTCCATAACCGGCACCTCTTGGATGGCCACCTCCTGGACAGCCACTTCCGTCTTCGAAGGCAAGTTGAAAGAAAGAGATGCTAGCATGTGACACAGGCAATGGGGACATTCGTCTCTGACTTGTTATGGATGTTGAGTGCTTGCTTTGTATTGATTATTGATTAGTGAAATGGCCTTTCAGATTATGCTTTATTGAGTTCTTTTTTATACGATTAAATGACAAGACGAGCCGAAGGCCCACCTGATGTTAAGCGGTAACCACTGCCTTTAACAACTGCAACAGCGCGGTGGTGCGCACGGTCACGAGCCACATGACTAACGCTGCCCTGGCATAGAGTTTAAAGGTTGTGCCAGTAATTTCAAATGTCAGACATTACTGCTGCTTGGCGGCAGAAATAGGTATGGTGCTAGTACTTCCCCAAATAAACACGTCACAAAAAGCTCTCCTACTACTGTAAAACTAATTGATCCATCATCATTTCAGCCGTAGGACGTCCACTGCTGGACATAGGCCTCCCTCATGGATTTCCAGTTATTGCCACATACAATGTCTGGGTGCCCATTTTGTCTCCGAAAAACGATTGTCCGAAAATCACAATCAATAACAAGTGTCTCCGAAACATCACCATCCATAATATTATGGTCCTATAAATATCATTTGCGATAAGATATTGTTCATCATAATACTCCTTACGCATAAAATCATTTTACCTCATATATAATTTCCATAATTTTCATCGTTATAAACATACCTATGTGTCATAATAATAACAAATCATAAAACTTATTATCCTGAATATTTTCAAAATATTATAAAACCTTCCAGTGGCAGAATCGAGACGGAAGTACTGTAGGCACCTGAGTTAGGTTGGTGCGTTATGATGTTAATTATGTTTACCTGCTGGTTATCGTCAGTGTCCATCTTGATATTCAAGTTGACAAGATCCTTGTCGTCATCAGCCACAACCAGCACGTAGCTGACCTCTCCATTCTCGTTCTCCGAAGGCACCAGGGTCACCGTCTGTGTGTAGTTGCCTTCCCTGTCAGGCACAATCAGGTTTTCTATTGGTTGAGGCTCCTCAACCTGTAAAGATACAGTACAATTATGTTTTCTAAAGTTAAGTTCAAGCGACCTATTTTAGAATAGTTTCTTTGACAATTATGAGAGCATTTGCCGTGAGGTGCCGGCAGTAGAAAGTTGCCTCTCCTCTCTTGCCTGTGGATCCAGTAAGAATCTGCTAAGGGAAACCTCCGGAAACAGGCAACAGCGTTTTTCCGTGTATCAACATCTCGTACTGTGTTCTCGTAATGCGCAATCAGCGCGTTCTCTAGCAAAAATGAACTTCAAAAACCTTATTCTTTTTTGTTTATGACGTGTGTGGCAGAAAATAATTCCACCACTTTGCACACTCCACACTCGCACAATCCCTTTCTTTTACTCTGGAGAATGGCAAAAACTTAGATTGAATAGTTAGAAAAAAGAAGGTTGTGATTACAACAGTGGATTACGTGTTGTACTCGCTAAGATTTAAAACGAAATTGAGCCCTCACGGGCTGCCTGGCCTGGTAAAACATTTTTTTAATTTTGCGGTAGAATAGAATACGCTTTATTGAAACAACATAAAAACAAACAGTAATTAACTAAAATAACACATTATGCTGCACAATGGGCGGCCTTATCGCTAAAAGCGATCTCTTCCAGACAACCTTTGGATGGACATACATAAATGGGCAGTAACTTCTTAATAAATAATCCCGTTGATAAATATTTCTAAAATCCAACAGAAAAAAGTAATTTTCAGGTTAAGTATTGACAGTTTGTTTACAAACATTCTACATCGTTTTTGTCTGAAGTATCACGCACGTCATTTCCTCGCGTCATATCCCGCGTCATATGTCGTCCGATTGGTTTAACCTTTAAAAGTTTTTACATCAAAATACTAAGGTATATCAGAATATTACGGTAATCAAACTAACTCATGGCATAAAGAACACGACTCTGCGTTCCAAAACTAAGATCGCCGACGTAGGGCTTAAGGCTGAACGAGTCGCTCATCTTTCCATACAAATGTGGAAGGGTAACTACTCCACTGTTTGACGTTGACTATCCAACACTAAGGATTATATAAATTTATCTCGTCATAAACTATGTTTGAATACACCCCAAACCGTAAAAAATGTATTTCTTTCAAAAATACAAGCTTCTAAACTTACGTATTTCAACACTGATTTTAGCCCAACTTTGGACGAAACTAAATAATATAAGGAGAAAAAAAACTCAAAAATAAACGCCGTTACGACATAGTTTAATTATTCAAAAGTTGAAATAAATGTTATTTTGAAAAAATACACTCAAGTTTTTCTATAATAACCCTTGTGCTAAAAGTCTATTCACATATTATTGCGCGGTCGGTTTATTGTGCATTACATTCTAGCGCGCGGGTAAACACACAATGTCAGGTGAGATAGCATACATTTAGGCCGCGCCCACTGACGACTTTGCCTCCGCGACTAGTTGGACCTTAAGGCTGCTACGCTGAAATGGAATTGGGCCGGCCACGTGAGCCGCACGCCGGACCAGCTGTGGGCTAAAATACCCGCCAAATGGCGCCCTGACACAGCAAGAAGGCTCCGCAGAAGGTGGCGCGACACATGGGAGGAATGGGGATCAAGGGACTGGAAGGATGATCCGGGCAGTAACAGTGACAGGTGATCCATAGGTCGCTGGTTCAAATCCGTCTCGAAGGAGCATATGTTTGGGTCGGACCCAAACGTGAATCTAAGCTGAGTAAAAGCTAAGGGTAGCTAGCTGAGTGGGTGGTGACTCCGAAGAGATATAAATAACCGAACCCGTGGAGTGTGAAATCGCACTGCTTTATTGTTTCCACAAGTTACACGACAATTAATCTAGGTCAATGCAAACGATGCTAATATAAATAAAGTTGAATGTACTCAAACATGTGTATGTAACTAAGCGCTAGCTCGTACAGTACCTGTGGCTCCTCCACCACGGTCTCCGGGTCCAGCGCGACGATGCCGCTGTCGGCGTCGTTGGGCTGGTAGTAGTAGTGGCCCTCCTCGTCCACGAAGTACGTCACGCCGGAGTCGTCCCCCATCTCGTCGTCTTCCTCCGCCTCTGTGGGATGATATCATTTTAAGAAAATAAAAAACCTTATCAAAAATGTACGATTCCGGTGGGATTTACAAACTATAGAAAAAGCTTTAGCGACATCTCTAGTCACTGCTACTGAATGCAACTTCAGACAATGAACATGAGAACTCTAGTAGTTACCTGTAGATGGCGCTCTAATCGGTGCTCAACCAAAATCACCTTATCAAGAATTTCAGCGGTACCCGACACGGGTTCTGTACCTTAGTGGTAAAAGCACTTCCGGCTTTAGGAGCGTCAAGGATCGATTTCACGGACGTGGATTCGTATCCCACCGGAATCGTAATAACCATATAACCCCTTGTCGTATTTTAACAATCCAATCCATCCCACGTTTGCCTGGTAGAGATCGCTCTTTAGCGATAAGGCCGCCAATTGTCACTATGTTTTCAAGTTTCTCTTGTTATTATGTTTAGTTTTAAGGGGTGCAATAAAGTATTTTCTCATTTGCTTGAAATGTTGTACATAAGTGGGGTTAAACACTATAAAAATAACAAACTATAATCATCATTTTTGCTGTTAGCCAGCGCTGCCAGACTCAAAAATAGCGCGATCGTACGACCACTTCTAAAATGTAGTATTCGGCAGGAAAATTTAAAAAAAAAGATTGTACATACGTAAAATAACATCTTTAATAAAGGAATTAATTTAATTATAAGCCTACGTTTGTTTCATAGTAAAAATGTTGCCAAGTAGAACCTAGACTAAAAATATCAAATAAGTAGTATGTTTTTCGAAAGATTTTAGTAGTCTTACGATCGTACATTATTAAAATAGACAAATAATAAGTATCAAACTCAAATCAAAACGAAATTCCGCGGGTACCTAATTTTTTTTTATTTGATTTTATTGGGGGGAAAGTGATATTATTCCTACTTTTACGTTTAGTATTTTATTCCTTCTGCAGTTATAATTTACAGTGTGAAATTGAGTATTTTTTAATTGTTTCTTATTTGCCTGTACCCAACACTGAGTGCATATATTATGCTGAATAAATAATCATAATTATTTCCCAGGCAGTGGGATTCAACTGCTTGTTGAAAAAGATTCTTTAAATTAAAGATTTCGTAAAGAGATTCGGGACAGCAGCCCTAAGGCTGAATAGACGTTGCCCAAACCCCTCTTATGTATGAGACTTCTTATCTGAATGCTCGCCATGGTCGAAATCTCCTAGGAAACATCAAACAATCACTGGTACGGGGGTACCAGAAAAGGAGGCGAAGGCCTCAAAAGGTCACCAAAGGTCAAAAATGGCATTTTTGGGTTTTTGTACGTTTTCGGCCATTTGAAGACATTTATTTTTTGGTGACTTTTTGAGGTCCCAATAACTATGGTACCAAAATCAATCAGTCCCCTTCTCTCATTAAGACGGTCAACGCGTTCGGTTGCAATCGTCAAATACACAAATAGACAAGACATACAGCGCTATGCATGTTAGGGGACTTCTCCCACTAATATCAAGACTTTGTCTGAAGGTAATGTTTGAGGAACCTACCAATACTCTGCGTTGTGAGGAAGGACTCGATGACCGGAGTCGGGGGGTCAGGAGCAGACGCCGTGGCCGTTTTGGCCCTGGAATAGTTCCTCGTCTCAGGCGGCATTGCTGAAACATCAAAAAAACAATTGTAAGTAATCTTCGGCACGTGGATGAATGGAAGATAGATAGACGAACTCTTTATTGTACGTGCACCATAGAAAGTAAAATAAAACCGGGCAAGAGCGAGTCGAACTCGCGCACCGAGGGTTCCGTGCCATCATACGATATAATATATGATAAAGGCGGTTCAAATTTGTTGGAGAACCTTGACAGCGCTACCTCTTGTCTGATAGCGGAACTTATGTAGATTTTTTACACTTTCGATGATTTCTAAAACACTATGCAAATTAGAGGGTTCGTTATAATTTCCCTGTAATCTTTACATACACTCAACAACCAAAGACAACAAACAAACAAAAACGTCATATGAGTCTTGACTTATACGACATAAAGTTAAGGATAGCAGTCTTATATAGATAGTGAGATGACTACTAGGACCTTTAGACGTGTTTAATTTAACTTATTAGTCGTGCGTCGAATATGTCATAATGAGCTGGTCTTAGCAATGTTGGTAAGACGGTTTGGTTTAAACTAAACGACGTTATATTACAGTCTTAGCTAAAACGTTTGTACGACAACGCAATAGTCATACTAACGTTATAGTCCATTTAATGTTTTGAACTGACCAAATTAGGTCTTTGAAAAACCTTTATAAGACATCTATGTAATGTAGCAGTTGTATAGACCTTTTCACAGTGACGTTTATATAACGATCACTATCCTGTTTTACAGCGGTCAATTGGAGACTCTTATATGACTTGGTGGTTTATTTAATACTCAACTATAACCTAAATACCTATTACATGATGTCCGTTTAATGTCATCATCATCATTGGGGCCGTTTTGTGGTCCATTCTTGGACATAGGCCTCTTCCCGTTTTCTCCATTCCTGGCGATCTTGTGCCCGTCTTATTCAGTCGTGTCCTCCGTGTCGTCTGACGTCGTCCACCCAACGGTTTGGTGGTCGGCCGCGTCCTCGGGTGTCCGCTCTGGGTCTCCATTCTAACACACGCCTGGTCCAGCGAGATGCGTCCATTCTGGCAATGTGTCCTGCCCATGCCCACTTTCTTTTCGCAATAGTTTTCACGTCACTAGCTTTTGTTTTGCTTCGAATCCATTCGTTGCGTTTTCGGTCCCGTAACGTTATTCCGAGCATTGCTCTCTCCATACCTCTTTGCGCTACTCTGAACTTCTCTGCAGATTTTTTGGTGAGTGTCATGGTCTCAGTGCCATAGGTGAACACGGGCATGACACACTGCTCGGAAACTTTCATTTTGAGATGCAGTGGCAATTTGCCACGTAGAGTCTGTTTGTTTGCACCAAATGCTGCCCAAGCCTGTGCGATTCTGCGTTCTACCTCCGCGGTTTGGTTTTCAAAGCCCAAAGTTATTTTATGACCAAGGTATATGTACTCTGTTACCACTTCCACTGGTAACCTGTAGTTAGCTATGTCTGCCATATTTGTCATAATTTTTGTTTTGGCGGTATTCATTTTGAGGCCAGCTTTTTCTGATTCTACTTTGTCTACTTCTGTTTACTAAACCTTTGAACGACGTTAAATTGTTAGTTGGGTCTACTAGCAATAAAAGTTACAGGGATTTATCTCTGCAAACTTCGGAGATAAAGGGGGCAACGGCAACTCAAAAACGATACGGCTTAAAGGAAAACTTAAAACTGTTTATTAATGTGCAAATGAATACCTTTCATATGATCGCTTTCATATGACTCACACAACCTAGTAACTTCACAAAAAAATTAAAACCCCCATTCCACCCACCTTGTCTAAAAAACTATGCAAATTAGAGTTCGCTATAATTTTCTTATAAAGTTTACATACACTTATATTAGCTACAAAAGTTTCACGGGTTTATCTCTGCTAACTTCGGAGATAAAGGTCGTTTTTCAACATTTTTGTAAATAACTTGGTAACAATTCGGTTTAAAGAAAAAATAAAAACATTTTATTAATGGCAAATGAATATGTACCTTTCATATGATACCCCACACGACCTAGTAACTTCATTAAAAAAAAATTATAGCCCTATCCGCCCCCCAGCAATCAAAATAAGAATATTTTTAACATTTACATATTATGCTATATTAGTAAAAAAGTGTTATCTTTAACCATTTCAAATTTCAGTTCGATAGCATTTGTAGTTCTCGAGATATCCATTTGTGACAGACAGACAGACAGAGTGATTCTATAAGGGTTACTTTTTACCATTTTGGTCCGGAACCCTAAAAACATAAGGATACAAACAAATAATAACATACAATAGGTATTATCGCTAATAGCGATCTCTTCCAGAGAACCTTTGGATGGACAAGATATACTTTAATAAAAGACGGTGATGTACCGTCTTTTAATCATTGTAACCGTAGTAGTAATTAAAATCGTTATATGTTTATGTACATATATAACGATTTTATATACCTAAAAAGAAGAAAATGAAGATGGACAGCAATTACTGAACGATCGCCCAGATGCTCAACGACGAAAAGGGAGACTTGCGCTATTATTGATAATCAATGTTTTATTTAGGGAAAGAGTGGGCAAGGAAAGATGTTGCAGATATCCATAGGTGAACACTTCTCATCAAGAGAGCCGTTTCCCTGACCTCCTGCTCATAACATAAATTAGGCAAGGTGCGTGTTGGGCCACGCGCTATGTAGGGTTCCGTAGTTAACCGTAGCCCTGTTTTTAGAAGTTATAATGTCCTTTTAATTTTGTTGTATCTTCTGTTTATTTATAATGTTTTGACGCAAAATAAAGTTTATCTTATCTTCATCATCATCATTTCAGCCATAAAACGTCCACTGATGAACACAGGCCTCCCTTATGGATCTCCATGAGGGGTAGTTGCCATTCTCACCACGCTTGGCAGGCGGGTTGGTGAGCGCAGTATAGGATGTTGATACACGGATAGACGCTGCTGCCCATCTTCCGGAGGTGTCCCTTAGCAGGCTCTTACTGCATCCACGGGTAGGAGAAGAGGGGTAACATTCTACTGCCGGCACACCACGGCAAATCTTAAGTTTACTAAAACATTAACAGGATTGAGTTTTCAGTTTAAAGTATTCTGGTATGTTTGGGAAACCGCATCACTTATTAGAGCTACTATTTCTCCGAAACACTAAAAACGAAAAAATCTAGCTTAACCCTTATAGTTTTCCTAGAAAGTTCATGGTAAAAACTACATGATATTTTTAGATCTGTAAAGTTTAGTATTTAGGGAGACGCTTAAAAAAAAGTTAAAAGCTTTCATATTCCGCAAGCGGCACCCTAAATCCTGAAAAAATTGCCTTCGTAACCCCTAAATGGTTTTGAAATACCTATTCAACGATACACCACACCATGGGAAAATCAAGAAAAAAGTACTTACGTGTACGGGAGGTTACCTTAAATGAATTATTTTTACAGCCATTTTTTGTAGCAATGTCTTAGCGTTGTTATTTTTTATTTCCATGTAAAATAACAACTTTCTTGTCTCTTCGCAAAGCCGGAGACGGACGGACAGACAGACAGATAGGCAAAACGAAACTATAAGGGTTTCTTACTGTCTATATTTTATTTCCGCATTTCCACGGGAATGGGATACACGCGGGTGAAACCGCGAAGTGCGGCTAGAATAAAATAAAAACAAACATCCAACATTGCTTATACATATTTTTCTTGTAGGTACTTTGTAAACTATCGCGATCTGTACCTAGACATATTTTCAAACTGATTAACGGGACTTTATAATAACGGGGAAACGTCGGGAAACAATAAAATAATGTAATAACCCGATAAAGTACCGCAACATGATTAATAAGTTCTTACTTTCCATTCAACCTTTACAACAAAGAAATATCTTAAGGTTCAACGAGTCGCCCATCTGTCCATACAAACGTGGAAGGGTAACTACTCCACTGTTTTAGGTTGACCATCGAACACAAAGGATTATATCAATTTATCTCATCATAATCTATGTTTGTATACACCCCAAACCGTAAAAAAGTATTTATTTACACTGATTTTAGCCCAACTTTGGACGAAACTAAATGATATACGGAGAAAGAAAACTCAAAAATAAACGTCGTTCCGACATAGTTTAATTATCCAAAGGTTAAAATAAATGTTATTTTGAAAAGATTACACTCAAGTTTTTCTATAACCCTTGTGTGTATATATGGTGTACAATAAAACATACTCTATCTATCACTCTATCTATCTATCTTGTGCTAAAAGTCTATTCACATATTTTGCGCGGTCGGTTTAGGAATGAATCATTGTGCATTTCATTCTAGCGCGCGAGTACACACACTATGTCAGGTGAGATATCATACATTTAGGCCGCGCCCACTGACGACTTTGCCTCCGCGACTTGTTAAACCTTAAGGGAAATAACATAGGTAATAATAGCCCCGTAAGTCTTGCAGATAATTAAAATAGCCTACATTTCGACATAACAATATTCTCAAAATCTTCATTGCGAATTACTATAAGGCACCTTACGTAAAGTAGTATATAAATAAAACCGGGCAAGAGCGAGTCGGACTCGCGCACCGAGGGTTCCGTGCTATCATACAATATAATATATGACAAAGGCAGTTTTATATTTGTTGGATAACCTTGACAGCGCTCATCTCTTGTCTGATAGCGGAACTTATGTTATTTTTTACACTTTCGATTATTTTTAAAAAAGTATGCTAATTAGAGAGTTCTTTATAATTTTCCCGTAATCTTTACATACACTTCTAATAGCAATAAAAGTTTCAGAGGTTTCAATGGTTGTTTTTTCAACAGTTTTGTTAATAACTCAAAAACGATACAGCTCAAAGGAAAACTAAAAACTGTTTATTAAAGTGCAAATGAATATCTTTCATATTATGATACCCCACACAACCTAGTAACTTAACTTAAAAATTTTGAGATCCCCTATCCTGCAATCACAATAAGAATATTTTTTAGCATTTTCATATAATATCATTATGAGTTTCATTAGTAAAAAAGTGTTATATTTATCCATTCCAAATTTCAAGTCGTTAGCATCAGGTAGTTCACGAGATATCCACTCGTAACAGACAGAGTGATTCTATATGGGTTCCTTTTTACCATTTTGGTCTGGAACTCTAAAAACAGACAAATTGAGAACCACCTTTTTGATAACCTAATGAAACTTAAGATGTCCCCTTTATTTATTAATTTAACTACCCAATATTTTTCAACAAACCACTAAAATAAATAATACCCTCAATAGATGTTATGAATGAACTTGATTTCTGTGTATTTTGATGAAGGATTGCCTGGGTTTAATGAGTATGTATGGTTCCTATGAATAGTCACCAGTTCAAAGATTCATGAAGTAAATTGCAAACTAACACCACCCTACTAATATATAAAAGTGAAAGTAAGAATGTATGTATGTTCCCTTTTTACATCAAAACTGCTGAAACAAAATTGTTTCAGCACTCAAATGAGTGAATAGAATTTTAACATAATGAACCTGTTTCAGAATTCCTCAAAAATCATCTCCTATATAGGAGATGAAAATTTGTTTGGGAATATTTTTTTTTCACTTGAAATGATGAATTGATAAAATTTTACATAAATAGTTAGATACCAAAATTATTAAACACATGTTTCAGCGTTAGTTGTAGTTTGTAGGGTTGTTGTAGGGTAAGTTGTAAGTAATGGTTGTAGTAGGTGTGATACGAAGTTCGCCGGACATCTAGCAATCTATATAATTAACAATTCATTGTTAAATGTGAAATGTAAAAACTCAATAATGGTTTTTTTTTCTAATATTTATGGTCCACAACATCCAACATCCTTCATCATCATTTCAGCCCATCTGCAGCCACTGTTGGGTATAGGCCTTCTCTCTTATGCACCATTATTTCCAGTCCCTTGCAATTTGTATCCACCATTTCGAGTTCTTGAATCAGAGGTCAAGACTCTTTGGGTCCCTGAGCCAATTGAGTGAGGAAGTTTCCAACAGAAGTAAATATATCATTGGACCATTGACCAACATACTTATGAAGAGAAAATTGTTATAACTGGGTGTTTTCACTGTGGCAGTAATACTGGACAACCACAGTTTTTGACAGTACAACTTCTGAAGAATGGTTGACAATTTACTAGGTACTATGGTACCTACTGGACAATCTTAACACCTTCCAGAGATTGATGGGACACTCTTGATAAGGACAAGTGGAAAGATCTGGGGTGGTTTCTAATCAGTAAGAAAATATAAACTAATCAAAAAATATATACATAAAGTACCTAGGTATTTTGCTTCACATAACCAGATTTGTAAGCAAACATACTTGGATAATGGTCCTATTGAAGCGTTTTTTTTATATACGTAATTAATTTTATTAGAGGGTAAAGGCACATCGACACTGTTTTTAGCTGACAGTGGATAAACACTTAAGTTACCTTTACATATCAATAACAAATAGGTAGGTAATAATAGTCACATTATTTAGGCTTACTAGCCAGATTTAGAACAAAGATTAGGCGCATAATTGAATATAATAAACAAACTGAATAGGAATATAAAATACGAACTAAACCTATTAGAGTTGGATATTTGCGGACGTCTTTCTGTAGGTTTTTACAACTAGTCGCCACAAAATGTCCGCCATTTTATGCAGCCCACATGTAAATATATTCAATACTTTTCACATCTTCACATTCCGAAATTGCATAAATTGTAATCTATTATTTACACACTGAGCGCCAAAAACATAGGACAAGAAACAAAACAGGCGGCGGCGCTAGCGTCAACGATAGACAATGATGAAAAGAAACTCACTTGAAATTTCGGGCTGATTTCACAAGGCTTCACGTAACAGTTTCATAGAATAGTCACACCAAAACAAAACTGCTTTCCCATACCTATATTTTTATTTACATTGAGCAAATATCAAAAAAAGGGAATGAAGAAATACCTGATTGATTCCCTTCAAGATTGTTCTAATTTCTCACGGCGAGGGCGTTCTAGTCAACCACAAACAGCGCTGCGCGCGATAGTCACGCCAAAATGGCCGTCGCGCGAACTACGCAAGTCAGTACGCAAGGCGAAATAGTTGTTTTTTTTTGACGCGGCGCAGTTTCAACCTCGGTACTTCAAACATCAGCCGTGGCAGCCGATTGGCGCTATTGGCATTCCCTACTACGATTACCATTCGTCGAAAAGTGAAATGACATTAGCTCTGCATGTTACGATTGGTACAACGTGAAGTATTTACGTCAGTGCTGTCATTAACAAAAATGTTTTGTTCAATCGGGTCTTCTTCTTCTTCTTTTTGGGAAGTGCGGGTAAAAGTCGATCCTACGATCTTTACTCTAGCTTCAACTTCGGAAGCAATACTTCCGAGTCCAGGGGCATGCTTTGGTGAACACTTCATATTCTGGGGAAACTCTGTAGATGTCCAAACAACCTTTTTGATGCAAAAAAGAACATTGAGATGCATATTATATAACTTAAAAAGTACAGATTCACTCCGTGACATCTTTAGAACTGAGAATATTCTTACGCTTACTTGTTTAAACATTTTAGAAATTTGCATTTTTATAAAAAACAATAAAAAATATTTTTTTAAAAAATATCATGTCGCTCTTCCTCCTTACGAACTAAACATAAACATAATATTTGTATTCCCCAGGTGAACAATACGATGTACTATAAAAGTACATATATCACAGCAATTAAAATTTATAATAGCCTAGGTACCCAATGATTTAAAAATATTAGAAGGTAACATATTCAAAAACCAATTAAGGAAATGGTTAATTGCTGGTTCCTTCTATAGTCTCGGGGAGTACTTTGAACGATGACTGTTGTAGGTAGTTCAAAGTATTATTTAAGATTAAGCTCTTTTATATTTTAGAAATAGGTGCACATCTCTTCTGTAGATATTTTTAGAGTTATAATTAAATTACTGATATTGTACGTCTTGATAAGGACAAATTGTTAAAAACAGTACTAACTAATTTTAAGATCTATATGTACAACAATTTTCAATAAATATATTCTATTCTATTTGATATCATCAGTGTTTAGATGTCGTCTTCTATGGATGTCATGTCAGTGGTCGGCGCATTTTCTACCCAGTGTGACCGTTTACAGTAGATTGACTACTGCGACAGTAGATTTTCGGTGTAAATTTGGTAGTGCGGTAGATTTTCAGTATTTTTTGAAAAAGTAGCGGGTTTCAGTAGAATTTCCTAGCAATATTATACTTCAGCAAATATCAAGTAAACCGCATGAAAAGTAAATTTAAACAAAGTTATCGGGCTGAGTGGGAACAGAATCACTTCTCGGGAAAGTGTCAACAGATACATCTAATGAGTTCTCGATTGAGAAAGCATTAAGGATCTATTCAACGAATAACCAAGTTGCTAGACATAACGAAAAGTTTCAGTTTCAGAGTTTTGAGGATATGGGGACAGTTATCTATACAATAAAAGCACAAGACCAACTCATTGATGCTACGTAATTTAGGCAATAAGGATTTAGATTCTGTGGTACCTAATGATATTGAAGGTCTTCCTAAAGTAAAAATAAATAATAAATTTATTTCTTTCCTGTGTTGGGTATCCTATTATATCCTAAAAATTTATATTATATTTATAATATTATATTTAAATTTATTAATATTTCGTGAAACCTGTATTTCATCTTCCACATTGGGTTGCATTACATCAATCGGTGCCATCACTGATGTCTGCAGTGGAATTATTTGATCAGTTAATTCCTATTTGGAATTGATCATTTGGGACGCTGCTGCTACCCTCTCAGTGCTATGATGTGTTTCTATCTCCTCAGAATCATCATGTTTATCAAAGACCTCAACATCAACGTAATCAAGAGTAAACTGTACATTTTTGCTGCCTGTTGTACGTTTACATATCCTCACGAACTCGTCTAAATTATCAATTTATTTATTTATTTATTTCTCATACATACATTATTATAACTTTACAGAGCTTATTCTATTGCGTTATATTATGACACTTTCTTAATAGTAATATAATATATTTATTATAATATTATTATAATAAACATTTAAAAAATACACTAACTCTAACTCTAAAAAGGTACATAATAAAAAACCTTGCACATAAAACAACATAACATTGAGATCATAGAAAATACTCGTATATATTCTGGTGACTAGGTACATAAATACAATAAACGCGTTGAGCATTTGGTAGGTAAAAATAATAATAGCAAAGCAAACACAAAAAATTAATAACAATCAGGCCTACGCTACATATCCTGACAGTACCTAACTCAGGAATGCACGCTCAGTTATCATCCATCCATCTACAAATACATCTAGTTGAGAATGCTGGGCAAGGAGCTTATTTAAGTGTCTTTGTGCACGACATATTGGAGCCTGTTGCCGCGCGACTGTCCTAGGAGGAGTTGGCGCAAATAGTGGTACCTACTCGGCCAGAGCGGAAACGAGTACGATTTTCGGGCACACACAGTTGACTGCCTTCGCTGAGTAAATAAGGACAGTCCAGTTCACCTCTCAGAAGCTTGCATACTGTTCGAAGAAGATCTTATAGTCTTCTCGTATCCAAAGAATTAAAACCTAATATGCCCATAAGAAACTTTGTGGGGTACATGTAGGGATAAAACCCAAATGATTTTCGGTGAATAAATCTTAAGAAACGCTTCTGGACCTTCTCTAGCATTATGTTAGTATATAAGTGGTTTCGTGAGGGCTCCAGACAGATGAACTTGCCTCCAATTTTGCTCTTACCAGCGAGATGTATAAAAGTTTTATAGCCTTTAAGTTCGTGAAGCTTTTGCAGTTACGTGATACAAAACCTAACCTTTTGAAGCAGGTAACAGTGAGAGATCGCATGTGTTCATGAAACGTGAGTTTCGTATCAAACTGCACCCCTAGATCCTTGATACTAATGTCCCTGCCTAATAGTTCTCCACTAATGACATAGTTGGATACCACAGCTCGCAAAGATCGTGTAAAGCTCACTACGCGACATTTCGAGATGTTGAGCTGTAATCTATTTCTTTCACTCCAAAGTTGAAGGGTATGTATGTACGTCCTGTTGCATTAAATCGCAATCTCCCTGAGACTTAATACTAGTATATATCTTTACATCGTCAGCATAGAGAAGACAGTTAGCAGTAGTAAGGCTCGAAGCTAAATCGTCTATCATAATCGAGAAAAGTAAAGGTCTTAGGGAGGAGCCTTGGCTCACTCCTGAGCGGTTGCGGTATAACGGGGAATCATAGCAGCCTAGCCTCACGAACTGTGTTCTGTCTGAAAGATAGTTAGCAAAAAAACGGAGTAATTTTGGTGAAAATCCATATGCACTTAATTTTTCTAGAAGGATATCGTTATCAACAATGTCAAAAGCTTTTTTGAAGTCTAAATAAATCACATCGACTTTTGAAGTCTAAATAAATTACATCACTTTCATCAAGCCTTTTGGAAATGTAGTCCACTAGATGTTAAAAGATTGGTGTTAACTGAACGCCCTTTTCTAAATGCGTGCTGAGTGTTACTTAGATATGGAGATAACTGTTTTTATATTCTATAGTGAAGGATACTTTCAAATAACTTGGAAAAGGCTGATAAAATAGCAATAGGTCGATAGTTTTTAACTTGTTTTTTATCACCGGATTTCAGTATTGGCGTAACTCGGGATGTCTTCCATCTAGATGGATAGGTTGTGGTTTGTAAAGACAGATTAAATATATATGCAAGAAGAGGGGCAAACTGCGTTTTAGAGGCTTTTTTATTATAAGATGGAACATTGTCTGGGCCTATCGCACTCTTTGCTTTACAAGCTTTTCCATTTTTGTCATTTGCTCTGGATCACTTTTGACCACAAGAATGAGAGATAGTGAAGTAATATTTGTTATCATAGTGCATCACTCCGAAGGATTATTCATCTGCTATTAGTATGCCTGCCTGCACTATGCTCCACGAACAGATCTTTCAATTCTTGAAAGGGTGCGTCGAAAGTTTGCTGTTTAATTTATCATTTAAGCTTCCATATATGTTTGGTTCTTCGTTAAAAGTGATCTGAAACCTTTTGTTAATGGTAATAAAATCATCTTTGATGGTAATTAAATTTTGTACCAATAGGTATCCATCATCTTCAATAGGATAAGCCGCTAAATTTATCTCTGTTTGAATTATTACATTGCCGTAGAGTTTGTCACCTGTTATCACATTTAGATTGAGGATATTTGTAGACCAATGTTATGGTGAAAGAATACAGGCCCTAAGTATGTTTGCCAATGCCGTTGCACAATATTTTACGCCTGCAAAGCGTGTTGTGAATATGACACCGTGGCCTTGATGCCATGAAGCACGTACAATTCTCGAGAACTTGTTGATTGTCATGTAATCGCTAGCATCTTCTATAGGTTCTTCATTGGTCTATACAGCAATCACTACTGGTGCTTCTTTTTCTCCTTTATTATCCTCTTCATTAATTACAACGATATTCTGATCTATAGTGACGTCTTTGTAAAGTGGATTGTTAGCAATTAACCAATACAGTGCATTATATACTTTTAGCCTAGATACTAAAGTCGTTACATTAATATTTTCGAGACGCTTAGTATTGACGACTATTGTTGTCAATACTAAGCCTAATTTTAAATCCATAACTGCCGGAAAATTTTTCACGTAGGTACCAAATGTTACTCTACAAACAAAATGCATTTTCGTGTGTAATACTGTAGAAAAGGGTGACCAAGAGGAATGAATGAATGAATGAATGAATATAATCTTTAATGTACACCAAAACTAAAATTAAATCCTACACTATGAAAACTTAAAATAAATACACAATGGGCGGCCTTATCGCTAAAAGCGTTCTCTTCCAGGCAACCTCTGGAAGTGAAGTTTTACATGGTACCTACTATGGAATTTTGGAAATGGTCATAGATTTAAAAACCGTGTAAAATTTCGGTTATGTGTTATTCACTTTAATCTTTACACCACAAACAGTAGGTACTTATAGGTACGTATAAAAATGTTCTAAATTTTACTTGATTCACTTCACACTTAAATAATTAATTTTGACATTGTTATAAAAGGTTCATGGTGAGAAAAGGGATTTAGACGTAATTTTCCACCACGCTTGTCTTATGCGGGTTGGTGGTAGTGCTTTTAAAGGGGCATTTAGTTAGTCTCTAAGTGCCTTTTCTGGTTAGTTTGCTAACCAGGGGTGTGGATATACCGCCAAGATATGTCGCCAGAGCCTCGTTCGTTATTTAGCTTAGGGCACCTCGTGCTGGTGAAGTTGGCTAGGACGGATGAGATGGAGTTTCCGCCCCTGTGATCCCTTGTCTCCAAAACTGTTAACAGCCACCCTAGAACTGGTTTTTTAAACTTTGGCAGTTAGTTGGGAGAATAAAGAAAGGCATCGTCGTGGGCAAGAGGAGATTAACGAACCTCAGATTCACAGACGATATTGTCCTCTCTCTTTAACAGCATCAGAGCTAGAGTTCATGCTCCAAGAACTAAGCAGAGCGAGCACCGAAGTTGGACTCGCTAGGAATATGACCAAGACCAAGGTGATGAGCAATAGCACGAAGTGGAGAATTATAGTCGAGGATAAGAGGATTGCATATGTTCAGGAGTACATATACTTAGGCCAAATATTCTCCTTCCAGGCGAGACAGGAAAAAGAGATAACTCGCCGCACAGAAAACGCCTGAGCTTTTGTTCTATGAAAGAGCTTATGAAAGGACCGCTTCCATTGTCACTTAAGCGGAAACTCATGGACATCAGTGCATTCTTCCCATCCTCACTTACGGTGAACCGACTTGGTCACTCACCAACATCCTAAGGTCCCGCCTCGGTGTTTGTCAGAGAGCTATGGAGCGCAGCATCCTCGGAGTAAGACACAGACCGCATAAAGTGTTCGATACTGCGCTCCAGAACTCAGATAGTGGACGTAGCATTAAAGTCCGCCGAATTGAAATGGGACTGGACACGTTTGTCGTATGCCGGACGAACCATGGACAAAAATTAATACAACGTGGGTCCCAAATGGGCGAAGACCGCGTGGAAGGCCCAGGCGCAGATGAAGGGACGAACTGGATGCATATTTGGAGGAGTGGCCTCAACTAGCCAGCGACAGGGAGAAACGGAAGAAGGCCTTTGCCCTGCTGTGGGACAATAAAAAAAGTAAAAGTAAGGCCTTTGCATTTATTATAGATGATTTATACAGCGTCAGCAACTGTAATCATGCTGTACGGGACGCTGCAGTGCCTGGTACATTGCAATCTCAGCTTAGTCGGACACTATTGTGAAATGATAGGACACCGACATTTAAAACTATTATTGTAAGAAGACAAAATTGTTTTTAATTCCTATATTAGGTACATTCCCGTTTTTTTTTCTTTTTAGGGGTGGAATTTTCCTTCACATCTTCTATCTTCCCTAGCGGATCCAAGAGGGGAGATCTTTATAATGTTTTATATTAGAACGTAGGTAAAATAAAATTCACTCTTTCCGCATTTGTAGCTTTAGTCAGACACTATTTTAATTATGCTCCTTAAGTTAACCCGTACCTACACCTAAAATAATTAGATAAACCTTGCTAAATATGGTAAGAACTACAAGCTTAACAGGGTAGGTAGAAAACATTGAAACAAAATTAAATTTTGTATTTCGTTTATTTAAGCAATCAATTAAATGTACCATGTAATAACTAAACTTAAAAATCCTATGTTGTCAAACAAACTTTTAGGCAAACCTTGTAGCCTTAACGAAAATGTAAACATATGTAAGTACTTTCTAATAGTAGGTACAAAAAAAAATTCACTTATCCAAGTTCCAAAAAGCAAGCAGGCATAATTTAAACACACAACTCAAATGGCACCTAACAAATATGTCATTTAAGTACACTTAACTCATATAAATATTTAACTAAAATCTTTTACAGTAATAATAGCCAACATACAATTTATATTATATAATTTTGACATAACCTGAAACACAAACAAATCCTTAGGCTAACACAAAAGGCACAATAAAGTCAGTAAATGACACATCGCATTGGGCTTGGGCTTGGCTGGACTTATGAATTCGCGAAAGGCCTTACAAAAGCAACGCGCCGTAAAGGATGCAATGTGACATGTCATTGACAGGCCCCTTTCCATTTCGGGAAACACAAAGTAAGCGCCAGGTGGCCACGGAAACTGCTACTGATACGTTGCTATGGAATCATAGAGATTTCAAAATAACTCACCGGTGGTACAAGTAGACATCTGTGTCAAATCATAACTAAGCGATAATAAGAAATAAGTATTATGATAAACAAAGAAAAATATCTAGTTTTAATTCCGCTAATGCTGAGATGCATATGCACCGCCCTCCCGCCCGCTCGCGGGCGAGGGAATTAAAACTAGATATTTTTCTTTGTTTATCATAATAATATGGATTTCCGCAAAGTAACGCCTGATTCTATTAATTATAAGAAATAAGTAGTTAGAACGTTCGCGATTTATTAACATTATTAATGATAATGATTAGTTTTATATACAGGATATTGCCAATCACGTACCTTTTTAATTGCTAACGCTAGTGTTGGTTTCAGGATCTGTGAGAATTTGTTGTTACAATATACATATATAGGGATAATTATTCTCCCAACGTTTCAAACATAACAATAACGAGACAGGAAAAAAATCTTTACATATTTAAAACTAAAAAACAAGTAGTTGCTTTTTTTTGTAATCTGTAGGTTTCCATAGCAACATAGCCGTTTCCATGGCCACGTGGCGCTTCCTTATTCCGCAACGGACAAGCGCCTTTACCGATAGCGGTGACCCAGCTCGTGCTGGGTCCACAACAACACCAATTGAAACACAACAAAGTACTTTGGAATGAAAAATCAGTCTCCACTTCTTAAATGGAAATAACGAAACTTATAGTAAATGATGAAGCTCCAAAACGAGGTCCTGGACTTAAGAAAGCATCGAATCCGCGGCCTAGAGCCAAGCATTGATCGTATGTGGAGCACAGAAGACGAAGTTGACTGCTAAATAACAGTCGACCTCGGTATTTCAGTAGGAGTGTTTAGTTTTAAGGTCCGTACCCAAAGATTAAAATAACAGTGTAGCAAATTTGACCCATAGTTTCCGTAAATAGTAGGAGTAAGGCTTTTTACATTGTAGATGATTTATACAGTGTTAGAAACTGGTATTCATGCTGTACGGGACGCTGAGTCCCTGGGACAATGTTGGATGGATTAGGCTTGCCCTAAAATCTATAAAATCCTCCCAACTTAGTCGGCTTTTAGTCAGGGGAAAAAGTGTCAATACGTCCGAAGCTGACTAAGCCGTAGTTTGCTTTATTTATCTTCCCCAAAATAAAGCACGTATTATATTAGAGCGTATATAATGTGCAGTGCAGGCCGCTTGACCGAGCGCACGTCATTGCATCGTTTCGAATTTACACATTCGTAACCCGCGCGGCATTGTCAGCTGGACGTACATATTTTGCCATGAGTTCCGACAAAGAAGTCGTGGCAAGTGAACTCCTGGCGTATCTCCACGAACGCTTGGACGCCATGGAGTTGAAGTTGGAAGGTGCCTACAGTACCATCGCCGACCTGCATACCGAAGTTACGGTATTGCGAAACTCCGCTGCGGTATTGTCACCTGAAGCGTTCAACGTCAACGTACGGCGAGGCGGACAGCTAAACGTGTCAGCGTGTGGTTTCGTCGACATCAGCATCGCCGAAGGCAGCTGATTCACCACAAGCCATCGCGAGCACGCCCGTCTCGGCGCCCGCGTCCCTCGCCGCCGCCGCCGCTCCGCCCCCCCCCCCCCCCCCTGCGTGCGTCGAGCCTACCACTAGCCAAAGCGCCGCGGGCCTAAGCGTAACGCTTTGCTTCCGAATCCTGTAAAGGACCGCTGTGGCAAGGCTGCTTTTATTCTAGTGGAAAGGAAGAAGAGGAAGACCGCTTGTCGTAATCAGTGTGGCACTACCGCCCCTATCGTACAGGGACTGACGACCCTGCGTGCCGAGATACCTACCACGCAACTCTATATTTCACGCGTTCACTACGCCGTGACAGCAGAGTGTGGTAGGATACATAAAGCAGAAGACTGGTTACTCCACGAGAGCCGTGAAGTTGGAATCTTGCCGTGAAGTGAATTTTAATTCATAATGGTGAGAGTGCCTACGAAGCGGCTTTCGACATTTATGGTCCCTGCATTCTGGCCAAAAGGTGTATTGTTTAGGAGGTTCATCGGCCGCCTGACACAAGACACCGCGCGTCCGTCATCACAACGGACGCGATAAAAGTGATGTGCTAAGTCCGTTTAGATGCTATTGTATTTTATAAACTGTGTCTATTTTATTGTATCTATAGTATTATATTTATGTATGTACAACCTTTGTAATGTATTTTTATATTATGTGCATGTAGTTGGAAAGACCTCGCCTTGCCGTAACACAGTTTTTTTTAACTAGCACGGGAGGTAAGGTCTTGATAATTACGGTAAATATGTTATTATGTTGTTAAGGTTTTAATAAAAAAATGGTTGATTGATTGATAATAATATTTTGTTATAAAGAACCATCAAAATTTGTGATGCTTATGATATCTGATCATTGCTAATAGAATTGGCTCGTATTCGTTCAAGATGCGAAGAACAATGGCAAAATTAATTGATTATGACGTTGAGTTTTCTATCAGTATTTTATGAACCTGGAATAGTCTGATCTTATACAGCAGCTATGATATCCTGCTATTCTACATAACCTTGATTTATGTTTATATGGACTCTAATTCTTACTTCCTACACCTGGACTTGATTTGTGGTCAAGAGACCACACACTAAAACAAAGTGATAATGATCACTGTTTTGGAATAAAAAGAACATCGACAAACGTCTTATTTTTGTTTGAAATTAATAAGATACCAAAACAAATAGGCTCTTTTTAGGGTTCCGGAACAAAATGATAAAAAGGAACCCTTATAGAATCACTCTGTCTGTCTGTCTGTCACAAGTGGATATCTCGAGAACTATTGATGCTAAAATTTGAAATGGTTAAAGATAACACTTTTTTATTAATAAAGCATATATGAAAAATGCTAAAAAAATATTCTTATTATGATACGGGATCTCAAAATTTTTAAGTTACATGGTCGTGTGGGGTATCATATGAAAGGTATTAATTTTCACATTAATAAACAGTTTTTATTTTTCCTATAAGCCGTATCTTTACCGAGTTATTTACAAAAATGTTGCGAAAACGACCGTTCCCCCCCTTATCTCCGAAGTTTGCGTAGATAAACTCGTGAAACTTTTATAGCTAATAGAAGTGTATGTAAAGTTTTTGGAAAAATTATAGCGAACTCTCTAATTTGCATAGTTTTTTAGACAAGGGGAGTGGAAGGGGATTTTTTTTTAAAATATGTGGAGTAGGTCATGTGGGTATCATATGAAAGGTAGGTATTCATTTGCACATTAATAAACAGTTTTTAGTTTTGATTTAAGCTGTATAGTTTTCGACTTATTCACAAAAACGTTGAAAAAAATAGCGTCCTCCCTCATGTCTCCGAAGTTTGCGGCGATAAACCTCAGAAACTGTTATTGCTATTAGAAATGTATAGATTACAGGAAAATTATAACGAACTTTCTAATTTGCATACTTTTTTAAAAATCATCGAAAGTGTAAAAAATCTACATAAGTTCCGCTATCAGACAAGAGATGGCGCTGTCAAGGTTCTCAAACAAATATAAACCGCCTATAACATAATAATATATTATATTGTATGGTGGCACGGAACCCTCGGTGCGCGAGTCCGACTCGCTCTTGCCCGGTTTTATTTCTTTTGAGGTACAGAACACTTAAAAATGGTCGATGCTGTGGTTGTACGGTACTTACTAGCACTCGGCTTTACGCATGCCTCATTCGTCTCGTAATCGCAATATACGATACTTAGTGACAGATCCGCGAGATCCGTCTAGGCAGCGTTCTCCTTACGCGCATGAGTCCTCATGTGGCGCGTGATCATATCGCGGCGGCAGGCGGCGTAGGGACAGGCCGGGCAGCGGTAAGGCTTCTCGCCGGTGTGCGTGCGCTGGTGCGTCGCGAGGTGGTCCGACCGTGAGAACACCTGGCCGCACACAGGACAAGCGTACGGCTTCACCCCGCTATGCAGCCGCGCATGCCGCGTCAG
This sequence comes from Pasiphila rectangulata, assembly GCA_963082625.1. Taxonomy (NCBI): domain Eukaryota; kingdom Metazoa; phylum Arthropoda; class Insecta; order Lepidoptera; family Geometridae; genus Pasiphila; species Pasiphila rectangulata. The sequence continues at coordinate 25,186,634 of OY720236.1, forward strand.
CATGTCCGACCGAGAAAAGCGGCGCAGGCACGTCTCGCACTCGAACTGCCTCTGAGAATCAGGCGTGCTCTTGCGATGACGGGATGCGATATGCTTCGCCAGCCGGTCGTGAAGTGCGAACGCCTGTCCGCAATCGCTGCACTGGAAACCATTCCCGTCTTTAACAGCACGCGCTGCCGGTTCCGGCTTCTTCGACAGATCGAGCGGCGCCTCGTCCTTCTGGTCGAACATGAGCCAGCGCGGGTTGGCGTAGTGGTTGTTGTTTCGGATGTGCACGGTGAGGCGGTCGAGCAGGCGCGATAGGCGGCGCCGCTTGTGCTGGTGGCGCGGGCTGCGGGGCGCCGGCGCGGCCTCCATGCTACCCTTGTTGACATCGTCGTGTTCCGCTTTCACGAACGCCTGGCCCCAGCCTGTAACAATGATAATCGTCTCTCAGTGGGTGGAATCTCGCTTCCTAAAAACACTATATTGGAGTACAAACCCCAATAACATTTTCCCTAGTATTTGCCACTGTTACCTCCTGTACTGTATCACTAATATTATAACTTCATAAAAAAAACTGGTTGCAAATAACAAATACAATGCACTTCACAGAAGATAGGAAACATAATGTTAAAACGTGTCCAAATTGAATTCTGGTAATGCTTGTTTGTAACAATGGATTCGGAGTGGTAATTATACAGGCGACGCGCTGCAGTTCATATTCTATTGTAAAGTATTTTGAAAGATCTTTATTTATTTTATTACTCTTGCACACGAAACCGAGAACTGCACTGCTTCGATTAGACAGTTCTTGCTCCTCTTTGGCCCATCCCATAATTTCGAGATGTTCACTTCTGATTGGAAAGTGAGTCTTGAAGGAACTTGAGAAGTTCCGGAGTCTGGACCAATCCGCTAGCACCTTTACAAAGGCACCCCCGTAGTTCCCCGGACCGGATTGCGGGGCGACGATGGGCGACCGTTAAGACCGCTTTTTCATGTATTTACAATTGAAGGCGTTACTTCACTAAAAGGAGGAACCGGTTGTAGAGTTTTTTGATGTTTTATTCGTTCCTATTTTGTGGGTCTTCTTATAAATAAATTAGGCTAGATAGTGTCGAGCCACGCGCTGTGTAGGTTAACTGTAGACCTGTTCCAAGAAGTTTGTAGATATTTTTTTAAGTCAACTAAATCATTCAGGTGTTCATTGAGTTTTCGGATTAAATGATTCCGGTTTGTTTGGAAAACTATGTCTATGAGCACCCAATTAAAATAAAACAATAAAAAAGTATTCATTCAAAATTTTCGTATCTTAACAAGATCCTAACGTTTCTGTAAACTGTGTCTTAACGGAGAACCGAGATAATGTTATAAAACCATAGACATAGAATTAAAGTACTGACTAACTCTATCAAACAAACTGAATTTAACCTTTTCTCAAGATGGCGGAAAAGGCACATAGGAAATCTTGTTCGACAATTTGAATTTAACTTTTCTATGCACCGCTAACGTTTACCTTACGTAACCTTAGAATAATAACGTAAGCAATATCCAAAATCCAGCCTGTTCGGTTCACTTGCATTATCAAAATGTATAACAATGATGACTGGACTTATTACTACGTCAGATTTCGTCGGGAGGCTATGTCAGTTGTCTTAGAGCTCTTACACACGAGCGGCATGTTACCAACGTCGTAGGTAACTGCAGCCGTCGACGCGTCGGGCGGCAGCAGTCAATACGTCGCTATAGCTCGACAGCTGCCGTCGACGCGTCGACGGCTGTCGCCGGCCCGTCGACGGCTGCAGTTACCTATGCCGTTGGCAACATGCCGCTCGTGTGTAAGAGGTCTTACTGGCACGGTCTGGTTTAGAACAACGCGTAACGTAAATTTTAGTCGGTAATTTCTGGTAATCAAATTGGATTAAATTGACGTAAAACGGAACAATTTTACGCGGACGGCTCTTTTAGAAACGTCAGCTCTTATTATAATCAGTTTTAGGAGGTTTAAAACAGAATCTACACCTATTTTATATAACTAATAGAATCAGGCGTTACTTTGCGGAAATCCATATTATTATGACAAACAATGAAAATATCTAGTTTTAATTCCGCTAATGCTGAGATGCATATGCACCGCCCTCCCGCCCGCTAATTATGCACATGCAGGGGGAACCAGGCTGTTAGTGCAACATGCATACCCAAACCCACACGACGACACGTGTTTCGCCTCTCCGCGAGGCATCTTCAGGTTAAACGCCGAGATGTTGACTGGTCGGCGGCTGGAACGAAAGTTTCGTTTAACCTGAAGATGCCTCGCGGAGAGGCGAAACACGTGTCGTCGTGTGGGTTTGGGTATGCATGTTGCACTAACAGCCTGGTTCCCCCTGCATGTGCATAATTAGCGGGCGGGAGGGCGGTGCATATGCATCTCAGCATTAGCGGAATTAAAACTAGATATTTTCATTGTTTGTCCTATTTTATATATTTATTTGCTCTTTGCTTAAAAAAAACTACTATTTTTTTTCTTTGTGTCGACATTCGCAAAGGTCCTGAATACCAGCGTTGATCCTTATTTCTAAGGATTAACATTAAGCTTTCAGCATCATCATTTAAGCCGTAAAACGTCCACTACTGAACACAGGCCTCCCTCATGGATCTCCATGAGGGGTAGTTGCCATACTCACCACGCTTGGCAGGCGGGTTGCGGCTGCCAAGCCTGGCGAGTATGGTAATCTTGAAGACCAACGAGTATACCTACCTATGGCCAGCAGTGGACGTCAACTAACAGCAGTCCTATGGCTGTAATGGTGAAGATTATCACCAATTTCTGATATCAAGTGCGAAACTAATAAATCTAAAAAAATAAGTACTTACATCCGACAATTTAAATTTTATAATGTGTCCTTCTGTAATTTAAGCTTGCCAAGTTATTATACTCAGTAAACACTTTAAAGAGATATTTCAATCATGCCATGGCAATGGGATAAATCTGTATGCAGCAAATATTCGTTTTGTAACGCATGAGTCGACGGAGACCGAGTTTTGATGCTTTTGTCTGGAAATTCTAATTGAGTTGAATGTTAGCTGTGTCCGTCTAGCACACCTCGACTTTTCTATTAATAAAGTAAGCCCTTTCACATCTACTATCTTTCCTAAGGTGAGGTTGTTTTGGAAGATTGCTTTTAGCGATAATACTGCCAATTGTATGTTATTGTTTGTTTTTGTTTACTTTCCATGGTGTACTTACGTACATCTCATCATCTCAGCCGTGATGTCCACTGCTAGACGTAGGCCTTACTCATGGATCCCCATGTGATACTCATGGATCTGATGAAGGGTTGTTGCCAAACTCACCACGCTTGGCGGACGGGTTGGCGAGCGCAGTGCGGACAGCGGACAGCGGAGTCTTAGTAATAGGTCCCGTTTTACCCTTTGGGTACAGAACCCTAAAAATGGTTATAGTGAGTCAACCTTAAAAGACAGTTTTATATTTATCATGGATCCCATCATCAGAACAGAGTTTAAAAGCAAGCAAACATTATTAAGTGAAACAAAAACCCAGCCGCAAATTTAAATAACATTATTTAATTCCAATGACCCTGATGCTGATGATGACGATGATGTGTTGTCAGTATGATGATTAGTGGATAGGGATATTTTAATAATTTGAATGTTCGAGTTAATGTCATTTTAGAGAGGGTACGAAAATACCTACTTTATTACTAGCTGTGCCCGCGACTTCGTCTGCGTGGACTTAGATGTAGTAGACCGTAAATAAGCTGTATTAATACTTATTCGTGTAGACCGTAATAAATAAGCATACATATCAGAAAATTCGAAGAATACTCAGAGCGAGAGTCAATAAGTATTTTTAGTTTGTTAACCGAAACAGCATGTAGGTAAGTACGTAAGATAAATATTTATAGGAACCTTAACCTAACCATTGATACGATTTATATCAATGAACCTAACTTGAAAAAGATTCACATAGGCACTGTTGACGACTACCGTGGCGCAGTTGGTAAGCCGGCTTAGACGCACGTGGTCGCGGGTTCGATTCTTGTTGCGGGTGGGTCAGATGTGTGTAAGTTTTATGCAGGTCTGAATATTTTTCTACGTAGGTACATTGATATATTGCGTAGATATGTTAAGTAGGTTGTATTGACAAAATAAAATAAATTATTTAGGTAGATACCAATTATTAAGTATTCTATCAACCATCACATTTAACACGTGCTTAACGGTGAAGGAAACATCGTGAGGAAACCCGCGGCTTAGTTAGCTTCAGACGTATTGACCTATTCTTTCCTCTGACTAACAGCTGACTGAGCTGAGAGGATGGTATAGGTGCTGGGCAAGCCTAATCCATCTAACAATGTCCCAGGCACTGCAGCATCCCGTACAGCATGATTACCAGTTGCTGACGCTGCATAAATCATCTATAATAGATGCAAAGGCCTTAATACTATCAACCATCTAGAGCACCTAGAGTATAAGATGGTCTGTGTGAAATGTCCAGCTTGTTTTATTTACTCTTAAACCGTCGTCGGCTTCATTATTCGATTCAAGAATCAAAAAATAGTTACTTTATTCAGTGCGGCCGCATGGAACTTATTCACGCGTCACAAATTACAAAATAAAACAACACAAATGAATAGATATAGCTTTGGTACGGGGGTACCAGAAAAGGGGGCGAAGGCCTCAAAAGGTCACCAAAGGTTAAAAATGGCATTTTTGGGTTTTTGGACGTTTTTGGCCATTTGAAGACTTATTTTTTGGTGACCTTTTGAGGTCACAATAACCCTCTGTCCCTAGACACAAAAATCAATCAGTCCCCTTCTCTCATTAAGACGGTGCTAACAATAAAGGCTTAATGTAAATCGGTGAACGCGTTCGGTTGTAATAGTCAAATACACTGACAGACAGACAGGGCTATGCATATAACGGGGCTCCGCCCCCTAAATAAAGCACATAATTGAATCTGTTCACTTCAGATGACACGCGAGTTAGAAAAAGAAGCGAACAGAAGAACCTAACGGGGTCGTTACAGTGGTTATAGTCATCAATTCACAATTTTATTTTTGTCTTGTTACGTTTGACGGAGTTGGAGCAGATTCCGTCCCAAGTGGTTTTGTCCTCTAGGTAATCTTTTCGATTGAAATGTTTGGTGATAACTCGTATGAGCTTGCATTAAGGTTAAGTTAGCTTAATAAGCAGATAGACCTACGTTAGGTACTACGAGTACCGGTTAGCTCGATAAATCTAGCCATATAGATAGGTAGTTAGCCACATATGTACATGTTTCACCAGAACGCAGTCTCCCAAAGCCGCATGCATCTGCATCAATTCGAGGCCACTATCACACTATAACCGTTCACATTATCTGACCTAGCTGATGGTTAGTTCACTTTTACTTGAATAAATTGTGTAACTGTTATCATTTGTTTGTTGATTTATAATTAATACGTCACTTTTAATAATTCAGGAGAACGCTGAATCAAGTTAACTTTTGACTTGAGCTAACTGTTAATAATGGTTGTTTCTTTTTGGAACTTAACCAAAAGGTACCGTGGAATATTATGCAGAACTTTGTGGTTGTACACCTTTTTAAAGCAATAACTGTCGATAAACTATAGCTTGCAAGATGCACAGTTTTAGCGCGACTGGTGCGCTGCCGTGCGGTAAACGGGTTGTGAGGTCGCTTTGCTGGGTCGCGCCCGCCCGCGCACCGCAACACGTGGTTTCGAGCGGCCGGCGCGGGCGCAGCGACCGGCGGCTGCGATTGAACTGACGTGATGTGACGCCCCCGCGCGCCTGCGCCACCCACCTGTCACTGCAGCCCTAGTCACTTGCATTAATGCATTATGTCACAGATTTAATACCTAATATGTTACCTATGCTAACTACGGCCCGCGACTTTTCTTTTGTAAATTAACACTAGCCCGATAATATACATTTATATTTATAATATACATTATTCAGAGGAAAGAACAGGTCAATACGTCTGAAGCTAAGTAAGCCGCGGGTTTCCTCACGATGTTTCCGTCACCGTTAACGCTCGTGTTAAGTGTGCACATACATTTTTCAAGAAAGAAAAATCCATTGGTGCACGGCCGGTATCGAACCCACGACCTTCGGATTGAAAGTAAAGGATGGTATAGGTGCTGGGCAAGCCTAATCCATCTAACAATGTCCCAGGCACTGCAGCGTCCCGTACAGCATGATTACCAGTTGCTGACGCTGTATAAATCATCTATAATAGATGCAAAGGCCTTACTTTTTTTATATATACATACCTAGACTTCAGTAAAGCTTTTGATCAACACGATCGAAAGCTTTACTGAAGCCTAAACAGTGATGTTCTTCTGGGAAAGCTTAGTGATATGGGATTCGCGCCTAAACTTTTACGATTCTTTGCAGACTTCTTGCGGGACCGTAGCCAATTCGTAAGATTAGGTTGCTACGAGTACGTTTCTGATTCCTATCACGTGCGTTCTGGGGTAAGTCAAGGTTCGTCACTAGGACCTCTTCTTTTTACCATCATGATCAATGATCTCCCAGAATGTCTCCATAATAGCAGTAATAGAAGATGTTTGTTGTATGCTTTAAAATTTTCAAACCCATTCTTTCTAGCGATGACTGCAATACGCTACAGCAAGATCTTAATTATGTTTTAGACTGGTGTAAAACTTACCACTTAAACCTGAAATTAAATAAATGTCAAATGACCAGTTTCACACGAGCCAAACAGCCTATCTTGTCGATGTATGAACTGGAAGGTCGGCCTATTTCTAGATGCAGGACAATAAAGGACCTTGGGGTAGTATTTGACTCAAACTTAAACTTTCACGACCACATAAGCACACTCATTACGGACTGTTTTCAAAGACTAGGATTGGTAAAGAAACTGTAGAGACTTTACAAATATTATTGCCATCCGTATTTTATATAATATGTCACTTGTTCGCACCAAACTAGAAAACAGCTCATGTGTATGGAATCCTCATGAGTCCACATACGCCCTAATGCTTGAAAAAGTTCAGAAACTTTTCCTTACATTCCTATATAAAAATGTCACGGATCCTTTCCTTTCATGTATCCCACCAAATACCTACTGGGAACATTAGGTTTTAATTCCTTGGAAACTCGTAGGTTAAGTGAGCAACTTATGTATGTGTGCCGTATCCTACAAGGTCTAATTGACAGCCCTGACTTGGTAGGCGAAGCTTGCAGGCTCTGCGTACCTGGGCAGCGTAGCAGGTTCCGCCCGTTCGTTTTAAGTTGACATTAAACTTTAATGGAAAATGTTTATTTTATTATTTTAGTGGGTACGTTTAAATAAAAGCTTGTTTGTTAAAAAGTTTTTTTTACTTTTTAGTTATCTTTGGACAGTTGGTTTCTTGTCTGTTCATCTCATGACCGCCATGTTGGATTGAGAGTGATGTCATATAATTTTTCAAGTAACTCTCAGCAAAGTCTTTCATTTGATACCCATATTGTAAGAGTACATTAAGAATAACTAGTCCGCCATCTTGAGTACCTAGGTATACCGTCATGTTGGATTTCGAGTAATGGCATTTAATTTTTCGAGTAACTCTCACCAAGGCCTTTCATTTGATACCCATATTATAGGAGTGCATTAAGAATAACTAGTCCGCCATCTTGGATGTTCCGCCATATTGGATTCAGAGTGAAGCCATATAATTTTTTGCATTATTCTTAGCAAGCTCTTTCATTTGATACCCATATTATAAGAGTACATTAAAAAAATAAGTAGTTCGCCAGGACAGTACAGAATAGTACATGACAGTACAGTCCAGTCAAGTTCACTCCAGTCCAGGCCAGTCCAGTCGAGTCGAGTCGAGTTGAGGCGATTCGAGTCGAGTCCAGTCCAGTCTATAATAATAATAATATTTTTTATTGAAATAACTTACGCCTAAGTAGTACATATTATTTATATCTAATTTAATCAAAGAAACCTAATGAACTTAGCGTATGCCTGAACTAGGTGATCCTGTTTTTCAGGCAAAAACTAGGTCACAAGCAAATAAATTTAATCACACAAAAATTTTAATAGATCTGATATAATAGCATAAAGAAAAAAATATTAAAACAACAGTGACAAGTTAAGCTTAAACTAATGATAACATTATTTGTGCAAGTTTGTCAAAATAAAGTGTTATACCTACTTTATTATAGCTAATAACTTCTCTGTATCATCATAATGACATACTTTGGAGATAGTTTTTAACAACAAGTTTACAATTACTAAAATTAAGAGAAAATATGTTGGTTAACGCATTTATTCTATTGTACAAAAATGGACCAAGGAAACTATAAAATCTATGAGCAAAGGTGTGTTTTTTGCCTGATAATATAGGGCAAACATTATTCCGTCGTGAGTTAGTAAGCTACTAGCTAGTCTAGTCCAGTCCAGTCCAGGGTGTTCCGCCATGTTGGATTCAGAATGACGTCATTTCATTTTCTTTTTTAAATTATTCTCAGCAAGTCCTTTCATTTGATACCCATATTATAGGAGTAGATTAAAAGTAAGTAGTCCGCCATCTTGGGTGTTCCGCCATGTTGCATTCTGACCATGCATTGTCATCCAAAGTAAACATGTATACAAAATTTCAGCTCAATCGGTTGAAGATATCTGCTTCAAAATTGAGTTGCAAGATTCCGCGAACAAACATAGTTACATACATACATATGTACATACAGGGCAAGCTAAATAAAAGCTTGTAAAAAGAACGAAACCATTCATCGAAGTTAAGCAACCCTGCGAGCGGTTATAAATTGGATGGGTGGCCTAATCTTTTTGTGCATTTTTATAACTTACTAAAGCAGATCAGCTATAATAATTATAATGTTCCATACCTACAGAACCCTCGGTGGGCGAGTCCAGCTCGCACTTGTCCGGTTTTATTTAAACATTTGTTAATTCGTACATACAGATGAGAAAATTCTAAAAGTTATAGGAGCCTTTATCACAAAACTACACTGGCATGCAAAAGTTAATATATGTAAAGTTAGTGTAACTTGTACCTACTATTCAAATTAGAAACTTGAAATTAAAAGCATTATGTAGAAAATTTAGTTTTGTTACATAAAAACTCCTTTTTGACAACCTCCTTTTAAAATATGGCTGAAAAAATAAATAAAATGAAAAACGTTCCCTTTTCAAATGCTGTATTTTTTACTTTTAGCTTTCTGCTTTTGTTTTCGCATTTGTTTTCTGATCATTTACATTTCCTTCAAAAGCCAAGGTGGCTTCAGCACGTAAACATTAATTATCATGCCTCTTTCACCTGAAGAATGTGCAAGAATTATGGCACATCTGGAACTAGGCATCAGTATGCGTCGTACTGCAAGAATGGTGGGTGTGACATTAAGAACGGTCTTCAAGGTGAAACAAAGGTACGAAGAAACCGAAAACAATCTCAAAAGCCCATGTAATGGCCGTCCCAGATGCACTACAGTTAGAGAATACCGATATATTGCCAGCACTATTTTGAGAAATCGTCACCTCAATGCAGTTCAGGTCCAACAGCAGCTTCTCCTGATGAGGGATGATTACATTAGTGAAGACACGATCAGAAGAAGACTTGCTGAGGTAAACCTGAAGCCCTACAGGCCAGCTAATGGTCCCAAACTTGAGGCATGGCATTGAGTTAACAGATTGAGGTATGCTCGTGACCACGTACAGTGGGGTGAAGAGAATGGGCAAAAGTCTTGTTCACGGATGAGTCATGTTTCTCATTATTCACTCATGACGGAAGGCGAAAAGTCTACAGGCGGCCTGGTGAGCGATACGCTCAAGCCAGCTTTGCAGAATTGGACTCTTTAGTCCACGTATGGGCTAGCATCCTTTCGGAAGGTCGCACACAGTTAGTGGCCATAGAAAATGGCACTCTGACCGGGGTGAGATATGCTCAAGAGATCCTTAATGAGTATGCAGGACCATATCTGGTAAATATCGGTGATGGCTCAATTCTAATGCAAGATAACGCCCGGCCACACACCGCTCAGGTCGTACAAGAGTACATTCAGGAGGTTGGTATCAACTTGATGGTCTGGCCATCAAGAAGTCCTGATCTAAACCCGATCGAGCACGCTTGGGCTCATCCCAAGCTTAAACAGGCTCTGATGGAAGAATGGGAGAATCCCCTGTACGGTTTGCATACCATACGGCGATGCATGTTCCCGCAGGTCAGCACTTTAAGTTATGACGTGTTTAAACGGCTAACTACAGCCAGTCGCAAACAACTGTCCTTTGGGCAACACGTTACGGCGTACACTCGCGACCATTAATTTACTTTTTACTTACGTACGATTAAACCGTGAAACTTGAACAAACTCTTTAACTTACAACTCTACCAACAACTCATAGGATTGTGGGGGACACACTACAACCCCTACATTCCCCAACATCGTCTCCAAACCTCGTCTTCAGTATGCCAAACAGACTCGAAGCTGTGATCAGAGCCAGAGGAGGCAGCACCAGTTATTAAAAATGTGATTTTAAGACTACAAACACCTTTTTCAGGGTTTATTAAAATTTTGCCATTCAGTGAAAATGGCTACTTCTTGTTTTTATGTTTCCTTTATGTTAAAAACATTAAGTTAAGTGAAATAAACTTATGTTCAAAAAATCTTTTTTAACTGTTCTTAATTTTGTTTTTATTTCAAGTCTGTAAATTTAATAGTTTAGGAGAAATTTTAATTTAAAAACTATAATTAGGTACCTTCTTTTGCAGGCCAGTGTATATTTTATGGTGGCACGGAAACTGGATGTTTCGAAGTAAAACAAGGAACCTTTATAGTTTCGCTTTGTCCGTCTGTCTGTCTGTCCGTCTGTCCGTTCGTCACCGGCTTTGCGAAGAGACTATTCGACCTAGAAAGCTGTAATTTTGCATGGACAAAATATAACATAACAACGCCGAGGTAACGCTACAAAAAAAAATTTAAAAAATAATTAATTTGGTGTATTTACTTCCCTTACACATAAGGTGAGGATGAACTTTTTTTTTCTTGATTTTCCCATCGTTGAATAGGTATTTTAAAACCATTTAGGAGTTGCAAAGTCAAGTTTTCGATATAGGGTTCCATTTGCGAAATATTAAAGTTTTAACTTTTTCTCGAGCCTCTTCCCCTCTAATATCTAAACTAGCTTTCAAACGTGACAAAACTATTATTAAAAAAACCTTACTTATATAACTTAAAAAACTTTTATACTGATTGTAGTTTTAACCATGAACTTTTAAGGAAAACTAATAAATAAATGAATAATGCTGGACAATTCCCACAGCATCATCTAGCCCCAAGCGAAGCGGAGCTTGTGTTATGGGTACTAGATGACTGATATACTTTATAGATTATACTACGTACATAGATAGATATTTTCAAAATGCATAGTATAACCGATTGCTTGGTTTTAGTAGATACCAAGATTTTTTAGCCGTTGTTTGGTTTTGGTAAGATACCAGTGATTTAGCGTTCCACTAAAACAATTATTATTGATAAACTATAGTGTTTATTGACTTTGTGTTTGTTTTGGTGCCTTCTGAGTGATTAAAATAAAAAATAATTAAAATTAAAATAAAAAAATATACTTATGCATAAATAATGCATTTAAGAATTACGATAGTGTAGAGAAACACTGGTCATCTTATTCTTATAGTGTGTCTTCTAGTGGGGGTAACTGGATCTGCACTGACGTCCCGCATAGGGGTGTATTGTGCATTGTCCCCCGTGATGCTAGCCCGACCCTAGCCAGCCCAACTCCTTAAAGTACCGGAGAAGGACTCTGGGCTGCCGGCAGCATTCCCTGAGCATCCCCGAAGGATATGCAGATGTTGTAGAAGAAGAAGGGCATGACTTTATGAGCTCCTGCAGTCCCGTCTCCGATCTGGCGTCCTTTGTTGCGGTGCAATCACTCAATCACACACAATCAACACTGATCATTTTGGAGGTTTCTAATGTGAGGTCGTAAATAAACACATTTTTTTGCGCTCACATTGCAAACGCTGCTGGCTGAACCCTACGACATACTCGTAGATCAAAATAATGTACCTACTACAGTATTCTACGTCATACATAACAAGGTCTACAAAAAAGTCCGCGATGGTATATTCTGTAGTATATTTAAGTATCAGAATTGCACCCGTGCAAAGCCGGATCGGGTCGCTAATTTATTTTATATAGAAAAACATCCAGAACTTAAATATAAAGTATTACACAATCCAATAAAGTTTCCACTGATTTTTAAAACTTATATACGAAGAATTGGTGGAAAATTATGTTATACCTACCTCAACAAAACATAAAAATACTAAAAGTGTCTTACAATTGTGTGACTAAAGAAGGAATATAGTGACAGTAAGTATTAAATTTTTTTTTTTATTAAAATAAGTTTAAACGGAGCAGTTGACTTATAAAACTGCAAGCTTATATTTAGAAGAAGTGAGGTCAAAAATATCTGTATCAGAAAGCATGTTATTGTTACAGTTCATAGATCGGTTCACAAAAGTATTAGACGCATATTTGGTTCGGGTTGTGGACGGCTGAAATAGATGTTTTTAGGGTTCCGGACCAAAATGGTAAAAAGGAACCCTTATAGAATCACTCTGTCTGTCTGTCTGTCTGTCTGTCTGTCTGTCTGTCTGTCACACATGGATATCTCGAGAACTACTGATGCTATCGACTTGAAATTTAAAATGGTAAAAGACAACACTTTTTTACTAATATAGCATATTTAAAAATGTTAAAAAATATTCTTATTTTGATTGCAGGGGGGCGGATAGGGGATCTCAAAAATTTTAAGTGAAGTTACTAGGCCGTGTGGGGTATCATATGAAAGGTATTCATTTGCACATTAATAAACAGTTTTTATTTTTTCTTTAAAACGTATCGTTTTTGAGTTATTTACAAAAATGTTGAAAAAACGACCGTTCCCCCCCCCCTTATCTCCGAAGTTTGCAGAGATAACCCCGTGATACTTTTAAAGCTAATAGAAGTGTATGTAAACTTTATAGGAAAATTATAGCGAACTCTCTAATTAGCATAGTTTTTTGGACAAGGGGGGTGGAAGGGGGGTTTTCAAAATTTTTGTAAAGTAAATAGTTAATGTGGGGTATCATATGAAAGGTATTCATTTGCACATTAATAAACAGTTTTTAGTTTTTCTTTAAATTGTATAGTTTTTGAGTTATTTACAAAAATGTTGAAAAAAATAGCGTTCCCCCCCCTTATCTCCGAAGTTTGCGAAGATAAACCTCTGAAACTATTATTGCTATTAGAAATATATGTAAAGATTAGAGGAAATTTATTACAATCTCTCTACATAGCATACTTTTTTAGAAATCATCGAAAGTGTAAAAAATCTACATAAGTTCCGCTATCAGACAAGAGATGGCGCTGTCAAGGTTCTCCTACAAATATAAAACCGCCTTTGTCATATATTATATTGTATGCTCCTCTCCTGCCCGTGGATGCAGTAAGAATCTGCTAAGGGATATCTCCGGAAGATGGGCAGCAGCGTCTTTCCGTGCAAGAACATCCCGAACTGCGCTCACCAACCCGCCTGCCAAGCGTGGTGAGCATGGCAACAACCCCTCATGCACTTGGATCTCTAAGTCAATGAGGGAGGCCTATGTCCAGCAGTGGATATCTTACGGCTGTAATGATGATGATGATATTGTATGATGGCACGGAACCCTCGGTGCGCGAGTCCGACTCGCTCTTGCCCGGTTTTATTTTCCGAGAACTGATTCGCGGGCATCTAAAACTTACTTTGTTTAAAAGATAAAGCGTGTCCATTTATGACTTTATATAGGAACGTTTATCACGTTGAGTTCTTCTTTCTCGTAACGAAGTTAAAGAAGGTAAAGGTAACTTGTTTATAGCACATCCATATTCTAAATGTTTGTAAAATTTGTTTTGCAATCTCTTAATTTGTTCAATGTAAACATTGTATTGAGGATTCCAAACAACAGAGGCATATTCAAGAGTCGATCTTACAAAACTGTTGTATAAAGTAATTAAAGTAGCGATATGTTTGAGGTCTTTACTAACTCTTAAAACAAAACCTAGCATACGAAAAGCTTTTTTAACGATAGTATTTACATGGACGTCAAGCAAAAGCTTGGAGTCGAGGCTCATACCTAGGCCCCTCATAAACTCTATCAATAACTAATTGATTCATTTAAATAATAAGTGCACTCTACAGGCTTTTTCTTTCGAGAAAATGTGATGACGTTACACTTTTTTCTATTTAGATAGAGCCTATTATCACAGTACTATTCTGTGCTATTATCCTCATTATAGGCGCATAAAGCTCCGCGCAATCGTTTGAAGTCTCGACAATTTTATAAATATTTTTGTCATCAGCGTAGAGTAAACATTATGAGTGCTTAAATTATGTGTATAACGTAGTTTATAAAAACATTGAAAATTTCCCAAACATACCGGAATACTCAAATAAATCCTGTTAATATGTTTTGGCAAACGAAAAAAAAATGCACCAGCAATTATAACAACAGGTATTTGTTCTACGATTAACTACTACCCCCACACAGCGCGTGGCCATTAGGCCAGGTACCTACGTGTGGGGACACGTAGGTACTTTTATTTTATTTTTTATTTTTATTTATTCAGGACAACAAACAATTACACTCAAGTATTACTAAACACAGAAATAGTAGGTACATAAGTAGTAGTTATATAAGCGCAATCAACCCCGTTGTCCACGGGTGGGTATGTAAACAAACATGGGCAAATACGGTGTGAAACTGTGAACAAGTTACTTAAGGCCGCTCCACATTCTCACGAGACATTCACGCGAGAATCTCCGGAGATTCTCGCGAGAACTGTAGCGAGAACTTCTATTAGGTACACACTCTCACAATGTTCTCAAATAGTTCTCACTACAGTTCTCGCGCTCGATGACGATGGACGCCGAAGTAGTTTTTTAGTTTATTTTTATAGTCTTTTAAAGTATTCCATAGCACGGGTTCCGCTTGGAAATATTCTAAAAATTTCAACTCAAGTTCGTTTGTCCAAGTTACGCTCATATTGACGCCACGCGGTACACAACACACAACCGTTCAAGTCGGCGGCTCGCGCGCTACTGAGAAACATGCGAGTGTGGAGTCAATACACGTTCTCGCCTGTTCTCACGTTCTCGCGCTCCTTTGTCTCGCGCCAAAAAACCGACAAAAAGTGGAGAACAGCCGGAGAACAACGCGAGAACTTGAGAAGAATACGCGAATCGCTTCCACATTCACGTTTCTCGCGTTCTCGCGAGATTCTCTTGAGAATGTGGAGCGCCCTTTATGTTGGTATACAAACTAAATATGCAGGAAGACAAGAATAACAAGTGAGTACCAGGATAGCTGGACCCCTCGACGGCGCGCTGCCCCTGCACTCGGTCGACTGCGGCTGCTAGCGAGAGAGAGAGGGCAGCATCCAGCCGGGGCGCAACTAGCCTGGCGGGAGCCGAGTTTATAAAATACATACATTACATACCTATTATTTTTCTTAATCTCAACAAATCCTCAGGTACTACTTACAATCTATGTGAAACTAATTTATAAGTTAAATTTATACCTAGTCTGTACTCATATACTAAGTTAGATCTTGGTAATTTCGGTGAATAACATGTTGTTATGGCTATAGTAAAAAAATAAATGATTCCATTTGATATATGTACTTAATATAAAATAATGACGAGTTCTGGGGTGGCGTAGCGAGCTAAGCACCGCCTGTGACGCACGAGTTTGCGGGTTCAATTCCCGCCTTCGACATTAATAATTCGATTACAGCCTTTCTGAACTTGCTAGGCGAACTTGCGAATAAATCAATGCTTGTAAAGTGACCATTATATAATTTCATAATTCTCGTTAGAGGTGCACGTTCACCCGCGTTTGTTTTGCAAGGAATAGGGGCAAACAGATTTTGTTTACGTGCATCTCGGCGATTAGAGCTGTATGGTATATGTAGGTATAATTGATTCACTAGTTTGCTACAGTCGAATTTGCAGTGACAAATATTGAACAACCCCAATAAGTTCCCAAGTCCCTAATAAGTGCCTAATTTTTTTTTAACCGACGATTAAATAAGGAGGTTTCTCAAATCGATCTTTTTTGCATACATTTTTGTCTGGTGTACATATACATAAAGGGTCTAATTGTGTTTTAACCGACTTAAAAAAAGAAGGAGCATCAAGCCACATTTATGACTAATTTGAAAAAATCTTGTTGGATTCAACTGGATACACTTCCCGATTGGTTCTTGCAAAGAGTACAGGTACCTATACATTTAGCGTTTTAGCTACATATTTTCAGCAACTAAACGAAAAGAAATTAAAATTGTTTAATTAATATTTCAGCACCTACCTGTTAGGTCCGTAGTCGGGAGAGAAGCAACAAGATGCGGCGGCAGGAACACGTTCATTCTCACTTCACACAACACTTCAGATAGAAACAAAATTCAAAACATAAGAACTGGCAGCCGATAAAAAAGACTACAAGAAATTCGAAAAAGTTCAGGTCAATGAGGTTAATTGAAAGTTCCGCGGTGGTGTTGCCACCCCGAGGAGTGATTGCGGAGTGAGTGGTGGAACCAGAGCCGGGGCGAGGTAAGGCGCCGCTAGGGGCAGATGCCATCGCAATCAGTGCCGGGCGTGGGAACGTGAGACCGAGGGGGGCGGCGCGCGCGACGCTAAAGGTGCAAGACGCCTTCCCTCACCTTCTCTTAGCACGTGTGTAAGTATGATCTCAGCTTTTCTTACAAAAAGTTTGCAACGTTTTTAAACATATTTTTTCATTATAAACTAGCTTCTGCTCGTCGCTTTGCATGCGTTGTACCCTAATAAAAGTAGCCTATCTGTTAATCCTGGTCAACATCAATAAGTGTGCAAAGTTCCAGCTCAATCCGTAAGGTAGTTTTGGCTTAAAGATGTAACAAACATTCATAAATCTATACAAACTTTCGGCTTTTCAATATTAGTGGGATAATAGGATCTATGGCAATGGATGAGGATTGTGGTGGATGGCACAAACTAAGAGAGGATTGTGATGATGACAATGATGTTTGCAGTTCTTAACAGGGAAAATTGAGCTGTAAAATAAATAAACAATGCTGGACAATTTCCCACAGCATCATCTAGCACCAAGTTAAGCAGAGCTTATGTTTTGTGTACTAGATTAATGATATACTACATAGACTATTTTTTATTAAATATATGAAACCATACAGAACACCCTGAACAAATATCTGCAGATCACATCCTCTTTCATCATAAGTATTGCTAAAGAGTGGAACTCGCTTCCGGCGTCTGTTCACCCAGATCTGTGTGTACCATGAGTTGTCACTGTTAGATCGCCTGCCGTTACTACAGTAGTAATAGTACGTTACCATGACATCTGTCAGATTTGGAACTCATGGTACCAAATTATAAGCAAATGAAGTCGATGTAGTTTACTGCTTATTTTAGTATCAAACTATCAGCTTGAGGCGCTGTACAAGTTTTCATACATTTTTTTAACTACAGTTGCTAGCGAGTATAGATTGTGAAAACTCATGTTAGACCTATAGTATAACCTTGAACAACAAAACAAGCGTGCTCCATCTTAGGCCATCCTTATTTGTCTTTTCGCAAGCTAGTTGTCTAGCGTTTGGCAACTCCGAACGCATAAAAACGAACGAAAAAACAAAAAAGTGGACTTATATGGTGATGGCATGAGACTTAGTGACCCGGTGATTTCGAGTTAAATTTTGGGCATGTAACTATACTATCCAGGAAAAAATACAGATGCCTTTAGAACTTCTACCTTTTTTTTGAAGTCGGTATACAAGTAGGTAGGGCAGTTAAAACATATACGATATATTTATTTCTATTGTTAAGCGCTAGGTGGAGCCGCCAACACTACAAGGTCTAGAACTATGTCGCTTTACAGTTTGCTTATTCGACAACCGCGACAGTCTGTCTTCGAGCGCTTTTTGGTTTGATAAGGTTCTAGTGTACATATCTGCCGCGACAGTTCCAACCGTTTCTACCTGATTTTTTGTCAGTGGGTGTAACTTTTGTGTACTACGAAGTCGTAGAAAAAACAGTCAATATGCTTTCAAATATAGAACAAATTTTTTTTACCGATACCGACTATTGCTATTTTGACTGCGGATAACCAATCGTGTCGCAATTATTTTTAACCGGGAGTTGATTGGTGCCCAATCGTAGCCTGCTTCTGTCCATCGCAGTAAGTATAGAGTTTTGAACTTTATATTACACGGCCTAGGTATTATTTTGCTTCGTAATTGAAAAATTCTTTATGGATCCAAAATTGAGATGTCATTAATTATTATCATCATCTCAGCCGTAGGACGTCCACTGCTGTTGCCGTGGGGTGCCGGTAGTAATGTCGCTTCCTCTCTCTTGTTTGCGGATGCAGTAACAATCTGCCAAGGAGTACCTCCGGAAGATGGGAAGCAGTGTCTTTCCGTACATCAAAATCCCGAACTGCGCTCGCCCAACCCGCCCGCTAAGCGTGGTGAGTATGTTAAGCTGTGGATGTGGACAGCAGTGGCAGTCCTAGATGATGATGTTTCTCAAATATTGTTCTAAGCTGTTGGGTTTCCTAACAAATAAATAACAATTGCTAGGCACTAAGAGTGATCGGCTGTGATTCGCACTAGTCACGTGGTCATGCGTGGGAATGGCGGCGGCAGCTGCGCGCGCTGTCGCGGGGCGTCTTACAAGAGGGTGGCACGCACTATAAGCAAAATTATTTGAATCAAAATGAGTTATTTTTTACGACTAAATGACGAGACAAGCCGAAGGCCGAAAGTATTACAACTGCAATACCGCGTGATACGTTCACTAATCACGTGATCAATGCTGCGTTGCATTGCGGCCTGAGACAGAGTTGTAAGGTCTCATGTGCCCGTAATGTCCCCGGCCCCCTTACCCTTCAAACCGGACACAGCATGCAGACATCACTGCTTGGCTGCAGGAATATGGTATGGTGGTAGTACTTCCCCGGATGAACTCTTCACAGATAGTTCTGCTATTTCTAAAATGCTTAAAGTCTTTCTGGATCTAACTAAGATGTAACTTCAGTAAATTCTGAGGTATGAGGATTGGGGGATCAAACCCACTAACTAATAGATTAACTGTGCCGTGGATGCCGCCGTCAATAACTAGTAGCATAAATCACTTCTCATTCATAATAATTTCATAATTTAATCATATCAGCCGTAAAACGTCTACTACTGAACACAGGCCTCCCTTATGGATCTCCATGAGGGGTACCTAGTTGCCATACTCACCACGCTTGGCAGGCGGGTTGGCGAGCGCAGTTCGGGATGTTGATACACGGAAAGACGCTGCTGCCCATCTTCCGGAGGTATCCCTTAGCAGGCTCTTACTGCATCCACGAGCATGAGAGGAGGGGTAACATTCTACTGCCGTTACCCTACGGCTGCTCGCACTCTTACCGTCGTCAAAAAAGGAGGATGTTCTCAAGTCGGCTATATTTTTAAATCTTTGTTACCTCAGAATTGGACTGGAAAATTTATCTTTATGTAGTTGTACTAAAAATTAATTTTCCAAATCGGTTAACAAACGACGGAGTTCTGAGTCAGAACTCCATCATTTGTTAACCGATTTGGAAAATTAATTTTTAGTAGGTACAACTACATAAAGATAAATTTTCCAGTCCAATTTTCTACAAAACTCAGTTCGATGATGAAACCCATGACAAATCGAGCAAACTCCTCATTATATTGCCTTTGTATAGGCACAGATAATATAATACACTAGGTATAGGTAACCATTATTGTGTGACTCCGCCGTGGGGTGCCGGCAGTAAAATGATACCCCTCCTCTCGTGCCCATGGATGCAGTAAGAGCCTGCTAAGGGATACCTCTGGAAGATGGGCAGCAGCGTCTATCCGTGTATCAACATCCTATACTGCGCTCACCAACCCGCCTGCCAAGCGTGGTGAGAATGGCAACTACCCCTCATGGAGATCCATGAGGGAGGCCTGTGTTCATCAGTGGACGTTTGATGGCTGAAATGATAGGTAACCATGTAATGGTTTTGGAATATTAATGTCAATTGCATTCAGAAAGTACGATTGGGTGAAGTGGAACTGATGAAGCAGACCACAGGTGGGTATTGAAACCCTTAATTATTACTCGTTCTTAATTCACAGGTGACGTATTCGAAAGACGCCTAAGATAATATATCCGTATTCACTAATCATCATACTTACCTACATTATGATGCGGTTCATTGAAATGAAAAAATGTAATAAGTTGAAGATATAAGCAAAATAAAAAAAAAGATAAAGCAAACAAATTGCTGCAAATTTATCACCTGTCGACGGATAAATGCAAAGTGTTAATTTCGGATTGGCTCAAAGCTTTAAGCTATGATGAAACGGAAGATCTTTTTTCAGTTCTTCATTAGGAAGCACTACCATCAAAACCCTTTTGAATAACGACACATCATCTGTTTACTCTCATTATCACACAGTCCAAACATACACATACACACACATACAAACACAGACACACACAGACACAAACACATACACACCTACTGAGATTTGACTTGTGCAATTTGATTAGAACTAAATATAATTCTAATATTACATTTATTTTACATCAGGAATTATAATTTATCTATTATTTATTATGAATATTATACTATAAAATCATTTATTGTTAATTTCAACTCTTTATTTTATGAATTTGTGAAGTATTTTTGATAATATTATTGTTATTAATTTTAAACTAGCTACAAATTTAGTTTTATATTAAAATCAATTACAGTTTTAACATTAACTTTTAAAAATGGAATTATATACAAGAATTATTATTATTATTTCACATTAATCCAGCGTATACATAAAATCAACCTATTGTCATATTAATTTAATTTTTTAATTCATTTTATATTTTTACTTATGATTGCCAAAATGCTGTTGATTTACATACATGTTATTTGCATACTGAATTTATCACCATAAAACATAAGCATACCCTGATCAGTACTGTAATTAAATAAATAAATAAATCATGGGAAAGCACTCATTACCATAACACAAGTTTATAAAACTTATATTGGTAATAAGGGTTTGTATTATTATGTAAGTACTTATAGAGGAATAAATAAATTTTTAATTTTAATTTTTTTTTAATATGAGTTGATGAGATCCATTGTGATACATCGAGGGATATACTCAAATGTATCAATAGCATACGTACGTATAGCGGATAGCCGTGGGGTGCCGGCAGTAGAATGTTACCCCTCCTCTCATGCCCATGGATGCAGTAAGAGCCTGCTAAGGGATACCTTCCGAAGATGGGCAGCAGCGTCTTTCCGTGTATCAACATCACGTACTGCGCTCGCCAACCCGCCTGCCAAGCGTGGTGAGTATGGCAACTA
The DNA here is from genome assembly GCA_963082625.1 of Pasiphila rectangulata. Classification (NCBI taxonomy): domain Eukaryota; kingdom Metazoa; phylum Arthropoda; class Insecta; order Lepidoptera; family Geometridae; genus Pasiphila; species Pasiphila rectangulata. The sequence goes on from OY720236.1 coordinate 25,208,068, forward strand.
CCCCTCATGGAGATCCATGAGGGAGGCCTGTGTTCAATAGTGGACGTTTTACGGCTGAAATGATGATGATGATATAGCGGATTGGGTATTTTCTTTTGTTAATAGATGCCTTGCAGTGGGACGAAAAAGGCTGACCACAAAAATATATTATACATAATATCTATAGAAAAATACCCAACCCGAGACAAATATCTATTTGACAGTAAACATTTTACCGCGGCGGGAATAGAAATAGAACCTCTTCCAGGTTAAGCCGACCCACCAGTTGCTCTAAGGAGGCCGTCAAGTCGAAGTTCTGGAGGACTACTCTTGCTAATGCATGCCATGAATCGAAATCGTAATCAAGCCAAAATAACTCTTGTAGCCATTACATAAAGATGGCCATACTGACGATAATATCGTAATCGGTTTCTAGAGTAGGCGCCTAGATCAGCTCTGTGTTTCGCACTAGTCACGTGGGCATGCGTGGGAACCGCGACGCAGCTGCGCGCGCGCCGGTCGCGGGGCGTCTTGCAAGAGGGTGGCACGCACTATGCGCGAAGTGATTCAAAGAAGTAGTGTGTACCAGGTGTGCGGTTTGTGGGGTCACTTATTTTGATTTTAATTATGCAACATTCAAAAACTTTTTATTTTATTTTGAAGGCATGAGACACGTTGCAGGCAAACAGTAGGAGTCAAATTTTAAATAATTATAGCTTACTAAACAAGACAACTATACTAATACTTCGTCATTGATGAACCGATTTGGAATATTCATTTAGACCAGAGTTCACCAACATTGTGATTAAGATTTTAAACAGTCAACAACTCAACCAGAAAGCTCTCAAAAGCTTTTTGGTACACATCTGTTTACTGCGTAACCGACTGTTAAAGATAAAGACATTTATTTGCAAAAAACTTGTGTTTACATTTTCATGCGAGTTGTTTAATTTTTCATAAGGTTATTATTATTATTACATGCTTTACCGGATTCGGTATGCAAAGTTTTTAAGAGAGGCATGCCGATATTACAGAAAAATCAAAGAAAATACTACAACTTAAATTATAAACATTATTTTGACAATAGGTATATTAAAAATTTATTAAAAACAATTAAAATTTATCCCTTAGAAATTCGTCAACATTATAATAGCATTTTTCATATAATAACTTTGTTATTTTTTGCTTAAATAAATTAAAATGTTAATCAGCTGTTGGTGAACTCGCGTCTTAGTCAAACCTACCTTATTTATTTATTTTGTTTAGCTACATGTAATATAATGTGACATATATTACATGTAGGTATTACATTCGTCTCATTTACATCCGTCTTCCATTCGCGATCATCAACGCAATCCTTCAAAAGCAAACTAAAGTTCTAGCTTATTGACAATGCTATTATAATTTCTATGAATTATTTAATTGACATTTATTCTCTATTTTCTAAAGATTTATTTATGATTATTTATAGGATAATTAATTTATTATTGTTATTATATTATTATTATGGGCAACAGCGTCTTTCCGTGTATCAACATCCCATACTGCGCTCGCCAACCCGCCTGCCAAGCGTGGTGAGTATAGCATTACCCCTCATGGATATCCACGAGGGAGGCCTGTGTTCAGTAGTGGACGTTTTACTGCTGAAATGATGATGATGATATTATTACTATAGTATAAATGTTTTTGTTATTAAATTACTATGTGTGAATATTATACACTATTTTTGTGTTAGTATTACTTAAGTTAAGTACAATAAGGAGTTATCTATCTATCTATCTATGAAAGTGTAAAATGTAATTGTAAATTATACTTAATATTTGACAAGGAACCATCCATCGGGATTATATTACACTAGGAATATTATGTGTTTTTTCCAGGTGAGGCGTCTATGTTCGGCTACATATTTTGAATATTTACACCATGCAATAAAGATAATATGCGTTAGATATGTACTTATATATACCTAGGCAATTTAAAATTAAGCGACGAACTGTAAATTAGAATATTCAAAATATGATTGAAATATGTTTGACGACATACAAACGCAAGTGCGTTTGTATACGTCGAATGAGTGTACATTTTTTTTAATTCGGAGGGGAGTTTGAAGGACAACTCTGTGCGCCTTCAAACGTTATAATCTTTTAACCGTAGTTTGTTCTAGTCCTAGACAACACAAGATAGCTGGTGCGTCGCATACTTCGTTCGGTGTGATTAGGTTTTTTTTAAAAGATATCTTGCTGTGAATAGTTTTAGTGATCATTTTTCGGACGAGAATGCATGTTTTGTAAATGTATAATTGTTTTAAATTCATAAATAAGTTTCACTATATATTTTGAAGTGGACTGTATGGTAGTGAGAATTAAACAGTATTAACATGATTTTATTCTGAAGGACTTGTAGGTTTGCTAATTTGGTTCTTGCGACACTTCCCCAAATTTTTATTAAATAGAGAAAATTTGACTAGACAATTATAGATTGTGTAGCGTATATGTCGTGGAATACGTTAACGTATACCAGAGGCATCAATATTTTTTCCTTCGTGTTTTTTTAACTGTATGTCGTATATCCTGTAGAATTGCAGCGCTCTCGTAGCATTGCTACGGCGTAGCAACCTCATATCACGCACCTACGATAAGGTATCGAATCATTACCTTTACGTTTATTTGACTTGTCATGTTTTTTATGTTTTTTAAACTAAATGTCCCGGCGAACTTCGTATCGCACCTACTACAACCACTACTTACAACAAACCCCATCTAGCCTACAACTACTCTACAACTACCCTACACGTCACTACACGTCGTCCACAACTAACGCCCCCTACGTCTCGAGGAACTTACGGTAGTGCATAGCCATCATGCACCATCGCCCTCCCTGGGTCTGTCTGGGATAGTCCAAGCCCTCATTCTGACTACCCTACGGACCCAGATGGTCCCCTATAGGGGATGCCGCAGCCCCATGACGCCATAGCCTCACAGGGCAGACGATGCAGAGCGGCCGTTGCCTACACCCCCCCGGCACCGCTGCCTTCTACGAGCGGGATCAGCCCTATCGCGATCCCGCTCTGCGGCCTCTTTCCGAATCATTATGGTCTCACATAAAAAGGCCACCACCTTCCACGCCGTCTCATCTGCCAGCATAGCCGCAGCTACGCTGGGCAGAAAAAAATCCTGCCCAATCCTGAATGCTAGATGCCTTTCCACGCACCATGCCGAGCAATCCTCGAGCGTGTGCTGGGCGGAATCCCGGCCCCACCCACAATGGTGGCATTGCGGTGTCGGTTCGCGCCCGATTTTACTCAGGTACTCACCGAAGCAACCATACCCGGTGAGTACCTGAGTAAGTTGATAGGTGACGTTACCTCCCTCCCTCCCTAGCCAGGCTTCGAAGCTAGGCAGAACAGCGCCGACGGCGCGTTGGCGCGAGCTCCTCAGCTCCTCGAGCCGCTCGCGCCACATAATGACAGCTGTAATCAAACTGTGACTTTTTCATTGCTATTATTTACAAGTGAGTTATAGGGTTTTATTTTATTTTATTGGTTGAGTTACTATGTTCTTAAAGTGTTTCGATACAAAAAAGATCGTGTTTAATAGTGCAAATAAATTAATGTACACATTGCTTGCTCATTTCATGCAACTTCGTATTTAAATAAGTAGATAATTTCAACTTGTACGTTTTTAATAAATTTTAAGACTTTCACACAAATATAACTTTTGTTTTTCTCTTTATTAAAGAAAACTTTGAATTTCCCATTTTGTACGTGGCTAAAACGCTATTCGCGAAAAAAAAAAGAAACCTCGTTCTATTATGTAGTCTATGGCCGATTGCCATTGTTAGATGCGCGCTCGTAGGAAAACTGATTAGTTTTTCACGCCATTGCGAAAAAATTTTCACAACTCGTTTTTACTGTTCAAATTATAGTTATTTTCTTCACAATTCTGTGTTGTGTTGAAAAACGTCGTATGAGACACATGTGTATTGATGATTATCTACCGTTCTCAGCTCTCTTACGAACCTAACAGCTCGGGTCTCAATGGCGCCTCAGCGGTAATCACCAAAATTACCTATTACGTAGTCACGTTACTGTTTTTAGTTGTTTTTATATATGTTATTTACTGTCATAAGTTTTTCTCTTTGTACTGCATGTGTGTGATTGAAGTTACAAATAAATTGTTTATCTATCTATCTTACTACTATCTATAATGACGACTTCCGTGGCGCAGTTTGTTTAATGGCCGGCTGAGACGCAGAAGGTTGCGGGTTCGATCCCGCCGGGGGACAAAATGTTTGCGCTTTATCTGCAGATTTATGTCTCGTGTATTTAAAAAAAAATGTTGTCAAGTATTCTATCAACTGCCGTGGGGTGCGAGGTAGAATAGTGCCTCTCCTTTCTTGCCCGTGGATGCATTAAGAATCTGCCAAGGGATACCTCTGAACGGCTGGAGGATCATATAAGATAAGATTCTATCAACCATACCTGCCATTGCTGCTTGCTATATGCCGTGAGGTGCCGGCAGTAGAATATGTCCCCTTCTCTCTTGCCCGTGGATGCATTAAGAGCCTGCTCAGAGCTACCTCCGGAAGATGGGCAGCAGCGTCATTCCGTGTATCTATTTCCGTTTATACTGCGCTCGCCAACCCGCCTGCCAAGCGTGTGAGTATGGCAACTGCCCCTTATGGAGATCCATAAGGGAGGCCTGTGTTCTGTGTGGAGGTTTAACGGCTGAAATTATGATGATTATGATACCTGCTTAGTTTTGAGCTAGATTGTGTAATATGTCCAGCAATATAAATTATTGATTTAACTACTTAATTTTTTTCATCATTTTCTCAGCCGTAGGCCGTCCACTGATGGACAAAGGATGATTTTTAAGTGTTAATACACTTAAAAATTCACCTATTCTAACTCAGAGAATTTTCCAAATAGGGTCACAAATGATGAAGTTCAGTGTTAACAATCATCATCATCATTTCTGCCGTAAAACGTCCACTACTGAACTAAGGCTTCCCTCATGGATCTCCATGAGGGGTAGTTGCCATACTCACCACGCTTGGCAGGCGGGTTGGTAAGCGCAGTACCGGATGTTGATTTACGGAAAGACGCTGCTGCCCATCTACCAGAGGTGTTCCTTAGCAGGCTCTTACTGCATCCACGGGTAGGAGAAGAGGGGTAACATTCTACTGCCGGCACCCCACGGCTATGTTTGTGTTAACAATAACAAGGATTAAATAATAATGCAGAAGACTTGAGAACTTACTCTCGTTTTTTAAGTCGGTTAAAAATCCTCATAGCATGTTAAATTGGTCTACTACTAATAGTACATGTGTGGTGGTACCTACTTGCCGTGGAGTGCCGGCTGCAGAATGTTGTCCTCTCTTGCTCGTGGATGCACTAACAATGCCAAGGGATATCTTTGTAATATGGTCAGCGTCTTTCCCTGTGAACTGAACTGCGCTTGCCAATCCTTCTGACAAGCGTGATGAGTATGGCAACAAAGCTTGTTGTTGTTGTTACCTGTTGTTACTCAATATAACTTCAATACTTACTAGATACTACCTTTAGTATCTATTTTTGTTGAGTTGCGCTCAATTGTGTGTATGCTGTGGCCGCCTTTGGGGGAGCACAAGGCCCTTAGTCCCTAAGTTTTAAATTGTGTTGAATCTGTGTATCTCTTGTTGGTGGTCCTAATAAATAAATAAATAAATAAAGCCTCTTGATTAGTACTTGGCCTTGAGGGAGGCCTTTGTCCAGGACGTCCTACGACTGAGATGATGATGATGATCACTAATAGTAGGTACGCTGGATAACCCACTGGATGCGACCCTCCTACAGTTAATGCTATAGACCAGGTGCGTAATCATTTGACTTACTTTATTCAAATAAGTACGGGGGAGACGGACCGCAATCTCAAGGAGCTTCAAAAGAGTCAAAATCTGTGTCGTAAATTTTAACGAATCAAATAATTTAGAAGCGGTTTCACGCGTGTATTTTAAAAACATAATACTGTATATTAAGAGGGTTCCGTAGTACAGTCGCGTCCATAGTATCCTTAACTATGAACGCGACTGTACAAGAGAACTGTTATGTTATAGTTTCGTTTTGTCTGTTTGTCCGTCTCTCTGACCCCCCCATCTTACGTGTATGGGACGTATATTAAATAATAATTTTTTTAGCGTTTTTGGTACCTACCGTTATCTCGGCATCATTATTTTATATTTCCATGCAAAATTACAGTTTTCTAGGTATAATAGCCTTTTCGTAAAGCCGATGACAGAAAAAGCGAAACTATTAGGGTTCCTTGTTGTACTACGGAACAAAAAATAAAAGAAAAACCTAAACGCAGCGCTATCCCTTGCCCGATAGCGGAACTCAAAATACTTTCTTGAGTTCCGCTATCACTTCTATGATTTCTTTGTTAGAGATATCGTTTTATTTTTTTTGTATGCTTCGCGTCACGTAAATCTCTATGAAGTGTAAAAGTTTAAGGTTATTATTACAGTAATCTCTAGAGATAAGGGGTATATATTTGTCAATTTCACTTATTAGTTCAAAAACTACCTTAATACTTTATTTAGGTCTTTATTATACGCCTAATTGGCGAGACAAGCCGAAGGCCCACCTGTTGTTAAGCGGTAATCTCTCCCTGTAACAACTGCAATACCGCTGCTGTGATCACGTTCACGAAGCAAACCACGTGATTAACGCTACGTCACCCTGAGACATAGAGTTGTAGGTACGGATAGTCTTGTCTTGTCTTTTTATTTTATGGCTTTTTGTGTTTGGTTTAGCGCAATTCCGCCAGTGTCAAGTTAATATAAAATTCGTAAGTTATTTGGCTAGCCATGTAGGCGGCCTGGTTGTTGTCTACTGTACAGATAGTAATCTGGCTCGTCATGGTTATTTTATTATGTCTATACAAAATGACAGCTTTCTAGTCTTTTCGTAATCATCGTCATATCATGTCATCCATAGGACTGCTATCCAAGTCTACTGCTGCGCGTAGGCCTCCCTCATTAATCTCCAAGTACCTACTGATTGCCGTGGGGTGCCGGCAGTAGAATGTTACCCCTCCTCTCATGCCCATGGATGCAGTAAACGCCTGCTAAGGGATACCTCCGGAAGACGGGCAGCAGCATCTTTCCATGTATCAACATCCTGTACTGCGCTCACCAACCCGCCTGCTAAGCGTGGTGAGTATGGCAACTACCCCTCATGGAGATCCATGAGGGAGGCCTGTGTTCAGTAGTGGACGTTTTACGGCTGAACTGATGATGACCTACTGATCATCATACTCTTCGTAATGCGGCAGACAAACGGACAAAAAGCAAAACTGTAAGGGTTCCTTGTTGTACTACGGAACCCTAAATGCTTACTGTATCTCAAGAGCCAACCAATTCACTTGGCCGTTCTTCTCGGGTGACGTCAGGCAAGGGTGGTACTATCAGCTGTTCTGTGGCGTAACGGTATTGTGCGTAATCATAAATTCCTTTCCTTTCACTGGTTTGCGCAGGAGTTTTTTCAAATATTGTACTGTAATTGATGATTTGAGGGGGGCGATTTCTTTGTATGATTTATTTTGTTCACAGTGAATGCAGGTAGTTAGGTACCTATGTTAAAATATAAGCATAAGTAGGTACCTACAAACAAAGACGGTTGGCGATGCATGGCGGACGAACTAAACCTACTCGTATCTATCTATCTACTTAATCTATATAGACCATCGGATCCCACTGCTGGGCAAAGGCCTCATACCTAAGACAAAAAAATAATTCGATTTTGCCGTGGGATTTTGCAGTGACACTCTTAATTGTAAGAGTACTAGATATTTTAATGTTGTAAACCTGGGAGTCCTTAATAAATAAATAAATTCACGAAGCATGTGACCAACGCTGCATTGCATTGCTCTCATCACCATGCGAATGAGTTGTAAAGTCTCAAGTGTCCGTAACTTCACCGGCCCCCTTACTCTTCGAACCTTCGAATAGGTACAGCAATGCCGACATCACTGCTTGACGGCAGAAATATGTGTGGTGGCAATACAGTCGCGCTCATAGTAGATAGATAGATAGATAGATCGATAGAGAATGCTTTGCACACCTTAAATATAAAAATAACAACAAAATGATAAACACTAAACACAAAGTGACAATTGGCGGTCTCATCGCTAAAGAGCGATCTCTAAAGGAAAAGTAAAGGATACCACTTGGGTAAGAATACACTGCCGTAAGGTTTCGGCATTAGAATGATGCCCCTCTTCTCTTGCCCATGGATGCAGTAAGAGCCTGCTAAGGGATACCTCCGGAAGATGGGCAGCAGCGTCTTTCCGTGTATCAACATCCCATACTGCGCTCACCCAAGCGTGGTGAGTACGGCAACTACCCCTCTTGGAGATCCATGAGATAGGCCTGAGTTCAGCAGTGTCTACTGCTGAACACAGGCCTCAAGTTTTACGGCTGAAATGATGATGACGATGATGGAGGATACACTAAGGAGGAGCAGGTCAATAACGGAGTGACCTGTTCTTACCCCTGACTATTAGCTGACTTAGCTGAGAGGATGGTATGCGGCGGGGTGCAGGCAACGGCCGCCCTGCGCTGCCTGCCCCGTGAGGCTACGGCGTCATGGGGCTGCGGCATCTCCTATAGGGGACCATCTGGGTCCGTAGGGTAGTCGGAGTGAGGGCTTTGGACTATCCCAGACGCACCCAGGGAGGGCGATGGTGCATAATATGGCTATGCACCATCGTAAGTTCCGCGAGACGTAGGGGGCGTTAGTTGTGGACGCCCCCGGGACGTGCTCAGGCAAGGTGCTATAGGGGCTCCGGAGTGTTCTTTATAAGGAGCCGGAGCCCCTAGTGCACCGAGGCCGGCCATCGGGGTGGTTTTAGTGAGTCGTCAGGAGACAACCTCACATAACCATGCTGTGCCCTTAACGCAGCATGGTATCTGAACGAGCAGATTTCCACCCCGTCACCAAAAAAAAAAAAAAAAAGGTTCTGAACAAGGCTAATCAATCTAACAATGTCCTAGACACTGCAGCGTCCTATACAGCATGAATACCAGTTGCTGATGTTGTATAAATCATCTACAATAGAAGCAATAGAGAGCGCCTGTACTTCCCCGGATCAACTCTTCACATATAAGTTGTACCAAATTAACTTTGATCCATAGCACTACAAGAAGTGAATTAAAATGAAACTTCAGCATTCAATAGAGCATTCAGCAAGCACTTCGTTGCGATACATTTTTTAATATGCATAGCGCTGTCTGTCTGTCTGTGTATGGGACGATTACAACCGAACGCGTTGACCGATTTACATGAAACCTTTTTTGTTAGCACCGTCTAATTGAGAGAAGGGTACTGATTTCGGTGACCCTAGGGTCACAGGGAGTTATTGTGACCTCAAAAGGTCACCAAAAAAATAAGTCTTCAAATGGCCGAAAACGTCTAAAATCCAAAAATGCCATTTTTGACCTTTGGTGACCTTTTATTTTATTTATTTAACAAAATCCACAGCCCTTAAAAGTGAACAAGTAAAACTTATGAATTAAAACTAGAGCCAATTCGTCCTCTTTTCTGGTACCCCCGTACCAATGCTTGTCTGAGAATATTGTTATACGAGTTGAGCTCACGTTGAGAGGCCTTCGCGGGCCTGGAGGGAATTGTAAACATTTTGTAATATAATATTGAATGGAAAATGTAATCTTACCTCGAGAGCTGAGTCGCTGCAGAGAAAAATTCCTGAAATATTTGATTTATACTCTTGTCTATTTACAAGTGCTGTAGAGCTTTGAAGGAAAATGTAATTGAATTTATTCTAGTTTGCTGTGCCCTAGTCCGTAGAACTTAGCTTGATCGCTGTGCTACTTTATGCTTGGCACTGTAAGAATAGTGATGTGCGACCAACATACACCGTATTTTTTTTATCTTGAGGGGATTGTTGCCATACTCATACCATATATATACATACATATATATGTATATACCATACTCGCTTAGCGACCGCAGTACGGGATTTTGATACGCGGAAAAACGTTGCTACCCGTCTTCCGGAAGTATCCCTTGGCAGATTCTTACTGCATCTACGAGCGAGGGAGAGAGGAGGGGTAACATTCTACTGTCGGCAACTCATGGCAATACAATGGTAAGATGTAAGTGGCTTCTAGTTTGTTGTTAAAACTGTCCTCCTAGTTCGTAAAACTTAGCTTGATCGCTGTGACGCTGTATGCTTGGCACTGCAAGAATAGTGATGTGCGATGCCGACGTGTCATCGTAACCTACATACACCGTCAATTTTACAACACCGTCCCAGCCCTATTCGTGTCTTGGCGTAAGTAGCAGCGTCAAGATAAGTTTTACTGAGTACTTACAACTTCAAAATGCAACAACGTGAAAATTTGTATTTTGTATGTTACAGATTCCTACAGCATCCACGGGCAAGAGAAGTGACAACATTCTACTGCCGGCACCCCACTATAAAAAAGCAAATCCGAAAGGTATTTTATAATCCGTTATCGAAATTCTAGAAAATAACTGTACACAAAATCACAGGGCTTTCGCGATCCCCCAAGTCAATCTGTTACGTAGGGTCGCGCGCGCAGGTGGGCCCGTGAGAACACTCTCCCCTAGCGCAGGCGCAGATCTTAAATCCAAATATTTAAATCGATAGATACACCCATACCGTATTGTGACCGTACCGTTTGGTTTCAACACGAAATGAGACAGCTCGCTCATTTGGAATCAGTGTAGGTACCTCTAAAGACAGTGTTAGCCGGACGTAGGGTTTGTCATTTTTTTCACGAAAATTCGTAATATGATTAGACAATAGATGGTAACAATATAAAAAAGTAAAGTAAGGCCTTTGCATCTATTATAGATGATTTATGCAGTGTCAGCAACTGGTAAACATGCTGTACGGGACGCTGCTGTGACTGTTTTGATGGAATAGGCTTGCCCAGCACCTATACCTTCCTCTCAGATTAGTCAGTTAAGCAGTCAGCAAAGATCAGGTCAATAAGTCTGAAGCTAACGAAGCCGCGGATTTCCTCACGATGTTTCCTTCACCGTTAAGCACGTGTTAAATGTGAACTTACACTTTTCAAGAAAGAAAAATCCATTGGTTCACGGTCGGTATCGAACCCTTCGGATTGAAAGTCGGGAGTACATACTATTCGGCCAACACGGCTTATAACAATAACAGTTTGGTTTATTGGCAAAACCAGTGTGTGTGTTTCGGCATTTATATATTTATTTATTTATAAATAAAAACCAATAAAAGAATCACAATAAAATATAAACTTATAACTAATTTAACTTATGTCAATGTGTTCCTCCACTTACAGGATGTCACAGCATGCAGGAATACAAATTTTGCAACATTAAATGTACATAACAAGATAATTTTACGAGAATGTATGACAAATACTATACTTCTGCAGGTACCATCGTCTTAAATCACTTGTGTCATAAAATACATGTTTACAAATAAATAAATAAATGAAATGAAGTAATAAATTAATAAAAAATAACAAGTCCTTAAAATTCAAAATTACGAATACTTATACAAGAAATGTAAAGTGTACTGTTTGGTTATTGCATTATTGTTAACACACGTATTAGAGAGACAATGCCAGTGTTTGGTGTCAGGGCACATCTAAAGATAATATTCGTTTAAGTCAGGTTAAGGCGGAGGGTACTTTCCCACGATAACGGTACTTTGGTCAGCCGTGGACCTTTGTGAGGAGTTACTTATTGAAATGGTGAAGTGTGAACCCCTCGCGATTTGCGCCCACCTTGAATGGGGTGGCTAGGTCACATGTTTTTTATGTGTAGCGCAACTGAGATTGTTGTAGTTTCTATGTAATATACCTCGATGCCGTGAAGTGCCGGCAGTAGGATGATGTCCCTCCTCTCTTGCCCGTGGACGCAGTAAGAATCTGCTAAGGGCTACCTCCGGAAGATGGACAGCAGCGTCTTCCCGCGTATTAACATCCTGTACTGCGCTCGCCAACCCACCTGTCAAGTGTGGTGTGTATGGCAACAACCTCCTCTTGATCATGGAGATCCATGAGGGAGGCAAGTCCAGCAGTGGACGTGGACAGAAGTCCTGCGGCTGAGATGATGATGATGATACCTCCTGTTTATGGACTACTCCTGGTTACCTAGGTAGCCAAAATGGCATAGACGGAACTGACTGCCTGTCCGTCTTATGATAGCCTATTCTTCGCAAACAGCTATTATATTCGGATACACCCTGTTAGTTAACTATTGTTATACCTAACCTACTGCGCAATTATTTACTTTCATCTTCATTCAACGTCATGGTGTACTTGTTTAATGTAATCACTTAATTTTATTTAGAAATTATTAATGTGCTAGATTTATTTTATTTATTTATTTACTTTAATTAAAACGGCACAACCAATTACATTAATTAAAGATATGAACAAGTTATTATTAATTAGATAAATAACACTTACATCTATTAACATTAAATCTAAATAATTGCAATACAAATAATAATAATAAACTAAATTAAACACAGTCAAAAACGGAAAAAATATTAAATAAATGATGATGTCAAATAATATAAAAATTATGTCATGTCAAAATATTAAACTGTTTGAAATATTTAAAATGGAAAATTAAAAAAAAAATAAAAATAAAATTAAGGCAGATCAACAATGACGTTCACAAAAACATCGACATACAAATAAAATTTCAGCCCACCTATCAGCAAACAAGTCAAAGTCAGGGCTATCATCCAGGAGAGCGTTGAGGGCAGTGAGTACACGCGGAATTGGTGACCAGGCCCGCGCTGCCGTACGAAACGACGGCACCGCAAACAACCTGTGCCTCCGACCACGGCAATAATTATTCGGGACGTAAAGTCGACACAGCTCATCACTTAAGTCCAAGGCGTCGATCTTGCTATGAAAAATATAGATACCCAAATGTTTGCTATTATTTAAACAATGTGTACTGCCTATCTACTATGTATAGTAATTAAGTTAAATTAAGACGAATGTATGTGCCAAGACAAACCTCGTACGGTTATAAGGCACTGATTTTAATAACCATGTATTTAAGTTTTTGAGTATAAATAAAAAAAAAAAAGTTAAAATTTTGAAATCTTTTTATTTACATAAATACCTACTAAAATTTATTAAAATTAAGTACCTAGTTACAATAGCAATAGTATAGTGTATGTGGGTATATGTGTGCCAAATTTCAAGTCCCTAGGTCCTGTGGTTTAGGCTGTGCGTTGTCTGTCAGTCACTCAGTCAGTAACGGAAGAGTTTTATATGTATATAAGTATTGATTGATAATTACAATAACATATTTTAACTATTATTTAGGTACTTTAAAAAATATAATTATTCGTATATTTTCAAAACTAGGTACTTGTTAATTGTTGGTTATATTATTATGTACTTATAATAATTGCTATACAATAGTCGGATATCGGTAACTTGAGTCGTATCGTGGTAGCATCAATTACAGCTGAATGGATTTTAAAATTGATTTATCTAGCAGCTCGTATGAATAAAATGAAGATTTTAGGCTTTATATCGTACTAGCGACCCGCCCCGGCTCCGCACGGTTGCAATGCTGATACTAAATATACTACAGAACATACCATCGCATATCTCGTAGGGTTCAGCCAGCGTTTGCAATGTACATATACCTAGGTAAGCGCAAAATTTTTTATTTATTTACGACCTCACATTAGAAACCTCTAAAATTATCAGTGTTTCTCTAGTATATTATGCATGTATTATACATATAAACCTTTCTCTTGAATCACTCTGTATAAAAAAAACCGCATCAAAATCTGTTGCGTAGTTTTAATAATTTAAGTTTTAAAGAAGAAGAAGAAGCAAACATAGGGTCAGACAGCGACTTTGTTTTAAACTAGTATTTGTATTGATTAAGTCATTGCTCCCATATTACCTCGGTGCAACTATTGCTGAGCCAGACTGGACCTTTTGACACATTATGTACACTTTTATTGCGTTGGAGATTGTCAACCATCTGTACCTACCTATTGATTCTTTTTCTCAGCCGCAGGACTGAAGCCTGTCCACGTCCACTGCTGAACATAGGCCTCCCTCATAGGTCTCCAAGATCATGAGGGAGCTGTTGCCATACTTAATTAATTAATTAATTATGTCTAGGATGTTTAATCAAGTACTTAGTATGTAGCCGGGGTGCCGACAGTAGAATGTTAACCCCCCTCTCATGCCCGTGGATACAGTAAGAGTGTGGTAAGAGCCTGCTAAGGGATACCTCCGGAAGATGCAGGCAGCAGCGTCTTTCCGTGTATATGGCACAAGGCCGTATATCTTCCCGTACTGCGCTTACCAACCCGCCTGCCAAGCGTGGTGAGTATGGCAACTACCCCTCTTGGATATCCATGAGGGAGGCCTGTGTTCAGTAGTGGACGTTTTATGGGTGAAATGATAATGACGTGAACGATAAAAGTATTTTCTTTCTTATATTTTTTTTTACGTCCGTCCGTATACTTAAAAGATATTAAAGAATTACCGAGGTTAAAAATAGTTTTTTTAAAAAGGTACCTATATTGTTAAAGACATAAAACCTACGTACTAACTATAAATATTTTTTTTTACTAACTTAGATCCCACTGCTGGCCAAAGGTCTCCCCCAATATCCTCCAAACATCCCGATCCTTCACAGACTCCCACCATCCTCTGTCGAAGGTGACGACATCATCCCGCCAACGCTTTCTCGGGCCGCGGGCGACACCGACGCCGCCCACTTCTCCGGTGGCATTCGGCTCACGTGGTAGGCCACGTGAAACAAAAAGTCGAAAAAAGGTCGACAAAACTGCCACAGTTTTGTTGCCGGCATCTTTGATGCCAGTTAGGGAACGCAACAAGGTATTACGCATTCTGTCAACTATGTACCTAGGTACTTACATTCTTTATTTGCTGGTTTATTGTTTATTTACGATTAGGTATGACCTTCTTTTTTTGTTGACATGCATTTTCAATATTAGGTATTTTGACATGTGTGTGTATTATTTTGTAATTTGTGGTATTGGTAACCACGTAAAATAACCAATTGTGACTTATATATAATACTTATTATCAATAAATTACAATTATGACTCGCTTAAACCCGAGAATGCTGCGTTCCGTTGCCCTCTGACAAATCTTGAGTTTGCTTTTCTGTGACTCAGTCAAAGACCATGTCTGGGTACCGTAGGATCATTAAGCAGTGAAAATGTGGAAGGTTCAAAAAAACCGACTGTTAAGTAAATTTATTTCTGTCCTGAACAAATCCGTGAAATTCTACGGTAGTAGATTTTAGTTTTTAAATGGCAACTTTGTTAGATC
Source organism: Pasiphila rectangulata (assembly GCA_963082625.1). Taxonomy (NCBI): domain Eukaryota; kingdom Metazoa; phylum Arthropoda; class Insecta; order Lepidoptera; family Geometridae; genus Pasiphila; species Pasiphila rectangulata. The sequence continues at coordinate 25,223,413 of OY720236.1, forward strand.
GTATCAGTGACGTTTGATTATCAAAGTTCTGTCATAATTTCTTATCAAACGCTTGCTGCTGTATAATGCTGCCAGCTAAGTCACCAAAAGTTTAAATAAACATAGAAAAAAGAAAAGAAACATTTTGAATTTCTGGTTGGACAGAAAATTAGGTATAGTTATTTAAATTTTTTCTTTGTTATTTACGTTCTCTTCCTAGTTTAACTGTAGCCAAGCTACCTAACTAATTTGTTTAATAATACCCGTCCATATTTTGTGTTTCCCATAATTTGTGAATTTTTAAAATGACCATAGTAATGCTATAAGACTTAGTTCTGTAACGTTACATGTGTAAAAATTGAGTTTTTTTAACAAATATTGGTTAATTTTGTTGGAAACATCACTAAGAATGGTGGTGTGACGTGTCGTGTCTTGTCTGTTGTGTTGAGAAATTGGAGAAAATAGGTACTGCGGTGTTTGTTTTGCGCATGTGCCAATTTCCCGATTTTCTTACCAGCCCCTCGCCCGCCCTCAAATCCTATCCTCACAGTCGCCATAAATTTTCCGACCGTTCGGTCGTGTTTTGTCAAAGCTGGTCTACTGTGTCTTCTTTATTTTTGTGTTGTTCGCATAAATCACTTCACCATGGCTGCGAAGGTGACGGAGGCGCTTGAGCACATAAAATCAGCTGAGAAAATGTAAGTGGTATAATCTGTAGTATTATTTTCTGTTACGCTGCACGCACTTGCCTTGCCGAATGGGTTATAAGAAGTCTTACAAAATGAGGTTAAACTGTTGGTTTGGGTCAATCAATTTGATAAAATTGTCAAGATAGCATTCCAATTTCAAAAACTTCTTGGCTTTAATTTTTTGTTAGCCTCTTAGATTGTGGGAAATTACCAAAATACTTTTTGGAAAGTTATAATTACAAATTAGAAAATTGGTATATTTGTGATGTAACTGTTGTTATTTCATGTTGCTTGTATCTAAATTTTTCTGTTTTACTGTTTCATTTAAGCTTTTGATTTGAGATCGTTAAATATCTTATTTTTTTGTTACAAAATAGAAACACAATAAATAGAGTTACAAAATAGTATGCAAAATACCTATAAAATATTTTGCATACTATTTTGTTTTAAATTATGTTTACTTGTTTATTGATATGCAAAATTCTTAATAAAGATAAACAGACACAGCTTACATTCAGTAAAAAGCATCAAATTAAAAAAAATAAACTATGTAACTGAAACAAGCTTATATTGCGATGTCATATAACCAATTATGGTAAAAATAGCATTGTCTATCAAAGTGCTCAAAAATACATCATGTTAAAAAAAATCAACTCAGGATGCATGCTCGCGGTTAGAAGTCTATAACAAAAAATCTGAAGCTTTCATTCTATTTTAGATTTTAACATCTCAAAGCGGCTAGTTTTAGCTTTAAAATGAGTGGTCCTCATTGGTTTTTTAAATTTAGTTTTGTTAAAGAAAAAATATAGGAGTCATAAACAATGAAACAAGGTGATAATTAACAGTAAAGAAAATTCAATTCAAAATTCAACGCCTGGAGTGCCTTTGTTGGAAAGGAAGTCGGGAACTATAAAACCTTGAAGGGATATGAGATAACTTGCACACTTGGTCTTAGGGGTGGAATTTCTGTAAAGCCGTTCAAAACGCCTACGTAAATTAAGATTTGTTGCCCTTGTTGGTCCTATATAAGGGCGTTTCTCTGTAAGCTTGTTCAGGTCCCATACAAATGCTGTCCTGGCAATTTTTTTTAACAATTTCCAAAAGTGCTCAAAAATACATCATGTTAAAAAAATCAACTCAGGATGCATGCTCGCGGTTAGAAGTCTATAACAAAAAATCTGAAGTTTTAGCTTTAAAATGAGTCATAAACAATGAAACAAGGTGATAATTAACAGTTAAGAAAATTCAAGCTTAAATTCGTCAAAATATTATTTTAATTGAAATTAACTTATCAATATTTAGTGTTCCCCCTGGCCCTAATAACAGCTTCCAAACGCTTCTTCATGGATCAAATAAGTTTCTTTACCCGATCTTGTTCCATGCTAACCCATTCTTCAATTAGCGCCGCTTTGAGGTCCGATTTCGTGCCTGGTGCAGGATTTTTAGCCCGAACTTTTCCTTTAAGTACATCCCACAGATGCTTGATTGGATTTAAGTCAGAGCTATGCGCTGGCCAGTCCATAGCAGCAATTTCGATCCCCTGTAAATACTGCATGACGGAACCTGCAGTATGTGGACAGGCATTGTCGTGCATTATAAAAAAGTTTTCGCTGATGAAACCGGCGTAGGGAACGACGTGATCCCCTAAAATCTCTTGGATGTATCGGTTCGCCGTCAATCCTCCCACTCGACCGCCAGTTTCAATAAAAACCAACTCGGTTTTTGCACCCATTGAAATGCCCGCCCACACCATCCAGGAACCTCCTCCAAAAGCCACATTTTATTTGATGCAGCATTGCGCGAATTTTTCTCCGGGTCTTCTGTGACTCGTCCTCTTCTGTCGCTACCATGCAAGCACACTCTGCTTTCGTCTGAGAAGAGAACGGAGCTCCATTGTTCGTCAGTCCAATCAACGTTTCTCTGGCAAATCGTAGGCGGGCAGCTCAGTGGGCTGGGGTTAATTTGGGGCCAGTAGCTGGCCTTTTTGGCTCAAGGTTAGCTGCATAGCCTTAAGTCGTCAAAAAATGAAATGTTGAAATGACGTCACTCTGAAATCAACATGGCCCAGGACTGGACTGGACTCTAAATCAAACACGGCGGTATGCTCAAGATGGCGGACTAGTTTTTCTTAATGCACTCTTAAAATATGGGTATCAAATGAAAGGCTTTGCTGAGAGTTACTTGAAAAATTATATGGCATCACTCTAAATCCAACATGGCGGTCATGAGATGCACGTACAAGAAACCAACTGTCCAGTGATAACCTAATAAGTAAAAAATAAATTAAAAGTAAAAAAAAACTTTATAACAAACAAGCTTTTATTTAAATGTACCCACTAAAAATAATAAAATAAACATTTTCCATTAAACTTTAATGTCAACTTAAAACGTCTTTAGGAAGTGCAACAGAATAAACACCATTAGTAACATTGTTGGGAAAAATAAAGGCTTGAGCATAAAATGGTTTCATGTCAATGCAATTCAGTTGTGACATTGTTTTAAATATTACTGCCTCCGTGGCTCGGTCGGTCTGATAGCCAACTATTATTGAACATATTTGCCCTTGTGTTAAATATTACTGCCTCAGTGGCTCGGTCGGTCTGATAGCCAACTATTATTGAACATATTTGCCCTTGTGTTAAATATTACTGCCTCAGTGGCCCGGTTGGTCTGATAGCCAACTATTATTGAACATATTTGCCCTTGTGTTAAATATTACTGCCTCAGTGGCCCGGTTGGTCTGATAGCCAACTATTATTGAACATATTTGCCCTTGTGTTAAATATTACTGCCTCAGTGGCCCGGTTGGTCTGATAGCCAACTATTATTGAACATATTTGCCCTTGTGTTAAATATTACTGCCTCAGTGGCCCGGTTGGTCTGATAGCCAACTATTATTGAACATATTTGCCCTTGTGTTAAATATTACTGCCTCAGTGGCCCGGTTGGTCTACTTTTTTTATCAAGAATTTAAATTTCCTGTTGGGATAATGACCGGAACGTATTCTATGTGCAGTTATTATTAAAGATCTATTTAACCTACAACTAATAAACCACGGTATATATAAAAGCTTGAGGAATCTCTTGTCAGTATAGGTATATGTATATAGAAGCAATAAACATTTCTTGGCCCCTTTGTTAGTCACAAGACGCCGTATCCGCTCAGGTATGCATCCGGCGCCGTTATTGCTTTCTGTCTCTGAAATCATTTTCTAGTTTGTGACTTGAAATCTGTTTTTAATATTGCATTGCAATAACGCCTGGAGTGCCTTTGTTGGAAGGGAAGTCGGGAACTATAAAGCATCATTATCATCCACAGCCCAAAGGTACTGCTGGGTGTAGGCCTACCTTTGTAAATGTCACATAACCCGGTCCTGCGCTTGTACCAAGCTAGGTGTGTGGGGCTTGATTAAATAAAGAACCCTGGACATTTTACATAGCCCCATTTAGCCCCGAAGTGAGCAGATCTTGTGTTATGGGTACCAGACGGTTGATAGAATACTTAAATACATATAATTTTTTGTAAATGCTTCCATACCTACTTACATAAAAAAATGTCCAAACTCGGGGCAGATATCTGCAGATAAAGCAAACATTCTATGCGGTAATCCGCAATTATTGACCAATCACAACGCTAGAAAGACACAAGGCTTGAAACGAGTGTTTTGGCAGGTCGTTTGAGCCCGGCTCCGCCTCATTAAAAACCCTCAGTCGGCGGCAGCGTGCAGTGTTTTTGATGTTTGCAACTACCGGGTTCAATGGTATCACCATGTTGGTTAAAATGGCTTTGAAAATAATGCTTACTTTTTTCTGGTTTAAGTCAATTTATTTCTGATTCTCTAATTTTCTAAAATTCACTTACATGAGAAAACAAAACCTAAATTTAACATTTATAGGGCTAACTCGTACATATAAATATTAGGTCGTTACATATGAAATTGGCGTTTTGTCGTACTGGCCACTTTGATCTCAAATAACTCCTCGTTGGTTAGAAATTCCAAATTCAAATTTATACAGCTATTTACTCATGCATTTGTGTTTCGAAAACCGTAATTCATTTGTTTTTCCTCTTTTGTATTTTTTCTTTGCGTCACTCAGTTTACAAATGGAAAACTTGAAATCGCCGCGTGGGTGGAAGCCGCACGAAAATTCCCGTAGTAGTTTTAGAGTTTATCGCGAACGGACAGACAGACAAGTCGGAGGACTTTGTTTTATATCTAAATAGTTTATGATACCCTAGTATGAACAAATGTTGTTTGTTTCCCCCAGGCTGAAAACGTCCCTTCTCCGTTGGCGCCCAGACTACGACTCAGCTGCCGATGAATACACCCAGGCTGGTAAGTATATACATGAAAGCCGATGTCCAACCGTCACTTAAAATTACCACCAGCGTATGACAATGAAACGGCAAGCGCTACATTGCACAGTCAATATAGGACGGTTGTAATTGCGCTGCACTTAAGTTATAAAGTAAGTTTCACTTTACTGAGTGGGATCAGTAAACGAAAAGTTGTTTGTCAATTTCAAGATTACAACACATTATAAATATATTATTTTAATATAATAATATATTACCCGGCAGTAGAATGTTACCCCTCCTCTCATGCCCGTGGATGCAGTAAGAGCCTGTTAAGGAATACCACCGGAAAATGGGCAGCAGCGTTTGTCCGTGTCTCAACACCCCTTACTGCGCTCGCCAACCTGCCTGACAAGCGTGGTATGGCAACTACCCTTAATAGAGATCCATATCCCTTATGGATCTCTATTACCTGTACAGTATATAGTGGACGTTTTACGGCTGAAATGATGATGATCATGATAAATATACTGGACTAACGGGTATTTATCGCGTAACTACGTAAACTAGCCCAATTTTCAACAATTATTAAGACCCTGTGAGGGTTAGTCTGAAATGATTATTGAACCTAGATGTAGCTGCCTGTAATTGGGGGAAAACTAGCTCATGCTATTTTTATTATTTTTACATTATTAATTTTTTTGTGCATCTTCCGTTGGTAACCTTAATAAATACATAATATAATTAAATGACATTGTCACTATGCTGCGATTAATTCTAACGCGCCAGACACGATAGGTCCAGTCCTGTCGAGAAATCGTCATCAAGCTCTGGCCTGGCCATAGGTCTCCCCAGATCTGCGCACTTCACCCTGCCATCGGCTTGCCTGAAGCTAACTAAGCGCAGGTTTCCGATGTTTTCCTTCACCGTTTCAGCACGTGTTAAATTTTGCATACGCGGCTCAGTCAGCTTCAGACGTATTAGCATTTTCTTTTCTCATAGCCATAATAGACGAAACTTCACAAATAATACTGCTCAAAACTTTGACTGATACACCCCACAAATCTTCAGTTTTCTTTATATTTAGTGTCCTAAAAGTCTTAACAATAGTGCGCGTTGTAATTTTAGTAAATTTAAATGTGCATGTGCTTGAGAATACTACTTTACTACAACTTTTACTACTCTTATACTACTAACTTCTACTCTTCTACTAAAAACAAACAAACCGTTCTATCACCTTCGACCGGTGCCGGTTGATGTCATGTCAAAAATGTAATCATCCATACAATAATTAACGAGAAAATCAATAAACGTTAAAAAATGCTATTATTTTTTTAATAAACCAACGATATCTTTCTAAAAACAAAAGTTTCTACCAATATAAGGGATTAAAATGTTGCCCATTAGTGTTAACATTTACTTATTAATATATTGTGCTTAACTATATTTTTCTGTGACAGCTCAGTGCTACCGGATCGCGCGCGACATGAAGCACAGCCTCGAGTGCCATCTCAAGGCCTCTGAATACTACAAGCTGAACCGGTCCTTCTTTCACGCGGCCAAGTCTCTAGAAAACGGCATCGTCGTCGGTCGCGATATTTGCCCGCCTGAACAGGTACGTCACTGGTGTTGCCACCGCCAAGCGAGTCATGGTCGCCTCGTACTCTTTTTAAATTCCATACTTCAAAGTACGGTTTCCCATTAAATGTTCTTTCACAGATTATGTTGTTATATATACATAAGTGTAACAGGTCTGTACAGAACAAAACTCAGACCTAAGTAACACTTAAGTTGAAATTTTTAGACGTAGGTTCGACGTTCATTGAAAACTAAAAAGATCGTCACAAAAGTAAGAATCAATGCTTGAGTGTCGTTTTATAATGCAGCCAAAATAGTACGATCTTTCATCGGAATGTTGAAAGGCTTATAAATCCTACCATGATGAAGAATATTATTATCCATCAGGGTTTTGATTCTCCTCATAGTTCATGGTTGGCTGGTACTTACGGTTGATACACGGTCCCATGCATCGAAATAGATCGAAACAGGCTTCACGCTTAAATTGTCAAACTTTGACAGCAGAGCTGTTTCCCGGCACATTATCCACATTGAGCGTAGCTTTGATGAAATCGATTGAATGCTAAAGGCATAATCGGATGCATAGAAACCTTCGTACAGAGGAATCCTTGTGCATTGTTAATTACATTTCTGTTGCAGATTCCGGAATTTGGATTAGAATTAGATACTGTTGTAATTGTGTGTGTTCGTCTACTTTTTATTTAAATAGTCTGTGATATCTACGTAAGCTTTTTGCTACTCGTACCTTCTACTAGAAGCAAAACTTCTGGCGTGGCCGTTTCTTAAAATTTGATACTTGGACTCGCAAAAGCTTTTCAAAATTTTTAATATCATTTATGCATGCACATCTACAAAAGATGATTTAAGTGGCGTTAGTTGAAGGGCTTGGCTAAAATGCACTCATAGAGACAATACATCAAAGTTGTAAGCGGAAGATATCATCTTTGAAACACCGCGATAATCCTAATTGGCTGAACTACTACTAAACAGAGTTCCTTCAAAGTCCCAGTTTTCGGCTTCGATTCTCGTCTGTACTTCTAGCTGCAAGCATGTTTTAGACGTTGTCTAGAAAGGACGAAAACGCCGTGACTCGTCTAGCGCATTTATACGCGTGTTTGCGAGGTGTACAGGCGAAAACACGGCGTTTTCGATCCTGGACATAGTCCGAAATCACTAAGGCACTTAGTTATAACGTACTCGTAAGTAAGATTAAGATGTCACAACGTGAGGACTAATTGGCTAGTTCAATACAGATTTACTCGATGGCGTGCGACGCATCCTCCCTGTACCAGCAACACGGCTCCGGGGACAGCGGCGCGGCTGTCCTGGCCAAGGCTGCCAGGATCCTGGAGGTGGACCACCCCGAAATGGCATACAAACTGTTCCAACAGGCTGCTGAGTCGAGCTTCGTGAGTATCGATCATTATTGCCGAAAACAACAACTACCTGAAACCACGAAATACGTGCTGTCACAAAACGAAAACCGACCAGTGAATTACCAATTCCACCGCGGTCATAAGAAACTATTTGGGATATTATTCTTGAATTTGATAAGATAAACTAAACTAATAGATACAATAGGGACCTATTTTTTTCAATACTCGCTTCTCACGATGGAATACATAAGGAATTGAGGTACTCCTCAAATATTAAAAGCTATTACAGTGGAACTGCTCAAGAATACTGCTATCAAACTTTTTAATGGTAAAAGTTTCATTAATACCTCGAAAAATAGTAAGGATTGTATAATATTCACTTAGGTTATCATCTTCATCTTCTTAAATAATTGAAATCAATCATTATAATCGTTTTTTTTTGTTGTTGAAAAAGTGGTCGACAATGCTATAAGCATTATGTCCTTTTTTGAGCACAACGTATTAAATAAATAAAAAACAATTTTAAGTTTTTTGTGTTTTTTTGTTCATAATAATATTTTACTATGAACTAAAATGAATTGTCTTGTCATTTTAGGCCGAGAGTTCTGCCCACAGCGCTGTGGAATATACCAGCAAGGTGTCTCGCATACTGGTGAAGCTTGGCCTGTAAGTACATACGACAATTATAACATTTCATTACTTTAAGCCCAATCCCACTGCTGGGTAAAGGACTCTCCCTCATATCTCCTTGCATCTCGATCCGCCGTCAATTCTAACCATTCGACGAATTAAATCAATATATCGTTATCATCATCATTTCAGCCGTAGGACGTCCACTCCTGGACATACATAGGTCTCTCTCATGGATTGCCAAGTATTGCGGTTGGAAGCGGCCTGCATCCACCGTCTACCTGCGGTCTTTACCAAGTTATCTGCCCATCTTGTAGGTGGACGTCCTACGCTGCGCTTACCGGTCCGTGGCTCGAGAACTTTTCGGCCCAATCGGCCATTTGTTCTTCAAGCAACATGGCCTGCCCATTGCCACTTTAACGTGCTAATCCGTTTGGCTACGTCGATGACCCGAGTTCTTCTACGTATCTCCTCATTTCTGATTATATCGCGAAGAGAAACCCCGAGCATAGCTCTCGCCATAGCTCGTTGAGCGACTTTGAGCTTATTTACTAGGCCAGCAGTGAAGTACCACGTTTCGGTTCCATGTGTCATCACTGGTAACACACACTGATTGAAGATTTTCAAGCACTGAGGTACGAGTATATTGGACGAAAAGACGCAACGAAGTTTCCCAAACGATGCCCATCCGAGTAATTCGGCGATTGACTTTCTCACGCATCATTCCGCATATCAACATCTCGTACTGCGCTCGCCTACCCGCCTGCCAAGCGCGGTGAGTATGGCAACAACCCCCTTATGATTTTGGAGATAGATGAAGGGGAGGCCTTTGTCCACCAGTAGACGTGTACATAAGTTCAACGGCTGATATGATTAATTAAAAAATGCTGGAGACCACACACATCACCATTCTAGTCCCAAACAAACAGTGGGATGATACAGGCTAACAGTAAAGGTAACAATAGCTACAACAGGTTTAACAAGTTACTCCTAACGCCATCTATGGTTGTTTCAAGAAATAAGTCAAGGTTCACAAACATTCTGATAGACACAGTTTTTAAGACGATCACTAGATGGCGCCATCCTTAATAGGACCAGATGACCGAAACAAAAAAGAGATTTTACTCTATGGATTGATTGAATGAACGGACGCAAGCGCTTTTCAATACAATAGCTAAATGGTGAAGAGTGGCGGGGAATTGTGGACGTCCCAGCAGACGATACAGGGGCCTATCCTTGAATGCAATTTGCGATGAATTGAAATCTAAAACTCTAAACTAACCCTTTGGCCATCGTACATACGTAATGCTTGTCATTTTAACGATAATATTAGGTCTTTACCTATGAAATTGCCGTTTTGTATGGAATAAATGAAAGTACTTTTTTTCCTAACTTTTTTATTTCTATTACTTAAAGTAACACCCCATGCTATCGACGCATCTTTGCCAATGCATTGGCAGTTTATTGATGCCCTTCTTGTAAAAATCAGCTGCACGGGAGGCAACAAACTCTTCAAAGGCATTTTGTACTGCCCCTCGGGAATTGAATTTTTTACCCACTAAAAAGTTGTCTAAATTTTGAAAAAAAGTAATAGTCGGTAAGTGCAAGGTCTGGTGAGTATGGCGGATGAGGGAGAGCTTCTAACCCCAGCTCTTGCAGCTTGGAAACTGGTCTGTTGTGCAGTATGGGGTCGCGCGTTGTCGTGAAGGAGCAGTGGGGACGACCAATTGACCAAAGCTGGTTGCAGATGTGCAAGCTTCTCCATCATTGTCTCCAGTTCTTTACAGTATACATCTGCAGTAATGCTCATGCCGTTTTATAAAAAAAACTGTGGTCAATCACACCCGCACTAGACCACCAAACAGTGACCAGCACCTTTTTAGGGGTCATTTTTGTTTTAGGGCATTGCTTTGGTGCTGAACCAGGATCTAACCAACTTGTTGAGCGCTTTTGATTGTCGAACAGAATCCATTTTTTATCGCACGTAACAATTCGGTTCAAAATTCCTTCATTTCTTTGTCTGTTGAGCAGCGCGAGACAGGTCTCAACGCGTACGTTGCGCTCGCCAGCGCTAAGTTCGTGGGGTACCCATCTATCAAGCTTTTTTACCTTGCCAATTTGTCGCAAATGGATCAATATTGTTTTGATGCTAACATCAAAAGCTGCTGCTAGCTCAGCTGTAGACTGAGTTTCGTCAGCTTCCATAATCGCCTTTAATTCATCATTGTTGACAATAGTCTTCGGACGGCCACGACCTTCATTTTTCAAGTCAACATTTCCAGAACGGAACCCGGAAACCCAATAACGGGTTGTGCGTTCATTTGTACAGTTCTCTCCGTAAACGTTTTTGATGTTACGTGCCGTTCGTGTCGCGTTGGTGCCACGACGGAACTCATATTCCATAATAACACGATTTTTTAAGGTACCCATTATGACGAAAAATGTTCAAATGTAATGAAAATACAACGCTAATCAATAAACAAAAGACTGAGTTTGTAAAAAGAATGTCATGTTTTTAAAACAAAATTAATTTGAATTTGAAATACCAAGCCATGTCAAATTTTTTTTTATTTGAAATTACCAGTACTGAAGAACGGCAATTTCATAGGTAAAGACCTATTATATGCGGTATCCGTGTATCAACATCCCATACTGCGCTCACCAACCCGCCTGCCAGGCTTGGTGAGTATGGCAACTACCCCTCATGAAGATCCATGAGGGAGGCCTGTGTTCATCAGTGGACGTTTTATGGCTGAAATGATGATATAGTCAACATTTCAGCCGTAAAACTTCCACTAGTGAACACAGGCCTCCCTCATGGATCTCCATGACGGGTAGTTGCCATACCACGCTTGGTAGGCGGTCGCAGCGCAGTACGGGATGTTGATGCACGGAAAGACGCTGCTGCCCATCTTCCGGAGGTATCCCTTAGCAGGCTCTTACTGCATCCACGGGTATGAGAGAAGGGGCAACATTCTACTGCCGGCACCCCACGGCGATCTACATAATTATATAGTATTATGTTGTAAGTATAAGTCATCTAGTACCCACAACATGATGATAAAGATAAAGATTTATTTACTTAACACACACGCACGTACAGAAAGGCAAAAAGAAAACACACAGAACAGGTATAAAATACAAAACATTGGTCTTTCCCGAGTGCGCGGCTAAGTAGGTTCAGCCTCAGCCAAATGTCGCTACCGCACTGAGGGCGATACCGACGCTGATTTTCAGTCTGAACCTCAAAACATTACCGAAAACGAACCAGGTTTATGAATAAATGATAATTATTAAAGTCCAGAATCTATAACAAAATAAATAAAAATATTAAAAACATTATAAGGCGTATCGAATTAATAATTAGACAAATTAGGAAGATCAAAAAATATATTTTATATATGTATATATGTGAGTAGTTTAAGTGTATATAATTATAAATTGTGTTTTTGTGGCATGCAATGAAGTAATAAAATAGAAGGCAACAAAATTATCTAAATTCCTGTATTTTACATTTATATTCCACATCTAAAAAACCAAATAGTAAAGAAATAAACCTAAATTACATGTTATTGTATGAAATTGGATGTATGTAGAGAAAGGCTTTTCTTAGGTACTTTTTTGTTTAAATAATAATATTTTCTTAAGTTCAAATTTAAAAGCATTTGAACATTTAAGAGCACGTAATGGGGGTGGGAGATTGTTCCAGCAGTGAGTGGCTGCATAACGAAAAGATCCTCGGAAAGCCACTGTTCTGTGCATCTGTGTCAGAAAGACATGCTTCGAACAAGATCTGCTAGGATACCCAGAATCATCGTCAGCCGCCAATTTAAGCTTATTGAAGAGGTAGGGGGGTGATTTAGATTTTAAGACTCCGAACAGAAGATTTGCTAAGTGCAAATCCCGACGAGCCTTCATCTTCAACAGATCTGAAGAGTTCAAAAATGGCGTAACATGTGATCGAGGCGGAATGTAAAAGCAAAAACGAGCGCATGCATTCTGGACTCGTTGCACTAGCTTATCAGTTCGACCTAGTAGACATGGCCCAAATACTACATCGCAATAATTAAGCTTTGACAAGACAAGAGATTCACATAGAGTAATTCTGATCGCTTCACTCAGGTATGGACGAATTTTGTAAAGGGTTTTCAACCTGTAAAAGCAGTTACGCACACTTTCTGCTACTTGACTTTCAAACCTAAGTTGAGCGTCAATTATCAGTCCCAGACTCTTTGCCTCAGAAACATACTTCACTTGTTCTCCACCCACTACAACTTTTAATTTGTCTTTATCTATTTTAAGTAGATTAAATCTGGATCCTGTTAAAATAAATTGTGACTTTTTGGGGTTCAATACAAGTGAATTAGAGAGGGACCATTGATAGATATGCTCTAAATCGAAGTTAATTTCATTGACCGCACACAGAAAGCTAGATGGAGGGAAAGAGTGGTAAAGCTGAAGGTCATCAGCATATAGGTGGTATTTGCAGTGTGAAATGTTACCAATTATATCAGCGCTATACAAGATAAAAAGCAAAGATGATGCTGAGTGAATTGTCCAGCATTAATTTTTTTTAATTTTATTCCAGGTACGACGCTGCCGCCGACTCGGTGCGTCTCGAAATCGGTTACCATCTGCAAGCGAGCAACACGGGCGCGGTCGGCCGACTGGTCGTCGTCGCCGTGTTGATCCAGCTTGCCCGCGGCGATCTCGTCGCCGCCGAGAAGGCTTTCAATGTATATATCTATCTAACAAGTTAACATAGACCCACTGTATATTCTCTTGTTCTCTCAGTCTTGATATCAGCTACCACCGGCAAGCGAGCAACACGGGAGCACAGTCGGCCCGCAGCGATCTCGTCGCCGCTGAGAAGGCGTACATAGTATCTCTCTATCTAGTAACATACATAGATAGCAAGTAACATTCACCAACTGTATCTTCTTTAACAATTTTGTCAGACCATCGTACAATATGAACGCAATAAAGCTTTTGAACTTTGAACTTCTCTCGATCTCTCAGTCGGTTTCGGTATCGGCTACCGCCGGCAAGCGATCTTTTTTCTACATTCGCCTATCATTGCGGTTCCTGTAACGTCATCTACAGGGTTTTCTGAAGATATACACCGGACAGTACAACAGATATACAACAGACAGTGGTTAATTCGCGTGCTCTCAAAATAATAGTTACAAATAATAGTTCTAAGTTTTAAATTCATACATTTTGTGTTGATCTTTTAACTATAGCTAATATCTATCATACTTATTATACCAGTGAAAAACTTACAAAAATTTACAAAGCCACCTAATTGACATAGTGAAGTGAATTCTCCTGTGTAAAGACAAAACTTGACGAACTACCTGGCTTTAAACACCAGTCTTTATCGTCAACTAACGAGAAAATGAGCGAAGTTATCCTTAAGATAGCTGACACTGAAGAATCTTAAGTACATGGAAAAGCGAGACACTGAGGTTGACTGAACTGAACTGTCATGTAATGTCCTGGCGAACTACTTATTTTATTAATGTACTCCTACAATATGGGTATCAAATGAAAGGGCTTGCTAAGAATAACTCAAAAATTTAAATGGCTTCACTCTGAATCCAACATGGCGGAACACCCAAGATGGCGGACAAGTTATTTTTAATGGACTCCTATAATGGGTATCAAGTGAAAGGCCTTGCTGAGAGTTATTCGAAAAATTAAATGACATCACTCTAAATCCAACATGGCGGTCATGAGATGAACAGGCAAGAAACCAACTGTCCAGTATTAACTAAAAAGGAAAAAATAAATTAGAAGCAAAAAAAACTTTTTAATAAACAAGCTTTTATTTAAATGTTAGGTACATAAGGGATTTCAAAATAATAAAATAAATATTTTCCGTTAAAGTTTAATGTCAACTTAAAACGTCTTTACACAATATATGTAATAAAAAAACTTGTCGCGAAAAGTTTTAATAAACAACCTTGTTTAACAAACAAATTTTCTTATATGAATAAATAATAGTGACCAAGCATTGGTACGGGGGTACCAGAAAAGGGCGCGAAGGCCTCAAAAGGTCACCAAAGGTCAAAAATGTCATTTTTGGGTTTTTGAACGTTTTCGGCCATTTGAAGACTTTTATTTTTTGGTGACATTTTGAGGTCTTAATAACTCCCAACGTCACCAAAATCAATCAAACCCTTTTTCCATTAAGACGGTGCTAACAAAAAAGGTTTTATGTAAATCGGTCAACGCGTTCGGTTGTAATCGTCAAATACACAGACGGACAGACAGACGGACGGAGAGACAGACAGACAGCGCTACACTGCAAATGTACTTTGTAATTAAACTTTATTTTTGAATAGGAACTTTTAAAATGAAATGAATAAAATATTATTGTTTGAATATTTCTAGTAAATAATAGTACACCTACACTGGAAATGTACTTTGTAAACTTATATTTTGACAAAGAACTTATAAAAAAAAATAATGGAAACGTCGTGGGGTGTTGGCAGTAGAATGTTACCTCTCCTTTTATGCCCGCGGATGCAGTAAGAGCCTGCTAAGGGATCCCTCCGGAAGATGGGCAGCAGCGTCTTTCCGTGTATCAACATCCCGTACTGCGCTCGCCAACCCGCCTGCCAAGCGTAGTTATTATGACAGCTACCCTTCATGGATCTCCATGGAGACCTGTGTTCAGCCGTGGACGTCTTCGACTGTGATGAAATGACCATAAAAATATTGTTTACTTCCAGGAATGGAGCTTGAACTGCGAGCAGGCCGAGCAGAACACGCTCGACATGCTCCTCCAGGGCATGGACGAGAACGACCCGGAGCTGGTGCGGCGCGCGCTCGGCGCCCCCTTCATCCGCTCCATGGACGTGGAGTACGCTCGGCTCGCGGCCGCCGTGCCGCTTCCCGCGGGCGACGCGATCCAGGCCGCCGGCCAGCCCAGCGCTGCGGTGAGTCACACTCCGCACACGCTATGGTGCTATACTGAGACGTCCACGCGGGCGGATGCAGTGCTATAGGTCTAATTCTAATTCTAGGGGGGGGGGGGGGGGTTGGGGGGGGTTACCAGATCTGCACTGACGTCCCGCATTGGGGTGTATTGTGCATTGACCCCCTATGACCCTCCTGGTGCTATAGGTGTTACACACAGGGAGGATTGGCGCTATAGTGGGTCACACGGAACTGGTGCTATACTGAGACGTCCACGCGGGCGGATGCGGTGCTATAGGTCTAATTCTAATTTTAGGGGGGGGTTACCAGATCTGCACTGACGTCCCGCATTGGGGTGTATTGTGCATTGACCTCCTATGACCCCCCTGGTGCTATAGGTGTTACACACAGGGAGGATTGGCGCTATAGTGGGTCACGCGGAACTGGTGCTATACTGAGACGTCCACGCGGGCGGATGCGGTGCTATAGGTGTTACACACAGGGAGGATTGGCGCTATAGTGGGTCACGCGGAACTGGTGCTATACTGAGACGTCCACGCGGGCGGATGCGGTGCTATAGGTGTTACACACAGGGAGGATTGGCGCTATAGTGGGTCACGCGGAACTGGTGCTATACTGAGACGTCCACGCGGGCGGATGCGGTGCTATAGGTGTTACACACAGGGAGGATTGGCGCTATAGTGGGTCACGCGGAACTGGTGCTATACTGAGACGTCCACGCAGGCGGATGCGGTGCTATAGGTGTTACACACAGGGAGGATTGGCGCTATAGTGGGTCACGCGGAACTGGTGCTATACTGAGACGTCCACGCGGGCGGATGCGGTCCTATAGGTGTTACACACAGGGAGGATTGGCGCTATAGTGGGTCACGCGGAACTGGTGCTATACTGAGACGTCCACGCAGGCGGATGCGGTGCTATAGGTGTTACACACAGGGAGGATTGGCGCTATAGTGGGTCACGCGGAACTGGTGCTATACTGAGACGTCCACGCGGGCGGATGCGGTGCTATAGGTGTTACACACAGGGAGGATTGGCGCTATAGTGGGTCACGCGGAACTGGTGCTATACTGAGACGTCCACGCGGGCGGATGCGGTGCTATAGGTGTTACACACAGGGAGGATTTTAAGCACGTTGGCCGGCGCGTAACAGTGTGTGACTTCACGCGACATCGATATAATGTATCACGGTTAGTTTTAGATTACGTTAAATAAATTTCCAATAGATTTTTTTAATAATAGACTAACAATTAAAATTTAGTCATCAAGCCTGTTATTAACTGATTTATACAGGGCGTCCCACGGCTATGCCAAATGGGGGGCCTTCAGTATTCTAGATTGAAAATTTTCTGAAGGAAGACTTCATTATGTTTTTGAAAAGGATAATAAAAATAACTAAAAGCAGACTTAATTTCATCTTTGAAAACATTTTAAACTGCATTCAAAGAAATTTTTAACCCTAAACTTAACCTTTGGTGACCTTATGAGGCCTTCGCCCCCTTTTCTGGTACCAATGCTTGTTTTTAATTATTTAACACTAACACATAACAATTGTGTAAAGAGGACTAAATTTTTTTTTTAAGTTATAGAACAAAAGTTGTTCCTTGGGATGATCAGAATCACCCCCTTTCGGCTTAGTACACTTGTTATTATAATACACCCTGTCTTTTCATCATCGTCCCGGCTCTAATTGTGTCACTTGACATCTGTCGCAGCGATCAAGCTAAGTTTTATGAACATATAACTATCGTTATAAAGTACAGAATTTGACACTCAGGGAATTTTATATCCTGATAGAGTGTCATAGACTCTTACAAGTTAGATAATTTTAGCATCAGTTAATGAACGGATGCTAAAAGTACTGACTTTCAGTGATTACTTAACTAACAAATACTTGTGTATAATTTACTTGCCGCACAGTTTCACTCCCATAGTTTCCGATCCCGTGGAAATACAGGAACAACGTCTATGATACTCTGTAACATAGAATGCTATATGATGAAAGAATTTTGAAAATAGGTCGAGTAGTTTTTTAGTTAATTCGTTACAAACATACAAAATGCAAATCTTTCCTCTTTATAATATTAGTATAGACTAGCTGACTTGTTGAACTTTGTACCTCACCGCACTCCTATTAACACCTCCTTACAGAGCTACCTACCGGATCCAATAGTGAATCTAAACCACCCAGGGTATTCAAATACACACAAAAAAATCATCAAATCCGGTAATCGTTTTCAATTTCAAGCCTGAACAGGGGAAATAAGTACAGTTTTTTACACCTTTAGTCACATTAAGGAGATTTACAAGGGAAATAGGTATTTTTACACGTTGGGTCACATTAACGGAGATTGACAAGGAAAATAGATGTTTTTACACCTTGAGTCACATTTACGGAGATTTACAACATAATGACTTATGTTACTACTGATTGGTAGTGTAGCATCTTTTTTGTGATTTTTTAAATCGTTCAATACAATAAAATTACAAATATTGCTTCATTAATATGCCGCAAGCCGCAGCTTATCCGACGAGGGTCACAAACTCTTAAAAATATTATAGACATATAATATATATTACACATAAAAGAAAAAAAATATTATGACTTAATATTATAATGTTATTTATGTTATCCACAGCGCTTCGATGACATCCAAGAAGATCCCTATGAGGCTGTGAACCTGCCTAGCCGCAGCGATGCCGGTGGACTCTGCTAAACATCTAACCAGCTAGATGCTTTTCACCAACATACATGGGGGTGATTCATGTACCCCAAGGGATGTTCTGATCTCTGGACTTCCGCTTGACACTTTGCTTTACTAATTTCATATTACCATCTAGATGTAAAAGAGAAATATGAAATGTTTTAAAGCTATGGGTTTGCAATAAATGCTGCAATCATCCAGCGCTTTGATCTGTCTGCTATGTTAATACCCGTATTATCACAAGAAAGACATAAATTAAAGCATTTCTTTGTCTCGGAGCCATGAGCATCAGGCTTCTAATTCTAATTCCGGTGGTGATACCAGATTTGCACTGAGGCACCGCTTTGGGGTGTACTGCGCATGCCGCCGTGACACGGCCCGACCCCAGCCAGCCATACTCCTTGGAATACTCAGGACTCGGGGCTGCGGATTTACTGGCATTCGATTTATCATTTTACTCAACCAACTTTAAATGAATATTATGCGTCAAATTGAACACTGGCGACCCAGCAGATGGTTGGGTGAAATGAAAATAGTATTACAAAATAAAAAAATACAAAAATTCTTTATTTATCTCAAAATTAAGTCTAAATAACATGATGTATGGATGATGATGGATGAATAACATATTATACATAAATTCGGCTTATAAAGTCCTTGAAAATAAAAATAACATTCAAGTAAACAAAATTTTGTAGGACCTTAACGTTTCATAAATCATTTTGGTTAAATGTTGTAGCTCTATAACAAAAAAAAATAGTTTAAAAAAGTAAGAGCCTAACCACAATATATACTCGGATTTAAGCAGTTTTTGTCTGATTTCACCTTGGCGTGATATGGATATATATCATGGGTAGTCAGGTTCATATATCACTGTATATTTTCATATTAACGATAATAAATGTTATTCGGTGTTACCAAATTAAAAAACCACAAAAAATCCAAAAAAAAAAAAAAAATCAAAAACACTAAAAAGCTATGTTGGCGCAAATTTTATTTTAGTCGCTTCGCAATAATGTTCAACATTAACTTGGGTTTTATCAAAAATATAATGATAACGTAGTCCATGTTAATTTTGAAAATTGTAAGGGTGCTTCGATATATTTTAGTTTCATCTTAGATGAGTCATTACATTTCTTGATTAGTAGCTAATTATAAGTGTTATAACCACTAGTAAATAAATAAACATAGAGATGTTGGCAAATGTATTTATTTACATGCATAGTAGGTACCATTTTTGAGTTCCATCTCAATTTGGTCAAATATATTGTTTAAATAAAATTTTACTTAAAAATGTTACCTAATAAATATTTAATTAACGTTACGAACAAAAAAAAATAATAAAAAAAATCGTCTAGGATAGAAACAGGATTTTGCAAACGTTATTAATTATTGGATGGATATTTGCAGAATCGCTTAAATGTATTAGGTACTTATAATTAAACCGTTTTTCACATTCCTCTGTTATAGTATAATCTATTATCAAATTATTGCATTTGAGTCTGTGGCAACTTTGATTGTATGATTTGAACCGCATTTCTTGTATATGGTTACTATATTATACGACCTCTGTGGCGCAGCGGGCGAAGGTCCGCCTGCTACGCAAGAGGTTGCGGGTTCGAATCCCGCCTCGGAACAAATGTCTGTATGACCTGCAGATATTTGTTCAGGGTGTTCTGGATGTTTTCTATATATAATAAAAATATCTATCTATGTAGTATATTGTATTAAGTATATCAGTCATCTAGTACCCATAACATAAGCTCTGCTTAGCTTGGGGCTAGGTGATGCTGTGTGAATTGTCCAGCATTATTTATTTATTTATTATTGTACATAGTTACACTGTGGTTCTTTTTTTGTTTAAAATATAAGTTATAGTTGAAAATCTGATTATTTATCTGTGTTGAAATTAATTTAGTCAGTACTTACCTATTTTTTAAGTATTTCATTTTAATTCTATTAAAATGAATTCTTAAAGTTTGTTATGTCAAGTAATAATAAAAGAGATACAGATATCAGAATAATGTAACTATCACAAATAAATTAAGTATGCAAAATATAGTTTGTCCAAATTAAAAAGTTCGCTAGGACTTTCATTTTAGTTCGTTTATTTGGTAGCTGGCTACAAGACGGGAAAGCACATTTCCCATTTCGTAGCTAGCTACCAAATCCGGCTACGAGCTGGGAAAATAGTCCCATTTAGTAGCTGGCTACAAGACGGGAAAGCACATTTCCGATTTCGTAGCTAGCTACCAAATCTGGCTACGAGATGGTACTAAAGGCAATTTTCATATGTATAATGTTAAATTGCCTATTGTATTTAAAAGTTTAATTTAGAAACAATGCCTAGCATTTAATATATTAATCATTTAATAATTTAATTACATAGTTAATTTGTATTGGTCTCTTCGTTAAACTTATCAACTCATTTTGGTAAGTTTATATATATTTTGTTTGTCAAAACAACTTAAGACTTTATTTATGAAATTGAATAGAATGAAATTTTATGAAATTATATAATGCATAAGTATATAATTTTCTGGGTTTACTGTGCATTTTTTGTGTTCATTTTCATAAGTTTCGACACAGTATGTAAACTTTAAGTGTAAATGTTATAGATTCATTATATCATTCACTAGAAGGGTTTAATTTCAACATCACATAACACTGATAAATCGTCGTTAGGTGCAATTTGATCTTCAAATCAAGAGTAAAGGTACCTTCTTGTTAAGTGTTTCCCATCTTAGACCAAACTTAAACTTGTCTAACTTAGACCATCTTAGATCAAAGGCAAGCCAAGAAGATATAAAAAAAAATAAAGCTAGACTTCTAATACACCCTGGACCCAAAGTTATAGTACTTATAGCGTGTGTTATGGGAACCATATAACCGTCAAAATTGCGATTTAAGTCTTTGATGGCAACTATACAATACAATTTTCATTTATTAATTAAATCGTTGGGGTGGCACATAAACATATCTGACATACAATCTGTAGAAATCAAGTGTATGTATCAACTATTACATTGTAGTTATATTTTTATTCCTACAACAAGAAATTATATCCTATCAACTTGTGACTTGCCACCCCTGTAATAACTTGAATGTCTTCGATTGATCTTGCGTGTATATCTAATGTATTGATACTTGGGATTGTGTAAGCGTTTGCCCAACTGTGGGTTGTAGAATATACTGGTAGGGGCGCATATTTGTAAACTTAAAAACGAAGTTGTTACTTTCTGTGACTAACTGTGATGTCTATCAAAAATGCGCTCCTTAAAAGTATTGAGACTTGTTAATATGGTATTGTAGGCAAAGTTTCTCTTGGGTGAACGAAGAGTTGGTTCATATCTTCAATGTAGAATTAAAAGGAAATAAAAGGTTGATTAAATTATATGTGTTTTATTAATTACTTACAACACATACCTCATATATGTATATGCTTGTGACCAATAATTTAATCAGAAAACTGTGGAAGGCACAGAGAATAAGCTGCAAAATCTGATTTCAATACACAAATAATAGTAATAAAACCATCTTAGATAAGAGAGTATCCCAAAATATGCTGATTAAATGTTTGCTCACATGATGTATTCACAATAACTAGATAAAATACGGACAGTTACGAAACTTATTATTTATTATCAAATACTTGTCATTTCAATAATAAATATTTAATTACATAATTTTCTAGTTACAATAATGGCTCAGTGATATAAAATGTTAACCTGAAGCCAAACTAAGCAGCATTCTTCAGCTGAAAAATCACGTTGCTAACATGATGAATCATGTTAAATGAATAGATTTCAAGAAAAAAAACGACATGACATCCACAAGTTTTTTTAAAGAAAAATCGGAATAAATAGTTCCCTACAGCCTAATAGATGGCGCTAGTGCCTTTACTTTTAGTAAACACAATTTTATAGTCAATGACATTTACTATTGTTTCAATGGAACTGTATCAGTTGAATAATGCTTCTACAAATATATTATACAGGTTAACATTTTTTACAACAAGCCTTTTTATTAGTAGGTATATGTATTAGTTGATAAAAATACATTACCTACCAACTGGGTTATGGCACTTTTGACACAAAATTGATTAGTCAAGTTAGGAGATGCAACTTGCTTTGCCTGGCAACATGACAACCTAACCAACAGATTAACAAAGTGACTTCGTACAATTTCACTTTGACACAACCAATGGAGTTTTGTCAACATTTCAACAGTAAAAGCTTCATAAAGGGATTTTAGATATAATGGTCTGTTGTTGCTAGCTAGTGTGATCCTTATATCGTCGGTGATACTTCAATACCGCTTATGAGCACTTTGTAAATACCGCGTATCTGCAAAAGTAGCATAATCTAAGGGGTTAAGGCTAATTATCCTCATACTTATAAAGTAGGGTACAGAGACACCACAAGAGTTCAGTCAAAAAAACATTCAGAAACTGTTCAAATATAACGTTTTTTTTTCCTGCTGTAAAATATTGAATACATATTTGCAAAGTGGTCATAAGCGGTATTGAAGTATCACCGACGATATATTGATCAAAGAATAGGTTACTTAGAAGATAAAGTATTTAAGAGGGGCCAATCCAACTTACATTTCATACACTGCTCGTACGTGGTTGTGGCGTCGTAATAGATATTTCTATGAAACTTTTGATCTAATAGGTATCTTGTGCACTGTATCTAGGTTTCTACAAATTCTAGAAAGATCTATTACGACACCACACCCACGTACGAGCGGTTGTATGAAAAGTTAGTTGGATTGGCCCCTCTTAAGATTAAACAATGCTATAATATTTATATCTCATAAATAATCTAAAATGAGAATCTTTATATTGTCCACATATTCACTATTATAAAGAATTAACCGCTGCTAACAGAGCTTATATTTAGATGTGTTACATTACACACTAACTTTAGGCCTGTGGCGGAAAAGTTTACTTGCAGTTAGATAGTACATTTGGAACTATGTACTAATCTAATTGTATAAAATCTTCACTTACCTAAAATGTGACTGCAAAAAATTATCTAAATTGAACTGGCGAGAAAACATAAATTCAACATAACTATGAACTGTTATTTTATTCAACTGTACTGATTATTATAGGAAATTTTCTACATAATTAAATTATTTACAATTTGTATAGGTAATAATTATAATTCATGGCTACAAAATTATTATCTAAATATCCATTAACATTCATATAGAAACAGCAAAAAGCTTAACAACAATAGTTTATTGCGGCTATTAACGTTATAAAAACAGACTCATGATTGAAATATTATAAATATTAATCTTAGTCCTATATTTGACTATAAAAATAGACAATGAACAGATCAATAAAATGTGTAATCAGCATAGTTCCATGTCATTTTGTGGTATACTTGGGCATTTCGATTCATGGCACTTTTTATTCAGTGACTTGGCCCTGTTTAAATATTTCTTTAAAATTGTGATATAAGTCTATTCATACAAGTTTCTGCAGAATTCGACCTACAAGTAATTGATTGTTATATATTTTACACTAATAGATCTATAATTACATTTAATTTATTAAATTTAGGTAAACTAGAAGATGCATCTCACAGACTCAGAGACTAGCAACCTTTCAATGCTTTTACAGGCAACACAGCTAATAAGTATGTAATCTATTTTAATCATTCAGCTCACAACAGATATTGTTTGAGATTTCTTAGTAGTTCAGTACAAAAAAAAACCAGAGTTTGGGAGCTTCTGTACCCAATAAAGATAAACATCCCCACACCACAGGAAGTGCTAAATGTCAAGTACTTAAAATGGGACTACAGGAGCTAATGGAGTCATGTTCTTCTACAACATCTGCATATCCTGCAGGGATGCTCATGAAATGCTACTGGCAGCTCCAAGTTCTTTTCCTGTATTTCAAGGAGTTGGGCTGGTTAGGTTAGAGTCGGGGCAGCATGTCAGTGCAGATCTGGTAACACCCCAGAATCCGAAGTTCTTAAAATATTGATTGACTCAATACTCTATACACTTGCTGTGACTGAAGCTCTGGATCTTAATAGTAAGTAAAGTTTAATGCATATTTATTACCTTGGCCAGTAACTGCATTATACCCCTTGGTAAATTATATCTTCATCCAGAATGAAGACAAGGCTTATTTTTTATCCTTTAAATGTGTTCTTATTGTAATTTAAACACAAGATATAGCTATATTATCAGAATAGAAGCCAGAGGAACAAAGTTCCTATAATAGACAGCTTTGTATATATTCCTACAGTGAGATTCATCTTCTTAGATTGTCATTATTACTTAAACCTAGTTGTTTATTGAATAATCAATTTTGCATGTTCTTATGACTAAACATTGTATGCATGTAGGGGGGCACCATCGGAGGAACTGCTGGTGTTGGTTGGGAAGCTGCTTCCTTCTCTTTGGTGTTCTTAGTTTTCCGAAACTGGAATCCATTCTTACGGAGTATTTTTCGTAATGTCTCCCTTGAACCTTTGAAGTTGATTTCCTCCTTCAATATTTGCAGCAGTTTGTTTATGGTAGGCACCTCTTTCTTGTAAGCGTAGAACTCGTGGATTTTCCGCCTAATCACCTGCAAGTCATATTCATCTACCTCAATCTTTCCCTTGGTTCTGACGCGTTTTTTTGGTGATTTCTTTAATGTCTCTGGGTCTAGGAGGCCTTGTTCCACGAGCTTTGCTTCTTTCACGATGTTGAGCACAGTGCGTTCAGACACCCCTGAAACAGATAGGGGGTAGATATTAATCAAATTTTATAAGTAATTAGCTGAGCAGCAGCTTCTTACTTTTAATAATCTTTATTTATATGTAATCTATGAATAAAATGATACAAAGCATGATGTTTTACTAGTTTTCTGGAGGTGATAACTGGGTTATATTTGTGTTTATTTACGAAGATTAGCGCAAACAAATCTTACCAGTAGCGGCGGACACTCTAACATACACTTTGGACAGTGGTATAATCGGTACTTGCATTCGTTTTTCTTCGTCCATAAATTCTTTCACTTTTAGTATTATATCGCGAACTTCACTGGTTATGTTTTTCGGCATTATTGTAAACGAATGAAGTATTTAAAAACAGGGCAATGTAAAGAAACAATAGACGGGATCGATCAATGGCCGCTGGTTGCAGGTTGTCTTTGTTGTTTTTTTCTTCTTCTTCTTCTTTTATAAATGGCATGTGCGACAGTGACAGGAAGGATTCCACCACTTTGCCAACGTCTGTTTATTCGACAAGATTTTTAACAATAAAAAAAAGTAGGGCTGAGCAAAAAGAAAAGTAACGCAAAAAAGGTTAACCTTTTTTGCGTTACTTTTCTTTTTGCTCACACAAGACACAAGTTGAATGATTTTTAAAAACTGAATCAAAATAATCTATACTATTTATACAACATATACAAATACAACTTATAATATTGAAATCATTACATACCTACGTTTTCATGATAATAAGATATACGATACCTACTTAGACAATTACAAGTTTATTTTATTTACACATATACATTTACAAAATTGGGATATAAAAGGGGAAAATACTAGTAGAAGAAGAGTTTTTAAAGAAAAGAACGTGGGATTTCTGGAGAGGTAATATCATGGAGGGATACAATCAGTTTAGGACAGGAGAAAAGAATATGGTCAACATTACCTTCATCCAAACCACATTCACACAAGGAGTGACCTTATTTTGGAAAGAAAAACTGGCGTACAGGTATGACTCAATCGGAGACGGCATATAACAGACGATGTGGTTTTATTAGCTTTGCGAAAGTTACAAACCCAGGGCTTAGGTGGGATTTCAGGCTGTATTTCCCCGTAGTGTTTACCCTTGATTGAGCTACATGAAAGCCACATGCGGGACAATGAAGTCTTAAGATGAACTCTTGGAACTGAGGTCCTCACTTTCCCGTCAATGCAGTAAGAATCTGTCAAGGGATACCTCTGGAAGATGGACAGCAGCGTCTTTCCGTGTATCAATATCCAGTACTGCGTTCGTTGCCAAGCATGGTGAGTATGGCAACAACCCTCTTGATCAGTAGGTACTTGGATCTCCAAAGTCCTCTGTCCAGCAATGGACGTCCTATGGCCATATGGCTGAGATAATGATGATGATGATGATGATAATGATACTTTATAATTACAAGCGGTAATTATAAAGTGAATCTGATTTTAACATACTTATACATAGTAGGTATATATAATATAGCCTGTTAGAAATTTATTTACATAACCTAACTACAATTTTATTTAACTGTTAATATAATCATCCATTGTTTTATCTTATAAAACCGAGTTATTATAAATTATTAAATTTTAACAAATAACCTTCAATGATAAAATCCTAGCCTTGTGTCTAGGATTTTATGATTGAAGGTTTTTATACTCTCACACTCACAAATTTAGGCTGAAATTTAAAATTTAAGATTAAAATAAGAGTTTGGCGGTATTGATCTCATTATTTTGATTAATAATGTTGATAATATGGCTGAAAAAGCTTAGTTTAAATTAAACGATATTGTTTTGTTTCAGAGCTTCATGAATTAAGAAATTTGATTTATTGTCGTCTTTTATATTTTTTGTGGTATTTTAAAGCATTAAACCTTCCCTAGATAGGCTAGTCAAGGAACTACAGGGGTTGATTTATCCCATTAATCGATTTTAAGCCAGTTTTTGCCACAAAAAAGTCGTGGGACTAAGAACAACATTGGCCCAAAATTTAAACAAAAAAAAACAAAATACTTGCTATGGTTTTTCTTTCTAAATGGCCATAACCTTGTTTGGTACGTCTGAGCTACTAATAAAAATAATAACAACCCATTAACTCAACTACAAAAAAAGTTTTGAAGCTTTTAGTAAAAACTTTGCAAAAAAATGGCTAAAGTAATCTTCTATACGGAGGTTTGCCTTGGCCAAAAGAGTAGAGGCAATATTCTACTGCTGGCACCTCACTGATTTGCCAGCTTTTAATTATGCTCGTTTTTAGCTTTTGACGAGCTCTGTGGCGCAGCGGGCGAAGGTCCGCCTGCGACGCAAGGGGTTGCGGGTTCGAATATCTGCAGATCGTACAGACATTTGTTCAGGGTGTTCTGGGTGTTTTTCTTTAAATAATAAAAATATCTATCTATGTAGTATAATGTATTAAGTATATCAGTCATCTAGTACCCATAATACAAGCTCTGCTTAGCTTGGGGCTAGATGATGCTGTGTGATTTGTCCAGCATTGTTTATTTATTTATTTATTTTATTTTAGGGTTTCGGACCAAAATTATAAAAAGGAACCCTTATGGTATCACTTTGTCTGTCTGTCTGTCACAAATGGACATCTCGAGAACTGCTGATGCTAATTGACTTGAAATTAATTAAAATAGTTAAAGATAACGCTTTTTTATTAATATACATATAATGAAAATGTTAAAAAATATCTTTTTGGCGAGCGCAGTACGGGATGTTGATAAGAACCTGCTTCCCATCTTCTGGACCTTACCTTGGATACCTTGGCAGATTCTTACTGTCTCCAAGTGCAAGGGAGGAGATGAAACATTCTACTTCCGGCACTCCACGGCAAGAAATTCCTCACAACTGTAAACCTAAACCGATTTTTTTGTTTCCTTTATAGATTCTAAAAAAACCATTCAAGATTTTTTAAAACGCTTTAATTTTTTTCGTGTTATCAAAGTTTGAAGTAATTAAATCAAAATGTGGCCAATTTCCACCACAGTGACTGATTTTTAATGTAAAAAATGGCATTAGTAAAGGTAAATAACACGATAAATGCCCGGTTAAATTACGCATATTGTGTTAATAATGTGTCGTGAACGCGAAAGTTTAAAAAAGACTTACAAACTATATAAAAAAACATTAATGCCTAAAATTTCAAAAATAAATTACAATCCATCCGGTATCGAAGTCGAGACCCCTGCGTTAAAGGCGGCGTGTCTGACCCCGCCACTACCTGCGAATCGCTTTGATAGTTCTACTAGCCCTTCAACTGGGAATGAACCCGCTCCGGGTTCCATTCAAATATGGCGCATCTGCGCACCAACCCGCTCCGGGTTGATACGGAATACGCACGCTGCCTCCGTTATTTCGCGGAATTAACCATAAACGCCTATCGCCACACTGCTCTAACTTAGTCAGTGGGTTTGTTGAAGAACAGAGAGAGGTAGCAAACATTGACAACAGTGGCGCCCATAGAATAAAAGTTCGAAAATTCAGTCGATTTGCGCGCTCTTTTGCGGGAAGTTCAAAAATTCAAGGCGGTATTTTGGTTGGGGTTTTTGTGTGTATTTTGTGTTTAATTGGTGTTTTCAACGTAAACGAACAATGAACAAGTAAGTGTTTAATGTTTTTATAATCAATGATGTCGGTTTTGATAAAGTTTACATTCAAAATCTTGCTAATTTCATCAGCCACCCAATTTTTCTTCTGCAAAGTACTCAACAAAAACACTTTGATTGGCATAAAAACTAATTGTCCTTACTAAAAAACCAATTAATTAGGTCAACAATACATATTGTTATGTTATTTATGTGTTATATTGTTATAATTTAATTCGATTTCCTCAAAATAGTGAAGTAAATACTAGCGTTCCATGCATCGGCCCGGAGCGGGCCAATACGCAGTCCGCGTAACGACCATTTTGCCGGATCTAGATAGGAATGGATGTGGCATTTCAGTATGTCAGATTCATCATCATCATTTCGATTTCGACGTTTCTATAAAGAAAAAAATATGTTTTGGTAATTCAGTAACTTATGAAGTAGGTACGTAATTTTAACTTGCAAAAAAGAGGAATAGACTTGCAAAAGTGACAAGGTATTTATTACTCAAAAAATTTAGATCCCAAATTTGACAGACAGACAAACACACTTTCAGATAGACAGACAGACAGACTGTTGATTTTTTCGATATTTATTTTTTATTCAATAGTACTCGTACATTCAGTATTTTCGCCGATTTTACTGAAATGCCATATCCATTTACGTTGGTAGATCCTTGGCGCTGATATCATAGAAAATTGTAAGTTTTGATTGTTGAATTTCTAAAAGTTTTTGTAAGGTAAAGGGTAATTATTTTATTACAAATCTATTGTAAATATATTGTAGTTTTTGGATACAAATGTTTTTACCTAACTCGTTGATTCTACTTTGTACTACAATACATAAATTGATAGTGTGTATTTGGTGTTAGATTTTAAGGGGTCTGGCATTTTGTTTATAAATCTTGAAATAGTATGCTTGGGATGTGAGAAGCTTTGTCTGCGTATTGTTTATGAACTACTCTTGAGACTTAAGCCATAAAAAAGGCAACTTCACTCTTGTGGAATTCATAAACAATCTTGGAATTTCATATTCTTCACATCTGGGCGCTAGGGCTGCCGAAAACAACCCTTTTTTTGTGATTATTTTTCTCGTAAAAATTAATAGGAAGTTATGCTTTTGTTGACCTTTTATCTTAGCATGGTGTTTATTTAAGTAGATAAAAGACTAATTTGATTTAAAAGTCTTTTTATTTATAAGATTTAGGGGTTTTTACACATAAGTCGGTGATCCATCCGTTTACTCAATCTTTGACTTCAAGTAGCGAAGTGTATATTTGTAAACGAGTCTTAATTATTATTTAATTAGTTAGAATATTTCAAGCTGATTTCAAAAAGCTATAATGATACAATAGTTGCGGTAGTAAAATAAAAGACAATCATCAATCAATTACCGAGCGGCGTGCGCGCGGGTACAACCCACGAAAACCGCACCCAGATGTGTCATTTTTAGCGCGCAAGGCGCCGCAGGCGAGGGGCTAGGTTCATTTTTTGGCAGACTGAATATGGCTTATTCTAAGGCTGAAGCCCATATTCAGTCTGTCGGCGTTTTCCCGTCGGAGTGCGTATTTATGGAGTCCGGGACGAAACCCGCACATGCGCGCATACTCAGATGACTGAGTTGTAGCAAGAACTATTTCAATATTGACACTTAACTATATATGTATATAAAAAGTCTAGTTATATATAGTATAAAATTCAAAGTCCTGACTGACTCACTGACTGACTGATTGACTGATTGATATAACAACGCACAGCCTATACCCAGTGTTTTTCGAAGTATATTTTCGAATCAAAGTGGCTGCGTGAAAAATGAGATTTTCACGCGGATGAATTCGCGGGCAAAAGCTAGTCTAAACATATTTCTTAATTATTTATCCCAACTCAGTTTCAGCGACATTTATAGTGAATCCTAACCAGATGCAGCCTACATAAAATTTATCGAATTACTACAGCTAATCTTTGTATACTTACCAATAGAAAAATCTAAAGTTACATATAAGAGAAAACAGAATTGGAAATAAAAGGAATTATGATATCAAGCAAAGCAAAACGTCAATTTTATTTACAAAATATAAAAAAGTAAAGATTAAAAAAGAATATTTTTAGCATTTTCATATAATGCTTTATTAGTAAAAAAGTGTTATCTTTAACCATTTCAAATTTCAAGACATTAGCATCAGTGTAGTATTCGAGATATCCACTTATGACAGACAGACAGATAGAGTGATTCTCTAAGGGTTCCTGTTTACCATTTTGGTCCAGAACCCTTAAAACGCCGGCAAAGCAGCAGGCAGAAATAAATAAAAAACGAATAAGCATTATTTACTAGTCTTAGGACAGCGATGACTTTAGTTATAAATGTGAATTTTGATAAATAAAACAGATCTAGGTAAATCATTGACAATTTCATTGTACGTCCGACGGTTGCTGGTTACGATATTGGCAGAGTACCTACTTTGTTAGTAAGATTAGTTTCTGTAATCTGTGGTAAGATATCCATCTTACTTAGGCACATTAAATAACTGCGTGTTTCGCGGCTAAGCTAACATGAGCTAAGAAAGTTTATTAAAAAAAAAGTTTATTCAAATAATCAATGTAACATTACAGATTAACCAAAGCGTTACACGTTAAATCTTACACTCATATTAAACACACTTATTAAATAAATATTATTAAAACAACACACACAAAAGAAATACAAAACATAAAAAACAAAAGAAAAACAGAAAAATCTAATTAAAACAGGTGGCTAGGAAAAATTATTTACAATTCTATACTTTCACAGTAGCTTTGACATACTCTAGAAATTATATTTATATTATCATGAAATAAATCTAAATCTGGCTCGATTTTCATAATTACATTGAAATGGTTCTGAGCGCGGCAGATGGGGGATTGTTGGCGTGCAACGGTGCGTGGGGGTATGGGGGCGAATAGTGGGACTAGTCTGGGACGGAACCTGGCGCGCTGCTCAGGTACCCAGAGCCGACTAGCTTCCCTAACTAAGTCAGGACTGTCTACTATTCCCCTTAGTATACGAATAACTGTGAAAAGCTGATCGCACAGTCTGCGTGTCTGGAGAGAATGAAAACCAAGTGTCCCTTGTAGGTATTTAGTAGGGTACAAATACGGGTAATATCCATGAGAGTTCCTGTACAAGAAACGAAGAAAACGTTTCTGGACTTTTTCCAGCATTAATGCATATGTCATCTCGTGGGGATTCCATATGCATGAGCTACTCTCTATTTTGTAAGGTACCTACATAATTTAAATTGTTTTCCATTCTTTTATTTCTTTTGGTAAATTGTCGTATATTTTAGCGCTTTTAAAAGTAATGTTGTTTTGTCCATAATTTGTCCCTGTTTTCAACATTACAGGATATAACATCCTAAAGACGTTATACAAATCAAAATATTAACCTACACAAATTTTTACTATGTAATAACTTAATAAGGTTAAGCTTTAGTTAAGAATATGTGCGTAGGTATAATAGTTAGG
Source organism: Pasiphila rectangulata (assembly GCA_963082625.1). NCBI lineage: Eukaryota > Metazoa > Arthropoda > Insecta > Lepidoptera > Geometridae > Pasiphila > Pasiphila rectangulata. Next base: position 25,255,454 of record OY720236.1, read on the forward strand.
TCGCTCATTACTAGATGTCGCTGTTAAAATTGTTCATAATGTAGAACGCGCTATCGAAGCGTTTTAGGAATTTGGTTGGGTCTCGCCTAAACCTCCATTTGTTATGACTTGGTACTTATTAGTACCATAATACTTGTAAGTCAAAGTCAACTTTTTTTTTGTGAGCCTTTACACATTAAGTGTAGGCCCCAGTAATCAGCATCGATTTCACAGTGCCAGTAACGTTTTGGTGGTATATAGCTATATAGGATAGGCTGCTTCTGCAGTTTTATATTAATTACCTACGTTATGTTTTTAACAAAATCAGTTTTATACGTATTGACGCCATTAATATTGAAACCAAATTAATTGGCTACTTATATATGTCGGCGGCCGATCGTAGAATTGGGCACATCATGATGTGCCTCGGCATATCATGATATGGCGGCATTTTTTGATATGTCATGCAAAACCCGCCATATCGTTTCAAGACCAACGTTCGACGATCTGCCAGCCTATCACTCGGTATATCGAATAATAGGGTGACCATAGAGTTTGATTGGTGAAGGGAATGGTACTCATGGTCAACATTTACATTACTACATCGAGCTATGATATAGTAGTTATTAAAATAATTATGTTGTTTCTATTTATACTGACTAAAACCTACTTAACTGTTAGAAAAACATCACAAGTAGCAAAAATCAATACGGGAACTAATGATAATTTTAAGGGTTTTTGTCAGAAGATAAATCTTGTCAACCACTCATCAGTGGGTCCTTAACAGCTTGGTAATAAAGTTTAAAACCTATGTAAGAGAGAGATTGGACATTACCTAGTTATCAAATAATAATACAGGGTGTTAGTGTGAACACACTTATCACTTAAACCACAAATGTATAGCCCTAAAATGAATTGATACAAGTAATAATTAAAAATAATAGTCAATTCGTTTCGCTACATTTTGATAATTCATTTCTCATCTAAGGAACGTGATTTTTTGGACACCCTAATTACCTACTGTCGTACGTCGCCCGCAAATGTCGCTGCGCTCGGGCTGATGTACGTATCAAAACGAATGGATGCTTGCATAGAACTTTCCCTTCATACTTTTCCTGGCTTAGGACAGGCAAAAATAACTACTCTAGCACATTATTAAGTTATTTAAAGACAAGTAAAATAATTAAATTGAATCAAAAAAGCTTTATGGCTAAAGTAGTTATTTTAGGCGTATTTAAAAAGTTCATTAACAAACAAGTCTTATTTACAAATTAATTACAGTTTAAATACATCACATAAAGACAGGGGTGGCGGGGTTATGATTTGCACCAAGGTCGAATTGCAAGCGCAAGAGAGACCGGAGTGGTCGTGCGCCGGCGTCGAGTGCGCCTGGCTGACTGTTCCTGGCCGTGTGCTCGGCCTGGAGCGGCGCAACCTACATATTGTAACGTATACATACCGCCTGACTCACACCAGGCTTCGCGCCTACTATTATTTACTAATCACATTGCAGACTTAACTGTATCGCACTTTAATGATTATTTTATTATTGCAGGAGATTTTAATCTATCGAACGTAAGCTGGTCTTCATCGGGGCCATCGATACTTAAAAAGGGCACTATAGAGCTATAAAATATAGCCACCAACTACTTAGATATGTGTAGTGCAGCTGGTTTATCACAATATAGTTTCATAGCGAATCCTAGTGGGAATGTTCTCGATTTAGTGTTCAGTAATATAACCGTAGACGTACATAAGTCAGGCTTCTGTTTTGTGAAAGAGGATAAGCCTCATAATACGTTGACAATAAATGCATCTGACATATGTAGTTATACCTAATTTACAGCGTACAAAAATCTCAAGATTTAACTTTTTTCGAGCAGATTACGACCTTTTAAATAGTTTCTTGGACAATATAGATTGGAGCCCGATACTCAAGGGGAATACAATAGACGAGATAGTTAACATTTTTTACACTAAACTTTATAACGGTATTGATAAATATGTACCTAAATATACAAGCAACCCTTCCAACTTATTTCCTAAATGGTATTCAAAACCCTTAGTCCATATAATCAGGGATAAAATTAAGGCACATAATCGTTGGAAAACTTATAAAAATCCCAGAGATTATGATGAATTCTCCATCATAAGAGCTCGGCAAAAAGCAGTTCAAAAAAAATGTAAAGAGACTTTCCTCCATCGTATGCAAGTTTATATAAAAAAAGATCCAAGACAATTATGGTCCTACCTACACTCCCTGCGTGATGATACTAGCGGCTATCCTAACACAATGGAATTGGATAATGAAACATTTACAAATGAGAAAGACATTTGCGCAGGGCTTAACACGTTCTTTGAAAGTGTGTTTCAAAAACCAGCGTCCTCTTATGAAGGCCATCTCTTAGAGTATCCCGAGTCTATTGACATAATCCATAACATAGGCTTCTCAGAAACATTTGTCCTTAAAACTCTTAAAGATTTGAATATTAATAAGGGTCCGGGTAATGATGGTATACCTCCCATATTTTTCCAAAAATGCGCTAAAGGTCTTGTTAAACCTTTATGTATGATATTTTCACTCTCTGTCAACGTGCTTGGTGCTTTTCCGGCGGTGTGGAAGGAAGCTCGGATTGTCCCAGTACACAAAAGTGGCTCTCGCAGTAGAATCGAGCACTACCGTCCCATTTCAATATTAAATACAATAAGCAAAGTTTTTGAAAAAGTAGTGTACAGTTGTATTGCCCCCCTTATATTTAAATCAATCCCAGGGGAGCAGCACGGTTTTATGAACAGGCGGTCTACAGTTTCTAACTTAACGATTTTTACTGATTACGTTCTACGTAGCATGGATGACGGAATGCAAGTTGATGTTATTTATACCGACTTTGAAAAGGCTTTCGATGATTTGAGTTTCCAAGAAAATATCAAACATTAGATACATAAATAGAAGTACCAATAAATTTAAGCTACATGGGGAATAATAAATCAATACACAACTAACACAAATGAGAACTAGGTACTATAGATAAGGTTAAAACGGAGGGTCGAGAAGAACTAATTCCAAAGAAATTGCTAAATTGTTTAATAAACACAAGTAAACAAATAAATATGCGTCATCAAATACATAAAAGAAATTATAATACAAATAGTAGATTGTTAACCGAGGGTCGAAAGAATCAATTCCCGAGGTATTTAGACGCCCGAGCGATAATATATAATAATATTACTAGTACTTACCTATTTAAAATTAACTGTCAAATTAGGACCTATTGTTTTGAATTCCGTCACAGATACGTAACAGATTACTATCCCGCCAATTTATGTCGACTTTTTAAATTTTAAATATGGAACTCACTCACTGCGTAATTGTTGCGGCTTATTCCGCTCAAAGAAGTTTGCGCTAAGTTCACACTGGCTGTTTAGAAAGTCACATGGCCGCAGCATTTTTTATAATTAGTTTTTTTTTACAGAAAACTCTTCATAGCTGACAGCAGTTCTATTATTAAAGTTCATTCCGGCCCTTAGGTGGGAAGTAATTTGTATGAGTTTTTCCCTCTCTATGGAGGGAAGCAGCATTTTCCACCCAATAATCAGATCAAAACAACACTACTTTCCGAGTATGAGAACTGAAAAGTATGTTTCTCACACCTGTAGAAATTTTACTAAATGTTTTTACGGAAATTCCTTATCAAAAATGTTCTGTTCATCATAAAATTTTGGAAAAGGTTTATCATTTCCTTGACTTGTGCTTCCTAAGTGCAGTTAAACACACTATAAAAAATACAAACTAACTATTTGAATTTTGCACCCCATTTCTAAGGACTTCGAAAAAAGGAGGAACTTCTCAATTCTTCTGTTTTTATAGGATCATTTTGTCTGTCTGTCTGTCGGTCTGTCAAGACCCTTTATCTCAAGAACGTGTAGAGGTATAAAGTTGAAATTTAAACCATAAACTCACATCTTCTGTGAAAAAATCAATATCCTAAGCTAACCTGAAATAAATTAACAGTAAAAAAAAACTTTATAACAAACAAGCTTTTATTTAAACGAAAAAAAAAAAGAATGAAACAAACATTTTCCATTAAAGTTTAATGTTGTTGACATTAAAACTTAATGGAAAACGTCTTTACACAATTTATGAGATGAAAAAGCTTGCTTGTAAAAGCAGATTTGTAACTCTTGGTACCAAATTCTAAGCAAATGAAGCCCAAACTACAGACGGTATTAAAAAAACTTAAATTGTAAACTTAAACAAAAAATGATAATATAATAAAATAATATAAATATAATTATTACTTTTAGTTATAAAAAATTAGTTAAGTATATAGAACCGATTTTTATGCAACTAAAAGTTATTACTTTTAGTTAGGTATATACAAATCGTTAGCAAATAACAGCAAATAACAAAAACTTATCGTGAACATACAAAATACTGAACAAAATATAAATTTAGGGTACACGTAAGGTGGGGATAAACTTTTTTCTTTGATTTTCCCATAGTGAGAGGGGTACCGTTGAATAGGTATTTTACAATTTTTTTATGTATTTTTTCAGGTAAAAAAAACGATTCAGAGTTCCGTTTGCGAAATATTAATGTTTCCAACTTTTTTTGAGTGTCTCCCCCTATCTAAAATCTTAAATGCATCACGAATACAGTTTTAACTATAAACTCTCTAGGAAAACTATAACGGTTAAGCCAGCTCTTTTCGTTTCGGAGAAATAATTGATGCGGTTTACCAAAGATACCGGAATACCTTATACCGAAAACTCAACTAATTCTTGTTAATATATTTAATAATATGTTTTCGTAAACCTTAAAAAACATACACTAACTTTAAACAACAGGTCTACGGTTAGCTACGGAACCCTACATTGCACGTGGCCTGAGACGCACATGGCCTAATATATGAATAATTATAAAATACTAATATTGTACCTCTTTGTAAGGACCAATTGTTACAAACTGGACAGACTAATTTTAAGATTTTTTTTCATTTCAACATTGCTTACTATTATATATGTCGGCGGCCGATCGTGGAATTGGGCACATCATGATGTGCCTCGGCATATCATAATATGGCGGCATTTCTTGATCTGCCATGCAAAACCCGCCATATCGTTTCATGACCAACGTTTGACGATCTGCCAGCCTATTACTCGGCATATCGAATAATAGGGTGACCATAGATTTTGCTTGGTGAAGAGAATGGTACTCATGGTCAACATTTACATTACTAGGTAGTAGTTATTAAAATAATTATGTTGTTTCTACTTATACTGACTAAAAACCTACTTAACTGTTAGAAAAACACCACAAGTAGTAAAAATCAATACGGGAACTAATGATAATTTTAAGGGTTTTTGTCAGAAGATAAGTCTTGTCAACCACTTATCAGTGGGTCCTTAACGAATTGGTTATAAAGTTTAAAACCTATGTTAAGAGAGAGATTTATTTATTTATTTATTATTAAGTAACACCAACAAAGTAAACACTCACATAGAACTAAAGGTATCATACATATAAAACACATGACTAGTGTTACCTCAATTATAGGTGTTAACCACATGCCAGTTACATTAGATGCATAGAAATAAAAAAAAAATTAAAAGAAAAATTATACAATATTATTATACTTTAAGTTAAAATTAAAATACATCAATGTCTAATTATATTATTAAAATCACAATTAGAATACATTAATATTAAATTATACTTAAACCTACAAAAGCTATTTGAAAAAATATCAATTACGTGATTTTTTTTGGGGGGTATGTTAATTGATGCTTCGGTTATAACAATATCGTTGTTGTGTATGGCATTGTAGTCAATTGCAAGTCTATTCAAGGGAGAATAGTGACCGAGGTTTGAACGAGCAGTCCTTCTGATGAACGGAGCGTATTTTTTGTATCTTGGCAAGTTCCTAGGAATAGATATATTTAATCTAGACAAGATGCAAGGAGCATCAATCAAGTTATTCACTAATTTATACAAAGTTATTCCGTCATAGATCTTTCTACGACTTTGAAGAGATTGCAAATTAAAATGTCGAAGCCTATCTACATAACTTGGTAGTCTTTTTGCTAGACTGCAACTATATGCCAGGTGCCAAAGGAACCTTTTTTGGATACTTTCTAATCGCTTGTTGTAAATGTCATAATGTGGGTTCCATATAACACTGCAATACTCCAAAGAGCTACGAACCAGCGCATTGTAAATTGTGATCTTTGTTGAAGGTTTTTTAAATTCCTTGCAATTTCGCAAAACAAACCCCAAAACCTTGAAACCCTTCTTTGCAATATGGTCGATATGTACATAAGTTAAAGCGCAATTTATTGTCAATAACGACACCAAGATCACGAATGTAATTGACCTCTGATAGCTGCTCACAATTTATAGAGTAAGACCTAGACGTTGCTGATTTTTTTCTAGTAAAGCGAATTACGTTGCATTTATCACAGTTTAAGCTCATGTCATTTGAACTACACCACAATATTAGATTATCTAAGTCATTTTGTAAAAGACTTACATCTTGAGCAGAATTAACCCGCCTGAAAAATTTTAGATCGTCAGCAAACAGGTAAAACTTGGAATTCTGAAAACACTTACCGATATCATTAATGAACACGTTAAAGAGTAAGGGACCTAAATGGGATCCCTGGGGAACTCCAGAAAGGGCAGAAAAAGGCATCGAAGAATGACCTCCGACAACAATAACAGACTGTCTATTTGTCAAATAGGATCTGAACCAGTTCAGAAGCACTCCCGCTATTCCCGAGGAGGAAAGCTTACTAAGCAGCAGCTCATGGTTAACTTTGTCGAAGGCCTTGCTAAAGTCAGTGTAAATCGCGTCTACTGATTGTCTATGGTCAATTTCTTCAGCAAGGTCTTCGACAAAAGACAACAAGTTAGTTGCAGTGGATCTGGATTTAACAAATCCATGCTGTTCTAATGCAATAACCTGCTTGAAGTGCCAGGATAGAGTGGGATATAATAGGATTTCAAACACTTTGGCAAAAACAGCAATCAAAGATATTGGTCTGTAGTTCTTGACATTACTGGTGTCGCCACTTTTAAATAACGGCAAGATTAGAGCTTTTTTCCAAGCCATTGGAAAAACCCCTGTGCTTAAAGATTTGTTTATTATAATACCTAAAGGCAGCGCCAATGCGCTGGCACTCCTTACTGCAAAAATAGCGGGAATGCCATCAGAACCAGCTCCTTTCTTAGCATCAAGTCTTTTTAAAACTCTGAATACCTGGCTTGTAGTGACAGAAATAGTTGTCAAGAAGTTGGTAGTGGAAGGCACAGAAGATTCATTGGGGACAGTTAAAAAGTCAGTGTTATATACTGACGAGAACTGATCAGCAAATAGGTTACACACATCAGATCCGTTGTCTGCAACCTTGTCATTGAATGACATCTTAGCTGGAAAATTGTTACTACCGCCTCGTTTGTGCTTCACATAGGTCCAAATCAGCTTAGGGTTAGATTTCAATGATGTCTCCAAAAGATCCAAGTACTTCCTATAATGCAAATCCTGTAATTTAGCGAATCTTTCCCTAATCAATTCAAAAGTTAATGCATCGCGAGGATTTCCATATTTACGGAATTTCATTCTATATTTATTTTTTTCCTTTAGGACTTTGATCAAAGCTGCTGAAAACCAGACAGGATACTCAGCTTTGTTACGAGGTTTAGACTTAGGTACATATTTTTTTATAATTGCCCTGAGAGTGTCATAGAAAAAAGCAACCATGTCGTCAACTGGACTTGTACTCAGTTTGTCTAACCACGGAACGTTATTTAGTGCTTCAATGATTTTCTCATAATCGGCTTTATAGAAGTGATATCTAAAGTCATTTTTTGGTGGTAAGCGCTCACAGGCCTCAAGAGCAATGAAAAATTGTAACGGTGGATGAAGAGGGTCAATTATTGATAGGGGATTTGCACACACATCCATCTGCAATACAGTCAAGTTACTGAGAACAAGGTCCAATATTTTGTCATTACAGTTTATTGCATAATTGTACTGTGACAAGCCATTTAGTGACATAAAGTCGATCAGCATTTTATGCAACATGCTATTAGACGATTCCGGAGTGAGTTTCGAGAGTAGCGATTTCCTCCAGATTAAGCTGCTCATATTGAAGTCACCAAGAATGATGGTGTTGCCATTGTGAGCTTCAAAAACTCGATTAGAGTTAATAACAAAACTGTCGAAAACGTGCATCTTAACAGGAGGCGGCATATAGAACCCACATATGTACACGTACTGTATCTTATGTTTAGCATCACGAACTTCCAATTTAACCCATAGGTCTTCACATTCAGACTCGTATTCAAATAAGCGATACGATTTAAAACGTTTAGAGACAGCGATCAGCACGCCTCCTCCCTCCTTACTGCTATGGAACCCGCTAGTTTCACGATCACGCCTATACAAAACAAAACGACTGTCAAATAATTCGTTGTCAGAAACACCGCTGTTCAACCATGTCTCTGTAAGAACGACTACGTCGAAATCGCAACAAACAACGTTACTGAAAAACTGAACGGTTTTTGTCCTAAGACCCCTTACATTTTGATAATACATACTGAGATTATTTAAAGTGCCCTTTAGTTATAATAATGGCAAATTTAGCGGCTTTTATGACAATTTATTCAATATATCTTTATTTTTAACGTGTACAAAGTTAGATCCGTCTCTCTTGCGCATGTAGACTCGACCGTCACGCACCCAGACGTATCTAAATTTCAATTCTTTCGCCTTTGCTCGGGCTGCAGCGTGGAGGGCTTTATTTTCAAAAGTCAAGTGTTCAACAACGTAAATTGGTAATTTCTTGTTAGCGGCTATTCCCAGATGGCCAGTGTTCAGTTTGTCGTCCTTGTTGTTTCGGTTGAACTTGCTAGCAGCAGCCAGGAACTCATCTCGCATGCGTGGACTATTGAATTTTACCAATACCGAGCGCGGTCGAGCACTGGTGCTATTAACCTTGGCCAGTCTGGAGCAGTAAAGTATATTAGCCTCGGAAACATTGCATTTTATAACTTTGCTCAATTGTTGAACCGTTTTTATCAAATTTTCTTGCTTATGCTCAGGAACACATTGAATTTCGATGTTTGAAGCGCGCGATAGCTGATCCATCTGAGCGACTCGTGATGAAAGAGAATCGTTGCTTTTACAAAGAGCATCCATTTCTTTATTCATGCTTACTAACTTCGTAGACTGTGTAGCCTGCTGTTCCTTCACCTTTTCCAACTCTTCGTTAAAGAAGGACACTGAGACTTCGAGAGCTGTTACAGCAGCGCGTACTTCTTGAAGCTGAGGGATGAATTGCTGCTCGAACGAATTTCGAAGCTCCTCGCGTATAATGTCTCGGATACCATTAGCTGACAGGCAGGAGCAGTGAGACGTAGTTCTTGCCTTAGTACGTTGTGTGACAAACTCTTGTTGAGGAGAAGGTATAGCCCGAACGGGCGTATTCGAGTTGTCACCGCCCCTACGCTCCTTACTACGACATAAAACGCAGACCCAGTCAGCTTTGAATTCACTGGTCAACGCATCGTAATCGCTTATTGTATAATTTAAGCAGGAATGGTGGTAAACCGCCGTGCAGCGCGAACAATGCATGGATGGTATGTCATTCAATTTTTCTAGACAGCCAGCACACTCGTCGTAAGTAGCCATTTTGAGCCTTGCTTAGTCCAAGTCCAGAAAAAAAAAAAAAAAAAAATATGCAAAAAGTTCTGGTTGCGGAGATTCGAACTAGATCGCTCGCTATGTAAGGCGATCAAAGCGATCCTACTATGCACTCGTCCACTGAGCTCTTATACAATAAGCTCAAAAATAAGACACAGTTATTGTGTTTCAATAACGGCTCTCGTTGAATCACTTGTAAGGATAAGAAATCGTAACACCGTCACTTTTAGAAAAAAAAAAAAAATCACTCAAATGTCAATTGTGTCCAGAGCAAAATACGAAGTTTCTTACAGTTTGTGTGATTAAAGTGGGATTGTGAATTTATTACAGTTTAACACTTATTTCCATCGACGTTGTAGTACATTAAATAATGATAAGTGTGATAATTTAAGTGAACGCACGAGATTCCGAGCACTGAGGAAATTCTTAGTAAACTTAGTATCACTTGATAACACTTGTGAACAAACTTTGAGCACCTTAGATAACTTTACAGGTAAATGTTTAGTAAGTTGTGCACTGTAAATATAATTAAAAAAATTATTTGTGCAGAGCTAGTGTTTACATGACGGCAACGCCATCTGAGATTGGACATTGCCTAGTTATCAAATAATAAATAGTTGAAGGTGTTCGTCTGAACGTTACGGGTTCGAGTCCCGTCGGAGACAAAATTTTGATTGCATTTTTCATTTCTATAATAATGCTATATATTTATCATTGAAAGTCGTTTATTTAAAGTCGTTTTTACGTGTAAAAGGTATTATCGGTACTTAGTACTTAGGCACTTAAAATTACAGATATGTTATATATTAATTATTCTTTATGACAATATTAGGCTTTGCAGAGTACTTTCCAAACTATTTACAAACTATTACCGTAAATCAAACTAAACAAAAAATATATTTTTAGCAAAACTTTTATTATTATTACTTTATTACTGTTATGTTTATTACTTTATGACAATATTAGACTTAGCAGAGTATTTTTTTCTTTATATGAGATCACAACTTTTTTAGGAATGTACATCTTGTTTTTTATATTATACATATTTTTTTCTCTACCACCATGTCCTACAGCTTTGTGAACTTCAGTCAGGATATCGAAGTATTTCTCGAGTCAATGCGCACCATGGAATCGCTAATAGTTTTCATTTTGAAAATCAAAAAATCCTCATCAGCAGTCTTTTAAATATCGTACTTGGATATCCAATATTAGTCCGCCGACTCCCGTGTTGTGGCCACCCTACTTTTCTTGATTATATAACCTAAAAACAAATGGCATGGGATATTATTCTGAAAACTATACAGATAATATAGGCATTTAGCGTACATGTAACAATAAAGTAATCGTTGTAAAAATGGAATGGATTTGTTTATTCGTTACTAAATGTACCAACTTAATAATAAGTAGGTACTAACCTCTATAACTCGTTCTTTCGTCCACGGCTTTTTTTACGTTGCGGTTGGTGTTGACGTGGCTTGCATAAAAGTCTTTCAGTTGCTCTTTATAGTTTAACTGAAACGCACTTCTTTCACCATTTTCATTTTCGTTACCAAACTCCTCGTTATTTGTTGTTGTCACCATGTTGCCGCAATTACTATTAAGAAAACTTGTAAGCAGCGGCTCTAGTGGTTTACATTTGAACTATTTGACGATGTGACGTTTTATCCTTTGGGCAGTTCGTGATGTGGCGAAGCGTTTACTGGGAATATCGACAAACGTTTGGTTTTCATCGATCTGCCCGAATTCAGTTTGGGCACATCATGATGTGCCCCCTAGACAGTGGCGTATTTCAAGAAATGCCGCCATATCATGATATGCCGAGGCACATCATGATGTGCCCAATTCTACGATCGGCCGCCGACATATATACCAAGTTTAGTAGTATATTGTCCAAATAGTAAGTTATGTGAAAGGGTTTTAGAGTATATTCAACTTTATAGGGTGGTCTGTAAGTAATAAGACTCATGATAGTTCTCATAAGACTGATAAAGAACTTAAAGAAGATTATTGGTCCTTTTGTGAAGATTAAAACAGACAATGAGAGATGTAATAAAAAGCCCGAATGCTTGTTGAAGATGATACAAATCTTACCAATATCATAAATTAAAAAAAAAACATTTTGGAAGAGCGAGAGCCCCTAACTCAGGTAAAGGGGTATAACCAGCATTTTTTTATAATATTTAAGTTTATGTAATGAATTATTTGTATATTGATCAAGACTATACGAACGAGTATACAAAACCTACCTAACTTTATTTGTTATTATTCTTTTTCTTTTTAATATTGTGATAACTTGTGATAAATACTATTACCTACTTACTGAAAAGCAAGTAGGTGGGTATTATCTATACAGCTGGTGGCAGACAGACAGACAGACAGACGGACAGCAGATTCTTAGTAATTAAGTTCCGTTTTTACCCATTGGGTAGGTACGGCAACCTAAAAACAACTTAGCAACCTTTTATATGAAAAAGAAAGTAGCAACTTTATATATATATATATTTTAATTCTTAATTTTATTGATGTAATTATTGATATTGTAAATCTTTGTTCTATTTTCTACATATTAGCAAATTCATAATTATTAAATTAGTTAACCCCAAATTCTTAGAATTATGACGATTTATTTCATAGGTGTAGGCCCAAACACAAAATTGCAGTGCCCTTGCAGGGTGCATGTATTTACTTAAGGCTAGCTATAAGATCCAAGCTGTATAAAATATATCGAATTGCTACAGCTAAATGTAAGCAATAAATGAAATATGAAATGGTTACCAAAAGATGATGGGCGTTTTGGTCCCCATGTCCAATCAAAATGAGTTTAGTATCGTTGGATAGCTCTTTTCAAGCGCCAAAAAAACTTGCATGGCGACAAACCCGTATCAACTGTCCGTTTCGAAATATGGCCCTTAGAAGACAAGTATTTAGTGAGACTACACCCTATTCTTCCTTTCAAATCCTTTCCATCCTTAGATTGTCATTGTGTATTTCTGTTGTTTTTACAGTTTATGTTAATTTTTGCTTTATTTTCTGTATGATTTACACAATAAAGATAAAGGGTTTATCTATGACGAGCTCTGTGGCGCAGCGGGCGAAGGTCCGCCTGCGACGCAAGGGGTTGCGGGTTCGATTCCCGCCTCGGGACAAATGTCTGTAGGTACGATCTGCAGATATTTGTTCAGGGTGTTCTGGGTGTTTTTCTATATATAATAAAATTATAATAAAATAAAATTATAGTATAATGTATTAAGTATATCAATCATCTATTACCCATAACACAAGATCTGCTTAGGACTTGGGACTAGATGATGTTGTGTGATTTGTCCAGCATTATTTATTTATTTTATTTTATCTATCTATCTGGGAGAGCACAGTCTTAAAATAGTTAATGTTGCCGCCCATTGTTTATTAATTTGTTTTATTTATTTCTTCTATATTTGTGTTACTTTTAAGTTGGTGTGCAATAAAATTATTATTATTAAAGTCATTATGATTAAAGTCAAAGTCAATAAATGTTTATTCAATAGACCAAAACGCCACTTAAGAATAGTCAGTTTACAAAAACAAAACAATTGAATAAAGCATATAATGAGTCGTTTTCAGTAAAAAATAAAAAAGTGTTTTCTACTAAACCAAACAGATGAAGCTGGTACGCGGAGAAAACAAGTATGTGATTGATTACAAATTCGGAAAACTTTTTCCCAAATGAGGGAAAGAAGCAAATACGAAACCTCACTTTTTAATTAATCATTATTTACGTGTATCTTATGTTGGGAATCAATAAAATATATATAAATAAATTTATTGACAAAATAAAAAGTTTAAAATAATTATTTAACGTTCGCAGTCGCATAGCTGTCACGTGGCTATATAAGTAACGAATTAACTCAAAAACTAGAAAACCGATTTTCAAAATTATTTCATTCTTAAAAAGCTACATTACCTATCCCTAAGTAACATTTATAAATACTACATAACATTATATATTATTCCGTATTCCCACGGGAACGGGCACTACGCGGGTAAAACCGCGAAGTGTGGTTTAAAATAAATTCAGAACCCAAGCAGAATTCGCGAGCGTCTAATCAGGCCCTTAAATGTCCCACACGAACAAACAAACCTCGTATTTACGAAGTTTACACTCACACGTACACAAGGTGCGCGCGATCCGGGGTCGAGGAGACAATACGAGCATACCTAGCTATAATAAAAGGTCGCAGTCGAACTAGCGTCGGCGCGGCGCTCGGGTCGCACCCCGGAAAGTACTTAATCGTGGCACATCTTACGAGTATCAGAGAGTATTAGAGAATGTAAAGTGAAACAGTTTTATTGACATGATATACAATAATTGGTGATAAAATAGTTTATGAATACATTGGCTCTCGAACTAGTCTGCAAGAGTATCAGTAAAGTGAATAGTTTTGTTGACGTGATTACAATAATATTAGTGATAAAATAGTTTATGTATCCATAGGCTCTCGGACTAGTCTATACGAGTGTCAGTAAAGTAAATAGTTTTGTTGACGTGATATACAACAATTGTTGGATAAAAAATAGTTAATGAATCTCGATACAGATAAAAAGATAAAGAGGCTTTCGGAATACCTAGTTGGAAACTGTGTTTCAAGAGGCAGGAGTCAGTGTGTCTACAATAAGACCCGCGACAAAAGAGAGGGGTGTTATTAAGTGATCACAGTGTCCCGTGATGATACCCACCATCATCCGTAGGTCTTGTCATCTTAAGCAGAGTGTTTGTGATCTTCTTGTTTCTTTCTGGGAGAATTTGCTTCGATAGTTTGCAGTCCAGTCTGCGTTCCTATTTTTTATAATATATATCGGAAAACACCCAGAACACCCTGACCATATAATCTGCAGATCGTTCAGACATTTGTCCCGAAGCGGGAATCGAACCCGCAACCTCTTGCGTCGCAGGCGGAACTTCGCCCGCTGCGCCACAGAGGTCGTCCAGTATCCTATTATAATTATCGACCTTTGCGACTATTATTGGTACATAATAAAATAATTTTAATGACAGATTTTTGCGATATTCGATACCTGTTCAAATATCTTTTCAAATAAACAATGTTAAATGATGTAGGAAAGGAAATTTATCAGAAAACCCAACACGAGTTATATTGATACCTAACATGATTTAATTATCTTAGAGGTGCACAACCCAAATCGTTGTTGTCAAAATCTGATTCAGAATCGTTGGGGCAGTCTTTCAGATTAATAAATAGCGCTTGTTCGCTTACAATAATAACAAAGTTTTCTAAATTATCTTGTCATCGCACATCACTAATCGAATAGTACCTACGAGGTTGCCACTGGTAATTTATACCATAAAGCTAGAATTTTTGCTAATTAAGCCGTACCGAAATTCAAAGCTTGATGGACGAGATTTCAATTTACGGTTGTGTTGGCTTAAAGGTACGAGGTTTTAGTTGTGTCTAGCCCTAAGCCCACCTCACCCCGCTCCCCCCACTCTATCATCCAAGATCAGTACTTTGTATGTGTGCGAGTCTGAACGCTGTGCAGCATCACCGCACTCTGTCTAAGCCACGCCCAAAATCAGGCACCGCCTACGTTTTCCTCACCCCGCCGGTGATTTTTAGGGTTCCAGAGGAAAATTGTGAGAACGATAGTTATAGGCTTTTTTTCTTTTTGCATTCGTACTACTTGTTGCAGAAAATACCCCAACCGATGTGATTTGAAGTCGGTTTCTTTTTAATTAAAGAATTATTGTCGTGATATACGCAGACTAGGTAGATCGCGGCAAAGCCAACATTATAATAAGAGGTCATTATAATAGGCTTACGTAAGCCTATTTTATTAGAGTATTTCCCTCGATTGCTCATGGATCCTATCACCAGAACTGGGTTCCATGCCCTTTGGTTTTAACCGCAAGGTTAAAACTAAAGGGCATCTCTGAAACATCTCTGAAACATGACAGCGTCATCTCTTGTCTGATAGCGGAAATTATGTAGATTTTGTACACTTTTGTTGATTTCTAAAAAAAACTATTCAAAATAGAGAATATACATATATCATAAAATATAATATAAATAGGTATATAATATCGCATCTTTAGGACACAGGCCTCTCTCATGGATCTAAATAAGGGGCAGTTGCCATACTCACCACGCTTGGCAGGCGAGTTGGCGAGCGCAGTATGGGATGTTGATACACGGAATAACGCTGCTGCCCATCTTCCGGAGGTTGCTCTTAGCAGGCTCTTATTGCATCCATGGGCAAGAGAGGAGGGGCAACATTGTGCCGTGGGGTGCCGGCAGTAGAATGTATGGGAATGCTTGTCACAAATAAATAAATTATCTTATTTTATTTTATCAATATGGGTGCAAATCCCGCTGGAATTGAAAATTTTCACAACTTTTTGTCACTGCTACTGAATGTGACTTCAGAAAATATGGAGGTTTTTTTTAAAATAGTATATAATTACACTACGTGACGTCACTCTAAATCGTGAAAAGGTGTGAAAAATCAACTCAGTATGTGGATACAGTCAGTGTAGTGTGCTGTCCCAGTGGGCACCGGCCCTAATATTTTTTAT
Organism: Pasiphila rectangulata; assembly: GCA_963082625.1. Lineage (NCBI taxonomy): Eukaryota > Metazoa > Arthropoda > Insecta > Lepidoptera > Geometridae > Pasiphila > Pasiphila rectangulata. Next base: position 25,271,708 of record OY720236.1, read on the forward strand.
GAAGATCAAGTTTAGTGATGGTAGTTCAACAAACGCCTTCGCTTTGCTGCGGAACCTCCATCACATCAGTCTTCCCGGGACCATGCTTGGTGCAATCCAAGCGAAACGTCGGGAAATAATTAAGGTAATTTACGCGATAAATACCCGGTTATATGTATGTTAATAATGATGTCACATAGCTGACCATGCATTGTCATCCAAAGTAAACATGTATGCAAAATTTCTACTCAATTGGTTGAAGATATCTGCTTCAAAATTGAGTTGCAAGATTCCGCGAACAAACATAGTTACATACATTCCCGTCGAGTCCCGTCTACTGCTTAAACTCTTTTATTAAAATAACTGTCTGTAATCTCGTGTGTGTAATCTCGCCTTTATCCCTATAAATTAATAATATAGTTTAAGCATTCTGAGGTTTAAGCAGATTAGGGGATAAAGCTCTCAATCCACACGCACGTCAGTTTAAAGTAACTGACACTGGCAGAGTTGTGTTGCAAGTGACAAGCAATTTATCTTGTCTAAGCAAGAAGCAAGCAATTAGGCATTTTCAATAAAATGTAAAAACTTCAAAGATAGTTTCCTCGAACCTAACAGATGGCGTTAGTTTTCTTTATCGGTAGGAAACACAATTTGACTATGACATTAATTGTGATTAATCACAAATTTTCTACCTGCGCTCGCCAGTTCCATCTGTTAGGTTAAGTAGAAAGCACTTTTTTCTTTCTTACTGAAAACGGCTCATAGCCAAAATATTAATAAAACACTACTTTAGCAACCAAGAGAACAGCCATAAAGAAGGAGACTCAAGAAGACGAAGACACAGTAACAGTTTTGTTTGGATTACAAAGAAATCGATCTATTTCTGTAATTTTGGTTATATTTATGGGCCATGAATAAAAGAAGGGATTTACAAGAATGGCGTTACGAGCACCACTGTTTCTTGGTGCAGGAGAGAGATGTTCTCGAGACAGACATTAAGGGCAACTCATTTGGAGCCAGGTGAGGATTTAAAATGTTCGGCTGGACTACTCGCTTCCGCGGCAGGAGGCTGAAAATGAAATAAATAAATCATGCTGGACAATTCACACAGCATCATCTAGCCCCAAGCTGAGCAGAGCTGGTGTTGGGTACTAGACTACTGATCTTAATACATTATACTACATAGGTAGATTTTTTTAAATATAATATAGAGATTATCCAGAACACCCTGAACAAATATCTGCAGATCGTACAGACATTGCAGGCAGGAATCGCCCGCTGCGCCACAGTGGCTGTTAGTGGTCAGCGCGAGAATGTAAACATCTTACTTGCTTCTGCCGCTTTTGCTGCCCGCAATAGACCTTGCTAAAATCTCTCTCTCTTTCTCGTCGTTACCACATCGTTTCGTCCCGCATTTATTGTATGGTCGCCAGAGGGATTACTCGCGCATGATAGCGCGAGAAGGTTGTGGTCATACTCGCCACGCTTGGCAGGCAGGTTGGTTGGGCAGATTCGTACTGCGTCCACGGACAAGAAAGGATAAGCAACATTCTACTACGAGGGAAAGATAAGCAACATTCTACGTCATTGCGCTCACCACCTGCCAAGCGTGGTGAGTATGGCAAAAACCCCTCATGATCCCCCAGTACTGGCAGATTCATGAGGATGGCACGGAACCATCGGTGCGCGAGTCCGACTTGCTCTTGGTCGGTTTTTTTTATTTGTTAAGCTTTCGCAGAATGGCTTGGCTTGTTTCTACAATCGTAATCTGATGCGAACTGCAGAACCTTCTACCATCGGAATGATACATGGCTAGAGGATGTAAGGTTAAAGGCTAAATGGTTTTGCAGAATGAGGCGACGGTGGCATGGCTTATTCCTTCAATCATACCACTCCACGGAAGACAAAAGTATTTACAATAGCGCGCACACCATCATGAACGAGAGGCGACGCCACTTCAGAAACCACCGTGGCAGAATACACCCTCTTAGCGAGTTTCGGTAAACCCAACATTTACAATGGATGTTTAAACAGAACAAAATGAAAATTGATTCTAAATATATTTTTCTTTCAGGAAATTCTGGAACTTTTTCATATTTTTTGTGGTAATGGCGGACGAGGTGTGCTGCCATCACAACCTCTCACTTTTTTTCGGTGAAACGCTACGGAGCTTGTACTACATTGCAGCAGTCTTAGACGTCATCGTTATCGTCGACATGTTCTTGAACCTTACCAGCGGATACGTCGACAAGCAAACCAGGAAAGCGGTCCTGGACAAACGGTCTATCATCCTCCACTACTGCTCCACCAAGCTGTTCCTTCACGCTGCATCAGCCATACCTCACCGCTGGCTGCTCTTCCTGCGTTTCGGTAACAAATTTGACTGCACTCTCTGCAAGACTATAAGGTTCACTGCTGTGCTCAAAACATTAAGGATCTTCAATGTTTTCCGTATCTATGAATGCTCCAGCTGCTTGTTGAAAAGAGGAGGGAACTTGAAGGTCAATTACACTCTTATATTTGTTAGAATAGTGCTACTGGGTTTCTTCACTCTGTTTCTTATAAAGGAACTGGACTATATCATCAGTTTGCGCATCATGGTGGAGGAGGGGCAACTTGAGGTGTCTTCCGTAGGCCTGATGATCGAAACCAAGATCCGAGGGCCAGAATATCTACGTAATAATGCTTTTTTACTGGGCATGATCAGTTTTAGTCACATCTTTAGATCCATCTTTCTGATCAATTACTTTTACAAAGCGCATATGTACTACTTTGACCGAATCTTCAGATTGTTGACGTGTGTATCCGCCAGTGCATTCTTTGCATGGATGACTGCTGAGTGTTACGCACTAGTGACTGAGTTGAAGTTTCCAGAGGACCGGTTGATAAAGCTTCGACAATCGTTGCGCAGTATGGCCCTGAACCGACGACTGCCCGACAAGGTAACTGCAAAAGTAAGCAGGTACCTCGAGTACAGTTTCACAAAATTGAAGATCGTGGAGAATCGCAACCACATGTATAAAAATCTACTAAAAAGCCTGAAACAGGAGATTACTGTGGAATCCTACCTTTGGTTTGTCGAGAAGATCCCTTACTTCAGAGATTGGCCCATGGCTGTCAAACAGAGTCTCGTTCATTTGCTGAACAAAAAGATTTTTATGGAAAATGATCTTGTGGCGGAAGTAAGTTGAACAATATCTGTAATAGTGTAACAGTACATTCTATGGTAGAACGCGAAAATCTATATTTGAAAAACTTATTTTCGTTTCCGTCTTTTCTATCATCTGTTGATTTTTAATAACTGGCAGATAATACAAATCCAGTTTAAAATAGAAAAAAATACAATCGGAAAGGAAGTATTCCGTAAAAAAGGTTGAAAATGAAGGTCACTTGTAGTCTCAGAGGAGAGAGTCTCATCACGAGCGAGAGAAACGCGGCCATACCGCGGTTCGCGATTATGAACGTTAAAGCGCCGCATTGATAAACACTAATCACTATTGACCCCATAAATAAGCTAAGAGTCGTATAACAAGCTGTGGAGAGGGCTACCAATTTAAAGTTAAAAAGATGAAACAGTTTATAAAATTAAAAAAAAATTATGTAACCCGCCACTTTACTGACTTAATTTTTAGGAATATGTTCAGTTTTGCATCCTTTCATTTGATACCACACTTGCGTATATTTGAAAACATTCGATTGTTCATTCACCCCTACTTTCAACCCCCATATCCCATGTACGGTTCGACCGATTTCTATATAAATTTAAGTATTTGCATTTTACACATATTTGGAAATATTCGATTATTCACCTCCTCTTTCAGTCCCATATCTTAAAACTTCCTAAGGAATTTTGATAAATATTTAATAACCACGACCGGAAAACCTGCTTAAATAAAAAAACTACACGCCAATCGGTCTACTCGTTTAAGGGCTACAGTGCCACAGACAGACACACAGACGCATAGCGGTCAAACGTATGTAGAACCCCTCTTTTTTGCCGGGAAATAAAAATCTAATTTCGAATCCTACTAGGAAGTATCAAGAATCAAGAATCAAAAAATACTTTATTCAGTGCGGCCGCATGGACCTTATTGACGCGTCACAAATTACAAAATAAAACAACACAAATAAATAGAATAAAGCACATAATTGAATCTGTTCACTTCACAGTAGGATTCGAAATTCAAGGTAAAATTAGGTTATATATACATATATATACATATAATTAAAATTATAAAATATAATAATAATTTAATAAATTAATAATAAAATATTATAATATATATAATTGGATGAATTTGAATATAGGGGTAGATTAGACCATGAAGACGGACATAGGCAACTTTTCATTGCGTAAATTAAATCAGAAGGGGATGAAAGTTTTGTACGAAAAAAATATTAAACACATGTTTCAGCGTTAGTTGTAGGGTAGTAGTAGGGTAGAAGTAGGGTAGTTGGAGGGTAGTTGGAGGGTAGTTGAAGGGTAGTTGGAGGGTATTATTAGAGTAGTAGTATATATATTATAAATATCTATATATATATACAACCTCTGTGGCGCAGCGGGCGTAGGTCCGCATGCGACGCAAGAGATTGTGGGTTCGATTCCCACCTCGGGACAAATATCTGTATATTCTGCAGATGTTCAGGGTGTTCTCGATGTTTCTCTATAGATAACAAAAATATCTGTAATGTATATGAAGTATAATGTATTAAGTATATCAGTCATCTAGTACCCAAACCACTGTTGTAAATTTTTTTGCATGCTGTGATAAAGTACCCTATAATTTTATGGGAAGACTAAATACCTACCTTTTTGGATTTAAGTTTTTTGATTATAATGTGAAACCCCGTGTTGGGTATCCTATCTAAATAAATAAATGAACTAATGAGCTCTGCTTAGCTTGGGGCTAAATGATGCTGTGTGAATTGTCCAGCATTATTATTGTTGAAATCCATGAGGGAGGCTTGTGTTCAGTAGTGGACGTTTTATCATCATCATTACAGCCGTGAAACGTCCACTGCTGAACACAGGCCTCCCTCATAGATCTCCAAGAGGGATAGTTGCCATACTCACCACGCTTGGCAGGCGGGTTGGCGAGCGCAGTATGAGATGTTGGTACACGAAAAGATGCAGCTGCCCATCTTCCGGAGGTATCCCTTAGCTGGCTCTTACTGCATCAACGGCATTATTACTATCAATCATCATCATCATTTCAGCCGTAAAACGTCCACTACCGAATACAGGCCTCCCTCGTGGATATCCATGAGAGGTAGTTGCCATACTCACCACGCTTGGCATGCGGGTTGGCGAGCGCAGTATGAGATGTTGGTACACGAAAAGATGCAGCTGCCCATCTTCCGGAGGTATCCCTTAGCAGGCTCTGGTACTGCATTCATGGCATTATTACTATCAATAAATGGCTATAATTACTTGTTCAGCCGGACGTGCCAGGCGAGGGTCTCTGCATAGTAGGTGCGGGCGAGTTGGCGGAGTTCCACGGAGCCGAGGAGACCGGCCACCTCATCGACGGAGACTTCTTCGACCAGCAGTCCCTGGTGGGAGAGTGGGTGCGGGTGTCGCGGTTCGTCGCCATCACGCCGTGTGAGGTGAACAGAGCTCATGTAAAACCACGGGCCTTTACATCATTTCGTCTCAGCCATAGCTGTCGCTGTAGCCGTGACGTGCCGGCAGTAGAATGTTACCCCTTCTCTCATGCCCGTGGATGCAGTAAGAGCCTGCTAAGGGATACCTCCGGAAGATGGGCAGCAGCGTCTTTCCGGGTATCAACATCCCGTACTACGCTCGCCAACCCGCCTGCCAAGCGTGGTGAGTATGGCAACTATGGAGATGGAGATCCATGAGGGAGGCCTGTTCATTAGTGGACTTTTTACGGCTGGAATGATGATGACGATAGCTGTCGACGTCCACTACTGGAAGTAAGCCTTATGTGTCTCCTAAAGATCATGAATGTCGTTGCCATACTCGCTAATACGCTTGGCAGGCGGATTGACGAGCGCAGTACGGGATGTTGTTGGAAAAACGTTGCTGCCTATCCCTTGCCAGATTCTTACTACATCCAAGGACAAGAGATGAGAAGAGACGTTTTACTGTCGGTGAAACTATAAGGGATGTACCTACTTCGGAATCCGAAAAATCATCTGTTGACGGCTCGACTTCTTGGATAAATTTGTCGTATCCCTTTTGTTCGCTGTATAATCTGATAAACCTACTGCGATTATTATAATAATAGTGTAATTTAAACTTTAACATTTTAGCTTTTTTAATCCCTTGAGCATTATAATTGTAAAACGCTATTACAAAACAAAATTAGTAAATAAGCGTTAACAATACGTAATACGATTCCAAACTTGAAGTCTAGGTCATGAGTAGTTCCTTGTAGCTGTGATAGACGGACATACAGGCAAACATATTTTTTAGTTTTAATATTACAGAATTTTATCGCGTAACTTTTTTATTATTTTCCCGACGTTTCGAACACATTTCAGCGCTCTTGGTCGCGGGAGGACTGAATTTTAAAACTAAAACTGTAATTTTAAAACTAAAAAATATGTTAACAAATCGCGAAAGCTTAACAAGTTATATTACAAGCAAACAGTCTAAGTCATACCATAGGTGTTCCTTTTTGCCATTTTAGTCGGGAATCTTTAAAATAAGTATAGCATTTCTGATGACTGATTTCTGGTTTTCAGATTCTGGTGCTGCCTTCAACCAAACTTGAAGAGTTTATGCGGGATCATCCGGATTTGTTCACCAAGATGAAAGACCAGATCACGCGCAGTTCTTAACCTATACGTCTGTCTCCAGTGATATATTTATAAGAAAGGGTCTGCGACTCTTTGAGCTTAATGAAGCAAATTAATTTATCTTAACTTATAATAAAGAGGGATCTGTACCTATTTTGTATGTTTGTGACGAATAAACTCCCAGCGCTACTAGAAATAGGTAATTGTGTTTAGTATTATTTGTGTAATAATTATATATTATTATAAATACATATTCGTATGTATATAACATATATATATATATATTTATGTTAGGATTTATATATTAGGATATTAACACTACACCCCATTCTTCCTTTCAAATCATCTCCATCCAAAGGTTGTCTGGAAGAATTTTAGTTATTTTTGTTTTTATTTTCTGTTTGATTTACACATTACACAATAAAGAGTTTATCCATCTATCTAGACCGATTTCAAAAATTGTTTTACCATTGGACTGCTACATGAGCTCTGAGTATAGTGGTAAGGGCTTTGCAAATGATTTATACAGCATTATACGCAATAATACGGGATATTTACTACCATTTGAGTCTTTTTGAGTTTCCCGATATTTCGACGCACTTTCACACGTCGTGATCACGGATAAACTGTCGAAATATCGGCAAACTCAAAAAGACTCAAATCATGGTGAATATCCCGTAAATATTGCATATAATGTTAATAACCATGATCGTTTCAAAAGTTAGATTTATACAGCGTCAGCGACTGATATTAATGCTGTATGAATATGCAGCGCCTGGGACATTGTAAGATGGATCAGGTATGCCCAGCATCCACACCATCCTCTAAGCTAAGTCAGTAACATCTAAATAATATTATTTATTTAGAATGTTATGGTGCCGGCAGTAGAATGTTACCCCTCCTCTCCTACCCGTGGATGCAGTATGAGCCTGCTAAGGGACACCTCCGGAAGATGGGCAGCAGCGTCTTTCCGTATATCAACATCCACCAACTGCGCTCACCAACCCGCCTGCCAAGCGTGGTGAGTATGGCAACTACCCCATGAGGGAGGCCTTAGTTCAGTAGTGAACGTGTTACGGCTGAAATGATGACGATGATGATTTATTTAGAAAGTCACACCAACCAAATGAACACTTAAAAAACAACTTAGGCTAAAAACAAATAAATACAAGTAAAGTGACATTTCAATTAAAGGTGTAAACCACATGCAAAATAAATCAATTTTAACATACATACATTGAAACGCTGAACGTGTGTTTGTATAGGTGTATGGATGTTTGCTACCTCTTCACGCAAAAACTAGCATACGGATTCAGCTGAAACTTTGCAGACGTATAGATTTTAATCAGGACTAGCACATAATTTTTATCCGGGTACAACGTGGCACGTGGTAGGCACGAGCTAGTAGGCTATACGATGGTGTTTGTGCTGGGCCAGTCTTATCCAATGTCCCAGGCACTTCAGCAGCGTCCAGTACCTACAGCATGAACAGCAGTTGGTGTCGCTGTTTAATAATCAATAATTATCTAGTAATATACAAAAAAATGCAAAATATTAATTGGGAACAAAAACAGCTATACAGAAACAATGGGGACGTTGAACTACTGCAGAAGTTAAGGAAACTGTGTTGCAGAGTCAGCGCCCTCCGAACATGACAGTCATAAGTTCCGTTATAAAAACGTACTGCTAAGGCAAGATTTTCTGTGTATATATTAGCTCTAAAGCTAATATATACACAGAAAAAACAGTGATGACATATGGAACCGAGACGTGCTCCCTCACTATTGGCCTTATGAATAAGTTTAGAGTCGCTCAACGAGCTATGGAGAGGGCTATGCTCGGGGTTTCTCTACGGGATCGAATCAGAAATGAGGAGATAAGTAAAAGAACTCGGGTTTCAGGGGTCAGACGGATTAGCACGTTGAAGTGGCAATGGGTAGTCCGTATATCACGCAGAACGGTTGGCCGAATGGAAGCCACGGACTGGGCGCAGCGTAGGACATCCACCTACAAGGTGGGCAGACGACTTGGTAAGAACCGCAAGTCGACTGTGGATGCAGGCCGCTTCCAACCGCAGTACTTGTACATCAATGAGAGACGCCTTTGTCCAGCAGTGGACGTCCTACGCCTGATATGATGATACAGAAAAAAACATTTAAAATGAAAAAGAGAAAGGATAATTATAGATAGAGCATAATAATAGGCCTTTGCATCTATTAAAGACGATTTGTGCAGCGTCAGCAACTGGTAATCATGCTGTACGGACGCTGCAGTGTCTGGGACATTTTTTTGATGGATTAGGCTTGCCCAGCACCTTTACCATCCTCTCAGCTTAGTCAGCTGTTAGTCAGAGGAAAGTACAGGTCAATACGTCTGAAGCTAACTAAGCCGCGGTTTTCCTCATGATGTTAAGATAAGATAAGATAATTTATTTTTACCACAAACATCACGAGTACAATTTAGTTCTTAATTCTACTGAAATAAAAAATAAATGTTATGTACAGAACATACAATGCTATCAAAAACATATATGTGAAAATGGCAGCCAAGTTCAATATTTGGAATGTCGTGGTTGTTGACTTCGCCCACAAAGAATTGAGATCTAAATGACGCCAAGATCTGTAGATAATCCTGAAACTTATTTAATAGAATATTAAATAAATAAATAATGCTGGACAGATCACACAGCATCATCTAGCCCCAAGCTAAGCAGAGCTTGTGTTATGGGTACTAGATGACTGATATACTTAATACATTATACTACATAGATAGATATTTTTACTATATATAGAAAAACACCTAGAACACCCTGAACAAATATCTGCAGATCGTACAGACATTTGTCCCGAGGCGGGAATCGAACCCGCAACTTCTTGCGTCGCAGGCGGACCTTCGCCCGCTGCGCCACAGAGGTCGTATTGCTGATAACTTAGGCTCACGGTTTAATTTGACCCATGCGCTGTCAACCCGTCACGCCATCGCTTTTTCTTCATATTAAAAATATAAGATAATGGTGTCAATTCTGTTTTACTCCTACTAAAACTTATTATAATTAGAGATATGACGTTTATATACCCAAATTTACGCTAAAAGCTCTTATTTTAGTAAGAGCTGTCAGCGTTAATTTGGGTATATGTATGTTCCCTTTTAACATTAGAACGGGACTAACCCAATAAGTAAATGTCATTTTAGGCCTCTTTGCGTCAAAATAATTAGTCTTAGCTAGTTAGTGCAAAAACAGAATCGCCACCATTAACATTATTAATACTTTAGTAGGAACCCGCGGAAAACTTCACTTTCGTCCCTGCGTTTTGTTAGATGGAGTGCAACGAGTTGGCGAGCACAGAACGGGATGTTGATACACGGTAAGACGCTGCTGCTCATCTTGTGGAGGTATCCTTTTGCTGATTTTTACTGCATCCTGGGCAAGAGAGGAGGGGCAAAACTGCTGCCGGAAACCCAAGGTGGTATAATTGATAAGATGATATAAGATAAGCATTATTTCGTGTCAAAACATTATAAATAATAAAATTGCTTCTATTATGTTAGCTAAAATATTAAAACTCCTACATGGTTGCTCAGCGTTCTTTGTAAGGCGTAATGAGAGGAGTCTTGGTCGGGTTATTACCGATATGCACACGCATCGTCATGACGCGACTTTCACTTACCAATTCCTATAGTTCGTAAAAGTTTCCAGGCTTCAGCTGGACTGGAATTTGACAGTGAAGAATGAATAAAGCGGCGTTGAGCGTGCCCATCCCATTGCAGCGATTTCTAGCAAGGTGATAATTCTCTTTATTGAGACGTCACAAGTATATCGTTTGTATCTCGCTCTGGCAACTGCCTTCTTGTGTATGAGCGACTTGATTTCATCCGTAATCCACGAAGCTGGCAGATGTTTTATTTTGACCAAGCGGATAGGTGCATGGACATTGTAAAGTTTGGTCAAGGTTAAATTAAAAGCGGCTAGCTTGTCGTCAATATTATCGGCTACCATTACCGGCAACCAGTCTACTGGCGCATAACCACGTCCGAGGCGTCAAGTTTAAGGTTTTCCACATTCATGCCACTAAAAATACGCTGAAGAAGAGTTTTGTGTTTGTATGTTCTCAGCAGAGCATTGATCGTGCTTAGCGACATTTTGCAGAGAGGAAACTAGTACGAGATCAAGAAGAGAGGGAGTGAAGTAAGGAAAATGAGGAGTATGGCCAACAGGAAGTAGATGTAAGTTGCAAGATTTTTTAACAGACTCAAGAGCAGTCGAACGGGAGTCTTGTTTAACTATGCAGGTTTTAATGGCTGAGTTGAGATATCATATAGATGATGTGTATTTCTTTTTCTTCGCTTCTTTGCTTCTTTTGAAAAAAAAAGGATTCCGAACAGTGAGTTGTAAATTAATAATACTTCAATGATTCCGAAGCGAATGAATTCAATTATGAACTTTATTCAACTTCAATGTGTTTTTTTTGTAAATGAATATAGAATAGTTTTTTAACTCCCGACAAAAATTGGGGGTGTTATAAGTTTCACCTGTGTGTGTGTGTGTGTGTGTGTGTGTGTGTGTGTGTGTGTGTGTGTGTGTGTGTGTGTGTCTGTCTGCGGCACCGTAGCTCTTAAACGAGTGGACCGATTTGACCCACCTTAATGTGTATTGTAATGGATAGGAATTACTACCTATTGTTTTTTTACTGCCGTGGGGTGCCGGCAGTAGAATGTTACCCCTCCTTTCATGCCCGTGGATGCAGTAAGAGCCTGCTAACGGATACCTCCGGAAGATGGGCAGCAGCGTCTTTCCGTGTATCAACGTCCGTACTGCGCTCGCCAACCCACCTGCCAAGCGTGGTGAGTATGGCAATTACCCCTCATGGAGATCCATGAGGGAGGCCTGTGTTCAGTAGTGGACGTATTACGGCCGATATGATGAAACACAGGGAGATTTAACAAAGAAACGGTTAGTAACAGATTGAAACGCAGGAGATTGCAGGTTCTATTCCCATCACAAATCAAGTTCATATGCAATGGGACATTGAAAGAAGTCGCTCGCTCGTTTAATGTTCGTGGCGAACAACTAGATATTAATGCTAAGTTATCAATGAGTAACATTAGCTACGCCGTGGGGTGCCGGCAGTAGAATGATACCCCTCCTCTCATGCCCATGGATGCAGTAAGAGCCTGCTAAGGGATACCTCCGGAAGATGGGCAGCAGCGTCTATCCGTGTATCAACATCCCAAACTGCGCTCACCAACCCGCCTGCCAAGCGTGGTGAGTATGGCAACTACCCCTCATGGAGATCCATGAGGGAGGCCTGCGTTCATCAGTGGACGTTTTATGGCTGAAATGATGAACATTGGCTAGAATAATATATCTGGACCCGGTAAGTGGCGCTGCAATAGGTGACTGACTTGTCGGTTTTCGCTTGGACTAAACCTAAACTGCTGAAACCCTAAGTTTTAGGTATAGGGTTGGGTTCTTCCTAAACAGAAGGTATTGCGTACTTGCATCAAATGCTGCAAATGCAGTCCGTACGTTGAATAAACCGGGTTCCAAGGCCGTTGGCTAGATGGCAGCCATAGCTAGGTATTTGAGTTTAGTACCTAGATAGGTATTTAAGGACTTTGTTATGCGAAAATATTCCAGTCCTAAGGTTAAAACATTTTTGGGTTCATTGCTGTCAAACGTTAATTTTGTATTAAAAAAAAAAAAATAATAATGCTCGACAAATCACACAGCATCATCTAGCCCCAAGCTAAGCAGAGCTTGTGTTATGGGTACTAGCTAACAGCAAGGAATTGTGTTTGTCCTGGTAGTCATATTGATATGACAAAATAGTATGACAACTCGGAAGTAGCGGAATTGATGACTGACTGTGGTGTTCGCGAGATTTACGCCTGTTGCAAGATATGTTATCAGCCTGCGGGACGTGGTTATGCGAAAATGTTCGGCAAGTTGGAAAATTTTCGCGTAACTGCGTCTGGTACTCAGTCTTTCTCAGCCGTAGGACGTCACATAGGCTTCTCTAATGGAGCTAGTAGATTTGAAATGATTTAATAATTGTTATTATGAGGGAAGTAATAATAGGGAATAATAATAATCATTAATCTGGATCATGAGGGGGATATTGCTATCTTCACCACCCTAGGCCGGGGGGTTGGCGAACGCAGTACGGGATGTTTGATACACGCAAAGACGCCGCTTCAAATCTTCCGGAGGGTATCCTTCGGCAGATTTTTACAGCATCCACGGGCATGAGAGGAGAGGCAATGGAATCTACTTCCTTCAATGTTCACATATTCCTTGTATGTTCACATATAACACGGACTTTAACGGAAAGGTAAACATCATGAGGTAACTCTCGACTTAGTCAGATTCAGACGCATTGACCTGTTCCGTCCTCTGACTAATAGCCGGCTAAGCTGCGAGGATGGTATAGGTGCTGGGCACGATTAATCCATCTAACAATGTCAGCATAAATAACAGTTGCTGACTCTGTATAAATCATCTATAATAAATGTAAAAGGTCTTATTTTTAGGATTCCATACCCAAAGGGTAAAAACGGGACCCTATAACTAAGACTCCGCTGCCCATCTGACTGTCACCAGGCCCACCTGAACCATGATAGCAGACAGTTGACATTTTCACAGATGATGTGTTTCTGTTGCCGCTATAACATCTTTTGTTAAGACTAAAAACATAATAAAATAAATATTTAAGGGGGCAATACAACAAACTTATTTTGATACAAAAACGTAAAAATACAAAAAAATGGTACGATATCCTTTGTGCGCAAGTTTGACTCGCACTTGGCTGATTTTTTTATTTCATAAGAAACTTGAGTAATGTATATACGATCGCCGATCAGCGAACTTTCACCAACTATGTACCTATACCATTAAATTCATTTTGCCTTTACGCAACAAGGCGGAATATCCAAAATATAATGATGGTCGAGGTGCCTAATTCATTTTTATTCCGGTTCTAAAACTAATATTAATAATATGCCGTGTGTTGGCAGTAGAATGTTGCCCCTCCTCTCTTGCCCGTAAGTGCAGTATGAAACTGAGAAAGGATATCTCCTGAAGATGCGCAGCAGCGTCTCCGTATATACACGTCCCATACTGCGCTCGCCAACCCGCCTACCAAGTGTGGCGAGTATGGCAACACTCCCCTCATTATCTTGGAGATGCATGAGGGAGGCCTGTGTCCAGCAGTGGATGTGGACAGTAAACAAAGAAACCGGATTAGGATCTCTCCCTAATTCTGTTTGTTCTGTCAATTGAGTTGGCAGCCATTACACAGCGCCATCTCTGAGTCTTTATGCATGTAGCAACTTTACCGATAAAACTGCGCTGTTTTCTAGATCTAGAAATTCGTTAGCCAATATCTACTGTCTTAATTCTAAAAATTGTAAAATAGTTGTTAGGAGCTATCTCAAAAGTATGTTATATGATGATATTTAGTTTCTGTAATCTGTGATGATATCGAGAATTGATTAGCTGTATTATTTTTAAAGTAGGTTTTACATTGTATTTTCTAACGAACTAGGCAATTATATTGTAAGATTCTGCTTCACTGCAATTTTAGTTTTATTTGACGCTGTGTTTTGTTATTTAGGTTTAGGCTAACTTAACAGATCTGTAAGCTTGTGATTATAAATTTTTGCACGTGACCTCGATCTGCCGAAAATCAGGATTACCCAGTTCAAGCACACGACTAATACGTTAGGTTAGGTTAGTTTAGATATATGTAAGTATCATGTTCTTAGCCGTAATAGTTATTTGAATAAACTTATTTTGTTTGTAATGCATGACTGAATTGAGAACACCGTTTCTGTGTTCTCGAAAAGTAACCTCTTTAAATGTTTGTAGATCAACTGGTATTTTGGTTGCAGTAATAATAGCAGGTTAGGCAACCGGTAGTAACTTGAGTCCACGTAAGATAAAATATGACCCCACATTCACTTGAGCAGAACCTGTACTGCCTCTCAGAAGATTGTTTCACAATGCCATGACATGACTCTTCTAGTTGATAATGCTAGGATACTGGTCGGCGAGGGAAAACATCGTACTTAAGCAAAACCATAATATTAACCGCAAGTTACAAGATTAAGGACTAGAACTCCGGTACAGTAAATATAATTAAATATTAAGATTTATCTGTATAAATAGTCAGCAGTTAATATTTATTCTGTACCGGACTCTGCAGTGCCTGAGCTTGCCCAGCGCCCATACTACCCACTCAGAACAAGTCAATAAGAACGTCGGCAAGCTTATCAATGTCCAATGAAAATAAATAAAGAAAGAAAAAACAACAAATACAACAAATACAAATGCAAGATATGTTATTTTCGAAAAACAGGTTACCAAACATCTATTTACTAGGCACATATGATTTGTTACTTATAATAACAGTAAAGAGAAGATTAATAAATAACCCTGTGGAATCAAAAAGGCTAATACCTCGCTTTTAAGTTTAACACTTGTATTTAGAGGCGAGGGCTCACTACTTCGGCTGTTTACAGAAGGTTAAATGATGATGTTGATAATCATAATCATCATCACAACCGTAGCACATCCAGCTGGACATGGGCCTCCCTCATGAACTTTGGAGATCCAAGTACTGATAACGGGGTTGTTGCCATACTCACCACGTTTGGCAGGCGGGTTGGCGAGCGCCGTATGGGATTTTGATACACGGAATGACGCTACAGCTTATCTTCCGGAGGTATCCCTTGGCAGATTCTTACTGCATCCACGGGCAAGAGAGGAGGGGCAACATTCTACTGCCGGCACCCTACGGCTGTTGATAAGAGGAGAACAGATTATCAAAGTACAATATTTAGAAAATTTTAAAGGAAATGGAAGTTTAAAAGGATACGTTATATTTAAAAAATAAACTTACTTACTTAATTCTATACAACAATGCTATATAGGTAACAAATCAGCCTTTTTGTTAAAATGAAACAAAATCTTGCCAAATGTTATACACTGAAAAATAGAAAAATAAATAAAATTAAAGAAAATATACAGCACAATTTCTAATTGCAATGCTCATATTACTAATAATAACGATACAGCCCATTGAGATGTCGTTGTGTGTGATAAATACTTAAGGTTGGGTCGATAGCAGAAGCTCTGTTTGCTTACATTCCTGGTTAGTAATTATAAAACTTGGCGCCTTGACATCAGCTGGGATGATCCTGTTAACAATGAAATCTATACGAAGCGGCTTAAATGGATACATTTATTGAAAACAATAAACGAAACAAAATTGCCGAGATATTATCCGGCAGCAGCAACGAGTGCGAGCGAGATGGACATAGGCCTGCCGCAGCAATGTTGTTATTTTACTAATTTTATTGTTTAAATAAGATGCCAATTAAATTGTATGTCGATGTGCAAAAGAAGTTTTAAAAGTTGTATTATAAATGAACACACGCAATATTTAATAAACAGGCAATATTTTTTGTTATTACCTTTTTTGGATGACTGGTAGAAAATGCTTATTGATGTCCAATGAGCCGTTTTCAGTAAAAAAACAAAAAAGTGTAATAAACTTAACAGATGAAGCTGGCAAGCGAAGAAAGCAAGTTTGTGATTAATCACAATTGCTGTCATTGTCAAATTGTGTTTCCTACAAGTTAAATAAAACTAACGCCATCTATATGGTTCGAGGGAACTATTTTTGAAGTTTTTACTTTTTAATGAAAACACCTCATTGTGCCCGAAAACCAAAATGAATATCAAAATGAGGTGAGTCAGCGTGGTTTTACCATCCCGCACAGATCAAGTGAACATTCGTTAAATAATGTCGCCAAACCCAAGTCAAAAACAAGATTTTTTATCATAGGAGACGAACAGGTAGGTACGAGGTTTTTCAGCAAGATTGAACAGCACTGAGTTTGACAAATGGAACTCTGATTTCACCATTACAGGTACAGTGAAACCGTATGGGCCGTCGTCTGAAACATTTCATACTCTAGAACCCTGGACTGCATCTTTAACGATAAATGATATTGTGAACATATTATCTGCGGGAAATCATGACTCTGACCCGTACTTATTACTAACGAATTTATACAATATATTAAGTCGAATTATATAGAATGTAAAGTATTTGTTAATAATTTGTTTTTAAATGTTACAGAAATTAGATACTTTAATGTAAGTAAGATCAATAACGAGCTCAGAATTATGATATAATTCAGTGGATGTTTTGGCATAATCACTAAAATACTATAATTTTGTGCAAAATTTATTTGTCGACCCTACACACATTATTAATTTATCTTTTCTTGAGTGAGTTTTCCATCCATATGTCTCACATCTCAGATCTCCCAAACCATATGTCTCACTAATGCATACTTTTTGCAGATGATACAACAGTCATCTTAAAGGTAGAAGATAAATGTATAGCCCAGGATGCACTGAAAAATGCACTGATTGATATTGTGACATGGTCGACAAATCATAATTTAAATACAAATGTAGATAAAACCAAAAAAATGCAATTAAATTCATAAAATACTAATCCATTACCTCTTGGCATAACCTTAAATAATGCAATAGTAAGAGAAGTGACATTTTTAATATTTTTAGGAGTAATTTTAGATAGCCATCTTAACTGGAAAGCACATTTTGACTCAGTATGCCAAAAGCATAGCAGATCTGTCTTTGCACTTAGGAAAATACGCCAGACTGCAGTTAGAGCTGCATCAAACGAAAGTCGTTTGATCAAATGAAAGTCGTTTGATGCAGCTCTAACTGCATACCATGGATATGTTTAATCGGTGCTAAGTTATGGTTTGCTGATGTGGGGTAAGTCAGTAGAAGTGGACAAGGCTTTAAAATACAGAAAAAATGTGTACGAGCAATAAATGGCTCATGGTTCCTATAGATAGCTGTAGGTCTCTTTTTAAATCCTTCCACTTCCTAGTATGTATATCAGAGACATTTGTATTTTTGTCAAAACGTATCCAAATTATTTTTAACGTGGCAGTGAAGTGGTTATTCGTCAAAAAAGGGCAAAGATTCAAAATATTTTATATAAGTCCACACACCATAAAGACATTTATAAGAGAAATGCTGTTAATATGGTGTATAATAATTTATAATAAGCTTCCGAAAGAACTGAAAGCCTTAAAAGGAGTATTGTTTATGAAGAAACTTATTCTTTAATTAATAACTTATTATTAAAGTAAAATTGTATTCTTGCTTTGATTTGATTTGACTGCAGTAAGTCCTCCATTTGTGCAATCAATTGTATTTTTTTGTGCGATAAAGAATTAAGTAAATAAATAAATTTTATTCTTACGTCTTATCTTTTCAAGATTGAAATGTGCTATTACTTTATACTGCCTTAGGAGAGTTTGCAAAACAAACAGCTTTCTTACACTTACTGAAGAGCTGGGTCGTAAAGTACCTGTAAGGCTTGAAGTAAGCTACTTTACGGCTCCCTACGTTCTCTCAAGTGCAAGCTCAAGCTCCACCCACGCAGTACCGTATAAAATATACCTAAGTATTATAGTGTTTACGTTCTAAGTACTATTAAAATAAATTCTTTGTCTTTAGAGCAACCAAATTTTTTAATATTAAACTTGCTGCCATGTTCCGGAGGTGTCTCTTAGCAGGCTCTTACTGCGAGTGAGAAAACCCTTTCAACGTTTACGTTATGTGGCATCAAACTAAAAAATCGGCCAAGTGCGAGAAGGTATGACTCGCGCACGAAGTGTTCCGGAACATTATTCAATCAAAATAACTTTTGTCGTATCCCATACGACAACCCCTCTTAATATATAATTTATTCTGTTTTTAGTATTTGTAGTTATAGCGGCAAATGAAATACATCATCTATGAAAACAACTGTCTAGCTATCACCGTTCATGAGATACAGCCTGGTGACAGACAGACTTTCAGCGGAGTCTTAGTAATAGGGTCCCATTTTTATCCTTTGGGTACGGAACCCTAAAAGTACTGACAAAGATTCAGTAAAATTAATCGACGGCGCGGCGCCTGTTAATTATTAGCATGACGTAAAATCCGGTCTCGAATGAAATCGGGGCGAAGTTCGGTCTATACTCATAAAATCCGGTCTGGACCGGATTTATCCAGTCAGATTGTAACCCTATTTGCGGGTGACCAAAAGGGAAATGGCAAGTCCATGTTGCCATCAACATATAACTAACCAGCCCAGAAAAACTATAGAATTGATAAATTCTATAGTTAATTAATTCTATAGTAGGAACTTGAAGATTCAGCTTATAATAGCATATACACACATCAACATTGTCTAGGGATATTCCATTTCGAAATGATTTGCTTACAAAAATCTTACAAACTATTTACTTTTTAGAAAAAGTTTATATATGGAAATAAACCTTTTTTGTTCCCTTTTCAAAATTTGGAAAAAGAATAAAAATAGAACGCAATAAACAAAAGATAGAATGGGGACTCCGATTTAAATTAAACAACGTTAATTTTTGCCTAAGATAAATTAACTTTTTTTAGTTATCAATAAGTGCTATCTATAAATATAAATATATCATATATATTATTTAAGTTATTTTTAATTTTAACGGATCTTGTGATATTTGTAATGTCATGAAACATCGATATTTAAGCAGAGAAGAAATGATAAGGGCGATAGGCATGTTACAAGCCGGTGCTATCCAACGCGTGGTTTGAATACCCTAAACACCAATCAAAACGAAATTTCTCGATTGTGGTCACGTTATCGTATTACTGGAGATGTAAGAGAGCGCCACACTGTAAAAATACGAGTAACCACCCCTAGACAGGATCGTTTTCTCCAAAATTCCGCCAGGAGGGAACCCAATCTCACAGCAAAGCAGCTAGTGCAAAGGCTTCAGTCAGACCATCAGCTGTCAGTCACTGACCAAACCGTCAGAAGAAGGCTACATGAAGTCGATCTTCATTCTCGTATGCCGCTTCGTGTGCCAGCTCTACGACGAGGCAATCGCGGAAGGTTCTCAAGAACATTTGTTATGGACAATGGCCAATAGACAATGGTTCTCTTTACTGATGAGTCTCGGTTTGTATTCCTACCACGATTCACGAAGAACACGTGTTTGGAGAGTTCCAGACAGAGAAAGTCGCTTCCAGCATCCACAAGAGGTCCATTCGTACCGAGGTGGGACAGTCATGGTTTGGGCGGGAATTCGTATTGGCGCGCGAACCGAACTCATTTGGATAAGAGGCAGCATGACTGCACTAAAATACCGGAACGAGGTCGTAGAACCTGTGATCATCCCTCACAGAGTTCAAATTGGCCAAGAATTTCAGCTCATGCATGATAATGCCCTTCCACACACGGCGCGATTGGTATCAGCTGCCCTTCAGGAACATGATGTCGCGGTTTTGGACTGGTCTGCACAGTCACTTGACTTAAACCCAATTGAACACGCTTGGGACATGTTGCAGCGAAGGGCTTTCAGCAATTTGCCGTCAAATTTGACCACAGGGGACCAACTTTTTTGCCATTTAAAAAGAACATGGGATCGCATACCCCAGCGAGACTTTGACACCTTAATTTTGAGTATGAATAACCGGTGCAGATGTGTTATCAACGTCAGGGGAGGCAACACCGATTATTAAATTGTAAAAAGGTAATTTTATAAAGTCATGGCAACGTAAAAATAGTTTTAACACAATTTACCGAACCTTGTAAATTTTCTGATTTTTCGAGATTTTGTTCCTACTTTAATTTTTATTAAAAAATAATATCAAACAGTTGTATTTTATTATTATTAATAAACAATACAAAATAAAGATTTTTGCCATACCTAGTTTTCTAAAGAAATAATTTTCAGTTTTTGTGAGAATCAACAAAATATTGAATATCCCTAGACAATGTTGATGTGTGTACATCGACATCATTGCAGCCGTAAAACGTCCACTACTGAACACAGGCCTCCCTCAGGAGGGGTAGTTGCCATACTCACCACACTTGGCAGGCGGGTTGGCGAGCGCAGTGCGGGATGTTGATACACGGAAAGACGCTGTTGCCCATCTTCCAAAAGCATTTACGTAAATACCTAAAGTTTTTTATTTGCAAAGTGCGAAACTGAATCTACTGAGAGTAAAACCACAGATTACAGAAACTAAGTAAAACTCTCACTAAATCCATAATTTATTGCTGTTCTAAAAATTGGATCTGCTAAGCAGCATTTTATTTTTGCATTTTTTTGTAGCGTTATCTCGGCGTTGTTATTTTTTATTTCCATGCAAAATATCAGCTTTCTAGGACTAATATGCTAATAGTCTCTTCGCAAAGCCGGTGTCGGATGGACAGACGGACGGATAGACAGACATACAAATTGAAATTTCAAATTTCAAGTCATTAGCATCAGTATATAGTATTCGAGATATCCACTTATGACAGACAGACAGATAGAGTGATTCTCTAAGGGTTCCTTTTTACCATTTTGGTCCAGAACCCTTAAAACGCCGGCAAAGTAGCAGGCAGAAATAAATCAAAAAACGAATAAGCATTATTTACTAGTCTTAGGACAGCGATGACTTTAGTTATAAATGTGAATTTTGATAAATAAAACAGATCTAGGTAAATCATTGACAATTTTATTGTACGCCCGACGGTTGCTGGTTACGATATTGGCAGAGTACCTACTTTGTTAGTAAGATTAGTTTCTGTAATCTGTGGTAAGATACCCATCTTACTTAGGCACATTAAATAACTGCGTTTTTCGCGGCTAAGCTAACATGAGCTAAGTAAGTTTATTAAAAAAAAAACCGGGCAAGAGCGAGTCGGACTCGCACACCGAGGGTTCCGTGCCATCATACAATATAATTTATGACAAAGGCGGTTTTATATTTGTTGGAGAACCTTGACAGCGCCATCTCTTGTCTGATAGCGGAAATTATGTAGAGATTTACACTTTCGATGATTTCTAAAAAACTATGCTAAGTAGAGAGATTCTAATAAATTTCCTTTAATCTTTACATTTACTTCTAATAGCAATAAAAGTTTCAGAGGTTTATCTCCGCAAACTTCGGAGATAAGGGGGGGGGAACGCTATTTTTTTCAACATTTTTGTAAATAACTCAAAAACGATACGACTTAAAGGAAAACTAAAAACTGTTTATTAATGTACAAATGAATACCTGTCATATGATACCCCACATCACCTATTAATTTCACAAAATTTTTGAAAACCCCCCTTCCACCCCCCTTGTATAAAAAACTATGCAAATTAGGGAGTTTGCTATAATTTTCCTATAAAGTTTACATACACTTCTATTAGCTATAAAAGTATCACGGGTTTATCTCTGCAAACTTCGGAGATAAGGGGGGGGGAACGGTCGTTTTTTCAACATTTTTGTAAATAACTCAAAAACAATACGACTTGAAGGAAAACTAAAAACTGTTTATTAATGTGCAAATAAATACCTTTCATATGATACCCCACACGGCCTAGTAACTTCACTTAAAAATTTTGAGATCCCCTATCCGCCCCCCTGCAGTCAAAATAAGGATATTTATTAACATTTTTATATATGCTATGTTAGTAAAAAAGTGTTGTCTTTTACCATTTCAAATTTCAAGTCGATAGCATCAGTAGTTCTCGAGATATCCAGTTGTGACAGACAGACAGACAGACAGACAGACAGACAGACAGACAGAGTGATTCTATAAGGGTTCCTTTTTACCATTTTGGTCCGGAACCCTAAAAAAGTTTATTCAAATAATCAATGTAACATTACAGATTAACCAAAGCGTTACACGTTAAATCTTACACTCATATTAAACACACATATTAAATAAATATTATTAAAACAACACACACAAAAGAAATACAAAACATAAAAAACAAAAGAAAAACAGAAAAATCTAATTAAAACAGGTGGCTAGGAAAAATTATTTACAATTCTATACCTTCACAGTAGCTTTGACATACTCTAGAAATTATATTTATATTATCATGAAATAAATCTAAATCTGGCTCGATTTTCATAATTACATTGAAATGGTTCTGAGCGCGGCAGATGGGGGATTGTTGGCGTGCAACCGTGCGTGGGGGTATGTGGGCGAATAGTGGGACTAGTCTGGGACGGAACCTGGCGCGCTGCTCAGGTACCCAGAGCCGACCAGCTTCCCTAACTAAGTCAGGACTGTCTACTATTCCCCTTAGTATACGAATAACTGTGAAAAGCTGATCGCACAGTCTGCGTGTCTGGAGAGAATGAAAACCAAGTGTCCCTTGTAGGTATTTAGTAGGGTACAAATACGGGTAATATCCATGAGAGTTCCTGTACAAGAAACGAAGAAAACGTTTCTGGACTTTTTCCAGCATTAATGCATATGTCATCTCGTGGGGATTCCATATGCATGAGCTACTCTCTATTTTGTAAGGTACCTACATAATTTAAATTGTTTTCCATTCTTTTATTTCTTTTGGTAAATTGTCATATATTTTAGCGCTTTTAAAAGTAATGTTGTTTTGTCCATAATTTGTCCCTATTTTCAACATTACAGGATATAACATCCTAAAGACGTTATACAAATCAAAATATTAACCTACACAAATTTTTACTATGTAATAAGGTTAAGCTTTAGTTAAGAATATGTGCGTAGGTATAATAGTTAGTTAACTTAACCTTTCTCTCTTGTTTGTTTACAATGGAGTTTTATGTAAGTTTATATAATCCCACGAGTATGTAGGTACTTACACTATCTTTCAAGAAGTAGAAGGATGTCGAGCCCTCACGCAGCCCTGTTAAGGCAAAGTGAAGAACAGCAAGTGAAAACTTGCGCGAGGAGTCATTATGACTTTCAAAGGTATAGTATAGTAAGAACAATATAGAATTTGTTACCTAATCTTGTAAACCTACTTTTTGTGAAAATATACTTATATTCTTTTAGCATAAAAGACTGGTATAAATTCATATTATTAAGTACCTATGTAAAGTTTTATCACATGCCTAAGTAGGTATACATATATCTAATATTATAATATTATACAGAGGCATATTTTTTTTGTAAAGCATGTAAAGTAACGCCGCCATGCCCATCTACCGTGAGACCCCTATTATCTGCATAGAAATGAGGCGTTTTCATTAAAAAGTAAAAACTTCAAAAATAGTTACCTCGAACCTTATAGATGGCTGAATTGAAATTATCGTGGCTAGACATCATTTAATAAATATAATACGGCTTACACCACGTACCTAACTTATTATCATCTTGCGACGTTTCGTAGACCGTTTAGAGGCCCTTCTTCATGAGCACCGTTCGTGGCCGACACCGAGGGCCGCGAGACGAGAACTGATGACTTATAGATGGCGTTAATTTTCTTTTACTGGTAGGCACAATTTGACAATGACAGGATTAATCACAAACTTGCTTACTCCGCTTGACAGCTCCATCTGTTAGGTTTAGTAGAAAACTCTTTTTGTTTTGTTACTGAAAACGGCTCATTGAAAAAGAATAATGCATTGGTCGCTCATTACTAGATGTCGCTGTTAAAATGGTTCATTTTGTAGAACGCGCTATCGAAGCGTTTCAGGAATTTGGTTGGGTCTCGGCTAAACCTTCATTTGTTAAGTGTACTTATTAGTAAGTACCATTATATTATATAGTTTCAGTCACCGATTTTTTGAGTGCCTTTACACATTAAGTGTAGGCCCATGAGACGCAAGAAACAAAAAAAAAGTTTATTTTGACTGTAGTTTTTTTGTGTATGATGTTATTTAGACGAAACCTAGGAAGAAAGTACTTAGAATTTCTGGTACTTTCTAAAGCTGTGTTGATAAACTGCCCTAGTGTTATGTTTACTGAAATAAAATACCTATACGACCATAAAATTACAAAGAAATGACCTATACGCCCCAAAAAATCACTGTATGCAAGCACCTTAGGGCGTAAAGCTACTTTTGATGTTCAAAACTGTGCAAATCAAGGTTGTAATTGACAAATTTAAAAATATTGAGGTCGTAAAGGATTAATTATTAAGCTAATTAATTAATTAATAATGTTATTTTTCTATGTATTATGTTATATTGTTGCTCTTTCCTTTTAAGTTTAATGAAAGGATATTTCTCTATAAATAAAACATAGATTGAATGAAATAAAATGGTTTATTACAATTTCTAAGGTTTTTTACGGAATCAGAACATATAATATTAAATATTCACTGGTGTTTATCGCGTTTCTTTACAATTTTTTTCAGACACTAACAGATTTACATTGTCGTGGTCATGGAATGATTGGATTACTGGATCAACTAGCTCAGCGAAGCGGGAAGAGCATTTTTGTGTTTTTTTTACACAAAACGCACTGCATTCGCTTCGCAAGGTGGTAGCTCCAGTACTCCACACATCTCGTGACCACGGCAGAGTAACCTAATGTAACTTAGGAAAAAATAGGTAGATAAACGCGATATATTATATCCTTGAATATGTATTTTAAACAATGACTTTTATTTATTCATCATAATCATAACAGAACATAATCTTTATTATTTATTAAGCTTGGGTTCAGCTTGCTCAGAACCGTTCAACAGCTGGGAAAAGGCGTGGGCTACTCGATGCATATTAATCATAGTCACTTTTTTCGTCATCCTCATCGGTTTCGTTCAAAGTCTCGCGAAGCTTAGAGTCGCATGGCAGTTCCCGATATTCTTTATGAAATCTGTAAGGGATAGTTCCATTTTCACACATATTATTTAGATCTTTATATTTAGCCGCAGCTATTGGCAGCCTACAAGAGTGTAACTTTACTGTTGTCATTTCTTCAGCTGGCTCATTGTTTGGCAGGCTTTTCTTTCCTTTTGATTGACTCTTCCCTTTTCCTCTGCCCTTTCCTTTCCATGAGTTTTTCTCGCATAATGTATGTGTCTGTGCATCTTCTTCCATTGAATATTTTATAAACATTTTGTCTGTAGTTTTCTTTTTGAAAGTAGCTACCCTAATATCTTTCAGTTTTATATCTTTCGATGTCTTTGGCGTGAAGGTATTTCCAGCTATTTGATCAAAGTTTAAAAACTCTGAATAGTCCATTACATGGACTTTATAGGGTCTGGGTCTTTTTCGTGCCGATTCAAAATAGGTTGGCCACTGTGAGGGGCTCCAGACAATAAGTTTTCGCACTTCTCTTTCGATAACAGCGTGAACTGAATCAACGGGCATATAAGTGTGGCCTGGTAGTAAATAGTTGATTTGAATGACCTCCAAATATACGGCAGACTTTAGAAAATGGTTCATGGCTGCCAGTACAGTCTTATTTTTGTTCTGTCCTGTACAAGAGTCACAGTACATTAATAGATGTTTAACCCCTTTTCTGTCTTTTTCTTCTAGATACTTCATCAAGCAGGTAGCAATTTCGTTGCTTCCTCTTTTGCCGTCGCTTTCCCCCCACGTATAACAAAAAACTTCCTGTGTTTCACTTTCATATATTGTAAAATTATACACCGAATATTTTCTAGAATAATACAGCAACATGCTTTGACCATGAGGCGTATTCAAAACTTTTTGTAGGTCAAAACTGCAGGTGACGGTTTTGTTGTTTGACTTAAGAGTTTGATGGACTTTGAATCTTTCGTAACTAGCTTTTTTCTCCCGTAGATGAATGTCCAATAGCTCTTTATCCCTTCCACTAATTTGGTCTTTATTATTTTCAGCTTTGACGCAAGTTACGCATTTATCTTTTTTCGGAATGTGAAAGCTTATATTATATTCTTTGAAAATAGTTCGGAATGCGTTTTCGCTTAACGCTTCTTGAGCCTGGTCAACACAATCTTTTAAATACATCTGATATAGGTTTGTTACGTTTTTCATTTCCTGAGGAAGATACATATGTTCTATTACTTCTCTTTCTACTGTAGTGTGACGGAACTGCTGGTAATTTCTCAATTAATTTCTTTGCGAACGTTTTCGCTTCTTCTGTGTATTTTTGTTGCATGTTAGGTTTTCGCTTATCTGGTTGACCCATTTCCTCTGTGGCGTTTGATACGTTGTAAATAATATATTTTTGAGTAATATCCAAGGTATAAATCAAGAACTTTTGGCATACTTGCTTGTGGCCTTCACCATCGTTGATGTAATATTCATAGGTTATATTTCTTCGGCTCAAATCATTTTTTGTTTTCTTTCGTTTTATCGAGACCTTTTGAGCACAGTGCACTATCTAATCTTTTCTGCGCTGTGCGTCTAGACTCCAAAAATATTCAAATATAGATTTCCGCCTTTGTTCTGAAATATCGTAGCATCCTCTGGCACACTTACCAATTTCACAAGGATTTTCTTTCATAGTTTTCTCAGCCATAATTTCGCCTTTTCGATTTTGATAGGTTTTTCCTTTTTCTCTTAATTTTTTGTTTATCTTGCGGCTATTAATCTTTTTTTCTTTTCTTTTAATTTCTTTATTGGTCTCGGTTTTATCATTTTTCTGTTTTCTCTTCTTCGTCTTCTTGCTAAGATTTTGTAATTCATTACTGTTTGAGTCTGACTCATTACAAGACCAAAGGTCTGAACTACCTGCGGAGTAGTCTTCTTTGTCCTCATCAGACATCAAAAAGTCAATATAAGCATGCTTTGATGCTCTTCTGCCTGTTGCGTCTTTTTCTTTGAGAAATGTAGTCCATGTCTAGAGCTACATAACTAGCGTCCAAGATATCTTCACGTGTCTCAGAATAAGTTTGATGAGCCTTAGAAACTTCAGCTGCTGTAGAAGGTAAGTTTGATGGTTGCTCAAGAGACACGCAAGAAGTAGCATCAGATTCATCGTTATAATTTTCAGAATGCGAGTACAAAATCATTGTAGTATCCGTAGGTAAAGCTGGCGTAAGCGATGAGATTGTCTGTTGCTGGAGAGATTGCATATTAGAAGTAGCATCCGAGCTATCTTTTTGTGTCTCGTAGCAAGCAATATTTTCTTTCGTATCTTGCATCGGCCTATTTAGATTCGTAACGTCGGTACAAGTGGAAATCCTGAAAAATAAACGTAAACTATGAATAAATGGAAAATAATTTATAGCAAAACCAAAAAATTTAATATTGAGAATTTTGATCAGTCAATGTGGGTAAAATTAACTATTGTAACTCTTACATTTTACTCTGGAGAGTTGTTGCTATGTTGCAATTATCTTCTTGTGTCTTGTAGCAAGCAATATTTTCTTTTGTATCTTGCATCGGCCGATTTAGATTAATAGCCTCAGTACAAGTGAAACTCCTGAAAGAAAAACATAACCATGCATTAATGAAAACACTTTATTGCATAAAAAAAAATGAATATTGAGAATTTTGATCAGTTAACCAATGTGAGTAAAATCAACTATTGTAACTCTTACATTTTACTCTGGAGAGTTGTTGTTAGATCGGAATTAGTGGTGGAGTTATCTTTACTAGTCCCCAAATAACTCATCTCTCCCGAT
This sequence comes from Pasiphila rectangulata, assembly GCA_963082625.1. Lineage (NCBI taxonomy): Eukaryota > Metazoa > Arthropoda > Insecta > Lepidoptera > Geometridae > Pasiphila > Pasiphila rectangulata. Next base: position 25,299,857 of record OY720236.1, read on the forward strand.
TCACTTGACTTTTTAATAATTACAGCTGACAAAACTTTTATAGTTTTGTTTGGGTTCTGTTCTTTCACTGGATTATCGATAATTTTTTCAGTAATTGAAAACGCAGAGGTATTGCTATCGTTTTCACTACTGGAATTTATGATCACGTTGGTTCTGCTGTAACGGCTCGAAGACGTCTCTTCGTCGGTGTCTTCTATTATATCGCTGCTTATACTATGCTTTGATTGAACAAGTTCATGCTGAGACGTCATTTTTACTTGAGACATGGTTTCTTTTGAATACTTCTTGGGTTGCTGATTTTGACCAGCACCATTTTCTATCGATGAAGAACTCGTAGAAGCTCTGAAAAATAAAAATATAATAATAAATAATTTAACACGTTTAAAAAAACGATGAAAGTCGACTTAAATTTTCGATCGAAGATTAGTTTTACGGCACACACATAAGTTTCTCAAGGATTTAACTTTTATTAAACCACCTCAAAATCTATTTTATACAAACAAAGAAAAAAATATCAAAATATATTAAGAATTGATGAAATAATTTGATAAAAACAATTTTGAGAAGGAGGCCAAGAGGAGGAGCCAGCTGGGCTGGGCAGCGTGTGAGAAACTACGTCGAGTCTTCTCGCCATCCATACCGCAATGTTTGAAAACGAAAGTTTTCCAATCAGTGCGTCCTACCCGTAATGACCTACGGAGATGAGACGTGGACACTCACGGTAGGGTTAGTCCACCAGTTCAAAGTCACTCAGCGAGCTATGGAAAGAGCTATGGTCGGAGTTTCTCTAAAGTATAGGATTCGTAATGAATACATCCGACAGAGAGCCAAAGTTAACGACATAGCTCAAAGAATTAGCAAGCTGAAGTGGCAGTGGGCTGGCCATATCTCGCGAAGAACCGACAACCGCTGGGGTAAACGTGTTCTTGAGTTGAGACCGCGACTCGGCAAACGTAGTGTAGGACGCCCTCCGGCTAGGTGGGATGACGATCTGCGAAAGACTGCTGGCAGATGTTGGATGCGACAAGCTGAAGACAGGGCGCTATGGCGCTCATTAGGGGAGGCCTATGTGCAGCAGCGGACTAATATAGGCTGATTATGATGATTAACAATTGGCGAAGATATCAATCATCAAAACTGTTGTAGCTAGTCGTGATTTTTCAAAGGTATTATGTGGTTTCTTAACTTACTGGGATAAATACTAATCATCGTATAATTTTTTTATGGAACCATCTAGTGATTATTCACTATATATTAGCGAAAGAATTATCAAATTCTGTCCATGACTGACGGAGTAATCGACGAACATACATACGCACCAGCGAACATTTTAACCTTCTCCTTTTTGAAGACGGTTAAAAACTAAAAGATACTTGATATCGTGCTTGAAAAAATGTGTAGGTAGTGTATCTAATAAGCCTTTTACCTACGTAGGTAGGTACCAACTGGCTTAACACATAATGTAGAATGACAACAGTAAAAGAGATAAAAGTATAATTACCTATTAAACTAGCCTAAGGAAAATCATGGTACTGGAATTAGCCAATTGATCAATGATTTGACATAACTACCTACCCTGGTTTGCCACCTCAGTCAACCATGAACCTGTGATTGTTTTACCACAGTAAAATATATATAGCTTTTAGATGAGCTATGGGATAGTAAGATAAGCTTTTAGAAAATAACTAAGTTAATAATAATACTTTACTAGGTAGGTAGGTACTTGCCTGATACGATGACATTCAACTAACGCAGCGAGTTCACGACGGCGCTTCAACAAAGTCTCTAGTCTCTTTTTTTTATTTTCATCATCATCACTAACACAATTTTTCATTGTCACACTTTTTATTTAGTGTAAAAACAAAGTTTTAAAAGTTCATTTGGAGCAAAGAAAACGGTTTCGCAGACTAAAAGTTTCAATGTAATGAAGCACGTGTCAGTCAGTTGAACTGCAACCGCACATCAGCAAAATAAAACAATCAATGAATTGTGAACTTTAAGTTCAAAGTATAATGTCTGTAATTACACTATTCCGAAGCGCCTCTGTTTCACAGCAGTGATCATACGCTCATGGAGCCATTTACCTACACCATATTGTTTCTCTTTCTAACTACGATGAATTACGATCAGCGAGAAAGAGACCTATGTATTAATTTAATTTGTATAGATCAGGCTGCGGCGTAAGGGATATTTATTGTAAATATTAGATTATTTTCCAGGGTGTATAGCTAACATTAAGTTATTAAAATAATTATGTTGTTTCTATTTATACTGACTAAAACCTACTTAACTGTTAGAAAAACATCACAAGTAGCAAAAATCAATACGGGAACTAATGATAATTTTAAGGGTTTTTGTCAGAAGATAAATCTTGTCAACCACTCATCAGTGGGTCCTTAACAGCTTGGTAATAAAGTTTAAAACCTATGTAAGAGAGAGATTGGACATTGCCTAGTTATCAAATAATAATACAGGGTGTTAGTGTGAACACACTTATCACTTAAACCACAAATGTATAACCCTAAAATGAATTGATACAAGTAATAATTTAAAATAATAGTCAATTCGTTTCGCTACATTTTGATAATTCATTTCTCATCTAAGGAACGTGATTTTTTGGACACCCTAATTACCTACTGTCGTACGTCGCCCGCAAATGTCGCTGCGCTCGGGCTGATGTACGTATCAAAACGAATGGATGCTTGCATAGAACTTTCCCTTCATACTTTTCCTGGCTTAGGACAGGCAAAAATAACTACTCTAGCACATTATTAAGTTATTTCAAGACAAATAAAATAATTAAATTGAATCAAAAAAGCTTTATGGCTAAAGTAGTTATTTTAGGCGTATTTAAAAAGTTCATTATCAAACAAGTCTTATTTACAAATTAATTACAGTTTAAAGGGCATTGGGTAAGTTTGTATGGAGTCATGGCGTTATTTTTTTTTTTTTGCTTTACATGCTTCAGCATACACATACAATTTTTACAAAAATGTTGATACACATTTTCTTACATAAATATTTGCTTTACATGCCTCAGCATACACATACAATTTTTACAAAAATGTTGATACACATTTTCTTACATTGGAATAAAACAATTTAAAAACGATTAGAATATAAACAATTAGTAAACAAAACCAAAATAAACACATGTTAAAAACAATAATACAATAATTGTACACACCTTTGCCCAAAAAATAAGACAAAAAAACCGAATCTGTGTGTTGCAGTAAGGCAAAAAGGTAGCAACTCAGCTTATGTTTACTCATAGAGCAAACACTGATTTTCAGTACCTACTATCAACTGCAGTAAACGAGAAACCAACTAGCAATAAATGAGTATACTGAATCTGTTATGTAGTATGTAGTGTACTCGTATGTGAAGTAGTATATATAATATGATGTTGTGTGGATGTTGAGTATTAAGTTTTAAGGTTTCACGTATTCTAGAATTATATAAGTGAAAACCTACAAATCTACCTATCTTATCAAAATGCTTAGGAGTAGAAACGTACCTTAGATAGAGCTTTGAATCTCAATAGCAGGTTTTGTGACTTGGTTAGGTGTTTCTTCAATAATATATTTATAAACATGAAATAAGTATTTTAAACATTATCATTAAAACTCAGTTTTGTATCTTTAATAAGTCTAATGAGTGAAATAAGATAGATAGATAGATAACACTTTATTGATCACCACATGTAACAAAAAATATACCGAGGTATAAAAACAAGCAAAAATATAATACAATTTTGGGCAATTCAACGGGCGGCCTTATCGCTGGGAGCAATCTCTTCCAGGCAACCAATTAATTAAATAAGTGTATTTAGAAAAAGATAGATTTGTCAAAAACCCAGTAAAAATATCATTGTTGCAAGCAATAATATCATGAACTCTTATGCATAAATTGTTAAAGTTTTTGAGCCGAGAATTTGGTATTATATCATTTGTAGTAAACTTTGAAGATGAATGTAAAGATGAAGATGAATGTAAAGAAGACGAAAGTGATGGTGTTTGAAAGAGATGAGGCAGTGACAGACTGCAATATCGTGATTGGAGGTGAACAAATTGAACAGGTGAATGAGTTTGTGTATCTGGGTTCAAAGTTTACAAGAGATGGAAAGTGTGAGAGTGATATTGAAAGAAGAGTGAATGCAGGAAACATGGTTAATGGAGCTTTGCACTCCTTTATGAACAGTCGGAAGGTGTCTAACAAGGCTCGTTTGGCTGTGCATGAGGGAGTGTTGGTTCCGACACTCATGTACGGAAGTGAAAGTTGGGCATGGCAGAAGAAACATGAAAGCAGAATAAATGCAGTTGAGATGAGAGCGTTAAGAAGTATGAGGAGTTAAACTGAGTGACAGGATAAGAAATAGTGAGATAAGGAAACGTTGTGGTCTGAAAGAAGATGTAGTGACGAAAATTGAGAAAGGTATGCTGAGATGGTTTGGACATGTCGAGAGAATGAATGAAGAACGATTGACAAAGAAAGTGTATAAGGCGAGTGTGAATGAAAGTGTTGGAAGGGGTAGACCTAGGCGGACGTTCCAAGACCAAATTAGGGACGTCTTGAAAAAAGGCCAGGTCAAGAGTACCCTAAACCGAAGAGCATGTATGAAGGGAATAATGAAAGTGGACGAAGCGAAACAAGTATGTAAGGATCGTAGCAAGTGGAAAGAAGTGGTCTCTGCCTACCCCTACGGGAAAAAGGCGTGATTATATGTATATATGTACATATGTATGTAGTAAACTTTTTGCCTTTTAGTTATTTTGTACTTTGCATATAATATGTATCTACCTACATACATTATTAGATAATATCATATTCCTAACAGTGTAATCAAATTCTACCTACAAATTATATGTTATACATTCTTTTCCTCGTGTTTAAAAATATAACAGTTGACAATCTTTAATTAAAAAATAAACATGCTACCATCTTAATATTCTGTTGATTATTATTTAAATGACCCTTTCAGAATACTATAGAATACAGAATACTAGATGTTATTGATTTATACTAATAACAAATATAAGTCCGTTGATATCATAAACTTTTGCAAAGTGAGGCACCGGTATTCAAATGCTGCTTCTCCTCTCTTGCCCGTAAGTATCTGCTAAGGGTCTGCTCTGCTATGAAATATGGGCAGCAGCGTCGTTCCGTGTATCAACATCCCATACTGCGCTCGGCAACACGCTTGCCAAGCGTGGCGAGTAAGTCAACAATCCCCTCATGGTCTTGCAGATGTATGAGGGAGGCCTGTGTCCAGCAGTGCTCGCGGACAGCAGGCCCTATGTTCGACCTGCGGTCTTCACCAGGTCATACAGATAGAAAAGTTTATCTAACTAACCTAACGATATTATTTTACAAATATTGTTGTATTACACTATTTTCATCAATCGGTAAAGAGTCATCGGTAGTACAGTGGTTAATATACCCGCGTGGCACGCGGGAGTCCGGGGTTCGATTCCCCGCCGAGACTCTTTTTGTTATTTTATTCCCAGATTTTGATATAATATTATGAAATCCTTTGTATATTCAGCTGTATGGCTATTAATAGGATCATTATTCCAAAACGCAGGTTTTCCAGTTTCCATATAATATCTATAGATTTGGCGCCGTGGGGTGCCGGCAGTAGAATGATACCCCTCCTCTCATGCCCATGGATGCAGTAAGAGCCTGCTAAGGGATACCTCCGGAAAATGGGCAGCAGCGACTATCCGTGTATCAACATCCCATACTGCGCTCACCACCCTGCCTGCCAAGCGTGGTGAGTATGGCAACTACCCCTCATGGAGATCCATGAGGGAGGCCTGTGTTCATCAGTGGACGTTTTATGGCTGAAATGATGATGATGATGATGATCTATAGATTTACAAAGTCTAATTACTGTAAACAGGTATTTTTTAATGTTTGGTTGTTTTTGAAGCTACACCCATCATCCATTGGCATATTATGTATTGAGGTGCTGTAAGGTTGATAATTCGTCTAGGTTAAAATGTCTTTAGTAACTAATTTGCGCCTACTACGATTCTATGCCATATATTCCAAGGCATGCCTATTGTATGGCCTCATCATCATCATCATTTCAGCCGTAGGACGTCCACTGCTGGACACCAGCATCATCCCATCATCCCATCTTGTTGGTGGACGTCCTACGCTGCGCTTGCCGGTCCGTGGCCTCCACTCGAGAACTTTTTTTTTTGTATGGCCTAGAATAAATAAATTAATATTGCACAAAAGTCCATTGGTATGGCCCGTATCGAACCCAAGACCTCGTGACCTCGTATAATACAGGTTGTATTATGTGTACAAACCCGAAATAGTTTTGGAAGGGTGTAGACAGTCTTAACCCGTGTTAGTGTAAGAAGATGGTTTGGCAGTTAAATGATGAACAAAATATTAAGGTTTACACTAATTTATTCGCGATAATTAATAATTTTGGCGGCGGTACGAGAAGTGGATCCATGGGTTCAACTTTAGCACTTCCCTCACTAGTTCCGGGTTCTTGATTATTATCGATCACTTTTAAGTATTTATTATCACTTTTTACCAATTCTAAATGAGTCTGCGATTTGGCTTTTTGTCCATCATTGTTTGCGGAACTGCGGGTACTTACCATCTTCTTACTTGGCGGCGTGTGGTGCATAGATCCGACTCGAAGACCAATGTAGACGGTCTTAACCCGAGTTAGGCCGTATACAGAAAGAAATCTGGAAACTTATAAGCGCTTACCGGCGCTTGACAGCGCTGGTCCGATCTACACAAAGGAAGCAGGTTGAAGCAGACCAAGCGAAATGACGGTTTTCATAACCAACGCTATTTGTTTGTGTGGACTCCTATTCTCGGTTGGTATACATGCATTATAGTTTACTATATAAAACACTTAAACGTTTCAGGCGACGCGCCGCCGTCCATTCAATATAGTATGCTGAGCGGCTCCGCGACGGTGGAGCCGTCCGGCGAACTGTTCGTGTACCCTGACAGCAGCATCCGCATCGACTGCGTGTCGTCGCGCCTGCTGGGAGACCCGCTGTGGACCTGGACCCAGTCCATCGGCCACTACCACTCAGGTGCGTGCTAGGTGGCGCCACGTGTACCGTTCGTGTACCCTGACAGCAGCATCCGCATCGACTGCGTGTCGTCGCGCCTGCTGGGAGACCCGCTGTGGACCTGGACCCAGTCCATCGGCCACTACCACTCAGGTGCGTGCTAGGTGGCGCCACGTGTACCGTTCGTGTAACCTGACAGCAGCATCCGCATCGACTGCGTGTCGTCGCGCCTGCTGGGAGACCCGCTGTGGACCTGGACCCAGTCCATCGGCCACTACCACTCAGGTGCGTGCTAGGTGGCGCCACGTGTACCGTTCGTGTACCCTGACAGCAGCATCCGCATCGACTGCGTGTCGTCGCGCCTGCTGGGAGACCCGCTGTGGACCTGGACCCAGTCCATCGGCCACTACCACTCAGGTGCGTGCTAGGTGGCGCCACGTGTACCGTTCGTGTACCCTGACAGCAGCATCCGCATCGACTGCGTGTCGTCGCGCCTGCTGGGAGACCCGCTGTGGACCTGGACCCAGTCCATCGGCCACTACCACTCAGGTGCGTGCTAGGTGGCGCCACGTGTACCGTTCGTGTACCCTGACAGCAGCATCTGCATCGACTGCGTGTCGTCGCGCCTGCTGGGAGACCCGCTGTGGACCTGGACCCAGTCCATCGGCCACTACCACTCAGGTGCGTGCTAGGTGGCGCCACGTGTACCGTTCGTGTAATCTGACAGCAGCATCCGCATCGACTGCGTGTCGTCGCGCCTGCTGGGAGACCCGCTGTGGACCTGGACCCAGTCCATCGGCCACTACCACTCAGGTGCGTGCTAGGTGGCGCCACGTGTACCGTTCGTGTACCCTGACAGCAGCATCCGCATCGACTGCGTGTCGTCGCGCCTGCTGGGAGACCCGCTGTGGACCTGGACCCAGTCCATCGGCCACTACCACTCAGGTGCGTGCTAGGTGGCGCCACGTGTACCGTTCGTGTACCCTGACAGCAGCATCCGCATCGACTGCGTGTCGTCGCGCCTGCTGGGAGACCCGCTGTGGACCTGGACCCAGTCCATCGGCCACTACCACTCAGGTGCGTGCTAGGTGGCGCCACGTGTACCGTTCGTGTAACCTGACAGCAGCATCCGCATCGACTGCGTGTCGTCGCGCCTGCTGGGAGACCCGCTGTGGACCTGGACCCAGTCCATCGGCCACTACCACTCAGGTGCGTGCTAGGTGGCGCCACGTGTACCGTTCGTGTAACCTGACAGCAGCATCCGCATCGACTGCGTGTCGTCGCGCCTGCTGGGAGACCCGCTGTGGACCTGGACCCAGTCCATCGGCCACTACCACTCATTATTAGCACTCTAAAGAAAATATATTATTTTCTTTAGAGTGCTTCATAATGGCCGTTAGAGGTAGATAGAGGTAGTTTGACAAACTATTACGAAGCAGTACCCTTTGTAGCTTTGTTCCCCATACTAGGACATAAAGCCTGTATAATGGGGTCACAATGTCTTGCATCGGGCTCCCCTTACATATTTAGATATAATTATATTATATTTTTGTATTGTTTTTAGATTATATACTAATATTTAAAACTATTATATTTTGATGGCAGTTACAAATGTGCTTTTACTATACACAGTGTTACTCGTAGTAGTCCTTATCCCACATTACGTGGGGTCGGCACAACATGTTCTCTTCTTCCATTCACTTCACATCAGTACCACTGTGTTATATACAAATCAATAAATACAATCTGCTGTAAGATTCTTATTTGTGTAATTAAAGTGTTAATTTTGGCTTAGTACATTATACATACACTACAACATTTAAACCCGAACCTCGTAACATTATACAATTAAAATTGTATGATGGCACGGAACCATTTTTATCCGACTGCCAAGAAAGGGTATTGTTAAAGATGTTATATGAAAATGCTGTATGTAGTTATAAATTAATAGAGTTCAAAATGTATTATTATGAGTTTACAATTAAATATAGTGTAATTATAATTACAAACATTACAATATTTATAATATAATATAAGGGTACAAGATGTATATATATCCCACTAATATTAAAAGTTTGTTTGTATGTATATATGGACAATTGTTACATATTCACGCAGAAAATACCCAACAGATTAAGCTTAAACTTTGCACAAGTATGTTGACCAGGATTAACACATAGTCTTTTTAACCGGGTACAACGCATGCGAATTGGAGGGCAAATGCTAGTAAAGAAATATAAAAACAAACTATTTACGGTAAAAAATATGGAAACGGTGTATCACCGGCCGCGAAGCAAGGCTCAAGTGGTTGGTGTCTAGGACTGCAGGGAGAGGAATCCCAAGTCCAGGAGCACTGCCTCTTGGATCAGGCTTTTGATCCATCTGCCAAGTGAGAGTCTCTCGAGATGTTGATCGAAACTTTTTGCTATGGGTCCGTTAACGGAATCCACTATCGGAACAATAGTCGCTGAATCTAGATACTCGTATTTGCTAAGGTTATGACGCTGGATGGACATTGTTAGGTGAATTAAGCTTGCCCAGCACCTATAGCATCCTTTCAGCTAAGTCAGCTATCAGTCAGAGGAAAGAACAGGGTCAATAAGTCTGCATCTGACAAAGCCGCGGGTTTCCCCACGATGTCTTTGCTTCATTTGTACCTGATTTAAACAGCGTCAGCAACTGATATTCATTCTGTATGGAACGCCTGGGACATTCGTAGATGGACGTAGAATATTTCATGTCATTTAATTTTACCTTATAGCACATGTGTACCACAAGATACAAGAATATAATAAAATCCTCGCACAGCAACACTGCCCTCCTTATCATAAACGCAATAACTCGATTTCTGGGGGCCTACAGAGTTATTGCGTTTATGATAAGGAGGGCAGAACAGCATTGCAGTGTTTTGCCAAGGTTTATAAGATTTCGCAGCGCGCTCGGCCATCACATTGTATAATACAAGTACAAAAGTAAGGCCTACGCATCTATTTTAGATGACTTATACAGCGTCAGCAACTAGTAAACATGCTGGACGGGACGCTGCAGTGCCTGGGACATTGTTATATGGGTTAGGCTTGCCCGGCACCTGTACCATCCTCTCAGCTTAGTCAACTATTAGCTTGAAGAAAGAACAGGCTATTAAACAGGCTTATTATAGATAAAATTCCCCCACGAAGATGCCCCGCGAAGGGGATTAATGGACTTTTTGTCTAGAAATTCTCAAAGATGCAAAGGGGATTCCTAGACAAAAATTCCACAAATCCTCTTAACCATAATAATTAGATATTCTTTTGTATTCTCATAAGGTTCTCGTAAATTCCATGCCGTAAGTTCAAACATAATTTAACGTTTGACAGGTCACGAGATATATGCCTGTTGCAAACCTGTCGCGAGATACGTAATCAGCCTGCCGGTCAACGCCAGATTCACATATTTTATACGGTGTGTAAGGGATGCCGGCAGCAAAATGTTGCCACTCCTCTCTTGCCCGCGGATTCAGCAAGATTCTGGCAAGGGGTACTTGCGGAGGTTGGACTGCAGCGTCCTCCGTGTATCAAAATCCCGTACTGTGTTTGCCAACCCGCCTCCGAAGCGTGGCGAGTATGAAACATGAGGGGGTCATGATCCGTACTTGGAGATCCATGAGGGAGGTTGGCCTCCCAAATTCCAATGTCCAGCAATGGACGTCCTATGGCTGAGATATTGATGATGCTACAATAAATAAAACCGTGCAAGAGCGAGTCGGACTCCGTCGGACGTCGGAGTGTTCCGTGGCATCATACAATATCATATATGATAAAGGCGGTTTGTATTACGATTACGAACCTTACGATTGAGAAACTTGACAGCGTCATCTCTTGTCTGATAGCGGAACTTATGTAGATTACACTTTTGACGATTTCTAAAAAACTATGCAAATAAGAGAGTTTGCTATAATTTTCCTATAAGCTTAACATACACTCCTATTAGCAATAAAAGTTTCAGGGGTTTATCTTTGCAAACTTTGGAGATAAGGGGGGGACGCTATTTTTTTCAACGTTTTTGTAAATAAGTCGGATACTATACGGCTTATAGGAAAAATAAAAACTGTTTAATAATGTGCATAATGTGCAAATGAATACCTTTTATATGATACGTCTGAAAAGTATCTAAGACTGACAGTAAAATGTAGATGTTTCAATGGTTTTCCTATTTTTATTTCGTCCTCTTAATAAAAAGAAATGATAATTTGTTATTAATTTAGTTTTATTTCGGAGTTTATTTAAACAAAACAGAAATGTTTACCAATGGATAGGATAGTTATACGAACTATAAAGTGAATAAGAAAGCATTGTGTGATTTCACTAAGGGACCGCCTCCACGAGCGAGGGAATCGCGTCGATTCTATAGCGCGGACTCGTCGCGATTCTCTCGCTCGTGGAGACGGCTTCTAAGAGAGTGTATAGAAATACGTGGCACGGACGATAACATCGCCGCGATTCCCTCGCTCGTGGAGACGGCCCCTAATGTAGAAAAATTAAACAAGGGCTGTACAGCTTAAAAAGCTTACAAGCTTTTTAAGCTGTAGCGGAGAATATTGTCCAAGGAAAAATAAACAGCTGGCATATAAAAGTAAATAACTGACATAAACATTCAAAACTTTGACGAGGGAAAAATAAATAGCCGTTTTTTTTCTCGTAAACCAGTGACCCAAAAATATGTATCGTTAAATCAAAACATAGGTATAGTAATTATATATAACATATCAAAAAGTTTACTGTAAAATGTTTGGCCAAAAAAATGTTATCGCCGTTTTTGTCGCAAAAAAACAGTTAATCGCGTTTTTCTCGCGATTTTGGTTTTGTCAGTTATTTAATTTTCCGCCTACGGGGACGACATGCGGAAACGGACTAGCGGTAATGGTCTCCAGTAAATGGATGATGTTGAAACTACATATTATACAAATTGTACGGAAAACTGCCTCCTTCCGTGCCGCTTTAACTAGGTGATCGGTTATGTCAAACTTGTTGCAAGTGCACAGCGCACTTAAAATAATGCTGGACGTTACACAGCACATCCTTTATCATAACCTTATGGTCGGTTTTTTTTTATTTGTAGAGGTAACCGGAAGATGCTGCAGCGTCTTTCCGTGTATCGCGACGAAATCTCCTCCAACACCGTCAAACATATGACAAAAGAAAATTATTAAATAATTACTATAACGACCGAGTTAGGTTCTTCTGGTGAAAGGTCTTAGTCCAGCAGTGGACTGAGAGATAATGTTTGTGCGATTACTTCGCAAATTTATGAATGCACTAGCTTGGGCCCGCCGCTTCGCATACGTTGTACCCGGATAAAAAGTAGCCTATGTGTATGTGTAATCCTAGTCAGCATCTATAATCATCATCATCATTTCAGCCATTTAAGTCCACTACTGAACACAGGCCTCCCTCATGGGTCTCCATGACGGGTAGTTGCCATACTCACCACGCTTGGCAAGCGGGTTGGCGAGCGCAGTGTGGGATGTTGGACGGAAAGACGGTTGACACGGAAAGATGCTGCTGCCCATCTTCCGGAGGTATCCCTTAGCAGGCTCTTACTGCATCCGCGGGAATGAGAGGAGGGGTAAAATTCTACTGCCGGCATCTATAAGTATGAAAAATTTTAGTTCGATACGTAGGTACGCTAGTTTTTGCGTGAAGAGGCAACAAATCTCTTACAAACAAACGCCTTTATTACATTAGTGAAATTTTGATGATTACATTCGGAAGTGGTTACAAAACTCGATTCTGATGATGGGATTCAAGAATCAAGAATCAAAAAATACTTTATTCAGTGCGGCCGCATGGACCTTATTGACGCGTCACAAATTACAAAATAAAACACACAAATAAATAGAATAAAGCACATAATTGAATCTGTTCTATCTTCAAGAAAATGAGCTGAAATTTTGTATACATGTTTTCTTTGGATGGCAATGCATGTTCAACTATTTGACGTCTCATCATAAATCATGAGAAATTGAGTTATTATAGTCACACAAGCCTCATGGATCGCCATGAGGGGTAGTTGCCATACTCACCATGCTTGGTTGGCGAACTCAGTACGGAATGTTGATACACGGTTAGACGCTGCTGCCCATCTTCCGGAGGTGTTCCTTAGCAGGCTGTTACTGTTACATCCACGGGTATGAGAGGACCCCTACTCTTTTTATTTTTATTTCTTTTTATTTTCGAATTATTCTCAGCAAGCCCTTTCATTTGATACCCATATTGTAGGAGTCCATTAAAAATAACTAGTCCGCCATCTTAAGTGTTCCGCCATGTTGGATTCAGAGTGACGTCATTTCATTTTTTGAGTTATTCATTTTCATTTGATATATATATTAAAGGAGTACATTAAAAATAAGTAGTCCGTCATCTTGGGTGTTCCGCTATGTTGGATTCTGGGTGACGTCATTTCATTTTTGAGTTATTCTCATGAAGCCCTTTCATTTGATACCCATATTAAAGGAGTACATTAAAAATAAGGAGTCCGCCATCTCGGGTGTTCATGTTGGATTCAGAGTGACGTCAAATAGTTGACCATGCATTGTCATCCAAAGAAAACATGTATACAAATTTTCAGCTCAATTGCTTGAATATTATGATGAAGTTTATTAGAATTACTCGAAAAATTAAATGACATCACTCTAAATCCAACATGGAGGTATGCTTAAGATGGTAGACTAATTAGAAAAATTAAATAACGTCGCTATTATTATTGTATTCGCCTTTAATTGGCATTATAACCTGATTCTTGTCATTTTATTGTTGAATGTGTTTAAATTTTTTTTTTTTTTTTTATTGATTAGTTTACAATAATAAACATAATTGTACCCTAATAGTATTACAATCTAGCCAAGAAGGCTAATGAGCAATTTTAATTTGACATAGTTTTATAAAATTCATTATATCTAAGAATGTGTCCAATGGCACTTTTCTTACTGTCTCTATTTAAGGGGAAGACACTATGTTCTTGTGTTCTCTAATAATATTTTTACACTATCACCTTTCACTACACTAACTCAAAAGGTTTAGTTCTTTTAAGTCTTCTTACTTGATCTGTAGTGTCGAGAAGCTGGATTGCCTCAACGTTTACATGATGATGAAGTGTTTAAAATATAATAATATACTCTCGGCGTTCCTTTAATAAATTATAATAGATTTATACGGCGTTATAAATAGATAAGATATCTGCTTCAAAACTGAATTGCAAGATTCCGCGAACAAACATAGTTACATACATACATACAGGGCAAAGCTTGTAAAAAGCGTTATCTTTACCCATTTTAAATTTCAAGTGGATAGCATCAGTAGTTCTCGAGATATCCATTTGTGACAGACAGAGTGATACCATAAAGGTTCCTTTTTACCATTTTGGTGAATAAAATATCTTATGGCTTTTACGCTGTCGCAAAGAAAATCAAAAAATCACTCATTTATTTATGGCTGCGTTATTTAGTTTTCCTTCGCTGCTTTTTTGTCAATTCTGAGAAGTTTATTATTCCATCTATTCAGACCTGCATGTTTCATTTACACATAACTTCTTGATAAATTATTATTATGATAGCGAAATGTTAGTAAGACAGAAAGATGCAGCTTGAATTAGATTTTATAGAAATGCAAAAAAGTATATTTCTCAAAATGTGTTAGTTATTTAGTTTTCCAACTACAGGGACGTTATTACGACCGTTGTGGCATTGTGAGACAATAGCCAGCTGAACGCAGGAGGTCGCAGGTTCGACTAGAAAATCAAAATCAATCATTTATTTTGCGATACATAGTGCCGTAGGGTGCCGGCAGTAGAATGTTTCCTCTCATCTATTACCCGTGGATGCAGTAAGAATCTGCCAAAGGTTACCCCCGGAGAATGGGTAGCTGTCTTTCCGTGTATCGAAAGTCCGTGGGTGCAGTAAGAATCTGCCAAAGGTTACCCCCGGAGAATGGGCAGCTGTCTTTCCGTGTATCGAAAGTACCGTGTAATTAAACAGAAACAATAATTGGAAATAATATTTAAAGATTACATACACATTAGTATTAATAAAAAAAATTGAGTCAATTAAAAGTAAGTTATAACAGATACCTAATTAAAAATCAAATTTACATAAATCATGATCCTGTTCATTCCTCAGTTAATCATCTGTTGGTGAACCCGGGTCTTAGCTGAGATGATGATAGTTCATATTTCATAGTCATGTAAGGCCTTTGCATCTATTATAGATGATTTATGCAGTGTCAGCAAATGACAATCATGCTGTACGGGACGCTACAGCCTGGGATATTGTTAGATGGCTTAGGCTTGCCCAGCACCTATACCATCCTCTCAGCTTAGTCAGCTATTAGTCAGAGGAAAGAACCGTATGCTCGCTGCTGCACCCAGTTCCTCTTCCGACCGCTTCTGGTTTCGGCAACTCCGGCTCCACACGTGGCGCAAGTCTTCTTTGTTCGGCTCGAAGGACCAATGTTTGAGCCGACGGTTCTTCCTACGTCTTCCTATTCGGTTCAGGATGTGTTCAGAAGCGTTCAATGAATACAGTTATTTTATTCGAATGTTAAAACGATGTGTCATTGGAATAAGAGAAAGTTACAGAGAATTTATGCGTTCTCATGTCCGTTGACAATCGACGATCTAACGTTATCTGCCCACGATGACGTCTGGCGTGACAGCTGTCAAATCCGATGGTGCGAAAAGAAAATTGCCGCCTACATGGCCAGCCAAATAACATAATAATTTTTAAATGAGCCGTTTTCAGTAAAAAAACAAAAAAGTGTTTTCTACTAAACTCAACAGATGGAGCTGGCAAGCGGAGAAAGCAAGTTTGTAATTAATCACAATTGCTGTCATTGTCAAAATATGTTTCCTACCAGTAAAATAAAACTAACGCCATCTATTTGGTTCGAGGGAACTATTTTTGAAGTTTTTACTTTTTAATGAAAACACCTCATTAACTTGACACTGGCAGAATTGTGTAAAACCAAACACAAAAAGCCATAAATTAAGAAGACGTTCAAGTTTACGATGCTGCCGAGTTGCGTTGGTACGTGGATAGATGTCGCTACAAGTCTGAACACATACATAAAATGTTTTGGGTATTTTTAGCAACATTTTACATTTTCTCATTGATGCCGTTTTTTGTTGACATATTAAATAATTATCAAACTAATGAAATAATACATAAAGCGAGTTGAGGTTTAGGATAGTGACGTCATAGTACTGTACCGAGCCACGACAGCGTATCAAGCCAGACGTATTAACATGTTGAAGTAGCAATAGGCAGGCCAGGCCAATGTAGGTTGAATGGCTGTCGCTCAGACTTAAATTATTTAAAGCTAATGGAATGTAACTTTTCCGATGCGGCTGCCAAACTGCAATAATTATATCACATAACATATCCGCCGTGGGGTGCCGGCAGTAGAATGATACCCCTCCTCTCATGCCCATGGATGCAGTAAGAGCCTGCTAAGGGATACCTCCGGAAGATGGGCAGCAGCGTCTATCCGTGTATCAACAACACATACTGCGCTCACCAACCCGCTTGCCAAGCGCGGTGAGTATGGCAACTACCCCTCATGGAGATCCATGAGGGAGGCCTGTGTTCATCAGTGGACGTTTTATGGCTGAAATGATGATCCTGACATTTTTGACATTCTAATGAATAGGTACCTAACGTTAGAGACCTGGGATAATGTCATTGATAATCGTTATACCTATGAAATAATAAAATAATAATTGAATACAAAAGAATATGTAGGTAAATATTATGGGTTGTTTCAGGTTCTCAAAGCACGCAAAGGGGATTTGTGGACAAAACTTCCAATAATCCCCTTCGCAGAGGATTTTTGGAATAGGCTGTAGGAACCGATGGGTGTGTGACTATCGCACAAGATAGACGCTGTAGGACAAAAGCCAGGCCAGATTTCAATGAAAATTCAAATATAGGTATAGTATTAACATATATTTAACCGGGTACTTATCGCGTTATTTACCTTTATTATTGACCGACGTTTCGACAGGATTGCACCCATCGTGGTCCCGGGAAGACCAGTCGTAGTCTAGTGGAATCTTCGTCGGGCAATAATAAAGGTAAATAACGCAATAAATACGCGGTTAAATATGTGTTAATAATGACTGTCTCGTGATCGCTAAAGTTTTAAAAAGACTAGAGGTATAATCGTTGCTATTTCATAAACAATAATAATATAAACTGTATTTATTTGTTGAAAATCAAGACTTAATACCATCGCTCTGCAGTTATGTGAAACAAGAGTGTCCCCTTTAATTTTTAATAATAAATAATAAAACAATGCTGGACTTTTCACACAGCCCTATCCAGCCCCAAAGTAAGCACTTTTTTTGTAAATACATATTTACCTACTTACCATTATTTTATATTATATATTTATTTATATGCCTGATGTTTCCCACTGCAAGGCAAAGGCCTGCCCTCCCTTCTTGCACTTATCCCTGTTTTAAGTTGTTTTTTTAAGTTTAAAATTATGTAATTTTTTATTTATTTTTAACCTTTACTTATCATGCATAACATATTTAACATTTGTTTCGTAGTAATTCGCAGTAATTTAAAAATAATTTAATTTGAATTTGAATTTGAAAAGAGCTGCGGAAACACTTACTATTTCATGATTGTAACCAATATAAAATATTATAGCAATATAAGAAATGAACTGACTTCTTGTCAATGGTCTATCCTCTAATTAATTTATTTCTCCGGATACTAATCACTGGAATTTGCAAATTTAAATAATTAATTGGAACTTTCACTAGCAGGCCATATATTTAAGTTAGTTCGCAAGGCTTGTACTCCTATTATTTAGGAGTTACAACTGGTTTTCATGCTGTACGGGACGCTGCAGTGGCTGGGACATTGTTAGATGATTAGGCTTGCCCAGCACCTTAACCATTCTTTCCAGCTTAGTCGGCTATTAGTCAGAAGAAATAACAGGCCAATATGTCTGAAGCTAACTAAGCCGCGGGTTTCCTCACTATGTTTTCCTTTACCTACATATTTTAAAGCACCTATTATGCACATTTTTTTTTGCTAGGAAGAAAAATCCATTGATGCACAGCCAGTATAGAACCCACGACTATCGGATTAAAAGGCGGGGGTACATACCATTCGACCAATACTTTTTTTTACTTATTTATTTAAGAGGGCCAAATACATCATGATTAACTATCGAAGTTCCATTAGAAAATCTGATATATAAGGAAATACCTCGACTAACTCTTTTATCTATGAAGGCTTTTAAATTTAGGTGGCATTTAATTGCCGTCTTCGGGCGTATGTTTGTAATGCCTAAATCTAAATAGCATTTCAAAGTTAGCAAGTTAAAGTAAGAACAATGTTACAGTACAAACGCAAAATAAAACTACATACTTTGGCAAAACGCTTTAATAAAAACGAAAATTATTAATTTTTACAAAAAAACTTACGCAAAAGGTTTACAGAAAACATTACCTTAATATTACGGCACTTCGAAAAACAGTAACTTAAACACAACTTTACGAGGACACACAATAAAAATATAGAGTACACTCGCGTCCGGTCACCACAAGCCGAAATGATATCGAACCCAGGCCTTCGCAATCTCACCCCCCCTATAACACCGCCAATTCTGAAAAACTCCTTTCTCCTCGCACAAACTTGCAAGTCGCTACCTTTCTAAATCAGCCGGTTAGCATTTCACACAAGTAGGGATGTGCTAGGGAGAAGATTGTGTAATCCAGGCTTGCAATACTGAGTATATAAGCTTGAGGCGCGATCCAAATAAGTAGAAAGTAACTTAGTACCGTGAGCTAAACTAATCAGTCCAGCCCCAAGCAAGATGTACGCCAAACTCGCTGTGAGTCCTTTGTCCTCGTATTAGCTTAACAATATTTTAATTTAATAAGTCTTAAGTTTTTTGGGAAAAAGACTTCTAGAAAATTAAATTATCATCTCTCTAAAAATAAGGATTTATTTGTCAAAATATTTTTTCGGGATAACAGTCTTAAGAATTCTCAAAATAAAATTATATCTAAGAACCCAAAAGAACTTAATTAAAGTACCGCTGTCCCCGTTGGACGGGGACACAGAATCCGGGGACAACGGGAAGACACCCATATATTTCTAAGTTTTTACTACTAGAATCTTCAAAATGTGGTTGCTTTTATATGAACTTACGGTCGTTCCATTAGGCGGTCGGTTAGGCAGCAGATCCAGGGAGCGATGGGGTTGTTTCTTACTGAGCTATGCGTTTTTGTTATCTCTAGTGTACTCCGTGTAGAACGGGGACATTATTTGACTTTATCCTGAAGATGCCTTGTTGTTAGAACGTTTTTAAATATTTTTGGGTGTTTTCTAATATATTAGATGTAGGCTAGCGGATTTGTTACTATATATAAATTGTTCATTTAAATATTGACATCATCATTGTTTACGGAATACTATCAAATGGGGCGTTAAAGCCACAGCGAAGCCGCAAAACGTCAACAATAAACTCAAAAACCGTCTGCGTTTACAAAAAAAATTAAACACATTACAAACATTTTCATATTATTAACTAGATTTATTGTATTTGTTACCAGCTTGTTGCCCTCCTGGTCGCCGCCGCCGTGGCCTCACCTACCCCCGGTGGTTGGGGTGGACAGTAAGTACCTACTATTGTACAATCTATCAAAAATCCCACTAATATTAGAAATACGAAAGTTTGTTTGTATAGATCTATGGATGTTTATTACCTCTTCTCGTAAAAACTGCCCTACTAACTTTGCACATGTATAGATGTTGACCAGCATTAACACATAGACTACTTTTTATCCGGGTACAGCCCATGCAAAGTGGCAGGCAGAAGCTAGTACTATTATATAACTTCCAAGCCAGCACAGCTGTTGGCTCTTGATGTATATGTTTAATCAGACGTCTGAAAAACATTATTTCCAAAACAATCAGGTTCGATAAACACAATCTAGTAAGGGCGCTAAAATATATCTCATCGCAGTAGTGTCCACGCACACTGCTGGACTCTTCATCAATCTCCGAGAACATGAGGGGGTTGTTCCCATACTCGCCACGCTTGACAGGCGGTTTGACGGGCGCATTATTATTCAAGATAGCGTCTTGCAATTTCGATCAAAGAATACCCATTCATAAGTTGTACAATGCAACAACGAAATCAATTATATCCGCTTTAGAAGCAACTAAAAATATAACAAAAAGCAAACCAATCGTGACAATGAACTTGTTATAGTAAAGTCTAGAAAATAAAGAAGCACATTGCGGTGGTACGGTTGCGTCAGTCGAGGCTAGTGGCCGAAACTATACCGCGGTTTGTTAAATATCTTGTCGGAGTTTTGGGAAGTTCTATAAGTACTCGTATTTTATTAGTATCTACTACGAAAGTAACTAAACTAATTTAAATGATCGTCGTTAAAAATGATTCTTAGATAGGTCAGGGCTGAAATGGCTGAAAGATATGAGCTTGAAGAGAACGTTTTCTGTTACTTAATTTGTTTTTAAAAAGACAATATTTCAAATAAATCTTGTCACTTAAACAAAAAACTACTAGGTCTCCTTTAATAGCCGTTTTTTTACTGCACTTTGCTGGTTTGGTTTAAACGAGAAGAGCAAGAGAAAGTAAGCATTTGAACTTGGCTACATGTAATAACATAAATATTGATGTTTAAATTCATCTACAATCTCAAGATCTCTCTCTCACATCAAAATGGGCTTTTACGTCATTATTTTCATTGAAGTCTATAGCAAAGTTTACTGTGTTAATTGGCTACCTTACTGGCATTAAAGCTGCCAATTAGCAGTCACCAGGCGGGCACTGTACTTGCTTTATGGAGACGCCTCTATAAACAATTATTTGAAGAAAATTGATGAAATTAAAATGGTAAAACTCGGACTGAAGGGGCCGCCTATATAAAAACTAACGGGAAAAGCTGGCTTTAAACAAAAAGGCCAAAATATTAAGTCTCGTCTTAAGTACTATTGCTGATTATGTAAAATCCAACCACCATTTTGAAAAGGGTGTATAGGTACAAAAAAATAAGAATCATAAAGTTAAAACCTATGGTTTTAAGCAGTTTTTAGGATATTTTCCTGTTGTAATAGTTAACCGATCGTATAAACCAACTACCGATTTGAATTAAAAAGCATGAAAAACAAATAAAAAGATATGAATTCTGTAGGTTTTGTAATTGCTGAAGAGAGGTTAAAATCCCTGACGCCAATATTGCCGTGGGGTGAGGGCAGTGGAATGTAACCCCTCTCATGAATGAATGATGAATGAATATAACTTTATTGTACACCATAAAATAAAAGAAATAACAGTAGAGGATAAGATACTTAACTAAATGCACAATGGGCGGCCTAATGATGTAGTAAGAGCCTGCGGAGGCTTGCGGTTTTTCGTGTATCAATATCCCGTACTGCGCTCGCCAACCCGCCTGCCTAGCGTGATGAGTATGGCAATTACCCGTCATGGAGAACCATGGAGGCCTGTGTTCAATATTGGACGTTTTACGGTTGAAATTGTGATGAATAACGCTAATGCGTCGTCTTAAGTGTGAGTCCAGAGAGCCTATTATGTGTTGTGTAACAGCCACACTGCTCGGTACAGCACACTTGAATATCAAGAAGTAAGCCTTTGCAAATGATGTTAAGTAAAACACCTTGATTACTTCCGTCATTTTATAAATGTGCAATCAATAAGTATACTTATTATATACCTGACTTTTGGATAGGTTAAGTATTGAAATGAAGCACAGTTAAGTATTTACTTATTTAATTGTGGTTATTGGTTCTTAAAATATGATAAATTATTATGAGTATGTAGGTAGATATATCGTTACTTAACCACGTTTAAATTCATAGTTGGCTTTTAGTTTTATCGTTAGTATTATAAGACCACTCAAATAAACACTGTTAATATATAAATTAACAATATTAAACTATTAATGACCACTCAAATAAACCTAACGATCACTATTAACGGATTTACAACTACACGAATCAGTAATCGTCGAGTTGCTAACTGGTAAACAGTAGGCTATATCGGAGTAAATGACCCTGTTTAAAAAAGATTTATTATACGTAACTTGCGGAATTTCCGGCTCATTCAGCTTTGGACGTATTGACATAATAATAATAATTATCCACCTAGCCGTTTTCGCATTTACTTGGCTTGTTTAAAGATTTATTTTTGATTCCATCTAACTATGTCCCAGGCACTGCAGCGTCCCGTACAGCATGATTACCAGTTGCTGACGCTGTATAAATCATCTATAATAGATGCAAAGGCCTTACTTTAAAGATTTGGGTGTTTAGCTCTTAAATGACCTATGTATGTACCCGATCATTGCGCGAAACGCACGGTTATAAATTGAATGGATGACCGAATCTTTATGTGCATTTTTAAAACTTTTACTAAATCAGATCAGCTAATATTATGTTCCTACATACCTACGGAACCCTGCGGCGAGTCCAGCTCTCACTTGTCCGGTTTTATTTTTTCAATTGTCAGCAATCATTGTTGGGGTCTTCAAATTGCTAATGTTACAATTACGTATCCTCACAATAGAATGATTACGTTTTCGCGTGGCATTTACGAGCAGCATTTTTATGACAACCAGTTAAAATGGTACTGAATATTTAATGCCCAGTAAAAGTTAAAGACGTAACGAACATAACGTCTTTATAACTGTTTTTTTTATGAATATGTACTGTCTTACTACAGGGCAAAGGTCTCTTTTTCTTTGTCACACTTCTCTTTATTGTGCTATTGTGGTCCAGCCAAAAGAAGTACCTAGTGGTCGGATCATTTAACTGAAATAATCCGACCACTAATTTAAACCATACTTGCCTGTCTTAAAGAAATGAAATCAATGAAAAATCTTAGCAAAATACTTCCTTGCCTGTTCTTCTAGATTAGATACATCCGTCACAATACCGCCTTAAAGAAAAGCCGTATATATTGATTTGGCCCTCGAGATTGCCACCATGTGGGATGATGACTCAGCGACTAGTGTTCCGATAGTCGTTTCCGTTAACAATGTCCCAGGTACTGCTGAAATGACGATAACTTGTTTACTGCAGAGTTTCTATATATCATCGTAGTCCAAAATGTATTTTTTTGCGTTTACAATTAAATGAGTTTGAATCGTAATAGTTACAATATCAAGCCCTAACATACATATAACTTCAACATAAGATTATCGGCGATAAACAGATTGTATTGTATAATAATCTCTTCAAATAATAATCTCTTGAATTACGTATGTTGATCTCTTGTGGGACAATTAATATGAAAGGAGAACACTTTATGTAATCACCCGGCCACCTAGATACCCGGCCGACGTACAAGGTTACCGTATTTACGAGCTGTTGTGAGCATAATTTGTTTCTCAATCGGTAATTTTGCGGAATATTCTAAAGTTGAAGTCGTGTGGGCCGAGTGGCCGAGTGGCCGAGTGGCCGAAGGTCGATACCGGCCGAGCACCAAATTATTGTTGTATTTGATGTTTCTTTATTGATACGCTTATGCGCTTATTTAACATGTGTTTTACGGGAAGAAAGCATGAGGTTTAAGAACATTTATTTATCATAAGAGCACAATAGTTCGCTTTAAATGAGATATAAATAATAATTAATTTTACAGTATTCAATTATTCACATCGTAAGTAAGCCCGCGTCTTAGCTAGCTTCAGACGTATCGACCTGTTTATTCCTCTGACTAATAGGTAGTTGGCTAAGCTGAGAGGATGGTATAGGTTCTGGGAAAGCCTTATCCGTTTAAAAAAAACATTGTAATTTTAATGATAATAATAATAATATTTTTTTCAAGAAAGAAAAATCAATTCGTCAACATCCGGTATCGAACCCACGACCTTTGGAATAAAATTCGGGGCTACAACCACTCGACCAACACGGCGTCAACAAAATCATAATATCGCCTTCCACCCCTGCAAATAATTTCTGATTGTGTATCCCTTTGCCTCGTCTTAGCGTCAGTCAAACAACCCACCCTTCTCACACCCTGTATCCCTTCAAAAGCCCTCTCCAGTCTCGATGTAATAGGAGCCATGGTGGACACGCACGTGCAAGGTTGGACTAAGGCAATTACACGTATATAATTGAGTTACGCGAGGCGGTTCCGTGCAGCAAGGCAACATGATGATTGTAAACTTGATTTTCGACTTCTGTCACTGTCTATATATCTCGTAATCACCTGCCTATTGTTTGAAAACAAAACAGAAAAAAATACTAAGAAAAAACCGAAAAAAAAGATAAAGAAAACAGCGCGATATATGCGTAATATGGGGGTGTTATTCAGTGTATACTGTATCTCGTATAACGCTGCCAAAAACAATAACAAAGGTGATACCAGTAAAAAAAGATCCTCCTTTGTAGAAGGTTACTTCGTCGTAGCTACGTTTTGCCATAAAAAAATCTAGGAATTTTTATTTTAGCCGAAACTTATCAAAGTGTATATAAATTATGGTCTTGGAACATTTTTATTCCAATAGTTTCGTTTCTTATAAAGAAAATAAAATAATTAATACTTTTTGTGGGTAATTATTTTGTAACACTGGTCACTTTTTGGGGAAAGCTATCAAGGTGCATTGGTACTGCACATTGGGACCATTGGGTAAAAATGTCATTCGTTTCCCGTGCCTCGTCCGTTCTGGAATCGAATGTTCTTTCTCTCGCCCCGCCGCCGCCGTCGCCGTTGTTGTTTTTGCTGTTCTGTTTATTTGTTGAAGTTGTTTGTTACTCGTTAAAGTTATCTTGTTGTGTTTGTGTTGTTGTTATTATCTGGCCGAGTTTTTGTTGTTTTGATAAGGAGCCTCAGCCCGCGGCTGCGCTCCTGGAGCCGATAGCTGGTCCATTGAGAACAATAATGAAACTACTACTACACTGTCACCACCCAAAAAGCGGCCGGTAAAAGCTCTGAGTTCAACAGAGAAACTGATGATAATGACACAAGCACAAGCAGGTACAAGCACACGTACAAGAACTGGCCCAAAAGCGAATATTGGTCACTTTTAGCCTGTGTAAACAAAACAGCCGAGCTCATATTAAAACACTGATAAATGCTGTTTTAGGTATAAAACACTATGATTGTAGTAAGCTAAAAGTCTTTAAAAATGTATGAGATAAAACATGGTAATTTTTGGTGTTTCACGTGCAAGTGTATATTGAGTAATTAAGGAGGTGAGATTTATTAAGTAACATTGCTTTATTGTTAAAAAAAATATTTTTTAAAACTGAGCCAATTATAAGTAACATGGTAAGTATAATTAAATATAAAAAAACCCCAGGTAAAAATCCTGCGTGGTAATATCTCAAAGAACAGTAAGAGTTGTTGTAAAAGAACACAAATCAACAGGAAGACTTGCTTCGCCCAAGAAAAAAGGTCGCAAAACAAATTACAAACAAATTACGCCTTTGTCGGACTAGGATTTTAGTAATCTAGCAGTGAAAACATAATGTAACTACTTCACTTATAAAAAATTGCAACTATTTCTTTGATTTATTAGGCTCCGAGGCTCTTGTTGATAGGTACAAATATAGCATAGTGTAGGGTGGAACTACACTTGTAGTGATCCATGAAAAAAAAGGTTATGCTCCACTGTCTTCTCAGTTTGTCAGTGACATCAAGTGACATTACTTTGTTTACATTATTGGCAGCGTTTGAAAAAACGGACTATAGTGTAAGATGCCGCGGGGTGCCGGTAGTACAATGTTACCTCTCCTCTTTTCCCCGTCGATGCAGTAAGAATCTGCTAAGGGATACTCCGGAAGATAGGCAGCAGCATCTAACCGTGTATAAACATTCTGTACTGCGCTCGCCAACCCGCCTGTGAAGTGTGGTAAGTATAGTAACAAGCCCTTATGGTCAGTATTTGGATCTCCATGAGGGAATCCAATGTCCAACAGTAGACGTCTTACGGCTGAGATGATGATGATGAGTGACCTGCCTGAAAATCAGCGCCGCAAACGCATAGCTCGCTATAAGGAGGCGGTTATACTGAGGGAGTGTCCATTTTTTGACCCCAAGCAACACGCTCACCTACTTATTTCTATTTTAAATGTATTTATTCCCTTCCTTGTTTTAAATGTATTTTCTGTTTTTCTTTCTAAGTGTAAGATCTAGCCGCAAAAATTCCATGTAGTATTTACTCAAATCATATTTTATATCATATTATATACAATTACCTGGCACTTGCCGGATCCCGTTGATGTCTTTTGTATGGAAAGAACAAAACGAAGCGTAATGGGCCAATTGTTGATGATCCAATAATGCCGTGCCGCGGGGTGCCGGCGGTAGAATGTTGCCAATCTCTTGCACGTGAGTGCAGTAAGAACCTACCAAGGAATACCTCTGCAAGATGGGCAGCAGGGTCTTTCCGTCATACTACACTTGGCAGGCAGGTTGGCGAGCGCAGTAAGGGATCTTGATACACGGATATATTCTGCCACTTTACATGTTCTACTTGAATGGATAGAGTAATTAAGTCGGCGCAAATCCGGCAGTACGCCGATTCGCAATCACATCGAGCCCTTAGTCAGTAGCCCTTGCGAGTATGCAGTCCACTGCCTAATATACTTACGAGGCCGCTGGACACTGAAGCGGTCTATTTTAAATGTTAAACATGGAATCTTATACGAATAATATTCACCTAGCTAGCTCAAGGTTAAGGTACTGCCATGCTTAAGGAGTTTGGATTTTGCTATCCATATAGCTAACGTACCCTAATTAATAGACGAAATTTTTTTTTCTTGAGCGACGTAAAACCTATTTGTTGTTGTCATTGTCAACTTCACTCAGAAGGCACCAAAACAAACTCTAATCTATAAACACTATAGCTTACCAATAATAATTGTTTTAGTGGAACGCTAAATCACTGGTCAGTTTACTTACCAAAACCAAACAACGGCTAAAAAAATCTTGGTAAGTAAACTGACCAAAAAATCCAAACAAACGGTTATCAGAAAACAAAATACGCGGCTCACGTTTTCAAAAATTACGCTTAGCCTCTGTCTAAAACAGGTGTTAGATGAGAATGTAACTGATGTAACTATTTACGCTTCAAATGTTTCAAAATAACAAATGTCAAATGAATTTGTTGTTAGCCACATTATTCCACTAGTGAGCCACTGGTGCGTCATAATAGTAATAATATGATTAATATTCGTCTTGGACGATGCTCAATTAAAACTCTTGAAGCTTGTAATTTACATCCCACTTTAAGCCTCATGCTATGCATGTCCTGCGTTGGAAAATTATATGTCAACCTCGTATCATATCTTAGACGAGATTTATCTTGTCTAAGTATCATATATTGCAGAAGCTGTTATAGGCAACACACAGTAATTTCATACACACATAAATAACCTACGCTTCAGTGGAAAGCATACCTACGTGCGCGGAAGGGTTGCAATGACACATAGCGAGGGTATCAACTGTTATTAATGAATAGGCGTCCGATGAAATAAACTTTGGACTGCGTCCCCCGCGGCCATCAGCTCTCAACTCTACTTCCGTCACGACTGCCAAAGCAATTATTTTCATTTCGATCTGTTCCGACAACTCTGCTGGTGATGCGTGAAACGCCAGAGGACATTTTTTTGCTTAACACCGGCTTTTGCGAAAGGGGTGGATAATTAAATTGTCCACGTGAAAATTAGGGACGACATTTCGAAATGTCATTTCGCAACAAATAAAACCGGGCAAGCGCGAATCGGATACATAAAGTTTACATACACTTCTATAAGCTGTAAAAGTTTAAGGGGTTTATCTCTGCAAACTTCGAAAATAAAGGGGGGGAACGGTAGTTTTTTCAACAATTTTGTTAATAACTCAAAAATGATACAGCTTATAGGTAAACTAAAAACTGTTAATTAATGTGATTAGCTTGTGTGGGGTACCACATAACCTAGTAACCTTACTTAAAAATTTTGAGATCCCCTATCCGCCCCCCTGCAATTTTAATAAGAATATTTTTTAGCATTTTCACATATGCTATATTAGTAAAAAAGTGTTATATTTAACCATTTCGAATTTCAAGTCGTTAGCATCAGTAGTTCTCGAGATATCCACTGTGATAGACAGACAGAGTGATTCTATAAGGGTTCCTTTTTACCATTTTGGTCCGGAACCCTAAAAATGTGATGAAAGCCGCGGCTTAGTTAGCCTCAGGCGTATTGGCCCGTTCTTTTCTCTGACAAATAGGTAAATTACGGGTACATGAGACTACAGCTATATGTCTTAGAGTGACGAGCGCAATGCATGTTGCTTTGTCTGTATATATATCTTTTTAAGTTTAGTTACCTTTAATGTTAATGTCATCTCTCAATAGTAATTCATAATTAATGTTTCGAATTGAAAAATAATTTTAGTGCTGGATGTTGATGATGCTATTATCACCTCAGCTGTAGAACGTCGACTGGAGATCGGTAATCGGTATCCTTCATGGATATCCAAGTACGGATGAGGCCGCTGCCACGCTTGACAGATTTGGCGAGCGCAGTACGCAATGTTGACGTATTTGTGCCGAGGCGGGAATCGAACCCGCAAACTCAATCGGCCTACGTTAAGATTGTTGTATGAGATACAACAATTGTATTTTTTTAGCAGCTTGATACTAATAACGACAATTGGTAGACGCTTGAAATATTTAAAGATTATTTAGTTGTATATTAACTTTAAATAAATAATTAACTTAAAATAAAAAAAATATTTTAGAGGGGCTCCCCCAAACGTGATATTTTGTCGTATTTGCTCGATGGTATGACACCCTTCGTCGCGAGTCTGACTCGCACTTGGCCGATTTTTTGACGCCACGCAGCATTTGTTGTCAAAATAAGTTAATTACGTCATACTGCACCTAATCTGTTCTTTTTGCGTTTTCCCAAATAATTTGTACGTGTTGTGTCTATGTCAAAAAAAAATATGTTTTTGTATTTCTATATGCATCGCCGAGTATCACAAACGCATCGTAAACTCCGCGAATATATTTCGCGAAACACAATTCGGACTGCTCGTTTGGACTCGGACTAAACAGCCGTATCTAGTTACTTAATACATCTTCTGTCGAAGTGTGTATGGTCATTGGCTGCTCTGTAATTAACAGAAGAGCCCATAGCCGATCCCCTTTGTTGATAAAGTCCATTCAAAAAGTAACTTACGAATTATGACAATAGAGCAGCCGCTTATTTTGTGAAATCAAACAATGAAATGATTAATGCTAATTGATTTTGTTGATGAAAGGATACAAAATACTGTATGGTTTTAATCCTATTTTGGAAGTCGTATGATGTTATTACCTGTTCCATCGACGGAATATAGCTTATATAAACTAGGGCAACGTCAAAAGTATTTACTGAACCCACAGACCACAGAAAAATACGAATTTACTAAAAAGATACCAATATTTTTTTTTTATAAAAAAATGCTTCAGTAAACTTATTTATCCAACTGAGGTAAAGATGCGAAAAGGAAACCCCCGTTTTCCTATATATAATAAAAAATATCTATCTATGTAATAAGTAGGTATATCAGTCATTTAGTACCCATAACACAAGATCTGATTAACTTGGGGCTAGATGATGCTGTGTGAATAGTCCAGCATTATTTTTAACAGTAGATTTATTTACACAGTAGATTTGAAACATTACAGGATATGCACCCTAAGACGTTAAAAATAATATCACAATAATAATAATATTTTTTAAACAATATCACAGGCATACCATCGTGACAACCTGGGACATGCGAAAGGGCGCTAACTTTAAGAGTTGACTCATGGTGCTCGCATAAAGTTAATATAAAGATTGATATTACTTGGACCGGTTCCGATGTAGGCTGCTGTGGTCGGCTTATGTTTGTGCGTCATTTCTCCAGCCTACAATATGCCTTACAAACTACTGCATCATGGGTATGTGGTTGCGTCAAACCACATTGTATACATAGGTAGTAAGACTCCTGTCCAAGTGCACTGGACATGTGGCGAACTGAACTCACTACCGCCGGCGAACAACTATATCGCCTCCGGCGACTGGTTTCGGTTTTGGTGTGAGTCGGCCGCTCACTGAGACAAACTGCATAGAATAAGCACAAAACTAGCAAACTGTGGACAGTCCATTTCAAATATATGAAAGGGCGTACTAACGATACGCCGCCGCTAACTCAGTCGGCCGCTAACAGTTTGCCTTCTAGGGACGCAGCCTTACGGTCGGCTACGACGTCCATAATTGGCATAATTTACTTGCAAAACAATGGATATTACTGCAAATAAATTGAGAAACGATGTGTCACTGCTTTATACAAATTGGCGTGTCGTGTGATTTGGGGTGGAAATAGAGGTTTCGTTGAGATTACCGTTACCAGTGTCCGGAACGATCTCGTCTCCTCCAAGGCAAAATGTTGTAATTCTCACGTCGAAATTCATTCATTTATTATACTTTGCCATTACAAAACACGTCGTAACATACACGTCCACCTACAATAAAAAAAAATATTTAATCTTATTTCAAGAATCAGAGTTGTGTTAACGTATCGGTTGACTTAGGAATAAATCATGAATGGGATGAGACGTCATAGGTTGAACACGGAACAACCCTAAACGTGGTGCCTCTTGTTCCATAAGGATTCCCTTCGTTTACTTCGCCACCAATAGGCAATTAACTTTTGTAAGATCTGCCTAAAACATGTAATTAACTTTCCTGATTTTAATTTTTATTGCAAAGCCCTTGTACGCACGTTCTATCCGGTGACTGTTCAATTTAGTTTCATAATTATACATTAAACTATCTATCTGATTTTCACTGTTAGGTTGAACAATTACCTACTTATCTAGTTTCTATATGCAAAATCATGATAATTGTCTGTAGTCTTAATTACAAGTCACAGGCGTTAGCTGTATCTGAATATTTCTTGTACCTGTTAAGAAACTGCGAAAGGCAGTTTTCGATCTCAAAAAGACCTACCTCGCTACTTATCAGTATGTTGGTCAGATCGGTGCAATCAGGTTAATGACGTTAATGACGTCATACATAGCGCGCTCAGACTTACCGTTAGAAGATAGACAAAAGCAAGAGGCATTCGCGACCTTGAAAACGAGAGGCTTGGACGCAGTGACGTAATATTACAATGTAATAAATAACTTGCGATATCGGTTTCGTACTGTATTAAACTAATTTATATATACAAGGTGTATTATAACATGTGCTAAGCCGAAAGGGGATGATTCTGACCATCCTATGGCACAACTTTTGTTTTGCGAATTTTCAGGATTCAGTGATTTTTATTCAAAAAAAGGAAGTTTCCGTACAGGTACAAAAAAAATACCTAAAATCACAAATTATTTTTTTTACAAAAAAGTAAAAAAAAAATATAAAATCCGAATATAACCAGGATCATTTTCATATCACACCATCTAGTAAAATAATAAATAAAATTATAAAAAAATAGTAAAAAAGAAATACAAATCCCGATATTTTTCCTTTTAAAACGTTATTTTTTTTATTGCAGATAGACCTTTGTTGGACCGCAAACTTTCAATCTTTCTTTTTCTTTTCACAAGCTTTCATGGGCTGAAACCCCCCATTTCGGTTTAGTACACATGTTATAATACACCCTGTATAATATAATGCAAATTTAAGAGTGTATCAATTGTTATTCCGTGTAGTCATGTAATGTATCGTATTATTTGTTTTACGTAATGCTCTGGTTTCTGTTTAAATGCTTTAAATGCTAATAAACACATACGACCTCAATTTTGTTATGTAACTATTTAGGAACAAAATGAACTTCTAGATCAGCCTTATTAGAAATAATGTTAAGAGTCAAATTAATAATGTACACATTAAGGATCCTTAGACGCATTTAATGCCTCCTCTCTTGCAATAAGGATCTTCCATGCGATACCAACATGTATCAATACCGTACTGCGCTCGCCAACCCGCCTGCCAAGCGTGGTGACAACCCAAGGAGATTCATGAGGAGGCATGTGTTCAGCAGTGAACCTCCCACGACCGAAACGATGATGATAACGATGATTACCACAGTTACGAAGTGTTTAATCGAATAAAGTGTTTTTTAACCTATGTAATCCCACTACAAAGAATTGCAATATTGGAATTTGATTAGTCGTTATTGCGATTTAACTTTTGAAACTATCATGGTTGTTTATATTGTATGCAATGTTCACGGGATATTATCCATGATTTGAGTATTTTTGAGTTTACCGATATTTTGACGTGACATGTGAAACTGCGTCGAAATATAGGGTATATTTTTTGCAATTGTTGCGCAAGTAGACATCTCAAATGAGCTTCTGCAATTCGCATACCTTCATTCCGATTCCTTGCATACAAATAATACGTCTGTCATGCATACGCAAGTGACTAATGCTTCCGTTGCGCAAGGAGTGATCATATTCTGGTGGAAATCGTCCATTTCCCCGTAACAGAGAAAGTGTGCAATTTGTAGGCTCGACGGTGTTTTAGGACGTGCTTCTGAATGTACAGGAATTCCTCAATCAAGAACCCTCTACTCATTCTACAAGCAGTCAGTCGTTATGTAACTAGGTACTGTAAGTATGGAGCGTTTAGCGGAATCGAACCCAGCACGATCTTCGAAACGATAACGTACGGCCCGGTATAATATATTTTTCACCAACCATCATCATCATCTCAGCCGTAGGACGTTCAATGCTGGGGTCTGAAAACTAGTCATTAATGAGCCATCACACTCCCACCGCTGGACAAAAGCCTAAAGGGGATAGGGATCCCCTCGAGACATCACGATACTGAGCTTGTATCGACCAGGTGACATGATACGGACTCAATACGTACCGCCATCTCTATTTGTAATATAAAAATAAGCTGTCACGGAACGCCTGGCAGATGTGAAACATCTTTAATTTTGCGATTAGTCCTAACACCACAGTTGATACAGTAGACCCAATCGCCACAGTCACCTCAGTCTCCACAATCACCCCATTCGCCACAGTCGCCCCATTCGTATAAACGTCCTATATATTGCCCCTCCTCTCTTACCCGTGGATGCAGTAAGAATCTGCTAAGCGGTGCCTCCGGAAGATGGGAAGCGGCGTCTTTCCATGTGTCAACAGCCCGTACTGCGCTCGCCACCCGCCTGCCAAGCGTGGCGAGTAGTGGACGTCCTATGGCTGAGATGATGGTTATCATTCTCAGTTTGACTCTTGTATCTTAAGGGTCCCAGTACTAAACACTCTCTCCTCTTTGCAGCAAGCACGTCAAGATCCACGTGCCGTACAAGATCCACACCATCCACCACCACCACGTGTCCAAGGTGCCCGTCCACATACCAGTGGTGAAGGAAGTCCAGGTCATCAAGGAGGTATGATACAAGTGTATAAAATCAAAAATTATAAGTAATCCCCGACACTTTTATCTAGTCTCGGAGGTTACCTATTTTTTTTGTAATTTGTTCCCTCAGTTTTGCAATCTACACAATACATCATGTATTGTGATCGTATAAACCGACAAGGTAAAGGAAATGGCCGCCAACATGGCCAGCCAAATAACATAAGAATTTATAAATTAACTTGACACTGGCGGAATTGTGAAAAACCAAATACAAAAAGCCATTAAATAAAAAGACAAGACAAGACATCATGTATTGTCATTAAATGACAGGGAGTGGTATCACATTTTGATAATTTTCAAAGGTGCAACTCGTGACTTGAGGTACGACGGCCGCCAACATGGCTAGCCAAATAACTTACGAATTTATAAATTAACTTGACACTGGCGGAATTGTGTTAAACCAAACACAAAAAGCCATAAAATAAAAAGACAAGACAAGACAAGACAAGACAAGACAACTCGTGACTTTAAACTTTGCATTTGATTTTAGATTTCTAATTAAAGTAATATCTTCCAAAGGTGCCTATCTACAAGCACATCCCATACCCGGTGGTGCAACACGTGCCCGTGCCTGTGGTGAAACACGAGATCGTGGAGAAGAAGGTGTTCGTGCCCGTCCACGAACACCACGAGGAATCCCACGGCTGGGAGAGCGAGTCGCTGTCTCATGGCTGGAACTGAAACCGCTGCTAGATGTTAAGATTTAGGTAATATACTTTTGCTACTACGAGTATTACAATGTAGGGCTATGCTCGGGGTTTCTTTACGGGATCGAATCAGAAATGAGGAGATACATAGAAGAACATGTCACCGACATAGCCAAGCGGATGAGCACGTTGAAGTGGCAATGGGCAGGCCATGTAGTTCGCAGAGCGGATGACCGACGGGGCCGAAAAGTTCTCGGGTGGAGGCCACGGACCGGTAACCCGCCTGCCAAGCGTTATGCATATGGCAAAAACCCTCTTATGATCCGTACTTGGACATTTCGGTATCGAACCCACGATCTTCAGATTGAAAGTCAGGAGTCCCCTCACCCAACGAGGCTCCACCACCTAATTAATTAATTCACAATTAAGTGGCAATTAAAGCGAACTCAGTTAAATAAAAAATATTAAAATTTACATTTTTTAAGACAACGATCCTTTTGTTCACAGGCTAATAATATAGTACAAACACATCGTCATCGTCATCATTTACACATCATTGAAGCTGCACCGAGCTGAGCTGCTTAAGCTGTGGTCAAAGTGAATCCCAAACCAAGACGACACATACTTATTCCTGAAACTCCATAATAAATATAACTAGAGTTTGGTCTTTATGAAATACCAAATGTTCGTGTCAACTGTAACAACGGTTCTTAGAACAACTTTAATCAAACCGAATTGTAAATCAGGATGTTTAGTATTCAACAGTTATACTGTTTTGCAAGCAAACACGACCAGCTGTAATTTATTAGGTTTTAGCCATTTTTACGAAACAAGGTAGTGTAGCTCCTATCGAACCTAATACAATATCGATAGATGACAAGAAATCTGTCACTGACAGTTACGCTAGATGGAATGAAATTTGAATTTACTCCGCTCCGTCATGTAGATTAACAAAATTGGACACGACTTTTTTTTCTTTTTCAACGTAATCCAAAAATAGCCTTATTTTAGGCGCAAATGCCGAAATGTCGCGTAAAGTCACATCTCTCTTATTTGTGCTTCATCTGACGGACTAAATTTAATTTAGTTTTTTGTACACTGTCAACACTAATTATAACAAAACTATACTAAACTACCCCGAACGCCCTCTATCAGTTACTGTATTATATTTTGGGAGTGACATGTTTTAATACTGGGGTTGTTGCAGCCCCCCTGATAACACCCCTTTGATCGTTAGTAATCACATGCCAATTTGTCATCGCAATTCAAAATGAACCCCATGTTTGGGATTAAAATCTCGTGCAATTCGAAACAGAAATGAAGTGTCCATATGACAACCCATAAATGTTAAATTAAGTATCCCAGGGTAAGGGAGAATTTAAAAAGAATCAATTTTGAAAACTTTTTTTAAAAAACCGGGATGAGAGACTTTAATATCAGAAGACATATATTTTACTCAACTGTTTCTTGTTATTTGTTAGTTTATTATCAACAATATATATATAAGCGGTCAAATTGAGAAACCACCTCCGTTTACTACATTATGTATTATATAATGTTTCAGAGTTGTTATAAGGAAATATTACCTCAAATGTGATCCCTCTGGTGTCTGCCTCAATGACGTAGACTGTATTCATAGTTACCATTTTAATTTTAAGAGCCAAAGAAATAAATGATGTGTTTTAGTTACAAATTGTTTTTATTTGACGTTTTTAAACCCTCTAAAAGTAGAACATCGTGTTTACCGATTAGATATCGCACCTTCTACTGCAACTGTTCTACTACTACTAAAATATAAACACCATTGAGTTTAAGTTTAACCACAATATTATAAACTTTCAGACATTTTTTTGGTTGTCAAGTATTTAAAGGTTCGTTCTGTGGTTGCCAACCAAAAAATGTCATCACATCATCCGTATAAAATGTGTGGGAAAATTATTTTACGTTAAAATTTATATATTATATGCCAAAATATGTATATAATATATCTAAGTTAACTCTTTATTGAAAGTACACCTTCAATAGAACTAACACAAGGAGACAAAAAACAACATAGAATGCGGTCTTATAGCTAAAAGAGTCTGTTCCAGACAGCCTCAGGATGGACTGGATTTATAAAAATAAAAGACTTAGAAATGTATTTATGTTTAGTAATTAGATTTAGAAAAATATACGCATGTATACCTAAAAATATCCATAACAGATGTCTCTGTGATATACTGAAAAATCGAAATCCCCCTCCCCCTTTGTACTTTCGACAAAACGTCAAAATTAATTAACAAAGCGAATAAAAACAATGTTCTAAATCATCATCATTGACGGACAATCACTGGACCCCATTTTTTTTTATTTTGCCTACAGGGGCTCTCTAAGCCCTTGTTGACAGAGTCGATGTATCGAAAAAATGCTTCATCCGTATATCTTCTTTGCTTTGATAATTTCAATCATTACGAGTACTTTCATTTTGTGTTGCAGCTTTTTGACCATTCGTGGTTTTTTAATACAATTGTGATATTTATAGCTGTGTTATTATATCTATAATTTGCCGATTATAACTAAAATTATGCCGTGGTGCACCGGCGATAGAATGCTACCCCTTCTCTCATACCCATGGATGCAGTAAGAGCCTGCTAAGGGATACCGCCGGAAGATGGGCAGCAGCGTCTTTCTGTGTATCAACATCTCGTACTGCGCTCACCAACCTTAATGCCAAGCGTGGTGAGTATGGCAATAAGCCCTCATGAACAGTACTCAGCCTTCGTCTAGCAGTGGACCTCCTGCGGCTGAGATGAATGAATACTTAAGGAAGAGAGATTTGCATGTTGAATTCTGTATGTTTGTAACGAAAAATCTCAAAAACTACTGGACCTATTTTCAAAATTATCCCTGAGTAACATAGGCTATATTTTATCCCCGAATCCTAACGGGAACGGGAACGACACGGATGAAACCGCGGAGTGCGTATCGAAAAATAGGTTTATAGTTATATAAGTGTCACACATATTTAAAGTCACATTACTAAATAGTAATAAAATTGTTACCTTTAATTTGACCACGAGCCCGACTCCTCCATCCCCAGAATGGATGTCCCTAACGCCTTCAGGCCGATGTTTTTTAACCCCCGGTAAAGGAGAGGGGTGTTTTACACCCGACAAAAAAAGAGGGGTATTTTACCCCCGACAAAAAACACTACTCGTATTCACGGGTGCCCATTTTGTCTCCGAAAAACGTTTGTCCGGAAATCACAATCAATAACAAGTGTCTCCGTCACATCACCATCCATAATATTATGGTCCCATAAGTATCATTTGCAATAAGATATTGTTCATCCTAATGCTCCTTGCGCATAAAATCACATAACCTAATATATAATTTCCATAATTATCATTGTTTTAAACATATGTGTCATAATAATAACGAATCATAAAACTTAATAACCCGAATATTTTCGAAAGATTATAAAACCATCCAGTGGCAGAATCGAGACGGAAGGACAGTAGGTTCTTAGGTTTTTTTTAACAACTATTTGAAAACACTGCCTGGGACAGAA
Source organism: Pasiphila rectangulata (assembly GCA_963082625.1). Classification (NCBI taxonomy): domain Eukaryota; kingdom Metazoa; phylum Arthropoda; class Insecta; order Lepidoptera; family Geometridae; genus Pasiphila; species Pasiphila rectangulata. Next base: position 25,337,552 of record OY720236.1, read on the forward strand.
GCGAGATGGAGAGACTGTAGGTTATTAGGTTCTTTTTTATAATAATGAAGAGACAGCAGGTTAGTTTTTAAAGACAAATGTAAGTGCTAATGAATAAGTAAGGCTAGTAAAAAAACTACGCGACAGCTGCAGCGGCCGCCAACAAAATATTATGGAACATGAAAATTATTCAAATAAATAATTATGAGAATAATGTTTCTGAGTTATTCATGTTATGGATTTCTTTATTTATTGCGAAACACTTTAAGGATTGTAATCGTTATGGATACCGTTATTAGTGGAAACTATATTAGGGATCCTTATATTATAGATTGTGATTATTCGGGCAATCGATGGTTATGAAAATAAATTTTATGGATTATTATAATTAGGGAAATAAACTGTATTCACGATCACAAATTACACATATTCACAAAAAAAATAATTACCTAACTTATAATTTGTAACAGACCTTACAATATGTGAACAAACCCAAAAGGGGGTGATTCTGACCACCCTCTCCTACTCTCGACTCTCCTGGATCGGTGATTTTCGTTCAAGAAAAGACCACGGAAGTTTTACACTCAACAGCAGATTATACGATTAAATCGGAATATACGAATTATTTTAGCCTCTTCAAAACGACTTGGTTTTTTATGGACTCAAAATCTCCATTTTGGGTTAGTACTCATGTTTTAATACACTTAATTAATTGCCGAGCGCGACAACCATTACACCATTAATATTTATTGTATACTAGGAAAATGGAAAATGTCTATTAGGAAAAAGAAACTACTATAGCCTTCAAGCTCCACTTTAATCTTGACCTTAGCTAAACCAAAGCTGAGCCAGCGCTTAGCTAAAACTGAGCCTTATGTTTTTAGTTCACATAGTTTTTAGACCAAACCAGTATAAAAAACTACTGCATCTAGGCTTACTTAGCTCACATCCTAATCTTGAAATTCATCAGAGAGAACTAAGTCTCATCAGAGAAAACTGAGTCTCATCAGAAAGAACCGAGTCTTAACATGTAGAACTGAATCTCACTAGTGAGATTTACAATCATCCCAAGGAACTTAAGCTTATTGAATCTGATGGAGCATTCAGTGCTGTCAGAGGGAAGTTTTCATAAGCTAACGCGCACCCATATTTCGGAAGCCATAGCACACCAGTTCATATGTCGTGAACGCGACCACGTTGGTCAACTGAGCCTTGAAGATCGTGACGTGCCATCCGCGGTACAGTCCCAGCAACCCGTCGTGCTTTATCGTGTTTAAGAAGCACTGCATAAGCTTATCGCAACGGATCAGTTTCACCCTCGTGTTCTTTTTCTCTCCTCTGGATCTGTGGTATGTCTGTGGAGAAGAGAGAAGAAACTGTTCAGAGGAATAATTTTAATTAATAAGCAACATTCGATCGTTTGCAGTTTTTGTGCATTGTGAGAGCGCGGAAGATGGGCAGCAGCGTCATTCCGTGTATCAACATCCCGTACTGCGCTCGCCAACCTGCCTGCCAAGCATAGCGAACCTCCTCAGGATAAATACTTGGAGATCTAAGAGGTAGGCCTATGTCCAGCAGTGGACGAAGACTGCAGTCCTACTTACGGCTGAGATGAAAAATCACTTGGTACCAAAAACATAAGTTCTGCTTTGGGGCTGGATGATGCTGAGTGTACTATGTCGAGCAACTATTAAAAACACGTTACACTTTTGCCAAGAACTGTATATTTTTCTGTGGAAATTTCAACCTTATGGTCCAACTAATCGCGGAGGCAAAGTCGTCAGTAAGCGCGGCCTAAATGTATGCTATCTCACCTGACATAGTGTGTTTACCCGCGCGCTAGAATGAAATGCACAATGATTCATTCCTAAACCGACCGCGCAAAAAAATGTGAATAGAATTTTAATACAAGGGTTATTATAGAAAAAATTAAGTGTAATCTTTTCAAAATAACATTTATTTCAACTTTTGAATAACTAAACTATGTCGGAACATCATTTATTTTTGAGTTTTTTTTCTCCTTATATTATTTAGTTTCGTCCAAAGTTGGGCTAAAATCAGTGTTGAAATACGAAAGTTTAGAAGCTTGTATTTTTGAAATAAATACTTTTTTTACGGTTTGGGGTGTATACAAACATAGATTATGACGAGATAAATTGATATAATTTTAGTGTTGGATGGTTAACGTCAAACAGTGGAGTAGTTACCCTTCCACGTTTGTATGGAAAGATGAGCGACTCGTTCATCCTTAAAGAAGGAGTATACAAACTGAGTATCAATGTATGGAATTCTAAAATTATTTTTTAAGGATCAAGTGTACCAAATACCGATAACCTAAATGGAGGGAGATTCACTCCTTTTCCGCTCATATCATCTTTCACACAATTCATCCTCCTTTTGTTTGGTCCACCTGGATGATGCCGAGTGTACAATGTCCATCAATAACCCAAATTTTAATTGGCAATCGAAGATATATTTTTAACTAAGCATTTTTTATTTCACATTGAGCAGCAGCGTCTCTCCGTGTATCATCATCTCGCAGGTACTGCACTCGCCAACCCGCCTGCCAAGCGTGGTGAGTATGGCAATTACCCCTCATGGAGATCCATGAAGGATGTGTTCAGTAGTTACGGCTGTAATCATGTGTATTACCTTGTTTACCAAAACCACTCAGAACCACTGACCCTGCTCAGGGGAGTCAGGTGATCGCCATGACAGCGCCACTTGCAGAGCACACGCAATAAAATGAGAAACCCTGTAATCAATGCCATACCAAGCTCCCTCGGTACAAAAAATTCCGATTAAAATTTTAATTTGCGGTACACGTAAGTTGGGGGGGATTTTTTTTCATTATCCCATCGTGTGGGGTATCATTGAATAGATATTTTACAACCATTTAGGGGAGCGAAGACCATTATCAAAGTACAGTTCCGTTTGCAAAATAATATAAAGGTTTTCGATTTTATTTATATATCTAATCTAATCTAATCTAATCTAATCAGCCTGTAGGATCCCACTGCTGGGCAAAAGCCTCCCTTCCCTCATTATATATACATTTATATATACATTTCATTATTGTTTTTAACATTTTGACAGAAAATTGCTGCATCTCTTCAGAAGTTTTATTGTAATTTGAAACAGTAATATTGAAATGATTGAGCGTCACTTTAACTAGAGTATTTCAAGAAATCCTAAGGTGATATTAACAGCGTCAGCAGCTGGGACTCATGCATGATCGATGGGACGCTAAAGAGTCTGGGACAATGATGTATGAATTAGACTTGGCCCGCTGTATATTTATACAGGATGGGCCAATACAGAATCTAGGATTTTATAAAGATGAGTGGGTGGACAGGTTTACCGATCCAAGGCGAGAGTGGTGGCGCCCATTCCACATTATAATCAACATACGCTTCATCGAGCTTCGCCTATACATATATCAACCGGGTGTATTATAACATGTGTACTCACATGTCATGTGTCGCAGCCCATGAAAACAAGTAGTTTTAGAACGGAAAATATAATATTTATTTAGTATATTTGTATTAATATAAATACCCATAAATTATAAAGTTTCATGCTGACAAATTTATCTAAATAAACATTATGATATTGGCTTTTCATTTTATCTATATAAGTGTAATATTGTGTTAGTTATAAGTTGTCAATCTTCCATAACAATAAATAAATAAATAAGGTACCTTCCATACAAATTTGTAACTTATATATATCAATACGTTTATAATTATTATCATTATTATATAATCTTCTATACCGATCCCTACCTATCCACCTACGGGAAGGAATATGATGATGATGAATATGAAAAAATGTTTTGGTTTTATAATGCACATTTCTACGTTTATTCATGCGTCCGTCCGTAACAGCCTTTGGGCTCAGATTACAGAAACTGAATTTGGGTCCGAATGAATAAACGTTTGGAGTTTGACTTTTATTTTGACTTTAAGTACCTACGGTATTTAGATTTTTTAGACAGAGCGTGGGCGCCACAGGCCTCCTCACAGCTTAGCATTATTGCATTTATAACGCAAGCATTCACCTGTATTGCATTATTAAGGTCCAACTAGTCGCGGAGGCAAAGTCGTCAGTAAGCGCGGTCTAAATGTATGCTATCTCACCTGACATAGTGTGTTTACCCGCGCGCTAGTATGAAATGCACAATGATTCATTCCTTAACCGATTGCGCAAAAATATGTGAATAGACATTTAGCTTTTAGGGTTATTATAGAAAAACTTAAGTGTAACCTTTTCAAAATAACATTTATTTCAACTTTTGAATAATTGAACTATGTCGGAACGGCGTTTATTTTTGAGTTTTCTTTTTCCTTATATTATTTAGTTTCGTCCAAAGTTGGGCTAAAATCAGTGTAAAAATACAAAAATTTAGAAGCTTGTATTTTTGAAATGAATACTTTTTACGGTTCGGGGTGTATACAAACATAGATTATGACGATATAACTTGATATAATCCTTAGTGTTGGATGGTTAACGTCAACCAGTGGAGTAGTTACCCTTCCACGTTTGTACGGAAAGATGGGCGACTCGTTCATCCTTAAGGGCAGACAGAGTGCAGTGCCCTAAGCTGTTCTTTGATCATACAATAATGCTGCAAACGAAACAATCGATTGTGGAAATTAATTTTGAACTACGCTTAAGGGATTTGCCATCCGAACCTTCCTTTATTTATTTATTTATCAGCCGTTTGTGTCCCACTGCAGGACTAAGGCCTCCCTTCCCTTCTTCCACTCTTCGCGATTAAACGCTGATACAGGCCAAGATCTTAGATGGATGTCTAGCTTATCGCGCTATCTCCTTCTGGGCCTCCCACAACCCTGGCATGCATTGTGTGACATCCATTCAGTAGTGTTCTTTGACCACAAATCACATGACATGCGGCAGACGTGTCCACTTCCATTCCAAGCTAGCGGCTTTATGAGTAACGTCAATGATTAGTGTTTTGGAGCGCAGTATACTGTTCCGCACGCGGTCTGACAGTTTTACACCCAAAATACTACGCTCCATACCTCGTTGACAAACCCCGAGTGCGAACTTCCTATAAGCTCAAATAAAATAATGTATTTGCAATACATTCAGACGCACCGTAATTAAGACGAAACATAAAACCGGACAAGAGCGAGCTGGACTCGCCCACCGAGGGTTCCGTAGGATTTAGTAAAAGTTTTAACATGCACAAAAAGATTCGGTCACCCACCCAATTTGATTGAAGATTCCATAGCAGATGCATAGTTTTTGGATTTTTCTCTGTTTATGATGATATTCCTTGCTAAATTTCATAGTTCTAGGTCTACGGGAAATACCCTGGAAATTTTGATTCCGTTTAGAATGTTGAAACATGTGCTTTTTGTCTCGCTGTTTTTAAGTGCGATATTGAGATTGTATAACTGTATTATGGAGTCGTTAGAATGCAGCTAACACAAAAATATGTTGACTTCCTTGAAATGTATCAGTAACATATTATTTGAAAATCAAAATTGATAAATAAATAACTTTTGACTTTGACTTTAAATCGAAACAAAAACTTAGTAGCCCCAGTCGCTACAGTCAGTCGCTACGGGCACGATGGACGAAGGGCATCGCCCTAGTACATCTTCAAGTGTCACGCGTCACCTCTCGTCCAAAAGGTTTTACCCCCCGCAAAAGATGTTTACAGTCATCTTGATGATTAACAAATCTCTTAAAATACCTAATTACTTTACATACCCACTTCTTTGGCAAGTAAACTTGCCAAAGAAGTGGGTACAGTACATGCCTTTTTTAGCAACTGGATATGTACGTACCTGCATTTACCTACGCTTTTATTTTATACCTCAGTAAGCTATTTGTTGTATGTTAACGAGGAATGTACTAAGCACTCGAAACAAACCGACTAGGGTTTACAGAGTGTTTAATTTAGTAAACTGTATTTTGTTTTTTTTTGGAATAATAAAGTAATAATAAAAACTTAATCATTAACGGTACACGTACCGGAAATTTTACCTCGTAGGGTAAATTTCACTTCGTAATCTAAAAACAGGGACTTGAGGCAGTACAAAATAAAAAAAAAACAATTGAAAGACCTTGGGAATCATTTTACAATCGGTGGAGAAATACCCATAATCGCCGCCATGTTTGCTTATCGTTTGCGAAGCTATGTAAGCGTTTCGGAGCTATAAAGATGTGTTACGAAAGCGCTCGCAAAGTATTTTCGCTCGTTCCTTTGCGCAAAATCATTCATCTAATCGGTGGATACAAATAATCTGCATCCTTTATGTCCTGGACACGATGAGGTTTAGTTTAAGTAGTGGTTTCGATATAAATATGCTTAAAACTTTGTTACAATTTCATAGAATAAGTTAATAAGTTGTAATTTAGGCGGAAATATGTTCATATCTTTTTAAATGTACGACCTAGAAATAAGTTTTAGGTGTAGTTAGAAAGCTAAGAGAAGCAACTTTAATTTAAGACCAAATAATTATAGGTTTTGTAAATAAATAAAAAGATATACATAAGTAAAAAACCCCGAATAGCATAGTAAAAAATAGGCTAGAGAGTTGAACAAATAGAGCCGTCCTCTGCACGGTATAGCCTCAGGAGTGAGTTAGTAAAGCGAACCTGTGCTTCGACACACATAGCAAATAAATATTAAGAAGAAAGAAATAAAGCTGAAAAGTGAAAACTGAAAAGGAATATTAGGTATTTGAAACCTTGAGGAGAGAAAAATACAGTCCACCCAGAACACATTACTTTATCACAGCCTGTGATAGCCACAGCAAATTATCCAAAGTACCTATAATTTCCTACCACACAACCAAATATTCAAATCGTTAGATACGCCATTACCGTAATGAGACCGCACAGTTTTGTTTCCGCGCGACATAAGTGAACTCACTCACTCATTTGGACAGTGTATGTGTTATTTTTTCACAAAAGTTCGTACAATATGATTGCACAATAAATGGTAACAATGACAGTTTGGTTTATTGGCAAAATTAGTATGCGTGGCATTATTGTTAACACACATTTAAAGACAACGCCACAGTTTTTGGTGACAGAGCACATCTAACCATTTAAGTCTTTGCACACAACAGCATCTAGACCCCAAACTAAGCAGAGCTTGTACTATGAAAACCAGATGATTAATACATATAATCGGTGTAATACCTCAATACATATTTTTAGGGAGCGAAGCCCCCTATTATGCATAGCGTGGCGAGTATGGCAACAAACTCCCTTATGATCTCAGAGATCCATGTGAGAACCGTGGACTGTAGTCCTATGGCCTGGTGATAGGTCGATACAGTGTGTCTATAAACGAGTCATCATGTCAGCCGTAAAATGTCTACTAGTGAACACGGAGGCCTGTGTTCACTAGTAGACATTTTACGGCTGAATATTCGTGAGGGGTTAGTTGCCAAACTCACCACGTTTGGCAGGCGGGTTGGTGAGCGCAGTGTGGAATGTTGATACATACACGGAAAGATGCTGCTTCCCATTTTCCGGAGCTATCCTTTAGCTCTTATTTAGCTATTATAAGTCAGTGTATAAATATTACTTAAATATAATTAATTGTACCTATATTCATACACAATGTAATTGTTTTTGAACAAATAAACTGAACTAAACTGAATCTTACTGCATTCACGAGAATGAGAGGGGAAGTAACAGTCTACTGGCGGCACCCCACGGCATAACGAGTAATGGATATGTACCCAGGTGGATGAATAGGTGAGCAGTGGTACATAGATAGATAGGTAGATAGAAAATACTTTACACACCTTAAAACTATACATAATAACAAGAGAAACACAAAAACATACACCAAAGAAGGATGGATTTAGTGAGAGACAATTGGAGCGGTAAAGGAGTGAATACCAATTTGCCTTCAGACAGAGATGAATGAAGATTGGAGAAGGAGGACATGTTGCGCCGACGAAGGAGGACATGCAGTGTGGCAGGTAAATGGTGACAGTGTGAGCTTTTTTAAAGCGTACAATGAATGTGGGTGAAATTTTACAATTTTCGTTTGTGAGTAAGTTAGTAAAATAAATGATACAAGTTAAATTTCAAAGAAATAGTTTTAAAAATAAGCTTTTATTACTCGTTATTAAAAGAATAACTAAAATGTTAAAAATCGCCTAATTATTGAGTTCCTATCAAAGGTTCTTTCCAGCTCCATCTTTAGACCCTGATTACCATCTAGCACCAAAGTACTCGTCAAGACGAATCAAACGAGCCCAAACTCGATGAGGTTATGTCGTTTAATTACTGAGTTCCTATGGCCACCTTCCGGTTCCATCATCAGATCAGCTCCATGTCATAATAATTTTGCATTGTCATACGATTTGCACGCAAAATTTCAGCTGAGTCGATAACCGGGAAGTGGATCAAAGGAGATGCCCAAAAGTGGCACCAAAAAGTCTCACGCATCAAGATTAAAATTTTATAGTAATTATTTTTATATTTTTTTACGACATTACGCGTCAGGGATTTGATTTTTGAACCCGGAATTTAATATAAGGTATAAAAGTATGAAAATTGTTTATAATTCCTTTACGTGGGGTTCACACAACCGGTTATAGGGATGTAGTGCATTATTAGAAACAATATGATGACTCGACTAAACAGTCATTCCAATCGTTTCTTTTTTAATAAATATCTTAACGTTTGCTTCAAAAACAATTTCCGGATGATATATATTTACCCTTTGCTATCTTCTCGTTGAATAATAGTAACAATTAAGTAAATCCAGTACACCGAATCGATTTAGTATTGCTAATTGACATAAAATCGATTTTCTTACTAAAGATTTTGATTTATCGATCGCGTCCCTAAATCTTAGCGGGCGCATTACTGACATTAGATAGATGTCAGATCTAACCGCTAACGCTAGCTCATTCATAACGATTTCATTAAATTACTCCGAAACCCCAGTTTGTTTACAAAAACAACTTTTGTAGGAGTTAATATGATAAGTATAGACCATAAAAAAACAAATTTGGTTTTGACGCAGCTTGGTACGGGATTCCATATATCCATGAGCATTGTCCTTTAACTTGCAAGATTTGATTACAGACAGACATCAGGACAGGTGTAACTAAATAAATGATTGTTAAAAATGATGTATTTTAAGGTCTTTCAATTTTTTGATCAGCAGCGCAGCGGTAATCATATTTACATAAAGGTAACACTATTGGACAAATATCTCGAAACATGTATGTACCTCTCTCCGACCTACAAGTTGAGACGTTGAAATAACTTGTGTTTTATCCGGGTGGAAAAAAAGCTAGAAACGTTAAAAGAGAGATTAAACGTTACTGAATTACTATTTTATTAATTATAAAATAGTTAGCCGTGGGCAACTGCCGGCGAGTAGAATGTTATACCTCCTCTCATGCCCGTGGATGCAGTAAGAGCCTGCTAACGGATACCTCCGGAAGATGGGCAGCAGCGTCTTCCCGTGTATCAGCATCCCGTACTGCGCTCGTCAGCCCGCCTGCCAAGCGTGATGACTATGTCAACTACCCCTCATGAAGATCATGAGGGAAGCCTTAGTTCAGTAGTGGACGTTTTACGGCTGCAATGATGAAGATGATTATACCCGTACGCAAAATAGGCACACAACAAATTCCCGTGTTTTATCGATGAGTTCAACGCAACGCACTAGCTTACCGCAACCACTTACCGCAATCTGCATCCGCTTCTTCATCAGATCCAGCGGGTAGGTGACCGTCTTCGAGACGAAGCCGGCCACCGCGCCCGCCACAGTACTGGCCAGAACTAGATGCTCTGGACTATGGATGTTGCCACTGTGCAAGCTGTGCTCGTGGCGGTGGAGGGTGCGCAGGATGGCCGGTTGCAGATGGCTGAAGACTGAGAAGGAGATGCCGACTTGCGGGCCTAGCTACAATGAAATAAGTAATCAACACTACACTCAGAACCATCTAGCGCCAAACTAAGTAATCATCTCAGCCGTAGTGCTGTTCACGTCCTCTGTTGGACATAGCTCCCTCACAGACCTCCGAGAACAAGAGAGTGTTGTTGCCATACTCGCCACGCTTGGCAGATGGGTTGGCGAGAGCAGTATGGGATGCTGTTACACGAAAAGACGCTGCAGCCCATCTTCCGGAGATATACCTTGACAGACTCTTAATACAAAAGAAAAGAGGGTAACATTCTACTGCCAGCACCCCACAGCAGTATGGTATAACGTGCTGCATAGCGCCTACCGCACGCGGATCAGTATGAGCGGACTGTTGCTATGGCGTTTACGTGGGACTGGGCCGCCCACGTGGTACCATTCCAATAAACCTCAATATATGAAGAAGCCTTCTGCAAGTTGGCGAAGAGCAGGAAATACCATATACTCGTACTGCTCATAACGCTGCAGAATTAGGTCAAGTTAATCGTTTAATCGAGTAATTTACATAGATGGCTATGTAAATTATTTTCACTAGGGTCTAAAGCCTACCGGGCTCACCTTTGCAAGTTGGTGAGCTATATGTATCATGTGGACTCGGATTTCTGGTGACGCTACAGCAGCAAGAAGAGTCAATTGTTTAATTGGAACTGGTCCGGCCACGTATACCGCTTGCGGAATGATCTCCAACGGGCCAAAGTCACCAAAGATATGTACTGTTCACATTTACTTTCTTATCTTACAACTATCTATAGAATACATTCCATACAAAACTCACGTAGTTTAGGTATGTAATGTGTTCCATACCTTATATGTTATGGCCTTTTAAATCAAATGGGCTGTCGCGTCGTCCACACGGTTGGTCGAGTAGTAGACGCAACTACATGTGTGCCTTGTAATTGCAACAACTACGTGGAAGACGCTGCTGTGCAACTGCGTTTTCTTTGTAGTTTTTACGATTATCACATTTTTAAATGTTAACCCTTGAGTCTCTGGTATAGTGTGGAACTGCGACCCTTCTGCGGTTCCGTACCCTTGACTGATAAGGAGCACCTTGTCAGCCTTAGTGTGGACTATGTACAGTGTAACCTATGTACTGTTGTACTATGTACTATGGGTGCTCGCAACTCCTCGTTAGTCTCGAGGCTCAGTGATCGTATTTGTGTTTTGGACGAGTAGGTATATGCCACTTTAGATCTCGTTCAGGGCATACGCTACGCCCGAGGGGTTTCTGCGCGTGCACAGCAGTTCTTGACTTATGTCTGTTACAAGACTGGGGGTGCTTGTAGTGCATCTCAAAAAAGTTTTCACGGTCTATACATGGAAGCTGGTTGTAGTCTCCTAGGAGTATGGCTCCCGTCAGTTTGGCTGCCATTACTATAGCCAATCAACTTAGTTCAGGATGTCAGGTCTGCTATGGAGCTTGGCACAGTTCTAGAGTCTGCTAGGAATAAAAGAGGTCTTTGTCCTGCAGTGGGACATCACAGGCTTCTCTCAGCCGCAGAAAATTCACTGCTGGACCCTTATGGATCTCCATGTACTGACCATGATGAGGAGGTTGTTGCCATACACACGCTTGGCAGGCTTGGCCGGTTTCATGACAAGACGCTGCTGCTCTCTCTTGGCAGCTTGTTACTCTCGCAGACCTAAAATAAGTAGAACCGTTTCCCCCCAAGGGCAAGAGAACGTATATTTCAGATATTGCCGAGGCTTGACCTGGGCAAGGCCTTGGCAAATCTAGGTACTGGCGAATAAAAGCGCGTCAACCAGGCACAGAGCTGATATAAATATGTTTGTTACCATGAGCAAAGAAGCACTAAGTCCCTTGTAGAAGCCGAGCAGGCCGCCGCCCTGGTAGACAGCCCTGGCGCTGCTTATGAGGCTGGTATACCGCGTGCTGCCCAGCATCTGCTGCACGCGGATCACCTCCAGCGGACTGACCACTGTCGCGCTGCAGCACCCAGCCAGGATGCCGCTCAGGAATGTCAGCAGGTTTCTATGGACACAGGACATTAACAGAATGGGCACAGGATCTCGATCTCCGTGGTAACCATGAGTTGTCAATGCTAGTTCGCCAGCCGTTACTACAGTAGTAATAGTAAACGTACTATTACTACTGTAGTAACGGCTGGCGAACTAGCATTGACATTGATATCGTACCAAATTCTAAGCAAATGAAGCCCAAAGAAACTGCAGTCGCTGTAGTATAGTTTACTGCGTATTGTTGTACAAAACTATCCGCTAGAGGCACTGTACAAGTTTTAACTGTTCCGTACCCCGATAAAACTCCGCTGTCCTTCTTTCTCTCACCAGACTGTATCTCAAGAACCGTGATAGCGAGGCAGTTGAACTGAGCACAGATTATGTATTTTTGTTGCCGCTATTACAACAAATATTACAAAAAAAAAATATATGTATATATTTGAGGCCTTTGCCCTGCAGTGGGACGAAAATGGCTAGTAATAATAATAATAATATTTGAAGGGGGTTTGCATACAACAAACGTGATTTATTAGCCGTTTTTTGCTCGATATTAATATTAGGTAAATTGACATATGAAATTGGCGTTTTGTCGTACTGGCCACTTTGATCTCAAATAACTCGTCTTTGGTTAGGAATTACAAATTCAAATTTATACAGCTATTTACTCCATGCATTTCACATTTATTGATTTTAATCTTTTGTATTTTTTCTTTGCGCCCCTCAGTTTACAAAATGGAAAACTTGAAATATCGAGTTTTTTACGAGTACGAGTTCCACCGTGGCACCAGTGCTGCAGAAATAACTCGAAGGATTAATGATGTGTATGGCAGCGGTGTCGCTAAAGAAAACACAGCGCGTTTTTGGTTCCAACGTTTTCGTTCTAGAAATTTCGACCTGCAGAACAAGCCCCGTGGACGGACGGCCGGAGACCAAAGTTGATAATCAAGAATTGAAGGCTATTGTGGAAGCGGATCCATCGCACACCACGTCTGAGTTAGCTACAGGCTGCGGTGTTAGTGATAAAATTATTTTAATCCACTTGAAGCAAATTGCGAAGGTGAAAAAGCTTGAAAGGTGGTTACCTCACGAATTGAGTGAAGCAAATTCACAAACGCGCGTCGACTGCTGCGTTACATTACTCAACCGGCACAATCATCATTTTCATCATCAACATCATTTCAGCCCGTTTGCACTTACTGCTGAGTATAAGCCTCCTCTTTAATGCGTCATTGTTTACGGTCCCTTGCGATTCTCGTCCACAGACTCCCAACAGAACAAATAATATCATTGAACCAGCGGGCGGGTGGTCTGCCTCTAGGTCGTACCGTGTCTCTTGACCACCATTCTGTTACAATAATGATGATTTTAAAATAAAATATGAGGATTTTAAATCGAATCATTACCTGTGGTGAAAAGTGGATCCTATACTAGAGGTATAATCGGAAGCGACGACTGAACCCTACAATTTCTTTAATTTATTATACACTTACTAATAAGACCAATAACTTTTATCAGACTTAGATAAACTAAATAGGTGTATGAAAAACCACCTTGTAATATATTCATAATAGGTAATTAATTACAGTGCCCATCAGCTGGTAGGTGTACCTTCTTTCTAATTAAATTCAGACATATGCTTACAAAGGAAAGCAGTAAACAATTGGATACTTAATACTACACATGCATACGTACATATATGAGCATGGGAATGATCAGTATGTCTACCATGAGTTGTCACTGTTAGATCGCCTGCCTTTACTACAGAGTAGGTACCTACTCGTAACTTAGAATAATGACTTAATAGAAGTAAGGCTAAAATACAATTCTGTCTGAGCCTTACTTCAAGTTTGTTAGAAGTAATCTAACTTCACGTATAATATTGCTTTATTTAGCTTTATACGTCATAAATAGAACAACATACGTCAAATTTAGAACCATTTGACTGTTTATTTACGCCATCCTTGTAAATTCCAACCATTTCAAAGAGTATGACTATATAATATGCATCTCTTTCAAACTCGGTTATAATGCAATAAGTAAAAAGAGTTCAGAATGATTGATTTTCGATGCTATTTTTAGCCTGATTTCTATTATGTTATTATTCTAATAAATAATAGAACCTATTTACTATGACATCTGTCAGATTTGTAACTCATAGCACCAAATTCTAAGCAAAATTAAGCCCAAACTACAGTCGCTGTAGTGTAGTTTTCTGCATATGTTAGTACCAAACTATCCGGTAAAGGCGCTGTACAAGTTTTCATACATTTTATAACTACAGTCGCTAGCGAGTATAGATTGTGAAAACTCATGGTAGAACTACTTACTAAGCTATCTGACAGCGCCTACGTAAATAGATTATGCAATATCTGTCAATGTTTGCTCAGATTGGTTACAAAGACGCTCGCTGACCAATCCATCGAAGGACGGACAAATAGGTTATTCCAGATGACGTCACACCCAATATCTATTGCTTGCAACTTGACTGCCCTGCAAAGGGCACGTATATCGATCTGATTGCCATCCGGTGCCAATTGTAATTACCTTTAGTTAAGGCGCAACGTTTTGACGAACCAAACGACAACGACGACAAATGAACCGTTTCAATATTAGAAGCTGTGGATTTTGTTTTGAACATGCTTTTGTTAGCTTCATCTGTATCTTGTAACATCCTACTTAATATAAAAAAGTGATAGTAAGAATGTATAATGTATGTTCCCTTTTCACGTCAAAACCGCTGAATCGATTTGGATGAATTTTAGTATAGGAGTAGATTAGACCATGGAGACGGTCATAGGCTTTTGTTGCGTAAATTAAATCAGAAGGGGTTAAAATAGGGGATGAAAGTTTGTGTGGAAAAAAATATTAAACACGTGATTCAGCGTTAGCGTATAGGGTAGGGTATAACTACCCTAATAAAACGCTGCTAACGCTGAATTGTTGAACGCGTTTTTGTTTTAGTTTTTACGATACGTAGTTCGTCGGGTCAGCTAGTGATTCTACCAAAGGAGTTTTCGTACGTTGTTTTAACCGATAATTTTATGACAATAATATATAATTGCCGTGGGGTGCCGGCAGTAGAATGTTACCCCTCCTCTCCTACCCGTGGATGTAGTAAGAGCCTGCTAAGGGACACCTCCGGAAGATGGGCAGCAGCGTCTATCCGTGTATGAACATCCCATACTGCGCTCACCAACCCGCCTGCCAAGCGTGGTGAGAATGGCAACTACCCCTCATGGAGATCCATGAGGGAGGCTTGTGTTCATCAGTGGACGTTTTATGGCTGAAATGATGAATATATCGTCGCTGAATAGGCAAAACTACTAAAGCGCCATTTTGGTCAAAATGAGTTATATAATTGGTTCGACTGCATTTTTTTTTCTCTATCTATTAGTCCGGGTCTCGTGGCGATTGGAGCATTTTTTTGGCGCTTTAGCATAAAAAAATAGGCGAAAATCTCGAATAATTCCTACGAATATTTACTAATGTGTACCTTATTTTGGCACATTTTTAATAATTGTCGGTTTAGTATTTCACTCGCAGCAACTAGCTGTATAAAGCTTTATTAGTAATTTTGGAAAACATACTTTTGATAGCCGATGGCCTTTAAACAACTTCGCTTAAAGCAGTTTTGTTATCACACATCTTTTAGTCAATTAAGATTGAGGAAAAACCACAAGATGTGGTACTTTAGTAGTTTTTACAAATTGAAATCTTGCATAATCAAGTTTATAGGTAATTTACAAACATATAGATTCCCTATCGGATAATGAAGAATTTTACTGCAGTTTAAGTACTTCTTGGCAAGGATCTACCGAGTCAATAAGTGCATTACCAGAAAATTCAAAAAATAATTCGGACAATAATAAAAATGGGAAAAAAACTACAAAAAAGGCAAATCTGAAGAATAAGAATAACGCTGAGAAAGACAATTGCCAAAAGAGAAGCTGAATTTATTTTTGCCATAAGTCTGTTTGAAATATTTTATCTCTTAGTAAATTTCGCTTACGAATATCTTTTTTTTAATTAGTAAGTATTTTCTTTGTAAGAGGACGTTATGATAGATAACTCTTTAGTATTTAGTGACTCCTTACCGCGAACTTCATTTGGAGATTAGCAATTTTACTTTGCTGAGTTTTTTTTTTGGGACTTAGTATATTTATCCTAAAGCGACAGGTAACTCTAGATATAGTTAAAATAAGAACAATATAATATATCCATTGAGTACCTAGATAAAATAAAACCATGATATGTTTCCTTTTACAGCATTTCACAAAAAAAAACTTTAAATTGATTTTTCTCAAAATAGCTCTTAGGCACGTTAGTAGTTTAGCCTATTCAGCGACGATATAATTAAAACATCGCATACTTATCATCTCAGCCCAGTGACGCGCTAGTCGTCGTTGCAAGCGCACGCGTCTAGGGATAAGTTCTGCGCATACATTTAGAACTTATACCTACTCGATCCTCGAATAATGGACGGGAACCCCCGATATCGAGACCCGACTTGGAACCTTTTACCAGTGGATGGCGTTGAACCTATTTGTGAGCAACAAGTCGTAAGTGACACGGAGTTGGCAACGAAATGGCCTTCGCCGGTGTTAGGAGGAAAGCGAAAAGAAGCATGGAGGCAAGACAGTACCAGTGGACAAAACGGAGAAAATGATGAAGAAAGATTTACTCATGTGACGAACAAAAAAAATCGAGAAAAAGTGCGGAAAGTGCAGTCTTTAAGCGAGCCGAGCAGTGAGAAAAAAGAAATTCAACAAGATTCTTGCAAGGGCTATGAAGATGACGCAACAACATGCGTTGTGTCTATAGTGTCACACTAAATATTACCCAAACAGTTTGGGATGGCAAAGTTACTTAGAGCGGAAAATATTATTAACATTTTGAAAATAGTCTACAAAAGTCCGTACAGAGCTCTTATTGAATTCGGAAAGAAATCAGATTGCGAAAAACTCATAAAATATGAGAAAATTATCGCCCTAGGCTACAAATGTCAAATGCTCGACGAAATCAATGTGACTTTTGGCTTAGTGCGACAAGTGGACCTAGATATAGAGGATAAAGAAGCATTGGAGAATCTGAAGTGTGACTATGATATTATTGCTATCAGTTGCTATCAGAAGACTGAAGCGACTAGCTGAAGATGGTAAATGGGTGGACAGCGAGACAATTCGTTTGAGTATAAAGGGTTCCACTTTGCCCCCGTACGTTTATGGATACGGGTGTCGTTTTAAGGTGGAACCTTATACGTTCCCTGTGAGTCAGTGCTCTGTATGTTGGAAGTTCGGGCACTTACCCCGTGCATGTCCTGCCAGAAGACCTGCGTGTCCGAAGTGTGCTGGTGAGCATAAAATATGCGAAACCGACAAGTTAAGGTGCATTAACTGCAGTGGATCACACATGGTTATGTTTAAAGAATGTCCAGTTTTCTTAAAAGAAAAAGAAGTAAGAAGAATAATGAGCGCGGAAAATTGTACTCACAGAAAGGCATTAGCTACTTATTTCATGAAGAATAAATATAACAAGAAACATATTATACAGGAGGATAGACAGGAAACTTCTCAAGATAATATTTATAGGGCAGATAACATACCTTCTCGTTCGTACAGAAATGTATTGATGACGGAAGCTATTGTGCATAGAGAAGCGTCAGAACCAGAAGATAGCATTGAAGATAGTGACAAAAATACAAAGCAAGACGAATTTATTGGACTAGGGCTACAGAAAAAAGCAGGAAGGAAAAGACGAAATAAAAAATCAAAGCTTAGAACGCAGGATAACCAGGATGACTTTTCAGAACAAGAAATGGATATTTCACATGACGAAGAAAAGGATGAGAAAAAGAAAAAGAGTTGTAAAAGTTTTGGATTTGATCGAGTAGTGGAAATGATACAAAAAATAATATTAACGGAACAAAGCCTCGATGAAAAATTAAAAAGTGTGTGTAGTTATGTGTTTAAAGAAGTAGTGCAATATTTACTCAGCCTAGTTAAAAAAGAGAATATTTAAGTAAAGTCATCACTTTCATAAGCGATGATGGATAAAGCCCAAACACTTCACTCTTTGAACCTAGTGCAGTGGAATACACGGAGCTTAAAACCTAAATTTACAGAGTTTGACCAGTTACTTTCACAAGAAAAAGTCCACATAGCCTTATTATCCGAGACTTGGTTAGATCCAGAAACACATCTACGACTACCTAACTGGATATAGTATATTTCGCAAGGATAGAAGCGATGGATACGGAGGCGTTGCTATAATTGTACACAAATCTATCAAGGTACAGATAATGAACGTGACTCATCAGAACCCAGGTATAGAAATTTTATCTATCATCATCATCATTTCAACCGTAAAACGTCCACTACTGAACTAAGGCCTTCATGGATCACCGTGAGGGGAAGTTGCCATACTCACCACGCTTGGATGGCGGGTTGGTGAGCGCAGTATGGGATGTTGATATACGGAAAGACGCTGCTGCCCATCTTCCGGAGATATCCCTTAGCAGGCTCTTACTGCATCCACGGGTAGGAGAGGAGGCGTAACATTCTACTGCCGGCACCCCACGGCAATTTTATCTATAAAACTTATTAATTGCGGATCTTTAAAATACATTATTTTTTAGAGTGCAACGCGAGCGCGTGAGAGGGAAGGAGACGGTACCGCGTAAAGAAGCTCCATTCCCTGACGAAAGTTCCCCTGGGAGGAACTGAACACGTTGGATACCTATATTCAACAAATAATTAACGTGAGTAGAAAACCCGTTAACATAACAATGAATAGTGTAACTCACGAATCATTTGAAAGTGAAATACATTATTTCCATTTATTGCCCTCCGTCAATTTCTTTTACTCAAGCTGATTGGGATTCAATATTCTCCAATTATCAAAGAATTGTATAGTTGGTAGAGATTTTAACGCACACCACACTGACTGGTCTAGCAAGAATGATACTAGGGGGGTCCCAAATTTATGATTCAGCAATAGACTATAATTTTGTTACACTCAACAGCGGACAGTCCACAAGAAATAGGTTAGTTAATAGTGTATTGCAAAGTTCATCTCCGGATATTACATTTACTTCATCTTACATTGCTTTGGATTTTTCTTGGTCTGTGATGAATTAACAATTAGGGAGTGATCACTCTGTAATTAAAATTAAGTTTATATTTAAAAATAATTACATAACAAACAATATAAAGAATTTTAAATTAGCTAATTGGGAAGAATATACAAAATTTTTAGAAACTTCTATATCTTATCCTGCACAAGAAACTGATGTTTAAATATTATATGACTCGTTGATGGATAACATTTTAAAAGCGTCAGACAAATTTATTCCGAATATTAGAATATGTGGTCACCCTACTAGTAACTTTAAGCCGAAACCTTATTGGAATCTAACATTGTCAAAATTAGTCGCGGAACGTAGATTGGCATTAGTTAACTTTAGAAAGAATCCTACAACTAGAAATTTACTTATACTTGAAGAAAAAACATCTATATCTAAACTAGAAATAAATCGAGCTAAATCAATTGGATGGCAGGAAATGTGCAGTAACATAAATGAATCTACCTCAGCTTCCGAGATGTGGCGAAGATTAAGGTGGATGAAAGGATACAGGTCTCAAAACTGTAATATTTCTACTGAAGATAAAGACCAACTATTATGCAAATTAGCACCTGATTATGTCTTGTCGTGTGTACATACTTTTACGTCAGTTAACAAGAGCTTTGAAGCCGATTTTTCTGTTCATGAGATGTATAAATGTATCAAAAAGAAGGACACAGCCCCGGGTTGTGACGGTGTCACAACTTGGAAATGTAAATGTCCATCTTATGGCTAATAAATCTCGCTCAAAATTATCATGAACTATATTATATTATATACGTCAAAGTGGTCGATACAGCTTTTTCTCTCTTAATGGAAAACTCACAAACTAATAAACAATGACCATAGAGTTTGCCAACACGGTCTAGTTCGATATTTTTTGCCCTTAAATCCGAACATACTAGGTCAATTATGGATACCGATGTCTCCGTAAAATGTTTTGGCAAAGTATCCAACTGAGTTAGACCAAGACAAGTAAGAAAGGTATCCAACTTAGAACTCGCTTTAATTTCGTTTAAGTCACCCAACAGAACTAAATGATAATGTGCCGGAAGCGCGTTAGCACTATTAGTAAGTGCATCAAAAAACAAATCGACGTTCATCCACGGCGGACGGTAAGCCGTTCCAATCGCCAATTTCTTCCCACTAATAGCCAAAGTTATCCACTTGGCGTCATCCGGTCTACCGGAATTCCTGAAATTCGTATTCGTATATTCAAGCCACGTTTAGTGTAAAAAACACCGTAAAAAACACCGCCTCCGCGTTCCCTGCGCCCACGCGGTCTGGGAGTGTGGCGAAGTCTATAAGCTGGTACAGAATAGAATAGAATATACATTTATTTGATTAACAAAAAACAACACAGACAGAAAACCGTATACACATTTTGGAACATTCAGAAATCAAAAGAAGAAGAAAAAATGGAAGGTACAATTACATTTACAATTACATTGCTGTCTCTTACAAGGAATAATCTTATTTTTCAAATATCTCCATAGTTTTTTAGGTTAGTGACATTATTATTGATGCTGTATGCAAAAAAGGCTCGCTTTTTATTATAAAAGGCTTACTTTACAAGCAGTTTCATATTTTTATAACATTCTTTTAAAGTGTCAGTCTTATGTGTCTTATATTTTATGTGGTATTTGTCCCTGACACTCATCATATCCTTGATAGTGTCAGTGATCCAAGGGTGTGGAGGGTGCTTTAAACTTTTGAGTTTTTATGGGTGCATGTAAATTAAATAAGTCAACTACTAATGATGTAAAAGCAATAACAAGCTCATTTAGACAACCAGGGGGAGGTAATTGGGACCAATCAATTGAGTTCAGGTCAATAATGCTGATTTTCAGCTGAAACCTGAGTAAAGAGGGTTGTACTGTACAGCAGCAACGTATTTAATAATAAACCAGTTCAACAGGAAAGCTTATGACGATAGATGTGAAATGGTAGTACGGTTCTTCAATTTACTATACAGTAACCAGGGTGATCAGTACGACGATGATTGTCCAACTATGCAACAAAAGAATATGACTCACTTTTGACGATGGATTTATAACTTGATCTGGAGTTTAAGTTAGTTATTTAAAGATAATTCCGATTTGCGCAGACCTGGGTTTTTCTTCACTGTATTGCAAATACTTTGCGCTATAATCTATACTAATAATATAAAGAGGTAAAGTTTGTGAGGTTGTAGGGGGTAATCTCTGGATCCACTAAATCGATTTTCAAAATTCTTTTACAAATACAAAGCCACAGTATTTGTGAGTGTCATAGGCTATAAATCACCGCCCAAAGAAGTGGGCACCGGGTCAGCTAGATAGGTAATACGTTCATATAGTAATATGAACTTTAGGGACACTTTGTGAATTTAACTGACAGAGAAACAAGTAACACATCCGCTTCACACAAAGGCCAAGGCCGGTCCTCGGAGGGGTTATAATGGCAATAACCCCTCGTGATCAGTACTCAGCCATGAGGAAGGCCTTTGACCAGCAGCGGACATCCTACAGCTGGGATGGTGACGATAAGTGTAACGTAAAATGGCCCACCTCTCACTCCCTTTGGTGGTGTTGGTTTTTGCAAACTTCGTGGCCATCTCGTAAACGTAGAACTGTGATGACACGGCCACGATCGAGTATATCTGAAAACAAAATATCAAAGTCAAAGTCAATAAGTGTTTATTCAATATAGCAAAAAGCTACATAGAATAGTCAGTTTACAAATTAAAAATAAAACCGGGCAAGAGCGAGTCGGACTCGCGCACTGAGGGTTCCGTGCCATCATACAATATAATTTATGACAAAGGCGGTTTTATATTTGTTGGAGAACCTTGACAGCGCCATCTCTTGTCTGATAGCGGAACTTTTGTAGATTTTTTACACTTTCGATGATTTCTAAAAAAGTATGCTATGTAGAGAGATTGTAATAAATTTCCTTTAATCTTTACATACACTTCTAATAGTTATAAAAGTTTCAAAGGTTTATCTACGCAAACTTCGGAGATAAGGGGGGGAACGCTATTTTTTTCAACATTTTTGTAAATAACTCAAAAACTATACGATTTAAAGGAAAACTAAAAACTGTTTATTAATGTCCAAAAGAATACCTTTCATATGATACCCCACACGGCCTAGTAACTTCACTTAAAATTTTTGAGATCCCCTATCCGCCCCCCTGCAATCAAAAGAAGAATATTTTTTAACATTCTTATATATGCTATATTAGTAAAAAACTGTTGTCTTTTACCATTTTAAATTGCAAGTCGATAGCATTAGTAGTTCTCGAGATATCCATCTGTGACAGACAGACAGACAGACAGACAGAGTGATTCTATAAGGGTTCCTTTTTACCATTTAGGTCCGGAACCCTAAAAACTAGGAATTCTTCCACTGACATGCATGTATGTACATATTTGAAGTCTGCATATTTGTCAAAGACTCATCCACAACTATTCCCAAAAGCCAAAAATGTTTATCCACGAAATACGAGAGGAGGTGAACGGCTGGTCTATAACTTTATACCTAGAACTAGCCTGTTACAGAAAAAATGTTATGCTATGTGTATAAAAAATCTTTATAAACTGCCTCCTACTATTAAAGAATTGCCGACGACTCAAATGAGGAAAAAACTAGGACTATGGCTGCTTGAAAAGTGTTTTTATAATTTGAGTGAATGGTTGACATAATTTTATAAGCAATTTTATTTAAAGTGTAAACCCACACTAAGGTATCATTATAGAAATGAAAAATGCAATCAAAATTTTGTCTCCGACGGGACTCGAACCCGTAACGTTCAGACGAACACCTTCAACGCAGGCTGCCTTAACCGTTTCGGCCACGGAGCAATTAACCGTCGGGTCGAAAATCTTTATAAATGCTTTACTGACTACTTGTTGTCGGACAGTGGGCTAGAATATCTCTAAGAATTTCAGCTAGATGTCGCTACTCGGTTCGAAACCGATAAAGGCAGTCAAGATTTTCGACCCGACGGTTAATTGCTCCGTGGCCGAAACGGTTAAGGCAGCCTGCGTTGAAGGTGTTCGTCTGAACGTTACGGGTTCGAGTCCCGTCGGAGACAAAATTTTGATTGCATTTTTCATTTCTATAATGGTTGACATAATGTTTATTATTATTTTAATTCAATTTTAAATGCCTCCTTTATATGTACCTATAACAACTACCTACTTAACTTTCACATGCCTTAGAAAAGGCTAAATAGAAGAGCTAAAACCTATGTATTTTTATAAGACCTATTGTACTCTATTTTTTGTGAATAAATTATTTCATTTCATTTCAAAAAATAATTACTATTAACAATGATAACAATGATAAAAATAATATGTCTCGTCCGATCATCGCAACGTCGGGCGCGGATGGGTGATCGCCTGGGAACACCGCGTGATGTTGTTGGCTTCTTGCACTTTTATTACTTACAAAATAAAATGAAAAATTGTGTGACATTGGTGTACATTCTGTTTTATATTTTCTAAAACTAATATAATTAGTTAATGACGTTTCTTAGTACGTAACGTCAACGTAAATTTAGTAAAATTGTTTCGTTTCAATTTTAAAATGTCACCCACCGAATAGCTTTGTCATTGTAGTCCATTTTATACAATTTTAATTAACTTTAGTTAGGAAGTGTTCTAACAGAATTGCCACCGTTATAATCAAAAAAATTGTTTAAAAAACCATGACAGTTGAAGTCACATTATCATTTTTCAGGTCCAGCGGGCACTGGCAAGACAGAAACCACGAAGGACCTAGCGAAAGCTCTCGGCCTACTCTGCGTGGTTACTAACTGCGGCGAAGGCATGGACTTCCGCGCCGTGGGGCAGATCCTAGCAGGACTCTGCCAGCGCGGCGCCTGGGGCTGCTTCGACGAGTTCAACCGGATCGACATCTCCGTGCTGTCGGTGATATCCTCGCAGCTGCAGTGCATACGCAGCGCGCTGCTGATGAAGCTCAAACGGTTCACGGTAAACATTCCCTTGTCCCTGACCTGTTATTTACTCTGACTAATAGTTGACTAAGCTGAGAGGATAGTATAGGTGCTGGTTAAGCCTAACCATCTTACAATGTCCGAAAATGAAATGAAATGAAATGAAATGAAATGAAATGAAATTGTTTATTTGCCAGAAGTATGGTACAAAGGTTTTAGGATTAAGTAAGTCAGCTTCACATACTTCACTGATTGATCAGCGTGCAAAATAATGTCTGTAGTTACAAGTACCTACATAAGAATGAACGGATATTCTAATATTAATTGAGAGCACTACAGCGTCCCGTACAGCATGATTACCAGTTGCTGACGCTGTATAAATCATCTATAATGGGTGCAAAAGCCTTCCTGCATTACGTGTCTAAAGTGCTCTCGTACCTTGTCTCATAAAATAATGTGTTCTTTTAGTTTTATAATTTAGTAAGTAGGAACATACCCATTTGACAAGGCATGAACAGCCGCAATGTCATTGTACGTAACCAAGTGTTCATTATGTTCCTAAGGGGAAAAATAAATAATCTGAATCTGAATCATAAGATTCGGTAGACAAGTCACCTTAAAGCACACGAAAAGATAGAAAGCCACTTTATAAAATCCTACCGGTATCAAAAAAATGTCAACGGGCTGATATGATGATGATCAAAAAATGTATGGTTGTTTTTGATTTATAATATAATAACATAACACGGGTTGACAGTCAACCCGGGACCACGATTGTTGAAACACAGTCGAAACGTCGGGAATAATTGATTGACGAGCTCTGTGGCGCAGCGGGCGAAGGTCCGCCTGCGACGCAAGGGGTTGCGGGTTCGATTCCCGCCTCGGGACAAATGTCTGTACGATCTGCAGATATTTGTTCAGGGTGTTCTGGGTGTTTTTCTATATATAATAAAAATATCTATATATTTAGTATAATGTATTAAGTATATCAGTCATCTAGTACCCATAACACAAGCTCTGCTTAGCTTGGGGCTAGATGATGCTGTGTGATTTGTCCAACATTATTTATTTATTTATTTATTTATTTATTTATTTATAATCAAAGGTATTACGCGATAAATTCCCGTGTTTATGTTATTATATTAAAATGAATTGTGATCGCGAAAGTTTACGAAAAACTATTGTTTTTGATTTCCTTTTCATTTCGCGTTATATCGCTATAAACGCTGCTGCCTATCATCCGGAGGTAGCCCGTGGCAGATTCTTACTGCATTTAACAGAGGAGAGGCAAAATTCTCGACGCCAACGACGCCGACGCCCTACGGAAATCGTAATTATCAACTGTTAATCTACTAAGCGTGCATGAATCAAGCCTCATAGCGTCGCTAGCAGGATACTCAATTGAAGCGGAAGCAACCCGCTGCTTCTAAAGTTTCTACCCGAAGGAGCGAAGACGTTACTTTGTAGCCAAATATTTAAATCGTTAGATACGCCATTACCGTAACGAGACCGCATCGTTTTGTTTCCACACGAAATGTGTGTAAGCCGGACGTGTTGTGTTATTTTTTTCACGAAAGTTCGCGCAACTTGATTGAACTGTAGGTATATGTTATCAATAACAATTTGGTGTTTTGGCAAAACCAGTGTGCGGGCATCAGCATTATTATACACACACATTTAAGAACAATGCCACAGAATTTGGTGTCAGGGCACATCTGACGATCTAAATCTTTGTTCGCGACATGTTACTTCGACTCGAGACGTGCGCTAATTAATTAAAATGAAGGAAACTCGCGTATGTTCCATTGAAATCGTTGCCTTTTTATGTAAAGGTATAATAAAACATTCAATAATGTTCTTCTTTTCGTAATTCGTAGCACTATTACCTTTTAAATAAAAATGTTTATTTTGTTATCCTTGTCCTTATCATTACATATTATAACATAAATTCCCCCGCCGCGTCTGTCGGACTGTCTGTTCGCGCAAAACTTAAAATCTACTTAACAGATTTTCATGATAATAATATAATAAATATTTGATTTGATGCGGTTTTCACTAATATATTATAACTAGTAGCTAAAAAAATTCAGTTGATTTGGCAATTTGTTTTGGCACGCGTCGTTTAAGTGCAAGTGATGTATAAAAGAATTTTTCGTCTTAAAAAAGGTCTACAAAAAGTCACCTACAGCATACGAGTATGTCCATCTTATTAGAAAATTGTTACTGTGAAACATCTTCTAATTATTGTTATGATAAAAAGTATGCATTATTTGCGAAGTCGTTTACACAAACGTGATGTGAATATCCAAATAACTTTCTTTAACACCTTGAGTTGTTCATATAAAACATATTTCCATGTAAATCATATAATTTATCAATGTCTTACTATAACTAGTAGCGTAAGCGAAATTAAATCACTCGCGCGACAAAACAATTACAACAGTGCGGGCGTACATCTCTAATCAGCTGGACCGACACAACTGAACCGATGGAGCGGCTCAACTTCAATTTTCAAATTATTTATCAACACAATCATACAACATCACAGTTAACAATAACCCACTGCGTTATATGAAGTACTTAAATATAATAAGTTTCGTAGTTAAGTGTTCTCTGTAATCCTGTATATGCGAAGAACGCGTAGTGCTAACACAAGCGAAAATGACGGCACGATGATCGTCCTTCCAGTACAATGTCTAGGCCGCGTATCAACACATCGGTGTCAATATTCTCTCCACCAAGGAACTTCTGCAGTTGATCTCCATCATCGTCTGAGTCTGAGCTATCTTCTTCAGCAGCAGGCTTCTTGGCTTTTTTGTCTTGCTTAGCCTTTTTGTTACAGGTAGGTCCGCTACTGTCATTGAATTTAATCTTATTTTTGGCTGGCATTAGTTCTGGAACTTCTTCCTCTTCTTCCTCACCTTCCTCGTCATCATCTGAAGGTTCATCTTCATACTCTGGGTCGAGGTACCCAGACAGGTGGACATTGGATTTTCCATTGGTGAGGAAAGAGATAGCAGTTAAAAAGATAGTCTTGAAGTATAGATCGAGCGGCACCTGGATCTGTCTATTTTTTTGCAGTGTGCACACCAGGAAGTTCTTATTATCAACAACCACCATGACTTGGCAGGAGTTCTGGTCACCCCTTGATGTGTCCATAGCTGCTTGGGAGATGTGGAACGGCTTCTCCACTACTTGGGCGTACCGCTTGTTAGGCTCCATAATCAGTCCCCAGAACATTTTTGAGCAGGTGTTTTTAACACTTTTGTTAAGTAGAAGGTGTAATTAGGTTACTCGTATAGGTAGCCCTACACTTTGCGAATCACTATGTTATTCTATTCACTTTTAGATAAAACTACAACGCAACGTGCACAGCCGGCTAAACGCGGCAAGCCATCCAATTATAAACAGACATATTTGTATATATCTAAGGCAAATGTAAGAAGCGTACTTTTTCCATAGATAGAACAGCCTTATGTAGCTAGTATCAACACATCGGTGTCAATATTCTCTCCATCAAGGAACTTCTGCAGTTGATCTCCATCATCGTCTGAGTCTGAGCTATCTTCTTCAGCAGCAGGCTTCTTGGCTTTTTTGTCTTGCTTAGCCTTTTTGTTACAGGTAGGTCCGCTACTGTCATTGAATTTAATCTTATTTTTGGCTGGCATTAGTTCTGGAACTTCTTCCTCTTCTTCCTCACCTTCCTCTTCATCATCTGAAGGTTCATCTTCATACTCTGGGTCGAGGTACCCAGACAGGTGGACATTGGATTTTCCATTGGTGAGGAAAGAGATAGCAGTTAAAAAGATAGTCTTGAAGTATAGATCGAGCGGCACCTGGATCTGTCTATTTTTTTGCAGTGTGCACACCAGGAAGTTCTTATTATCAACAACCACCATGACTTGGCAGGAGTTCTGGTCACCCCTTGATGTGTCCATAGCTGCTTGGGAGATGTGGAACGGCTTCTCCACTACTTGGGCGTACCGCTTGTTAGGCTCCATAATCAGTCCCCAGAACATTTTTGAGCAGGTGTTTTTAACACTTTTGTTAAGTAGAAGGTGTAATTAGGTTACTCGTATAGGTAGCCCTACACTTTGCGAATCACTATGTTATTCTATTCACTTTTAGATAAAACTACAACGCAACGTGCACAGCCGGCTAAACGCGGCAAGCCATCCAATTATAAACAGACATATTTGTATATATCTAAGGCAAATGTAAGAAGCGTACTTTTTTCATAGATAGAACAGCCTTATGTAGCTAGTATCAACACATCGGTGTCAATATTCTCTCCATCAAGGAACTTCTGCAGTTGATCTCCGTCATCGTCTGAGTCTGAGCTATCTTCTTCAGCAGCAGGCTTCTTGGCTTTTTTGTCTTGCTTAGCCTTTTTGTTACAGGTAGGTCCGCTACTGTCATTGAATTTAATCTTATTTTTGGCTGGCATTAGTTCTGGAACTTCTTCCTCTTCTTCCTCACCTTCCTCGTCATCATCTGAAGGTTCATCTTTATACTCTGGGTCGAGGTACCCAGACAGGTGGACATTGGATTTTCCATTGGTGAGGAAAGAGATAGCAGTTAAAAAGATAGTCTTGAAGTATAGATCGAGCGGCACCTGGATCTGTCTATTTTTTTGCAGTGTGCACACCAGGAAGTTCTTATTATCAACAACCACCATGACTTGGCAGGAGTTCTGGTCACCCCTTGATGTGTCCATAGCTGCTTGGGAGATGTGGAACGGCTTCTCCACTACTTGGGCGTACCGCTTGTTAGGCTCCATAATCAGTCCCCAGAACATTTTTGAGCAGGTGTTTTTAACACTTTTGTTAAGTAGAAGGTGTAATTAGGTTACTCGTATAGGTAGCCCTACACTTTGCGAATCACTATGTTATTCTATTCACTTTTAGATAAAACTACAACGCAACGTGCACAGCCGGCTAAACGCGGCAAGCCATCCAATTATAAACAGACATATTTGTATATATCTAAGGCAAATGTAAGAAGCGTACTTTTTTCATAGATAGAACAGCCTTATGTAGCTAGTATCAACACATCGGTGTCAATATTCTCTCCATCAAGGAACTTCTGCAGTTGATCTCCGTCATCGTCTGAGTCTGAGCTATCTTCTTCAGCAGCAGGCTTCTTGGCTTTTTTGTCTTGCTTAGCCTTTTTGTTACAGGTAGGTCCGCTACTGTCATTGAATTTAATCTTATTTTTGGCTGGCATTAGTTCTGGAACTTCTTCCTCTTCTTCCTCACCTTCCTCGTCATCATCTGAAGGTTCATCTTTATACTCTGGGTCGAGGTACCCAGACAGGTGGACATTGGATTTTCCATTGGTGAGGAAAGAGATAGCAGTTAAAGAGATAGTCTTGAAGTATAGATCGAGCGGCACCTGGATCTGTCTATTTTTTTGCAGTGTGCACACCAGGAAGTTCTTATTATCAACTACCACCATGACTTGGCAGGAGTTCTGGTCACCCCTTGATGTGTCCATAGCTGCTTGGGAGATGTGGAACGGCTTCTCCACTACTTGGGCGTACCGCTTGTTAGGCTCCATAATCAGTCCCCAGAACATTTTTGAGCAGGTGTTTTTAACACTTTTGTTAAGTAGAAGGTGTAATTAGGTTACTCGTATAGGTAGCCCTACACTTTGCGAATCACTATGTTATTCTATTCACTTTTAGATAAAACTACAACGCAACGTGCACAGCCGGCTTAACGCGGCAAGCCATCCAATTATAAACAGACATATTTGTATATATCTAAGGCAAATGTAAGAAGCGTACTTTTTTCATAGATAGAACAGCCTTATGTAGCTAGTATCAACACATCGGTGTCAATATTCTCTCCATCAAGGAACTTCTGCAGTTGATCTCCGTCATCGTCTGAGTCTGAGCTATCTTCTTCAGCAGCAGGCTTCTTGGCTTTTTTGTCTTGCTTAGCCTTTTTGTTACAGGTAGGTCCGCTACTGTCATTGAATTTAATCTTATTTTTGGCTGGCATTAGTTCTGGAACTTCTTCCTCTTCTTCCTCACCTTCCTCGTCATCATCTGAAGGTTCATCTTCATACTCTGGGTCGAGGTACCCAGACAGGTGGACATTGGATTTTCCATTGGTGAGGAAAGAGATAGCAGTTAAAGAGATAGTTTTGAAGTATAGATCGAGCGGCACCTGGAACTGTCTATTTTTTTGCAGTGTGCACACCAGGAAGTTCTTATTATCAACAACCACCATGACTTGGCAAGAGTTCTGGTCACCCCTTGATGTGTCCATAGCTGCTTGGGAGATGTGGAACGGCTTCTCCGCTACTTGGGTGTACAGCTTGTTAGGCTCCATAATCAGTCCCCAGAACATTTTTGAGCAGGTGTTTTTAACACTTTTGTTAAGTAGAAGGTGTAATTAGGTTACTCGTATAGGTAGCCCTACACTTTGCGAATCACTATGTTATTCTATTCACTTTTAGATAAAACTACAACGCAACGTGCACAGCCGGCTAAACGCGGCAAGCCATCCAATTATAAACAGACATATTTGTATATATCTAAGGCAAATGTAAGAAGCGTACTTTTTCTATAGATAGAACAGCCTTATGTAGCTAGTATGAACACATCGGTGTCAATATTCTCTCCATCAAGGAACTTCTGCAGTTGATCTCCATCATCGTCTGAGTCTGAGCTATCTTCTACAGCAGCAGGCTTCTTGGCTTTTTTGTCTTGCTTAGCCTTTTTGTTACAGGTAGGTCCGCTACTGTCATTGAATTTAATCTTATTTTTGGCTGGCATTAGTTCTGGAACTTCTTCCTCTTCTTCCTCACCTTCCTCGTCATCATCTGAAGGTTTATCTTCATACTCTGGGTCGAGGTACCCAGACAGGTGGACATTGGATTTTCCATTGGTGAGGAAAGAGATAGCAGTTAAAGAGATAGTCTTGAAGTATAGATCGAGCGGCACCTGGATCTGTCTATTTTTTTGCAGTGTGCACACCAGGAAGTTCTTATTATCAACAACCACCATGACTTGGCAGGAGTTCTGGTCACCCCTTGATGTGTCCATAGCTGCTTGGGAGATGTGGAACGGCTTCTCCACTACTTGGGCGTACCGCTTGTTAGGCTCCATAATCAGTCCCCAGAACATTTTTGAGCAGGTGTTTTTAACACTTTTGTTAAGTAGAAGGTGTAATTAGGTTACTCGTATAGGTAGCCCTACACTTTGCGAATCACTATGTTATTCTATTCACTTTTAGATAAAACTACAACGCAACGTGCACAGCCGGCTAAACGCGGCAAGCCATCCAATTATAAACAGACATATTTGTATATATCTAAGGCAAATGTAAGAAGCGTACTTTTTCCATAGATAGAACAGCCTTATGTAGCTAGTATGAACACATCGGTGTCAATATTCTCTCCATCAAGGAACTTCTGCAGTTGATCTCCATCATCGTCTGAGTCTGAGCTATCTTCTACAGCAGCAGGCTTCTTGGCTTTTTTGTCTTGCTTAGCCTTTTTGTTACAGGTAGGTCCGCTACTGTCATTGAATTCAATCTTATTTTTGGCTGGCATTAGTTCTGGAACTTCTTCCTCTTCTTCCTCACCTTCCTCGTCATCATCTGAAGGTTCATCTTCATACTCTGGGTCGAGGTACCCAGACAGGTGGACATTGGATTTTCCATTGGTGAGGAAAGAGATAGCAGTTAAAGAGATAGTCTTGAAGTATAGATCGAGCGGCACCTGGATCTGTCTATTTTTTTGCAGTGTGCACACCAGGAAGTTCTTATTATCAACAACCACCATGACTTGGCAGGAGTTCTGGTCACCCCTTGATGTGTACATAGCTGCTTGGGAGATGTGGAACGGCTTCTCCACTACTTGGTTGTACCGCTTATTAGGCTCCATAATCAGTCCCCAGAACATTTTTGAGCAGGTGTTTTTAACACTTTTGTTAAGTAGAAGGTGTAATTAGGTTACTCGTATAGGTAGCCCTACACTTTGCGAATCACTATGTTATTCTATTCACTTTTAGATAAAACTACAACGCAACGTGCACAGCCGGCTAAACGCGGCAAGCCATCCAATTATAAACAGACATATTTGTATATATCTAAGGCAAATGTAAGAAGCGTACTTTTTCCATAGATAGAACAGCCTTATGTAGCTAGTATCAACACATCGGTGTCAATATTCTCTCCATCAAGGAACTTCTGCAGTTGATCTCCATCATCGTCTGAGTCTGAGCTATCTTCTTCAGCAGCAGGCTTCTTGGCTTTTTTGTCTTGCTTAGCCTTTTTGTTACAGGTAGGTCCGCTACTGTCATTGAATTTAATCTTATTTTTGGCTGGCATTAGTTCTGGAACTTCTTCCTCTTCTTCCTCACCTTCCTCGTCATCATCTGAAGGTTCATCTTCATACTCTGGGTCGAGGTACCCAGACAGGTGGACATTGGATTTTCCATTGGTGAGGAAAGAGATAGCAGTTAATTTATTTATTTATTTATTTAAAAGACCAACAGTTTTGCATAGAGTCAAAAGTAAGCAAATAATACATATAAAATAGTATTGCCCAATTACAGGTCTTTCTAGTTAAACTGTAAAGATAACGACATTGAATTTAATTCTAAATGTAGATTAAGTACTTAAATTAGACACGACATAACGGAAATCTCAAAGTGCTGTGATTTAACATAAAACAAATACATAGACAATAATTCTGAAAGTGAATCTAAGTAAACATACAACTCATATAAGAATTTAATAATAATTGTTGAAAATAATAAATGTGATAACTATACTACTACTACTACGTTATGCTAGCAATTATAATAATAACAGAAAATACTGCGCACTCAATATTATCTCAACAATACCTTTCTTAAACTGTTGTTTATTAGAATGGAAGATGTCCACACTTGAGAAACGTTTATTGTAGTCTGCACAAATTCGGTTCATCGGGGCGTTTTTGGCATAATTAGTAATATTTGAGGAAATTGAAAATAATTTTGTATGCCGAGTCCATTTGATTGGTACATTATAGTTTAATTTATTGATTAGTGCGGGAGAGTCGAAATTACTGTTAGCTATATTGTATAACAACATACTGTCGAGTAGGGATCGTCTGTCTTCTAAGGTTAATAGTTTATGTAGAATGCAACCATCTCCATAATCACAATATACTCGTTTTTTATAGTTAAGATATTTTATAAACTTTTTTTGTATTCTCTCGACTTTATTTTTATATGTTATATAGTTAGGTGACCAGATACAGCTAACATATTCTAGTACACTCCGGACGTATGCAAAGAAAACTGTTTTTATACAGGTAAGATCCGTAAAAGGTTTGCATGTACGGATTACAAAGCCTAGGCAAGCAAAGGCATTTAGGCACATTAACAATTATTTTATTTTTATTATAGTATTCTGACAGTTTATTTAGAGTTCTTTGTAGTTTGGTGCAGTCTTGTAAATTGTTAATTTTACAGTATATTTTTTTATCATCTGCATATAATAAATGTTTGCATGTTGTGAAGCAGCTATATATGTCGTATATATATGCATTATATAAAAGTGGCCCTAAATGAGATCCTTGAGGAATCCCCGATGGTATATTTATAAAATTAGACTTGAATCCTCCTATAACCACAGCTTGCGAACGATTTGTTAGATAGGACTCGACCCACCTTAAGAGGTCACCATGTATGCCCAATTTGTCTAGTTTGGCTAATAGAATGACGTGATCTACACGGTCAAAGGCTTTTTCGAAATCCGTGTAGATCACGTCTACTTGTCCTCCTCCTTCCATATTTTCCAAGACGTATTGCGTGAACTCAGTCAAGTTGGTGATGGTAGACCTTTGTCTTAAAAACCATGCTGGGTGTTACTTACTCCATTCACAATTGTGCCGTATATTTGATCATAGATAATTTTTTCAAAAATTTTGCTAAAGGTGTTCAAAATGGAAATAGGTCTGTAATTTTCGATCTTTGATTTAGATGATTTTTTGTATATAGGTATTACATTTGCTTCTTTCCATTTGGAAGGAAATATTCCTTCGGTTAAGGATCTATCAAAAATAGTTTTTAATGGAGCAACTAAGGCTTCGGCACAATTGTGAATGAAGATCGGCGGAATGTTATCAGTGCCGGCTGACTTATTAATGTCCATTTTCTTCAAAAGTTTTGGAATAACATCTTCAGAAACAATTGCTCGATTAATAACACCAGTGTTGCTGCATGTAGGCAGGTTTAAATCGGATACGTTATAGGTGCCTGAAGGTTTTACAAAGACACTTTCAAAGAATGTATTAAATCCGTTGCAAATGTCAATTCAATTCCTCCATCGAATGTTTGTGTGTTGAGGGTTAGTGATTTAGGGTAATTGGATTTTCCTTTCATTAATTTAACATAACTCCACAGCTTTTTAGGACAAACCTTAATTTGTTCTTGAATGTTAGTAAGGAAGTTAGTATAAAGTTCGTTCTCAAATTTTTTAGCCCTGTCTCTCAACATTGCAAATTCGCTATAATCAAGTTGATTTTTATATGTCTTCCATTTTGAGTGTGCTTTCATTTTATCTCTAATTATATTCAAAAGTGGCTTAGTGTACCTGAGAGGAAAATGTTTGCCTTGATTAATTTTGTGTTTTGGAACAAACAAGTCTATGCAGGAGGACAATTCGTGATAGAAGCAATTAACTGCGCAATCAACATCGACACAAGATCCGAAAATATTGTCCCAATCACGTAATTTCAAATAGTTAATATGTTATAACCTGCTTGTTCCGCCGGTTGTTCCAAGTCTAGTTGGCTTGAGATGCGGTTTTCTATAACTTTAATAAACAATTTGTATAAGTGGGACACAAGGCTTATTGGGCGGTAATTATTTATGTTACATTTATCTCCTTTTTTGTGTAAAAGTATTATATCTGAGTGGCAAAAGCGATCCGGGATAAATAAATATAGGTATTATTTTTGTTTGTCAACTCGTCCGCTCAGTTTTATTATACCTAAAACTAGGGTGATTTGTACAGTTAGTGACAGAAGTGTATTACACCTTCTACTTAACAAAAGTGTTAAAACACCTGCTCAAAATGTTCTGGGGACTGATTATGGAGCCTAACAAGCGGTACGCCCAAATAGTGGAGAAGCCGTTCCACATCTCCCAAGCAGCTATGGACACATCAAGGGGTGACCAGAACTCCTGCCAAGTCATGGTGGTTGTTGATAATAAGAACTTCCTGGTGTGCACACTGCAAAAAAAAGACAGATCCAGGTGCCGCTCGATCTATACTTCAAGACAATCTCTTTAACTGCTATCTCTTTCCTCACCAATGGAAAATCCAATGTTCACCTGTCTGGGTACCTCGACCCAGAGTATGAAGATGAACCTTCAGATGATGACGAGGAAGGTGAGGAAGAAGAGGAAGAAGTTCCAGAACTAATGCCAGCCAAAAATAAGATTGAATTCAATGACAGTAGCGGACCTACCTGTAACAAAAAGGCTAAGCAAGACAAAAAAGCCAAGAAGCCTGCTGCTGAAGAAGATAGCTCAGACTCAGACGATGATGGAGATCAACTGCAGAAGTTCCTTGATGGAGAGAATATTGACACCGATGTGTTGATACTAGCTACATAAGGCTGTTCTATCTATGGAAAAAGTACGCTTCTTACATTTGCCTTAGATATATACAAATATGTCTGTTTATAATTGGATGGCTTGCCGCGTTTAGCCGGCTGTGCACGTTGCGTTGTAGTTTTATCTAAAAGTGAATAGAATAACATAGTGATTCGCAAAGTGTAGGGCTACCTATACGAGTAACCTAATTACACCTTCTACTTAACAAAAGTGTTAAAAACACCTGCTCAGAAATGTTCTGGGGACTGATTATGGAGCCTAACAAGCGGTACGCCCAAGTAGTGGAGAAGCCGTTCCACATCTCCCAAGCAGCTATGGACACATCAAGGGGTGACCAGAACTCCTGCCAAGTCATGGTGGTTGTTGATAATAAGAACTTCCTGGTGTGCACACTGCAAAAAAATAGACTGATCCAGGTGCCGCTCGATCTATACTTCAAGACTATCTCTTTAACTGCTATCTCTTTCCTCACCAATGGAAAATCCAATGTCCACCTGTCTGGGTACCTCGACCCAGAGTATGAAGATAAACCTTCAGATGATGACGAGGAAGGTGAGGAAGAAGAGGAAGAAGTTCCAGAACTAATGCCAGCCAAAAATAAGATTAAATTCAATGACAGTAGCGGACCTACCTGTAACAAAAAGGCTAAGCAAGACAAAAAAGCCAAGAAGCCTGCTGCTGAAGAAGATAGCTTAGACTCAGACGATGATGGAGATCAACTGCAGAAGTTCCTTGATGGAGAGAATATTAACACCGATGTGTTGATACTAGCTACATAAGGCTGTTCTATCTATGGAAAAAGTACGCTTCTTACATTTGCCTTAGATATATACAAATATGTCTGTTTATAATTGGATGGCTTGCCGCGTTTAGCCGGCTGTGCACGTTGCGTTGTAGTTTTATCTAAAAGTGAATAGAATAACATAGTGATTCGCAAAGTGTAGGGCTACCTATACGAGTAACCTAATTACAACTTCTACTTAACAAAAGTGTTAAAAACACCTGCTCAAAAATGTTCTGGGGACTGATTATGGAGCCTAATAAGCGGTACACCCAAGTAGTGGAGAAGCCGTTCCACATCTCCCAAGCAGCTATGGACACATCAAGAGGTGACCAGAACTCCTGCCAAGTCATGGTGGTTGTTGATAATAAAAACTTCCTGGTGTGCACACTGCAAAAAAATAGACAGATCCAGGTGCCGCTCGATCTATACTTCAAGACTATCTCTTTAACTGCTATCTCTTTCCTCACCAATGGAAAATCCAATGTCCACCTGTCTGGGTACCTCGACCCAGAGTATGAATATGAACCTTCAGATGATGACGAGGAAGGTGAGGAAGAAGAGGAAGAAGTTCCAGAACTAATGCAAGCCAAAAATAAGATTAAATTCAATGACAGTAGCGGACCTACCTGTAACAAAAAGGCTAAGCAAGACAAAAAAGCCAAGAAGCCTGCTGCTGAAGAAGATAGCTTGGACTCAGACGATGATGGAGATCAACTGCAGAAGTTCCTTGATGGAGAGAATATTAACACCGATGTGTTGATACTAGCTACATAAGGCTGTTCTATCTATGGAAAAAGTACGCTTCTTACATTTGCCTTAGATATATACAAATATGTCTGTTTATAATTGGATGGCTTGCCGCGTTTAGCCGGCTGTGCACGTTGCGTTGTAGTTTTATCTAAAAGTGAATAGAATAACATAGTGATTCGCAAAGTGTAGGGCTACCTATACGAGTAACCTAATTACACCTTATACTTAACAAAAGTGTTAAAAACACCTGCTCAAAAATGTTCTGGGGACTGATTATGGAGCCTAACAAGCGGTACACCCAAGTAGTGGAGAAGCCGTTCCACATCTCCTAAGCAGCTATGGACACATCAAGGGGTGACCAGAACTCCTGCCAAGTCATGGTGGTTGTTGATATTAAGAACTTTCTGGTGTGCACACTGCAAAAAAATAGACAGATCCAGATGCCGCTCGATCTATACTTCAAGACTATCTCTTTAACTGCTATCTCTTTCCTCACCAATGGAAAATCCAATGTCCACCTGTCTGGGTACCTCGACCCAGAGTATGAAGATAAACCTTCAGATGATGACGAGGAAGGTGAGGAAGAAGAGGAAGAAGTTCCAGAACTAATGCCAGCCAAAAATAAGATTAAATTCAATGACAGTAGCGGACCTACCTGTAACAAAAAGGCTAAGCAAGACAAAAAAGCCAAGAAGCCTGCTGCTGAAGAAGATAGCTTAGACTCAGACGATGATGGAGATCAACTGCAGAAGTTCCTTGATGGAGAGAATATTGACACCGATGTGTTGATACTAGCTACATAAGGCTGTTCTATCTATGGAAAAAGTACGCTTCTTACATTTGCCTTAGATATATATACAAATATGTCTGTTTATAATTGGATGGCTTGCCGCGTTTAGCCGGCTGTGCACGTTGCGTTGTAGTTTTATCTAAAAGTGAATAGAATAACATAGTGATTCGCAAAGTGTAGGGCTACCTATACGAGTAACCTAATTACACCTTATACTTAACAAAAGTGTTAAAAACACCTGCTCAAAAATGTTCTGGGGACTGATTATGGAGCCTAACAAGCGGTACACCCAAGTAGTGGAGAAGCCGTTCCACATCTCCTAAGCAGCTATGGACACATCAAGGGGTGACCAGAACTCCTGCCAAGTCATGGTGGTTGTTGATATTAAGAACTTTCTGGTGTGCACACTGCAAAAAAATAGACAGATCCAGATGCCGCTCGATCTATACTTCAAGACTATCTCTTTAACTGCTATCTCTTTCCTCACCAATGGAAAATCCAATGTCCACCTGTCTGGGTACCTCGACCCAGAGTATGAAGATAAACCTTCAGATGATGACGAGGAAGGTGAGGAAGAAGAGGAAGAAGTTCCAGAACTAATGCCAGCCAAAAATAAGATTAAATTCAATGACAGTAGCGGACCTACCTGTAACAAAAAGGCTAAGCAAGACAAAAAAGCCAAGAAGCCTGCTGCTGAAGAAGATAGCTTAGACTCAGACGATGATGGAGATCAACTGCAGAAGTTCCTTGATGGAGAGAATATTAACACCGATGTGTTGATACTAGCTACATAAGGCTGTTCTATCTATGGAAAAAGTACGCTTCTTACATTTGCCTTAGATATATACAAATATGTCTGTTTATAATTGGATGGCTTGCCGCGTTTAGCCGGCTGTGCACGTTGCGTTGTAGTTTTATCTAAAAGTGAATAGAATAACATAGTGATTCGCAAAGTGTAGGGCTACCTATACGAGTAACCTAATTACAACTTCTACTTAACAAAAGTGTTAAAAACACCTGCTCAAAAATGTTCTGGGGACTGATTATGGAGCCTAATAAGCGGTACACCCAAGTAGTGGAGAAGCCGTTCCACATCTCCCAAGCAGCTATGGACACATCAAGAGGTGACCAGAACTCCTGCCAAGTCATGGTGGTTGTTGATAATAAAAACTTCCTGGTGTGCACACTGCAAAAAAATAGACAGATCCAGGTGCCGCTCGATCTATACTTCAAGACTATCTCTTTAACTGCTATCTCTTTCCTCACCAATGGAAAATCCAATGTCCACCTGTCTGGGTACCTCGACCCAGAGTATGAATATGAACCTTCAGATGATGACGAGGAAGGTGAGGAAGAAGAGGAAGAAGTTCCAGAACTAATGCCAGCCAAAAATAAGATTAAATTCAATGACAGTAGCGGACCTACCTGTAACAAAAAGGCTAAGCAAGACAAAAAAGCCAAGAAGCCTGCTGCTGAAGAAGATAGCTTGGACTCAGACGATGATGGAGATCAACTGCAGAAGTTCCTTGATGGAGAGAATATTAACACCGATGTGTTGATACTAGCTACATAAGGCTGTTCTATCTATGGAAAAAGTACGCTTCTTACATTTGCCTTAGATATATACAAATATGTCTGTTTATAATTGGATGGCTTGCCGCGTTTAGCCGGCTGTGCACGTTGCGTTGTAGTTTTATCTAAAAGTGAATAGAATAACATAGTGATTCGCAAAGTGTAGGGCTACCTATACGAGTAACCTAATTACACCTTATACTTAACAAAAGTGTTAAAAACACCTGCTCAAAAATGTTCTGGGGACTGATTATGGAGCCTAACAAGCGGTACACCCAAGTAGTGGAGAAGCCGTTCCACATCTCCTAAGCAGCTATGGACACATCAAGGGGTGACCAGAACTCCTGCCAAGTCATGGTGGTTGTTGATATTAAGAACTTTCTGGTGTGCACACTGCAAAAAAATAGACAGATCCAGATGCCGCTCGATCTATACTTCAAGACTATCTCTTTAACTGCTATCTCTTTCCTCACCAATGGAAAATCCAATGTCCACCTGTCTGGGTACCTCGACCCAGAGTATGAAGATAAACCTTCAGATGATGACGAGGAAGGTGAGGAAGAAGAGGAAGAAGTTCCAGAACTAATGCCAGCCAAAAATAAGATTAAATTCAATGACAGTAGCGGACCTACCTGTAACAAAAAGGCTAAGCAAGACAAAAAAGCCAAGAAGCCTGCTGCTGAAGAAGATAGCTTAGACTCAGACGATGATGGAGATCAACTGCAGAAGTTCCTTGATGGAGAGAATATTAACACCGATGTGTTGATACTAGCTACATAAGGCTGTTCTATCTATGGAAAAAGTACGCTTCTTACATTTGCCTTAGATATATACAAATATGTCTGTTTATAATTGGATGGCTTGCCGCGTTTAGCCGGCTGTGCACGTTGCGTTGTAGTTTTATCTAAAAGTGAATAGAATAACATAGTGATTCGCAAAGTGTAGGGCTACCTATACGAGTAACCTAATTACAACTTCTACTTAACAAAAGTGTTAAAAACACCTGCTCAAAAATGTTCTGGGGACTGATTATGGAGCCTAATAAGCGGTACACCCAAGTAGTGGAGAAGCCGTTCCACATCTCCCAAGCAGCTATGGACACATCAAGAGGTGACCAGAACTCCTGCCAAGTCATGGTGGTTGTTGATAATAAAAACTTCCTGGTGTGCACACTGCAAAAAAATAGACAGATCCAGGTGCCGCTCGATCTATACTTCAAGACTATCTCTTTAACTGCTATCTCTTTCCTCACCAATGGAAAATCCAATGTCCACCTGTCTGGGTACCTCGACCCAGAGTATGAATATGAACCTTCAGATGATGACGAGGAAGGTGAGGAAGAAGAGGAAGAAGTTCCAGAACTAATGCCAGCCAAAAATAAGATTAAATTCAATGACAGTAGCGGACCTACCTGTAACAAAAAGGCTAAGCAAGACAAAAAAGCCAAGAAGCCTGCTGCTGAAGAAGATAGCTTGGACTCAGACGATGATGGAGATCAACTGCAGAAGTTCCTTGATGGAGAGAATATTAACACCGATGTGTTGATACTAGCTACATAAGGCTGTTCTATCTATGGAAAAAGTACGCTTCTTACATTTGCCTTAGATATATACAAATATGTCTGTTTATAATTGGATGGCTTGCCGCGTTTAGCCGGCTGTGCACGTTGCGTTGTAGTTTTATCTAAAAGTGAATAGAATAACATAGTGATTCGCAAAGTGTAGGGCTACCTATACGAGTAACCTAATTACACCTTATACTTAACAAAAGTGTTAAAAACACCTGCTCAAAAATGTTCTGGGGACTGATTATGGAGCCTAACAAGCGGTACACCCAAGTAGTGGAGAAGCCGTTCCACATCTCCTAAGCAGCTATGGACACATCAAGGGGTGACCAGAACTCCTGCCAAGTCATGGTGGTTGTTGATATTAAGAACTTTCTGGTGTGCACACTGCAAAAAAATAGACAGATCCAGATGCCGCTCGATCTATACTTCAAGACTATCTCTTTAACTGCTATCTCTTTCCTCACCAATGGAAAATCCAATGTCCACCTGTCTGGGTACCTCGACCCAGAGTATGAAGATAAACCTTCAGATGATGACGAGGAAGGTGAGGAAGAAGAGGAAGAAGTTCCAGAACTAATGCCAGCCAAAAATAAGATTAAATTCAATGACAGTAGCGGACCTACCTGTAACAAAAAGGCTAAGCAAGACAAAAAAGCCAAGAAGCCTGCTGCTGAAGAAGATAGCTTAGACTCAGACGATGATGGAGATCAACTGCAGAAGTTCCTTGATGGAGAGAATATTAACACCGATGTGTTGATACTAGCTACATAAGGCTGTTCTATCTATGGAAAAAGTACGCTTCTTACATTTGCCTTAGATATATACAAATATGTCTGTTTATAATTGGATGGCTTGCCGCGTTTAGCCGGCTGTGCACGTTGCGTTGTAGTTTTATCTAAAAGTGAATAGAATAACATAGTGATTCGCAAAGTGTAGGGCTACCTATACGAGTAACCTAATTACAACTTCTACTTAACAAAAGTGTTAAAAACACCTGCTCAAAAATGTTCTGGGGACTGATTATGGAGCCTAATAAGCGGTACACCCAAGTAGTGGAGAAGCCGTTCCACATCTCCCAAGCAGCTATGGACACATCAAGAGGTGACCAGAACTCCTGCCAAGTCATGGTGGTTGTTGATAATAAAAACTTCCTGGTGTGCACACTGCAAAAAAATAGACAGATCCAGGTGCCGCTCGATCTATACTTCAAGACTATCTCTTTAACTGCTATCTCTTTCCTCACCAATGGAAAATCCAATGTCCACCTGTCTGGGTACCTCGACCCAGAGTATGAAGATGAACCTTCGGATGATGACGAGGAAGGTGAGGAAGAAGAGGAAGAAGTTCCAGAACTAATGCCAGCCAAAAATAAGATTGAATTCAATGACAGTAGCGGACCTACCTGTAACAAAAAGGCTAAGCAAGACAAAAAAGCCAAGAAGCCTGCTGCTGTAGAAGATAGCTCAGACTCAGACGATGATGGAGATCAACTGCAGAAGTTCCTTGATGGAGAGAATATTGACACCGATGATAATGATGAGTCCTTCCCGCCGGCGGGCTGGCTAATAGGGAAATGATATTTTAGGCTTTTATCTTGGATTACGTGTTTCAAAAACGGGACTGGTGAATTTATCGTATATCGTATATGAATATAGCGTACTTTTTCCATAGATAGAACAGCCTTAAGTAGCTAGTATCAACATGGAATAAAACCGGAGGAGGTTTTGAGTCCCACAAATAGTGAGAGCTTAATCGAATAAGCCCGACGCTCTGTTGTCAGTTGGATACGTTGTTTATTATACGTTGTTTTAAGATTTACCCATTTCTGTTTGTATAATACGACTGATTTTTACTATTAATAATGAAGAATCTTTTAAATAAAAAAAAATATTTACCGGCTTACGCTTAATTGTTACCACATGTAATATTTAATTTAGTTTTCTTAATTAATATTTTACTTAATTCATATCATGTTACTATATCTATGTATATTGTATGTAAATTATACAAGGAAATATGTACATATATTTAGTAAAAGATACTAGCGATTATTTAATATTTCTCAAATCTTTAAAACACTTTTGTCGCTAACTGTACAAATCACCCTAGTTTTAGGTACAATAAAACTGAGCGGACGAGTTGACGAACAAAAATAATATATTTTTTAAATGTGCCATCTCGTCCGCTGCGGACAAGTTTATAGCGGACGGGTTGGCACATTACTCGGCATTGCGAGAGGGATGAACCTGTGATTGACTTCGATACATTTTCTTTTATAGAGATACTTACTAGGTTTCATATTATACTAGTTTAAATAAATTACAGATAATGATAGCATAGAATAGTTAATAGTAGGTACTACACTATCTAACGTACGTAGGTAAGTTAGCCGACCAAAATACATCAGCAAAGCGAGCGCGGTTCGAACTCTCGTACTCGGCCGCATTGGCGGCGGTGTTGCGTATTTTGGTAGAAGGGTGAAGGGAAGTGGGGCACAAAACTCATCTCGAGCGGCGCTGTTGCACGCTCTTAAGGATAGGAGAGTGAGTATGAGGTTTTTGTGTTTTTTTACATTGCGCCATAGATATCAACGGGGTGGATATTATTTATTGCGTTCTTTCTGATACAAGGGCCACAACCCCATTTTAGTTTTCTATCAGCTGAAAGTCGGCAATAGCGACTATCCGTCACAGTACGGCATGTGTCCAGTGTAATTTTATCTTACAGGTCATAAAATGTTTTGACATAATCGGTTGAATGCATTGGCTGCAGATGTTGCGAGTAGGCTTACGAATTGGTGCTATTTTACCCATTCATTAATATACAAGGGAAATGTGGTAGCAAAAATGATAACACTGTTATCGCTTACTCAGGATAACAACAGCGCCAGGGTTATAGAATTGTTGTTATAGAATAGAGTTGTCTTTAGTTCCGCTACTGAGCACTAGATGGCGTTACCTGTTGCTTTCCCCAATTGCAATGCACTCATAAAAACAATAATTATCTTCAGTGGTGACTTCTTTCTTCTATAAAATAACACAAAAGACTAGTAGTATCGAAGTTAAGACGTGTTCCAATATAAATTGGAGATAATAATAAGTTTGTCTTCACTGCGAAAATTTGAAAATAAAGAATTTTTCCCTAAATTTCAGACTCTCTGTCTAAGATAACAGTCACATAAACTAATTGAACTACAATACCTCCAATCATTATTATTATTATTCTTGTGTTAATCAAGGCCTTTGCCGTGGGGTGCCGGCAGTAGAATGTTACCTTTTCTCTCATACCCGAGGATGCAGAAAGAGCCTGCTAAGGCCTATCTCCGGAAAATGG
Organism: Pasiphila rectangulata; assembly: GCA_963082625.1. NCBI lineage: Eukaryota > Metazoa > Arthropoda > Insecta > Lepidoptera > Geometridae > Pasiphila > Pasiphila rectangulata. The sequence goes on from OY720236.1 coordinate 25,381,934, forward strand.
GCAGCAGCGTCTTTCCGTGTATCAACATTCCGTACTGCGCTCGCCAACCCGCCTGCCAAGCGTGGTGAGTATGGCAACCACCCCTCATGCCTTCCTCATGGATCTGAGGGAGGCCTGTGTTCACTAGTGGACATTTTACGGATGAAATGATGACACCTTTGGAATTTCCCACGCATTTTTCTTCCAACTTCAATACTGTGTTGAAGTTCGAAAAATACAATTGTAAAAAATTCTACTGTATTGGAGGTTGAAGAAAAATTCAACTTTTTGATTACATTCCTTATGTTTAGAATTTTTTAAACATTTCGTATGGTGGGTACACCACATGGGTAGGCCGCGCTCGGGATACTGTTACGAGGAGATGAATGCGTCGCGTAGGAGATTTAAAGCTGCGCTCAAGTACGTACAGTCCAATCAAGAAAAAATCAAAATGGATATACTGGCTAGACATCACAGTTCTGGTAACTTTGTAGATTTCTGGAAACAGACTAAAAAAATTGACGGCGAAAACTCGTTACCTATAAATGTTGAGGGTGAGAATAATCTAAACAGAATAGCAAATATATTTCGTAATCATTTTAATGTTCATAACACATATAACAATATAAAAATAGATAATAGTAGGGATACTTGTCGAGTCTCGGAGACTCACCATGTTACGGTGTCGCCTGAACAAATTGCGTTAATTTTGAAAAATATGAAACGTGGTAAGTCTCCGGGACAAGACGGTCTTAGCATAGAGCATTTGGTGTATGGTGGCCAGCATATCTGTAAGGTTTTGGCGCATCTGTTTAGCCTTTGCATGGCGCATTCATACCTACCTGGCGATCTTATAAAAACCCTTGTGGTTCCTATACCGAAAAATAAAACCGGTGATATATCGAGCGTGGGCAACTATAGACCCATCTCCTTAGCCACTATTGTGGCCAAGGTGCTTGATCGCATCATACACCTTTACCTGAGGCCACTGAACATTGACGATGGGCAGTTTGGCTTCCGCCCGCAGGTTTCAACCGATATGGCCATATTTACACTCAAGCAGGTGGTCAGCTATTACACTAAGAATAATACCACGGTCTATGGTTGTTTTCTAGACCTTAGCCGCGCCTTTGACACAATCAACCATAACATCCTGTGGGGGAAGCTGCGAGACGGTTCTGGGGTCCCAGCTGATGTTGTTGACCTGCTAGCCTTCTGGTACCAGAACCAGACCAACAACGTCAGGTGGGGTAACGAGCTGTCGGACAGTTTCCACCTGAGCAGCGGGGTGAGACAAGGGGGGCTGACCTCTCCAGACCTGTTCAACGCGTACATCAATGGGTTGGTCGTGGAGCTGAGCAACACGCAGGTAGGGCTCAGGTTAGATAACAGATAATTATGTTAATAACCTGAGCTATGCTGATGTCATGGTGTTGCTCAGCCCTACTAATTAAAGGTTTAAGAAGATTGTTGAACATCTGTGAAGAGTACGCGAATAAGCACGATTTAATATACATTGGTAAGAAAACAGAAATGGTAGTATTTAGGTCTGGAAAGGGTCCTGAAAACATACCAGAGGTCTACCTCAATAAACAACCAGTTAAGGTAGTTGATCGATTCAGGTATCTTGGCCACATCGTTACATCTAACCTTAAGGATGACGACGACATAGACCGGCAACGCAGAGCGCTATGCATAGTCGGAAATATGATAGCCAGAATTTTTTTTAAAGCTGCACCTGACGTGAAAATTACACTCTTCCGATCTTTCTGTCAGTCGTTTTACACCTGCCAACTCTGGATCAACTACACGAAGAAGTCGCATAATGGTATTAGAGTGGCGTACAACAATATCTTTAGGCACCTCATGGGCTATAAACGTCACTGCAGCGCTTCTGAAATGTATATGAATGCACGAATTGACTCCTTTCAGGCCATACAAAGAAAGAGAATTGCTTCATTTATGTCTAGAGTTGACAGGTGTAATAACACTATTATAAAAAGCCTGTCCGACCGAATTGTGATAACAAACATGTATAAACGTTGGGTGGAACTAGCCACCTAGATATTGTTATATTAGTAAGTTTTAAAGCTATAAGTACCTAAAGCAGGTACATAATTTATTTTATTTTATTGTTTTTGACTTGATTTGTATTGTATTAGTATTTAAAAGTACTGTGTACCTATATGGATCTTTTGATATCTGAAATAAACAATTATTATTATTATTTTCCTTCACTTGTGCCACAAAAGGTTGTGTACTTGTGTCACATTCGACAGTTCAGAGTCGTGATGCTTCTGTAAGTGCCTCAGAGGTTTTCCATTTTAGCATTTTCAGACAAAGTTTTGACACTTATTGCTATTTCTTCGGAATGCCCTTAGGCAAAACCTGGTTTTTAGAAGGCATCAATTCAATTTAATTCAATTTAGTAAGTATTGAAGTTATATTGTGTAACAACAGGTAACAACCTAATAATTACATAATTATCTCAAACAAAAACTAATATAACTACAAATAATATGTAGTTAGGTACAAAACTAGTAATAATGTAAAATAGTTAGGTAGGTAGGTAGTAACAATGTAATATAGTAAGTTGTAACAATAATTATGCTAAAAAGTAGCAAGTAAAAATCTGGATGACAGTAGTAATGAAAAAAGTTGTTATATAAACTTGGTATTATCAAATGTTTTTAATTTTAACAATCAAAATATATTTAAGACATGTTGATTTGAATAAGGAGAGGGAATAAGTAGGTATTGTGGTAAAAAGCATTTAAACTAGCTGTTAACAAGTTATTGAACATCAGCAAACAAAATAGATTTAAGACATTATTTATCCATAGCCAGTAGTATGCTGAGTTAGGGCCCTTTTGTAACAACCTTATCTTACTATCTTACTACCTCTATTATTATACTCTGTATTGTGTTGTTGCAAATAAATATATATACTTTACTTTACATTGTCTGTTCTTATTACACAAAATAACCTTTTTTTTTCTATTCTAGGTAGATAAACGAGTGATCCAATATGGGTTCCTGTTTTTCTCTTGATGTTTGGAACCCTAGTGAATAAATAATACCTAGCTCATTGTTGAAAATGAGAAATAAAAATCTATCTTCTGATGGTCTATGATACGTTCACGATTATTGACTTACCTGTCCAAGATTATGGCCACGCCACAGCGCGAAGAATCCCTCCCTCTTCAATATATGCCTTGTACTGCGAAGCCACTGAAATCTATTCGTCTTGTTCTGCAGCCTTAGAATCTGTATCCTCACTTTGATCACGTCAATTGGTTGCGTGATGAACCTGGTCGTCATACCCGATACGCAACCCGCTATGAATTTCTGGTTTGCCGTTAAAGGATCACGCTTTTTGAAACCAACCATTATTTGCGGACATGGCTGGAGCTACGGCGGTCTTTTTCAGTTTCATTTTTGGATCATACCACAGGACACTAAGTAATTAAGTTGAGTGAGCCCGGCAAAAGTACTTGTCTTGTCTTTTTATTTTATGGCTTTTTGTGTTTGGTTTTACACGATTCCGCCAGTGTCAAGTTATTTAATAATTTTAAAAATATATTTTATTAAAATTTTACAACAAATAAGTCATCAAAAGTAACTTTGTGGCCGTGCTCGCCGGATATCGAATTTTGTTACGTCCGCAAATATTTTGCCTTTGGGTGTCATTTTAAAAGGTGACATAAATATTACGGAAAAGTATGGTTGCGTTACGATGTATGTAAAGAGGTTGTGTAATCTGAATTTGAATCATTGGATTTGCACTGACACCAAAAAGTGTGGTATTGTTTTTGTAAGTTTTATCTATAAGTTATATTGTTCTGTTTGTTTTTCCAAAGAAAGGAAATAAATAAAAAAAGTAATTACATCCGACAAAACAGAGATATTTTATAAGTTTTACCGCTATGTGTGTGTGTGTGTATTTGCACCGTATTAGACGAGTGAAAGGATTTGCTTGTAGTTTTTATTTGAAAGCAGGTTTACCGGTGGTGGTTTGGCGGTGGTTTTTAAACATGTTTTATCAAAATCGGTTGAAAAATTTACAAGCTATGTGAATGAAAGAGGGGATGAATAACCAAATGTTTCCAAATATACCTAAAATTGGTATCAAATGAAAGTAAATTTTGAGTATAATGCCAAACTGAAAGTTATATAGAAATCGGTTGAGCCATTCATGAGATATGGGGGTTTAAAGTAGGGGGAGAACAATCTAATGTTTTCAATTATACCCAAGTGTAGTACCAAATGAAAGGGCATGATGTGTAGATTGCAAAACTGAGGGAACACAAGAAAAAACATTTAGGTAACATCCGAGACTAGGTAAAGTGTCGGGGGTTATTTAATTTTTTTTTAAATTAAAAAAAATTAAATAACCCCCGACACTTTATTACACTATATACATGTAACATACGTTAACAATATTATAATAATATTGTTAATAAAAGTATATAGATAAACCATTGTGAAGATTTGTTTATAAACCAAACTGTTATTGTTAACATTTACAGACTAGAATAGAGACAGGACTGCAGGAGCTCATGGAGTCATGCCCTTCTTCTTCCACAACATCTGCATACCCTTCGGGGGTGCTCATGGAATGCTGCCGGTGACCCCGAGTCCTCCGGTACTTCAAGGAGTTGGGCTGGTTAGGTTAGGGTCGGGGCAGCACCTCGGGGGACAATGCACAATACACCCCAATGCGGGACGTCAGTGCAGATCTGGGTCCCTAGAATTAGAAATATTACCATTTATTGTGCAATCATTTTGCACGAAGATTCGTGAAAAGATAACACACTGTGTATGGAAACAAAACGATGCGGTCTCATCAGGGTAAGGCTTAGACGAGATCTTGTCTAAGCGGTAAGGGCGTATCTAACGGTTTGAAATTTGGCCAAAAGTTTTAGTTTTTTAGGGTTTCGTAGTAAAACAAGAAACCCTTATTGTTTTGCTTTGTCTGTCTGTCCGTCGGTCCGTCACCGACTTTGCGAAGAGACTATTAGAAACATAATAATATGTATAAATAAGCTATGATAAGTAAAAGTTATAAAATGCATAAAAAGATTCGGTCGTCCATCCAATTTAAGACAGCGCGTAGCTTTACCTGGATGCTTGAATTCATACTTTTTTATAGACGATTTTTTTATGATTCCATCGCAAATGTATAGTTTTAAGGTTTTTCTCTGCATCTACAGTATGTGACGATAAACCTTATAATTAATTGAATTAACAAATTTTATAGTTCTAGGTGTACGGGAAGAGGCCTATGAATTTTGATTCCGTTGAGAATGTCGAAACATGAGTTTTTTGCAATCGTATCTTTTTTTTCAGGTTAACTTAGCATATTGATATTTGTACAGTTTAAAGAGGCTGTAGATTTGAGAATTATAGTTTTAATTTCAACTCAACTTTAATTTAACTCTAATACACGTTCTTGAGATTAAGCGTCTTGACAGACCGACAGACGGACAACAAAGTGATCCTATAAGGGTACCGATTCTTTCCTTTTGAGGTACGGAACCTAAAAACAATCAGATAATAAATAAACACTTATTGACTTAGAATCTAACTGTTGCCCGTGGACGCAGTAAGAATCTGCCAATGGATACCTCCGGGAAATGGGCAGCAGCGTATTTCCGTGGATCACTATCAACATGCGCTCGCCAACCCGCCTTAAGCGTAGTGAGTATGGCAACACTCTTATATCAATACTTGGCGGTTTATGAGGGAGGCCTATGTCGTCTTACGGCGACCATGACGGTGTAAGTCCTTCGTGGCTCCGCAAATTCTAATCGTAGCCGGCTGAGTCTCCCCAAACACGCACACATTTAACTTAAGTTGTCTGTATCTGTGCCGTGGGGAGCCGGCAGTAGAATGTGTCCTTTCTTGCCCGTGGATGTAGTAATCTGCTAAGAAATTGCTCCGGCAGATAAGCAGCAGTGTCTTTCCGCGTATCAACATCTGCGCTCGCCAACCCGCCTGCCAAGTGTGGCGAGTGTGGCAACAATGCCCTCATGATCTTGGAGATGTACATATGCGGGAGGCCTGTGCCCAGCAGTGGACGGCTGTGATGGCGGTGGTAGAATGTTGCCTCGTAACTTTCTTGCATGCTGTGGTCCCCTTTAAGTACTGGAGCGCAATGCTATAAATTGTTCTTGAATGTTTTCTTATTACATTATGTGTGTTACTGACTGAAAACCAGCGCTTCCTAGCATTCCTTATGCGTGGAAGCATAATGCTGAGTCAGGCCCCTTTGGACTCACACAACTTTATGAACTGGTTTGTTCATTGCTTGAAATAGTATTCTTACTGCTTTGACCCGCTGAGTGAGCTGCTTACCATCTATTTGTCACTATGTCGCATAATATATAACAGGGTAGGTAGGTACTCCTAGATTAAAATTAGAAGTAAGTCAGATGTTTTTTACTATAGTTATTTTTAAGTTTAGTTTGTGTGTGTCTAATAAATGTATTTCTTCTTTCTTCTAAACCTGTGGTGGGTATCCTATAATAAATCTATACTAATATTATAAAGCTGAAGTGTTTGTTTGTTTGTTTGCTTGAATGCGCTAATCTCAGGAACTACTGGTCCGATTTGAAAAATTCTTTCAGTGTTAGATAGCCCATTTATCGAAGAAGACTATTGGTTATATATTATCACGCTAAAACGAGCAGAATCACAGAATATGAAAGGCTCATGAGTAGATTTCACGACGATCAAGAATTACAATGTTTTAATTACTATGTTATGTTTTTAATGCTACATTGTTAATTAATAATTGTAACAATCCGTGATTTTAATAGGTATATTCATCATCATAATTCCAGCCGTAAATCGTCTATTAATCACATACGAGATTTGGGTATTGTCATCGACAGTAAATTGCGCTTCAACATTCACATCGATAACATCGCTAAAAAAGGTTTTAAAATGTTGGGATTTGTGCTTCGTAATTGTAAAGAGTTTAAGAAGTCTTCGACCAAAATTACTATTTACAATGCCTTGGTTCGCAGTTCTGTAGAAGTACTGCAGCGTTGTGTGGAACCCACATTACGATATCTACAACAAACGCATTGAAGGTATTCAGAAAAGGTTTTTATGGCACCTGTCATACAGTTGTAACCTTGCCAAGAAACTGCACAGTTACGAAGACCGTCTCCAGCATTTCAATATGCGTTCTCTTGAGAGCCGAAGGAAAGTTCTAGACGGCATGTTCTTCTATAAATTGATCAACAATTTAATTGACGCTCCCTATCTTTTAAACCAAGTAAATTTTGCGGTTCCTAGGCACTTGCCAAGATACAGCAATTATAAACCATTTGTCAGAAAAGCCGCTCGTTCTAACCTAGGCCACTAATTCTCCTCTAAATAGATTATCTACCAGTTACAACGCTTTTCTTTGTACTAGCTCGAAGGAAATAAATCGAGAGTTTGACATTTTTTCGAACAGCCGTCATGTTTTTAAAAAAAATTTATGTCAATAACATCTTATAAAATATTAACTGATTTTTTTTTATTTTTAAGCTCCTTTTTTTCATTAATTGTAACTAAACTTTTAAATTTTATTTTTAAATTTGTAGATATATGAAATTTTATACCAAGTCATTAAGGTAACATTTAGCATTGTGTAGACGTAGCATCTGTTTTCCAATTTATATTTTGTGGATGTATACTTTGTTGGTGTAATTAAATAAATAAATAAATTACTGGACACTGGCCTCCCTCATTGGACCTCCATGAGGGGTAGTTGCCATACTCACCACGCTTGGCAGGCGGGTTGGCGAGCGCAGTTTGCGATGTTGATACACGGAAAGACGCTGCTGCCCATCTTCCGGAGGTATCCCTTAGCAGGCTCTTACTGCATCCACGGACATGAGAGGAGGGGTAACATTCTGCTGCCGGCACCTCACGGCGGATTAGGTGTATTAGACTGATTTAACTGTTAAACTGTGATTGTAGGTATTAAAAAATGTAAAATCTGTGATTACGTAAGTACATATCTGTATTTTATTTCATAATACTTATTTTCTTTTTTATAGCTCTGTGATTCTATTGAAGAAACATAAAAAAGGAATGGGTAAAAATCGGGTTTCATTAAAAATGTTAATGAATCTTTGCATAGGCAATTTAATATGATTATAAAAATAATCAATAAACGAGTCCTTTACCTTATAATTCAATAAAAACATGATTCTTATACGAATCTATTAGTATTTTATTTTTGTCGCAATGTGAATTAATGAACTTTTTAGTTCACTAATCCTCATTACGAGTTCGCATCGGCGTCAACGCGGAATACCTAATGAACAGTTCTCTTATCATCGTTGACGGGGATTGTCAACGGCGATTAGTGGAATAAGCCATTTAAATGTTATACACACTCGCATACACGTACACACATACATTATGTTTATGTAGAAGTAAATAGTAGTAGTATTCTTTGATTGATGTAAAAGTGATGATTGAAAGAATATTGAAAGGCATATTGTGATAGTTACTTAAGTGTAGATTATTATGTGTCATCATCATCATTTCGGCCGTAATACGTCCAATACTGAACACAGGCCTCCCTCACGGATCTCCATGAGGGGTAGTTGCCATACTCACCACGCCTGGCAGGCGAGTTGGCGAGCGCAGTACGGATGTTGATACACGGAAAGACGTTGCTGCCCATCTTCCGGAGGTATCCACGGGCATGAAAGGAGGGGTAACATTCTACTGCCGGCACCCCACGGCAAAATTATTATATGTATTAACTTACAATATCTATCACACACAAAGTCAGTTACACTTACTTAAATGTAGTTTATTATCTTTATTGTTACATATCCGTGACAAACAAACAGACAGACATAATTACTTTAGCTGTTATAATATCAGTCCGATGGTGCAACTGGCTGTATGTATGTTGGTGAATGCGATGGAAATGAGAGATGGAAGTACTCCAAAGTAATTATTATTTACGTATTATATCATGTAATTATAAATATTGTGTTTCATATTTATTGTTTATTTATTATACACAAGTAAATAGGTACTTAATATTTTTAGAAGTAGTTAGCGTGGACTAGGCCTCCTGGGGGGGCACCACTTTAAAAAAAACGAGTCATTATTTTTAGAAGTAGTTAGAGTGGACTAGGCCTCCTGGGGACACCACGTTAAAAAAAACGAGCCAACAGTCATACCCCAGTGGTGGCGTGGAAATTGACCTAGAACAAATGAAATTCTATACAATTAGGTAATATATGAAATATTATAATGTAGTACCTTACCTGGATAATGTATACAATTCCTATTGATGATTATTTCACCTGCCTGAAGTGCATGTCAGTAAATAACAGGTTACCGGCTACGCATTCGGTATTGTATAGAATACCCAGACAAAGTACAAAATACATAATATTATTATACATTGCCTCGGTATTGTATAGAATACCGGATTACAAAGATTGTCGGTAACACAAACATAACATCGAAACAAAATGTTTAATGCTTCTCCCTAATGTTACAGTCGCATGATCGGACAGGACGTCTGTCTGTTAAGACTCAAGAGTAGTAGCGATTACGCTGCCATTGCCAGAAGAAACGGCAAAGAGGACCGTTGTCACTTTCTATCGATGGTTCAGAAAAAGCTGAGCATGAAGAGGTAACCGCGACGCAGTCACCTACACCGAGCACGCCAAAACGAAGACCGTCACCGCCATGGATGTGGTCTACGCTCTGAAACGCCAGCGCCGCACCGTCCGTCGTCTCGACAAGACCTTTATTGGTTTTGTCTTGTACGAAGAAAAAAAAGGTCCTTTTCAGGGCCGCACATGATTCTGTTCAAATAAAAATGAATTGTTTCTGACTGACTTATCGTCAAACAAGGCTACTTTAAACACGATAGATGTTTGTATTACAGGTGAAAATAACACCTGTAATACAAACATCATCTACAAGTCATCCCCAAAACTTAGGGGTGCTTATTACGAAAAAGGGTTACAACACAGGTACACTCGCGAGCTGCTTGCAGCTCGCGCACAACCTACCCTCTAGTTTATATATATATATACATATATATCTATCTCTTAAGGTTGGCTCACTAACCTTATTATGCTAACCAAATTTGTCCTAAAACAATGCATTAGGTATTTGCGAAGGTGTTTTTATAAACATGATATTAATCCTTATCCAAATAAATACGTTATTCATTACAAGTATTTAATTTAAAACAAAATTGCCTTTTTATCATCATTATTTCAGCCGTAAAGCGTCCACTACTGAACACAGGCCTCCCTCATGGATCTCCATGAGAGGTAGTTGCCATACTCACCACGCTTGGCAGGTGGGTTGGCGAGCGCAGTACGGGATGTTGATACACTGAAAGACGCTGCTGCCCATCTTCCGGAGGTATCCCTTAGCAGGCTTTTACTGCATCCACGGGTATGAGAGGAGGGGTAACATTCTACTGCCGGTACCCCACGGCAAACATATGACATATGTAGATCTTTTACATCATTTGATTTCAATGAATATCTTAGGAGATATCGCAGTTTTAAAATAACATCGCAGCAAAATAATGATCTCTAAATCCGAGTGGCCTACCCCCACATTCACACAAATTAATAACTGGCATTCCAATTGTGTTGCTAAGAAACCTTAAACCACCAAATTTATGCAACGAAACCAGACTACAAGTAAAATTTCTTCGTAATAACGTGATTGGTGCTACAGTTTTGACTGGTCCAGCAGTAGGGCAAACAGCGCTGAACCTCGCATCTCCTTGGCATGATACTGATGATACCAACAGATTTGCCTTTTAACTTATAAATAATTAAATTTCCAGTGAAGGTATCGTTTGCGATAACAATTAATAAGGCCCAGGGGCAAACATTTAAGCACGTAGGAATAGGTTTACGACAAGATAATTTTTCGCACGGGTAACTATTATGTTGCCTTCGAGATCTGGTTCTGGTGAAAATGAATATCTACTTCTGCCGGAAGAAAACAAAACTAAAAATATGGTGTACGCAGAAGTACTATAAAAAACATAGTTTCGAGTTTTTAGAATAACCTGCAATCTACATGATATAAGATTATACGAACCAGTACTTTTACCTAACGTTTTAAAGTTCCACTCTTCTGATAAAAGTGTGATGTAGGTACCTTAAGTAACGCTTTTAACGTAGATATTGTTTAAAAATAATTTCACCTTCTACGTAAGCGAAATCGCGGGTTAAAGTTAGCTTTAGCCCAAAGTAACTATTCCACGCGGACGAAGTCGCGGGCAGAAGCTAGTAAATAAATAAACATATACATTTTTACAACGGTTTACATCTATACAACCGCCATTGATGTGCTCCTGTTCCCAAATGTCCTTGTAGTTTATGTTCATTCATTTCAGCCATAAAACGTCCACTAATGAACAAAGACTTCTCTCATGAGGGGTAGGTAATTGCCATATTCACCACGCTTGGCAGGCGGGTTGGCGAGCGCAGTACAGGATGTTTATACACGAAGGAAAGACGCTGCCGCCGATCTTCCGGAGTTATCCCTTAGCAGGCTCTTACTGCATCCACAAGCATGAGAGGAGGGGCAACATTCTACTGCGCCCTACGGCGTGTTGTTTAGTAACTTTCAGATATTGTTTTGCTTGGCTGCGTATCGATTTCTATGATCCAATATAGTATTACAATAATATAATATTTAATTGGGTCGTCGTTGATATCTGTGCTTTTATCAAACTAATAAATAACGGATAGTATCAGTTTATCCTGGAGAATACTTTGTTATCGTACAAGTTATCTCATTTCTGTTTAATTAGTGCGACGATATCAAAGGGGATACATCTAGCCCATAATCATCATCATTATGACGAACTCTGTGGCGCAGCGGGCGAAGGTCCGCCTGCGACGCAAGGGGTTAACAAGGGGTTGCGGGTTCGATTCCCGCCTCAGGACAAATGTCTGTACGATCAGCAGATATTTGTTCAGGGTGTTCTGGGTGTTTTTCTATATACATACATATAATAAAAATATGTATATATGTATGTAGATGTAAATATTTAATATGTATCTATAATGTATTAAGTATATCAGTCATCTAGTACCCATAACAGCAGCGCTTGCTGCATAGCTTGGGGCTAGATGATGCTGTGTGATCTGTCCAGCATTATTTATTTATTTATTATCTCAGCCGTAGAACGTCGACAGCAGGACATAAACCTCGCAAGTAATGTTCATTACTGTTGTTGCCATACTCGCCACGCTTGGCAGGCCGGGTGCAGTGTGAGATAAACCGACAGACGCTGCTACCCATCTTCTGGAGGTATAAGATTCTTACTACATCTACAGGTAAGAGAAGAGGGGTTCTATTGCCGGCACCCCACGGTGATTGCCGTTCATAATAATTGAGATATATTTTGTTATTGACTGTCTGTAGTGTTTTTGGATTTTATAAAGGTACTAGCTGGCGCGGCGAACTTCGTAACGCAGATAAGGCTTCTATGACTACATCTACCCTACAACTACTCTTCAACTACTGTACAACTACCCTACAACTAATTTACAACCGCAAGACGCAAAACGCGCGGACAGCAAGTTACCTATTCAATCAATAAGTTTGTAATTTCGTACCGACTTAGACAAGGTACATCCTTCAAACCACCCTCGCTGTAGCTCCGGGTTCAAGGACCCTGGCCGTCGCGCCGAAGGTGGCTACCGAATTGTGCCAAGGTTAAGTTCAGGTTCACGGATTTTATTTCTATAAATAGCATCCGTGAACCTTAACTTAACCTTGGCATAATTCCAGCGTCTATACGCTGGTTTCGATTCTGTTTCTGCACTATCTAAAGTTAATTAAAATTGGGTGTTAATTAGGGCCTTTGCATCTATTATAGATGATTTATACAGCGTCAGCAACTGGTAGTTTTGCTGTACGGGACGCTGCAAGAATCAAGAATCAAAAAATACTTTATTCAGTGCGGCCGCATGGACCTTATTGACGCGTCACAAATTACAAAATAAAACAACACAAATAAATAGAATAAAGCACATAATTGAATCTGTTCAGTGCAGTGTGCAGTGCCTGGGACATTGTTAGATGGATTAGGCTTGCCCAGCACCTATACCATCCTCTCAGTTTAGTCAGCTATTATTAACAAGTCAATACGTCTGAAGCTAACTAAGCCGCGGGTTTCCTCACGATGTTTCCTTCACCGTTAAAGCTAGTGTTAAGTGTCCACATACATTTTTCAAGAAACAAAAATCCATTGGTGCACGGCCGGTATCGAACCCACGACCTTCGAATTGAAAGTTAAAGTTAAGATAATATATACGAATAATATTTTATACATAATAACCGTCACGCTACTAAAAAAGCATCTCAATTTAAATGTAAGAAAATGTATATAACTATATAAATATATATATGAAATTATAACATTTATGTATTAAAATATACAAAGAAAAAATATAAATATTAATCTCTTATTAACATTGCCGTGTCTGTAATTCTGAGCAGTAATTCTCAGTAAGTTCTGAGCGCTATCGCTAACATAGCGCTGCGCTCTGAGCCGGCCGATCCGTGCGCCTACCCGCATTAAAGCATCTTTTCCGGGCTCATTGTTGTAACACTACTTTTTACTTTTAAATAGTTTGTATTTGTAAATGTTTGTCTACTATAAGATCGTAATGCCTTAGCAATACGTACTTTTGCATAGTTATATGCTCATTTTAAGTGAACCTATTGTTCTTTATGAGTTTTAATAAATTTCTTTAAACCGAAGTTAATTAAGTTTGGGTATTAAACGATTCAGTTACCATGAGTTTTCACAATCTATACTTGCTAGCGGCTGTAGTTGAAAACATGTATGACATGTGCAGCGCTGCTGGCGCATAGTTTGGTTCTAAAATACGCAGTAAATTACAGCGACTGTCATTTGCTTAGAATTAATCTGACAAATGTAGTAACGGCAGGCGATCTAACAATGAAAACGTATGGTAAACGTACAGTTTGACATTTTCTAAAACTATATCTTATAATGCCGTGGGGTGCCGGCAGTAGAATGTCACCCCTCCTCTCCTGCCCGTGGATGCAGTAAGAATCAGCTAAGGGATATCTCCGGAAGATGGGCAGCAGCGTCTTTCCGTGTAAGAACATCCCGAACTGCGCTCACCAACCCGCCTGCCAAGCGTGGTGAGTATGGCAACAACCCCTCATGCACTTGGATCTCTTAGTCAAGGAGGGAGGCCTATGTCCAGCAGTGGATATTTTACGGCTGTAATGATGATGATGATATCTAATATGACGTTGCTAAGTTTAAAGATGTCAACGTAATATTAGATTAAATTGTTCCGTTTTTAGAACGCCGCTAAGCGAATAGCTTTATGTCATTTTAGTTGAGTTAACTTTATTTTTCACGCCGTACCTATCAACATCCCGTACAGTGCCTTCAGCTCGCCTACCAAGCGTGGTGATTATGGCACAAAGCCCTCGAAATCGGCACTTGAACATCCATAAGAGAGGCCATGTATTGTGTCCAGCAGTGGACGTTCTCTGGCTGAGATGATAAATCCATTAAAGTAAAAAATTAAGTAACCCCCCGACACTTTAGTCTTATCTTGGAGGTTACCCATTCTTTTGTAATGTGTTCCCTCATTTTTGCAATCTGCACATCATGCCCTTTCACTTGATACTACACTTGGGGATATTCGAAAACAGTCGATTGTTCACCCCTAATTTCAAACCCCATATCTCATGACTGTCTCAACCGCTTTCTATCCAACTTTCAGTTATGCATTCTACATAACATTTCCTTTCATTTGATACCATATTCGGGTATTTGGAAACATTCGATCCCTGCTTTTGTATCTAACTACATAATATTTGTAGTTCTATTAGTTTTTGTTTGAGATAATTATGTAATTATTAGGTTGTTACTTGTTGTTACTCAATATAACTTCAATACTTACTAGATACTACCTTTAGTATCTATTTTTGTTGAGTTGTGCTCAATTGTGTGCATGCTGTGGCCGTCTTTAATTGGGGGAGCACAAGGCCCTTAGTCCCTAAGTTTTAAATTGTGTTGAATCTGTGTATCTCTTGTTGGTGGTCCTAATAAGTAAATAAATAAATCCCCTGTTTCACCCTCCATATCGTGTAAACTTCTTTACCAACTTTGATAAAACATGTTTATGAACCACAGCCGGATAACCTGCTTTGAAATAAAACAAACTGCTTGCAAATCAGTCGACTCGTTTCTGAGAAACGGTGCCACAGACAGACAGATACACACACGTAGCAGTCAAACTTATAACACCACTCTTTTTCGTCGGTGGTTAATAAATCCATTAAAGTCGTATGCGTAAACAAAAAAATGTATGCACGGCCACTGTCAAACTCATTTTACCATGTCATGCCACTCGACCGACCTAACTTAATTATTGCTTCATCATTTGAGCCGCAAAACTGAATACAGTCATGGATCTCTATGAGGGGTAGTACTCACCACGCTTGGCAGGCGGGTTGGCGAGCGCAGTACGGGATGTTGATACACGGAAAGGCGCTTCTGCCCATCTTCCGGAGGTATCACTTAGCAAGCTCTTACTGCATCCACGAGGAGGGGTAACATTCTACTGCCGTCACCCACAGCAATTATTGCTTATTTAGATGTCAAAAAATTCCTTAAAATTAGAAATCTTGTGAAATAAGTGAAGTGTGATACATCAAAACACGCGTACAGTGAAGGCGCACACGGTCGCATAAACCGCGTTGCCGAAAGTGATTTTTTGAAAAAGTTATTAACAAAAAACCGTATTTTGTGAATTTTTTTAAACTTTGACGTCGATTTACTCAAAATCTACACCGACGACACACGATTTTTATTTGACCTACGGGAAGGCCTTGTGAAGGCCTACTCCGAACCACCTTACGGATTTTTCTCCGCAGCGCAGTTGCGGAGAAAACAACAAAAAAACAAGAAGCACGTGGCCACGAGGTACCAGTTCCAGAACAGCTGGAAACCATTTCACCCAAGGATCAGCTGGAGGCAAACCGGAGGAGCACGGAGGCACTTTTGGAACTCTTCTAAGTTAAGTGGTCGCCGAGATATAGACTTTTGAAAAAATTTGGTTTTTTGACAATTAATATCTCTGTAACGAAATCTTTTACCCCCCCTTTTTAAAATATCTTCTTGTTGACTGAGTGGACCTAAACCCTCATACAAAATTTCAACCGCGCGTAAAGAAAACTCACAGAGATATTGATTTTTGAAAATTCAAGGTCACACGTGGCACCAATTTTTGGACCTACATATATCAAAAATGTTTTTAGTAGTAGATAATAAATTACTTTTAAGATATTTTGGCGTTTTTTCCAAGAAAATTGGACTAAAATTGAAATTTTGACAGAATTTTTTGTTATTATATAATAGTTTTTTGATATATGTATATAAAGTCATATTTTATTATTAAATTAATCTGACTCCGTCATCACATTCCTCTTGTTAAGACGCTTTAGACTTAACACACACGTAGCAGTCAAACTTATAACACCACTCATTTTCGTCGGTGGTTAATAAATCCATTAAAGTCGTATGCGTAAACAAAAAAATGTATGCACGGCCACTGTCAATCTCATTTTACCATGTCATGCCACTCGACCGACCTAACTTAATTATTGCTTCATCATTTGAGCCGCAAAACTGAATACAGTCATGGATCTCTATGAGGGGTAGTACTCACCACGCTTGGCAGGCGGGTTGGCGAGCGCAGTACGGGATGTTGATACACGGAAAGGCGCTTCTGCCCATCTTCCGGAGGTATCCCTTAGCAAGCTCTTACTGCATCCACGAGGAGGGGTAACATTCTACTGCCGTCACCCACAGCAATTATTGCTTATTTAGATGTCAAAAAATTCCTTAAAATTAGAAATCTTGTGAAATAAGTGAAGTGTGATACATCAAAACACGCGTACAGTGAAGGCGCACACGGTCGCATAAACCGCGTTGCCGAAAGTGATTTTTTGAAAAAGTTATTAACAAAAAACCGTATTTTGTGAATTTTTTTAAACTTTGACGTCGATTTACTCAAAATCTACACCGACGACACACGATTTTTATTTGACCTACGGGAAGGCCTTGTGAAGGCCTACTCCGAACCACCTTACGGATTTTTCTCCGCAGCGCAGTTGCGGAGAAAACAACAAAAAAACAAGAAGCACGTGGCCACGAGGTACCAGTTCCAGAACAGCTGGAAACCATTTCACCCAAGGATCAGCTGGAGGCAAACCGGAGGAGCACGGAGGCACTTTTGGAACTCTTCTAAGTTAAGTGGTCGCCGAGATATAGACTTTTGAAAAAATTTGGTTTTTTGACAATTAATATCTCTGTAACGAAATCTTTTACCCCCCCTTTTTAAAATATCTTCTTGTTGACTGAGTGGACCTAAACCCTCATACAAAATTTCAACCGCGCGTAAAGAAAACTCACAGAGATATTGATTTTTGAAAATTCAAGGTCACACGTGGCACCAATTTTTGGACCTACATATATCAAAATTGTTTTTATAGTAGTAGATAGTAAATTACTTTTAAGATATTTTGGCGTTTTTTCCAAGAAAATTGGACTAAAATTGAAATTTTTACAGAATTTTTTGTTATTATATAATAGTTTTTTGATATATGTATATAAAGTCATATTTTATTATTAAATTAATCTGACTCCGTCATCACATTCCTCTTGTTAAGACGCTTTAGACAAACCCAAACACGGGATATTTATCTTAAAAACTGACGGAGTTAGAGCGACTTAAATAAAAGACAGCCATTTTGGCGGCCATTTTTAATTTTTTTTAAAATCTTCAAACATTTATAATTCGATTTCTAATTATCGTACAACAACGGGGTTTTCTCAGCTGACCTTGGCACTGGCTTTTCTTTCAGATATTTCTGGAAAATCAACAACTTTTTTGTGATATTTATTTTTTATTATTGACCTCCTAAACTGACAGCCAGGGACAGGGTCAACCCAAGGACCCAAAACCCCAGCTTCCTACGACAAAAACTGAGAGAGCTACAGGCTTTCAAAATCTTGGCGGCCATCTTGGACGCCATCTTGTAAATCTTCATTTAGCTGTATCTCGCGCCCAAGTTGTCGTAGAGGGCTGGGATTTTATTTATTGTTGTGGGCGCTGCTCCTGCTACCTTTTAAAGCTGTTTTCGACTCTAGGTAGAGCTCAAACTTTTTGACCTGAACTGAGCCTAGGGGAGCATAGCGTACACACTGAGAAGCGCCCTAGAGAAAGCCGCAGTTAGATCGGACGGCGGACGACGGGGATACGGCGTTTTGAAGTTTTAGCGGCCATTTTGTTCCGCCATATTGGAAATTTTTAAACTCCTGTATCTCCCAAACGGCTTGTCTGATTTTGACACGGTTTTTTATATTGTGCAGAGCACCTCTTGGCCTATCTTTTAGTGTACAAAAATTGTTGACTCTAGGTAGAGCAAAAATTTATAAATTGTTATTGTTTTACTTATAAGAAAATTTATCCATTTAAGACTTAGATAATATAGTACGTTGCTTTTTAGCGTAAAATAATTGAGCGGAAGTTTTTACTGCTATTTTGGTTTTTCGAATTCGTGTCTTTAGGAAGACCTGACTACAGGGAACTATTCCTGAATAGTAAAAATTTTAAGTCCTACTCTACATAGAGTAAATTCTAAAAGACTTACCTGGGTTACCCACCATCCGTGACTCCTAGGCGCCATCCAACTCCACCGAAGCTCGAAGACCTGAAACAGAAAGAGTATTAGAATAAAAAAGCGACAATCAAACTTAAATCTATACATATTATATATATACAAATTTACAACTTTTACAAAACTCTATACTTAATTAATTAAATTGACGATTCCCTACCAGACAACATAAAATGGCTGCTATGGCCCGAACAAAACTCCCGACAATGTCCAACTCCGACAACAAAATACCCCCAGAGAAAATAGAGCATAACAAACCATCCAAATTGGGACCAGAAACTGCCCAGGCATCTCAAGTGAGGCGCATTAGCGGAGATTTTGAGGCACTCATAAATGAGGCATTAGAATGTCCTTCCTCTAAAGAAAAGACATTTATCGTGGAGTCGAGTAAAACGCCACCAAGCAAAAAACGCCTGATGAATACCCCTGCAAAACAAAAATCTGTCGTCTCGAAGCGTCCCCAAAAATCACCTTCACGGGAACTTCTTACGCCTGAAAAAGAGAGAAAGATACGCACAACCGAAACCAAATCTACACCAAAAAAGGGAATTACAACAACAATCCCCCCAAAACAAAAACAAAACACAGAAGGGACGACGATACCCCTATAACAACAACTAGAACGTAAAGACAGAGTGGATGAAGCCAACGCGTTAGTCGAAAAGGCAAAGGCATCCATGGCCACCTTCAAGATCAAAAGGGAAGTAGTTGTCGATGTTCACGCAGCCTTGAGTAGGTTGGCTGCTCTCGTAGCTGAAGCTGAAAGCGATAAAAACAAAACTACCTGCAAGGACAAGGAAATAGGGGAAAAACAAACGACAAATCAGACAGAGCAAATTCAAAAGCATGAAGTAAACAACCTCCTAATCACACTAGAAGAACACAGCAAACTAATAAAAGAAAGTAACGAGAACATAAAAAACCTGAAAGAAACAATAAAAAAACAGAAAGAGACTCTCGGAAAGATCACGTACGCAAGCGTCGCAGCCGGGCAGCCCAGAAGACATACCCAGGAACACGCTACTCTACATTCCGTTGTGATCACCTCGAAAGACGAAAAGGAAACATCTGAAGAAGTGCTAAATAAAATTAGGAAAGCAGTGAACGCAACGGAAGGAGGAGTGCAAGTAGATAGAGTCAGGAAAGGAAAGGACAGGAAGGTGATAGTAGGTTGCAAAACAGAAGAGGAAAGACAGAAAATCAAAGAAAGACTGAAAAAAGCCGGTAACAACCTTAATGTCGAGGAAATCAAAAACAAGGACCCTCTTTTGATTCTCAGGGATGTTCTACAGGTCATCACGGACGAAAACTGAGAAATCAAAATGGTAACATATACCGGAACCTCGACAAAAAGGACGATAGAATAGAAATAAGATACAGAAAGAAGTCACGAAATCCTCATACGAACCACATCATCGTTCGAGTATCCACTGTCCTATGGAATCGCATGATAGATGCCGGAGAGGTCCACATAGACCTACAAAGGGTAAAGGTTAGCGACCAATCACCGCTGGTACAATGTTCGCTCTGCCTTGGATACGGTCATGGCAGGCGTTTCTGTACGGAAACACAAGAGAAGTGCAGCTACTGTGGTGGACCTCACATGAAATCTGAATGCGACGGATGGATCGCGGGAAATACACCAACGTGCTGCAACTGCCAACATGCAAAACTAAACACAGTACAACACAATGCGTTTAGCTCAGAGTGCACGGTGAGGAAGCGATGGGACGCAATAGCTAGGGCTAGTATAGCTTATTGCTAAGGTGGATACGGGCACACAAACCAGAGGCAAACAATACCTAGCCATGCAAGCGAACCTTCAGAGGAAGAAACTAGCCACAGATGAGCTCATGATACAGGCGAACAACAGGAAAACAGCATTCGCGCTGCTCCAGGAGCCGTATGTAGGTGGGGCGAAAAATATGAAGCAGTACAAGGGGACAAGAATTTTCCAGAACACAACATCAAACAACGGAGTCGTCAAAGCCGCGATAGCGGTGTTCGATAATGGAATGGACGTCATACAATGTCCAAACCTCACCACGAACAACATCGCTGTAGTGAAAATCCGCACGACAGCCTGGGAAATTCTTGTCGCCTCCTTCTATTTCGAACCTGACCAACCAATAGAGCCATACCTGGAGCAACTTAAGAAGATCACAGAGGAAGCTGGATCCATGAGACTCATTGTTGGGGGTGATGCGAACGCCAAAAGACCCTGGTGGGGAAGTAACAAAACAGACAGCAGAGGGGAAGACTTGGCTGGGGCACTAGATGAATACGGGTTGCAGGTACTAAACGAGGGTAACCTCCCGACCTTCGACACTATAAGGGGAAATCAAAGATATACCAGCCACGTTGACATCACAGCGTGCACAGTAGATCTGCTAGACCTGGTGGAAGGATGGACCGTAGAAGAGGATTTGACGAGCTCGGACCACAACGGCATGACCTTCAAGATAAAGTTACAAAGATCAAAAGGCACAACCATCAACAGAACAACAAGGATTTATAACACAAAGAAGGCAAATTGGTGCCAGTTTCGTGAGAAACTGACCCAATTACAGCTGGAAAACAATCTAAACAAAAAAGAAATAGAAAACATAGAAGATAAACATATACTAGATAAAACAGTTAATAAATACATAGAAATCATAACTCAATCATGCAATAAAACTATACCAAAAAAGAAAAACACTGTAAAACTTACCTTGCCGTGGTGGTCCGAGGAGTTAACAGCACTGAAAAAGGCAGCTACCACCAGGAAACGGAGAGTACAGCTTTAACCCGAAGAAAGCCCCCGGAGTTGATGGATTCACGGCAGATATTTGCAGCCATGCTATTGGACGGGACCCCGAGACCTTCCCTACTTCCCGAAAGCCTGGAAGGAAGCCACAGTTGTGGTTTTGAGGAAGCCAGGCAAGGACGATTATACCGAGCCAAAATCGTATAGACCTATAGGTCTTTTGCCAGTGTTGGGAAAGGTCCTGGAGAAAATGGTGATCAGACGCATCCAATGGCACGTAATCCCGGCACTAAGCCCCCGCCAGTATGGCTTCATGCCAAAAAAGAGCACGGAAGACTCCCTCTATGACCTGATTCGACACATTCGTTGCAAGTTAGACGAGAAAAAACTCATAGCGGTGATATCCTTGGACATAGAGGGAGCCTTTGACAGTGCATGGTGGCCAGCAATCCGTACCAGGCAGGCGGAACTTAAGTGTCCGGTAAACATCAGAAGGATCCTCGACAGCTACCTCCAAGATCGAAAGGTCAAGGTAAGGTATGCTGGAAAGGAACACCCCAAACACACCAACAAGGGATGCGTCCAAGGATCCATTGGGGGTCCAATCCTTTGGAATATCCTTCTGGACCCGCTACTAAAAGGCCTATCGGAACGTGGTGACTACTGCCAGGCTTTCGCGGACGATGTGGTACTGGTAATCCACGCTGACACAGCACTTCAAGTGTCGCAACAGGCAAATGCCGCCCTCGCCTATGTTCGGGATTGGGGAGTCAAAAATAAGCTTCGCTTCGCACCACATAAAACTAACGCCATGATTATAACAAGAAAGCTCAAATATGACACTCCAATCCTGAACATGGGAGGGGTCGCCATAGATATAACGGATGAGATAAAGATCCTGGGGCTCACGATAGACAACAAGCTGACGTTCAATGCCCACACTGCAAATATATGCAAAAAGGCATTGACATATATAAGCAGTTGTCTAGAGCCGCCAGGGTCAGCTGGGGACTCCACCCCGAAATCATACGTATTATCTATACTGCGACAGTGGAGCCAGTAATCACGTACGCAGCCAGCGCCTGGGCACCGGCAACGCGGAAGTTGGGCATCCAACGAAAGCTAAACGCAGTCCAACGAGGGTTTGCTCAAAAAATAACTAAAGCGTACCGCACTGTCTCCCTGAACTCGGCACTAGTGCTGGCCGGGTTGCTCCCACTTGACCTCCGAATACAGGAAGCAGCCGCTCTGTACGAGGCAAGAAGGGGCATACCACGACCGGCGCTGGGAGATCGGGAGGTAGAGCGGTTCACACCATACGCACAAACATTACACCCAGCTGACCATAGGAGCATAGTATTTGAGACTCTGGCGGACCAGACACAGGTAGACCTGCACAACCACCACGCAGTAAAAATTTACACGGACGGCAGTAAACTTGAAGGTGAGGTCGGAGCTGCCCTATCCATTTGGAAAGGAGAAGCCGAGACCAAAACCCTGAAGCTAAAACTGTCGTCCCATTGCACAGTATATCAGGCCGAACTCTATGCCCTATGGAAAGCCACTGGAGTAACCCTCAAACGCTCAGAATGTAGCTTCGGGATCTTCAGCGACTCCAGGTCCGCACTGGAGACAATTGCGAATCCGAGCTCCCTCCATCCCTTGGCCGTGGAGGCCCGTGCCAACATTGAAACGGGCAGACTCCAGAACAAGGAAGTTTCCTTGTACTGGATCAAAGCCCACGCGGGATTGGAGGGAAATGAACGAGCCGACCAACTGGCAAAGGAAGCTGCTGTCAACAAGAAGAAGCGCCCAGACTATGACTTGTGCCCGGTCTCTTTTGTCAAGCGTCAGATTCGTCTGGAATCGCTTGACAAATGGAACCTAAGATATAGGTCTGGTGAAACTGGTAGAGTCACCAAGATATCCTTCCCCAACATTGTAGAGGCGTACAAAGTGGTTCGAAAAACGGAGCCTACATATCTAACAACACAGATCATGACAGGCCACGGTGGGCTCTCCGAATACTTGTACAGATTCAAGTGTAAGGAGAGCCCAGCGTGCATCTGTGAACCGAGCTCGGTGGAATCACTGGAACACGTCCTCTCAGAATGCCCAGTTTTCGCTCTAAAGAGACACAATATTGAAAACATCTTAGATACTAAAATAGTTAGCGAAAACTTCCGTTTACTTATGCTTGATAGGCACAAAAGAAAATTGTTTATGAACTACTGTGTAGAATTAATTTAAATAGTGATAAAAAGAAATAGATAGATAACCTAATGTTTTCCATATATCTACAGAATATATGACAAAAACATTAATTTTATAAAATGGTAAGAATAAGATATGTAAACATAGAAAATAAGCCTATAAATGTAAGAACTAGAATTACTCAAATTTTTAAGCATACATATTAAAATGTTAAAACTAAATCTTAGACATAGCTTAATTGTTACTATCTCTTTTTATTAATAATTTCATGTTAAAATATGTTAAAGATAAGAACTTAAATTAAATGTAAAAATGTCTCTGGTTAAGCCAGAGGAACCCTCTTTCTGTTCCCAACCCCACTTAGACCATAACCCTTAGTTTTAATTAGCTTTTTGTAAAAGAAAAATTAGTATGCAACTGCAGTAGCCGGCGTTTGCCATCTGTGTGGCGGTAGGGAAAAAAAAAATGTTACCGTGGGGTGCCGGCAGTAGAATATCACCCCTCCTCTCCTGCCCGTGGATGCAGTAAGAATCTGCTAAGGGATATCTCCGGAAGATGGGCAGCAGCGTCTTTCCGTGTAAGAACATCCCGAACTGCGCTCACCAACCCGCCTGCCAAGCGTGGTGAGTATGGTAACAACCCCATATGCACTTGGATCTCTGAGTCAATGAGGGAGGCCTATGTCCAGGATATCTTACGGCTGTAATGATGAGGTGTAATCATCATTCATCATCATCATCATTTCAGCCGTAAAATGTCCACTACTGAACTAAGGCCTCCCTCATAGATCTCCATGAGGGGTAGTGGCCATACTCACCACGCTTGGCAGGCGGGTTGGCGAGCGCAGTATGGGATGTTGATATACGGAAAGACGCTGCTGCCCATCTTCCGGAGGTGTCCCTTAGCAGGCTCTTACTTCATCCACGGGTAGGAGAGGAGGACATTCTACTACCGGCACCCCACGGCTAATGGAAAGTGAGGTGTAATGGAAAGCCGCAAATGCTCACCAATTAGTGACTGCTATTGACCCAAAGCTTAGTACCGATTATAATTAATATTTCAGGCTAATCAGTTCACTAGTAATGGTGCAACTGTGACTGTACCGCACTGATGCTTAGGTACGTTTATTGATAGCTGCTTAGCTTACTGGAAATGGATTTCCTGGTCTTGCTGATTTGAAATAAAAGATTTTGTGAAATGCAGTTGACTCGTGTATTGAATAATGGCGTGTCAAAAAACTTATTCATAAGATCGGGGTGTGGGAACAATATTTTAAACAATCGCCTTAGCGATTTGCGGTATCACGTGATAGAAGCCGCCGCTGATTGGTCCGTCGCGTCGGCGTCGTGCAGTTGGTTTACGAGAATAGTTCCGTTCCATTTTTTCTTGTAAGCGCGAACATGCCCTCGGCCTTGGAAGCAGCAGCTTTCAATGTAGCGGTGTATACTCTTCGTCCGAAATGAGTGGGCAGATCTTCTCATAAGCCCGTCGACTCACTCCGACGCTGTCTGTATATCTGCTACCCAGGCAATACCATCTGGTGTCGCTTTTTTGTGGATTTAAATTCCTTCGATAGCGGGTCACAAAAGGGACACCATTTATGGTCCTTTCGAGTCGGATGTATGTACCTACATCCTGTAATTCTGCCCTTATTAGAATATCTAATTTACTGATCTAATAAGTGATTTAACGCTGTTTCCCGCTGTATGAAATACATTACGTATTTCAAGGTGATTTGTCATTTTTCTAAGTCATTGTGACGTCCCGCACACGACATTGAGTCGTGCAAATCCGACAAAATCATCTCAATCCCGCTGTATAATACTATTTTATAGTGTTTTTCTAATTTTATATGGTGTTTACTGCTTATATTGATAAATTATTGCATTTATTTCGCTAAAATTAATCTAAAATATACATTTTATATGTAACGTACATATGTCTACCCGCAAGTTACCGGTCGGATAATAAATACGCTATAACCCGATCGCGTTAACTAGGTTACTTCTCGTATTCTGTAGGCTGTTAAGTGTTAACTATAGTATTCAGCCGCGTAATATCTGATTGTAGAAAGTTACGTAGGTAATTAAAATGACTACTAGAAAGGGTACTGGAACTGTATCGGATACCGACAGCCCAGAAGACTCCAAGCTGTTAATATTACAAGCTAAAAGAGAAGCTATTTTTGAACTAATTCAGAGTATTTATGATTCTTCATCGAAAGTTACTTCTAGATCGAGAAGTGAGTTTCTTGAGCAAAGTGCTAATATAGATATGTTACGCAGTGATTATATAAAAGTGTTGGATGATTACAACTCGCGTCTTTTAGTTGTAACTTCAGCTGCTAAACCAGACTACAAAAGTTTGTTTGCGTTTGAGCAATTGTATAGCCGTATTAAACGCTTGCAATCGCAATATTCATCACCAAGTGATGACGTTGCGTCAGGTTCTCTTAGCAAAGCTAAACCTAGATTACCTCCCATCGAGTTGCTAGGGTTCTCAGGAGACATTAGGAAGTGGCCACTGTTTTATGCCTGTTTTAAGTCTACCATCCATGATAATCCAATGCTCACCGATGCCGAAAAGCTATATTATTTAGTAGGTAAATTGTCAGGTAAGGCTGAGATGCAATATGCAGGTATTACGCCATGTGCAGAGAATTATGAACTAATATTGCAAACGCTTATTAATAAATACGAAGATAAACGTATGGTTGCATCTGCTTACTTGAATCAGATGTTCGACTTTAAACCGTTAGGTACAGCGTCAGCTGCTAACTTTGATTTGTTTATCGAGCAGTTTATTAGCTCAGTCCGCGCTCTGAATAGGTTAAA
Source organism: Pasiphila rectangulata (assembly GCA_963082625.1). NCBI lineage: Eukaryota > Metazoa > Arthropoda > Insecta > Lepidoptera > Geometridae > Pasiphila > Pasiphila rectangulata. The sequence continues at coordinate 25,408,466 of OY720236.1, forward strand.
GATAGAAAAAATAAGTGATTTGATTCTAGTTTACATCGCTTTAAAGAAATTAGATTCAAGTACTGTCCGCGCTTTCGAGTTGAGTGTCGGGTTGTCAATACCTACATTTGATGACCTTGAGGTATTTGTAAAAAACCGAGCTAAGGTTTTTGAACGCACGACGTCGGCTGCAACCGCCGTTCCACCGCAGTCGCCGCGCGCACGGCGGGCGACCCCGACCTAGCACGCTCCGAGCGAGCGGACGTTGCTTTATGTGCGACGTCCATTGCTGCATCAGTGCAGTCCCCGCAAACTAAGCCGATTCAAAGCGAGCAATGTACCGTTTTACTCGCGACCGCTCAAGTCGCAGTATACGATAGTACAGGCAATATGCATTTATTGCGCGCCTTGATTGACTCAGGTTCACAAAGCCATTTTATAACAAGAGAGGCATGTAAGTTATTAAACATTCAGGTTCATAACATCGGACGTACTATTGTCAAGGGGTTCGGTGGGGCTGAAAAAATGATAAACTCAAGTTCTATAAGCTTAGAATTTCATTCGCGCTTTGATAAAAATATTAAATTTAATATTTTGCCGTTGTTGGTGGATCAAATTACTGATTCACTACCTAGTGCTGTGATAGATACGTCTGTCCTATCACACTTGCACTCATTACCGCTCGCAGACGAATCGTTTGGAACGCCGAACAAGATAGATAGGTTGATAGGCGCGCCATTGTTCGTCCACCTTTTATTGCCTGACGCGACTCATGCACCTGATGTTGCGCAGGCCCCGCAGGCCTTACGTACGGTATTGGGATACCTAATAATGGGTTCCGTACCTACAATATTTTCCCGCCAGGCTTTAACATGCTGTCTAGTGCAGGAGCATGGTATAGATAATCTTATTAATAGATTCTGGGAGCTCGAAGAGCCTCCCTCCGCACCGCTCTCTCTGCGTCCCGCTGACGTGGAGTGTGAAGGCTTTTATAAGCATACTACAACCCGCGATCCCACAAGTGGTAGGTATATTGTCGGCCTTCCGTTTAGTGAGGATGTATACTCGTTAGGTAGATCCTACGAAACCGCACGCAGGCGTTTCTTGTGTCTTGAGAAAAAGTTAGAAGCTTCGTCTAGCTTAAGAAATGCTTACGATGACGTGATTAAAGAATATTTGGAGAAAGATTATATTTCACCCGCGCCTCCAGATATGTCTGATGACTCATCACCCATCTATGTAATCCCGCACCACGGAGTCATCCGTGAGGACAAGGCGTCGACGCGTCTTCGCATAGTTTTAGACGCTAGCTGTAAAACAATTCTCTTCGCCAAGTTGTTAATAAAACAGCTATGGAATTTAAACTCAGATTGGGATGATACGCCCCCGCCCCACATTATTAATTTGTGGAGACAGTTCTGTGTTGAACTACCGGCTCTCAATGAGTTGCGCATACCGCGTCATCTTGGTGTGTCCGCGAACTGCGTTGTCACCCTAGTGGGTTTCTCTGATGCTAGCGAACATGCTTATGGTGGCGTAGTGTACCTACACGTCAGTTCAGACGGTGAAAATACTATTCGCTTAGTCTGCGCCAAGTCAAAGGTCGCACCGACTAAACCGCTCACAATCGCTCGTTTGGAACTTTGTGGTATAGTTTTACTTACAAAATTACTACGCTCTGTATTAAACAATTACGCTAATCGCTTCCCAATCAAAACATACGCTTTCACCGACTCTAAAGTCGCCCTTTACTGGGTAAAAAGTTCGCCTCACAGGTGGCAAGCCTTTGTTGCTAACCGCGTGGTTCAGGCAACGGATAATATACCGGCCGACCACTTCTACCATGTCTCAGGTACCGAGAACCCAGCTGACTGTTTGTCGCGTGGTATCACGCCACAAAAGTTGGTTTCGCACCCTCTGTGGTTGCATGGGCCTTCTTGGGCCATACTGGACCCTTCCCAGTGGCCTCTTCGAGACCTCGATGGCCAGCCTATCGATGACATTCCAGAACAAAGGTTATTGTCTCATGCCGTATGTACGCCTGTGAAGGAATGTGCAGTCTACGATCTTGCATTGCGCTTATCGTCGTGGTCTAAACTACTGCGCATTCTTGTATACGTTTTTACGTTCGCTAAATTAATACCCCGCCGTGTTACTATTGCAGTAACAGCTGATCAGCTTCAGCTCGCCGAAAATAAATTACTACTCGCCCTGCAGATGAAATATTTTGCAGAAGAAATTGATAACCTCCGCAAAAATAAAGTAGGTTCTCGTACCTTCAATAGGTTAAGGCCTTTCATAGACGAAAACGGACTGATTCGTGTAGGCGGTCGTCTTGTTAACTCCGGTTTGGATTACGCTCAGATTCACCCGGTCGTCTTACCGCGCAGTGACGATATTGTCAACTTGCTGATAGATTATTATCATTTAAAATACCTACACGCTGGACCTGAACTACTAATGTCGCTTCTTCAACAACGGTTCTGGATCCTGTCCGCGCGCCACATTGTGAGACAACGAGTCCACATGTGCAATACTTGTTTTCGACTTAACCCTCGTCCAACATATCCGCTCATGGCCGACTTACCTGAATGTCGCACACGTCAAACAATCAAGGCTTTCACGCATACGGGATGCGATTACGCTGGTCCTATCGCGTACACTCCGATTCGCCGTCGTGGAGTGCGCAGCGAAAAGGCCTACCTATGCGTGTTTACATGCCTAACGACAAGAGCTGTGCACATTGAAGTCGCCACTGATCTCAGCACCCCCAGCTTCTTAGCCGCGCTTAAACGTTTTCTCGCGCGTCGCGGTCCCGTACAAATAATGTACTCCGATAACGCGACTAATTTTAAAGGTGCCGCCGCGTATGTACGCGAATTATATAAATTCTTGAACGATGATTATCATCCTAAGCTAGAACAGGAGGTAGCTGAGAGTCGTTTTAGTTGGTCGTTCATCAGCCCAAGGTCTCCCCACAAGGGCGGAGCTTGGGAAAGTATGGTTAAAGTAGTCAAAACGCATCTGTATCGTGTAATCGGTCAACAGCTGCTTTCGTATGAAGAACTTTGTACTGTTCTCACTCAAGTGGAGTGTTTACTTAACTCGCGACCGCTGACAATACTGAGTTCCGACCCCACAGAGCCTTCAGCTCTTACGCCAAGTCATTTCTTGCATACTGCGCCTTTATGCTCTATACCCGCGCCTGAGGTAGGGCCTGAAAATCTCAGCCTCCTACAAAGGCACTCGCTACTGGACAAGTTAGTTCAGTCTTTTTGGCAGCGATGGAGGATGGAATATCTGCATGGATTACAGGTTAGACAGAAGTGGAATACGCCTTCCACACCTATCACTCCTGGAGTGGTAGTAGTCGTGATAGAAGATAATGTACCGAGTTTAGCCTGGCCTCTAGCGATTGTAGAGAAAGTACATCCTTCAAAGGATGGAGTAGTTCGTACTTGTACAGTCAAGTTCGCGAGTGGAACAAGTATACTTCGTCCGACCGTTCGCTTATGTCCAATACCGCTTCAGTAAATTGTTAATTATAAACATATTACTTAGTTTGTAAGCATCTAATCTATCAATATAGTATGTAACACCGCTTCTTATTTTAAACATAATTTTCCCGCACTTGTGTACTCTACTAGCTTTACTCTATTATAGAGTCCTAGAGTCATGAGACTGTAATTTAGTTTGCTCGCTTATGAGTTTTCTTTATGAGATATTAGGTAATCTAGTCTCAAATTATGGTTGCTTTTAAATGGTGACCCATCAAGGCCGGGCGGAAATGGTAACGCCATCTATTAGTTATTATAGTGAGGTTGCGCTTACCTGTCAATTCCTAACCCCTTCCTTATGCACGCACGCCCTCTGTTGTGAACTTAGCAACAATGAGTCGAGCCTTGACCGCAGTCGACTGATGACACCCGCAAGTTAATTTCGCACCGCTAACTGCGTCTAAATGAAAGTGTTTTTTTCTTCTAAGACTTTAATTACCGCATTTGCTAAAACCGCAGAATATACTTTTTTACGCAATTTAATGGTGTTCGTGGGAAAGTGAAGTTTGTTAGTTTTCGCCAGCAACGTCACCAGGAGACCAGGAAGGAACCATTCGGCTGTGCCAGAATACATACAAGGTCAGTGCGTGCTTCCTTAAACCTGTGTTCCCATTTATTCCCTTTTGTGACCCGCTATCGAAAATCCACAAAAAAGGCGACACCACCATCCTTGCCTAGAAGAGTAGCTAGCACACATCCCATGTGCCATTTTAGCGGAAGAAAATTCTGCCCTCTTAAATAAAAAGGGCACGACTAACATTTTTTTCAAAATTGAGTTATATACATATTTGAGATCAGGAGAAAAAGTAGTTGTACTGCAGTTGTAGGGTATTTGTAGGGTAGTTGTAGGGTAGTTGTTGAATAAGTTGTAAGTAGTGGTTGTATTAGGTGCGATACGAAGTTCGAACAGTTAGTTTTTATTATAAAAAGAAAAACATCCAGAACACCTGAACGAATATCTGCAGATCGTACAGGCATTTGTCTCGTGGCGGGAATCGAACCCTGCAAGCTCTTGCATCGCAGGCGGACCTTGGCCCGCTGCGCCACAGAGGTTGTCAAACAGTTGACGTCCTACGACTGAGATGATGATTATGATGATGTGTTAGGCTGTGCGATGGACTGGAGAAAGTGGCGCCATCTATTTTAGACTGTTAGATATGTAAGTCTGTGTTTTACCCATATTTGTACTTAACAAAGTATTATACTATTTTTAAGTCGCCTTGTATATACTAAGTCTTACAACTAAGTCTTGAAAAACTACTAAAATGAGTTGTTATCTGTAGTTTGGTTTTTTTCTAGTCATACTATCGAACTAAAATTTTAGGAGATACTGTAAGTAGGTAAAGCTTGTAACATATTATACATTTAATTAACAATCAATTAGCAGTTCTAAGAAAGAAAACAATAACGCAAGATTGTTAATTACAGGTACTTACTTAATTTATCTTTTCGTAGGCTAAAAAGAGGGTCCCATTCCACTGCAATATATTAGATGAAGTTGAGAAAATATGCTATTTTATCATTTTTTACTAAAACAAATATAAATTATTATGAAATAGTTATCTTACAATGATCTATTACAACGTCTCTCATTTAGTCAGTAGGTATTTATAGTGGAATAGATAGATAGACCATTTATTTGCAACCACAATACAAACAATACATACAGTATAAATACATTTTAACCTAGGAAGGGCGAAAACCCTCCCTGATGTGCAGCATTGTAACAGTCGATTAATAAGCAATTCTAGCAAAAAAAATACTAGAAAAAGTTCAAAATAATAAAACAAATCATCATCATCATTTCAGCCGTAAAACGTCCACTACTGAAGACAGGCCTCCCTCATGGACGACATCCATGAGGGGTAGTTGCCATACTCACCACGCTTGGCAAGCGGGTTGGCGAGCGCAGTACGAGATGTTGTTACACGGAAAGACGCTGCTGCCCATCTTCCGGAGGTATCCCTTAGCAGGCTCTTACTGCATCCACGGGCATGAGAGGAGAAGTAACATTCTAGTGCCGGCACCCCACGGCATAAAACAAATAAAACAAATATCAATGACTAATTATAGTTCTATTACAATTATCCCACAATGCATTTGGTCAGTATCTCCTTACAGCGAAATGGCGAAAACCCTCCCTGTAGCCCAGTCATATTACTTTCTACTAGTCAGTATTATTGCAGTGATATAATATGATTACTCGTGCACTGTGCTGTGTTTGTGTGCCTCGCTTCTGTAGTGTATTTGCGAGCCTGTTGTTAGCTGCTAGTTCAGGTGCTATCCACCAGTAAGGCAGACCTGCGCGATTACAGTCGCGTTATGACTCCCGCACGGGTATACTGCCGAGCAAGAGTCGGCTGAAAAAACTATTACTAGTCAATAAGATATAACGTTATTTGCGTATGCATTAATCGTGACTCTAGTGACTTTTTATGAGTTTCCTGAGACTTTTTGTGAGTTTCCTGTGACTTCGAGCCGAGTTTCGAACCTTCCGCCTGTTGCGGTAAGTTTAAGTTTCAGGATTGTTGAGATACTGTTGCGGAAACTATTTTGAAGTTTATTTTGTTGGTATACATCGATGTTTTGAAATACACAGTGGTTTTAAATTTCGGGTTTCGTTCAAAAAGTATTTGTAAATACGGTTCCGCCAGTTATTAACATTGTTGGCGGAACTATGCAACAGGCTTCATTGAAGAGTTTGAAATATAGTTGAAATGATATTTTAAGTAGTATATGAACAAGTGATTAAGCATTTTATTGACCGGAAATAAGGTTTGATATTAATGTTTAGCGGTGAAACCGATCAAAATAAGAGTAGGTAACTTTCTGTAAACCTTCTAAAATTTATTAGTTTGAAGAATTGTAGTAATTACTAATTAATATTTAACTAAAAAGGTAATGGTATATTTTTAGTAGTCTCTCCCATACACGGTTTTATATTAATTACCTTGGAATTATATGCTCGCGACTGGGAACTTACGTTTAAATGAGCCATGCTCATACAATTTAAAAAAATAAATACTCTTTACATTGAAACTTGGTCGGGCACACGTTTGTCGGTTTAGTTACCCTTACAAATTTAAGTCCCGCAGTGGGTATCGAACTCACAGCCGGCTATTGCCCTACAGCGCCACGGAGGCAGTCAACATTTAACTCTAGATAATAGAGCCAAAATTGTCGCAAAATATAATGTAATTAAATCAAATCAAAATATTTTTATTCATTCAACAAAGGAACATCACACATTGGCACTTATAAATAAAAAATGTCTGTGACACAAAATTATACAAGATAAGAAATCAATGAAGTCTAAACTAATCTACAGAATCAGGAATCAAAAAATACTTTATTCAGTGCAGCCGCATGGACCTTACTGACGCGTCACAAATTACAAAATAAAACAACACAAATAAATAGAATAAAGCACATAATTGAATCTGTTCACTTCAGATGACACGCGAGTTAGGAAAAGAAGTGAACAGAAGAACCTAACTCGGTCGTTATAGTCATCATTTAACAATTTTATTTTGTCTTATGTATTACAAAAAAACATTACAAAAAAAGGAATCACTTAAGTCTGAATTAAATTACGAATAAATAAAAATCTATCAAATGCATCAGGTTGTAGGATGATTTGATATTTCGAATTTTCGCGAAAATTCTAGAGATTTTGCGAAAACACGGATAATTAGACAATTGTAATTTCATTTTACATTTTAACCTTATGACCTATGTCTGTCCAACTCGGTTCTGTCACAGGCTGTGTCTTCGGATGGTTATAAAAAAAACCTTATAACCTGTCTGTCGATTTTATCCATCCTAAGGTTGCCTGGAAGAGATCGCTTATAGTGATAAGGCCGCCCATTGTACTTCTACTTTTAGTTTTCAAAGTTTCTTTCTATGTTATATTATTTTTGTATTAGTATTAAGTACATTAAAGAGTTATCTATCTATCTATTGATCTGTCCATCTCGGTTCTGTCACAGGCATTGTTTTTGGATGGTTACGTAATCACAATTGTCTAATTATCTGTGTTTTCGCAAGGTCTCTAGAATTTTCGCAATAATTCGAATTATCGAATCATCCTACGGCACATATACAATATCTGAAAAAATATTAAACACAATAACGTTAAATCACGTACTTAAATAAAATATCTCATTATTTTGGCTACTTCCCACCACATCTAAGCCCATAGTTCTCTGAAAAGAATACTTTCATACATCAATACTTCTCAACCACACCCAAGGAGGATTTCAATTATATTTTTAGTTCATTCGTTACTTCCCACTTACATGTAGACAACATCCGACAACTCCCGACTAAGCTGGGCGGATGGTGTCTTATTATTAGATGGATTCGCTATGTAGTTATATAGCGAATCCATCTAATAATGTCTTAAACACTGCTGCGTACGACCAACATAAATAATTTCTGACGCTGTTTAACATATCTATATCACATGTAAAGGCTTATTTCTATCATTGGAGGAGCAATTAACACCTATTGTTATCCCTATTTCAAAAAAGGCGAGGCATATTCCTTCCTGCGCGACTTGTATGGGTCGATTTGATTGTTCTCCAAACCATTAAATGTGGAGGTAATTGCTAGATACTCCGTTATGCAAAATGACTGACCTTAGGCCCGTAGAAGTAGTGTCGTTATCAACCGACTTGTAGCATTAAATATATTTGGCCGGGTGCGTGTCGGTCCACGCGCTCACGAACGTAAATAAACATACACCAACTTCTAGCTACGGTTAACTATGGAAAATGTAGTGTTCCGTAGTTAACCGTTGGTGTATGTTTATTTACGTTTATTTACGTAAAACATATTAACAGGAATTAATCTAGTTTACGGCTTAAAGTATTCCGGTATGTTTGGGAAACCGCATAACTTATTTGAGCAACTATTTCTCCGAAACTAAAAAAGCTTGCTAAACCCTTATAGTTTTCCTAAATAGTTCATAGTTAAAACTATATTCATGTCGCCGCTGTAAATACAAATCATCATTTCAGCCATAAAACGTCCACTGATGAACACAGGCCTCCCTCATGGATCTCCATGAGGGGTAGTTGCCATACTCGCCACGCTTGGCAGGCGGGTTGGTGAGCGCAGTATGGGATGTTGATACACGGATAGACGCTGCTGCCCATCTTCCGGAGGTGTCCCTTAGCAGGCTCTTACTGCATCCACGGGTAGGAGAGGAGGGGTAACATTCTACTGCCGGCACCACACGGCATGTAAATACAAATACTAAAGCAGAATATAATTAATAATTAAGGGGGGCTCTGATACAACAAACGTCATTTTTTTGTCATTTTTTGCGCGATATTAATAACGGCAACACGTTTTCGCTTGAAATATTCACAGAATATTTAGTTGTTGAAGCCGTGTTGGCCAAGTGGTATGTACCCCCTACTTTTAATCGATGGTCGTGGGTTCGATACCGGCCGTGAACCAATGGATTTTTCTTTCTTGAAAAGTGTAAGTTCACATTTAACACGTACATAACGGTGAAGGAAACATCGTGAGGAAACCCGCGGCTTAGTTAGCTTCAGACGTATTGACCTGTTCTTTCTTCTGACTAACAGCTGACTAAGCTGAGAGGATGGTATAGGTGCTGGGCAATCCATCAAACAATGTCCCAGGCACTGCAGCGTCCCGTACAGCATGATTACCAGTTGCTGCCGCTTCATAAATCATTGGATTCATAAGTCATGGAGCTTACTGAGTATTTTAGTACCAAATCTAAAATACTCAGTAAGCTCCAGCTACCGTAGTTTGGGCTGTCATTTGCCTAGAATTGGGTACCATGAGTTACAAATCTGACAGATGTCATAGTAACGTACTTATTACTACTGTAGTCACGACAGGCGATCTAGCAGTGACAACTCGTGGTAGACACACTGATTAATCAAATCAAATCAAATCAAATCAAATGTTTTTATTTGCAACCAAGAACAATAATACAAAGTACACACATTTTAAAAGGCAAAATATACAAGAACAATAATACTAAAAGTTAATTAATAAGCTTACAACTTAATTTTACTATTATATAAAATAAATAAAGGCTGCAAAATGGTCCCAACTCAGCATTATACAGGTTACAAGATAACCTGCGCTGGTCTTCCGTTGAGGCCTTTGGGACCGGTTTTAAAACTATACAAATTAGAACGGACAGTGTAAAATAAATATAAATGTAGTTGTGAAAAAAACTTATTCATAATCATAACATTGTATTTTATGCGCCAAAACAAACAAAAATAAATAAAAAGAGAGACTGTAAATTATCCAAAGCACAACAATTTCCTATACTAGATATGCTCCATGTTAATATGCATCTGTTATAGAATGCTAATATCTTGTTGAAAATTTTCCTGCTCTTTTTGTCGCTGAAGTAAAAATTTTTTTAGCGTTATTTTAAAATTAATTAAACTTGATTAATGGTTAGTACAGTACGGTAACAGTGTAGGTGAATGTTTAGTCTAGACGTCTGTCATTCATTTAAATTTCCCTTTGAAACATGACGAACATTGAGCTTTACCGTTGCAATTGACGGTTAGAAGATTCCAATTATAATCCTGCCAATATTACAATCAGCTACGGAGAGGGATATGCTCGGGGTTTCTCTACGGGATCGAATCAGAAATGAGACGGATTAGCACGTTGAAGTGGCAATGTGAAGGCCATATAGCGCGCAGAACAGATGGCCGATGGACCGGCAAGCGCAGCGTAGGACGCCCACGTACAAGGACTTGGTTAGAACCGCGGGTCGGCGTTGGATGCAGGCCGGTTCCAACCTAAGTTCCTAGAGATCAATGAGGGAGGCGTTTGCACCTCTTTCCCTTGCCTTTAAATAAGGGTGACACCTTACTTAGCATTTTTATTGGACAAGGATAGGATCCCTGTCTGAAGTATGGGCAAGTATCAGAGCAAGAGGTATAATTGCATCCCGTAGAAGTTTTATGGATATACCGTATACATCCTTGGAGTTCTTAGGTGGTATTCGTGTCCTAACTATGCGTAATACTCCGTTGGCACTAAACATCTGTAACTGTAGTGAACGGTCCGAAGTCGTACACGCCAAGCATAAAGCCCGGTGGACATCGGCGATGTTAGCGCTTGGGGCTCCGCAAGACTCAGCCGCGCTTAAAAACATTTTATTCATGCTATGTACTAGATCAATTTTATAAGAGAATTTGATCCGTCCGGTTTCACTACTTACCTCCGTGAAATCTACAAGAGGAGTTTTAATTTTTCCCCTTTTTCTATTAAGAACACCCCACATCACTTTTGAGGTCTTGATCCTAACATATTTTCGTAGTAGGTACATATTTTTAGGTAACATATTTTCGTAGTTCGCTTATATCGGATTTCAAAATTAATTCATATGTTTCATTCATGTCAGCTATCACAGTTGAATCATCTGGCCGTTGACAGGCAGCATTGGCAACGGTGCGAGAAGCTGTTACCCTGCAATCGCCAACCCGCTTGTCGAGCGTGGCAATTATGGCAATACAAAATGATAAGACACAAGAGGAATCGGCCCCCAGTCCCTGGTCGCCCTGATATTTATTTATTTATTTAATTTAGGAATAACAAACAACAACATTGTGTGTAGTAAAGGTTACAATATTAGAATACTTAATTATAAGCAGAATATTATTAACAATGTAGTTATTTTATTATTTTATTTTTTAGTTCTCTTATTTCTGACCAAGGTGGCGGTCCTGGTTACGGCAGGGCAGGGGGTGCTGAAAATCCCCGGGCTACGGAAGGCCGCCCATCACACCTAGCACATAGGATGAGCAAGCTGAAATGGCAGTGGGCTCGCCATATCTGCCGAAGAACCGATAACCGTTGGGGTAAACGAGTTCTTGAGTGGAGACCGCAGCTTGGTAAACGCAGTGTAGGACGACCACTAGCAAGATGGAGTGATGACTTGCGGGCGGTCGCTGGTAGACGCTGGATGCGGCAGAAGACAGGGCGAAATGGTGCAGATTTCGGGAGGCCTATGTCCAGCAGTGGACTAATATAGGCTGATGATGACTACTTTTTGTAAATTGTGTTTATTCCTTTTTTTATTTCCTGTTTGTTATGGTGTACAATAAAGTATATTCTATTCTATGATGAAGAGATCTATAAAATATATATACAAGAGATATGAAATGAACCCTACAGCACTCCCACGCAGCTGTTCATATATTATACATGAATGTTGCTGTTTGTTTTGCTGTTTTTACTGTTATGTTTAACGAATGGCTCTCTTTTGTACAACAAAAGTAAGTTTTAGTGTGTCTGCGTGCGTATATGTATGAGCGTGTGATCTAATGGGGATTTGTTGTGTACTTGTTACAGATGGCACTATCTAAATGCACGTGGACTACGGAGGCATCTTCGCTGGCCAGAATCCGGTCCAGGACATACTCAACACGGACCCAGAGCACCAACACTGACAATACAGCGGCTATCGTTGCCGCCTTGGAGATCAGTGCACGTCGCAAGGCCCGAATGGCCAAATTTGCAAAGCTGCATCAAGATTCAGAACAAATCGGGGCGTGCGTCCAGCCTAGTGACCACCCTACCCAAAGACCACGGACGAAGGCAGAGGTCAGACAAATCCAAAAGGAAGCCGATTTACGATACCGAAAGGCAATTGGGGATAATTATGACCCAAATATGGAAACCGCGGACGGGTAAGTGCACTTCGTAGTCCCTTTTACTTGTAAACGGTTCTTAAATTTAAACAGCACTGGCAGTTTTTTCGCTGAAAATATTTCATGCTGTGCGGCTTAAACTTTATCATCTTTTATAAGTGTGGGAGAATGTTTTCGGGATTTGTCGAAGTTTGACGAATGTATCTGTGCACCTCGTACCGAGCCCCCAAACGGCTGAACGGATTTTGATTTGCTTTTTTATTTTTAAAAGGTAATCGTAACTCTATGGTTCTTTCACCATTGATTTAAAAATATCTGAGCAGCCGTTTCATATTAACTATCGGGGCCAGATTTAAAATATAATGTTATATTTAGCCAGATACAAACCTTTTAAGCACTTTGCCCAGCAGTGGGGTCAAACAGGCTTTTAGACTGTTTTCAGCCTACTTAAATCTGAGTTCACCAACAGATTATTAAAATTTTAAGTCGGTTACGCAGTAAGGAGCTGATTACAAAAAAACTTGCTTTTTGCTTGCTTGCTTGTTTGAAATGTTAACCATCTGTTGGTGAACTCGGGTCTTGTAAACGCTTCTTGAATTGTAATGTAAGGTCTGTACCTTTACGGTCAGGCCGCTGCAGTGCCTGTACATTGTAAGATGGATTAGGCTTACCCAGCACCTATACCATCCTCCCAGCCCAGTCGACTGTTAGTAAGAGGAAAGAACAGCTTGATATTACTTCTGAAGTTGACTAAGCCGCGGGTTTCCTTACGATATTTTCCTCCACCGCAAAGCAGCACCGCACCGCGTTAAGCAGGTGTGAAATGTGAACATTAATTTTTCGAGTAAGAAAAATCCATTGGTTCACGGCAGGTGTAGAACCCACGACCTTCGGATCGAAAGTCGGGGGTACATACCACTCAGCCAACACTGCTTTTTGATTTAATTAAACAGTTGATTAGTGGGGTTTTCACATTATTTTCATAGAAAGATATCAAAAAACAGTCATTTAAGTATTGATTAGTATAATCAGCGTTTAAAAGAGGGGATTAATGTATATCCTATCGTTTGTTTCAGCGAGCGTATCTCGTTGGATGATAACTCACGTAAGAATGTTACTTCTTAAAATAATTATCTAGTGATTAAAGATTACATACATGGCATTGTATGCAATCATCATTTCAGCCATAAAACGTCAACTAATGAACAAAGGCCTCCCTCATGGATCTCCATGAGGGGTAGTTGCCATACTCACCACGCTTGGTAGGCGGGTTGGCGAACGCAGTACGGGATGTTGATATATGGAAAGACGCTGCTGCCCATCTTTCGGAGGTATCCCTTAGCAGGCTTTTACTGCATCCACGGACATGAGAGGTGGGGCAACATTCTACTGCCGGCGCCCCACGGCAAATTTACGGGATATGATAATTTACGACCATGATTTAATATTGTTGTATTAGTTTCCCGATATGACGCAGTTGCACACGTCATGATCACGGATGAAGTAAAAGACTCCTTCTATTTCGTTATACTCTTGACAGAGTGGTCGTGGTCGCCACGTCGAGGCTGTGGCAAACTTACAAATCCTACGCTATTTGTCGCGTACCGCAGCCCTTGTGGTGTCATCATGTAGTGACTCAAATCATGGTACATATCCAGTAAATATTGTGTATAAAGTTCACAGCCATGATAGTTTTAAAAGGAATAAATGACTTGGTACTGTTTTTTTTATGTTAGATACGTTAGCTCTTGATTTCATCCTTGCTATCGTAAGAATGAGATCGACGATGGAGCGAGCTTCCCGAAAATGCCTATTAATTCTTTTATTAAACGTAATCGGGTCATAAGAGGTTGGAAACACAGACGATGGTAGTTTGTTCCAGTCGAGAGCAGTGCGCATTATAAAAGACGATTGGAAGCGTTTAGTTCTCAGCTTTGGGATTTCAACCAAATGAGGACTGTATATTTCACAAGGCAGCTCTAGCTCCGAAGTAAGTGAGGACCTCCTGCGTCCGTGCCGGCTGTTATAGCGACATTGCCACGCAGATCGACTAACCTTCTTTCTACTATTTCTAAGCATTGGGATCGGCTCCCGTATTACGTTTCTAGCTACAGGTTTGCAACAGGCGCGGATTTCGTGATTATCGCTATCAAGCGTCAATTTTAATTTGGTAGTCAGATGTCGTTGTATACGTCACAATGTTAATTCATTAATTGACGTTTGAGATCAGGCCTTTTATGGGAAGTGGCCGTTTTAGACTTGTGGCCGAAGCTGACCGGATCCAAGTTGACAAGTTGACGAAACCACATTTGGTTTGAGAGGTTGCCATTATGTCAATATGAAAATGGCTTACTTGACCTTTTTACCTGTTTATTTTTTCAGCGAGACATACCTGCGCTGCGGATGTTTGTTGCGAATATTTCTGGAGATGCGTTACGTGTCGAATTTTTAAACGTGAGTATCACTTCTAATAATAGAGAAGTGAAGTGACTGACATAGTGTTCATAGTAATCATCATCAGATGATTACTACTACAGGTACGTCAGTCACTTCACTTTTCTCAGCTATGCTTCCTTCTCTCAATACCATTCAAACAATACTCAGCGTTTTGCTCTGCAAAATAATTGTTCACGAAGGTGATTGCCCCCTCACTTGACGAAAATCTCTGCCCTCCGAGCGCAGCTTCTAGACAAGGGAACAAAAATAAGTCGCTTGGGCCTAGATTTGATGAGTAAGGTAAGAGTCTTCGTGAGATGAGACGTAATATCACTCAAAATCACTATCCACGAGAATTGTTCCAGGATTGTTAAAAAGTAATCAAAATTTAATGTTAAGAAATACTGGTATCACTTAACAAACCACAGTTCAAGCAGGTATTTTCTGACGTGACTTAATTATAAATAGGAGACGAATATCTCCTATTTATTATGTGCAACAAAAAACCCAACCGCAAGTAGAAATTTAAGTCATGAAACCATGCCCTGAAGGATTCCGGTAGACCCCGCTACAGTTATTTGGTTCCTTATGAGTCCTATCATCAGAATCGAGTTTTGATGGGAATTGAAAGCGTTTCTAATTCGAACACAAGCGTTTTCTAAATCGGTTTATAAACGACGGAGTCTCAGCTTAGTCAGCTGTTAGTCACTATAAAGACTTAACAGCCGCAAATACTCGAGATTCGTTATGACACCTTGTAATAGGCTCCATTGAACAAGTATTGTACGGTGTTGTATGATATATATAAGCTGTAGCTAATGTTTATATTCATGTAGAATATAAACATTAGCATTATTAATAAACATTATTAATAGGAAACATTATCTGTTTACAGGTATATTTTGCCGTTCGAATGACGCAGCTGGTTCGAGTAAGGACATAATCTATTTTCTCTTATTTCTTAAACACCAGTATATAGGGTGTGAAAAGGGTAACCGGAAATAATCGGCCAGCCAATAGTTTTGATAGAAATAAATCATTTTTTAATGTATCTACTACCACTACCTGCTTAAGATTGACGATATTTCCATTAAAAAATATTTCTATATAAATTTTCTTGCATTGGTGCTACATTACTAAAATCAGAGTATAAATAATGTATCGGTTGCTGTGCTAGAATGTTCGCTATCGTTTACTTCTTCCAAAAAGATAAATGTACATTTTCCGAAAAAGTAAAAAAGGTTTTTCTGTAAATTCACTTAATTTTCAGTCCAAGATACCCAAGTAATTGAGGAAGAAGACAATGAGGAACAGAAATGGCCGGAGAGAAAAGTAGAAAATATAAGTAGTCAAATGGATGTGGTATATGAAGACGCAGTTGAGCCAGAAGCTGTGCCTCTTGAACACGTAAGTTCAGAAGAAACTAATTAGCTATTTTACATAATCTTAGCTGTGTACATAATCTAAGATATTATTATTAAACTATACAGGGTTTGTTATAATTTTTGTACTAAACCGAAAAGGGGTGATTCTGGCCACCCCCAAGGATCAAGTTTAGTTCTACGACTTTTCAGGATTCGGTGATTTTCAATAAGAAAACACCACGCAGGTTTTTTGATTATACGATAAAGACAACCTAAAAACTGCTTTTCATAGGTTCATTGACCTCCGCAAATAGTTACCGTACAAGTAGGTACTATAAATACCTCAAACCCACAGATTTTTTTTTATTAAAATTTAATGAAAATCTCAGACCATCTTCACATCACTGCAACGAGTAAAATTGTAATTAAAATAGAATACAAAAGAATTTTATTCCCCTTCAAAACAACTTGTTTACATGGGCTGAAAGCCCACCTTTCGGGTTAGTACAAATATTATAATACATCCTGTAGAAATGAGAAATGCAATCAAAATTTTCGACTCTGACGAGATTCGAACCCACGTGCGTCCGGCAATGAGCTATGTCCAGATATTCTATGACGTTTTACTCTAACTTTCCATCCCACCTCAGCGAGGAAATGACTAAATGCAAAAAAAACTTTACAATCACAAGATACTTTTATTTTAGTTTAGGTATTAACTACTACATTATGATAGGTAAGTATTACAGAATAATCTTTAAATCATAACAAATAATACTTAGGTACTTACATGTAATTAAGAAAATTGAAAATGACCTTGCTACAGTTACTTAAGGCGTCTAGCTAAGGCTAGTCGCCACGTGTTAAACATATCGTACTGTTTCAAATACTTCTCGCGTGACGGAGAAAGCTCATTTGCACATTATTAACAGTTTTAGTCAATAAGGCGTTTTCATTAAGAAGTAAAAACTTCAAAAATAGTTACCTCGAATCATATAGATGGCGTTAGTTTTCTTTTACTGGTAGGCACAATTTTCGACAATGACAGGATTAATCACAATCTTGCTTACTCCGCTTGCCAGCTCCATCTGTTAGGTTTAGTAGAAAACTCTTTTTCTTTTTTTACTGAAAACGGCTCATTCTGTTGGCGTCAAATAAACTTCCTCATTTTAGGTTTTTCACTTGTTTTTAAGTTTCGTGCCCTAAACCTAAGGTTTTAACAAAATGACGTGAATGGCGCGGGCAAACCAAATAAAAAGAATACACCAAGAAGGTTCCGAGTCTAAGTTTTTAACAAACTAAATAAGATTGTATGATAAATTTGTCACCATGGAGGGAGAAGTAAATAGGTTTAATGATGTTTTGGATTAAATAAATAAATAAATAATAAATAATGCGGGACAAATCACACAGCATCATCTAGCCCCAAGCTAAGCAGAGCTTGTGTTATGGGTACTAGATGACTGATATACCTCTACTTAATATATTATACTACATAGATAGATATTTTTATTATATATAGAAAAACACCCAGAACACCCTGAACAAATATCTGCAGATCGTACAGACATTTGTCCCGAGGCGGGAATCGAACCCGCAACCCCTGCGTCGCAGGCGGACCTTCGCCCGCTGCGCCAGAGAGCTCGTCAAATAAATTAACAAATAAATAAATTAATAAATAAACAAACTAGTGCACACGATGTTCTAAATTCAATTTACTTTAACCACTAGCGGATAAAAACGGCTTTAGCACTCAGATATCGAAGAGCAGAAATAGATCTTTCCGAGATGGGGGGATGAAAAATATTATTACCTACAGATACATTTAAATTTTAAATTATCTCAGGTGTAATTTTTGTCAAAATGATATTTACTATACGTATTTAATGAGAATATCTAGAGAGAGTTGTAGGTGTTCGTCGGGCGGGTTTGAATCGCGTCAGAATAGAAAAATATTATCGCGTTTCTTTATTTTACTTCAAATGAAACTATTAGAGGTCAAAAATGGTATTAAAGTACTAATTTTTTAACCGACCTTTGTCAAAAGTAAACGCATATCATTTTTCATATTCACCACGCCCTCACACAGAGCTGTCCAATTCAGTTATTCCTTTTAGGGTTCCGCATCAAAATGGTCACGAGGAATTGTTATGGCACGGCTCTATCCGTCCGTGTGACACAGCTAGTAATATCTTAGGAAGTATTTGTTACATCAACATTAATTTTGGAAATGTTCTAGACTCGCAACGTCTACACGAGGCGTTTAAATTAAAATAAACAAGCATTGGTACGGGGGTACCAGAAAAGGGGGCGAAGGCCTTAAAAGGTCACCAAAGATCAAAAATGGCATTTTTTGGGTGTATGGACGTTTTCGGCCATTTGAAGACTTTTTTTTTGGTGACCTTTTACGGTCACAATATCTCCGGTCCCTGTGACCCTAGGGTCATTAAAATCAATCAGTACCCTTCTCTCATTATGACGGTGCTAATTATTTGCATTATTTCTCACTGCTGCACCGATGATTTTACTGTTTTTTTTTGCCTAATATCATTAATCATACACCTGCAGCATTTCCATAGGCTCGTACCTATTGAGCATTGGGGATTGTTTTACGGAAAACTATTTACTTAAAATTACCTACTGTTACTGCTGTACCACTCGACGTACCTTTATAATTACAGCTATATTGCAACGTGTGTCGCTCCGCTACCTCACACACTAGCTGTCGCAGAGGACCAGGGCACTTAGTGCCATCGCTACTGACAATGCTGAGCGATTTCCGCTTTTGTTTCCATACTTGCATATTTATAATTTGTGTCCATTATGTTGTATGATTTATAATGTGTGACACAAAATAAACGTTTTTCTGTCTATATCTTTATAATTTAAATCGACTCTGGGTTCAGTGGCTGTTCTTCTTTATTTTGTTTTTTTTTTATCACCATCGAGTATCGCATAATATGGTTGTCGATAGTTTTTATCCTTAAAAGAATCACCAAAAATTATGGATAAATGTTCGTTTGCTCCATTAACTGCAACATAAAAAGAAAGTACATTTTATTGCTTAACTACACTAAGAAACTAAAACAGTGAAACCTTAATCATTAAATTTCAGTCTACGAAACAACTAATAAGTGTCAAAGAACGGTTCTGGTTCAGCATAATGTATTTATTTATTTAAAAGGTCAACCAAAAATTATAATGAGCTTTTAAACAAAAGTACGTACTTAAAAAGAATACAAAAGTGTGAAAACATAAAGCAAGTAAGTAATAGGTTATCATATCAGATAAGATACTTAACAATAAAAAAGAAAGCTGTGCACAGTACACTTCAGACACAAAAAAAAAGAAAAAACAATTAAGTATTTCTTAAAATTATTTTATTTTACAACTTACTGGAAAACTTAAAGAAAACTTAAAGAAGACTTACAGCTAGCAATTTATTAATAAATAAATAAATAGGTACAGAAAGTCAATTACGAGTTTCCACTTTAGGGTAGATGAGTACAAGACTATGAGTGAAGTTGACTTAAAAACAAGACTTAGTTATGAAATAAAGAATAGAAAATTACACATACCTATGTATGCACAACTAACGACAACCTTACAACAGAGCCGATGGTGTCATGGACCCAACCGTTATTCCTTATTATGTATATAATAAAAATCATTAAAAGTCAGCTTTGAAACGCTACTCAGTGCGCGTTTAACAAGGACTTAGACAATATTATTCAAGGTTTCGTGTGAAGTGTTCATCCTGAATTTCGACTTATTTTATTTTTCGTTATGCGAGACTAAGCAATCTGTGAAAATTTGGACACGCCAGCTTTTACCGAACGACGCGACGCCGCGAGGTATGAAGAGACAAAGCTCCGTTATCAACCCATGAGTGCGGTACCCTTAAAAGGATACATCATCATCTCATCTGTAGGACCTCCACATGCCTTTGGACATAAGCCTGCCCATGGCTTGGTACTGATCACGAGGGGTTGTTTGTTATCATACCAAGATTGGCCAGCTGGTTGGGGAGCGCAGTTCGGCATCTTCATACACGGATAATGCTGCTGCCCAACTTCCGGAGGTATCCCTTAGCAGGCTCTTACTCCACGGGCATGAGAGGAGAGGTAATATACCCCGCCGAAATTTTATTCATTTTAAAGAATAAACTGTTTTTTCAAACACCGGGTGATAATAACCCCATGCGACCGACCCGTAATGACAAATAATCAATCTAGATACATAAACTCAAAGTATCAACCAATGCAATAGTTAATCGCGAGATAGCGTTACAAGTCATAAAAGTACGACATTTATATGCTGCAGGATTATCATCATAATATTCCTCCGCATTATTTCACTCTCTGTCGTGTAATCCATAAGCATGCATCATCCACTCCGACTTAGTCTTAGGTATCTACACAGAATACTAGCGTAGTAGTTATCTGAACTATTACTGCTTCTGATTAGTGGTGACCGATTTGTGCCATTTTAATATAATTAATATATTTAATTTATTATTGTAATTTTATGTTGGCGCAATTAAACAGTTTTTATCTTTATCTTTTTATCTATGATGAAGCGTGGTTTAACTTAGAAACAAAAAAGTGAAAAGTGAATTATTGACATAAAATAATGAAATATTATTTTCGAACTAGTTAATAACTATTTTTCAGAAGCCAAAAACATTTTTGTATAGATACATGTACATTAGTTATTATGTATTTATTATGCACTTACATTAATTTGAACAAAACCTGAAAAACAAAGTGTAGTGCCACAATACGCTTTCTTCTGTAACAACTAAATGTTGATATTGCAGACATATTCAGAACCCTGCAGAGCCGAAGAAATATCCGGAACGATAAATCCGAGAAGAATATTAAGAGAGCGATACGCGGTTGAAATACCCGAAAGGCATCGGGTCTTGTTCCTCGGCTTACAAAACTACCAGCGCCTGCATCGCCTTTCAGATTACGAAACATACGTTTAAATAATATTAAAAATAAAAAAACATTATCCCACTAATATTATAAAGCCAAAAATTTGTTTGGAGGTTTGTTACCTCTTCACGCAAAAACTACCTAACGGATTGAGCTGAAATTTTGTACACGTATAGATGTGGACCAGAAATAACATATAGGCTACTTTATATCCGGATACAATGCATGCGAAGCGGCGGGCACAAGCTAGTTGTTCCATAAAACATCTCCTTAAGTCTGAACAATATAAAAAAATCTTCGATCAAACCTATCTCTAAATCTCAGCTTTAGTATTTGATAATTTATAGTCTACTAGCTGACCCGGCGAACTTCGTATCGCACCTATAACTACAACCACCACTTACAACTTACCCTACTACTATCCTACAAATATCCTACAACTACCCTAAAACTTCCCTACTGCTACCATTTTTTTTTGGTGACGGGGTGGAAATCTGCTAGGTCAGATACCATGCTGCGTAAGGGCACAGCATGGTTATGTGAGGTTGTCTCCTGACGACTCACTAAAACCACCCTACTACTACCATACAACTACCCTACAAATACTCTACTACTACCCTACAACTACCCTAACAACAACCCTACAACTACCCTACTAATATCCTATTACTACCCTACAGCCCTACAACTACCCTACAACTACTAATTTACAATTAACAAAAAGTAGCCTAAGTCCGCCTCCATGGTCTAATCTACTCCTATTCTAAAATTCATCCAAATCGGTTTAGCGGTTTTGACGTGAAAAGGGAACATACATACATACATTCTAACTTCCGCTTTTATATATTAGTAGGAAGTAGGATAAGATAGGATTTTATTAAGTAAACATAAATGTTTGTTAGAAATAGTAATTAAAAACAATATGTCGTTTAATAAAACCTCTCTTACAATCTAGACATGATTAAGAATTTCAAGTTTATTCAAAGTATATATTAGATCGAATAAAAAAAATATTATTAAAATAGTAGTTATGGATGAAGCAGCTGTAAAAGAAATCATAAATGCTCTGAAGAAACAACTTAAAGACAAAGAGACTAAAATAAAAAAAAATAATGAAAGCACTAGAAAAAAAATCACGATCAGGAACAAAAACAAGAGAACATAGCAAAAAGGATGAACTACATCGAGAAACAGGCTAGAAAAAACTTTAATTAATATAAATTAAAATGTAAACACGATAACTATACGATAACGATAGCTAATGTTACTTTTCTTTTATAATATTTGTAAAACCAAAGCTCATTTTATGCCCGGTTCATATTATTCCAGTGGCATTTCAGCCAAGCGATCGAAGTCAGTGCTAGAATGTGACTATTGCGAACCGACACTGAAATGGGTCCATATCAGTGAGCGATCGAGTCTGGATTGACGGTTTCTTTCTTTCCAGCTAGAATACTTCCCATTCCAGTGCCCCATTGCGCCAATAGACTAGTCGACCAATCTAGTGCTGGTCTAAAACTTGAAAAGTGACCTGTTTTTTGTAGTGAATTTTTAGCTTTATACTAGATCGCATCACTGGTTCTAGTAAGACATACAAATTTTTTTGGAGGTTTTGTATCTTTGAAAAGCTAAGTCTTTTATTATTTGTAATTATTGCTCTCAAAATTTTAACTCTCTCATTACTTTGTATTATACCTCTAAACAGATGGTTCTTTTCACTGCAGCCTTTTTTATTTATTTTGCTACAGTGTCACACAAATCTCCGTTTTTTAACACTAAATCAGTCCCTTCTTCTCACTTAAGTGATTCAACAAAACAATCATTGTCACTACAGTGCAAGCGATTCAACAGCTTTACAATGGCTAAAATAATGTTGTCAGTTTCCAGTCCAGCGCTGGCCTCGTTTGACTCGCTCGATTACTGGATTATAGCAAAGTGAGCCGGGCATTAGATATAATTTTTCATTATTTCATTAGCAACCATTTTTGTTATAATATTTTCGACACCCTTTAGAGAAGCAATTGATATTTTCATAGACTTAGAAGCTATAGTATTATTTAATGATAATTTTGGAAACTATGGAAATACCATTACTTAACTCGTATATACAATACACTTAAGCCATTAACAAAAAATAGAGGGGGCACAAAAGATTGACATTATGCACTGACTGCTGAAAGCACCACTTGAAGAAACACATCTTATGAATGTTAGAAGAGCTTCACCCTTAAAATTATCTGGTAAACTTGTTAATTATCTAACATTCTTTTCATAGTAGGTACATTGAAAAATAATGGATGGCAAACAGTTCTGGAATTATGTCATAATATAAACTATTGAAAAAAATACATACGAGTATTATTGAGTTATGGCATATATGTATATGTATATTGTTTGCCTGTAATTGGTTAAACATATCACACTGTGTCCGTATAAGTGTAACTTTTCACATGTAAACCGTTGGTGATATTTTTCATAAAAATAAATAAAAACTATGACTCCCTGTGTGAAGCAGGGGCGCGCGGGATATGAACCCGCCCATCGTCCATCGCCCCCTAAGGACATTAGATAGTTACCACCGCCTCAACTGGCCAAATCTAGTCTCTCATTCAAATGTTTCGACGGCAGATAGCCAGAAGCTTTACATCACTAAATTAAATTACATAAACACGTCCGAAAGACCGACTTTCAAAAAGACGAGATGGGAATAATCGCCATAAGAGATAACAACTGATCATGGACAAATAGGTACTTACAATTTATAACGGTATCACTCACAGGATTTTTTTTATTGCAGATAGGCCTTTGTTTGACCACAATCTCACCTGATGGTAAGAATGGATTAAATCGATAGAATGACGTTTACTTTAAAAATTAAAACGCTCTGCGTAGGGTGTCCGTAGTTACCCGTAGTACAATTGTACCAAAACATAATATTATGAGGTGTAAATTAAGTTCTCGGTTTAAAGTATTCTGGTTTGTTTGGTAAGCCGTATCACTTATTTAAGCGACAATTTCTCAGAAACTAACAGTTTTAGTTTCTGCAAAGACAATATTTTTGATATATGGTTCCGTTTGCAAAAAATAAAGCTTTCAACCTTTATATGAGCGTCGTGTCCCCCTCTAAAATCTTAACTTACTGATAACTTAAAAACTTGTTAAAAATCATCGTAGTTTTAACTATGAACTTTCTAGGGAAACAATAAAGGTTGAACTGGCTTTTTTAGTTTCTGTCCAAGCAAACTTACAGCTTTCTAGGAATAATAATCTCTTCGTTGAGCCGAAGCTAGACGGACAGACAGACGGAGTAAAACTATATGAATTCCTTGTTGTACTACGGTACCCTAAAAACGTCAATAAATATCTTAAGCATAATAGTTTTCTTGCGTTAGTGTTCTTTTTCTGTTAGTAATATGAATAGTCCTCCTCATCGATTTCAAAGGCGACTCTTTTCCGAATTACTCGTTTTTATTTCTAACATGAGCCCCGATGTGGCTCGCCGCTCGCCAGACCAAAATTGGTCTTAAATACGCGATAACACGTGTGGAAGTATGGTTAGCCCGCGGAGTTAGTCACAGACGTAACCAAGTTTTATTATTACAAAGGACAAATAAATATATTTACCTAAATCTCTAAAAATTATTTGATTTAGTAGGTATTAATTACAATGACAATGTCAAAAAGTTTGCAACCTTGTATTCTGCGAGCCAGCTCCATCGTAAACACTGAATAGATACGGCTTTTTACCATGCATTTCACAATCGTAACAACACCACTCATTAGGACAGCTTTGTGTTAAAAAAATCATATTTTTCAATAACTTTTATTTGTCACGTTCTTGCGTTCCTAAAACTATCGTTCATTATTTCATCATACAATTATTTGGTATTATTTTTATTATCGTCTCCAAGTTTTGGTTTTATAAAGGAGAAATAAATTAAAATATTTTGTATAAATATTTACCTCAATCTCTAAAAATGTTTGAGTTTAGAGGAGAAACCCCGTTGTAATTTAATTTTCAGGCACTAGGTATCAACATTGAGATTGACTTAAAAGAACGGATAAACGATTATGGAAAAACTGATTTCCTTGTAAGTACTGGTGACTCGACTCGTATTATTTGTCTAGATAGTAGCTAGATAATTCAAGCTTTAACATTTCGTTTTTGGCTGCTCAGCCTTTTTAAACTTGCAAATGTATAAAGATTTTTTGTTTGCTTATAGGTATGCATAATCTACCTCTATATAAAAAATGAATCGCCGAAATGTATGTACACGCATAACTTCCGAACTACAGCACCAAATTGGATTATTCTTTCTTTTTTGTGTTTGTTATTTTTAGGACAAGGTTTGTATAAAACAATTTAAAACAAAAAAACAACACGGTGAGGCGCCGCGGCAGACCGAAGAAGCGATGGCGTGACGAGTAAGACCAACAGAACAGCGCATGGATCGAATTGACGGCGGATCGGGATGCATGGAGATTTGAAGGGGTGGCCTTTGCCCAACCGTGGGACACTTATCATCATCATCATTTCAGCCGTAAAACTTAATTTTCTGTTTAAGGTTTTTAATTTTATGAATTTAGCATGTTTGTCGTCGGTATTTGAAATTCTATGTGTTTGAATGACTATACTTAATTTTAATTTTTATAATTTTTGCGTGATACCGATCAGACTTTTGAAACTCGTAATATGTTTTTAACTTAATTACATGTAATTTTCCAAATTCAGCATACTGTTCATCGGCATTTGGATTTCTAAATGTTTTTACTTACATTCTGTTTTCTGAATTAAGCATGTTGATCGTCTTTGGAAACTAATTTTTTTAAGCCTTTATTGCACACCAAAATATGAAATAAAATGTCTACATTTTATTTTATTTATTTAGCTTGTTGGTCGGCTTTTGAAACGTTGTGCATTATGCTACATTTTTATATGTTATTTTCTTAATTTAGCATATAGTTCGGCATTTGAAACTATTTAATGACTACTTATTACTAGTGCATTGTATTTTCTAAATTTTGCATGCAGGTCGGTTAATGAGTTTCCGTATTTTTCATTCCTTATTAAATTCTGGATGTGATGATGATGTTATTTTATTGTATTAATATAACCTTATTTAACTGTCATTACACTTTTAGACCACGATTTCTCAGCTGCCTGATGAGCCGGATGTAGAAGAACTCTTGATAGTCTTTTCAAAAAGTGCTACAAAGGCTTTGAAGGGTGTCGCATTCAGAATTTACATGCTGCCCACCGGCAAATTTAAGAATAAAGATGACAATCGAATCCTGCGCCGGACTGAGGACGTAAGTGTGTTTATACTTAAACAAAAGTAAAAAAAACTGTAACCCAAAAAATAAGGATGTTTTCACAGAAATAATAAAATTAACAATCCACAATAAATAATAAAAATTTTAGGTGAACATATCTATGTTTTGTAATTAAGAACTTTTTAAATAAAGTGAACGATGGTTTAATTTTGATTGTCAATTGTCTAGAATAGAATCAAACTCTAACTCAACAGGTTAATTGAAGAAAACACATAATATAATTTATTCGACTCAGATTGAATAGAAACACCAGAATTGGTCATTTCATTATAGTCACCAATTACCATTATTTTTTACCTTTTTATGTTTGATGGAGTTGTAGTTTTATAGAGTAGAGTAGAATCCGTCCCAATATTTAATTATGCATTATATTTTGTAGAATAAGCTGGAATTTACAAGGGCTATTCCTCACGGACATGTGTTGGAGGCGGGCAGGAAATCCAGCTGTATGTTGTCATCCCGATGGTTATGCCCTCTTCAACAGAATCTGAATAATGAGGAGATGTTTTTTGTGGATTTTCTTAATGAAGTAAGTAAAATAAAGATAAAGGTGTAGTATAAATATATATCCTAATTTCTACTAATCCTATCCTATCCTACTAATATATAATATTGAAGGTAAGAATGTATGTATGTATGTTCCCTTTTCACATCAAAACCGCTGAACCGATTTGGATGAATTTTAGAATAGGAGTAGATAAGACCATGCAGACGGACATAGGCTACTTTTCATTGCGTGAATTAAATCAGAAGGGGTTAAAATAGTGGATATAAATGTGTAGGGTAGTTGCAGGACATTTTGGGCACTCATGATATTTGACATCTGAATACAGGGTTTTATATAAAAATAAATATATAATAAAATAACATCAAAAAAGTTTCCTACACCATAATTAAAATATTTTTGTCAAGCTTTTATTTTTTCTTTCACCTGTCCCGATGTCTGTCTGTGATCAAATCTTGCAAGTTAAATTTGATTCACTTCCCGGTCACCGATTGAGCTGAAATTTTGCATGCATGTGTAAATAGGATGTCAATGCAAAATTATTATGACATGGAGCTGATCTGATGACGGAACCGGAGATAGCCATATGAAGTCGGTAGTTAAACGACACAACCCCATCGAGCTCGGACTCGTTTGATTCCTATTGATGAGTACTTTGGTGCTAGATGGTAACTAGGGTCTGATGATGGAACTGGAAGGAAGCTTTGATAGGAACTCAGTAATTAAGCGATTTTTGACTTTTTAGTTCTTGTTATTAAAACTTATAAAAGCTTGTTTTTATTAAGTGTTTTTTTATAATCTTTACTTAATTAATATATTAATAAGTTAAACACGCGTTTATCGTGTCACATTTTGCAAAGTGAAACAAAAGAAATACTGCGACGTATGTAGTCGATTGTTCACTCCAAAATGGCAGCGCACGAACTGAAACTAAATCCGTTCTGTTGCTTCGCATACTCCACTCACTAGCTCTTTCTAATAAATCCTTCTTTCTGTTTTACTGAAAACGGCTCATTGGCATTTACTATAACATAATCCGCTGACGTAATAAACATTACCATAGATCGATCCCCAGGAAGAGTTAAAGATAGCCATGCTAATACCCCTGTTGATCCTGAGCGGTGAAACTCAGTACGTCGTAGAAATCTGGAGGCCCATCAGCTTCCCAGGGGCCACGGAGACCATGCGCCTTGCGGCAGCGTACAGCACGTGGGGGAGTTCCACTCTCTTCTACTGTTCTAACATGATTGGGAGGATAAAGCAGAATGAGCTGACCCTAAACCTTCTTGCAACATTAAAGTAAGTTACTTATCTGTCATAACTTTCACGTATCGAGCTTAATCCTAACAAAATTTGCGCCCAAACTCGGCGCACGGTATGCTGTGCGGACATTTTATTCGGTTTCGGACTGTGTAGGATTTTAGCTCGATTATTTAACGTCTATTATATTCATTCTTATTCCTATTCTTCTTCAGCCCAGTTTCACCTATTGCCTCTTCATGCTTTTTATATTCATCTGATCTTCATCATTTCAGCCATAAAACGTCCACTGATGAACACAGGCCTCCCTCATGGATCTCCATGAGAGGTAGTTGCCATTCTCACTACGCTTGGCAGGCGGGTTGGTAAGCGCAGTATGGGATGTTGATACACGGATAGACTGCTGCCCATCTTCCGAAGGTATCCCTTAGCAGGCTCTTACTGCATCCATGGGCATGAGAGGAGGGGTATCATTCTACTGCCGGCACCCCACGGCGGACACGACGGCATCTGATCTTGATTCTTCGCAGTTCTCATCTAGGTCTTGCTTACGATCTTAGTGAGGTCGCCTGTCCTGCTCCGTACTTATCTTTTGCTGGTCCTTGGTCACCACTCGTCAACTTTACGAGCATTTTTTTCATTTTCCCTTCGGCCCATGTAGCCCGCCCATTTCCATTTCAACCTGACCACCGAGATAACAATGTACTCGTAAGTAAATTTTGTAAACTTTTTCAGAGACGTCTTCCAAGAAATGTTGTCCCTCGAGGTAGTCATCCAAAGAATTCTAAAGTTCGTCCAGCAGTTGGTAAACGCAGACCGCGCATCGCTCTTCATGGTAGACCAGAAGAAGAATGAGCTGGTATCCACGGTCTTTGACCTGAAACTGGACGATGACTCTAAAGAAAAGAAGGAGATAAGAATTCCAATGGACCGAGGCATAGCCGGTCACGTGGCCACGACAGGGAATTACGTAAATATTCCTGATGCCTACAAAGATCCTCGATTCAACAGGTTAGAATAAAATCCGGAAAATATTTTTTTTTATGGAATAACATGTTAATTTGACAAAATACTTTCATTTAAGAGAAGTAGCTTTGTTATCTGCTACTGACTTTGCATCGATTATGTATTTTGTAGGGTTCCGTAGCACACAATACAAGGAATTCTTATAGTTTCACTTTATATGTATATCTGGCTGTAACTTTGCATAGAGAAATAAAATAAATACGAAGAGAAAAGTACAAAAAAAAGTTGTAAAAATTATTTCGTTAAAATATTTTTCCTTCTTGATTTTCCCACTGTGTGGTATCATTGAATATATATTTAAAAACTAGGTGGGAGTAAACGAAATCGATTATATATTGTAAAACCTGTTAATATGTTTTAGTAAACGTACAAAAACACACACATCAACTTCAAACAACAGGTCTATTTGTAAATAAAGAACCCTGCATAGCGCGACACGCTCTTGGCCTAAGTTTTAGAAATAATACACACAATCACCCCATAGAAATTAACCTTACTTTGCAGCAAAATTGACGAAGCTACTGGCTATAAGACCACAAGCATTCTTTGCATGCCAATAAATGTCGAAGGGCAAATCATCGGCGTCGTACAAATGGTGAACAAACGCGATCTGAAGCAATTCCTTCGCGAAGACGTCCACTCCTTTGTCATCTTCGAATCGTTCTTCGGCTTGGCTCTCCACCACGCAAAAATGTACGAGAAAATCATCAGGAATGAGCAGAAGTACAGAGTAGCTATTGAAGTTCTTAGCTACCACAATACTTGCAAAGAAGATGAAGTTCAAGATCTGGTCTCACTGGAACCGCCCGATGTGACTTTAAAACTGCAGGACCACCTCTTCGATCCTTACTCGTTAGATGTCAAGGAGAAGTGTCAGGCAGTTTTGGTGATGTTTCATGATCTATTTGGCATGGAGCAGTTTGATAGCGTCGACCTTGCCCGGTTCCTATTGACAGTTAAGAAGAACTATCGCGATGTGCCATACCATAACTTTAACCATGGCTGGGCCGTTGCGCAGACAATGTACACGATTTTAAAAGTAGACAATGAGGAGCGCTTCACTTACAAACAGGTTTGTGGTGACAACATTTTACTGAAAAAACTTGAAACTAATCAGTACCTATAAATATGTCATGACAATTTAATTTATTTACATTTTGACTCAGGTCATTTCAAGTATTTTTAATTTTCAGCGTCTAGCCTTATTCGTGGCCAGTCTCTGCCACGACTTGGACCATCGTGGTTATACGAATAAATACATGAATGAGACGGAGTCTCCTCTAGCTGCAATGTATACGACGTCGACGCTGGAACACCATCATTTTAACATAACAGTGACGATACTACAGCAGGTAATTCACAGAAGAGATCCTCCTCATTTAGGTGTGGGGCCTGAGTGACGGCGCACCGAGAACGAATCAATACCCCATATGTATGAACGTACGAGATCCGGTGCCAGCGCAATATGCTGATCGCCGGATGTGCCGTCGCTCAAGACGCACACTGAGAGTTACGAAATGTTTTTCAAAGAAGCATATGAAATCTTTGACGTATGCTGTAATTTTTGACATTTGCTGTCAGTTTTGATATTTCCTATAATTTTTTAAGTTATTGCTGGCCTCAGTAAAGAAGAAGAATAAATCTTATACTGTTTCGGTTAGGTGTAGCACAGTGGGAATAGGTACATTTTACAAATTTATTCTTATCGTGTACCAGTGGCATACGTTGGAAAGTCATTTTTTGTAATCCTCATCTTGTAACAGTGTTTCATTATTTTAGTATTACAGGATGGGACCCTTTATTACATGAAGCTGATACATTTTCTCCAGTTATTTTCTCTCTGATCAACAGTTGATTGAGAAATAAGTGTACTTACCTTATGGATAGGGAGTAACTCCCAAAAGATGAGTATGATATAAAGGTGCATCGAAAGCTTTTTCTCAAACACACTCTTGTTTTGTTTAGGCATTTAAAATTTTGTTTTTTGGGGTAACAATAACAATAGTCTTCCTAACCGGCTTAGGCTAAGGCAACCTTTTTTTTCTGCTGCTGTGTGGATGGACCCTAAGGCTTAAGACATCATCATCGTTACACCCGTAAGATATCCACTGCTGGACATAGGCCTCCCTCATTGACTTAGAGATCCAAGTGCATGAGGGGTTGTTGCCATACTCACCACGCTTAGCAGGCGGGTTGGTGAGCGCAGTTCGGGATGTTCTTACACGGAAAGACGCTGCTGCCCATCTTCCGGAGATATCCCTTAGCAGATTCTTACTGCATCCACGGGCAGGAGAGGAGTGGTGGCATTCTACTGACGGCACCCCACGGCAAGGCTTAAGTAGGCTTTGAACGTGCGTGCGTGCGCAGCGTACCATTCACAAAGTTGTAGCGGATGTCTGCAGGCGGTTTGTTCTTGAGATGATCTTGTTTCCGTTTGCGCGTGCGTTGTTCTTCAAAAGATCGGATATTGCTTAGTACCAGGTTCCACCACAAAGCCGATTTGCCAAACGAGAGTGTGTGCAGTGTGTGCAGCAGTGGATATCTCAATATATAGATTACAGAGTGAAGTAAGTAGTCGTTAGCAGAGTCAATAAATAAGCGTTGACGTTGTTCACAGGACGGGCACAACATTTTCTCCCGCTTCGACAGCGAAGACTACAAAGAGATACTCAACCTCATCAGGATTAGTATCTTGGCAACTGATCTAGATGTTTTCTTCGTAAATCTTCAAAAGATGAAGCAGATATTCGCTGCGGAGCCCAATTACTTTTCCTGGGAGGACAAAAACAACACGTAAGTGAAATTACTCTTGTGAGTATTGGGTACTTAAACATCCATGAAGGAGGAGAAATATCCGTGGTGGATGAACTTAGGGAGGCCTATACCCAGCAGTAGTTTATAGTTTAGATATACATATTAAACAGTTTTTATTTAAGTATAATTTTAAATGTTTGACGTGTGATTTAACAAATTATGAACATATCAACTATTTTAAATGACTATTTAGTGGGTTTGGATTAGGGTGACGAACGTAAAATAAATAAAAGAAAAAATAAAAGAAAAAAAAATGTGTAAAATAAAATCGAACTATTTTAGATTTAACTAATTAACTATCTACTGAATCTACATCATAATAATTATGATGTAGATTCAGTTAAGATTAAATAATTAAAATAAAATCCAAAGTCCTGACTGACTCACTGACTGACTGACTGATATATCAACGCACAGCCTAAACCACTGGACCTAAAGACTTGAAATTTGGCACACTTATACCTTGAGTAACCTAGAGGTGCACTTAGAAGGGATTTTCATAAATTACCACGGGATAGGGAATAAATGGGATTTATATTTTCGAATCAAAGTGGCTCTGCGTGAAAAAGAAGATTTCCACGCGGACGAAGTCGCGGGCAAAAGCTAGTCATAATTAAGATATTTACTTTAAAAGCCTCGTAGGCGCACTCCGACTGAGAGCAACAGGTTACTTCCCTCTGCAACAACGCCTTTCACTTGTTGCGCTATTTTGTGACACTTGTTGCGCGGCAGCGTGAGTCAAGATTCGACGAAGCGTCGAAGTAGCTAGGCTATCAAGGAACAAAGGGGATGAGACTAGTAAATGCGGTGCGGAAGGAGGCTCCTAGGGGTTAGTGTTGGGCGGGGGGCGGGTAGAACTCGCACTGTTCCGTAGCCGCAGTAACCTCCTTTTGTAGCACAATGACCTAGCGAATGAGATCTAGTTTGAGCGCTAACGGCGTAAAAATCACATGATATTCAGTTTATAGAAATTATCACATTAAAAATATTACGTTCATGAGAACATGGTCATATTACTATATTGGATTATCGGGTATTATTTATTATTATATTATATATTATTTATTTTATTATTATTTATTCCTTTATTTTATTCCCGACGTTTCCCGATATTAAATACCCGATAATCCAATATAGTAATAATGTGTTGTGATCGCGAGAGTTTAAAAAAAACAGAGCCATAATTTAAAAAAGCTAAGTAGTAAGGCATTTGCATCTATTATAGATGATTTATGCAGCGTCAGCAACTGGTAATCATGCTGTACGAGACGCTGCAGTGCCTGGGAAATTTTTTGATGGATTAGGCTCACCCAGCACCTATACCATCCTCTCAACTTAGTCAGCTGTTAGTCAGAGGGAAGAACAGGTCAATACGTCTGAAGCTAACTAAGCCGCGGGTTTACTCACGATGTTTCACCTTGTTTGGAAAAAAGCGTGTTGAACAATATAATATATAACAGAAGCATGAGGGAAACATTTAGCTTCTGAAGCAATGATTGAATGATTTAGAGGCTAAACACAGGGGTAAAGATGAACCTATCAGCGGTCATTTGTTATAGAAAGTTTTTTTTTTTTTATTTAAATTACAAAAGGACTTTGTCGCTCAGCGACCATATTGTCCCGAAAAGGCTACACAATAATCAACATACATAAGTAAAAACAACAAACTTAACTTAATTCTTATCTAGTCCTAATTCTAGCAACGTGATCAACATTTTTGATTCGTCTGACATCGGACTACTCAAAATACTATTTGGGAAACCAATGGCTTGTGTCATATTTCTGCCAAAATATGTCACCCTTTGTGGCTCGTTCCGAACACACTCCATCAAAATATGCTGAATGTCTTCGATTACGCCGCAATCGTCACAATTTGGAGATGAGACTTTTCTCATCAGAAAAATTATAGAGAGTTAAAAAAAAAATCTGCTAAGTGGTTTAGAAAGTGTTAACAGATAAAAACTAAAGTAGAATATTGTTACCGCTCGCCGTGCCTAATTTTTGTCGCGCGAAAGTTTTAATTTCACTGTAACTCGAAATATTATTAATGAGTTTGTAAAATTGTATGCATTAAAGGGCAAATATTATAATCTATATGAAATCATTACGATGTTTAAACAAATCAAATAATCTAAATAAACACCATGTCAGTCAAAACGGCATCACAAATAATGCATAATTTTTTTATTAAAATTTAAATAAGAAAATGGTTACTATGAATTATCTATAGAAGATAGACATAACGCAATAACAGATTTTTTTTAAAAAGCAATCTTAGTTTGCATTTGTTATACCTGTGATGATTGAATAATCCAGCCAAAATAAATAGGTACAAATACATTTATTGCTATAAATAAGTTACATATATAAAAATAAACAAAGTCCTTTAGGCAAATGGCGTAGACTCAGCACTACACAGTGTAAACCAGAATGCTAAATACATTGTTGGTCCGTTTTCACACTAATGAAATCACAGAAATATCTTACTCCGTTTCCGTTGGAAAAACAGACTCCTTAAAAACTCACAAAACATATTTCACCGTGGGTTTTCAGTCAGCAACACCCTTGCAATTCTAGATCACAATCGTTCGCATAAGCTGGGCGTGGTCACCAACTCACGCTACGATACTATAGGTCGCCGTGGCCTAAATAAACTTTCGTTCGTGACGTGACGGCCAGCCTTTTCCCCTGGGAGATACCGGCGCCGACTTAATATTCATTAAAGCTCACTGAGTAATGTAAAAGAAAATACATTCACAATAAAAATGTTGATGATGATGATAGTCACTAAAAAGGTGTTAGCGTTATAAAACCCCTGTATACACGATTCAAGAATAACTGTTCATTTCATCATTCAACCCATGTTAGAGTCTTTAGTCGTTTCGCACCACACGCGATTCGAACCGCGCCGCGGTGCGAAAAACCCAAGTACTGTTTCTGAATGGGGCCATTCGCACCGCTTTGGTTCGGCGGTGCAAATCGCCCAAGATTCTTTTCACCCACATAGGGATCGAATATTTTTTCGTGAACACGTTGTGACTTGTCACAACGTTAAGTCGCGAAGAGTGGAAGAAAGGACAGGAGGCCTTTGTCCTGCATTGGGACAGTAAAGGCTAAATCCCACTAATATTATAAAGCCAAAAGTTTGTTTGGAGGTTTGTTACCTCTTCACGCAAAAAGTAGCGAAGAGTGGAAGAAAGGAAAGGAGACCTTTGTCCTGCATAAATCCCACTAATATTATAAAGCCAAAAGTTTGTTTGGAGGTTTGTTACCTCTTCACGCAAAAACTACTCAATGGATTGAGTTGACATTTGGCACACGTATAGATGTGGACCAGGAATAACACGTAGGCTACTTCCTATCCGGGCACAACGCATGCGAAGCGGCGGGCACAAGCTAGTAATAAATTATTATTATTATGAGCCATTTGGGTCCCACTGCTGGACAAAGGCCTCCCCCAATTCCCTCCATACATCCCGATCCTGAGCTGCTTCCCTCCAGTCAACGATGTACTGATCGAGTTCGTCCCGCCATCTGCGCTTCGGTCTGCCGCGTCGCCTTCTCGCCGGGTCAGGCCGCCACTCCGTGACTACCTTTGCCCACAGCTCGCTCGGCATGCGGCAGATGTGGCCAGCCCGGTCCCACTTCAGCTTAGCAGCTTTCAGAGCTTCTTCCGCGATCCCAGTCCTGGAGCGCAGTAATAAATAAATAAATGTTAATGATGCTGGACAAATCACACAGCATCATCTAGCCCAAAGCTAAGCAGAGCTTGTGTTATGGGTACTAGATGACTGATATACTTAATACATTATACTACATAGATAGATATTTTTATTATATATAGAAAAGCACCCAGAACACCCTGAACAAATATCTGCAGATCGTACAGACATTTGTCCCGAGGCGGGAATCGAACCCGCAACCAATAAATAAATAGATAAATAAATAAATAAACCCCTTGCGTCGCAGGCGGACCTTCGTCCGCTGCGCCACAGAGCTCGTCAATAAATAATAATAAATAATAATAATATGGGACCACCCTTGGATATCTCCAAGTATGGCAACTACCTCTTATGGAGATCCATGGAAGGCCTGTGTTCACTAGAGGACGTTTTACGGCTGAAATGCTGATTATGATGATGATAGAAGACTAAAATAGGTTTTTTAAATTATCCTATGTAGTCCCACTGCTGGGCAAAGGTCTCCCGTATAGTATTCCAACCATTCATCCGATCATCGTATATTTTTTATTAGTGAGCTCGCGATGGCAATCTCCATGACTGCCGCTGATCTGTCTGCATCAGCGAAGCCCTGGCACGTGCAGCTCAAGACGGTCCAAGTCATCTGCGAGGAGTTCTACACGCAGGGAGACAAGGAGAGGGCGGCGGGTAGGAGTCCCATCCCGATGATGGACCGGACCAAGCCGGAGCAGCAGCCGCGTAGCCAGGTAGAACGACCAACCGATATAATCTTATTTATTGCAGTTACATATTTACATCGCCATTACAGTGCAGCTCCAAAGCGATAAAGAAATATGTATAAAAATCGGCCAAGTGTGAGTTGGGGTCGCGCGCGAAGGGTTCTGTATCATTATTTGGCAAAACAAACACTATACTAATAAATATACAACTAAATATTCCGTTTATTACCCCAATCACTCACTCACCTGCCGAGCCACATTAATATAAATGTAATTGTTTATACCTACATAATATACTGCTCAAAACAATAGACAGGTTGAGTACGTAACTATTGTTATAGTCGCTTCGCTGCGACCGATGATGACGACTTGATGCAAGTGTGTAGATGCAAGCTAATATGAACCGTATCTCTAAGGTACGAGAATCATACTTCGCCGTAACACAGTTACAAACTAGCACGGGGAGTATAGATTTTTTAACTGGATGGGTACCGTCATATTTTATTTTTATTTTTATTTTTACTTTTACTTTGTCTTGTTCTTCTAACCTCAACTTAAAACCTTTGTATAATTTTTGTACTTAGTGATTAATGATTAATATGCAAGTGTACCTTACCTATGTTATTTAAGTATTTTGAAAATAAACTATTCTTATTCTTATTATTCTTATATATTTTTCTTGCAATTTTTATCTTTCCCATCAATTTTGTTTAATTTTTTCTCTTCTTCTTTTGTTTTAATTCGACTAGGTGTAGCATTCCATTGCTGTTTTCTTTATGTTTGCTACGGACAGACGGACAGACTGACAGACGGACAGACGGACAGACGGACAGACGGACAGACGGACAGACGGACAGACGGACAGACGGACAGACGGACAGACGGACAGACGGACAGACGGACAGACGGACAGACGGACAGACGGACAGACGGACAGACGGACAGACGGACAGACGGACAGACGGACAGACGGACAGACGGACAGACGGACAGACGGACAGACGGACAGACGGACAGACGGACAGACGGACAGACGGACAGACGGACAGACGGACAGACGGACAGACGGACAGACGGACAGACGGACAGACGGACAGACGGACAGACGGACAGACGGACAGACGGACAGACGGACAGACGGACAGACGGACAGACGGACAGACGGACAGACGGACAGACGGACAGACGGACAGACGGACAGACGGACAGACGGACAGATGGACAGACGGACAGACGGACAGACGGACAGACGGACAGACGGACAGACGGACAGACGGACAGACGGACAGACGGACAGACGGACAGACGGACAGACGGACAGACGGCCAGACGGACAGATGGACCGACGGACAGACGGACCGACGGACAGACGGACAGACGGACCGACGGACAGACGGACTGACGGACCGACGGACAGACGGACAGACGGACCGACGGACAGACGGACAGACGGAGTCTTAGTAATAGGGTCTCGTTTTTACCCTTTGTGTACGGACACCTTAAAATGGATACAACACAGTTAAAACGCAACAAAATGACACCAAATTTATATCTACTTATTCTAGTTTAATAATAAAAACGGTATTTAAAAAAAACAACTTTACATTTCCCAATATTTTAAACATAATCTCTGAATTTTGGTCAGGACATATAGGTAATAGGTATAAAAGAAAAATCCTCATTCGATATATTGTCAAGTCAGTTACATAGTAAAGGAGGCAAATCTCTCCTGGAGTGTTTCTTGCGTGAGTAGTCATGTACTGAAAAGTTAATTGCTTTAAACAAGTATAAATAAAATAATAAATAAATAAATAATGCTGGACAATTCACACAGCATCACCTAGCCCCAAGCTAAGCAGAGCTTGTGTTATGGGTACTAGATGACTGATTATACTTAATACATTATACTACACAGATAGATATTTTTTTGTTATATATAGAAAAACATCCAGAACACCCTGAACAAATATCTGCAGATCGTACAGACTTTTGTTCCGAGGCGGGATTGGAACCTGCAACCTAGCAGGCGCACCTTCGCCCGCTGCGCCACAGAGGTCATAATAGGGCGAATAATAAAAACAGCTTTCAAATAAAAAAAACTACATGTAAATCGGTCCAATCGCTTAAGAGCTACGGTGCCACAGACACAGAAACACACATAGCGGTCAAACTTATAACACCCCTCTTTTTTCTCGGGGGTTCTTCTGCCGGCATTATTTAATTCAGTGTATTTTGAACTAATGATTATAAATTATAACTCTATTGTACACCATAAAATAAAAGAAATAATAGTAGAGGATAAGATCATAATACTTAACTAAATGCACAATGGGCTGCCTTATCGCTTAAAGTGATTTCTTCCAGGCAACCTTTGAATGGACAGAATTATGAGAATTAAATAAAACAGTGGCGTACCAATAACATACATATAAAACAAATAAAATAACAATAAATTAAATGAACTATTCAATACCCAAATACAGTAAATTATATAAATATCCGTCGCCGTGGGGTGCCAGCAGTAGAATGATACCCCTCCTCACATGCCCATGGATGCAGTAAGAGCCTGCTAAGGGATACCTCCGGAAGATGGGCAGCAGCGTCTATCCGTGTATCAACATCCCATACTGCGCTCACCAACCCGCCCGCCAAGCGTGGTGAGAATGGCAACTACCCCTCATGGTGATCCATGAGGGAGGCCTGTGTTCATCAGTGGACGTTTTATGGCTGAAATGATGATGATAATATAAATATCAATGATATTTCTTTCTTAGGTGGATTTTCTGCAGAAAATCGCCTTGCCGTGTTACCAGGCCCTCCAAGTCATGATCCCGACTACAGCTGACCTGCACACCACGACGACCGAAAATTTAATGAGATGGAAGAATAAGGTGGACGACTTGGACCAAGCAGCAGAAGAATATTGGGAAGGCGACACGAGTACCTTCAATATGGCAGATAATTTTTCTGACCCATCGATCTCTTACGTAGATCTTGAAGACGACTCTTTTGTGAATCCCTCAAATATTCCTGAAGATCTTGTAAATCTACCAATAATTCCTGAAGATCTTGAAAATCTCCCATTTATTCCCGAAGATCTTGAAAATCTCCCAAATATTCCCGAGGAACTTGTAAATCTTCCAAATATTCCTAAAAT
Organism: Pasiphila rectangulata; assembly: GCA_963082625.1. Classification (NCBI taxonomy): domain Eukaryota; kingdom Metazoa; phylum Arthropoda; class Insecta; order Lepidoptera; family Geometridae; genus Pasiphila; species Pasiphila rectangulata. The sequence continues at coordinate 25,447,924 of OY720236.1, forward strand.
GATTGTTAATCTTCCAAATATTTCCAAAGAAGATGTAAATCTCCCAAATAATCCTGAATCTTCTTCAGGAGTATTTGGGAATTTAAATCTCCCGAATATTCCTAAATTAGTTGTAATCCTCCCAGATAATCCTGAATCTTCTTCAGGAGTATTTGGGAGTTTAAATCTCCTAAATATTCCTAATTTATATGTAAATCTCCCAGATAGTCCTGAAGGAGTTGTTAACCTCCCAAATATTGCTGAAGAAGTTGTAAATCTACCAAATATTCCCGAAGATATCACTGGGGAGCAAGAAGTCGACATTTTAGTTCCGTTGATTACAACTTCCAATACTGCCTTACAAAAAAGTGAGGAAGCTTTGCGCATTGAATTAGGCGAGTTGTATCTAGAAAGTGCAATGAAAAGATCTGACAGTGAAACACTGCTGTAAAAATACTTAAAATTCGAATTTGCGGCACGATGAGCAAACCAAGGTGTAGTCATTTTTATCTTGAAGCTTTCAAACAAAATTCAGCCCGTTATGTCAAGTAGTGGTAGAAAAAGCCATTGGTATGGCTTGAAAAATTAATAAACATTAAGCTCTCTATCATGTCTAGTCTATCAATCTATCTTAGAAACAGAAGTTAAATAAAATTATAGTCCAATAAAGTCTTGAAATATAGTTATAATTTTGTTTCATGTTATTGTAGCCACGATAAAACTCTAAGTCTAGTCCAATCTTAATAGTTTCAATTTTTAATTATTGTTAGTTCATAAATATATATATTACTACTAGAATAATGTTAAAAAGCTAAGATCAAAAATAATTGTTAGTACGTTAAAACTTTTCTCTTGACTATGAGTACCTTTTTTTACACCCGTTGTACAAAAATACGTGCTATAAAGTTTTGAATTATTAAATACATGTCGTCGGTGATACTTGAATACCGCTTATGAGCACTTTGCAAATACCGCGTATCTACATATTCAAATATTTACAGGAGGAAAAATAAACGTTATATTTGATCAGTTTCTTAATGTTTTTTTTTGACTGAACTCTTGTGGCGTCTCTGTACCCTACTTTATAAGTATAAAGATAATTAGCCTTAACCCCTTAAATTGCAAATTAGCGTGACGAATTCCTTACCGCGATAATTCAATTTTGCTACTTTTGCAGATACGCGGTATTTACAAAGTGCTCATAAGCGGTATTGAAGAATCACCGACGATATGTATGTTAAATAAGATTTTATTGTAAATTATATTTGTTTATAAAATTTAAAGATTCTTATGAGAACTTTAGAAATTTATAAAAAAGAAAAAAAAAACAACTTTCATTTCAAAGAATTTATTAAGCATAAAATTTTTCATTCAAAAATAATAACTTCATTGTGGTGAGCCCTGCTTCGCGGCCGGTGATTCACCGTTATTGTTGTTGATGGTGCTTGAAGGTATCCTACCTATCGGTCCAATGTATAATTGTATTGCTAACTAAATATTGTATGTCATAAATATAATAAATTGTTGATACCATATTATTTGTAAGACCTTCATGTAAACTTACACAATTTAACGATATTTTTTTCATATTCCTATTATTATTATTGATGTTTATTTATGTCTGTAGTAAAATTGTATTTTGATGTTTTTACAATCACAACTACATTACATTACAAGTTAAAATAGTGATTAAATTAATAAAACATATTTAATACAGCCATTTCTTTCTATAATCACTAAGAAGGATGTCTAAGAGGTTTTATATAGTCTTTTTATTAATTATTATTTGCTTTTTATTATTATTCATCAACCTGGCAGATTATTTAACAATTTTACTGTCTGTAGTGCTTTTTTCTAGTAGTATATAAGTATTTAAATAACTGTCTATCTGGTTGTTACCTTCTTCACAAGTTTTAATGTTAAATGTAGTAGGAAAATATTGATTAAAGAAATAAAGTGTAATGAAAGTTCGTTTTATTTTGTCATTGATCTCTCTTATCCAAATTCCATTCTCCCTTTTACATCCCCATCAAATGTGTATGTAGGTCGAAGTCAAGTGAAAGTTCAAAAGTATTTTTTAAATAAAATTAGACCCAAAGGCCTGGGGTCTGAATTGACCGACATTTCCTTGTAGACATGTCAAATTCACAAAATAAAAAGAAAATCCCTTTAAATTGATTATACACCTACATTTAATGAGGTGTTTTCATTAAAAAGTAAAAACTTCAAAATAGTTCCCTCGAACCATATAGACGGCGTTAGTTTTATTTAACTGGTAGGAAACACTATTTTACAATGACAGCAATTGTAATTATTCACAAACTTGCTTTCTCCGCTTGCCAGCTCCATCTGTTAAGTTTAGTAGGAAACACTTTTTTGTTTTTTACTGAAAACGGCTCATTATTTCGCTTAAAAAACATTTATTCCAAGTAATGACAAAAAAGAAACAACACTCGCTTTTAAGCAAAATATATTTTTTAATTCTTCTTGAATTAGCTACTTCATATTAAGAATCATTATATATTTATAAATCTGTAAATCTAGCTAATTAGATAAAAACTTTTTAAGATAAATACTAAGCGACTATTAGTGCAGTTCTCCAGTCTGAACTTGTTTATGTATTACATATTTAAGTATTAACATGATCCAGGATTTATAAATCATTTACACTTGAGGAACGAGTGCCATTATCTCTCATGTTTGCGAACAGAATTTTGCAAGGCGCTTGGTTATTCACAAATTGAACTGTTATTATTAGAGAGACTGTAGATTGGAACACAATTCAAATAAAAAATCAACCAAGTGCGAGTCAGACTCGCGAATTAAGGGTTCCGTAACATTATTTGACAAAACAACTTGTTTAAGACAAATAATTATGCAACTAAATATTCACTTATAATATTCACAATGAAATGTCGAGCAAAAAACGGCAAAAAATCACGTTTTTTGTATGGGAGCCCCCCTCTAATTCTGTTTTTAGTATTTGTTGATAAAGCGGCAACAGAATTACACCATTTGTGAAAATTTCAACTGTCTAGCTATTACGGATGAGATATAACCTGGTGACAGACAGATAGACAGACAGGCAGGCGGACAGCGGAGTCTTAGTTTTACCCTTTGGGTATGAAACCCTAAAAATATAAGGGAAACAAACTGAGATAATATGTAGTTGTTTATTTCCCAACACACTACACCAACCTTTTTTGTTTAACCTGGGTAAAAATTATGAAACAGTCATAGTTTCGAAAATGTAGTATGCACTTAGGTAAATAAATGAAATAAAAATAGTTCTTTGCATACCAATGAGAATAAACAGACAAAATAAAATAAGTGATAGAGTTAACAACCTACCTATTTTTATTAATGACGTAGGTAGATAAAGGTAAGTCTATGAAAAAAATTACGTACGTGCAGTCCTACTTTAAAATTAAATGATACACTGACACGGAGTTGCAGCGAGTGGAAAGCAGCAGCTATACAAAAAGAAAAAGAAGTACTATGTTTTGTTTATACCTACAAATGTCAGTTATCTACATAGGACCACTTTTCCTAGGGGTATTTTTTTTGCGTGATGGCCGCCAACGTGGCCAGCCAGCTAACATAAGAATTTATAAACTTGACACTGGCGGAATTGTGTAAAACCTGAATAAACCTTTAACCTGACTATTCGTAAAAGTTATTATCTGGTGCGTGTTAATTATGAGCTTACTAATTTGAGTTATCGTTATGCAGTTTGATTAATGATAAAGACGATAAGAGATTGTCTCATTGACTTATGATATCAGCCATTTTTAATTTAGTGTGACGTCACGCGTATTTTATGACGCAATAATCAATGCTATCATTAGATCGTAAGACTGGGCGACATAGTCGCATGAGCTACAACACATGTCTATCTTCATCATCTTAGCTGCGGGACGCTGTCAACGTCCGCTGCCAGACATAGGCCTCCATCATGGATCTCCAAGATTCCACGCCATGCCTGGCAGACGGGTTGGCGAGCGCAATGCGGGATGTTGATAAGCGGAAAGATGTTGCTTTTGAGATAACCCTTAGCGAATTCTTACTGTATCCACGGGCAAGAGAGGAGAAGGAACATTAATGCACTATTGTTAAGAGAAGGTGCTTAAGAAAGAAACATAAGAAATTAAAGAAAATTAAGAAAACTCGCCGAGGGGTGCCGGCAGTAGAACGTTACTCCTCCTCACATACCCGTAGATGCAGTAAGAGCCTACAAAGGGATACTTCCGAAAGATGGGCAGCAGTGCCTTTCCGTGTATCAACATCCTGTACTGCGCTCGCCAACCCGCCTGTCAAGCGTGGTAAGTAGGGCAACTACCCCTTATGGGATCCGATGACTGTGTTCATTAGTGGAAATTTTACGGCTGTAACGATGAATAACTTTTCTAACGTAAACCATAAGGTGTATGACAGTAATGTCAAATGACTGTCAGTTGTTCAAAAAATCTCCATGAGGGGTAGTTGCCATACTCACCACGCTTGGCAGGCGGGTTGGCGAGCGCAGTTCGGGATATTGATAAACCGTTTATTTGCACCAAAGTCATAATAACAATATTATACACATAAAATTATAATCATCTTAAGTTTACATTGGCACAAATCGGTCACCACTCAGCATAAGCAGGAATAGCATTGCTCAGGAAGCTATTACTGCGCTGGTTTTCTGTGGCGCCGTAGAAAGAAAGGTAACGAAAGACGCTGCTGGTCATCTTCCGGAGGTATCCCTTAGCAGGCTCTTACTGCATCCACGGGCAAGAGAGGAGGGGCAACATTCTGCAACCTGGATGAGATCCGTGAGGGAGGGCTATGTCCAGAAGTGGCCTTCCTTCGGCTGAGATGATGATGAAACCTAACTTGTGTGTTTTGTATTGGAAACAAGCGATATCTGTGCCTAGAATATTATGTAATCTCAGTATACCACCTAGACTAGACATCTTCAGTTACGGAATGCCAACCAAAAACCAGTTAGGCAGGATCTTTGGTTTAATAATACAGTTATGTGTTCACTGAGATACTCATTTCTTTTATGTTAAGCATCTAGAGGTGACGCGTGACGCTTGGAGATGTGCGAGTTAGGACTAGGGCGACGGCCCTTCGTCCATCGTGCCCATCGTGTTGAATGATGCGATTAGGGTGAATGCGGCGACTGGATCTTCTGTAGCGACTGTGGCGACTATGGCAACTGGGATTACTGTACCGACGGTGGCGACTATGGCAACTGGTGGTACTATAGCGACTGTGGCAAGTATGGCGATATTGGTGAAAATATTTTACATCTGCCAGGCCTCCCGTGACGGCTCAATTTTTATATATGGGGACAAATTGTGTCAACCTGGTCAACTGGTCAGATAAAGCTCAGAATTGTGATGTCAATAGGGTATAATTTTACTCCATTATATATTACTAGCTTTTGCCCGCGACTTCGTCCGCGTGGAAGTCATAAAACGTAAAATCCCCTTTTTCACGCAGAGCCACTATGATAGAATCATAGGAATATAAATCCCATTTATTCCCTATCCCGTGCGAATTTCGAAAAATCCCTTATTAGTGCACCTCTAGGATACTCAAGGTATATGTGTGCCAAATTTAAAAGTCTTTAGGTCCAGTGGTTTAGGCTGTGCGTTGATATATCAGTCAGTCAGTCAGTCAGTGAGTCAGTCAGGACTTTGAATTTTATATATATAGATGAGATAGCTGAAGCAAAAAGAAGTCGGAAACAATAGGTCTACCATAACTATAGGTTTACTCGCTACACTGTAGTTAAAAAATGTATGAAAACTTGTACAGCGCCTCTAGCGGATAGTTTGGTACTAAATGACATAGTATATTAAACTACAGCGGATGTAGTTTGGGCTTCATTTGCTTGGAATTTGGTATCATGGGTTACAAATCTGACAGATGTCATAGTATCGTACTATTACTACTGTATTAACGGCAGGCGATCTACAGTGACACACTGTTAGTCTTAATTTTTAAACTCACAAAATATTTTTTAAATGTTCAATTTCTTAGACGTATATATTTTGAAACCATGGATTACACAAAGCATCCTACGATGTATTCGAGCTCTGTGGCGCAGCGGGCGAAGGTCCGCCTGCGACGCAGAGGTTGCGGGTTCGATTCCCGCCTCGGGACAAATTTCTGTACGATCTGCAGATATTTGTTCAGGGTGTTCTGGGTGTTTTTCTATATATAATAAAAATATCTATCTATGTAGTATAATGTATTAAGTATATCAGTCATCTAGTACCCATAACACAAGCTCTGCTTAGCTTGGGGCTAGATGATGCTGTGTGATTTGTCCAGCATTATTTATCTACTTCAGAAGTTATACGGGTATGGAATTAGAGGTGTGACTTACAAATGGTTCCAATCCTACTTAAAAGACCGTAAACAATTCGTCGAAATTGAGGGTTTTGATAAAAATGATCAATTAATTCATACGCTTTCTGACATTACAACTATTAATAATTCAATACCGCAAGGAAGTGTGCTTGGCTGCATACTGTTTTTGTTATATATTAATGACCTCCCAAATTGTATTGACACTAAATGTATTTTATTTGCTGACGACGTATCCCTTCTCTTTAGTAGTAGCCTGACAATCGACTTTGCACATATTTCATCTGTATTTAATGAATGTCTTACTTGGCTTTGTGACCATAATTTAGAGGTTAACTTACTAAAAACTAAAATATTACAATTCCGTACTTACCAAAGAACTCGTATTGACCTGAGTTTGCTATCAAATAATCTAAACATGGACGAAGAAAATGATTTTAACCTCCTGGGAATTTCCTTAGACACTAATTTAAATTGGAAGGTCCACATCCAAAAAATTATATCAAAATTATCACAGTTTGTTTACGCACTCGGCATATTAAAGGCAAACACAAATTACGAGACAGCGCTTTCAGCTTATTATGCATATGCTTATAGCTGGTTCAATTATGCGATAATTTTATGGGGTAATAGTGTAGATTTTGAGCAATTATTCATTATGCAGAAGAAATGCATCAGAATACTTTTTAATATTAAACAACAAGATAGTTGTAGACCATTTTTTATAACAAATAAAATTTTAACGCTTCCCTCATTATATTTACTACAGGCCGCAACATTTGTAAAAAAAAATAAAAACCTTTTTGACTCATATTCCGACATTATTAGCAATTATAATAGGCGAAACAAAAATAAACTCATTCTACCTGTGACAAAACTTAAACTAGTTAGTAATAGCCCAAACAATAGATTGGTAAAAATTTATAATAAACTACCTGAAAGCATAAAAAATGAAGAACAAACATCACTATTCTATAAACATGTAAAATTATTATTATTAAGTAAATGTTATTATTCTGTTGACGATTTTTTCTCTGACAAGCAATTGTAATTTCTGACATTTCTAACAATAGTTTATCGTTTGTTGACATTAAAAGTTGACTGTGGATTATTATTTAGTTGACATAATGTTATTGACTTTTTATTTAATTGACAGCCATTTTGTAAATATTTTTTGTGGATTTATTCCATTGACATGGCATGTATGACACCTTTATTCATAATTGTATGTTGGAATGATAATTGTAAATCTTTGTATTTTTTTTTAACTGATCATTTTAAAAATATCTAACTGTGTATTTTATAGGCCCAAACCAAATTTGCAGTGCCCTTGCAGGGTGCATGTACTTTCCTTAGGCTAATTATAAGATCTAAGCTGTTTAATATGTGTACATGTAAGCAAAATAAATGAAATATGAAATATGAAATATTTATTTATTTATTTTTATTTATTCGAAATAGAAATTAAATGCAGAGAAAAATTAAGTGATCCTGAAAACAAAATTTAAAAAACAACATACCGTAGATATAGAAACTACTGCTGTAACTTATTATAAAAAGCTAAAAGAAATTATGAAAGTAAGGAATTAATTTAATTAACAACAAACAGTAAAGCATTATGGAATACGGTAGGGTAGGGAAAGGGTCCCTGAATATCGTGTAATGTAATACAGGCTTTACCCTAACTAAGAGTGGTGTAATAAGAGTTAGAGCGTAAGGGACCCTAACTAGGGCGACCGGTCGGACCCGGCAAGCCTTGCTTGGTAGTTAGGGTGATTAGGGCGCCCTAACTACCGGGCCCTGAATACCGTGTAGTATAATACAGCTTATAGTTTGTATTGTTAAGGGCTGGATATCGCTGTTATTTATATTTATTTAGTTATGAGTTTCTTGCATAATATACGTTTAGGATTATGTATCAGTTTCTTAAATTTATGAAAGTTCTAGAAAAACCTTAACTGTTATCTAACTAAAAAACATTCCTTCGTTTCAAATATTCAAATACTCTTGTATCAAGTAGGTGGCGTCATTTTATAGAAGTGCGTTAGGTAAGGCATAGAAGGATACGTGTCGCTGCGCATGCAAAATCCGCTATGTGAAATATTTTGAACTTTGTAGCTTGATGCCAGATTTTTATTTTCAAAGGCCCGTTTGTCTGCAAACCATGTGTTGTATACGACAAAAAATACGGCAGTCTGTTAGTTCAGAAGTTTCAGAACTGTCACAAGTGGATATCTTGAGAACTACTGATGCTATCGTCAGTCCACTAGTTTAAGAGCTGGGGTGTCATAGATAGACACAGACATACAGTTTTAAACAATTTATTGAATATTGCATGCTGTAAAGTTGATTATGGAAGGACTTTTTATATTATTGACATCTGTAGTAACCCATTTTCGCAACAAACGAATTTGAATTTGAATGATATATGTTGCGTTATTCGCAATACTTGTTTCTATGCTTTACATGTTTAAAACGAGTATAGTTCGTGCGGGTTGCACGTTGCACAACAGTGTAATTTGTGCAAACACCACATTTACATGTGCACTGCCTCCGCCATCTTCATCCGCATCGACTAGAAACACACCTTGTATCCATTAGAGATCAGACTTGACGGAGCGCACATTAGGGGTTTGCAAACGAACCACATACCTAACACATAAGCATGTTCGCGCCACTGGCAAAAAGTTGTCACTGATTTTTATTCGACGAGACGAGACGTACGCGACACTAGCATACAGTTATTACTGTTTTTATACGACTTAGAGACGAGACGTACGCGACACTAGCATACAGTTATTACCTACTGTTTTTATACAATTTAGAGACGAGACGTACGCGGTACTAGCAAACAGTTATTACCTATTTATACGACTTAGAGACGAGACGAACGCGACACTAGCAAACAGTTTACTGTTTTTTATATGACTTAGAGACGAGACGTTCGCGACACTAGCATACAGTTATTACTGTTTTTATACGACTTAGAGACGAGACGTACGCGATACTAGCATACAGTTATCTGTTTTTATACAATTTAGAGACGAGACGTACGCGGCACTAGCAAAAAAGTTGTAACTGTTTTTATAGGACTTAGAGGACGAGACGTAAGCGACACAAGCAAAAAGTTATTATTGTTTCTTTATACGACTTAGAGACGAGACGTACGCGATGCTAGCAAACAGTTATAAATGGTTTTTATACGACTTAGAGACGAGACGTACGCGACACTAGCAAACAGTTATTACTGTTTTTTATACGACTTAGAGACGAGACGTACGCGACACTAGCAAAAAGTTATTACTGTTTTTATATGACTTAGAGACGAGTCATATGCAACACTAGCAAAAAGTTGTAACTGTTTTTTATACGACTTAGAGACTAGGCGTACGCAACACTAGCTGTGTTTTTATACGATTGTGACGATACAAGCCGAACGCCCACCTGATGTTAAACGGTAAATCACGTGACCAACGCTGCATTGCATTGCGTCCGTCACCCTGAGATAGAGTTGTAAGGTCTCATCTGCCGTACTTTCACCGGCCCTCTTTCCCTTTAAACTGAAACACAGCAATGCAGAGATTAGTGAGAGGCTGAAACAGGTTTAGTTTCAGTCCCCGGATGAAATCTTTACAAATATATTTATGTATATGCGAAGCGGCGGAATAGGCTAGTATTAGATATATCTAATACTAGCCTATTCCGCCGCTTCGCATGCGTTGTACCCGGATAAAATGTAATGCCTATGTGGTAATCCTGGTCAACATCTTTATATGTGTGCAAAATTTCATCTCTATTTCCTCCACCCCCATACATACTAACAAGCTTCCGCGTTTATAATATTAGTAGGATGGAAAATACGGGAACTTGTTTTGCTTACATAAATTTGTTCTTTCCTTAACCTATAAATGCGTACTGGCCGAGGGACATGGACCCCAGACTTAGCACACCTCTCATGATCATCATCTCAGCCGTAGCATATCCACTGTTAGACGTAGGTCAACCTCTTAACTCAAGAAACTCAAAACTCAAAAAATACTTTATCAGTGCAGCCGCATGGAGCTTATTGACGCGTCAGAAATTACAAATTAAAAGAACAAAGCACATAATTGAATCTGTTCACTGTTCATAGAGATCAAGTAATCATGTGTGGGTTGTTGCCATACTCAACACATCAGCTGGTTGTCTGTCTGCAACACCTCTGCTGACCTCCCGGCATGAACCTGCAACAGAAAAAGTTTAATTAGAGAGACAAAATTCGAAAAAATCGAGTTTCCTATACATGCTAGGGAAGCTCGCTCCATCGTCGATCTCATTCTTACGATAGCAAGGATGAAATCAAGAGCTAACCTATCTAACATAATAAAAAAAAAAGTTTAGTAACGAAATTTTCATACAAACATTGCTAAGGATTTTGGTTTTTTGTATTTTTGATTTTTGTTTTAGTTTCAATAGTTGCGTAGTGGTGCGTAGACCTACGCAAAATCTATTCCTGAACATTTCCACCCATTTTCGGAGATTTTCGTCACTTTTTCATTCATTCATTTATTTTAACCATAGGATCCTAAGAACACTTAGCTACGTCAAATATGTTTACATTGTAAATAAATTCATTCTGCAGCTGTACAGGGGCTTTGTCAGTAACTTAAACTAGGATACAATAAAAATATGTTTTTAGTTATACAAGTCATACATTATAATTAATTAAAGCGGCTGTATAGGGGCCTTGTCAGATTTATATTATGTGTTAGTGTCATGTGCAGAGTTAGAAGTAGGCAGAATCCACGCTTTTTTATCATTTATATAATCATTTGTAGAGTAATATGCTAATAGGTAATAACTGTTTGCTAGTCATTGACCGAAAAACGTTGTTTTTTTAAATTTCTTCCAAATTTACCGTCATTTTCTATCTGCAACACCTCTGCTGACCTCCTTACATGTACCTGCAACAGAAAATAATAATAATTAGAGACACAAAATTCGAAAAAATCGGCCTGGTCTCGCACATATAACCCCGGCGGAATCCACAACTTACAAAAACCCAAGATCTTCTTTAAATCCAATTGGTACCTATGACGTTCAAAAACCTAAAAGGACTATAGATAAACTAACGGCCGTACAAAAGCTTTTTACGGAGGCAACGCCTAGTCCACCTCAACAACAGGGCAGCAGAAACAATGACAGGATAGCTGAAGCAAGGGCATGTCTTGTAACAGCCAAAATGCACATCAACAACTCCCGCAACCTAAGGACGGACATAAAAAACGGAGTTCTTGCAGTTTTCGACCGTCTTGTTCAATTGGTCAAGGAACCGGACGCCGTTAAAGGCAAACCACCTGAAAGTACCCCATCAGAACAGGCGAAAGAAGAAGAAGCAAATATAGTTGACACGAGGACCCTGGAGAAAATAATTGAACAGCATACAGAAACAAACGAGAAAATGGAATCTCTAAAAGAAACACCTATGCCAGCGTCGCGGCAGCGCCCGCCAGTGTGCAGCCTGGAGAACCTTGACAGCGCCATCTCTTGTTTGATAGCGGAACTTATGTAGATTTTTTATACTTTAGATGATTTCTAAAAAAGTATGATAAGTAGAGAGTTTGTAATAAATTTTCTGTAATCTTTACATACACTTCTAATAGCAATAAAAGTTTCAGAGGTTTATCTCCGCAAACTTCGAAAATAAAGGGGGGGAATTCTATTTTTTTCAACAATTTTGTAAATAACTCAAAAACGATACGACTTAAAGAAAAATTAAAAACTGTTTATTAATGTGCAAATAAATACCTTTCATATGATACCCCACATCACCTAGTAACTTTCCAAACATTTTGAAAACCCCCATTCCACTCTCATTGTCTAAAAAACTACGCAAATTAGAGAGTTCGCTATAATTTTCCTATAAAATTTACATACACTTATATTAGCTTTAAAAGTATCACGGGTTTATCTCTGCAAACTTCGGAAATAAGGGAGGTGAACGGTGGTTTTTTCAACATTTTTGTAAATATCTCAAAAATGATCCAGCTAAAGGGAAAACTAAAAACTGTTTATTAATGTGCAAATGAATACCTTTTATATGATACCCCACATCACCTATTAACTTCGCAAAATTTTTGGAAACCCCCCTTCCACCCTCTTGTCTAAAAAACTATGCAAATTAGAGAGTTCGCTATAACTTTCCTATAAAGTTTACATACACTTCTATTAGCTATAAAATTATCATGGGTTTATCTCTGTAAACTTCGGAGATAAGGGGAGAACGGTCGTTTTTTTCAAAATTTTTGGAAATTACTCAAAAACGATACGGTTTAAAGAATAAATAAAAACTGGTTACTAATGTGCAAATGTATACCTTTCATATGATAACCCACACGGCCTAGTAACTTCACTTAAACATTTTGAGATCCCCTATCAGGGGATAGCATATGCCCCCTGCATACCTATGCAGGGGGGCGCCCTGCAATAAAAATAAGTATATTTTTTTACATTTTCATATCTGCTATATTAGTAAAAAAGTAGTGTATTTTACCATTTCAAATTTCAAGTCGATAGCATCAGTAGTTCTCGAGATATCCATATGTGACAGACAGACAGACAGAGTGATTCTATAAGGGTTCCTTTTTACCTTTTTGCAGGTCAACACCACAAAATGCAGGTCTGACAATAAAACATTCTTTAGTGGCTGTAATACCGGCTATATTAAATCTAAATTTTCTTCAAAATTCAAAAAAGCATATTGTTTTAAGTTTCCTAAGAAAGTTAGACAATTGCAAAAATACAATAGATAGTTCCTAAACACAATTTTGACAAACAACATAAAATAAAGACATTTAAACAAACTTCGAATCAGTGGTTGGTAAACATATTCTGTTGCGCAACGCCAGTCATAAATATAGACAAATTATATGTATAATGTGGAGTACTCGCTGTGAACCTGCAACTTAAGATTAAATTGTAGTTTATCTGAATCGCGATATACATATATTGCAAAATAAGAATAAAATAATACAGTAAAATTAGGATACCTAAAATCAAAAACAGAAACATAACATATGATATGTATAAATTATTAAATATATTTAATATGCATATAACAGAAAAAAGATAATAATACAAACAGGTAGCGTGGTACAACTAACGTTTAAACACTCAGTAAATTATAATGTAGACATATTATGCGATATTATGCATATTAATTAGTTATGAACAATATACAGAAATTAACGATATACACAGAACAAAATATATATTTATTAAAGATAACAATATTTATATAATATCTTAACACAACAAAATAAAATTTATTATTAATAGAATCAGAAAAAAACGTATCTGATTATATCAAAGGAAAAAAAATTAAAGATAACAGTATTTATATATCTTAACACAACAATATAAAATTGAATAATAATAGAATCAGTACAAAATGTATCTGATCAAAGGTTGTCTGGAAGAAATCGCTCTAAGCGATAAGACCGCCCATTGTGTATTTCTGTTGTTTTTGTAGTTTAAGTTAATTTTAGTTATTTTTGTTTTTATTTTTTCTGTATGATTTACACAATAAAGAGTTTATCTATCTATCTATCTATCTATCTGATTATATCAGAGGGAAAGACGAAAAAAAAAAAGTTATGGTTTAGCTGTGGACGTCCTACGGCTGGGATGATGATAATAATGATGATTCTCGCTCTGATGGCCGCTGCCCCTAAATATCACAATAGCGTCTGACACACATTCCGATAATAAAGATATTCGATAAACGCCATAAAAGTCGTCTCAAATCCACAGAGTAATCTCTTTGGCGCCTGCTTATGTAAGAAGCATTGTGAAGTTAATTATGATGTAGCTTTTTCTGGCGGTTTTTCCTGCTACAAATATTTATATATCTTAAAAACTTATACCGGTGCCGTAGAATTTTGCCCCTCCTCTCTTGCCCGGGCGCCCATGCGCGCACAGCGCACGCTTTCTGCTAGGTCGACAGCTTTACTCAGCGTCAAGTCCTTGATCTCTTGAGCGAAGAGTTTGTCTCGTTCATGCCCTGATAACATTCCCATCACGAACTTATCCAGAAGATTCTCCTCCAATTGAATAAAACCACAATGCGCAGCGAGGCCACGTAACCTTGCAGCCCACTGCGCGTGCGTTTCGCCGGGTTGCTGCACCGCCGAATAAAACTTGTGCCTTTCTGCAAAACCACAGCGCTTCGTGGTAAAATGTTCATCTAAGATGGTCAGGATACTCTCGAACTCCTTGGCATCTAGATCAGTTGGCAGAGCGAGATTGCACGCTAGTTGGTACGTGTTTTCTGTGAGCGCGCTCAACAAAACCGCTTTCCTTTTGACACCTCCTTTGTCAGTTCCGTTATCCAGGCTGTTGGCAATAAACCATTGCTGCAAACGACTTTTGTATATTTTCCAGTCTTGAGTAAGGTGGTCGAAATTGGAAAAAGCTCCGAAAGAATTTGTGCCGAACATGTTTTATCTTTTTTAAAAGTGGGTACTCGTCGTCACTGTTGGGTATAGGTGTTTATTGAAAGACGGCTGATAGCTCACTAGTTTATTCAAACAACATGGCGGGGCAACCGCAACAATATCTATATCTATGTATGCATACATAACAGAATCTAAGGGATACCTCCGGAAGATGTGCACCAACGTATTTTCGTTTATCAACAACCCGTACTGCACTCGCCAAGCCGTTTGTTAAACGTGGCGAATATGGCAACAACACCTCTTGATCAGCGTAGTGATCGAAGAGGAAGGTCCTTATCCAGCAGTGGACATCCTACGGCTGAGATGATTATGATGATTTATATACCATAACTTAGTTGGAGAAAACTAATCGAAGGCGAACGAATGCAATTATTTGCTTTACGTCTTTATTTTTCTTTTATTTTGACATTTTTAAGGGACCTTTGATGATATGATGATGATGATGATGAAACTCATCAGCATCATATCAGCCGTAGAACGTCCACTGCTGGACAAAGGCCTCCCTCATTGATCACCAGGTACTGCGGATGGAAGCTGCCTGCATTCAACGCCGACCTGCGGTTTTTACTAATTCGTCTGCCCATATTGTATTTTTGCCCATTTTGCCCAGAGAACTTAACGACCCCATCGGGCCATCTGTTCTGTGCGCTATATGGCCTGCCCTTTGCCACTTCAACGTGCTAATCCGTCTGGCTATATCGGTGACCCGAGTTATTCTACGTATGTCCTCATTTTTGATTCGATCCCGTAGAGAAACCCCGAGCATAGCCCTCTCCATAGTTCGTTGAGCGACTATAAGCTTATTCATAAGGTCAATAGTGAAGGACCACGTCTCGGTTCAGTATGTCATCACTGTTAACACACACTGATTGAAGACTTTCGTCTTCAGACACTGAGGTATGTTGGACGTTGTAAGATGGCTTAGGCTTGCCCAGCAACTATACATCATTCATAGAAAAGTAATACTTGGCTATGAATGTATTTGACCCGAGCCAAATATCACCGCGGGAACCGAACCCGTAGCTTCCAGCATCTCAACTGCGCCACGAGGGCCGTCTATCTTAACACATACAGACAGACTAACACTTTTAGCATTAGTAGTGTGTTAGTTTGCATAATTTTGTGTTAATTGTGTGCCTCTGATGCGACCACCCATAGCTTCACGTGATTTTATAGGCACAATATATTAAAATTTCAACAATAATGTCTACATAATTTCGTAGTCGAGCCAATATTATACGAAAGTGTTATTTTTATGATTGTATTTTATTACTGTTTTATGCAAAAACTGTGTTTTTATTCTTGAATGGAGGCCACGGACCGGGAAGCGCAGCGTAGGACGTCCAACCACTAGAGGGGCGGACGACCTGGCCGGCAGGTCAGTGGTGGAAGCAGGCCGCTTCCTGTCGCAGTACCTGGAGGTCCATGAGGGAGGCCTATGTTCAGCAGTGGACGTCCTACGGTTGAAATGATGATGATGATTTATAACACATTTTCAAAAGCATAAGACATACTTACACTTTCTTACTACAAAACCTTTAACAATTGAGTTATATACAACTAGCTTTTGCCCGCGACTTCGTCCGCGTGGAAGTCATAAAATGTAAAATCCCCTTTTTCACTTAGATCCACTTTGATTCGAAAATATAAATCCCATTTAATCCCTATTCCGTGGGAATTTAGAAAAATCCCTTCTCAGTGCACCTCTAGGATACTCAACGCATATGTGTGCCAAATTTCAAGTCTTTAGGTCCAGTGGTTTAGGCTGTGCGTTGATATGTCAGTCAGTCAGTAAGTCAGTCAGGACTTTGAATTTTATATATTTAAATTTTCTATATTCATCATCATCATGTTTATTTGAATTTTCTCACTACAAACCTTGAAAAAAAGTTATCTGAAGAAAACGACTTCAATTATGTGCTTTATTCAATTTAAATGTAAGTATCTTGTTCTTCTTTTGTAAATTGACTATTCTATGTAGCTTTTTGCTCCATTGAATAAACACTTATTGACGTTTGAATTTGACTTTTTTATTGAGGAATATAATATTTTCTATATTATTATTAACATTTTCTTTAAATATTGTACTATAATAATATGTTCTCCCATCAACATCCTCATTTCAACATTTGTAACTATAGCCGAAGCAGTGAGCCCTCGCGTCTAAATACAAGTCTTAGTGTTAAACTTATTGAGGGCGAGGTATCAACCTTCTGGCCTCTCATGGACGTGGGGTGCCGGTGATTTCCCGTGGATGCAGTAAAAGCCTGCTAAGGGATACCTCCGGAAAATGGGCAGCAGCGTCTTTCCGTGCATCAACATCTCGTACTGCGCGCCAACTCGCCTGCTTAGCGTAGTGAGTATGGCAACTACCCCTCATGGAGATCCATGAGGCCTGTGTTCAGTGGAAGTTTTATGGCTGAAATGGTGATGATGATCAACCTCTTTGACTCCATGGTTATATTTCCACCTTCTCTTCACAATTTAATGAAATCACAGACATTTTATACATATCAGTTGCTCGTCAAACGGAATACAAGTAAAACTCGAGATGACTTAACGATAATATAACGTGGGTGCCTGTGTCTTCAATAATCATTTGAATCTTATTCAAATAATACAAATATGGCGCCTGTTCATCGTAAAATATCAATTTAGTCTTTCAACGGCGCTACCATATTAATAATAAATATTCAGATATTCTTTTGTTAAGTTTTATTATCAGGAAGGTAGGAGTGTTAAGAATATTAGTTTCTAGGTCGATCTGAGTTTATTAGTTTAAGTCGTTGACTGAGTGGGCTGTGTGTCAAGTGAAAAACTATGATTTTCCTTACAAAATTTCATCCTTAATTTGCCACTCGGAGGTGGTTTATGAGAAACGCTGAAACATGTGATTAATAGTTTTGGTATTTATGTAAAATTTAAGTACTAGTAAAAGTAATCAGGTAAAAAACATATTTATCAAACATTATATTTTTACTGAGGGGATTTTTGAGGAATTCTGAAACAAGGTTCATTAAATTTTTAACTCCAATATATATGCAATATTTTAAGTATATATAGTGAAAAATAACGTTTTAAAATAATAAAATACAAATTTTCATCCCCTATGTTAACTTCTCCTCCGTAACAGTAATTTCCAGTTTTAAATTAGCTTATGCGTTATTATTCAAATACGAGAATGTAAGTAAATATTTTAATTTACGCAAGGAAAAGTAGTCTTATGTCCGTCTCCATGGTCTAATCGATTCCTATACTAAAATTCATCAAAATCAGTTTAGCCGTTTTAGCGTGAAAACGGCCATGATGTTAGTAACCACTTTTTTACAATTTGTTGAGCCTATTTTGATGTTTTACTTTTAATGTCACAGACTGTGACAATTTTATTAAATATGTTTGCTCTAGAGGTTTCTCTAAATCTGTGTGCAAAGAAGG
Source organism: Pasiphila rectangulata (assembly GCA_963082625.1). Lineage (NCBI taxonomy): Eukaryota > Metazoa > Arthropoda > Insecta > Lepidoptera > Geometridae > Pasiphila > Pasiphila rectangulata. The sequence continues at coordinate 25,466,196 of OY720236.1, forward strand.
TTTTACAAGTTGAAACATCAATTATATAATATTCTACGCTTTAAAAGGTTTTCGTATTCTGGCGAGGCAAGGGTTGACCTGTGAACAGATAGTTGTCCTCAAAATAAAAGTTTCCTGACGCTCAGGACATCTGCTCCCTCAAAAACCTCTGCCGTTGGAAACCTAAATGTCTTTTTCAGCATAAATACTTAAAGAATATGTTTAATAACCTCTCCCATTACTTTAAAATATATTATGTTAACTAAATAATTATTTAACTAAATGTGTAATATGTTACAATATTAAAAACACATTATAAATATAATAATAATGTAAGAATACATTATATACTTAAACTACATCATCATCATTTCAGCCATAAAACGTCCACTACTGAACGCAGGATCCCTCATGGATCTCCATAAGGGGCAGTTGCCATACTCACCACGCTTGGCAGGCGGGTTGGCGAGCGCAGTACGGGATGTTGATACACGGAATGACGCTGCTGCCCATCTTCCGGAGGTAGCTCTTAGCAGGCTCTTACTGCATCCAAGGGCAAGATAGGAGGGGCAACATTCTACTGCCGGCGCCCCACGGCAACTACATGAAGCTTATTTTTTTATTTTATTACTATTTCATATCTTTAGTTGTCAGATTATTATAAGGAGAGAAATATCTAAACGTTACCTCCATTAATTTCCAATTTTAAATTAGCTAATGCATTATTATTCAAATAAGAGAATGTAAGTTCGTAAGTTAATTTTAATTGCTATGACCTTTTGACATCGCTTGTTTCGTTGTGTTTTCGATACTTACGCAATTGGTGAGAAATTAGTTAAATTGGTTCGTAGACAACACGCCATTGAAAACGCTAGAGAGCGCAGACAGCGTTACCAAACCTGAGTAAATTAAATAAAAAGGTATTAAATGATGTAAAAATAAAAAAAAATAGTTAGTGAAATAGGAAAAGGCTATCAAAAGCATGGACTAAGAGTCTATGGTGAACGATGATTTGTGATGATTTGTGATTTGTGCCATTTCGTTCATTATTTCAGCCGTAAAACGTCCACTACTGAACATAGGCCTCCCTCGTGGATATCCATGAGGGGTAGTTGCCATACTCACCACGCTTGGCAGGCGGGTTGGCGAGCGCAGTATGGGATGTTGTTACACGGAAAGACGCTGCTGCCCATCTTCCGGAGGTATCCCTTAGCAGGCTCTTACTGCATCCACGGGCATGAGAGGAGGGGTACCATTCTACTGCCGGCACCCCACGGCATGGGGTTATTACACCCTATTATTTACAATCTACATAAAGCATGCATAAATTGTAACCTTGTCAATTTAAATTAAAAGAAATAAATTATAAGATTTTATTTTAACAAACAAGCTTTTATTTAAACGTTTCCTACTAAAAATAATGAAATAAACATTTTCCATTAAAGTTTAATGTCAACTTAAAACGTCTTTACACAATTTATGTGATAAAAAAAGCTTGTCGCGAGATTAACCTGTGTACCTTTAACTTGATCTAATTGATTTAATTTTTTTTTCACACAATGTAAATATGAGTACCTGCTTAAATCTCGCGACAAGCTTTTTTATCACACAAATTGTGTACTGACGTTTTAAGTTGACGTAAAATTTGAATGGAAAATGTTTATTCTATTATTTTTAGTAGGTACGGTTAAATAAAAGCTTGTTTGTTAATTTTTTTTTTACTTATTAGTTATCACTGGACAGTTGGTTTCTTGTCTGTTCATCTCATGCCCGCTATGTTGGATTTAGAGTGATGTCATATAATTTTTTGAGTTACTCTCAGCAAGCCCTTTTATTTGATACCCATATTGTAAGAGTGCATTAAGAATATCTAGTCCGCCATCTTAAAATCATTAATTCATTCATAAAAAAAACTGTTAGCATTTTCCTCATGTTTGAATCTTTAACATTTGTAAGTCACATGTACACCATGAACGCAATAAAACTTTTTGAACTTGTAGAAGCCGATTTTAATTTGCCTTTGGGTTAACTTAGGCCAATTAATAACAAACAAAATATGTAAACCTGTGGGTTATTATTGATTGCAACCGATGCTACACACATCAATTAACGAACATCAATAACATACCGACATCAAAAAGTGATTACCATATAACATCGATTTACAAAGATTACCGTGAGAGCCTTGCTGGCCGAGTAGAATGCACCCCCGACTTTCGATCCGAAGGTCGTGTGTTCTATGCCGGCTTTAAAGCAATGGATTTAGCTTTCTTGATCAATTTATATTCACACTTGCTTTGTGAGTTAACCCGCGGCTTATTCAGTTGTTCTCTCTGACTTATAATAGCTGACTATGTAGGGAGGCTTTTGGCATAGCTGCTAGGCAAGACTAATCCATCGTACAATGTCCCAGGTACTGCAGCATCGTCCCGTTCCGTAACAGTTGCTGACGCCGTAAAAATAATAGTTTTATAAAGTACTAGTAAAGACAGTACAGGTTCTTATCAATAATTATAATATTTATAATACCTGTAGAATCGTGAGAAAGTTTCTACAAACCGAACTTCCCAGTGAAGTCCGACCACTAAAGCGCACTTGGCCTAGGCCCGTGCGTTTCATTCAGTTATTTTCGGTTTATATATAGTGTATATGAAAATCTTGAACTATAATAATAATAATGAAGTACAAGTTATTTATATCCATTTGATACCAAACTATCACCTTTCACCCCCATATATTGTAAACGTCCAAGACGATTTTGATGACCGCTAGAATACCTGGTTTTAAATAAAAAAAATCTAACCGGTCTAAGATAGACAAACTTAACGGTCAAACTTATAAATTTGCACGGCCAAGAAGCCGAGTACAGTGATTCCGTATATTTTAAGTAGCCTAAGAACTTGTGTACCGGTTATTCATGCAAATAAATCTTTCTCATATCCCTTTTTTTCGGTGGTAAATATAAATAAACAATAATATACGAGTTTTACAGCCTGCAGTCTCGGTACAATACAATGTACATACTCGGTATTTCTCGATGATAAGTATGTATAAAAGCCGTCATGTTAGCCGAGTGGTATACCCTCGACTTTCAATCCGCAGGTCGTGGATTCAATACCCGCCTGGCACCAATTGATTTTTCTTTCATGAAAGATTCAAGTGCACAGGAGGCTACACTTGAATGCAAATTGCGATAAATCGTAGTCGTATTCAAGCCAAACTAACTCTTACGGCCATTACTTAAAGATTGCCATTCTGACGATAATATCGTAATCGTATTCAAACCAAACTAACTCTTACGGCCATTACTTAATTATTGCTATTCTGACGATAATCATATTCAAGCCAACCTAACTATTACGGCCATTACTTAATGATTGCCATTCTGACGACAATATCTTAATCGTATTCAAGCCAAACTAACTCTTACGACCATTAATTATTGATTGCCATTCTGACGATAATATCGTTATCGTATTATTGCCATTCTGACGATTATATCGTAATCGTTTTCTAGAGTAGGTGCACTGTTATTGCCTCTGACTAATAGCTGACTTAGCTCAGATAATAGTATAGGTTAGTTTCTGTAATCTGTGGTATAGGTGTCACAGACACTGCAGCGTCCCATACATCATGCATACCAGTTGCTGACGCTGTATAAATTAACTAGGTACAATAGATGCAAAGGCCTTTGGGATAAGTACTTAATGTATTTACAAAAATTGTCTTGTTGTAGATATAATAATATCAATCATCTGGTTTCCATAGAATAAGCTTTCCTTGGTTTGGCATTAGACGATACCATATATAGAGGTATATCCAGAATTATTTAATTGGTAGCTGTAAGGTGCCGGCAAAATAATGTTGCCCATCTTCTCTTGCCCGTGGATGCAACACTAATATGCCAATGGATACCTCTGGAAGATGGACAGCAGCGTCTTTCCGTGTCTCAACATCCCGTACAGCGCAACAATTCCTCATAATCAGTACTTGCAGATCCATGAGGAAGGCCTATGCCCAGTATTGGACGGACAACTGGCACACAAGCTGCATAAACAGAGTTTGTACAGCAACTTTGCGGTATATCAGCTCTTTATGGGCTTAAAATGTATCTTTAGGCTGTAGAGTATCGTATTATAAAGCCATTCTACAGTAAGGTGGTAATAGTAGCCCTATAATATATTTATTTGAGTGGTATGTACCCCCGACTTTCAATCCGAAAGTCGTGGGTTCGATACCGGCCGTGCACCAATGGATTTTTCTTTCTTGAAAAATGTATGTGCACACTTAACACGTGCTTTAACGGTGAAGGAAACATCGTGAGGAAATCCGCGGCTTAGTTAGCTTTAGACGTATTGACCTGTTCTTTCCTATGAATAATAGCTGACTAAGCTGAGAGGATGGTATAGGTGCTGGGCAAGCCTGGGCATCTAACAATGTCCCAGGCACTGCAGCGTCCCGTACAGCATAATTACCAGTTGCTGACGCTGTATAAATCATCTATAATAATTGCAAAGGCCTTACATAATATATTAATTATAAAGCCAAAGCAGATACACTGCCAACTTGTAGCGCTTGTACGCGCATCCGAGAGCAGAGTTATAAACATATCCTACAGCACAAGAAGCCCAGACCGAGAACCGAGACGTGGTTCTTTACTACTGGCCTCGTGAATAAGCTCCGAGTCGCTCAACGAGCTATGGAGAGCTATGCTCGGGGTTTCTCTACGGGAACGAGTCAGAAATGAGGAGATACGTAGGAGAACTCGGGTCACCGACATACGGATTAAGCACGCTGAAGTGGCAATGGGCCATGTAGCTCGAAGAAGAGGTGGCTGATGGAGCCAAAAAGCTCTTGAATGGAGGCCACAGACCGGCAAGCGCAGCGTAGAACGTCCACCAACAAGATGGGCAGACGACCTGGTAAGGTATGCAGGTTGACGGTGGATGCAGACTGCTTCCAGCCGCAATACTTGGAAGTCCTTGAGGGAGGCCTATGTCCAACAAAGGACGTTCTATGGCTGTAATGATGATGATGAAGATGATAGCACAAGAACGGCTACGGCTACGGCTGAGATGATGACTAATGTAATCTCTTTTTTTTTCTTCATTAATTGCCGTGGGGTGCCGACAGTAGAATGTTACCCCTCCTCTCAAGCCCGTGGATGCAGTAAGAGCCTGCTAAGGGTTACCTCCGGAAGATGGGCAGCAGCGTCTTTCCGTGTATCAACATGCCGTACTGCGCTCGCCAACCCGCCTGCCAAGCGTGGTGAGTATGGCAACTCTCATGGAGATCCATGAGGGAGGCTTGTTCAGTAGTCATAGTTCATCTGAAGTGAACAGATTCAATTATGTGCTTTATTCTATTTATTTGTGTTGTTTTATTTTGTAAGTTGTGACGCGTCAATAAGGTCCATGCGGCCGCACTGAATAAAGTATTTTTTGAATTTGAATTGAATTTGAGTGGACTGTTTACAACTGGAATGATGGTGATGAATCGGCGAAAAATGTAATAAGTAATGTTTTGGTATGGTGGTGCTAAGAATAACCTGAGATGCATTTATAAATGAACACGACGATGGGATATGCCTTCGTAATTGTGGTCAGGCTGTGTGACGTTGCGTAATGCTTTTGTCAATGTGCGCTCGCTGTGAAGATTACGCAGCAAACGCGAAATAAACAAGCGTTATCTACTTATCGAACTTTCAAGAAATTTATTATTAAAAGGTATGAGCAATGTCCACTGCGAGATGTCCGAGCTCATTAATTTCACCCGCAAGCCTAAAGCGGGCCTTTCACTGCATGATTCAGTAAGAGCCTGCTAAGGGATATCTCCGGAAGATTGGCAGCAGCGTCTACCGTGTATCAGCATCCTGTACAGCGCCCGCCAATCCGCCTGCCAAGCGTGGTGACTACGGCAACTACCCCTCATGGAGATCCATGAGGCATGGCCTGTGTTCAGTAGTGGACGTTTTGTGGCTGCAATGATGATGATGATTATTATAGGCTAATATTAAAAGCGGTGAAATTTAAACAGTGAATAAGTTGAAAGACAAGTCTTGATTGACAAGTGTTAAATAAAAATAAAAAAATAACGCAGTACCGGGTGATTGATGGAATACTTTTTTTAATACATAGGTACTTATCATAAATATAACACCTAGATCCGAGATATTAGCATAAAGCATAACATATAAGCTTATATTGGAGGCGATTCTGTTGTTGCAATAACTAGCTAAAGCTAATTAAATTGACGTGAAACGGACTAAAATGACATCATTATCATCATTTCAGCCGTAAAACGTCCACTTCTCAACACAGGCCTCTCTTGGATCTCCATGAGGGGTAGTTGCCATACTCACCACGCTTGGCAGGCGGGTTGGGGAGCGCATTGCGGAATGTTTATACACGAAAAGACGCTGCTGCCCATCCTCCGGAGGTACCTATCCCTTAGCAGGCTTTTACTGCATTCACGGGCATGAGAGGAGGGGAAACATTCTACTACCGGCACCCCAGATAAGTTATAAAAGAGATAGTTTTCGGTAAGATACGATTAAATAATGCGGTACAGGTACCTACTTACAAATATTATGCCACAAACATTACATTGTCCCCAGAAATCTAGGTGATATTCGTGTCTCGTCCAATGAATGCTAATTGTTGTCAGGTTTGCGATTTAGATGCGCGTGATCTTATTACGTCATAATGCAGTGTAGCTACACCGGAAACAGGCGGCCGGCGCCTATTCTAAGCGCTTTATAAACAACAAGCAGCGCTCTGCAGTTTCGCCCGCTTAGTTCCCGTTCCCGTAGGAATACGGGGATGAAAGATAGTCTTTGTACATCAGAAATAATGTAGCATTTAGTGAAAGAATTTTCCAAATCGGTCCAGTAGTTTCGGAGCCTATTCAATGCATACACTAACAAACAATCAAATCTTCCCTCCTTTATTAGTGTAGATGTAGATGTATAAAATAGGAAAAGAATTAATTACAACTCATACGAGTTTTCATTTTCTATTTATATATTTCTTTTTCAGTTTCTTACGTAGAATATAAGCTTTAAATGTATAACTGAATTAACACAAAACAACATACAAATTTGAGAAGACATGATTCTTCATCTAGGCGCAGCCTGTGTCGCGTGGATCAGAATACGATTTTTTTTTCGAAATGACAATATAATGTTGTTGACCGCAGATGGCCATGACAACGTTACCGGACTATGGCGAGCGCAGAAGGCGCCCAGCCGCAAAAGTAAGGTTGGGGCAACAAGCTCAAGGGCACCACTTAGGTTCGAACCACGGTTTGGACTGATGCCAGATTTTTGAATGTACTGATGGTTAACGTCCAGGTGATAAGCTGCACCTTAAGACGGAAGAGTGTATTCTTCGGCCCTGCCGGCGAGACCGGTTATTAAATGTGTGCCTAGCAGCTAATGTGGGACGGGTGGACGTCACCTCCGGGTTAGTGGCGGTGAGCTCGTCAACGGGCAAGCTGAGAACGTGTCTCGGTCGACGGAGGAAAGTCAGAATACAATTGTCAGAGAAAAAAAAACCTTAGCTATGTAGGCATGCTAGCCGTAGAGTGCTGGCGGTAACTCAGAAACTCATTCATTTATTTCCATAGTTTGCAATTACAAAACATAGACACGTCAATATACAATAATAAAAACATATTTAATATTATGTTAACAGGAGAACAGGTAGAATGTTACCCTTCCTCTCATACCCATGGATGCAGTAAGAGCCTGCTAAGGGATACGTCAGGAAGATGCGCAGCAGTGTCTTTCCTGTAATATCCCGTACTGCGCTCGCCAACCCGCTATGGCAACTACCCATGGAGATCCATGAGGCGGGCCTGTGTTCAGTAGTGGACGTTTTACGGCTGAAATGAAACAAAATATTTATGTAGGCATGTTGTACAAAGATGGTGTTATGTACATATTTAAACACATTTATCCGGAGGTTTATCGTACCTATCTTTATTATTTCCCGAAGTTTCGTTTGCATTGCACCAAGCATGATCGCGGGAAGACTTTGACTAAAAAGTGTACGCCGGTGTGAATGCAGTGATACGTGATGGAACTTAATGGCGAAATGGTTGTTCTTCTAGGAAGTTTCAACAATGCACTTCGCTAAGCCTTAATCTGTTTCGCGATGAGTGCCTGCGTACATTCCTATACTTAACTAGCTTATGCACGCTGCTTCGCTCGCGACGTACCCAGATAGAAAGTGTTCATTATCAAAATCTTCAACATTCAGAACATAGTACATAATGTTAGACTAACATGAGGAACGGTGAAAAAGCAAAAGTTATGAAACTGTGGAGAAACCTCGTCGCTCGCCTCCTTGGGACAAATTCATTTTTGAAACAATATTCGTTAAATAAAGCAAGATAAAAATAAAAAAAATATATAGCAATTAATGCAAATAAAATAAATATAACTAGCCGCACTCCACGGTATCACCCATTTTACCATTATTTTTTCCCATGTGAAAACTTACTAAGTAAGGATGTAAAGAGAGAGTGAGAGAAAGAGACAGAGTTCGAAGGATATTCCCTTAAAAAGAGGCGTAAGACAGGGAGACGTAATCTCTCCGAAACTGTTTACGACCGCTTTGGAAGATGCCTTCAAGCTCTTGGAATGGAAAGGACTAGGCATCAACATTAACGGCGAATACATGACTCACCTTCGGTTTGCCGACGATATTGTGGTCATGGCAAAGTCGATGGACGAACTCAGCACGATGCTCGAAGGCCTCAATCGAGTCTCCCAACGGGTAGGCCTTAAAATGAACATGGACAAGACGAAGGTTATGTCGAATGTCCATGTGGTGCCTGCCCCAGTTATGGTTGAGAACTCGGCTCTCGAAGTTGTCGACGCGTATGTATACCTAGGACAAACTGTCCAATTAGGTAGGTCCAACTTTGAGAAAGAGGTCAGTCGACGAATCCAACTCGGATGGGCAGCGTTTGGGAAACTACGCAACGTCTTTTCGTCCAAAATTCCTCAGTGCCTTAAGACGAAAGTCTACAACCAGTGTGTGTTGCCAGTGATGACATATGGAACCGAGACGTGGTCATTCACGATTGGCCTCATGAATAAGCTCAGAGTCGCTCAACGAGCTATGGAGAGGGCTATGCTCGGGGTTTCTTTACGCGATCGAATCAGAAATGAGGAGATACGTAGAAGAACTCGGGTCACCGACATAGCCAAACGGATTAGCACGTTGAAGTGGCAATGGGCAGGCCATGTAGCTCGCAGAACAGACGGCCGATGGGGCCGAAAAGTTCTCGAGTGGAGACCACGGACCGGCAAGCGCAGCGTAGGACGTCCACCAACAAGATGGGATGATGACCTGGTGAAGACCGCAGGTCGACGGTGGATGCAGATCGCTTCCAACCGCAATAACTGGATATCCATGAGGGAGGCCTATGTCCAGCAGTGGACGTCCTACGGCTGAAATGATGATGATGATGATGAAGGATGTAAAATTATTTAAAAAATCTGTTAACATCTGATTTTTTTCTGGGCGGGCGGGCGGGCGATTCTAATGTTCAAAGAATTTTGAAAATCGGTCCAGTAGTTTTTGAGTTTATTCGTTACAAACATACAAAATACAACATACAAATCTTTCCTCTTTATATTATTGAGAGATGACTTAATTTAAAATATAACAATTAATAAATAAAGCTTATAAAATCAGAACCCACACAGACACACACACAAAGCTGTAAACTTATAACACCCCTTTTTTTGTCGGGGGTTCAAAACAATGAAAAGCAAAGCCTACGTGTTCATTAATCCTGGTCTACATCCAATTACGGGCAAAGTTTCGAGACTTTATAATATTTATCATCATGAATATGTCCGTCTGTCCGTCTAGTGTCCAGGGATAGTTACTATACTCACCACACATAGCAGGCGGGTTGGCGATCGAATTTAAATACATGAGATGAACAATCTAAGTCAAAGTCTTTCTGGTATTTTTAAACCTCAGTTTTTAACAAAGATTATGTTACATATCGATACGCGTATTATGCATTAGTTAGACAGGGACGCAAAGATCAAGTATTTTTGCAGTGATATAACCAGCTAAACAAGTAGTTATTAATTTCAGCACTTGCAGTAACTTCCCGGTGGTTGTGCCTTAAAATGTGCGGTTTTCTGTTATTGGCCCTAGTGGATGTGGTTCGAACCCTGGAATTTGACTTTTTGTTGTATTTCATATTTCTCTTGTGATCTTGGATTGTAACTGGCGGACTAGTGTTTTAAAGTATGAACGTACTACTAGAGAAGAAAGTAATTTAAACACCGTTCTAGGAAACGAGTAATATTTTCACGTGCACGAACAAAATCCCATGCATTCACAAAACGCCAGAAGAATCGCGGAAGCTGTCACATCCCGTTTATCTCCGTGGATAAAAATGAAATTGCCGTAATCGGGCAGAATTAGCCGATCTGTTCGCACCATTGTTATGCTGAGGAAAGTGATGTGTAAGTTCAAGAGCGATTCACTGTGGTGTGTCAAAGATAAGGAGCGAACAGAAGAGCATCTAGTACGAGGGACAACCTTACCAAAATTGAACAATCGTACCTGCCGTGGAGCGCCGGCTGTAGAATGTCACCCCTCCTCTATTGCCGTGGATGCAGCGAGAATCTGCCGAGGGATACCTCTGGAGGATGGGCAGCAGCGTCTTTCCGTATATCAACATCCTGTGTACTGCGCTCGCTAACCCGCCTGCCAAGGGTGGTGAGTATGGCAACCCCATGATCAGAGCTTAGTGAACAGTGGTCTTTGGCCAGCAGTGGAAGAGAAGAGAAGGCATTGATAAAAAAGCTCTTGCACAAGGACGCCTAGGCCGACACGTTCGCAAAGGAAGGTGCTAGTCTCACCCCGAAGTCGATATCAGCCTCTGAAATCCACCAAGAGATCAAAACTAGGCCTAAAATGAAATTATTATTTAGACACTTCACATTACCTTATAAGTAATCTTACTCAAAGAAAGTCTCCCGAGAAATCAAAACCAATGAATTCGGAAATAATTATTTAGACACTCCAACAACACCTTCACATTACCATAAAAGTAATCTTACTTAAAGAAAGTCTCCCGAGAAATCAAAACCAATGAATTCGGAAATAATTACATAGGCACTCTAACAACATCTTCACCACAACAGTAATCTTACATATCGTCGGTGATACTTCAATACCGCTTATGAGCACTTTGCAAATACCGCGTATCTACATATTCAAATATTTACAGGAGGAAAAATAAACGTTATATTTGAACAGTTTCTGAATGTTTTTTTCACTGAACTCTTGTAGCGTCTCTGTACCCTAATTTATAAGTATGAAGATAATTAGCCTTAACCCCTTAGATTGCAAATTAGCGTGACGAATTTCTTGGTGCTATAATTCAATATCGATATTTTTGCAGATACGCGGTATTGACAAAGTGCTCATACATAAGCGGTATTGAACTAACACCGACGATAATAAATAGTCTCGTGTGAGACATCCTTACAGGAATTTAGAACAGCACTAATCCAGAAAAATATTGCTGCACTATTAAAAGTGGACTATTTATTTGAACCTTATATAACTAAACCTTATTCGAAGCTAAAGAAAATACCTAAATATTTGATCTGATCTCACTAATAGACAGAAGCTTGCGTTTCAAACCCTGAGGGTCGTATTAATTGTGGTAACTAGTTACGCACTCAACCACCCCTGCTCGCGTTTATTGTTGTAATCGTATACTATTATTTTTTTGTTTTGGGACTACAACATTAAAACCTTCTTTCCTTTTTTACTTCCCTTATTAAGAATATCATATTTCTCTTGTCTTGAGTAGCGTATTACTTTTGTTACATTTCAGAGCAGTATTGAGTTTAGGTATGTTTCTTTTGAAATAGTTATCTGCCCAACAAGTGCATGTCGCAGTACTGTCTGCCAAAGTAGTAGTCTGTCGAAGGTGTGTATTGTCGAAGTATGTTCTGTCGAAACAATGACTTGTCGAACTATTTTTTCGAAGTAAACGACGTGTTGAAATAAAAACAAGGTAATCTTGTTAATTTGCTCACTGTTTGCAATTAAGTCGAAACAATGACTTGTATTGCATAGCCGTGGGGTGCCGGCATTAGAATGTTACCCCTTCTCTCATACTCGTGGACGCAGTAAAAGCCTGCTAAGGGATACCTCCGGAAGATGGGCAGCAGGATCTTTCCGTGTATCAACATCCCGTACCTGCGCTCGCCAAACCGCCTGCCAAGCGTGGTGAGTATGGCTACTACCCCTCATGGAGATCCATGAGGGAGGCCTGTATTCAGTAAACGTTTTACGGCTGAAATGATTAATGATGATGATGAATGACTTGTATTTGTAAATTCTTATCAGACTAAATGTAAGTTTCTTTTAGCCGCTTCCAGTAAAAAAGAAAATGATTGGCGCTATATTGAGCGGAGACATTATTTATGAATTATTTGTAAACATTATTTTAAGAATGTGCTTAAATGCACCATCATCTTTATTTGTCACTGTTCTTTTTTATTTTTCTTTATGCTATTTTATCAGATCTACTAAATTTTTTGTGTGATTCAATTTATTTGCTTGTGGCCTAGTTTTTGCCTGAAAAACAGGATCACCTAGCTGAGGCACACGCTAAATCCATTAGGTTTCTTTGATTAAATTAGATATAAGTAATAATATGTACTACTGAGCCGTAAGTTATTTGAATAAAAAAATATTGTATTTTATAATAAATCAATTTTTCTGTCATTGTAAATAACACTAGCTGACCCGGAGCCCACTTCGTTGGGCGGTAATTTATAGCCTATGACACTTACAAATACTGTGGCTTTCTACCTATTAGTAAAAGAATTTTGAAAATCGGTTAAGTAGATCCAGAGATTACCCCCTACAACTTCACAAACTCACAAACTTTATCTCTTTATAATATTAGTATAGATTGTATATTATTATAATAAGTTTTATATGTATATATATGTATGGGCCTCCCTTATAGATCTCCAAGAGCTTGAGGGGGTTATACTCGCCACGCTTGGTCTCAAAGGAGGGTTGGCGAGGGCAGTACGGGATGTATACACGGAAAGACGCTAGGTACTGTCTATCTTCCGAAGGTATCTCTTGGCAGATCTTTACTGTTTCCTAGGGCAAAAGAGGAGGCCCCACTTCAAAATTGTGTTTACACTGACAAAATAAACTAATACTTACGCCATCTAGGTTCTGTGAAACTATTTTTAGCGTATTTCCTTTTCAAGGAAACTAAGCAATGAAAACGCGACATTTCTTTAATCACACCCATTAAAAACTTTTTTAAACACAAGCTACTAAAAATTAAGTTTTGGTTTTCGTTCGGAATAGATTTTTGTGCGTTATTAAAATATTACAATTTGGTACTCTTTCAGAATAGACCACAAACGAATACGATTAGTTTTTTTTATACCAGAACGGAATAAATGTTATTTATTTGTTTTGTTTTGTGTTTTACGTTGTAAGTATCTGAAAGTATCTCTTTGTATTTTTTGTGCACTTAACTTAATCTAGTCCACGTCACTCACAGGTTAGCTGGAAGAGAATGATACTTAGCATTAAGTTTGCCTATGTAGGCTAACTTAACAAATTGAATGAAACCAAATTATCTAATGCACAAACTAACAAGTAGGTACTGTACCTTTTACTTTTAAGTTTGTGCAATAGTCTGTAAACCAGCGCTGCCTCGTACCTCCGTTGCGGAGCAGCACATAGCTAAGACTGGGCCTTTCAGTAGGTCTACCATGAGTTTTCACATTCTATACTCGCTAGCGACTGTAGTTAAAAATATATTAAAACTTGTACAGCGCCTCTAGCGGATAGTTTGGTACTAAACTACGCAGGAAACTATAACTACAACGACTGTAGTTTGGGCTTCATTTGCTTTGAATTTGGTAGCATGAATTACAAATCTGACAGATGTCATAGTAACATAGGTACTATTACTACTGTAGTAACGGCAGGCGATCTAACAGTGACAACTCATGGTAGACACACTGGTCAACAGTGGGACAGAACAGACCTGCTGGTGCCCTGCCCGACTATCAATGTTCTGTGATAGATATGTGTAATTATTATGTAATATTATCAAGTGTGTTTCCTATTAGTTTTCTTTTCTTTTGAATTTTTGATTGCTTAAGTGCTTTTTATTCTGCTGTTTTTTATTGTGCTGTTTTTGTTGCCAAATAAATGTCTATCTACCTAACAATAAAGAATTTTCTATCCATCTATCCGCTAGCCTCGTCTGCGCCGTACGCTCTACTCACAGAGACGTCTGTGGTCGTGGGAACTTCCGCGTGCGGATGCCAGCTATCAAGAGGCTGACCGAGAAGTTTCTACGGAATAAAAACTACAATTACATAGGCATAGAACCATTTAACGAGCATTGGTGCGCAGCCGCTGTCTCAGGTAACGATGCGATGCTTTAAGGCGCATTGATAAACAAAAAGTAAGGCCTTTGCATCTATTATAGATGATTTATACAGCGTCAGCAACTGGTAATCATGCTGTCTTTCCTCCGTCGACCGAGACACGTTCTCGGCTTGCCCGTTGACGAGCTCACCGCCGCTAACCCGGAGGTGACGTCAACCCGTCCCACACTAGCTGTTAGACACATTTTCAAAAACTGGTCCCGCCGGCGGGGCCGAAGAATACATTCTTCCGTCTAAAGGAGCAGTTTTGCACCTAGACGCTATCCTTCAGTAGATTCAAAAAAATCTGGCAACAGTCCAAGCCGTGGTTCGAACCTAAGTGGTGCCCTTGAGCTTGTTGCCCCAACCTAACTTTTGCGGCTGGGCGCCTTCTGCGCTCGCCATAGTCCGGTAACGTTGTCATGGCCATCTGCGGTCAACAACATATATTGTCATTTCGAAAAAAAAAAAAAAAAAAAAAAAGTAATCATGCTGTACGGGAGGCTGCAGTGCCTGGGACATTGTTAGATGGATTAGGCTTGCCCAGCACCTATACAATCCTCTCAGCTTAGTCAGCTGTTAGTCAGAGGAAAGAACAGGTCAATACGTCTGAAGCTAACTAAGCCGCGGGTTTCCTCCCGATGTTTCATTCACCGTTAAAGCTCGTGTTAAGTGTGCACATACATTTTTCAAGAAAGAAAAATCCAGTGGTACACGGCCGGTATCGAACCCACGACCTTCGGATTGAAAGTCGGGGGTACATACCACTCGGCCAACACGGCTTTTGAAGATTGATAAACAATAGGCATGTTATTCAGTTTTAAAATTACACGATTTTATCGTATCCTTTTTTTATTAGTTTCCCGACGTTCCGGTTGAGTCCTCCCGCGACCAAGAACGCTTAAATGTTTTCAAAACGTCGGGAAAATTATAAAAAAGGTACGCGATACAATCCTGTAACTAAGTAGTATGTTAACATTGTTATAAAATTTCGAAAGTTTAACAAGTTATAATCGTGTCTATCTATTGTAGTTGCAAACTATGGAAATAAATTAGTGAATTTCATCTAACAATGTCCCAGGCACTGCAGCGTCCCGTACAACACGAATACCAGTTGCGCACGCTTTGTAAATCGTCTTAATTAGACGTAAAAGCGCTTACTAAGCCCTTATCAGAGATGCGAAGATATAACCACGTAGGACAACCATATCCTCTCGTAAATCAGCACCTCGCTTTCACTGGGGCCGAGGCGATCGTGTGATAACTTCGCAATGTAAAATGGGCAACAACGTCCAATGTATGTACATGATTTACACACTTATCGTTGATCCGTGCTGCGTAAAATAATTTGTTTATTTCTTTCTGACCCGAGCGGTTTCAACCGCACAGTAAGACAAAGTTTATTAAGATACATTACTAAATTCCTCAGTTTGATTTTTTGTAAATTTCTAAATTGGATCTACTGAATAAAGTACTAAAAACTGTCACTAGATCCATAATCTTTTACTGTTCTAAAAACTGTATCTACTGAGAGTGATACTGGTGATACTCTTTTATGCCCTATTTCAACTCCTTCGAGTTTGATTTTCGCAAGAAAAAAGTTGCATGTGTCCGTCTCCAAGATCTAATCTATTCCTCTGCCAAAATTCATCAAAATAAATTCAGACGTTCTGACGTAAAAGCGAAACATACATATATATATATATATATATATACACACTTTGCTTTTATTTATTAGTGTAAGGATACATATCTAGTATCATTTCAGCCGTAAAACGTCCACTACTGAACACAGGCCTCCCTCACGGATCTCCATGAGAGGTAGTTGCCATACTCACCAGCCCATAAGTAAGTCCAGAAGTATCCCTTAGCAGATTCGTACTGCATCCACGGGCAAGAGAGAAGGGGCAACATTCTACTGTTGCCGACAGTAGTAGACAACCTGAATTATTTAAGGGTCTATCGAAGTGAAAATAGCAAACCTACCACTGCGCTACTAGTGGTACCACAGTCCCACTTATAGTACTCTGCTTCCACTTATGGTGCCGCACCAAGGGAAACTTCCAACCGAGAAAACTATGGGAAATTCTCACGGAATTACATGAACTCGTAAAAGGTTTGCAATTAAGGAATCAAAACAAAAACGAAAATAAAAGTGTACATAATAAACAACCGAATATAATTGTTTCCGTAACCACCACCGCGAAACCAACCTGACAACCCAAACTGAACCTTATAGCCTTCTACATAACGACCCTCTAACTCTAACCTTTAGGCCGCTACCCCACTGGCGTTTTACAAGTGCTAGTTATAGGTACTAACTTCTTTTCATTTTGTCTTCTGTTCTATGCTTTGTGTTGTAATGTCATTGTCATCATTTCAGCCGTAAAACGTCCACTACTGAACACCGGCCTCCCTCATGGATCTCCATGGGGGTAGTTGCCATACTCACCACGCTTGGCAAGCGGGTTGGCGAGCGCAGTACGGGATGTTGGTACACGGAAAGACGCTGCTGCCCATCTTCCGGAAGTATCCCTTAGCAGGCTCTTACTGCATCCACGGGAATGAGAGGAGGGGTAACATTCTACTGCCGGCACCCCACGGCAATGTGTTGTAATGTGAACCAAATAAGTATTACTTGGTTCACTTTCTATCTATTCTATACGTTGACGTTCCTCTAACGCCTGCACAGCAACAGCGCTGGGCAGCAAGCATCCAGCAAAGCATCCGCAGAACGCAACGTTAAAGTCGTGTTGCAAGTTGAGGCTCAGAGACTGCTTCGACTGCCGTGGTGAGCTGGCAGAAGAATGTTGCCTCTCCCCTCTTGCCTGTAGATAAAAATCTATGTCAAAGTCGAAGTCAATAAGTAATTCATAAAAGCTGGCAGTAGAATGTTCCCTCTCCTCTATTGCCTGTGGATGCAATAAGAATCTAAGACAAAGTCGGTATTTTTATAAGAGCAAAAAGCCACGAAAACGCCAGTTGGATAGGGGCCTTACTGCTAATGATCTTACGATGGGTAGACAAAGTAGTATTAGCGGTTTTGCAAATGTGGACTCTATGTGGGGTAGTTTAGGTTCGTTGTTTGTTGGTGTGAGGACTTCCTCATATCGTCTGCATATCAGATGGGTTAAATGTCTAGGGAAAGTGACCTGAGATCGAGAGTTCAATTTGAGCTTGTGAGAACTCGAGGCGGAGTTCTATGAAATGCGTTATTATTTAAAACCACTAATAATTAATGATATTTATTTTTTGATGAAAACAATCTTTGCAACAATGCTTATTGTAAAATATTAATTAATTACCTAGAAGACACAATCACTTGGCATGGATCTGTTCCAACTTCTTCAAACGTCGTATAGTGACTAGATTATAAGTTTATTTATTATTTATTTATAAGCCTGATGTTTCCCACTGCAGGGCAAAGGCCTCCCTTCCCTATGTTTATACAATAAAAAAAATTAGAAAGCCCTAAAACTTTACCCAGTCTCGGAGGTCACCTTAGGATCTCCATGAGGGGTAGTTTCCATACTCACCACGCTTGGCAGGCGGTTTGGCGAGCGCAGTACAGGATGTTTATACACAGAAAGACGCTTCTGCCCATTGTCCGGAGGTATCCCTTAACAAGTTCTTACTGCATTCACGGTGTGAGAGGTATAACATTCTACTGCCGGCACCCCACAGCATTGCTCAAGTTGCTGAAGATGATTTCCCAGCTTTCGTTTACAAGAGTACTACACTACGCTTGTTGAGTGGCTTCACTGCATGATTTGCAGATTTGTTCCGGGTTTGAAGTCTTTCCATTACAAAAATCATAAAATCATTCGCTTGATTTCCATATTTTGTAATTACAAAACTTAGAGAAGTCAGCACACGATAGCAAATAGGGATTTTTTATCAATATACATATATAAAACTCTTCCGTTACTGACTGAGTGACTGACAGACAACGCACAGCCTAAACCATTGGACCTAGAAACTTGAAATTTGGCACACATATACCTTGAGTGTGCACTAAGGAGGGATTTTTCGAAATTCCCACGGGAACGGAAACTACGCGTGTGAAATTGCGGGGTTCGGCTAGTCTTAGTATAACGAGCGAGTTAGGTTCTTCTGTTCGCTTCTTTACCTAACTCGCGTGTCATCAGAAGTGAACCGATTTACTGACGGATTTAATAGAATTCTGATTTTAATAACCTGTCGTCCCACAAACACCTGGACCCGATAGGCCCAGATTAGCCCCTAGGCCCACGAGGCCCGGACCTGGGCCCTCCAAGCTTAGGGCTCTTCATGGCGGAATATTCGTACCCCTAAAGTCTGCCTTGAAAATCAGAAATGTTTTCATAAATTTTCAGAAAATCAGCAATAATATATTGCATTTATTTTCAAAGTTTGCAATTACAAAACATAGACATAGATTACAAACATAGAAATATGGTTAAGCCCTGCCTCTCAAATACTAAGTGCTTCAGGGCCCTGGATCCCTTTACCCTGGACTGAGAGCCGAGACAAACAGCTGCAGAGCAAACATTCGTCCCCCGGTGGGAATCGAACCAGCAACCTCTTACGTATGATGATTCTATAAGACCAATAGAAAATAAATAGAGTAAATTATAATAATAGAAATTGTAATCGCTTCATTCCCTCACTAACAGAAAAGTTTTCTGCAAGAACGAATTCAATTATGTGCTTTATTCAATTTATATGCATTCTGATGATATGGTAAGGTCAAACCGATGGACGAGAGGTGACGCGTTACGCTTGGAGATGCGCGAGTAAGTACTAGGGCGACTGCCTCAATAACAAGTAACTAGGGCGACTGCCCCAATAACAAGTAACTAGGGCGACTGCCCCAATAACAAGTTACTAGGGCGACTGCCCCAATAACAAGTAACTAGGGCGACTGCCCCAATAACAAGTTACTAGGGCAACTGCCTCAGTAACAAGTTACTAGGGCGACTGCCCCAATAATAAGTTACTAAGGCGACTGCCCCAATAACAAGTTACTAGGGCGACTGCCCCAATAACAAGTTACTAGGGCAACTGCCTCAGTAACAAGTTACTAGGGCGACTGCCCCAATAATAAGTTACTAGGGCGACTGCCCCAATAACAAGTTACTAGGGCGACTGCCCCAATAACAAGTTACTAGGGCAACTGCCTCAGTAACAAGTTACTAGGGCGACTGCCGCAATAACAAGTTACTAGGGCGACTGCCCCAATAACAAGTTACTAGAGCGACTGCCCCAATAATAAGTTACTAGGGCGACTGCCCCAATAACAAGTTACTAGGGCGACTGCCCCAATAACAAGTTACTAGAGCGACTGCCCCAATAACAAGTTACTAGGGCGACTGTCCCAATAACAAGTTACTAGGGCGACTGCCCTTCGTCCATCGTGCCCATCGTGTTGACAGTGGCGACTGGCGTGGCTGTGGCAACTGGGGTGATTGTGGTATGTACATATATCTATGGAAACTGCGTCTTCTTTAGCGACTGTGGCGACTATGGCGACTGTGGTGAAAATGCTTTACATCTGCCAGGCGTCCCGTGTCAGCTTAAGTTTTTGTTTATCTTTTCTAAATTGTGTTTAATCTAATGAATAAACACTATTGACGTTGGTCAAATAGTTATAATCTGTGGTGGGAACCTGCGTTGGAAGGGTTAACTATGACCGTTGAGATCATAGTTAACCTTTCCGCTGTCGTATAAGTAAAAACAAATAAGGGCGTTACTTAATACGTCAGTGACACTGTGAGATAGTTATAGCGGGAAAGCGGAGTTGGTGGCAGTTCAATTAACTTGCCGCTGGCCCCCCTGACGTCACGCTTTTACGACCCTTCGTTAAACCCCAAAGTAAAATTAAAAATTCATTCACTTAATCTGCCTGCTGCCTATCTTCCGGAGATATCCCTTGGTAGATTCTTACGGCAAGAGAGGACGGTTGACATTCTACTGCCGGTACCGCATGGCATCTTATTTAGCTTGCTGTAAATGTATTTTCTGTAGTAATAATAAATCAAATTGAAATACCGGACGCGCCATTAATTAAAGAAGTTAAAGATGATTTAATTGTATACGTTTTATCACAGGCTGACTACGTAACTCGCGACAGGCTCGCAACAGGCGTAAATCTCGCAATTTTCGCTGTCAAACGTTAATGCCTTGCTGTTACCTAATACAAAATTGACCTTTGACAGCGATTACCGCAGGATTTACGCCCGTTACAAGCCTGTCGCGCGATACGTAATCATCTTGCCGATGTGGAATTGCAAAGCATTATCTTAGATTAAGTTTATTTATTACCAGCTTTTGCCCGCCGCTTCGCATGCGTTGTACCCGATTAAAAAGTAGCCTATGTGTTAATCCTAATCAACATCAATGTGCAAAGTTTCAGCTCGTAGTCTAGATTTTGCGTGAAGAGGTAACAAACCTCCATACAAACTTTCGGCTATAATGTTAGACTGTAAGCTATATATTTTATAATGGGTCGTAGATTCTAAGTATTTTACATCTTGTACTTTACTGATGTTGCCTGAAATAAACGTACTTACCTATATTATTATTAATTACCAGGTCCAGGGTCTAAAGAGTGGTCCAACCATAATGCACGATGTTAATCTATACTTATATTATTACGAAACAAAGTAGATACTTATAAACTATTTGCTTGGGTTGACTCAAAATTCTTTGACAACCGCTAGGACGTGGTTTCGTGTCATTGTATTTTCGGAAATAACTCTGTTTCGTTTTGTAATAATTATCTTTTCTAGATTTGTTAACAAAACTGTATGTAAAAGTCTTGTTCTGAGCTAAAGAATAAGTACA
The DNA here is from genome assembly GCA_963082625.1 of Pasiphila rectangulata. NCBI lineage: Eukaryota > Metazoa > Arthropoda > Insecta > Lepidoptera > Geometridae > Pasiphila > Pasiphila rectangulata. Next base: position 25,487,467 of record OY720236.1, read on the forward strand.
GACCTCAGCTGAACACTTTGTGCTATGATTTCCTCCATGAAATGTCTGAAATTGGCATCGAACTCTACATCAGAAGTGGGATCGGAATCTTACGCTCACATATTTTAATGGCTTCAAGAGAAAAACAATTGACGGTGCTACGCAATGTGCTCTCGTCGATGGCTATGCGTAAATAAAGGAAAATCAGCTAATTACTACCTATTGAACAATGGAAATGACATGACGAAGAACCTGGTGATGTGTTAGCTTTTAATTTCTTACATTCTTGAAATTTTGGGCTATCCTGAGAGGTATAATATTGCTGTCTGTACTTTCAGGTCATAAAACAATCATCATCCACTAATAAACAAAGGCCTCCCTCATGGGTCTCCATGAGGGGTAGTTGCCATACTTACCACGCTTGGCAGGCGGGTTGGCGAGCGCAGTTTGGGATGTTGATATATGGAAAGACGCTGCTGCCCATCTTTCTGAGGTATCCCTTAGCAAGCTTTTACTGCATCCACGGGCATGAGAGGAGGGGCAACATTCTACTGCCGGCGCCCCACGGCACATAAAACAATATGGATTGAGAAATATGAGAAATAATGGTATAATACCTCATGACTGTGAAATCCGAGAGGGTGGAAGAATCTTTGATGGAGTTGTGTATCAGCAAAGTTTGGTAACATGGTGTAACAATAACTGATTTATGAGAGATATAATCGAGGACAAGATATTATTGCCGTTGCATAATAATTATAGTATTACAATAGTATTGCCGTGGGGTGCCGGCAGTAGAATGTTACCCCTCCTCTCATGCCCGTGGATGCAGTAAAAGCCTGCTTAGGGATACCTCCGGAAGATGGGCAGCAGCGTCTTTCTGTGTATCAACATCCAGTACTGCGCTCTCCAACCCGCCTGCCAAGCGTGGTGAGTATGGCAACTACCCCTCACAGAGATTCATGAGGGAGGCCTGTGTTCAGTAGTGGACGTTATACGGCTGTAATGATGATGATGATGAATTAGTATGGTGAAGCCGGACTATTGGTAAGTTTCTCATTATATTTGGACTTTGAATCATTGTTATTATTACTGAAATTAAATTTATTAAAATAACATCTCTGGGATAATATTACTACATCATAATTGGGACTGAGTCTGTCCTGTTTTTATTACAAAACTACCACAATCACTTAAAACTGTGTTTATTTATAATGGATGCTCAACGGAGAAGCTGTAAAAAAATTAATTCTTATTGTGAATGATGATGATACACTATGAAGACCAACATAGAAATAACATAAAAAAAATCCTTTGTACTTTTAGAGTACTTTGAGTAGAATAGAATAGAATAGAAAATGTTTATTTATGTCTCAAAGATACATACATGAAAAATAACACATTAAGGTACAGAAACATAAATCGGTCGCCAACTCAGCGCACGCCGTGAGAACACGACACTGATTTTCAGTAACGCCGTATTTGTCCCACAGGACGCAACACCGACCAAAACAAAACATCGAGGATTAATAACAGTATTAAATTTAACAATAAATAAACTAGAAAATATGTTTTTAACATTATTATCAAATAAGTAGATATTACCTATTATAAATGTTTAAGGTTATATAATTCAAAATAAAAATATTGACTATCTTAATTTTAAAACTTAATTTACACTAAACAAGCCCTAAAAACGACCGTTTATGAATTCAATTTCTGAGAATTAAACAGATGTTTTTTAAGTGAGGTTTTAAAAGAGGTCAAACTGTTTGAATTTCTAATAGGTGGCGGGATATTGTTCCAACATTTCGTGGCAGCATATCGAAAGCTGCCACGAAATGCGGTCGTTTTATGGCGTGGACAGATTAACAGTTGAGTACGTGCTTTTGTGAATAATTAATCTAAAGAAATGCAGCAATTTTAGTTTTTTTTGTGTCAACCTTTATCTCGTACCTACCATAGTGAACAGTGACGTCTTCCTCTCTTTTATAATTATTGTTGTGCCCAACAAGGTCTGTAATGCAATACTTACGGGATATGTGCCATGATTTGATTCTTTTTGCGTTTTCCGATCATCATCATCATCATCATTTCAGCCGTAAAACGTCCACTACTAAATTAAGGCCTCCCTCGTGGATCTCCATGAGGGGTAGTTGCCATACTCACCCACCACGCTTGGCAGGCGGGCTGGTGAGCGCAGTACGGGATGTTGATACACGGAAAGACGCTGCTGCCCATCTTCCGGAGGTGTCCCTTAGTAGGCTCTTGCTACATCCACGGGTAGGAGAGGAGGGGAAACATTCTACTGCCGGCACCCCACGGCTTCATGGTAAATATCCCCTAATTATTGCATAAAGTGTTTACAACCATGATAGTTTTAAAAATTATATAGGGTCTACAGCTATCTCCTAACATTATTGTTAACAAATTATAGAATACTAGCTTTTGCCCGTGACTCCGTCCGCGTGGAAATCCCATTTTTCACGCAGATCCACTTTGATTCGAAAATATAAATCCCATTTATTCCCTATCCCGTGGGAATTTCGAAAAATCCCTTCTTAGTGTATCTCTAGGATATCTACTCAAGGTATATGTGTGCCAAATTTCAAGTCTTTAGGTCCAGTGGTTTAGGCTTTGCGTTGATATATCAGTCAGTCAGTCAGTCTGTGAGTCAGTCAGGACTTTGAATTTTATATTATATAGACTATAAAATATTTAGTAATGAGAAGATACATAAATATACAGGATGTATTATTATATGAGTACCAAGCCGATAGGGGGTGGTTATGGCCATCCCAAGTAACATCTTTTGTTCTACGACGTTTCAGGATTCAGTGATTTTCATTTAAAAAAGACCACGAAACTTTTAACTTCAACAGCTGATTATACGATAATGACCTACCTAAACGCCAGCTGATTTCTGTCGGGGTCATTGAACTCCGTGAAGAGTTGCCGTACAATTGACATTTTTTTTTGGTTTGGTTTAAATAAACTCAACTGAGGTCAACATCCATGTCGAAGGTTACTTACCCGTAAAGCGAGGCCAAGAGGTATAATATATATACATATATATATATATATATCAATAAAATTTACCAACATACATTTATGGGCATGACTCAACTTGTATGGTAATTGAGTAATTAAGTTTAAGTGAAAGCCATTACGGATGTGCGGAAAGGTAACTTACTAACTAGCTTATGCCCTCAGCTTCTTGTAATTATTAATTTCCATCATTTCAGCCGTAAAACGTCCACTACACAGGCCTCCCTCACGGATGTCCATAAGGGATAGATGCCATACTCAACAGGCTTGGCAGGCGGGTGGTTGGCGAGCGCAGTACGGGATGTTGATACACGGAAAGACGCTGCTGCCCATCTTTCGGGGGCATCCCTTAGCAGGATCGTACTGTATGGCCATTATCCTCTCATGCCCATATAGAGTAACATTCTACTGGCGGTACCGTAAGACTCTATTCATCACCGTTTTAAAAAAATGTGCCGTCACGGGACGCCTGGCATCTGTAAAACATTTTCACTACAGTCGCCACAGTCGATACAGTAGCCCCAGTTACCACAGTCACCAAAGTCGCCACAGTTTTCACGATGGCACAATGGACGAAGGTCGCCCTAGTACATCTCCAAGCGTCACGCATCACGCCTTCTCCGATCGATTTTATCAGTGCAAAAGACGTTTTACCATGAAAAATCGGACGAATACAAACAAACCTATTTTACTAAATATTTAATATATAAGTGTAAAATAGTTTTTGTGGCAACGGCCCTTGTTGGGCAACAATAATTATGGTGGTTAAATGATTGACAATAAACATCGAATTTGATGATCGAAATTACAATATTGCATCGTTTCTCGGTAAGTATTCCGTTATTTAAAACGGGTAAGTGCGAGTCATACTCATTTTAGCCGTAGGACGTCATATTTATCATCTTCTTTATCTTATTTATCATCTTCATCATCATATTTATCATCTTCATCATCATATGTATCACCTTCAAAATCATATTTATTATCTTCATCATGATAATGAAAATGATAAATATGATGATATTTATCATTTTCATTATCATATTTGTCGAATAATTTGCTGCTCACTTTCAACTCAAGGACGATACGGCCTATATTCCGCAGGTATTCCCTGGCAGATTCCTACTACATCCACGGGTGAAAGGGGGGCATCATTCTACTGCCGGCACACCGCGGCAGCTCTATAAATCATTATTAAATATTTGTGTGGAAAAATTACTATGATAATTATAAGATATAGAACTATGTGCTTAAAACGTCAGAACTCATTATTTGTAATTTCCATTTTAGAACAGTGTAGCAAGATTTTTAACCGATAATAAAATTTATAAGTAAAAAAAATATTTTTACCAAACAAGCTTTCATTTAAACTTACCTACTAAAAATAATAAAATAAACATTTTCCATTAAAGTTTAATGTCAACTTAAAACGTCTTTACACAATATGTGTAATAAAAAGCTAGTCGTATCGTATATCAGTCATCTAGTGCCCATAACACAAGCTCTGCTTAGCTAGACGATGATTTATTTATTTTATTTATTTATTTATTTAACTGTTATTAAAATGGTAGTTAAACCAATAACATTAATTGAACAAAAACAATACACTCCATAGAAATAAATTCAGAACAAGAAATAATGATCAAAGATTGCCTACACATTAAGATTAATAAAGAAAAAAAAACAATAAAAATAATTGAGTCAGTTAAAATTAAGATATTACAGATAATCAAAATGTAAATTTTACACAAATCATAAATATTATTTATGATTTGAATCATAAATAATATTTATTTACTAAACATTTTACACTTCTCGTTTCTGTAATAATGTACGTTTGCCTGGGAACAGACTTGCATTCGCTAGCAACTTCAGTTCTATGTACATTATCATAACATGCAATATCGCTTGCCTATAAGGACATGTACTCACTTCCAAACGTGTAGTTGGACATGTGCTTGCGATTGCGCAACTATTATAGAACCGTTAGATTCGTATTATGGTATGTGGGTGAATGAATACCTATGGCTTTCATTATTCGTACTCACTTTCAAATTTATATGTGGTAATGTATGGCCCTTGCGTTCTTACTTGCACGTTCTTTTTTTGTATTATATTATGTATTCATAACAAGTACATAACTTAGGTGTTCTAGGAAACCTCTTATTAGTAGAGACCATTTGCTTATCATAACAATACATTTATATATCTGAACCTTTTCGATTTCAAAGGGTTTTTATCTTATACCATTAAAATAATTATCATGAACATTTCCATACCTAGAACAATGCCAAGACTTTATAAACATAAGCCCTCCGTCCCAAGATCTGCTCTTTCCAAGTTAGCCAGTACTCCCCTTTGAATAGAGTAACTAAAATCTACAATGCTATCCATAATGTTTTCGTTCTGACACCTACAACAAAATCTGTTAATAGCGATAATAATAATGTTCCGAAATTGACATCTTTAGTAATAGCATTCATACCTTATATAAAATATTCGTAGAACTGACTTTTTAGTGACCAGTTTTATTTATTTTAATTTCAAAATATTATTTTAGCATAATTCTCTTAGTTTTGTTTTAATGTATTATTTATTTCGTAGTGTATTTTAACTTTTAATTAACTTTTTTTTATTACTTTTTTTTTGATTATTTTTGTTGAAGCTTGTTGTTTATACCTACAATGTTGATACACGGATAGACGCTGCTGCCCATCTTCCGGAGGTATCCCTTAGCAGGCTCTTACTGCATCCATGGGCATGAGAGGAGGGGTATCATTCTACTGCCGGCACCCCACAGCGGTACATATTAACAGGAATTAATTGAGTTTTCGGTATGAAGTATTCCGGTACGTTTGGTAAACCTAATCACTTATTTGAGCAACTATTTCTCCAAAACAAAAAAGCCAGCTCAACCGTTATTTATATAAGGTGCTAACAAATTAGTCACGGATATGTTTACAGCTGATAGTACTCGGTTCTCGGAGTACATTTAAGTATGAAACATCATAGGTTTTGTTATGTTTTTTTGGAGAAAACAAATTTGCTACGTTAAAACACCCTGCTAATAAGAAAATTAAATGAGACCACTTTAGACATATTCTAGAACCTCTTTACACCATCATTCAAGTGGCCTCACAAAGTTGATAAATAAAATACTTGAATCATAATGACATTTAAGAAAAACAACTTTTGATGTGACATGACAGACAGTGTTAAACATCTTGACAGGTACATACATAATAGGGGTGATTATTTTAAAAATTAATTATAATCTATCCTTATGTTCGGTAAATGAAAACAAAAAAATTATATACAAAGGTTCTTTAATTACAGTTAAAAGTTATTTGTTATTATGTAATGTATTATCTCTTAAAATATCCGTGACTAATTTGTTAGCACCTTGTATAGGATATAAAAAGACAACTACCGAAAACTTCGGGAGGTCAATGTACTCGTCAATATGAACAACTTTTACTATGGAACTTTTGCTGTAAAAAAATGTAAAGAAACAGCTATTCCATATATTTTAGTAAAGTAGGTATTGTACTTTTGTATGGAACAGCTGTTTCTTCACATTTTTTTACAGCGAAAGTTCCTGAGTAAAAGTTGTTCATATTGTTGAGTACATTGACCCCCTGAAGTTTTAGGTAGTCGTCCTTTTACACCCTGTATAGTTTTTTACTGAAAAGGCAGCGGACAGAGAAGCCTGGCGGTCTTTAGTGTCGGAGGCCAAGATTCACTTCGGGTCGTTACGCCGCAGCAGTAAGTAAACTTCTTAGAATATTCAATTTACAAAAGAGAAACAAAACTCATTTAAATTGAATATAGCACATTATGCACTATATTTAATGAGACGTTTTCAGTAAAAAAGAAAAAAGTGTTTTCTACTAAACTTAACAGATGGGGCTGGCAAGCGGAGAAACAAGTTTGTGGTTAATCACAAAATTGCCGTCATTGTCAAATTGTGTTTCCTACCAGTAAAAGAAAACTAACGCCATCTATAAGTTTCGAGGGAACTATTTTTGATGTTTTTACTTTTTTATGAAAGCGCCTCATTTAAATGAGTTTTGTGCTGCACATAATTCAATTAATTCGCTTCAGATTACTATTATTACAAGTTAGGGAAAGAAATCACGGCACGTGTCTGGCACGCTCGATGTCTGTAGATATGGCCTAATAATTTATTTCCTAATAAGCCGAGAGGATGCTATAGGTGCTGGATATAAAGCCCCAGGCACTGCAGAGTCCCGTACAGCATAAATACCAGTTGCTGAAGCTATATTAAACATTTTTAGGGTTCCGGACCAAAATGGTAAAATGGATTTATGGTATGACTTTGTCTGTCTGTCCGTCTATTTTATACAAAATTCCTGAAAAAAAATACCGTTCGCCCGATATCTCTGAAGTTTGCACACATATGTTTAAGCTAGTTTTAGTGTATCTAAAGAATACAGTAGGCGGTATTGTCGCTTAAAACCGATTTCTTTCAGACAATTGACTCCAGACTTATTATCCCACTAATATTATAAAGCCGAAGGTTTGTTTGGAGGGAGGTTTGTTACCTCTTCACGCAAAAACTAGGGTACGGATTGAGCTGAAACTTTGCAAACGTATTTATGTTGACCAGGATTAACACATAATTGTAGGCTACTTTTTATTTGGGTACAACGCATGCGAAGCGGCGGGCAGAACCTAGTATTATATACACGGAACCCATTCCGTCAGTTGGATAAAATTGCATAAAATATTAGTAATAAAATAAAATTATTACACAGAAACATTATCGTTAAAATTTGCGAAAATTTTTAATGCATATCATTGAGGACACCGCTATGTTGAGATGGTCAGTTCTGATGATGTTCACATGATTTTGAACCTTATAGACAATAAAATCAACGAGTTCAACGAGTGTGTTACTAAATTACATATGCTATGTGACTTACGTTATCTTTAACCAAATACGTCTCCATCTTGAGTTCAATGTATGTAGTACTAAGTCGCATAGGTAGGTATGTAATAGCTGAATGACAGGCAATTATTCAAGGTTTTCCGAAATAATTCGGATGCCTTGGCATTTAATAAGATATGATCTGCTTAGTTAGCACACATCTAATAACCAAATATCCCGACTGGTAGGTAGCTCGAGACATTCATGTTCAATTCAAAATTTCAAAATGCATTTTCTTCTCAAAATAATCGCAATCAACCCCCATTATGCTGCTCAACAGGTGTCAGCAGGCGTGTCGGCCGACCGATAAATAGACGTGAGCCTGTGGTGTTGCCTGTTTTGCAGCTAGATTTTCAGGGTTTTTTGTCGATTAAATTATTTTGTATTTTCTCTGTTATTAATTTATTTTTTATTTTTTATTCATCATCATCATCATCATGTCAGCCGTTAAACGTCCACTACTGAACACAGGCCTCCTTCATGGATCTCCATGAGGGGTAGTTACCATACTCACCACGCTTGGCAGGCGGGTTGATGAGCGCAGTACGGGATGTTGATACACGGGAAGACGCTGCTGCCCATCTTCCAGAGGTATCCCTAAGCAGGCTCTTACTGCATCCACGGGCAAGAGAGGAGGGGCAACATTCTATTGCCGGTGCCCCACGGCATTATTTATTTTTTATTAATTGTTTGTTTTTTATAGTTTAATTGTATGTTTTTTTTTTTTTTATTTAATATTTTTTGTTAATCTATATACAACTGTATATATATATATATGTCTTAAGATTATTTGTTTCATCATCATCATTTCAGCCATAAAACGATGGCTGATGAATACCCATGAGGGGCAGTTGCCATACTCACCACGCTTGGCAGGCGGGTTGGTGAGCGCAGTATGGGATGTTGATACACGGATAGACGCTGCTGCCCATCTTCCGGAGGTATCCCTTAGCTGGCTCTTACTGCATCCATGGGCATGAGAGGAGGGGTATCATTCTACTGCCGGCACCCCACGGCGGAATAAGTAGAATATTACCTCTCCTCTTATGCCCGTGGATGCAGTAGGAGCCTGCTAAGGGCTACCTTAGTAAGATGGGCACCAGCGACTTTCGGAGGCCTGTGTTCAGTAGTGGACGTATTACGGCTGTAATGATGATGAATAGAACCTAACAGGTTGGTCCAGGTGAGAGCAGCCGAATCTGGCGTCTTACCAACTTCACATAACTTGGTAATTTGTTACGAGTTAAGCAGTTGTGGTCAGCTAGGTTAAGATAACATGAAAATTTTGCAAAAGATTTGCTGTTGGTAGATCCGAAAGCGCGTTGGGTCGACGACATTATAAGATCGCTGCGCACACCTGGATGCGAAGGGCACAAGACAGAGGAGGCTGGCAAATATTGAGGGAGGAAGAAGAAGAAGAAGAAGAAGAAAATCGTTTATTGATCCACAACAAGCATAAGTACATAAAATTAATAATACCTATAGTAAAATTTGTGGACCAAAAGGTCCTACCTCAGCATAATGTTAATCCTTAAATGTAAGGATTAACGCTGGTTTTCAGGTAGGACCTTATGTGAGTGTCGCACATAAAAAAAAGAACTATACCATTGTATGTTATATTTGTCTGTGTTTCTCTTTGTGAAATTTATGTTATATGGTGAATTTACAATAAAGAGTTTATCTATCTATCTATAGGATGTAAAAAGACAACTACCGAAAATTTCGGGAGGTCAATGTACTCGTTAATATGAACAACTTTTAGTGAGGAATTTTTGCTGTAAAAAAATGTAAAGAAACAGCTATTCCATATATGCATTTTAGTAAAGTAGGTATTGTACTTTTGTTTGGAACAGCTGTTTCTTCACATTTTTTTACAGCGAAAGCTCCTTAGTAAAAGTTGTTCATATTGTTGTTATGTATTTGACGAGCTCTGTGGCACAGCGGGCGAAGGCCCGCCTGCGACGCAAGGGGTTGCGGGTTCGATTCCCGCCTTGGGACAAATGTCTGTACGATCTGCAGATATTTGTTCAGGGTGTTCTGGGTGTTTTTCTATATATAATAAAAATATCTATCTATAGTTTATCTATCTATCTATACCGAGCAGTGGCTGATTGAGAGAGAGAGAGAGAGAGATACATATATTTTTTTCTCATCTCGGCCGTGGAACTGGCTGTACACTTCTGGATATAGGCCTCCCTCTATCTCCAAGATCATGAGGGGGTGGTTGCCATACGCTTGGCAGGCGGGTTGGCGAGCGCAGTACGGGATGTTGATACACGAAAAGTTGCTGCTGCCCATCTTCCGCAGATATCTCTTGGCAGATGCTTACACTCCACGGCATAGCAAAGATTATGTCTTAGCAATGTTATCCCGCCAGCTTGTAAACAAACTTTACTCAACAAATAGTATAGACGTCGGCATGTGTCGATCATGCATTCATACAAGATCCATGCATTTATACAATATCATTGGATGCACTTTCACTGGGCCTACTCCGCCATTCAGTAGTGTTGGGACGGCAATTGAAAAATGAAAATGAAAAAGCATTTATTGCGGCAAAAAAATATTTAAATAAAACGAAACTTATGCTAAAACTTAAAACTAACATCTTAAATGTTTAATATATAATAAAATAATAATATTATAAAGAGGTAAAGTTTGTGAGTTTGTGAGGTTGTAGGGGATAATCTCTGGATCTACTGAACCGATTTTCAAAATTCTTTTACTTATAGAAAGCCACGCAATTTGTGAGTGTCATAGGCTATAAATTCGCCGTGGGGTGCCGGCAATAGAATGATACCCCTCATCTCATGCCCATGGATGCAGTGAGAGCCTGCTAAGGGATACCTCCGGAAGATGGGCAGCAGCGTCTATCCGTGTATCAACATCCCATACTGCGCTCGCCAACCCGCCTGCCAAGCGTGGTGAGTATGGCAACTAACCCTCATGGAGATCCATGATGGAGGCCTGTGTTCATCAGTGGACGTTTTATGGCTGAAATGATGATGATAGGCTATAAATTACCGCCCAACGAAGTGGGCACCGGGTCAGCTAGTGTTTAACAAATTGTTTCTTTTTTTCTGAGGAAAATATTATTTTGTATTATTAGTGACTCACTAGGCTGAGCCTGTCATTGACGAGCCTTTGGTATAATCACCGTGTAGTGCCGGCAGTAGAATGTCCTCTCTTGTCCGTGGATGCAGAATGAATCAATGGGAGTTTTTGTAATAATTGTAATGTAGTTGTATATTAGTTGTAGGATAGTTGTAGAGTAGTTTTAGTAGTAGGTGCGATACGATATTCGCTGGGACAGCTAGTTTATAGATATATTATTGGTAACTACGCGTCTCACAACCGTGGGGTGCCGGCAGTAGAATGATACCCCTCATCTCATGCCCATGTGCAGTAAGAGCCTGCTAAGGGATACCTCCGGAAGATGGGCAGCAGCGTCTTTCCGTGTATCAAAATCCCGTACTGCGCTCGCCAACCCGCCTGCCAAGCGTGGTGAGTATGGCAAACTCCCCTCATGGAGATCTATGAGGGAGGCCTGTTCAGTAGTGGACTTTTTACGGCTGGAATGATGACGCGCCTCATTAAGCCTACAACATTACTGTTATGTATTACATTATGGTACATACATAGCTACAACACTTATTATATAAAGCGATGTGAAAATCCAACGTCCATCAGGCGCCTCACGTATGCGCGACCTTTAATTTTTACTTCTAATTAACTCGAACTGAATAACACGTTGCGTTCAAACGTACGCAACGTATTCACTTCAAGTTAATTAGAAGTAAAAATTAAATAGGTAGATGTGCCCTGACACTAAAATCTGTGGCATTGTCTTTATACGTGTGTTAACAATAATGCTGACGCACGCACGCTGGTTTTGCTAATGCATCAAACTGATATTTATTTTATTTTATTTTACACATTTTAGGAAAACTAACAGCTACCTAGCCTTAAAAACAAATAGTTAAATTAATACAAGTAACCGGTATAACCAGCGCATGCGCACTGATGGCCAATTATAAGTTTTTTTGATATTGATGACTTTTATTGTAATTTCGTAAAACAAAATTCAGCCGTTGCGGGACGCCTAGCAGATGTAAAACATTTTCATAACAGTCCCAGTCGCCTCAGTCGCCACAGTCAACACGATGGGCACGACGAACGAAGGGTAGTCGCCCTAGTACTCGCACATCTCCAAGCGTCACGCGTCATCTCGCCCGATCGATTTTACCCCCCACAAAAGATATTCTACCGTACTTGCCGTGCGATGCCGGCAGTAGAATGTTACCCCTCCTCTCATACCCATGGATGCAGTAAGAGCCTGCTAAGGGATACCTCCGGAAGATGGGCAGCAGCGTCTTTCCGTGTACCAACATCCCGTACTGCGCTCGCCAACCCGCCTGCCAAGCGTGGCGAGTATGGCAACTACCACTCATGCAGATCCATGAGCGAGGCCTGTGTTCAGTAGTGGACGTTTTACGGCTGAAACGAACGAACGAAAAAGATATTCTACATCAAAATATAACACACTACGTCCGGCTACACTGTGCTTAGAGATACACTGGTTCCAAATGAGCGTGCTCACTTAATTCGAGTGGAAACAAAACGGCGCGGTCTCATTGCGGTAAGGGCGTATCGAACGGATAAAATCTTTGGTTGTTAGTTCCGTTACATAATTCTAACTCTAACCTACATAATATTCTTCAGTTGTGCGTGTGCGCAGGTATTACTGCAACGGCTTATCAGATCGAGGCTGAGGCGACGTTTTGTGGCCTTTTTAGAGTCCCGTATTATAGAAGGAACCCTTAGAGTTTCACTATGTCTGTCTTACTGCGACTTTACGAAGAGACTATTATATAGTCCTAGAAAGCTGTTATGTTTCATAAACATGTAAAATAATGACGCCGAGGTAAATCTAGAAAAAATTCTGAAAAAATAATTAATTTGGGGTACCAATACACTTAAGATGTGGATGAACGTTTTTTTTTACTCCACCACGCATGGCAGGCGGGTTGGCGAGAGCAGTACGGGATGTTAATACATGGAAACACGCCTTTGCCCATCTTCCGTAAGAATCCCTTGGAAGATTCTTCCTGCATAAACGGGCAAGAGAAGAGGGGCAAAATTCTACTGCTAGTACCCCAGGCAGGGAACATTGGGTAGTGTGCGTTCTCAGTTCAAATATCAACCACTAGCTGACCCCTCCCGCTTCGTAAAGCGGTAACAATCTGACTACCACGAAAAAGCCTTTAATTTTTTCGATTTAATATTATAACAAGCCGTGAGGCGCCGGCAGTAGAATGTTGCCCCTCCTTTCATGCCCGTGGATGCAGTAAGAGCCTGCTAAGGGATACCTCCGAAAGATGCGCAGCAGCGTCTTTCCATATTTGACGAGCTCTGTGGCGCAGCGGGCGAAGGTCCGCCTGCGACGCAAGGGTTTGCGGGTTCGATTCTCGCCTCGGGACAAATGTCTGTACGATCTGCAGATATTTGTTCAGGGTGTTCTGGGTGTTTTTCTATATATAATAAAAATATCTATCTATGTAGTATAATGTAATAAGTATATCAGTCATCTAGTACCCATAACACAAGCTCTGCTTAGCTTGGGGCTAGATGATGCTGTGTGATTTGTCCAGCATTATTATTATTATTATTTTATATCAACATCCCATACTGCGCTCGCCAACCTGCCTGCCAAGCGTGGTGAGTATGGCAACTGCCCCTCATGGAGACCCATGAGGGAGGCCTTTATTCATTAGCGGACGTTTTATGGCTGAAATGATGAATATTATAGCTATAAATACTACAAATAATTTGAGTTTCTATTAGTAAGATATTTTTTTAAATCAGTTTAGCAGATCCAGAGATTACCTACTAAAACCACAGAAACTCACAAATTGTACCTCTGTATAATCTGTGTATATATTCGTTTCTGCTGATTCTGCGCAGGAGTTTCCTAAGCGTAGGTGGGTGATTGGCCGAGCTATTAACATTCGAGTCGGAACCGCAATAACGCTTCTGGATAGGCACCTTTGTGAACGATCTCTGAATAGTTATTTTATAGGCACAGGTTATACTTTAGCAATGTCCAAAATGAAGGTGCCGGCAGTAGAATGTTGCCCCGCCTCTCTTGCCCGTGGAAAAATGAGAATCAGCAGAAAGAATCTCCCAACACACGCGGTCAAACTTATAACACCCCTCTTTATAGTCGGGATTCAATGATCGTGTGTGAAATATCCAGCATTTTTAGAGAACAGATAAAACCTTATAGCTTCGCTTTGTCTGTCTGTCCGTCGGTCACCTTTGCGAAGAGACTGAGTTCATGAAAGCTATTATTAAGTGAAATATTCTGTCCTAACTGGACCTGACGAAATTGGGATTAAATCATTCCACTCACATCAGCAGTTTTGATTTTCTGACCTATACGGAATTTCTCAAATTTTGTTATATGAAAAAATAAAATCTAACCTAAGTGGTATCGTATATAAGTAATGAAGAGGAATAAGTCAAAAAACGACGCCGAGTTAACGATATGAAATAAAGCTAGAAAAAAATGCGGTACCTCCCATAAACGTAAGTTATGAACTATTTATATATAATATACAGAATAAGGGTATGAACTATTTTTTTCCCATCGTCTGGGGTATCGTTGAATAGGTATTCTAAAATCGAAACTGCTAGCTTTACAAAACTGAAAAAAATAATGAATATAACTTTAACCATTAACTTTTAGTAAAAGTATAAGGGTTGGATGCAGTAAGAATCTGCTAAGGGATATCTCCGGTAGATGGGCAGCAGCGTCTTTCCGTGTAAAAACATCCCGAACTGCGCTCACCAACCCGCCTGCCAAGCGTGGTGAGTATGGCAACAACCCCTCATGCACTTGGATCTCTAAGTCAATGAGGGTGGCCTATGTCCAGCAGTGGATATCTTACGGCTGTAATGATGATGATGATGATGATAAGGGTTAAGATAGCTTTTTTAGTTTCGCACAAGTACTCGCTAAAATAAGTGATGCGGTTTCCCATACATACCGAAAAACTTTAAATCCAAAACTCAATGAATTCCTATTTATATATTTTGGTAAACGTAAAAAAACATACACCAATATCTAACATCAGGTCTACGGCTACCTACGGAACCCTGCACTGCGCGTGGCCCGACACGCACCTAGCCTAATTTATTTGTTTACATCTCGACAAGCCTGCGAGGAATCTTGCATCTTTCGTCACTTTTCACCTGTCAGTACTTGACTCGAGCATACAAATGTATGTTTATAGACAGAACGACTTTAGCAATGCAATACACGCCTACTCAGATACCGCAATACGTGGTGTGTCCAGTTACGCCGATATACGGCACCATGTGCTACCTCGTTACATACTGCGGCTTTGCCTGCGTTTTACGTTTGCCCCGAGCCCTATCATCTGAGCCCTAGACGTCCCCTGCTGGACATAAGCATCACGAATCTCGAGTAGAAATCATAGAGGGTTGTTGCCATAATCAGGAAGACGGTACTGCCCAACTTCCAGAGTACCCCTTAGCAGAAACTTACTGCACCTACTGGGTAAGAGAGGAGGGGCAACATTCTACGGCAACCCACGGCAAAGGCGGGTCACAAAGGCAAACCCTAATTGTTTTATCTGAAAATTGAGTTACTCCCTTACTCTGTATAACATCAGCCAGTGAAAGTCACGTCAAAATTGGTCTTGTCGTTACGGAGATGAAAACAAGCACGCAAAGAGACAGTTTTAAAATATTTAAACTTTAGTTTCTTTTTAGGGTTCTGGTCCTCAAGAGGGAAAATCGGAACCATTATCACTCGTTTGTCTATCTGTCTGGCTGCATGTAAAATGGCAAACATTGGAAACCTACTTCTAACCTCGTACTATTACAAAATTTTGGGGGACTTAGAATTCAAAGCAGCATTATAGGTACCCCGACTTGTGAGCCGGCAATCCAGGGGCTTTAAGGGATTTTAAAATATTACCGGATAGTTTGTAGATTCCGCGTCTTCCATTACTCTATTAATGGAGACATACTCCACACTGTCCCGAAACACACTGTCGAAACATAACTCAAAATTTCAGCAATATTACTGCAACCTGGTCGTTACGAGTAGGTTAAATACCTCTTTCACAAAACCCGGAGTTTTTGTTATTGAGCAGGCTATTGCGTTGCGTTTCCATGAAGATGATGTGAGGTCTCGCATTGAGGTAACTGTGCAACTAGGTTTTCGTGCAGAATAACATTTCCTTGTTCCTGCGGATACAAACCGTTCCCAATCTCAAGTAGCAAATCAGAAAACTCCTGTGAATTTTCGTTGCCACCGATTGATTGGCATTTTCATAGGTGACATAGTGCCACATTCTAGAACTCTTCATGCATGCTCTAACTTCATCTGCCCTTGTTCCACGTGGTATTATAGGCAGAATGTGAAGAAAATCACCGCAACAATGGACAGTACTACCATCCATAGGTTGTACATTGTCAGAATATTAACACACGATGGTACTCGCACTTGACCGATTTTTTTTAATAAAGTTAATAACTAGTTAATAACTAGCCATCGAGCGTTAATTTATTACGTGTTGAAAGATTATTTTTTATTGTTATTGCTAATCAAGTACTGAAAAGCGGTGTAGCTTTTAATAACCTACTATTTAGGGGGGTGAAGCCACCTTTTATGCGTAGCGCTGTCCGTCTGTCTGTCTGTGCATGACACGATTACAACCGAACGCGTTGACCAATTTACATGAAACCTTTTTTTGTTAGCACTGTCTTAATGAGAGAAGGGTACTAATTGATTTTGGTGACCCTAGGGTCACAGGGTTATTGAGATCTCAAAAGATCACCAAAGGTCAAAAATGGCATTTTTCGGAAACCTTCGCCCCCTTTTCTGGTACTCCCGTACCAATACTTGTTTAAATGTACGAAAACCAGCGCTGCGACAGCATTCGTGTTGTTACAGCAAATGCTGAGTGGCGACCGATTTGTGTCTTATTTTATTGATATTTTTTATTAATTATAATTATGTGTACTTACATTGTTAAAATAAGGTGCAAATAAATATTTTCTATTCTATTCTATTCTAAATGTTATATTTTATGTAAATCATTCAACTTTAATTTCCAAACGTAGGTACTAATGTTAATTTCGGAACCCTTAGGGCGCGACTCACGCACGCACTTGTCCGTTTTATTTGTTGCAGGTATACTTTCATGTCGGAAACAGCTGTTATTTTAACATTACAAACAAACACTTATTTTTTATTTATGTATAATGAAGTTATAGGTTAATTATTTATGAGGACGCATTTTTAGGTAGGTACCAAAATTTCAAGTCAACCATTACCTAAACCACAGGTTTTGTGGTAGATAATCCTTATGCATTAAACCCACCTTATGTAATTGTGCAATTAAGTATGAAATAATTATATAAGCGTTAGGTATTTCTCCGGAAGATGGGCAACGGCGTCTGTCTGTGTATCAACATCGCGCTCGCCAACCCGCCTGCCAAGCATGGTTAGTAACTACGATTCATGAAGGAGGCCTGTGTTCAGTAGTGGCCGTCCTACGGCTTTGGTGACGATGATGATGATGATGATGATTGAAACACTTTGAAAGCGCATCCTGAACCCGGATGTGGACCAGAGATGCAGTGGGTCGTGACTGCATCACTTCCTTATGTTTATCCGCTGTGGAACAAATTTTAAATGACGTTAAATTTATTCAGATGATAATGTATTATTACCTCTATAATAATTTTATACAAAAAACCAAAACCGACTTCAAATGATAAAAACATTGTACGTGCCTCTGAAATTTGAGGGTTTCCCTCGTTTTCTCCGGATTCCACCATCAGAACCTAACTTGGTTCCAATGGGACCACCTCGGAAGTGCGAATAAAAAAATAGTTTAGAAAATCGGTCCACAATTGCCGGAGAAATCGATGAACAAAGATAAAATAAAAATATCACAGAAAAAATATTACATTAGTCTTTATTAAACTTACGCGATCACGACACATTATTAACACATATTTAACCGGGTATTTATCGCGTTAGTTACCTTTATTATTGCCCGAAAATATTACATTCGAACATAGAAACTCCTCCTTGTTTGAAGTCGTTTAAAAATGCCTTAGCCTAAAATGAACACGGACAAGACGAAAGTTATGTCCATTGTATCTAATCACAAATTTTCAACTTAGTTAGAACGAGAAGACGCATTGTTTACGGGGTTATCATAGGCAGGGTATGAATCGTGTCACGAACATCTTGCATTAAACAATCTAATATTAGCCCATAATTTATACTATGTTTTGTAAACCTTACCTTTTAGTGAATAAATATATATTTTTTTAATGTCGTGCCTGCCCGAGCTGTGGTTGAGAACTCGGATCTCGGAGTTGTCGACGCGTACGTATAACTAGGACAAACAGTCCAATTAGCTAAGTAGATTATTAGGTAGGTGGATGCAGACGGCTTCCAACCGCAGTACTTGGAGATCAATGAGGGAGGCCATTGTCCAGGAGTGGACGTCCTACGGCTGACATGATGGTGATGAATGTCACCAGATGTCACAGATTTACCAAAGCATTACGCAAATCTCATATATTACACACATTGAACATAAGCCTCCCTCATGGATCTCCATTAGGGGTAGTTGCCATACTCACCACGCTTGGTAGGCGCATTGGCGAGCGCAGTACATGTTGATATACGAAAAGACGCTGCTGCCCATCTTTCCGTGGTATCCCTTAGCACTTACTGCGTCCACAGGCATGAGAGAAAGGACATTTTACTGCCGGCGCCCCACGGAAACCAGGTACGAATTTGTGTCAACCACTTGTGAATACTAAAATGCATCTTCAATACTAGTATGTATGTCATAACATGAGCCGTATTGCGCTTGCGCGCTTTTAACTGAGTACTTAACTTAAGGCTATTCAAACACATCCAATAATTTCGCAATTCAAATAGTAAATTGATAAAAATGCTAGCAGCAGGTCTACTATGAGTTTTCACAATCATACTCGGTAGCGACTGTAGTTAAAAAAAATATGAAAATTTGTACAGCGGTACTAAAATACGCAAGAAACTACATAATACTGCAGCGACTGTAGTTTGGGCTTTATTTGCTTAGAATTTGGTACCAAGAGTTACAAATCTAGCAGATGTCATAGTAACGTACTATTACTACTGACTGTGGTAACGGCAGGCGATCTAACAGTGACAACTCATGGTAGACACTGAAGGCCTTTTTGCCTAATCTGTTTTTAAAATTGCTGATGTCATGTTACGTCATTTTTAACCGACTTCGAAAATAAGGAAAGGTTCTAATTTAGTTACCTCAGAACTCCGACGTTTATGAGACGATTTGGAATTCTATTTTGGGTTTGTGCGCAGGTCATGGTCGTTATCATTTCATAATCATTTATTTATTTGACACAATTTTTATATTACAATGTGTTGATTCCTTAGAATCTTGAACTAGCCTAGGCTGTGTTTCATGTTGCAGGTGGCGGGACGAATTTGACGCCTATTGCCCAGAATGGCGGACGCCCTAGACCGAGTCAAATGGGGAAAGGGAAGGGAGGCCTTTGCCCAGCATTGGGATCCGATGGGCTATTTAATTAATCATCATCATCATTTCAGCCATAAAACGTCCACTGATGAACACAGGCCTCCCTCAGGGATCCCCATGAGGGGTAGTTGCCATTCTCACCACGCTTGGCAGGCGGGTTGGCGAGCGCAGTATGGGATGTTGATACACGGATAGACGCTGCTGCCCATCTTCCGGAGGTATCCCTTAGCAGGCTCTTGCATCTGCATCCATGGGCATGAGAGGAGGGGTATCATTCTACTGCCGGCACCCCACTGCGGCCTATTTAATTATTTGGTGAAAAAATGATTTTTTCAGAGAAACCAGCGGGTTGTTCCTGAATGACATTTTCACTTATCAGGGTACGTCAACAAGCTTAATTTAAAATTTCCAGCCTCATCTTCAAAAAAAACGGCCTAATCACGCCTCCTGACCACATAGCGCACCATACAGTGACACGTTGAGCATGCAAAGGCTTCTCAATAATTGCTCTTGGATTTTCAGAAGTCCGTTTTTTATGAAAAAAACTTTTATCATCAATTTATGAAATTATTTCATCATCATTTCAGCCGTAACACATCCACCCTGAATACAGGCCTTCCTCATGATATCCATGAGTTACCAGTAGCCATACTCACCACGCTTGGCAGGCGGCTCAGCAAGCGCAGTACGGGACGTTGATACACGGAAAGACGCTGCTCCATTACGCAAGTTTCCCTCAGCAGACTCTTACTGCATCAACGGGCATTAGAGGAGGGGTAAAATTCTACTTCCGGTACCGCACGGCAAATAATTTATGCAATCATTAATGCAAATATAATATCATTGGGACGACCATCGGAATATTGGTGCAATATGTACGGACGGTAAAACAACGAACAATCAAACAAAACTTGTTTGATCTTGTAAAGTAAGCGAGAGGCTAAACGTTGATACACGTTAAATACAAATTAATTACGAGGAACCTGTTAAAACGGATGATGAAGTGCAAATCACAAAATAAACAGTAGCTTCATTTTTTAACCCCTACAAAAAAGAGTGGTGTTATAAGTTTGACGGCTATCTGTGAGTCTGTACCATAGCTCTTAACGAGCGGACCGATTGCCACGCAGTTCATTTAATTTAAATATTTTTTAATCGAAATCGATTAAGAAGTTTACAAGATATGGGGGTTGAAAGTTAACAATAGAACGTTTTCTAATATACCAAGTGTGGTGTCAAATGAAAGGGCATGATGTGTAGATTGCAAAACTGAGGGAAAACATAACAAACAAATTAGGCAAACTTCGAGACTTGATAAAGTGTCGAGGGCTACTTAAAATTTATAACTTTATAAACTTGTGTAACGACCACATTGAACGAGATATCATTAATGATCTTTATTTCAGCCATAGAACTGAAATAAAATAAAATGAAAGTGCGTTTTTTGATACACCACACCTTAAACACAAATAAACTAAAAATACTTACTCTTGACTCTCGCTCTGAGTATTCTTCGAATTTTCTGATATGTCTGCTTATTTTTAAGGTCTAAGATCTTTATTAATATTTCTTTTAAGGATTACAAATCACTTGCGACAAACATAAACAGTTAATAGTAGTTTCAGTTTGCAACGAGCATTAATAAAAGTAACATTTCATTTTTACGGTCACTATACAAGTATTATACGGCTTATTTACGGTCAACTACATCTTAGTCCACGCTGACGAAGTCGCGGGCACAGCTAATAATTAATAAGCTAATTTATGAAGGTTTCAGTTTGCATAAAAGTGTGGAGTGCCAAAAGGTTCTCTCTCAGCAATAATAATAATAATAAGTTCTTTATTGTAAAAAAACACATTTTATAAAAGGTGGTCTTATCGCTTACTGCGATTACTTACAGACTACCGAAAACTATATTAAGCTGATGAGCACAGCACGGTTTTGTGTGCCGCCGAGCGTCCGTTTCCCTCTGAACTAGTCGAAGGACTAGGACGAATAGTTGCACCTTAAGGTGCCTGTAAACAGGCTAGAAAAGTTGCATCTTACCGGCAGTTTTGTTGATCAATATAGCGCAGTATATTTGCAACTATACCCTTGCTGCAATTTCATAGTGCAATTCATTGCCGAGTGTAGTCCAGCAAGATTTTGCAACTGGATTACTGAGGAATTTCGCATGTACATGCCAAGCTATATTGCGGATAGATCTCAGTAATCAATGTCAAAATGGCGGATACCGAAGCTGTTCTCGTTGCTGCAGGATGGATGGATTTCGTTGATAAAATTCAAAATCTTTTCGTTTGACCACTCGGCCATGATAAATAGAATTTAATGGTAGTACAGAAATCAACAATACAAAACAACTAACGCTGCGCGCAATTGCAACAGTGGCGCCACTGTCGCCGAGAGGCGAGCGAGGGAAAAGAGATGCACCTATACGTCAGAGCAGAGACGATACACGGCGATATTGCACTTAATTCAAAGCGGGATAAATCATGTACAATTCTAGCCGGCTAGACATAAAATACTTGCAAGAAATTGTAATATCTTGGCAACATCGCCGGGCTACAGTAGCTTGGCGGCTATATAATTGTAGCAACAAATTGCCAGAAATATAGCCCGTTTACAGGCAACTTAAGATAAAAGATGCAACGCTGGTATTCTGACAGAAACTTTTGAGTACCGCAAGAGAACACATGAAAATAAATACGTATAAAACAGAAATGTCAATGCAAGCATCACTTGAAATAAATTAAAAGTAAAAAAAAAAATTTAACAAACTAGATTTATTTAAGTGTAACATTAGCCTTTCATTTGATACCCATATTAGGTAGATGTTCCGCCATGTTGGATTCAGAGTATCGTCATTTCATTTTAAAATTATTCTCAGCAAGGCCTTTCGTTTGATACCCATAATGTAAGAGTGCATTAAGAATGACTTGTTCGCCATCTTGAGTATACCGCCATGTTGGATTTAGAGTGATGTCATTTAATTTTTCGAGGAACTATCAGCAAGGCCTTTCATTTGATACCCATATTATAGGACTGCATTAAGAATAACTAGTCCGCCATCTTAGATGTTCCGCCATGTTAGATTCAGAGTATCGTCATTTTCCAATTATTCTCAGCAAGGCCTTTCATTTGATACCCATATTATAGGATTACATTAAAAGAATAAGAAGTTCGCCAGGACAGTACATGACAGTATAGTCCAGTCCATTCCAGTCCAGTCCAGTCCCGTCCAGTCCAGTTCAGTCGAGTCCAGTCCGGTCCGGTTTAGTCCAGCCCAGTCCTGGGTGTTCCGATATGTTGATTCAGAGTGACGTCATTTCATATTTTGAGTTATTCTCAGCAAGCCCTTTCATTTGATACCCATATTATAGGAATACATTATAATTAAGTAGTTCGCCATCTTGGGTGTTCCGCCATGTTGGATTTAGAGTGAAGCCATTTCATTTTTTGAGTTATTGTCAGCAAGTCCTTTCATTTGATACCCATATTATAGGAATACATTATAATTAAGTAGTTCGCCATCTTGGGTGTTCCGCCATGTTGAATTTAGAGTGACGTCATTTAATTTTTTGAGTTATTCTCAGCAAGCCCTTTCATTTGATACCCATATTATAGGGGTATCTACTGCAGGCTCTTACTGCATCCACGGGCATGAGAGGAGGCGTGACATTCGACAGTCGGCACCCCACGGCTTAATCTGCTGTAATATACATATGTAAAAGCCTTACTATTGCACCTACATAATACCCGCTTCGATTCTATGCACGCCCGCCGCTATGCCGTAAGTTTTTAGGTCAAGTTCACAAACTATGAATAAATTCAGAACGTATAGAGTTTTGTAAGCTTACTGAGGTGCCGAACGGATGACTCCAGAATATGTTTTTGTTAGGCAAGTAGTTATATGACGCCCTGACTAATACTTGACTAAGTGGGAGGTTGGTATACACAGAATTAACTCTTCTCTTTTCTGTGATGGTGTAGATGCTGAACAAACCTCATCCATCTAACAACGATGACCTCTGTGGCGCAGCGGGCGAAGATCCGCCTGCGACGCAAGAGGTTGCGGGTTCGATTCCCGCCTCGGGACAAATGTCTGTATGATCTGCAGATATTTGTTCAGGGTGCTCTGGATGATTTTCTATACATAATAAAAAATATCTATCTATGTAGTATAGTGTATTAAATATATCACTCATTTAGTAAGTACTTATAACACAAGCACTGCTTAGCTTGGGGCTAGATGATGCTGTGTGAATTGTCCAGCATTATTTATTTATTTATTTTATTTAATGTCCCAGGCACTGCAGCATCCTGTACAGCATTATTACCAGTTTCTGACGCTGTATAAATACATGTATAATAGATGCAAAGGACTATATGACGTCAGATATACCAATGTTAATAGTATGACCTTCCGATAAGATAGGTTCCTTAGATCACCGCTGCGGCGCAGCGGGCGAAGGTGCGCCTGCGACGCAACCTCTTGCATAATGAATGTTTTTACACGTACCCGTATTCAAATGAAAGGAAATGATGTGTACCTCTAGAATGCAAAACTAAAAGTTATATAGAGATCGGTCGAGCCATTCATAAGATATGGGGGTTGAAAGCAGGGGTGAACAATGGAATGTTTTCAAATATACCCAAGTGTGGTATATTTGTTTTTTATCATGCAGGGTGAATTTTTGAGACGGGACAGTAAGGGCAGGCTTAAAAATTTATGGATAGTCTTCTACAAACGTTTTCCTGTAACTATAACGGTTAAGGTACCTGCCCTTACTGTCCCGTCTCAAAAATTCATCCTGTATATAGGAAACCATCTAGAGCAAACTGACAAGATATCTATCGATCGTACAGACATTCGTCCCGAGGCGGGAATCGAATACACTACCTGCGTATCAGTCGGCTATAAGACCGACCAAGCCACGCAGTTTGTTTCATCATCATCACCATCAATTCAGCCGTGAAACGTCCACTACTAAACACAGGCCTCCCTCATGGATCTCTATGAGGGTAGTTGCTATACTCACCACGCTTGGCAGGCGGGTTGGCGAGCGCAGTACGGGTTGTTGATACACACGGATACACGGAAAGACGCTGCTGCCCATTTTCCGGAGGTAGCCCTTAGCAGGGTTTTACTGCATCCACGGGTATGAGAGGAGGGGTAACATTCTACTGCCGGTCCACGGCAGTTTGCTTAAGAAGTAGTAAAATCCGATGAAAATAACAAATTGTACACACAATAAAACAAAGCACGTTAAAATACCATTTGCACGTCGCTAATTACCATGTTTGATGAACTACCAGCGGTCTAATATTTATTTTGTCTTTAAATATTAGTTTTAGGAATGGTAGTCGTTGTGTTCATACAACAACTCATTAAAGTTTAGTGTGTTCAGTTATGTGTTAAATGAAAGGAAAAAATCGGTGCCAAGTGCGAGTCGAAGGGTTCCGTACAATTATTTAATCAAAATCACGATTATTGTAAGTCCCTTTTATGTTAATTTTATTCTGTTTTAGTATTTGTTGTTATAGCAGCAACATAAATACTTCATCTGTGAAAATTTCAATTGTCTAGCTATCACAGTTCATAAGATACAGACACGCACAGACAAACAGGCAGACAGCAGAGTCAGAAATAGCGTGCCGTTTTACCCTTTGTGTACGGAACCCTGAAAAAGATTTTACGATTTTTATATTTTTTTAACCCCTACAAAATAGAGGGGCGCTATTCAGTTTGACCGCTATGTGTGTCTGTCAGTGTACTGATCCGAATGCAGTTATTTTTAAGTACGATTCGGGTTGTCTAGCGCTAGTTTTTAAACATGTAAAAAATTTAAAAATAATTTCGATAACACATGTAAAAAGTGGTTGGTTAAAAAGTCACCGTTTCAGCCATAAAACGTCTACTGATGAACACAGGCCTCCCTCATAGATCTCCATGAGGGGTAGTTGCCATACTCACCACGCTTGGCAGGCGGGTTGGTAAGCACAGTTCGGGATGTTGATATACGAAAAGACGCTGCTGCTCATCTTCCAGAGGTACCCTTGAGCAGGCCCTTATCCATGGATATGAGAAGAGGGGTAACATTCTACTTCTACGGCAAATAAAGTATTCTATACTAATATTATAAAGAGGTAAAGTTTGTGAGTTTGTGAGGTTGTAGGGGGTAATCTCTGGGTAGACCCAGAGATTACCCCCTACAACCTCACACTGAACTGATTTTCAAAATTCTTTTACTAATAGAAAGGCACAGTATTTTTGAGTCTTATGCTATAATATTTTATAGCTTAGGACTCAAAAATACTGTGGCCCGCCCAACGAAGTGGGCACCGGGTCAGCTAGTGTTTAATAAAGTAATGTCTACGAATATACCCAAGTCGTATGAAATTAAATGGTGGAAAAACTGTTTTGTCCTTTGTGACGCGTCGATAAGGTCCATGCGGCCGCACTGAATAAAGTATTTTTATTCCCCTATGGCGGAAAGAGGATTTTTGCTCTTCAATATCTCAGTGCAAAAGCCGTTTTTATCCGCTAGAGGATAAAGTAAATTGAATTTAGAACATCATGTGCACTAAGTTTTTGAATTCAAAACCTCATTAAACCTATTTACTTCTCCTTCCATGGTGCCGAATTAACTATAAAACCTTTTTTAATTTGTTAAAAACTCAGGCCTGGAACCTCCTTGATGTACGTTTTTTAATTTGCTTAGCGCAGTACGGGACGTTGATACACGGAAAGACGCTGCTCCATTACGCAAGTTTCCCTCAGAAGACTCTTACTGCATCAACGGGCATTAGAGGAGGGGTAAAATTCTACTTCCGGTACCGCACGGCAAATAATTTATGCAATCATTAATGCAAATATATCATTGGGACGACCATCGGAATATTGGTGCAATATGTACGGACGGTAAAACAACGAACAATCAAACAAAACTTGTTTGATCTTGTAAAGTAAGCAAGAGGCTAAACGTTGATACACGTTAAATACAAATTAATTACGAGGAAATAGTTAAAACGGATAATTAAGTGCAAATAACAAAATAAACAGTAGCTTCATTTTTAAACCTTCGACAAAAAAGAGTGGTGTTATAAGTTAGACGGCTATGTGTGAGTCTGTGGCACCATAGCTCTTAACGAGCGGACCGATTGGCACGCAGTTCATTTAATTTAAATATTTTTTAATCAAAATCGATTAAGAAGTTTACAAGATATGGGGGTTGAAAGTTAACAATAGAACGTTTTCTAATATACCAAGTGTGGTGTCAAATGAAAGGGCATGATGTGTAGATTGCAAAACTGAGGGAAAACATAACAAACAAATTAGGCAAACTTCGAGACTTGATAAAGTGTCGAGGGCTACTTAAAATTTATAACTTTATAAACTTGTGTAACGACCACATTGAACGAGATATCATTAATGATCTTTATTTCAGCCATAGAACTGAAATAAAATAAAATGAAAGTGCGTTTTTTGATACACCACACCTTAAACACAAATAAACTAAAAATACTTACTTGACTCTCGCTCTGAGTATTCTTCGAATTTTCTGATATGTCTGCTTATTTTTAAGGTCTAAGATCTTTATTAATATTTCTCTTAAGGATTACAAATCACTTGCGACAAACATAAACAGTTAATAGTAGTTTCAGTTTGCAACGAGCATTAATAAAAGTAACATTTCATTTTTACGGTCACTATACAAGTATTATACGGCTTATTTACGGTCAACTACATCTTAGTCCACGCTGACGAAGTCGCGGGCACAGTTAATAATTAATAAGCTAATTTATGAAGGTTTCAGTTTGCATAAAAGTGTGGAGTGCCAAAAGGTTCTCTCTCAGCAATAATAATAATAATAAGTTCTTTATTGTAAAAAAACACATTTTACAAAAGGTGGTCTTATCGCTTACTGCGATTACTTACAGACTACCGAAAACTATATTAAGCTGATGAGCACAGCACGGTTTTGTGTGCCGCCGAGCGTCCGTTTCCCTCTGAACTAGTCGAAGGACTAGGACGAATAGTTGCACCTTAAGGTGCCTGTAAACAGGCTAGAAAAGTTGCATCTTACCGGCAGTTTTGTTGATCAATATAGCGCAGTATATTTGCAACTATACCCATGCTGCAATTTCATAGTGCAATTCATTGCCGAGTGTAGTCCAGCAAGATTTTGCAACTGGATTACTGAGGAATTTCGCATGTACATGCCAAGCTATATTGCGGATAGATCTCAGTAATCAATGTCAAAATGGCGGATACCGAAGCTGTTCTCGTTGCTGCAGGATGGATGGATTTCGTTGATAAAATTCAAAATCTTTTCGTTTGACCACTCGGCCATGATAAATAGAATTTAATGGTAGTACAGAAATCAACAATACAAAACAACTAACGCTGCGCGCAATTGCAACAGTGGCGCCACTGTCGCCGAGAGGCGAGCGAGGGAAAAGAGATGCACCTATACGTCAGAGCAGAGACGATACACGGCGATATTGCACTTAATTCAAAGCGGGATAAATCATGTACAATTTTAGCCGGCTAGACATAAAATACTTGCAAGAAATTGTAATATCTTGGCAACATCGCCGGGCTACACTAGCTTGGCGGCTATATAATTGTAGCAAGAAATTGCCAAAAATATAGCCCGTTTACAGGCACCTTAAGATAAAAGATGCAACGCTGGTATTCTGACAGAAACTTTTGAGTACCGCAAGAGAACACATGAAAATAAATACGTATAAAACAGAAATGTCAATGCAGGCATCACTTGAAATAAATTAAAAGTAAAAAAAAAACTTTTTAACAAACTAGATTTATTTAAGTGTAACATTAGCCTTTCATTTGATACCCATATTAGGTAGATGTTCCGCAATGTTAGATTCAGAGTATCGTCATTTCATTTTAAAATTATTCTCAGCAAGGCCTTTCGTTTGATACCCATAATGTAAGAGTGCATTAAGAATGACTTGTTCGCCATCTTGAGTATACCGCCATGTTGGATTTAGAGTGATGTCATTTAATTTTTCGAGGAACTATCAGCAAGGCCTTTCATTTGATACCCATATTATAGGACTGCATTAAGAATAACTAGTCCGCCATCTTAGATGTTCCGCCATGTTAGATTCAGAGTATCGTCATTTTCCAATTATTCTCAGCAAGGCCTTTCATTTGATACCCATATTATAGGATTACATTAAAAGAATAAGAAGTTCGCCAGGACAGTACATGACAGTATAGTCCAGTCCATTCCAGTCCAGTCCAGTTCCGTCCAGTCCAGTCCAGTCCAGTTCAGTCGAGTCCAGTCCGGTCCGGTTTAGTCCAGTCCAGTCCTAGGTGTTCCGATATGTTGATTCAGAGTGACGTCATTTCATATTTTGAGTTATTCTCAGCAAGCCCTTTCATTTGATACCCATATTATAGGAATACATTATAATTAAGTAGTTCGCCATCTTGGGTGTTCCGCCATGTTGGATTTAGAGTGAAGTCATTTCATTTTTTGAGTTATTGTCAGCAAGTCCTTTCATTTGATACCCATATTATAGGAATACATTATAATTAAGTAGTTCGCCATCTTGGGTGTTCCGCCATGTTGGATTTAGAGTGACGTCATTTCATTTTTTTGAGTTATTCTCAGCAAGTCCTTTCATTTGATACCCATATTATAGGGGTATCTACTGCAGGCTCTTACTGCATCCACGGGCATGAGAGGAGGCGTGACATTCGACAGTCGGCACCCCACGGCTTAATCTGCTGTAATATATGTAAAAGCCTTACTATTGCACCTACATAATACCCGCTTCGATTCTACGCACGCCCGCCGCTATGCCGTAAGTTTTTAGGTCAAGTTCACAAACTATGAATAAATTCAGAACGTATAGGGTTTTGTAAGCTTACTGAGGTGCCGAACGGATGACTCCAGAATATGTATTTGTTAGGCAAGTAGTTATATGACGCCTTGACTAATAGTCGATTAAGTGGGAGGTTGGTATACACAGAATTATCTCTTCTCTTTTCTGTGATGGTGTAGATGCTGAAAAAACCTCATCCATCTAACAACGATGACCTCTGTGGCGCAGCGGGCGAAGATCCGCCTGCGACGCAAGAGGTTGCGGGTTCGATTCCCGCCTCGGGACAAATGTCTGTATGATCTGCAGATATTTGTTCAGGGTGTATAATACATGTATAATAGATGCAAAGGACTATATGACGTCAGATATACCAATGTTAATAGTATGACCTTCCGATAAGATAGGTTCCTTAGATCACCGCTGCGGCGCAGCGGGCGAAGGTGCGCCTGCGACGCAACCTCTTGCATAATGAATGTTTTTACACGTACCCGTATTCAAATGAAAGAGAATGATGTGTAGAATGCAAAACTGGCAGTTATATAGAGATCGGTCGAGCCATTCATAAGATATGGGGGTTGAAAGCAGGGGTGAACAATCGAATGTTTTCAAATATACCCAAGTGTGGTATATTTGTTTTTTATTATACAGGGTGAATTTTTGAGACGGGACAGTAAGGGCAGGTACCTTAACCGTCATAGTTACAGAAAAACGTTTTTAGAAGACTATCCATAAATTTTTAAGATATTTTGAACTGTATAATAGCGGATTATATCGGATCTACCCATAACAAAAAATTTGGCTAATTTAGAAGTTTGACTCTTTTACCAAAATGTATGGAAAAAGTTTTCCGCAATTTCTGACATTTCTAGTACTCAAACCTCAGTCGGTCCAGTAGAGACTTTTGATCCTAATAAGAAAGAGGATCGATTGGCATCAAAAAAAGTTTTTGTGTAAAATGACCATTTTCTTGCTGACTGTACATTTTTTCCAAAAACTGTAAATGCAGTTCAAAATATCTTAAAAATTTATGGATAGTCTTATACAAACGTTTTCCTGTAACTATAACGGTTAAGGTACC
The DNA here is from genome assembly GCA_963082625.1 of Pasiphila rectangulata. Lineage (NCBI taxonomy): Eukaryota > Metazoa > Arthropoda > Insecta > Lepidoptera > Geometridae > Pasiphila > Pasiphila rectangulata. The sequence goes on from OY720236.1 coordinate 25,517,988, forward strand.
TGCCCTTACTGTCCCGTCTCAAAAATTCACCCTGTATATAGGAAACCATCTAGAGCAAACTGACAAGATATCTACTGATCGTACAGACATTCGTCCCGAGGCGGGAATCGAATACACTACCTGCGTATCAGTTTGCTATAATAAGACCGACCAAGCCACGCAGTTTGTTTCATCATCATCACCATCAATTCAGCCGTGAAACGTCCACTACTAAACACAGGCCATGGATCTCTATGAGGGTAGTTGCTATACTCAGCACGCTTGGCAGGCGGGTTGGCGAGCGCAGTACGGGATGTTGATACACACGGGATACACGGAAAGACGCTGCTGCCCATTTTCCGGAGGTATCCCTTAGCAGGGTTTCACTGCATCCACGGGTATGAGAGGAGGGGCAACATTCTACTGCCGGCCCACGCCAGTTTGCTTAAGAAGTAGTAAAATCCGATGAAAATAACAAATTGTACACACAATAAAACAAAGCACGTTAAAATACCATTTGCACGTCGCTAATTACCATGTTTGATGAACTACCAGCGGTCTAATATTTATTTTGTCTTTAAATATTAGTTTTAGGAATGGTAGTCGTTGTGTTCATACAACAACTCATTAAAGTTTAGTGTGTTCAGTTATGTGTTAAATGAAAGGAAAAAATCGGTGCCAAGTGCGAGTCGAAGGGTTCCGTACAATTATTTAATCAAAATCACGATTATTGTAAGTCCCTTTTATGTTAATTTTATTCTGTTTTAGTATTTGTTGTTATAGCAGCAACATAAATACTTCATCTGTGAAAATTTCAATTGTCTAGCTATCACGGTTCATAAGATACAGACACGCACAGACAAACAGGCAGACAGCAGAGTCAGAAATAGCGTGCCGTTTTACCCTTTGTGTACGGAACCCTGAAAAAGATTTTACGATTTTTATATTTTTTTAACCCCTACAAAATAGAGGGGCGCTATTCAGTTTGACCGCTATGTGTGTCTGTCAGTGTACTGATCCGAATGCAGTTATTTTTAAGTACGATTCGGGTTGTCTAGCGCTAGTTTTTAAACATGTAAAAAATTTAAAAATAATTTCGATAACACATGTAAAAAGTGGTTGGTTAAAAAGTCACCGTTTCAGCCATAAAACGTCTACTGATGAACACAGGCCTCCCTCATAGATCTCCATGAGGGGTAGTTGCCATACTCACCACGCTTGGCAGGCGGGTTGGTAAGCACAGTTCGGGATGTTGATATACGAAAAGACGCTGCTGCTCATCTTCCAGAGGTACCCTTGAGCAGGCCCTTATCCATGGATATGAGAAGAGGGGTAACATTCTACTTCTACGGCAAATAAAGTATTCTATACTAATATTATAAAGAGGTAAAGTTTGTGAGTTTGTGAGGTTGTAGGGGGTAATCTCTGGGTAGACCCAGAGATTACCCCCTACAACCTCACACTGAACTGATTTTCAAAATTCTTTTACTAATAGAAAGGCACAGTATTTTTGAGTCTTATGCTATAATATTTTATAGCTTAGGACTCAAAAATACTGTGGCCCGCCCAACGAAGTGGGCACCGGGTCAGCTAGTGTTTAATAAAGTAATGTCTACGAATATACCCAAGTCGTATGAAATTAAATGGTGGAAAAACTGTTTTGTCCTTTGTGACGCGTCAATAAGGTCCATGCGGCCGCACTGAATAAAGTATTTTTATTCCCCTATGGCGGAAAGAGGATTTTTGCTCTTCAATATCTCAGTGCAAAAGCCGTTTTTATCCGCTAGAGGATAAAGTAAATTGAATTTAGAACATCATGTGCATTAAGTTTTTGAATTCAAAACCTCATTAAACCTATTTACTTCTCCTTCCATGGTGCCGAATTAACTATAAAACCTTTTTTAATTTGTTAAAAACTCAGGCCTGGAACCTCCTTGATGTACGTTTTTTAATTTGCTTAGCGCGCGCCATTTTCTTTTCACGTCATGTTGTTAAAAACCTTTATAATATTTGTTATACATAATTTAAAGATTATTCTGTAATACTTACCTATCATAATGTATTAGTTAATACCTAAACTGAAATATAGGTATCTTGTGATTGTAAATGTTACTTTTTTTTGCATTTAGCCATTTACTCGCGGAAGTGGGATGATTTTTTTTTTTAATTTATTTAAGACTTTGTCGCTTAGCGACCACATCGTCCGTATAAGAAAAAGAAATGAAACAAAATCACAAAAAATAAAAACTTAATGCTTAACTAAACCAAGTGGGATGATAAATTACGTGTTGCACTCGACTGCAAAGATTTTTCACCTCGTGCTCTTTTGATTCCTTCGCTAACAGGATTTTATTTTAGGATCCTTCGCTTGCTCGGTCAACAAAATTGAGCGCACGGTTGCACAATTTTTTTTAAAGTTAAGCACAAAATGGAGCTCTTCTCAAACTCAAACTTAAAATGGTTACTTGTGAGAGAGCGGTTATAAAGCAACTTTGCAATCTTGCAAAGTTGCTTTTCAGCCTTTTCTTGTCAGCCGTTTTACGCTACAATATATGTAATAAAGTTGATAGCATCAGTAGTTCTCGAGATATCCATTTGTGACAGACAGACAGACAGACGGACAGACAGACAGAGTGATTCTATAAGGGTTCCTTTTTACCATTTTGGTCCGGAACCCTAAAAATACACGTATGCGTGAAAGCGGCAACATCGCTAAATTTTTCACTGTGAAATGAAAATGTTTCGACGGTATTACGAAGCCATTCATAATCGTATATGGCATGAACCAGTGGGGTGCCGGCAATTAAATGTTGTCTCTCCTCTCTTGCCCGTGGATGCAGCAAGAATCAGCTAAGGGATGATTCCGCAAGACGGGAAGCAACGTCTTTCCGAGTCCGTACATCCCGTACTGCGCTCACTAATTCTCTCTCTTGGTCAGTACTTGGAGTTAATAATAATAATCAATAAATAATGCTGCACAATTCAATAAGCAGAGCTTGTGTTATGGGTACTAGATGACTGGTATGCTTAATACATTATACTACATAGATAGATATTTTTTATTCGTCATCATCATTTCAGCCGTAAAACGTCCACTACTGAACTAAGGCCTCCCTCATGGACCTCCATGAGGGGTAGTTGCCATACTCACCACGCTTGGCAGGCGGGTTGGTGAGCGCAGTATGGGATGTTGATATACGGAAAGACGCTGCTGCCCATCTTCCGGAGGTGTCCCTTAGCAGGCTCTTACTGCATCCACGGGTAGGAGAGGAGGGGTAACATTCTACGGCCGGCACCCCACGGCAAATTTTTATTATAATAAGAAAAACATCCAGAATACCCGGAAAAAAATATCTGAAGATCTTACAGACATTTGTTCCGAGGCGGGAATCGAAGCCGCAACCTCTTACGTCGCAGGCGGACCTTCGCCCCCTGCGCCACAGAGCTCATCGACGGGTCCTACGGCATAGTATTGTTGAATGTAGGGTTCCCAACCAAAATGATTAAAAAACCATAAAATATTACTGGATCCAGAGGCAAGAGGGAGAGGCAACATTCTACTGCCGGCTGGCGGCAGGTTGATATGAAGTAATAATAAAAAATACAAATAATTTTCTTACTGCACCCACGGGCACGAGGGAGAGACAACATTCCACTGCCGGCACCCCACGCCACGTTGATATGAAGTAATAAAATGCAAATATTATTTGATATTTGATTTCAACTGAAAAGCGCCGGGAGTTACATATTCCCCTTTAAAATGGAACAGAAAGTATTGTGGAATTTAGGATTCCGCACCGAAATGCTTACAAGTTTCATCATTTCAACCGTAAAACGTCCACTACTGAACACAAGCCTCCATCATGGATCTCCATGAGGGGCAGTTGCCATTCTCACCACGCTTGGCAGGCGGGTTGGCGAGCGCAGTATGGGATGTTGATACACGGAATGACGCTGCTGCCCATCTTCCGGAGGTATCCCCTAGCAGGCTCTTACTGCCTCCCGTATCTTCGTGAGGGGTAGTTGCCATACTCGCCACGCTTAGGCGCCACGCCAGGCGGGTGGGCGAGCGCAGTATGAAATATCTATCAACGGAATGACGCTGCTGCCCATTTTCCGGGACTACCTATACCTTATTCGATTTTTACTGCAAGCACGGTCAAGAGAGGGGAGACAACATTCTATTGTCGGCACCCCACTGCATTATGACTTAATTTACATATTATAAATAGTTTTTCGTGTATCAATATCCCATACTGTGCTCGCCAACCCACCTGCCGAGCGTGGTGAGTGTGGCATTAACCCCTCATGATCAGTACTTGGATCTCCAAGTCCACGAGGGAGCCTATGCCCAGCAGTGGATGTCCTACGGCATAATAATGATGATGAAACAGTTTTTATTTTTAACTAACCGCACTCCGCAAGTTTCACCGGCGTAGTTCCCGTTCCCGTGAGAATACGTTAATAAAATGTTCATCAGAAATAATTTGGGATTCTAACGGTGAACGAACTTTCCAAATCGGTCCAGTAGTTTCGGAGCCTAATTAATGCATGCGAACAAACAAACTATCAAATATCTCCTTATTACTAGTGTAGATTAGTGTAGATAACAATTTTATTGTATGATGGCACGGGACCCCGGTGTGCGTGACTCGTTCTTGACCGGTTTTATATCTTGTATTCGGCTTCTTTGGAACAGTCTGAGGGACTGACAATTAACATTAGGGATATGTTCACAACATAGACATTTTTTATATTATAAACTGCGTAAGTACCTACTTTATAAGCCGAGAGGTGCCGGCATTAGAATGCTGCCTCTCCTCTCTTGCCCGTGGATGCATTAAGAATCTGCTAAGGGTCTGCTCTGCTCCGGAAGATGGGCTGCAGCGTATTTCCGTATCAACATCCCATACTGCGCTCGCCAACCCGCCTGCTAAGCGTGGCGAGTATGGCAACAATCCCCTCATGATCTTACAGTTGTAGGACTCTGCTGTCCTATATGGATGTCCATGTGAGGTAGTCGCCATACCACGCTTATCAGGCGGGTTAGCGAGAGCAGTACGGGATGTTGATACACGGAAAGACGCTGCTGCTCATCTTCCGGAGGTATTAACTTAATCCAAATATTGTCGGCATGGGATGTTCTGCCCATAAACTTCATAACGCTGTGCACCATGTGTGCCACCTTCTTTCGTTAAAATTAAAAGTTTTAGCAGTTACTTAAGTACTAATTAATTTACAATCAACAAATATATTAGGGATTTGGCTACCTAACTACATGACTGAAAATATCACTGGCTTAATTTATTTTTAAATTATTAAGTATTATAATTAGTTAGCCTTCTGAGATGGCGCGACGAACTTGACTTGTTTTTACAAGGTTGGTCCTCCATAGCACAGGATCGGGATAAATGGAAGGGGGATAGGGAGGCCTTTGCCCTGCAGTGGGACGAAAATGGCTAGTAATAATAATAATAATAATTAGTTAGATAATAGTAGTATCATATAATAATTTGATTAATGCTAAAAAAGAGCCTTTCTATTTATTTTTGTTACCATATTGCCTGAGAAGGAGTGTTTCATTATATTAAAAAGGTTTATTTATTGCGATATAGGTGTATTTGTTGCGATTACATACGTACTTAGGTAATTCGATTTTAATAACAAACTGTAAAAAAAAAATATATATAACGATGTTGTTATTTTTATTGCAAAAATTTTTTTTTCAGAGGTGACCGGGAATAAAACCTTATTTCGCCTAAAAGTACGCGATTTTTGCCGTGTTTATCCGGCGATTTAAGTGATGGCAGCCCTATCTGTATCTATATTCGTTTCCGAGATGGCTCGACCTCCTTGCTTGAAGGTGCAAAGGTTATAATAGGTAACTTAAGTGCTATCCAATAATCTCGATCGCTGGAGTGAATTCAAACGGAAAATTTAAAGGGTATAAACTTGTTAAACTTTCGCGATTTGTTAACATATTTTTTAGTTTTAAAAGTTTTTATCGCGTAGTTTATACAGGATTTTATCGCGTACCTTTTTTATTATTCTCCCGACGATTCGAACACATTTCAGCGTTCTTGGTCGCGGGAGTACTGGTGTGCTGTAAGCTACCGCCGTGAATTGATGGCAGGATCCACGACTAGCCTCAATTCATCTTCAGATTCAGAAATATCCAAGTTCACATTACGACACACTACACGGACGGTATCGGACTGTCGTACAGTCGGTACACAATGCTCACACTTATTAAACACAGGATTTCATGCAGCAGCGAGACTATTCATCTACACGATTGAAATTCAAGTGTTCTTTGATTTCAATCACCTCCGTTTACTATCTCCTTATAATAGTGGGGTTCTTTGTTTATAACTTTTGGGTCATGTAGTTATATCGGAAAAGAAAGATATTTTTGCGAAAATTGGGAAGACTGAAAAATACCAAAATAAGTAAAAAAATGATCTCGTTAAAATTATACTAGGTACTTTTTAATTTACAATCAACAAATATAAAACGGATTTGGCTACCTTACCAGATGACTGGAAATATCATTGGCTTAGTTTATTTTAAAATTATAAAGTATTAAAGTTAGTTTGTTATTAGTAGATATTATCATTAATAATTTGATTAATGCCAAAAAAAGAGCCTTTTTAATTAATGTTGTCACCATATTACCTCAGAAAGAGTGTTTAATATTATTATTAAAAAGGTATTATTATTTGTTGCAGTTACATACGTATTTAATTCGATTTTATTAACTAGCTGTAAAAATGAACGAAAGTTTAAAAATTATGACGATGTTTTTATTTTAGTTGGCTGTTAAGATAATAATAAGGCTGCAAAAAATTGCAATTTTCGCTTCTCCTTCTTATAGTTTACTGCGTATTTTAGTACCAAACTATCCGCTAGAGGCGCTGTACAAGTTTTCATACATTTTACTAACCACTGTCGCTAGCGAGTATAGATACTGAAAACTCATGGTAGAGTGAGTACACACACCAGTACCTACAGTGATATAATTGGCATGTGGCAAGCGACGCCTGCATTGCTTGCGGTTGGGCGTTGAGTACACCAGCATTGTTTGCCTATCAATTTGTGTTCAGTCGAAGCAAACTACTAGGGGACGCGCTTGATACACAAGCCAGGGCGATTGCAAACGGAGGTAACCTATTGATAGATCGAACAGGGAGAGGCGTGTGCAGTGGACTGGAACTAGATGATAATTATGAAATTATATGAATAAAAAAATGATAAAAATATTATTTTGTGCCGTGGCCGTGAGCTGCCGGCTGTAGAATGTTACCCCTCCTCTCATGCCCGTGGATGCAGTAAGAGCCTGCTAAGGGATACCTCCGGAAGATGGGAAGCAGCGTCTTTCCGTGTATCAACATCCCGTACTGCGCTCGCCAACCCGCCTGCCAAGCGTGGTGAGTATGGCAACTACCCCTCATGGAGATCCATGAGGGAGGCCTGTGTTCAGTAGTGGACGTTTTACGGTTGAAATGATGATGAATGATCACATCACACCAAATTAATTGCTGTTTTATAATATGTGGTCGTTAATTAGCACACTCGCAGTACTAACATGCCCCCGGAAGCCCTTTCACAATACTTGCACTTGCTTTAAATCTGGGCTGACGAGTTGAACTGGAGCACTGGTCGACCTGTGGCCCGCGGTTTGGCACTTGCACTTTCTTTGTATAGCTATGAAGAGGTTACAAGAATTTATTTCCTTTGTTCGGTGTAGGACAGATTCTAGATTAGACAGATTCGTAATTCGGCAGATTCGCTAGACAGATCGTGAATTAGGCAGATTCTTGGATTCGACATATTCGCTACTCGACAGTTAATAGCAAGTGGATTTAATTAGTGCGGCCGCATGGACCTTATTGACGCGTCACAAATTACAAAATAAAACAACAGAAATGAATAGAATATTATGACACACACACACAAAAGAAATAATAAAACAATAAGTGCTTCTTACAAAAATAAGTAAGCCGACGAATATCATCATCATCATATCAGCTGTAGGACGTCCACTACTGGACAAAGGCCTCCCTTATTGATCTGCAAGTACTGCGGTTGGAAGCGACCTGCATCCAACGCCGACCTGCGGTACTGACCAATTCATCTGCCGTGGCATTCAAGAACTTTGCGGCCCCATCGGCCATCCGTTCTGCGCGCTACATGGCCTGCCCATTGCCACTTCAACGGGCTAATCCGTCTGGCTATATCGGTGACCCGAGTTCTTATATGCAATATTTACAGGATATTCACCATGATTTGAGTATTTCTGAGTTTTCCGATATTTCGACGCAGTTTCGCACGTCATGGTCACGGATACACTGAAGTAACTTAACATACAACTTTCTTCCGGTAGAGAAGTTAAACATACACGCGCTCCCTGATTGTATTTTTATGTAACAAAGTAAACCTGTTCGGTTGCTCCCGATTAAGGTTAAAACTGTATCAACTGATTCAAGAAGAGTTATTTTTTTTATCGACTTCAATAAAGGAGGTTCTAATCTGTATTTTTGGCGTTTTGGTTATCAGGTAACGAAGATACGTTACCTTATCGATTACCGTTGTCGATAAACCGATTAGGAAAATGTACTAGATTTTCCAATAACGGAAGTACTCTGTGTAAGTATTCCGGGTGTTTTTCTATATATAATAAAAATATCTATCTATGTAGTATAATGTATTAAGTATATCAGTCATCTAGTACCCATAACACAAGCTCTGTTTAGCTTGGGGCTAGATGATACTGTGTGATTTGTCCAGCATTATTATTATTATTATTACTCGGCTATTGTATATTCCATTTTTTCTGATAATGGACAATAAACCGGCCAAGAGCGAGTCGAACTCGCACAGCGAGGTTTCCGTGTTATCTATATAGTTTATATATGTTGGAGAACCTTGACAGCAACCCTCTCTTGTCTAATAGCGGAACTTATGTAGGTTTTTTAAGCTTTAGATGTTTCTTAAAAAAATCAGACAAGTGCAGGTGGCTTGCGCACGAAGAGTTCCGTACAATTATTTGGCAAAACAATTTGCTAAAATCACGTTTCTTGAATGGGAGTCCCTTTCGAATATTTGTTTTATTTTAATTAAATTATTTATTTTAAAAGTGAATATCTGTGAATACTTCAAGCGTCCACTTGTTACCGTTATTAATGCCAGGCATTATAAATACGTGCCGTGGGATGCCGGCAGTAGAATGTTACCCCTCCTCTCATGCCCGTGGATGCAGTAAAAGCCTGCTAAGGGATACCTTCGGAAGATGGGCAGCAGCGTCTTTCCGTGTATTAACATCCCGTACTGCGTGCGCTCGCCAACCCGCCTGCCAAGCGTGGTGAGTATGGCAACTACCCCTCATGGAGATCCATGAGGGAGGCCTGTTCAGTAGTGGACTTTTTACGGCTGGAATAGTAGTATTTTCTGTTATAGCGGCAACAGAAATACATCATCTGTGAAAATTTCAAATGTCCAGCTATCACGTTCATGAGATACAGCCTGGTGACAGGCAGACAGACAGACGGACAGACACATAGATAGCGCAGTCTAAGTGCAATGGTCCTGTTTTTCCTCTTGGGTACGGAACACTAAAATCTATGCTTATCAGATATTTCAGCACCCTAAAAAACGGAAGAAATGAGACTACGACGAGACTGGAGATCCTAGTATAATGACATATGTACAAACAAACTTTATAAACTGAAGGTTTAATGTGGACGTCTCAGTAGTTACAAAATCGTTATATCTTTCTGCATGCCGAGACATACGCTGATTAAGTATTGTTACGTGGTATACTAAACCTGGGGTGCCGGCAGTAGAATGTCACCCCTCCTCTCTTGCCCGTGGATGCAGCAAGGATCTGCCAAAGGATACCTTCGGAAGATGAGCAGCAGCGACTTTCCGTGTCCGCTAGATTGGCGCGCTCATTACGGGATGTCGATCATCCCGTAATGAGCGCGCCAATCCAGCGTGGTGAGTATGGCAACAATCATGATGAATACTTGGATCTTCAATTCTATTAGAGGCCTTTGTCCAGCAGTGGATGTCCCACCGCTGTGGTGATAATGAGGATATTAAACCTGTTTGATTGATACCAGATCGTAGTTAAACCATGGGGTGCCGGCAGTAGAATATTGCCTCTGTTCTTGCCCATGGATGCAGCGTCTTTTCATTCATAACCGGTACTCCACTCCTGCCAAGCGTGGTGAGTATGGCAACTACCCCCCATGAGGGAGGCCTGTGTTCATTAATGGACGTTTTATGGCTGAAATTATGATGATTTATTTACTTAAAGTAAGGAGGAAAATTTACTTTGTTAAGATCCATGCACCTCCAAAATAGGACGGCTCGATCACCCACAAAGTCGTGATAACTTTGTTCCGGTCGACATTACACGCGCCTTGAATAAGCGTTGTTACATGACGAACGAAACTTGTCCGGTTACTCCTGCGCATTGTTAATACTGGATCAACTTTTTTACGTAAAGTACGATGAATTTTGTTGGTTTAAACGGACCTAAAAACAGGAGATTCTTAATTCGACTGTATTTTTTTCGTATGTTTGTTACGTGATTAACTCCGTAATTACGAATGGATTTTGAAGATTATTTTCTCATAAGTAAGGCCTTTACAATGTGAATGCAACTACCCCTCATGGAGATCTATGAGGAAGGCCTTAGTTCAGTAGTGGACGTTTCACGGCTGAAATGATGATGATGAAGGACTTTACAACTATTACAGATGATTATCACATATATTACATTATTATAGTCATCTAGTACTCATAACACAAGCAATGCTTAGCTTGCACTGAAAAAAATGGTTACCAAATTAGTAAAGGTTGGCTGAATTACATGAAAACTATGATAAATATAACAAAAACTCGCTAAATTTAGCTATTGAACTTACAAAACAAAAAAGGTTGAATTTGGTACCAGAGTTTTGATGTAACTCAACAAAGAATATTGTACATTTTACCAAACAAATGTCAACAATTTAGTCTGGTTGATGTTATCATAAAAATATGATAAATATTACCAGACCTCGCGGTTGAACTTACAAGACTAAAACGGTTCAGGTCAAAATATAGTCCCTACCAGAGTTCATGGTGTAAATTACCAAAGAATATTGTACATTTTACCAAACAAATGTAGACAATTTAGTCTGGTTGATGTTATCATAAAAATATGATAAATATTACCAGACCTCGCGGTTGAACTTACAAGACGAAAACGGTATAGGTCGAAATATAATCCCTACCAGAGTTCATGGTGTAAATTACCAAAGAATATTGTACATTTTACCAAACAAATGTCGACAATTTAGTCTGGTTGATGTTATCATAAAAATATGATTGATAATACCAGACCTTGCGGTTTAACTTACAAGACTAAAACGGTATAGGTCAAAATATAGTCCCTATCAGAGTTCATGGTGTAAATTACCAAAGAATATTGTACATTTTACCAAACAAATGTAGACAATTTAGTCTGGTTGATGTTATCATAAAAATATGATAAATATTACCAGACCTCGCGGTTAAACTTACAAGACTAAAACGGTTCAGGTCAAAATATAGTCCCTGCTAGAGTTCATGGTGTAAATTACCAAAGAATATTGTACATTTTACCAAACAAATATAGACAATTTAGTCTGGTTGATGTTATCAAAAAAATATGATAAATATTACCAGATCTCGCAGTTGAACTTACAAGACTAAAACGGTTCAGGTCAAAATATAGTCCCTACCAGAGTTCGTTGTGTAAATTACCAAAGAATATTGTATATTTTACCAAACAAATGTCGACAATTAAGTCTGGTTGATGTTATCATAAAAATATGATAAATATTACCAGACCTCGCGGTTGAACTTACAAGACTAAAATAGTTAAGGTCAAAATATAGTCCCTACCAGAGTTCATTGTGTAAATTACCAAAGAATATTGTACATTTTTTTACCAAACAAATGTCAACAATTTTGTCTGGTTGATGTAATCATAAAAATATGATAAATATTACCAGACCTCGCGGTTGAACTTACAAGACTAAAACGGTTCAGGTCAAAATATAGTCCCTACCAGAGTTCATGGTGTAAATAAATTACTATAAATCTAAAATTTAAAAACACCCCCCCCCCCCACACAAGTAGCTGATCATCATGAGACCCTCATTTAATGAGTCACATAGCAAAAGCTGCTAAAACTGAACATAACAACAAAAGGAGGAAGGCGAAATTGGACCCACCCGTTTAAAAATTAACTAAGCGCCGTTTACGTGCTAGTTTGTGTTGATTATAATAACAAATTTATAAGAGTTTTATTAAAAAATATTGAGTCATTAGAAGTTGGGAATCAAAAGTACGAAGTGATTCTAACCAATGAAATGCAAGTAGTAAAAGGAAGATTGCCTCAGACATAGCAGTAGTAGATTTTTCTTTTGAGGCAGTACTGTTTGGATCGATAATGTGCCCAAAGAATTCGCGAATTCTTTCTAGACAAAGGGTTGAGAGCCGCCTGAATAACCCATAGTCTTTATTGTTGTAGGTAGACTGCAGATTAGCCGTTCACAGAATATACGTTTACATAATCAACAAAACTCAAACCTATTTCTTTCATATTTTCATGTACTTAAAGAGATCAGTGATCTTATCTCAGATTGTATAGCAGTGAAACGTACCTACGTACCTACCTACGTAAATTTGCGTTATTAAACCGACCTTGATACGTACGGCTTGCAATAAAAATACCTATAGTTACTAACTTAGGTAGGTTGGTATTTAACTACTAACTAGGTAGGTACAATGAAAAATCTATCTGGAAGTTAAAAAGGTACCTACAATATAAGTACACACAGTAAATATACATATATTGCAGGCAGGTAATCTGTCTTTCAATGGGTGGTCTAAGTTGAATTTTTTTAATTAGTAAGTACCTAGTTCGCCCCGAATTGTGAACTCGCTAATATATTGGAAACCCCTCGTCCGATTAAGGGAAGGATAGGAAGTTATTGTCGGACAAACATTCATACATACCCACATACATACACCCACTTACAAACGCCAAATTGCCCAATTTGACTCTGAGAACTTCGCTCGCTCGTTCAACAAAATCCATTCGTCGGTAAAAGTTAACAGTTGTAAGTAGGTCTGTGCATTTGTTCATTATTAATATACGAAGTAGGTATTTATTTATTTTATTTATTTATTAAGACACTCCTACGACATCTTCACATTACATTCACAAAGTACATTAACAATACTGGTCCCGTGTGAGACACCTTTACAGGAGTGTACAGCACTCGATAAAAAAACTAAAAACAATATTGCTCATACATAATCTTCCAAAACTAAAATTAAAATCAAAATATCTGTGTAGTAATATGTAGTTAGGTACTTAAGTTGACCGAGATGTACCAAAACAGACCGTTCGAATAGATCGTTTATTGTTAACGCTAGAAGATTCAAAATCCATTAGAAGTTTTATAAACATGCGACTAAGAATTTCAACTAGGTATTTCAACCATACCTAACAATAATAAAGTAGGTACCTATTAGAAGTAGTAAAGTAAAGGTACCTAGTCTGGAAGAGATCGCTTTCCATCAGCTGGTTTTTACCAGACGTACGAAAGTACAAAGGGTTATGTTTTTCACGCGTATCTTGTATGTATGTTTGTTGTAGGTGTGTTAAAAGAAAAAACAAAATGGCGGCAACCAGACGCCATATTGTAAAAATTTTAAAAAATTAAGTCGACGAACACGCATGCGCGGTATCGTTGAATAGGTATTTTATAATCATTGTTAGGTTTCTTATATCATTTTTAATTTCAGATGACTATTTAGGATCTATAATGGTTTAAAGTTGGTTATCAACCAATGTCAACAAAAAAATACAATATTGATAGGTAAATAAAACTATGATAAAGTTCTATAAGGTCTTAATAACGTACAAAATAACTCAATTTGAAATACATAAATAAGTAATAATATTATACTTAATCCTAACTAAAAATGTAAAATAAAAATAATAATTTTAAAAGTCAGAAACCCGACTCCGTCTAAAATGACTTCAAATAAAAACTAAAAAGAAATAAACAAGACAGTGGGACTCGGAACCTAGCGACTAACAGTCGGGACCCAATAGACATAGACAGACAGCTCAAAACTTGCCAATAAATGGGTCCCGACTCATAAAGTTGCTAGGTTCCGACTGACTTGTTATTTTCTTTTTAGTTTTTATTACTCGGAGTCGGGTTTTTAATTTTTTTAATTATTATTTTTTTAATAGATCTGGTTGCAAATCACATGTTTTCAAAGCATAGAATCATACCTACATCTCCTACATCTGTGGATTAAACGATCGCCGGTGCATATTTCTTAGTGACATCTTACAAATATACCTACCTACCTATCCTACAATTTTATTGGTAAATTAGATTGTAACCAACAAGCGACCCGCCCCGACTTCGCACGGGTGCAATGCTGATACTAAATATACCATGTATGTATTATAGATTTAAACCCTACTCTTGAATCACTCTATCTATTAAAAAAAACCGCATTAAAATCCGTAGTTTTAATGAACTAAGCTTTAGACTAATAAGTAAAAAATAACGCATAGAAGCCGCGTCTAGAACAAAACACGAGCGATATCGTGTGTCCACTTCATTTTATTTGTGTGCGTGAACAGAATGCATCTACGATCCTTAAACGCACACAAATATGGCTTTCAGAGTTACCATTACCAGGCCGTTAGCCAATAATTATGGGAAAACGAATGAAGAATGGGATATCGTTCAACGCGTTTAGAATGTTTGATGTGTGATGTGTTTTATTAATATTATAGGTAGGTATGTATTAATTGCTGACATCTAAAAAAAATTTTTTGATATCAACACGGCGGAATTAGATAATTATTCTGTGATATCAATTAATAAGTAGTAAGTGTTGTGTGTCGCCGCTGCGGCAGCAGTATTTTTTTTATACTGAATCTGGTCACACTGTAACTTAGTTCTAAGGTAGTCCTCAGCACGCCCGCACACGCCCGTAAGCATAATAATAATCTTCTGCATAGTATTTTAATACTTTTTCATACTGAAAAAGTATTAAAATACTGAATCTGGTCACACTGCCGCTGCCCCCACTTCCCCACTCGCTAGCGCGTCGCCCGCGCCGCGTGCGTGCCGTTCTTTCTTTTTGCGCGAACTCTCTCGCCAGCTAGTCGCTTTGCTAAAGTTTTCTCGCAGTGCTTGGTTTCACGTAATAATGGATAGTGACCTTGAAGAGGACTTAAGTGTGGGTGTCGCCGAATATTTGAACGAATGGGGATTGTCTGACGAGACCATATCAAACTTTGAAGGTGAGTGCCTATTTTGATCGATATTATATACCTATATTTTTAATAATGTGTGTCAATGAACGAAGAATTCAACTTGAAACGGAGATAGCCCTTCTTTTGTCAAGGCCCGATATCCCACGTGTTTTTTTGTAAATCGCTATCACTACAAAAGGGTCAGAGTATAGAAGGGGACGATAAGTATTTAGGATGCCTAGATATTGACCTAGAAATAGCGGTTAGGTACCTACCTTATTAGCTATTTTACCTTGATAGATTTACAAAACGAACTTCAGTAAATTTTACCAGATTGGTTTGGTTGGCATACATTTCCACTACACAACCGTTTAAAATTCAAACCGTTGTGTTTCTCCATCCCTGTTAAATTTGGAGTAATTAAATTTTTTTTCGTTTTGCTCTCAGTGGCACGGTGAATTTCTTTGCCGCTTGACGCTCAAAAGATTCAAGAAAGTACGGAATCCTTACCTCGACTGAAACGTGATGATGAACAAGATACCTTGGGCTAGATACTGCCCAAGAGCAAACCCATTTGCAATAATATATTATATATACATAAACTTATATCGTGGTTCTTTTTTTTTCAGATGAACTGGATTTCGAATCCAAGTTCAAAGGATCAGAGCTCCGACTATTCAAAAAAAGGCCCATACCTATTTTTAGAGAAAGCTCTCATTCATTTGAAAACAATTAAAGCTGCTTCTGTTGTGTCATTAAATTGATTGAGGAAAATCCAAGTAAAGGTTGGTTATTATATTAAGTAGACCTACTCGTATCGATCAAAACTTTCAAGAATTTCACACAAAAACCGAACTTGACGTTTTTTTTGTGAAATTCGTGAAAGTTTTTATACTAAAACCATTTATATTTTTTAGTATATTTAAAGTGTATTATAATAGCAAATAGCTTTATAATAACAGAAAGAGTTCTGGAGGTTTAGCAAAAAAATCTCTGATAACCAGACTGGCTAAACTTCTTAATAAAACTTATAATATTGTCTTCGATTTCCGCGATTGTCACTCATTTAAATAAAACACTTTGTACGGATTTTATCGCGTGTATAAAAAAAAATTGGCTCATCTGGCATACTGTATGTAATGTACCTACACCTTTATTTTTTAATTCAGACTATTAAAGTGGGTAGTTAGCACAAAGTTATTTTGACAGAGCAAAACTATGTTTTTCTTAGTCCACCTTTGACAACAGTAACTGTAAAGTTATCGAAACGTCAGGGAGGCTCAATAATTAATACACGTGGTAAAATTCGTTTAAAGTGTTTTATTTAAACTAATAACATAAACCAATTATTCCAACTTATTGCATTTTTATTTTTCAGGTGTTAGAGAGTCGCGCAATAACTTCTGTTATTGCGCGACAATCGGATATAAAATAGTTCCAACTGTGAGAATACAGTGCAAAGAGTCCATTTGTATGGCAAAAAAATCCATAAAGCCAAGCATTCAAGAAGCTATGAACAGTTTCATTCTTCATGCAAAGGTATGTATAATTTCACTTTTAAGACTATTGTGAGATGACGACTTTTCCATACTAACAACGATTTCCACCCCCTAAGCGTTAACCACGTTGAATTACGGTGAATTACGTTTTGAACCCCTCTAAATAAATATGAGTAATACCTAAGCAATACCTAATTGTATTTTCTCAAACATCCAAGGAAATGTCGTTCTTGACTTCGTGATTATAGAACGCGAAGCACGTCTTTGTACAGCACACATTGAAGATTCGTTCGTGAATTTCATAGGTTTTTCAGTATAAGCTAACGCGAATAAAAAGAGCCCTGTCAAACTCGTTGCGCAGTATAAATGACTACTGTGCAACGAGTTTGACAGGGCTCTTTTTACGTGCTTATAGGTATAAGTACTAATTTTGCAAATGGGGGAGGAGGAGGAGCGTTTGTGATAATGTTATTTATACGGGAAACAACGCCAACTAATAGGAAATGTGCTTTTCCAAACAGGAACACTCGCATTGGATGGCGTGGCGTTGACAGATAAAGTGGACTTATGGTGGCGACATCACGGTGATAACGTTTTAAGGAAAGTATATAGCCGTGAAACTAGGGTCACTTCGGAAATGTTCTTATAACTCCTAAATTAGATCAATTTTCAATAATTTATTAATAAATAAATGTCGTTCTGTAGTTGTCCCAAAAAACTTGCACAAAACTCAGGCCGCTTTTTGTTGTGCAAGTTTTTTGGGACAACTACAGAACGACAAATTGTTTACAGTAATTTAATCCATATTATAGGTGTTTCCCTAGTATCTAACAGGCGGAAATTATTGAAAATTTATCTAATTTAGGAGATATAGGAACATTTTTGAAGTGGCGCTAGTTTTGCGGCTATACTTAACGCAAATGCCGAATGCGGCCACCCTGGTGCCTGGTACGGCTTATCAGCATCCTGACCGAAACCTGGCAGCCTTGTGTCCTTTAAAATAAGAAAGGTTTTGAATCCCATACTGATATAATTTTAAGATGAGTGATCTACAGATTATTTAATTGTATTTTTGATTGGTAAAATAAATTTTATGATATGTACTAAAAATGAGTTTATTTTACTTTAAACCACCGTTTTTATTAAGCCCTTAAATAAGGTTACTGGTAATTCGACGTATTCTAGAAACTGCTGATTTTCGGCTAGCCTACATGACCTTTTTAACTGCAAATTGTGAAATTTACTGTATATATCCCTAAAAATAAAATGTTGAATTACCAATAAGCCTGTATATTTTTGAAGTGTTTGTCGAACGGTCTTAAAACTTTGAATTTTTTTAGATCCTGTATTTCTTGTATGGTTTTTTCTTCTACTTTATTTTTAGGGTAACTTATCATTGAAAATTAGAAACTTAGTAGCTAATCTGCAATATTGCTGACATGGTACACAAGTACTTTCGTGGCCACTGCTGGCCACGAAATTAGTACGTAGTTTCAAAATCTAAACTGCAATATGATTTCACTCTCATACCATGTCAGCAATATTGCAGATTAGCTACTAAGTTTCTATTTGGTAATATATACCAAAAAGTCCTGTACATTTTACTAGTGTTAGTTTGATAAATTAACCAAACTAACATCAGTAAAATTTACACTATTTATTTGGTATGTTTTACTAAACTAAGACCGGTACAATCAGACAAGCGCTGATAAAATATTGGTAGACATTACCAGTTAAAGTTTGGTAATAACTACAGTACAAATCTGTTAGATATTACCAAACAAATGTTAGGAAAAATACGAAACAAACATGATAGACAATACTTAATTGTATTTGATAAAATCTACGATACACTTCTGGTAGATAATACAATATTATCTCTGATAAAAAGCACGATACACATCTGATAGATTATACTAAACTTACCTTGATAAGAACTGCATTACACATCTGGTAGATATTACCAAACAACCTTTGGTAGTAACTAAAACTAAATCTGGTAATTATTACCAAATTAACGCTGATAAAATAGACCAAACGTGATAGGTAAATACTGCAAAATGTTGTTTGTTAGAGTTTACCAAATAAAATAGATTATACTTACGAGTTAAGTTTAGTGTTCTCTATCAAACTGATTTAATACATTCTACCATATAATAAGTGCTATCTACCAAATTTTTATTGTATATTTTACCAAATACCTTTGCATTTTCTATTAAACTACCTTCGGTAATTTGTACCAACAAAAAGTAACAGTAGAACATGCAAAATGTATTTGGTAAAAAAGACAAGTATGTTGGGTAAAATATACAATATCACTTTGGTAGATTGCAGCAAACTACATTGTACTTTTTTACTAGGGTACTTTGATAAAAAGGTTACTAAAGTATTTTGGTAAAAATTATACCAAAGTACTTTGGTGAGAAATTTTACCAAGTTACTTTGGTAAAAATTTATACTAAAGTACTTTGGTGAGAAATGTTACAAGTCACTTTGGTAAAAATATATACTAAAGTACTTTGGTGAGAAATGTTACAAGTCACTTTGGTAAAAAATTATACTAAAGTACTTTGGTGAGAAATGTTACTAAACTACATTGGTAAAAAATGAACAAAACATAGGTGTAATCTACCAAATAAATTTGGTACAACACCAACTTAAGAAGTTTGGTAAAATCAACAAAAATTCGTGATAGGACCGAAATCAACCTAAAACTTTAGTAACATTTACGCAAAATCTGTTAAATCCAACCTAACATTTTTTTCAGTGTGGGGCTAGATGAAGCTGTGTGATTTGTCAAGCATTATTCATTATTTATTTATTTATATAGATGATTTATACAGCGTCAGAAACTGCTAATATTGCTTTCCAGGTCGCTGCAGTGCCTGGGACATTATTAGATTGATTAGGCTTGTCCAGCACTAGCACCTATACCATCCTCCCAGCTTCATCATTATCATCATCATCATTACAGCCGTAAGACATCCACTGCTGGACATAGGCCTCCCTCATTGACTTAAGAGATCCAAGTGCATGAGGGGTTGTTGCCATACTCACCACGCTTGGCAGGCGGGTTGGTGAGCGCAGTTCAGGATGTTCTTACACGGAAAGACGCTGCTGCCCATCTTCCGGAGGTATCCCTTAGCAGACTCTTACTGCATCCACGGGCAGGAGAGGAGGGGTGACATTCTACTGCCGGCACCCCACAGCGTCCCACGGCCCTCCCAGCTTAGTCGGATATTACTCAGAGGAAAGGACAGATTAATACGTCTGAAACTGACTAAGCCGCTGGTTTCCTAACGATGTTTTCCTTAACCGTTAAGCACGATTTAAATATGAACATACATTTTTCAAGAAATAAATATTCAAAGGTTCACGGCCGGTACCAAATCTACGATGTAGGTCATGTTTCTGAGGTTCCATGTTTTGGACTAAAACTCGATTCCGGTGATGGAATCCATGAGGAAGTAAATTATTGAAGGTAATAGTAGACACTGGAGTCCTTCTTTAGGTTAGCTTATTTGTTTTACTTATATTGTCTCCTAGTTTTCGCACCCAGTTTTGATAATGGGATTCATGATAAAGCGAGTGAAATACTCAAAATCATTTATTTATTTATAAGGACGCCCAACAGAAGTAGCACATAACATTTTCCTTACCTTATACATTAAAATATTCAAACTATGTACTATTATAATTACAGGGTGCCACAGCATGCGCTATTACAATATTACTCGACTAAATTAAACTAAACTTATGCATAAATAAAAATAATATAGTATTAGGTAAATACTTAAAAGTATAAGAGGTACTTATTTGTAGTTACCTACTATGAGTTTCATCAATTAAAGACAATTTTATTTAAAAAAATATATAAAACATTTGAAAATAGAAAAAAAATATACAAGAAATTAGGGGTTTCAAACGTTTCAATAATAAAATTTTGACAATACTGAAAATACAAAAACAAAATAATCATTATTTATTTATAATCACTATCCGAAAGTCGTGGGTTCGATACCGGCCGTGCACCAATGAATTTTTCTTTCTTGAAAAATGTACATATGTGCACACTTAACACGTGCTTTAACGGTGAAGAAAACATCGTCAGGAAGGAAACCCGCGGTTTAGTTAGCTTCAGACGTATTTACCTGTTCTTTCCTCTGAATAGTTGACTAAGCTGAGAGGATGGTATAGGTGCTGGGCAACCCTAATCCATCTTACAATGTCCCAGGCACTGCAGCGTCCCGTACAGCATGATTACCAGTTGCTGACGCTGTATAAATCATCTATAATAGATGCAAAGGCCTTACTCAAATATTATATAATAGGCGTACATATGCAGTAATAAGTCAAGGGATTTCTATAGAAAATTAAACTAATATAATACAGAGGATTAGAATGTGTGCTTTACTTGAATATAAGTAATTCTGACGCCAAGAAACAAACTACGACTTTCCTGTATTCGGTGATTTTCATTCAATAAAAGTCAATAAAACTCCTAACAGCTTCTAACCATCAACAACTGATTATACGATAATGGCATCCTAAGCGCCAGCTGATTCTTGACAGGGTCATTGACGGTTGGTTGATACCAGATCGTAGTTTGACCATGGGGTGCCGGCAGTAGAATATTGCCTCTGTTCTTGCCCATGGATGCAGCGTCTTTTCATTCATACCCGGTACTCCGCTCACCAACACGCCTGCCAAGCGTGGTGAGTATGGCAACTACCCCCCATGAGGGAGGCCTGCAAGGAATTGGCGGAGAGGTACAAATAAAAATACCCAAAATAGTTTAGAAGATGGATTTTGTTTCAAAGTGTAATAAAAAAACAATATAAACTCATAATAATAATTATTTTCAACTCGTAAAATTATTTATAAAAAATTGAGCAGATATGAAACATTTTTAATTTTGCGATAAGTCCTAAATTATAAATATAAATTGTGTATAAGAACATAGATAGACGAACAGTAACCTTATGGAGGCAAAAGAGATATGTGGCATCCTCGGGAAACCGAGCACCTGGTCGGATGTTAAAGCATTATTATAGTGTGCTCCCTGAGTGACGGCGCATCACTCATACACGTTAAGTACTTGTTTCATGCGCGGTGTTTTCCGCTTGCGCCGTCACTCAGGACGCACACTGAGATCAACCATGCCGCTCATCCTATCATTTATGGATATAAAACACTAAACAACTGCGTTTAAAGGGCAGTAAAGTTTCAAACGAACATCGCATAATACAATAGAAATCCCTTTTCTCTATTAGTAACGTCATTGGTCGTGTCTTCCCTTAAACGATAAATCTAAAAATCTCGTATCGTTTTGCATAGTTGATTATCTGCGGGTCAAAAGTCGTGCACGTCCAGGTCAACACAATTTAAAGAAAAATTCGAAGTAAGTAAAAGTCGTGTACAATAATGTACATCATCATCATTACAGCCGGATTGCTGTGCACGTCCATAGCTGGACATAGGCCTCCCTCATACATCTCCGAGATCATGAGGGGATTGTTACAGTACTCGCCACGCCTGGCAGGCGGGTTGGCGATCGCAGTATTGCTGCGCACCATTGAGCGCACTATTGGTAATTATGTGAAATCCAACTAGCTATATGAAAAGGGCTTTAGGTCGAGATTACAGCTTCACATCAGATGGACCTTCGGCTTGTCTCGTCATTAAGTTTTTTATACCTCTAGACCAGGGTTTCTCAGACTTTCGGCTCCACGTAGCCCTGTTAAAGTTTCCAGGTGACAGCGAACCCCTTAACTAACTAATTAAATCACCCCCCCTCCTAACCCCCCCAAAAAAACACTAAAATTGACTGTTGAAGAAGATAAGGTTTTTATTTCAATAAAAGGTAACAAATAAAGTGCCAAAAGAAATATATTTTTATTAATATTAATGTGATGGGTGTGCTTGTTTCTTGTCACAAATGGAGTCAATTTTAGGAGTAATTTTGGACAATTTTAACCTTAATTCTGACTCGGCATCAAGTCGATTTCTGTATTTAGTTTTTATCATGACCAAGTGTGAATCTTGTCGCGAACCCCCTGCCGTCGAATGGCGAACCCCTAGGGGTTCGCGTACCCCACTTTGCGAAACCCTGCTCTACGACTATATGACTATATGATGATTGATGTGATGAGACAAGACGAGTCCCATCTGATGTTAAGCGTTAACCTCTACGTGTTACAACTGCAATACCGCAGTGATCACTTTCACTAAGCAACAAACACTTCGCGTGGCGTCCGTCACCCTGAGACAGACATTTAGACATGGAATTGAAAGATCTCGTGCCCGCAACTTCCCCGGCCCCCTTACCCTTCAAACCAAAACACAGGATAGATAGATAGATAAACTCTTTATTCTGTAAACCATATTACCTATACAGAACAATACAAACATTAGTAAGTTTGTGTTCTTGTATTGTTCGTAGTTAAGTAGTAATTAGTAATATTAATTAAGTAGCTTTTAAGTTGTAACTTTGATTATTTGAGGATTGTAATGATAATAAGTTTTGATGTTTTTTTTTTATCTTTTTATGTTAAGTTAAGTATCGGTCGTCGTTGCATCTAATCAGAATGACTTAGTATAATGTAAATCCGTTATTGGCTTTAGTTTTAATTCATAAGTTTTACTTGTTTACTTTTAAGGGCTGTGGATTTTGTAAAATAAATAAAATAAAATTAATAAAATTACTAAAATTAACTTAAACCATAAGAACAATAGAAATACACAATGGGCGGTCTTATCACTTAAAGCGATTTCTTCCAGACAACCTTTAAATGGAGAGGATTATAATGGAAGAATGGGGTGTAGTATTATCATATCATTCCTATAATATTAACACATAAAATAGATACATATACCTACGTTAAAATAAATACATAGTTAAATTAACCTACATCAACATACATAATAATATTTACAAATAGCTAATACAATACTAAAAACATACATGAATGGATACCAAAGATATTAAAAAGGAGGTAACGACACATACTCACAGATTATATTTAAAATATTCATAATAATAATATCTTGATTTAGCCCACGAGATTGCCTCCATGTGGGATGTTGACTCAGCGACTATTGTTCCGATAGTCGTTTCCGTTAACGGACTCTTAGCGAAGAGTCTCGATCAACATCTCGAGAGACTTTCGCTAGGCAGTTGGATCAAGAGCCAGATCCAAAAAGCAGTACTCCTGGACTCGGCACTTATAGTAAGGAGATTCCTCTCCCTGCAGCCCTAGTCACCGACCGCTCGAGCCTTGCTTCGCGGCCGGTGGTTCACCGTTTTGACTTACTGTATATTTTTACTGTAGAGTATTTGTTTTTATATTTATTTATAGTAAAAAAAATATTTTTATGAATTTACAAATAAATGATGTGGAATAATAATAAAATTATAATAATAATTATCAAATAAATAAAAAGCAGAAGATAGCTCCAGATATGTATACATATATGAATGCAGACATTACTGCTTTGCGGAAGAAATAGGTCTGGTGCTAGTACTTCCCTGGATGAACTCTTCACAAAAATTTCTCCTACTACTAAAACTATTATACTCGTTGTTGATCATCAGATATCACTTAAATGATTATGGAGATCTCATACGAATCTAAAAATTACATAAATATTGCGTAAACAATGCAATATACATAATGGCCATTATGCCGAAACGAGGCTGGGGTAGGAATTTTAATAAAAATTACATAACGGTGTATGAGATTTTGCCCCCCTCACTTACCCGTGGAAGCAGTAAGAATCTGTTAAAGGATACCTGCGAAAGATCGGTACCAACTTCCGAGCGCGGTTGTTGCCATATAGAGGTATATGCACCACCCTTGGCAGGCGGGTTCGCAAGCGCAGTACGGGTTGTTGATACACGGAAAGACGCTGATGCCTATCTTTCGGAGGTATCCCGTGGCAGATTCTTACTGCATCCACTGGCAAGAAAGGAGGGGCAACATTCTACTGCCGACACCCTACGGCAATTAACGGAGATACGCGGTTATGGGCAGCAGCGTGTTTCCGTATATCAACATCCCATAATGCGCTTGCCAACCTGGCTGCCAGGCGTGGCGAGTATGGCAACGATCCCCTCATGATCTTGGAGATGTATGAAGGAGGCCTGGACGTGGACAGCAGTCCTACGGCTGCAATGATGATTCAATAATCTATGGCTTCAAGCATTATGACACGAGTTCAAAGGTCGGTGAAAGATAGTTCCAGTAACGAGTTATATGCTGTTTCGTAATACGGCGCACGATTAATAAATAAGTACATTCGTAAGCATAGACTACAGCATGCTTTCTGCCGCGAGATGAGATGTAACATGAACGACCCGCATACGTGGGGCAGTAGAATGTTACCCCTCCTCTCATGCCCGTGGATGCAGTAACTGCTAAGATATACCTCCGAAAGATGGACAGCGTCTTTCCGTGTATCAATATCCCGTAACCCGCCTGCCAAGCGTGGTGAGTACTTGTTTTGCATTTTTTTTTGGATGAAACTAACTATACTACGAACATTATAAATATTATGCAAACAAAAATCTATTAAAAATAGATTAATGTATTTTGTTTAAGTCAGCTTCGCGGCTTATGATAACCCTGGAAATGTCATCTTTACATTATGTGTGTTTACCAAACTTTACCCAAATGTACTTGAATCCTTCTCAACTAGCCTTCGTTTTATTTAGCAACACCTTTAATCATCATCATCATCATCATTTCAGCCGTAAAACGTCCACTACTGAATTAAGGCCTCCCTCGTGGAACTCCATGAGGGGTAGTTGCCATACTCACCACGCTTGGCAGGCGGGTTGGTGAGCGCAGTACGGGTTGTTGATATACGGAAAGTCGCTGCTGCCCATCTACCGGATGTGTCCCTTAGCAGGCTCTTACTGCATCCACGGGTAGGAGAGGAGGGGTAACATTCTACTGCCGGCACCCCACGGCAAATACACCTGTAATACCGCATTAAAATGATCGTTGACATAATCGCGATGGCAAGATTCATGGAAGCCGATGTCAGGAGCCGTCAGGGCTTTGTGAGTTCTCTCCGCAGCTACAAAATCCTCTGATGAACCATGAGATGACTACTCCTCATGGTGATCCATGAGGGTGGCCTGTGTTCAGCAGTGGACGTTTTACGGCTGACATGATATGTATGTATTTGCATGCTGATTTGGCTTTATTACCGGAATTAACCTCCGACGCGCTCTATGGATCGACGGGTATCCATAAGGTTTGAACGCTCCGCGTTAAAATAAGTGAATAAAATTATTATGATTGAACAAATTGTGTTTATTTTCATTATTCAAAAGTTCTCTGTACACTATACTAGAGGTAATATAATTTTTGTTACTTTTTTGGTTGGCAGAGTCTTAGTAGAAGGATCCCGTTTTTACCCTTTGGGTACGAAACCCTAAATAAATAAATTACACATGTTGCTATGGGGGATGCCATGCCATGCACATGGGGACCTGTTGTTCTTATCTCGTTATGGGAGCGTTCGTAAGGAACGTTTTCATCGACCATTGGACCTCATTGACAGTAAAAATCTAAACAAGAAAATAAACAAAACCATAATTCTAAGTTCTAGCTGCCCGTACATGACCATTGGTGTCGATTCCGTTTAATACTTGCTAAAACTAATTATAGTTGGAGATTATAAAGTTTCTATGTTGAGAGCTGTCAGAGTGAAATCAGGTATCCATTCAAAACCTTCATGATTTAAGTCAATATAATAACATTCAAAACAGCAACAACAGAAAGCTAGACTTATTCCTAAGCAATAAACCAATTCATAATTTTACATATTGATCTACATTACTTACACCCAGCGAAGACGAAAATCATCCCTCGCTTGAACTTGATATATGTATGTTATATATACATATATATTATATATATATATATATATATAACTTGATATGTAGGGCAATATGTAAGAATATGAATTGGTTTATTGCTTAGGACTAAGTCTAGCTCTCTGTTGTTGCTGTTTTGACTCTGACAGCTCTCGATAACAATTATAAATGGCTTTTATTGATGTTTGAAATGTAGTTATTTTTTTTTTATGTATTTTTATTTTAATTTCAGCGATTTTTACTTTGGTTTTTTTAATTGTATTTTGAATATTATTATTAAACGGACTTGAAAACATGTATTACCAATAAAACTGATTATTCTGGTACTGCGCTCGCCAACCCGCCTGCCAAGCGTGGTAAGACAACTTGATCATGGAGATCCACACGGAGGCCTACCTTCCGTGGACAGACCGCGGACACCAGTCACCTATTGCATTAACAAACAAACAAACAAACAAAATACATTTATTTATAATGTTAATTTTACAATATGTAGCCGGTTAAATAGGGAGTTATCTCCCTGAACATTTTAGACTAAACTAAACACTAAACACATCAATATTGTAAATCTAACAATATAAAATGGACACTGATTCAGCATTCAGTTGATTATCTAGCAAGCTAGGTAACCAACGCTGATCTTCCATCAGCACCATTTCTATTGACTATTTACATAATCTGGTAATACGGATGCAGTTCCTGCAAACCTAACAAAAACATCGTTGCTTTCCACTGCAGTTTGTAAATTAATTAGCAGATAACGAGTGGTCGCGTGTTACCTCACACTTGGACTCTTCCTATGTGGACTGGCGATGGTGAACGGTTACTACTGGCCAGTACTCAATACTTAACACTCAATATGTTTATTGCGATCCTGTTGTTACATATGATCATAAAAATTAGGTAAGTAATTACAAACATGAACCCTGAAAGGGCATAACAATATGCAATTATCAACGGTAATGCTAAAAGGCGATTATTTACATTAAAAGCAATGTGTGTGTGTGTGACTCCATTTTCCGCATTTAGACTCCAACTTGGTCCATTATGCGTGAGGTGTCTGGCTAGCATAGCCAGCCCAACTCCGAGACCAGAAGTGCAGAATCTTCCTGGGGTCTTCACAGGCTTCACGAAGTGACCTCGGTTCTTTGAGGATTTGTTGTCTTTGTGCTGTTACTCCCTCGCATTCCAGGACTACGTGGGCAGCTGATTCGACATCTTTCAGACATCCTCTGCAGAGGGGGCTGTCTGTGGCTCCGATGTTGAAGAGGTGTTTGTTAAGGGTTGCAATGGCCCGTTAGTGTCTTTGTAGTTGTAGTAGGCGTCGTGAGAGCCTTGGTGATAGCGATATATATATAAGCGTGGTAAGTATGGCAACCACCCCTCATGGAGATCCGAGATCCGATGTGAGAACGGAGGCCTGTGTTCTGTAGTGGACAATTTACGGCATTTAAATGCACGAATGTAAATTATGTTGTGGCTTAAAGTGGTCACAAAGAACGACAGACTTATCTAAGAAGTAAGCCTAAGGTATCAAGTGTATTATATTATCTGTGGTATCACAATGTACTCACAATTTTGTAAACAAATAAAACTACAGCGATTATGTACAAACTTATAATATAATAACAAAAACATTGGGATTTATCGCGTAGTACCTTTGATTACCTTCGTGTTCGCATCAAGCCGCGTAGGATATCATAGCAAATTTGGAAGGAATTCTGCGGAATACGAGTGTCCGTCTACTAAAACAATTAATCTGGAATAATCGGTGCTATTTAGACATAGTGCCGGATGGGATAAGTAATCGTTATTAATTTATCGAACGCCTCATTAGACAGTGCGACACATAGCACGTCTAGAAAAAGGTATGTATTTTGTTCTTACACCAGAAGGAGATTGACGACGCGGAAACGCTGAGACAAGGTGTTTCGATTATTTTGCGTAAAAGTAGACTAACTCAATTTAACGTTTCTCCTAACGAACGAAGAGCTTTAAAAAAACTATCTAACACAGAAATTTTAGTGCTCAATGCTGATAAAGGTAATGCCACAGTTGTAATGAACAAACACCTCTTAGACCTATCGTCCTACGGGGTAAGGATGTGGCAACGGTACGTCAAAGATGTTTTCTGTGTATTGAAGGGTGGTGTACATGAAACTGTTTAAATCTTACTAAAACTCAGTCCACCCTAAGTCCAATTTACACATGACCTGGAAGAAGGAAGAAGCAAGAACAGACGTATCTGCCATATGTCATAGGGGTAACTGATAAAATTGGAAATATTTTTAAAGTTTTCGGTCAAGACCATTTTTACTCCAATGAAGCAAAGCTGTTGAGATCGCCGAAAGACCTCTGCAAATGGTGTACTATAGGGATACCTCCGGAAGATGGGCAGCAGCGTCTTTCCGAGTATCAACATCTCGTACTGCGCTCGCCAACCCGCCTGCCAAGCGTGGTGAGTATCGCAACTTTCCTCATGGAGATCCATGAGGGAGGGCTGTGTTCTGTAGTGGACGTTTTGCGGCCGAAATGATAAATCATGATGACTTGTTAATTTATTCGCTGTTCCTGTCACGCAATTTAGTAACCTAATCAAAGTAGTCAAATCATGTCAGTAGTAAGGCATTTTGCATCTATTATAGATTATATTTACAGCGTCATCTGGTAATCATGCTGTACGGGACGCTGCGCTGCCTGGGACATTGTCAGATGGATTAGGCTTGCCCAGCACCTATACCATCCTCTCAGCTTCAACTACTACATATTCAAATCATGCCTACATCTACGCTAATAATAAAGAGAAAAGATTTGATTGTTTGTTTGTATGCATTGAAATGTGACAAATGTCTGTACGATCTGCAGATATTTGTTCAGGGTGTTCTGGGTGTTTTTCTATATATATAATAAAAATATCTATCTACGTAGTATAATGTATTAAGTATATCAGTCATCTAGCACCCATAACACAAGCTCTGCTTAGCTTGGGGCTAGATGATGCTGTGTGATTTGTCCAGCATTATTTATTTATTTATTGAAATGCCTCCGAAACTACTGGACCGATTTGAAAAATTATTTCACCCTAAGACACCCTAATCCTACGTTATTTCTGATGATTATAGGCTATCTTTCATCCCCGCATTCCCACGGGAACGGGAACTACGCGGGTGAAACTGCGGAGCGCTGCTAGTATTGCTTAAAACGTTCAAAACCATGACAGTTTCAAAGGTTATTTAGTTAGCTAAGTTTGATTTCTTGTAAATTATTATTAAGTCACACGTAAATTTGTTTTTTTTTTATTTTATTTATTTGATTGGTGGACAGAAGCCCTAGGCCGGGATAAGTGGAAGAGGAGAAGGGAGGTCTTTGTCCAGCAGTGGGATCCAGCAGGCTGTTAAGATTAGATAGATTAGATTTATTGAAACTTACGGTATACACATAAGCGTTAACCGGACTGCTTTTAATAATTTTCTCTAACAATATTTCTATGTTAAATACATTTACCTCGCATCACTCGCAGGCTGATTACGTATCTCGCGACAGGTTTGCGATAGGCGCAAATCCCGCGATCGCGATCGCTGTCCAACGTCATCAGAAGATGGGCAGCAGCGTCCGAGCATCAGCATCCCGAGCTGCGGTCGCCAACCCGCCTGCCAAGCGAGTGTGGCGACTGATCTGAGATCGGAGGCCTGTGTAGTGTGGACGCTTTATGGGTGAAACTGTGAAATGAAAATAAATTGCAGCGTTGCTCCGCCCTACGCCTAGGGTGGAGCAACATCAAAGCTCAGACTGTTCCTTTTTGGTTCGCAGCAGAGCAGACATTGGTACTGGTAGCACATAATCGTAGGTAGGTTTTAAATGTTGTTTAGCTGTTAATTTTTTATTGTATTTTTCCTGTAATTGTACCTACCTTTTTTTTCTTCTTCTTTTGATTTCTGAATGTTCCAAAATGTGTATACGGTTTTCTGTCCGTGCTGTTTTTTGTTAATCAAATAAATGTATATTCTATTCTATTCCAAATTTCTAGGTGAATCATCATCATCATTTAGCCATAAAACGTCCACTGATGAACACCGGCCTCCCTCATGGATCTCCATGAGGGGTAGTTGCCATTCTCACCACGCTTGGCAGGCGGGTTGGTAAGCGCAGTATGGGATGGTGATACACGGATAGACGCTGCTGCCCATCTTCCGGAGGTATCCCTCAGCAGGCTCTTACTGCATCCATGGGCATGAGAGGAGGGGTATCATTCTACTGCCGGCACCCCACGGCTAAAAAAAAACAAATAATAAATAGGTGAAACTGTTTAAAAAATCTCACCTGCTACGCGGGTCGTGGTCATCATCGTATTATCTAAGGCAGAATCGCCGTCAATAGAGCACCTGGCTGCGTCCTTTCGGAAGGATTTGGTGGGGCTCGCTGATAAAAGCGAGCCGTGTGCCGCAGCCAGCACAGTTGCTCATCTGTTCTCTCACGATGCGAGCGCTGCTGTTAACGGTGGGTGTGTTGTGAAGTGACTGTGCTGTCTGTGGATTTAGTATAGTGCATTTTAAGTGAAACGTTAAAAATTCAATGTCAATAAGTGTTTATTCAAAAGTCAGTTTGCAAAATAAAAACAAAACACATTTAAATGGAATAAATAAAATCGTTCGTTACGAAAACTTTTTTTCTAAGGCAGGGAAATAAGCGTACAAAAAGCGTTTTGGATTTAGGCCGCGCTTGTTTTATTGCCCAGCAGTGGGATAGGTTAACAGCGAAATTATAGTGATGATATAGATGCGATATTGAAACTCTTAAGGTGATAATTATTTTTGGGGGATTCGATAGGCCTGTGATATCAAAATTAAATAAAAATATAATAAACTAAAGTTATTTATTGAAGTGAAAATTAGAGGACATCATAGCCTTGTTATATAAAAAAAATATTGAACTGATAATTATTATGGGATCTTTAACCTTCGCCGTTAAAGCACCTGTTCAATGTGCACATAATTATTTCAATATATTAAAATCCTTTGTGCGCGGCCGGTATCGAACCCGGAATTAACTGCGGGGGAACATACCACTCGGATAAAACGGCTTTTTTAAATCTTAAATATAAAAACCCATGTTGGACGAGTAAATTATTTTTAAACTTAATAAAATCATTATTAGTTACTTCAAAAATATATATTAAAGTGATAATGGTTAATTCTCTCTTGTAATGAAGATATTAATAATAATAAATATTAATAATATTGAAAATCATCCTTTATTCGATAAAAATATTACTATAAATATAATTTTAAATTAAACACTAAATAAGTTTAACTTTTTTAATCAAAATAACCTAAAAGAACATGTTAACTATAAATAGGTGAAAAATTATGATACAATATTTTATGGGCATCATAAAGATATTTACTTCAAGCCAAAACCTATTTTCAGTCCATGAATTTGCGTTTAAAAAATACTCGTATTAAAATAAAAAATGGCCTTTACATCTATTATAGATGATTTATAATAACGTCAGCTACAGGTATCCATGCTGTGCGGGACGCTACAGTGCCTAGTATGGTAACCTGGGCAAGCCTCATCCATCCAACAACGTCCCAGGCACTGAAGCGTCCCGTTCACCATTAGTACATGCTGTCGCTGTATAAACAATCTAAAATCGATGTAAAGGTAAATATTAAATATCGGGACTGTTCAAGTACTTGATAAATTGGTGGAGGCACCAACTGTTTCGTTTTCAAAGGCCGCGGAGGGAAAGGGTCGCGGCCTGTCATCATCCTGAGGAAGGCCCTCGATAAGGGTCCAAACAGTTGGTGCCTCCACCAATTTAACAAGTACGTGAATATTCCCGATATTTAATATAAATACGATAATTCACGATAGTTATTACAGTAAACTAAATGGAAAGTTATAACAAAAGCAGACAATAAAACCACGCTTTACTTTCATAGAGACAAACCAATTATAACAATACTAACTTGTTAAACTTTCGCGATTTGTTAACATATTAACATCGGGAAAATAATTAAAAAAGGTACGCGATAAAATCCTGTATTAAAAAACATAAGATAATCATATTACATAAAATATTAAATTATAAAATATACCATAAAATATAAACACATTGGTATATTTTATGTTTACCATTATATATTTTTATGTTAAATAATATTTATTTTGAAACTCTCCTTACCTACTTCTGTTGTTAGTGCCTTCTCATTTTTTCTTGCACGCCCAGGTTGACGGGTAGAAAATGCTGTTAGCATTAAGTCCTGTTCATTGTTTTTTTGTGCACAAAGTATTAAATAAATTAAATAAATAAACATTACTGCTTAAAAGTAAAGGATATAATATTATAAGAAACTCAAATGAAACTGAAGCTGAATTCCCGCAAAAAAATATTAAAAATAACTTTATCATGACAATTAGAGTGTTATCTGGGTGTTTTTCTATATACTCGTATAATAAAAAAAATATCCTTCTATGTAGTATAATGTATCAAGTATATCAGTCATCTAGTACTCATCAACACAAGCTCTGCTTAGATTGGGGCTCGATGATGCTGTGTGTATTGTCCAGCATTACTTTTTTTCATTTTAATGAAAATGATGATAATCTCTGAGTTATTACCATGCGAGTGAACGAACAAGAGCCGAATATCTTTTCTGGCGCAATTATTTTCCGTGAAGTGCCGTCAGTAGAATGAAGCCTTTCCTCTCTTGCCCGTGGATGCAGTATGAATCTACTAAAGGGTACCTCCGGAAGATCGGCAGCAGCATCTATCCGTTTACCATTATCCCGCTCGTTAACCCGCCTGACATCGTGGCGAGTATAACCGCAAACCTCATGACTCTGTGCGCCTAGTAGAGGCCTTTGCCCAGCAGTGGGCGTGACGTCCTACGGCTGAGGTAAAGATTATCTGGCGGATTTCATTATTAATTATTATGCATATATGACGGGATATGCATTGAGGAAATATAAAAACAAAATGCATTTATATTAAACAAAACACATAACTAAATTCGTAAGTTTCAGAAAACTCGTTAGCTTAATTTAAATTATTATTGTTACGAGCTGGGGGTTCGGGATTAAATAATGTGGTCCAATTTAACCAAAATAAACACTTTAATCGCAGATCACACCAAAACGAATCTCACAGCAGATTAACACAGGAACACTTCTTCACTGTACCACACTGAACACTATAGCACTTGTACACTGGACACTGATCACTGTATTCACTTTACTGTCGCTCCGATATATCGCACTGTTCGCTTTCGTAGCCAAATAAAGACTGTCCGCTCGGTAAACACATCCGCGTATTTATATCTCACATAAAGACGATTCTCGAAGCCGATGTTTCTAGATTGACACACAATAGAGACAGGACAACAAAAAACAAGTAAACAATTTTTTATAACTTTGTTTACTAC
Organism: Pasiphila rectangulata; assembly: GCA_963082625.1. Classification (NCBI taxonomy): domain Eukaryota; kingdom Metazoa; phylum Arthropoda; class Insecta; order Lepidoptera; family Geometridae; genus Pasiphila; species Pasiphila rectangulata. The sequence goes on from OY720236.1 coordinate 25,552,107, forward strand.
CCGAACCATTGTCTCAAAACCGGTTTGTCCAGAAACTTCACTTGTTTGTGTTCAAAACAATAAAGAGTGACCTTTGGACTCTTTCGGCCGCTCGCACATCGGTCCCTTCCAGATCTTTCGCGAACTTACTGGTTTACGTTTGCGCACGGCGCAACACTGCCCCCTCCTAAGACATACTCGTCCCGAGTATTGTTAGATCCGTAATATCGCGCGAGTCGATCAACATGAACAACCTTTGGCGCTCCTCGCGGGTGCTTCCGAATCCTGTACGTGACATCGTTTATTCTAGTCACAACTCGGTATGGTCCGTCCCATTTCGGTTGCAATTTAGGAGACTTTCCTTTGCTGCGTACTGCGTGATGAACCCACACCATTGAACCTTCGTCGAATCCACGTTTGTTGAGTTTCTGATCATAACGGGTCTTCATCTCCTCAGACATGTGTTGGTCCGACCGTCTGGCGTGTTCGTAGACGTCGTTCATCTTGTTGCGCAAGTCGTTCGCAGATCCTGTAATGCAGCGCAGAGGCTTTTTCCATGCAGCTCCAATGTCAACGACGCCCAATGCTGCTCCGCTTCTCGTTTGCGGTCCTTTCCCAGCGGCACAACTAGTGCATTTCCGGCACCAGTCTTCCACGTCGTCTCGGCAATGGATCCAGAAAAACCGCTCTCGTATCTTCAACCAGGTCCTTTTCACGCCCATATGTCCTCCGGAGCTACCGTCGTGATAGCGCTTCAAGATTTCCGACACCTTGGTCTTAGGGACAACCATTTGCAGATGACAGTCTCCTTGCGCATTTTCCCATCTGCGGCACAACACACCTTCTTGGATAACCAGACTGTCCCATTGTGTCAAATAACCTTTCGTTGTTGTACTTAGTGCTACAACGTCTTTCCACTTAGGTTTGGGTGCACCAACCTTAATCCACTGAAGTATCGGCTTAATGTCAGCATCGTCTTGTTGTGCACGCTGCAGGATCTCCTTCCAAGTATCACTGACGTCTGTTCTCAGCATTCTGATAGGCGCCACTTCTATGGCCTCCTGTCTGACACAATTTTCGCGCTCTTCAGGACAAGGTTTTCTTGTTTCTGCATCCGGATTCCCATGTGATTTTCCACTGCGATGCTCTTGCATAAAATCCAATCCAAGGATGCAATCATCAACTATATCGGCCACAATGACTTTATGCTGTAACGTCCTTTCCCCCAGTTTGATCTCCACCTGCTTCTCTCCTTGAACGGATATGCGCTGACCGGATGTCGTCATAAGCTGGATCCACTCAAATTTACGGAGAAAGTTTCCAAGGAACGCAAACCGGGAGCTTACAACTGTACGAGAAGCTCCAGCATCCAAAGTCATCTTACATGGTAGTCCGTTGATCTCACCACTGATGATCAGACTATTCCCATCGTGGGTTTGGAAGATTGAAACTCTTGAAGTCTTCTCAAAACCAGCCAACACTCGCCCCGCAGTCCTGGTGTGTACTTGATTCTGCTGCTGGTAAGTTGTGGTGCTATCCAGCCTCTCATCTCGCGAACGCCAATTTCGTTTTGGGCAGCTAGATCTTAGATGACCCCGTTCTCTGCACTCATAACATGTAGGGCTGAATCTAGGCCGGCTGTCCTGGTTAGGTGATTCTATCACTTCCCTGACGTGGTGAGCTCGATGGTCTTGCCGTACTGCTTCAACCTCCAAAGCGTGGGCCAAAGCATCCTTCAGGGTTTCATGATGCCCAAGTCGCACAGCAGCTCTTACTTCCAAGTTGCGTATCCCGTCGACAAATGCTTGCACCAGGATTCCGTCGATAAGCGCAGGCGACGAACGATAAGCCTTCCGGACCAGCTTTTCAATTTCCAGGCCCCATTGTTGAAGGTTTTCGGCGCTTCGCTGTACCCGATCTTTTAACTGAGCGCGGAACACGTGTTCCAGGTGTGCGTCGCCGTAGCGGGACTCCAACGCCTCAACCAGCTGCTCATAGGTCACGTCTTTTCCAAGAGCCTCAAGGATGGTCAGAGCTTGATCACGAAGTCCTAAAGTGAGTGCTGTCATGGCCTGTGATTCGTTCCAACCGTTCGCCTTAACAACGGCCTCAAACTGTATCTTGTAGGCTGACCATGATGAGCTTCCATCGAAAGGAGGCACTTTGAAACCTCGCCCTGAAGGTGCAGTGACTACCGAAGTCGGAACTCCTTCTCCAGACTTCAGTACACCAAGAGCCTTCTTGACATCGGCGAGTTGAGTTTCAGTTTTTCCGAGGCGGTCTTCGGTCTTCCCAAGGCGGTCTTCCGTCTTCCCAAGGCGGTCTTCGGTCTCAGTAATCCGTTCCTTAACGACTTTGAGGTCCTTTCCAAAGTTGGTGTGTATTTCCTCCATAAGGCGCTCCGTCTGGCGAATCCGCTCTTCCTCTTGGCGACGAGCTTGTTCTTCGATACGGCGAACGAGCTCCTCCTGATTGCGAACCGTCTCCTCCTGATGGCGAAGTCGCTCCTCCTCTTGACGGCGGGCCTGCTCCTCTTGACGGCGTGCCTGCTCCTCTTGACGGCGGGCTTGCTCCTGCATCATTGCCATTAAGGCGGCAATTTCCGATGAGGCAGCAGAAGCCGGGGCCGCAGAAACTCCGGATGGACCAGCGGCCGTCTCCATCATTGGTTGGTTACCTCTTTGCACTGGCGTCGGTGACTCTCCAAACCTCCGTTGATCCGTATCCTGCTGTCGTTGACTCCTGGTCCGGACTCTCTCCGTGTCGTCCTTTGGTAGCACTGGCATTATTTAATCCCACTTCTGACACCAATTTGTTACGAACTGAGGGTTCGGGATTAAATAATGTGGTCCAATTTAACCAAAATAAACACTTTAATCGCGGATCACACCAATAAGAATCTCACAGCAGATTAACACAGGAACACTTCTTCACTGTACCACACTGAACACTATAGCACTTGTACACTGGACACTGATCACTGTATTCACTTTACTGTCGCTCCGATATATCGCACTGTTCGCTTTCGTAGCCAAATAAAGACTGTCCGCTCGGTAAACACATCCGCGTATTTATATCTCACATAAAGACGATTCTCGAAGCCGATGTTTCTAGATTGACACACAATAGAGACAGGACAACAAAAAACAAGTAAACAATTTTTTATAACTTTGTTTACTACCCGAACCATTGTCTCAAAACCGGTTTGTCCAGAAACTTCACTTGTTTGTGTTCAAAACAATAAAGAGTGACCTTTGGACTCTTTCGGCCGCTCGCACATCGGTCCCTTCCAGATCTTTCGCGAACTTACTGGTTTACGTTTGCGCACGGCGCAACATTATTATATTATTATAATAATAATTTTAATCACACGCCGTATAGAGATATAGATTTCCTAAAACAACAATGGATGACCTATGATATAATACGTAACATAACGGCCATTAAAACGATTGTCTCATACGACACCTGCAAGTGTAATGCCTCCGGTTTTATTTTTCGGGTTCCAGATCTAGGAAGCGATTGCGTAAGAATATTCTGCGTGGGGATTCTTACGCGTGCGCAATTGAATAATTATTTCGGTTTTGTCGAAGCTGTTACGCTTAACAATCCTGCACATTTCACGTAGCACCATCTAGCCCAATGTAATCAGAGCTTGTGTTATGTCTACTGGATGATTGATGGAATAGTAATTTGATAAAGTCCCGTTAATCAGTTTAAAATTGTGATTGATGGAATACTGTAGAGTTATTTACTTTTTAAATTAAAATACCCAGATCCCATACAAATATCCAAGCAAGGTATTATTATTATTACCCTGTTACCCTGCACTTATACCGTTATCCTAGTTTAATGTTAGTTTAGTCCGCTTAATGTATTTTCTCGTGCTTTAACGGTGAAGGAAGGCATCTTGAGGGATCCCGCGGCGCACATACGTAGACTTCAATGATTTAGGCGGCCAAAAATATGTATGTCTTGCTTAAAATTGGTTATACAAACATAATGAAATTGAAATAAACTTCTTTTGATCAAATATTTTTTTACAACTGACTTTTTAACGAGCTCTGAGGCGTAGCGGGCGAAGGTCCGCCTGCGACGCAAGAGGTTGCGGGTTCGATTCCCGCCTCGGGACAAATGTCTGTACGATCTGCAGATATTTGTTCAGGGTGTTCTGGGTGTTTTTCTATATATAATAAAAATATCTATCTATGTAGTATAATGTATTAAGTATATCAGTCATCTAGTACCCATAACACAAGCTCTGCTTAGCTTGGGGCTAGATGATGCTGTGTGATTTGTCCAGCATTATTTATTATTTATTTATTTAATTTTACTAACATTTTATCAACAGAATTTTAATAACAATAAGTATATACCTACAAAAATAATGTTTATATTATTTTTTATTTATATTATCATAAAATAACATACATTCATAAATAGTAAAATGTAAATATACATATAAAATGCACTTTCTTATTTCCTCTCTGGAGCTTATCAAGGGGTCCAATGTCAATAAAACCTAAGTAAATACATCTAAATTGTATTCTTTTCCGGAATATTTTTAGTAAGTTAAGCCGGTATGACTGGAAAGGCTTCTGCTGTCTCCCCAGATAACTGACGAATAGGTAGCATGCATTGTCGGAATCATTGGATGCCATTTATACAACTACACGTACAATTTCGTAGTATCATTAGCATACTGATTTTATTTTCTGACATTACTTTCGTGACCATTTGATACTGTTTCCAACAAAACTTTGATTCAGCAGATAAATTCAAAGCAAATTCATGTGATCTTAGATGCCAGTTCAGGATTTTAAAAGAATCTCCTGCTTGTGTTTCCATCATTAACATTACCAAAGTCTTAGGCATATCTATGAGTAATCTACTTTCATTGCAAAATCTAACTAGGATTTCGGACTTTCGTTGTGAGCTCACTTCAGTGATCTTGTTCTCAAAATCTTCTTAATAATCGAATTTTTCACATTACTTGGTAAATTTTGTTTTTTTATTGGGTCAAACAAGTACTTCTAAGTCACTTCTTTAGTACCCTCGAATCAAACCAAAAACTAAAATTTAATTGATAGGTATATCACAAAGTAGCACAAACATGATGTTTTGCTCAATTTTGACTCGAAATCTTAAAAAACTGTTTTTTTTTTTCATAAAAGCGCAGGTTTACGCGGTTATTTAATGTGTGGTTTTATAGAACAATAACTAAAGTATTTAAAAATAAAAAAGTATTGCTCGGACGGACCCTGAAGTTAGTTAAAACACCTCCTTAAAATCAATAATACAAAAAAAAAAAAAAATTTGATGGAAATATTTTGACAAATCAGAATTATATTAAGGAAAATGAAAAATAACTTAATTACTATGTAAAAACATAGGTTCTTACCTGAGTTACTTTAATTCATCGTTGTCACACGAAAACAATGATTATTAAAATAAATATGCACTTTACAAAAGTCGTAATTTTAGGAGCGCCGAAAGCTGAAACGTTCACGTTACGCGACTTATCACCACCAGAACCACTCGAGGATAGACTCTAGCGCATCGTAGAACGTTGAAAAGGGTACCATTTTATTACTGGAACTGTGAACTACCTAAGTATAATAGTTTATATATCATAAGATTGATTTTCAAGAAACAGAGTTTTGGCTGCCTAAATCAATAAAATCTACGTATGTGCGGCATTAGTTAGCTTCCCCATTTATAGTCTACGTAGTAACAAAAACTTTGCATAGAAACCAGGAGCTCATAAGACAATACATTTTATATTGGTTTATTGCGTTTTATTTTCAAGAGTTGCAACGCTTCAATTAAAATTATGTATGAATTATTATCATTAATTGTTTCTACCGTGAGTTATCACTGTTAGATTGCCTGCCGTTACTGCAGATAAGTACGTTACCATGACATCTGTCAGATTTACACACGGTACCAAATTCTAAGTAAATGAAGCCCAAACTACAGTAGCTGTAGTATCGTTTACTGCAAATTTTAGTACCAAATTATCCGCTAGAGGCGCTGTACATGTACACTGTACGTTTTCATACATTTTTAACTACAGTCGCTAGCGAGTATAGATTGTGAAAACTCATGGTAGACCTAATGAATGGGTGGTGTACAATGTCAAGTACGCAGTAAAAGAAATTTAATGGATATAGTTCGTAAAACTTGCTTAGACCAAGTGACGCGAAAAAGGCTGACGTTGAAAGTATGATGGTGATGTTGGTGACGATGAGCCATCGACAGTTGTAAAATACGGTATTAAGCGGACTGAATTCAGTAAGACTTAGATTAGCTTACATTTTTTTTTATAATTGCATGAAAACAAAAACACAAAAACAAAATATTTATTTGGAAAAAAAAACTTCTCTCATTAAGACGATGCTAACAAAAAAGTTTCAAGTAAGTCGGTCAACGCGTTTGGTTGTAATCGTCCAATACACAAACAGACAGACAGACAGCGCTATGCATATTAGGGGGCTTCGCCCCCTATATAAAAACAAATAGAGGAGATTAGAATATGTCTACCATTTGGTGGTTTAAGTGGTTTAAGGCACATGAATAAAAATAAATAATTTTGGTCACAGATATGGCTGGTGCTGGCCTGTGTAGCATCGCTGGCGGTGCCCGTCCCGGAGGCCGCAGAGCAAACGGAACTCACTCGGGAGAAACGCACTCCTGGCGGGTGGCATTCGCCGCCACCTGAAGGTATCTGGAAGAAAAATCTCGTCTGGAAAGAAGAGTGTAAACAGATTTGGAAAACCGAAAAGAAGCAAGCTTGGAAAACAGAATGGGTCAAAGAAAAAGTACCAGCTTGGAAAACAGTGAATATTCAGCAATGGAAGGTTAGTTATCAAAATGTACTACTAACGCCATCTATTAGTAGAATGTCAGAACTTATTATGTTCATAGTTCATAGTTCTTTATTAATAACTTATACACGTTACAGGTCACTTAATCATAAATATGTTAACAAAACATTAATAATTATTTCATTCAAATTAAACAAAAGAAAAAAACATAAATTATTAAATTAAAATTAATCACTTTATAATTAAACATCATCATAATCAAATCACACATTTTAAATTCATAAACTCATTAACATTATAAATAGATCGCGTAATCAGCCACGTTCTTAACTTAAGTTTAAAAGACTGAGTGGATTGTGCGCTGGTGATAGAAGTTGGAATACGGTTGTAAACAGCCGTCCCCATCACGTGTGGCAACTTGGACGTCTTCGCCAGTCGTCGTGGAAGAGCTTTCAGTCTGTGCGCGTGCCTCGTATTGTATCTATGACCGTCCCCGCACCTTGCATATTCTTCCAAGTTGTTACGCACATGAAGCGCGGACTGGTATATCACAAGGGCGGGCACGGTCAAGATCCCTAAGGACTCAAAATACGGCCGCGCAGACTCATCTTGAGGTATTCTCACAATCGCCCTTATCGCTCGCTTTTGGAGTCTGAAGGCACGCTCCCAATCGGATGTACGCCCCCAAAACTCTACACCATACAGAAGGAGCGAATGGACGCTAGCAAAGTAGATACCTCGCACCATAGCCCTGTCTAAGGTATCTGAGAGGCGCCACAGAGCAAAGCATGATCGGCCTATCTTTTTACATAGTTTGTCTATGTGCGCCTCCCACGTGAGACTTTTATCCAACGTGAACCCCAGAAAGGTAGCCATGTGGACTTGGTTGACTACTTCGCCTCCCAGGCTAACCGCCATCGGCATACAGTAGTGTCCAGCAAGGTTAAAATGCATGAAGTTGGTTTTGGCTACATTTAGAATGAGGCCATTTTGATGAAACCACATCTGCACTTCACGTGCAACGTTATTTAATTTTTGTTGCAAAGCATCATGTGCTGAAGCTTGTACGATGGCCGCAACATCATCCGCATACATGACTATGTGTGCATCTCTAATGCAGTCGGGGAGGTCGTTCATAAGGAGGGAGAAAAGTATGTTTGACACCGAGGACCCCTGTGCCACGCCAATAGTTGTTGACATCGGATTCGATCTGACCATCCCTCCTCTGCCTGTGACAATTTGCGTGCGGCTGGTCATGGAGCTGAGCAGCAGTCGCAGAGCTGGTCCAACTATCCCATAATGAGCCAGTTTCGCAGCAAGGACGGCATGATCCACGACGTCAAACGCTTTTGACAAGTCACAGAACATGACCGCCACCTGCACCCTTCGCTCCTTGGCCTGCATTACATGACATACGATCTCTCTTGCAACATCAGTCGTGGATCTCCCTGCTCGATAGGCGTATTGCCGGTTGGACAGAGACTCCGTGTTGGACAGATGCGCCGTCAGTCTGGTGCTTAGCCCGCGCTCGAATATCTTTCCGATGACTGGGATTATTGACACCGGCCGGTAGTTATTGACGTCGTCCTTACTACCCTTGCCCTTGAATAGTGGGGATACTCTGATGTTTTTTAGAGCCTGCGGGTATTCACCAAAGACAAGACATCTATTAAAAAGTGTCGCTAGTATGGGACACAATGGTATAGCAGCTTTGACCAATAATGATATGGATATGTCGTAAATATCCTTCGTTGGTTTGTTCGCTACCCCTGTAGTAAGTATCCTAAATACTTCACTTGGAGTAAACCGCTCAAACCTAAGTGAGCGGTCCGCTGGCACCCGGCACGCCGCCAGCGCGCGCGTCGCTGCCGGCACGTCGGCGGCGGGCGCGCCGCACATCAGCGGAGCGCTCACAAAGTGCATGTTCACCGCGTCCACAGCGGCGACCTCGCTGATGAATTCGGATCCATCGGGTCTCCTCAGCCTTTCTAGAAAGTCCGCATTGCTCCCTCGTTTCCGTCCGGTTTCAATTTTCACTAAATCCCACATTGTTTTCGTCATATTATTCGAATGATGTATTATATCACAGTAGAAACGGCTTCTTTCCGATTTTAGAATCTTATCATATCTAATTTGAAATTCGTCAACTTTAGCAGATAGAATTTCGTTGTTAGGAAATTTTAATTTAATATATTTCATGTCACTCAATAAATATTTCAAACTAATAATTTCATTCGATACCCATGATCTAGTTTTCTTTGAGTCAAAACTTTTTAACGGGAAAGAAATGTCAATTTTACCATTAATAATACGTATTAATAAACTTGCTAGACCGTTGACAGTCAGCACCATTATTTGTGATATTTCCTGCCAATCCACGCTTTCAAGGGATGCAACGAAGCCGCTATAGTTAGATTGCGTGAACATCCTAACTAGCGGCGCAGGTGGTGAGTCAGACGGCTCGCACTCAAGCTCGACGCGCACGGCGTAGTGGTCGCTCAGGCCAGTTTGCACTGGGGTCGCGAGTACAGTACCGGCGCGCGCGCGCTCGCAGTCCACGTAGACTAGATCCAAGCAAGTACTTGTCGAAGCCGCAACTCGGGTGGGAAAATCAGCTATGTTACAACAGTTCCGGATATTTACAATGTCAGAAAGTTTCTTCTGATCACTATTTAAGCGGCTTAAGAGATCTATGTTAAAATCTCCTACCACCACGCATTCCATATCCATATCTTTTAGAGCATTAAATAACATTTCAAAAACAGGAAAAAATTGTGTAGTCTTAGTCACATTAGATCTATACACACATACAATAATTATATTATAATCAGTCAATTCTATTGCTGAAATTTCACATACTTGCTCAATACAATAAATACTAAAATTCAATTCCTTAAATCTATACCCATTTCTAACGTACACACACGAACCACCGTGCTCTAACGTTTGCCTACTATAGTGCGATGCTAACGTAAAATCATTAATTCCTATACACTCTAATTTGTCGTCATTTAACCAATGCTCTGTTAAACACAGTACTTCGCATTTAAGGTCACTCTTTAGCAAAACTTCTAGTTGTCTCGTCTTATTTTTTAGTGATTGTATGTTCTGATGGCATATACATATACTCTTTAAACCAGAAACACCAGCGCTAGTTCTTACAGTATTAATATTATTGCATAGTCGTTGTCGCGGCGCACTGTCCACGAATGAGTCATCGCTGTGCCTGTGCCTGTTCGCCGCCGCCTGCGCAGGCGAGTCCCCCCCGCTCCTCCCGGCGGGGGCGCGCGGGAAACCATGGGACAAAACGAACCCGCGGTGGCCATGCCGTGGGTATTGTTACTTGCTTAAAGACATTTTCGGGCATGCCTATCAAGAAGGACGCATGTCTCTCAGTCCTTATTTGTCGCTTTTCGACTGTGTATTCAGATTTTATTATGCTATTAAGAAAATTTAATACATTCTCGATCGTTGTGTCTGGCTTAAAGGACCATGCTTGTATATACATAGTCTTCTCAACTGCTTGGATTTCTTTTATTTCTTTACCTGTTCCGATGGTAATATGACGTGTGTTCTGGCGACGACGTGGTCGACCGACGACGACGCGCCACCCGTCTTGGTCATTTTTCGTCATACTTGGTGTAGATTGTGCAGGCGACGATGACACCCCGGTGACTATTTCAACCTCGCTTCCCCTAGCACCGCTAATTGGCCGAACAGGCCTGCGCGACGCGCTCGTGTGCGAATCAGAGTCAGAGACGATCATCGGCTCGAATCGGCCCGTATCGGATGTTGTCGGTGGCGCAGATAGTGATGACAGCTCCGTTTGTCCTTTAGTGTCGGTTTTCTTACCAGATATTCCAGTTACAGCCTTCGCGGCTGCGTTGATTCTTACTTGCCGAACAGGACGTTGTTGTTTTGCTATCGGCAACACTGGCGCAGTTAGAGTATCGACGTCCGGTGACTTGGCTGGAATCATTTCGAGCTTACCCTCAACAGCTGTTTTAAGTAAATTCATCGTCTGTTCTTGGTGCTTGATTATCCCGTTCTGGACGTCGATTTTCTCCTCCAACTTGGTTATTTTATTGACGAGTTCGCCAATAATCTTCTGGAGATCGCGTACGACATTTTCTAGTGGCTTTTGTGCCATTTTGGAATTTGGAGAGTTAAAATACGACGGAGCGCACTTGTACCGTGTGGGCTTCCCCCACCGTCAATGATAAAGGGAAATAATAAAACTATTTTTAGTCTGTGGTTAAACCTCGCATTGTGTTTTATTAAAGGAAGAACAGGTTCCGGATGGATGGAAAATCGTAAAGAAACCAATACTGAAGGAAGTGCAAGTCCCGATCTGGCGAGAGGTGCAAGTACCCGACTGGAAGAAGGTGACAAAGCCGGTTTGGACGGAGATCAACACGCCAGTCACTAAGGACGTCCAAGTCCAAGACTGGAAACAAAGCTTCGTTCCCGCTTGGGTTAAAGAGGGAGTTCCCGGAGAGAAATTCCTTGGAAAGGATGACCACGGCTGGGAATACACGAGCCACGATCTATGGAGGAAGACGATGATCTGGAAGCCAGTGTGGAAGAAGGTTAGTTAAATGTTTTCAAATAACCAAACTTTAATGTAGTGGGTGAAGTTGAGTCAAAATCAAAAAATCATTTATTGGATCAAAAACACGTTAGAATACAGAAAAATAATGAAAAACGATGATATCCGCAAAAGTTAAAAAAAACTGTGTCGCAGAGACCAACGCCCTCCTCCAGCTTATAGTACACAATAACAGACAAAAATAATAGTTCTGAATTATATGATTTTAAGGAATTAAACAGTTATCAAAAATATAAGAATGTAAGTATATATGTATGTGCGTAAAGTGTTGGGGTGTATGGTGTGTGTGTTTGTGTGGTGTGTGTGTGTGTATGTGTGTGTTGGTGGTATGGTTGATTTTATTTTTATTTTATCACTGTTATTAAATCTTCCGTGTCATTATAGCTTAGTGACAGTAACCAATTTAAACTCTTATGTTTACATTTATAGTGAGACAGGGGATATATGTTAATTATTTTATTAACTTTATTATATAGCGCTGAGCTTAAATGAAGGTAGCTGCGAGTTGCTAAGGCCGTACGACGAGGAAGTTGAGTAGATATATATTTAAATTATATAAGTAGAATAAGTAGATATGTGGCCGTGGTGGCTCCGGCAAAGAATGAGCCCCTGCTACTCTTTCCGGGGATGTTATAAGAGCCGACTAAGGGATAATTTGACAGGGGATAGGTCGCAGCACCCATCTGAAGACCAATACAAATACTGCGATCTCCAACACGCCTGCCCGGCGTGGAGATTATGGGCAACTACCTCCAAATGAGCACATCCAAATCAAAACGGCCCCTAGTTCCCGGCCGCCCTGCCGTTCCTGGCCACGGTAGCGGCCATGGTAAAGGCAGGGCAGGGGGTGCGAAGAATCCCCGGGTTACGGTAGGCTACCAAAAACAACTGACCTTGGCGACGTATAACGGACGAACACTGCGCCTCGAATACTCGCCTTCTTTCCGTCCGTAGAGAGGGAGAGGACACCATTACTCTGGAGTCGAGGCACCTTATGTATTTCCGAGAGGGTGACCAACCATCCCAAGGTAGCGTCGGGTTCCTCATAAATAAAGTCCTCGCTGACAATGTTTTAGAGATCTCTAGTGTGTCGACCAGGGTTGCTTACCTGATCTTCAAGCTTTTCAAACGTTCCAGTTTGAAAGTCGTTCCGGTAAATGCGGCGACCTCGACACATTTGGATGAAGAGGTGGAGTCTCTTTACGAAGACACTTCGAGAGCCTTGCGTAACACCTGCAACGCTCACTTTAACGTTGTCATGGGAGACTTTAATGCTAAGGTGGACGGACTCACGGTTGGACTAGTCCACCAGTTCAAAGTTGCTCAACGAGCTATGGAAAGGGCTATGTTGGGAGTATAGTTGGAATTCTCTGAAGGATAAAATCAGAAATGGTTATTCGACGGAGAACTAAAGTCACCGACATAGCTCTCAAGATTAGCAAACTAATGAGGCAGTGGGCTGGCCACATATGCCGAAGAACCGATGACCGCTGGAGTAGACGGGTTCTTGAGAGCGTAGTGTGGGGCGCCTCCCGGCTAGGTGGAGTGACGACGAAAAGCGGCCGGCAAAAAGTGGATGCAAAAAAGAAAAGTGGCCAAAGAACGTTCTCAGTGGCGCTTAATAGGAGAGGCCTATGTCCAGCAGTGGACTAATGTGGGCTGATGATGATGATGATGAAATATATGGCTGGTCGGACCTTGCTGCTGGTCGGAATCGCGCCCTGGGGGTTCCGTAGCATCATGCAATATAATGTGTGTTAAAGGCTGTTTGTATTTGTTGGAGAACCTTGACAGCGCCATATCTTGTCTGATACAATAACTTATAATTTCCAATTTAGTTGTTGAATAAGACTTCCTTTTATAACATGAGCTTTTTGGACAGGTGTGGAAGACCGTACATAAACAGGAATGGGTGAAGGAGAAGAAATTGGAATCGCAAGAGGAATGGAAACAAATCTGGCGGACCGAGAAGAAACAGGCGTGGGCCACAGAGAAGAAACAGGAATGGGTTGAGGAGAAGGTACAAGTGTGGAAGACGGTCAAGAGAGAAGTCTGGGTACCGGTGCAAAAGAAGATCTGGATTGAGAAATCTAAGGAAATCCAAGTACCCATTTGGAAGACCGTGGAAATACCCGCCTGTGAGAAGATAATATACAAACCGGTATGGGAGAAAGTCTGGGTCGGCTGGGACTAAACCTAGGAACAAACAACTCCATTGTTTATATTATAGTTAAACATTATAGTCATTTGTTACCTATTTGTTACCAACTAAACCAAGAATTTGTAAATATGTTTTGTAGACGGTACAAGGACCAAAAATTAAGGCACACGTGAAAGCTACTAACTGCAATTGTTCCTCACACATAATTATATATTCAATAGTGCATGTATGTGAGAGGTATTTTGTATTATTTGCGAGTGTTTAGCTGAGCGTGCGCCAAAAGTGAATTCTGTTTTTCAAGCAATGAAATTGCAGTATTTACAATGTTCGCATAGTCTGTGAACCCATTGTACAATACCTAGGTTTCTTACAATGGCCATCCAACGGAAACGTTACTTCACGAGGAAGCTATTCACAAATTATTATTTTGCATACTTTTTGAATTTAGGAAATTCGAAAAAGAGGCTATTTTGTTTTAGTTGTATAAATAATGCGTCTGTTCCAAGACGTAGTTATTTAATGAATTCGTTGCTGGTAAAGTATAATAGTGAAGTCAACTTTCATTTTTTTACCAGTAAGAGAATTTAATGCGCTAATTATAAAATGTACAATATTTATGCAGTTATATTGAGTATTATTATACGTTTTATATTAAATATATACATTTTGTTGTTAGTGAGGATCGCAACAAGCGGTTATGCCAACCGCAAACAGTACAATTTGTTTTTATTTCCTTTTTAAGTTTTAGTAATAAATATAAAATGAATGAAATCTTGTTTTATTAGTTGACATCCCAGAAAATATCTCTGGCCATGCTAGCCCTGCTGGATACTTACATATACGTAGTAGCACCGTTTTTAACTGTATGATCAACTAGATAGATAGATAGATAGATCATACAACGTACCGACTACGAACAGAGTAACACGCTGTCAGTTTGCTCGTAATATTATAACAAAAAGTGGTGTCATAAGTAACTGTTTGCATCTCTGCTTGAAATATATCCAAAGAAGAAAGTGCCATCTATGTTTTAGTGTTTGTCTCAAGAAAATCCATCAAGAAATCAGTGAGTTATCACGAAATTAACATTTCATCAGCCGGTTATTTTAACAAAAACCTGACCTATTCTTTAAACCGACCTACCCGCGGAGCGCCCGCTGTGACGTATTTGCTGCACTCACACTCGCTGCGTTGCAGGTAGCTCTATGCGGTCAGCATATAGCTAACTCCTGCAAATTTATTAATAGCAATCCGTAAAGTTAATTTAACACAGGCCTAGGAGATTTCGTGCTTTTAAATTGATTACCAATTAAATCTAAGTCGACTATCCTGACTTAAGATGAATATATGCGATGGTTGCCGTTCACCAATCCCAAACAGGGAGTATATGAATTGTCATGGATGTAAGCAGAAATACGACCTACAATGTGCCGACCTTTCACCGAAACGGTTTAGAAAACTCACCCAGGAGGGAAAATCTAAGTGGAGATGTTTCGAATGTAGAAGTAAGCAGCCTAAGATGGGCAACACTAATACACCTGTGCGCTCTTCAGCTCAGAAAGAGGAGGAGGTTTCGGGTGATATAGCGATAAGTAACGTCACAACGCGAAAGAAGGCGGAATCATCGCGAGTAGCATCTGAAACTCGAGCTGCGGAAGATCTACTCTTGGCTGTTTCTTCACAACCGTCGGACTTCATAACTGAAGAGAAGTTGAGAAACATTTGGAGGTATGAAATGAAACAGGAGATGATGAGTATGCTTGAAAATACAGTTGAAAGGTCCATATCTGGACAGCTCGCGAAAATTAGTACGCAGTGTCAAGAGTTTCAGGACTCCATTACTTACATAAGTGCCCAATACGAGGAACTCAAAAAGGACTTATTAGAACTCAGAAAACAATTCGGCAACACTTCGACCGAGTTAAAAAATCTTCGTGAAGAGAACAAAACACTCAAAGATAGCTTAAATGCTTGTTCATCCCGCGTCAAGTCTCTGGAAGACGAGAATCAGAAACAACAACAATGGGTTCGTCTTCAGAACATAGAAATAACGGGCATTCCGGAGGAGAGAAATGAAAACGCTAGTGAGCTTGTCTTAAGAGTAGCTCAGCATATTGGCGTCAACATTGATCCGATAGAGGTAGAGTTTGCCCATCGTGTACAGCCGCGCCGCGCTGTAAGCGCATCCCGATCAAGACCTATTATCGCTCGTCTTAAGCAACGCGTAGTCAAGGACAAAATAATCGCTGCCTCAAGAAAATTTCGCAACATGACTACCAAAGATATGGGCATCGGAGGAGAGTCAGTCAAAATTTTCATTAATGAACATTTAACAAAGGATAATAAGCAGTTGCTCACTTCAGCCAAATTAAAATCTAAGGAGGCCAATTATAAATTTATATGGTCAAAAAACTGCCGAATTTTTGTCAGAAAAAACGAGAGCTCTCCACCGATCCTCATTGCCTCCCCATCGGATCTGTCACGGATAGTTTAAATTTAATTTATTCCTTGAACCTATTTTTATACATTGTTTTGGGTCACTTGTTGAGTTTGCTCAGTCTTATACTATTATTGTTGTACTCGTCAATTACTCTGTATTTTAATTGCAATATTACTACACTAAAACGTATTTTTTGTACTATGTATATTTTATATTATATATTATACACTCCTATTATAATATATCTAAATATTTATAACATAATTATATTTTTTTACGCATTAAAACCGATTTTTTGTACTATATATATTTTATATTATATATTTTACACTCATATTATAATATATCTAAATATTTATAACATAATTATATTTTTTTACGCATTCCACTATATTTTATATAAACGTTTATTCATTTCCTTGCTGCATTGTAAATGCCCTATTATGTTTGAACTTAACACTTTTATATTCAACTTTATCAGTCTTTACCAAATAGAAATGAAACAAAGACCGTTTCTAATGAATACTATATATTCCCTACTTTTTAATATACACCTAGCCAAAAACCGTACGTGTTTGGTTTGCCGTATTCAGATAACTGAATGCACACTTTTTCACTATGATTAATAAAATGAATAAATTAAATGTGTTTTACCAAAACGTTAGAGGGCTCCGAACAAAGACATCTGATTTCTACAACAATATATTATTATCTGAGTCGGATATTATTTTGATAACCGAAACCTGGTTGTGTGATGGTATTTTAGACTCTGAATTATGCGACGGTAAATATAATATTTATAGAAATGATAGAGCTACCTTAGGAGGAGGTATAATGATCCTATGCGCTCCACATCTACAGGTCAGTTTGAGACCTGAATGGCAGTCGCATGATCCTGAATACATAGTATTGACGATTTCATCATCTAGTATAGGTTCAGCACATGACTTACATATTTTTCTTGTTTATATACCTCCAAATGCATTGCTTCCATCGCGAACACAGTCATTTATTGACTTTTTGTCACAATTCTATGCCGCGCATGCTGAAGACTATTTTTTAGTAGCTGGCGATTTTAATCTGCCATGTATAAATTGGCAGTCAGATGTGCCACTGGTCATGAAGAAGGGATCTATTGACATTCAAAACATTGCATTAAATTTGATCTCGAATATAGCTTTCTTAGGCATGTCGCAATTTAATAAACTTCTTAATAAAAGTAATAACACTTTAGACTTAATTTTTTCAAATTCACCAATTATTGTCAATAAATCGGAGACACCGCTTGTTAAAGAGGATCTCTCACACCCGTCCATCTCTTTTGTAGTCAGTGATATCTTAGTACCAACTCTTAAGCCCAAATTACAATTACGTTATAAGTTTTACAGAGCTCCATATGATGAAATCAATAAGTTGTTGAATAGGCATGATTGGTCCTTTATATCGGAGGAAAACAATGACATTGAAAGTGTCATAACGCATTTCTACTCCATACTATATGACTTAATCGATGCACATGTACCTCATGGACTGAGTTCATGTAGTTATAACTATCCTGTATGGTATAGCCGTGCTCTTATAAATAAAATTAAAGAAAAATCAAAGGCTCATCGAAATTGGAAACGCTATCAAAACCCTCTTGATTATGAGGATTTTGTAGCCCTCAGGAAAGAACAAAAAAATATTCAGGA
This sequence comes from Pasiphila rectangulata, assembly GCA_963082625.1. NCBI lineage: Eukaryota > Metazoa > Arthropoda > Insecta > Lepidoptera > Geometridae > Pasiphila > Pasiphila rectangulata. The sequence goes on from OY720236.1 coordinate 25,569,814, forward strand.
TAAATGTTACAAATCGTACCTAAATTTTACCCAGGAAAAGATAAAAGTGCAACCAAAGATTTTTTGGTCTTTTGTGAAATCCAAAAAGAAGAACAGATCTAATTATCCCCAGCAAATGTCATACAATAATACTACAATTAGTTGCCCTGGTGATATTTGTCGTTCTTTTAATTTATTTTTTCAAAATAATTTTGTTAGGTCATCTGATAATTGCAATTTAGGACATATAAGTGATAACTTAAATATAAATAATATAACTGACATTTTTGTAACAAAAACATATATCTTGAAACTACTTGGAAAGTTAGACACAAGTAAGGGGGCCGGTAGTGACAAGATTCCACCTATTTTCTTTCTCAAGTGTGCTGACTCGTTATCAAATCCTGTAACGTCAATTTTCAATAGATGTCTCAAACAGGGTTATTTTCCAACTATATGGAAAAGAGCTCACATCGTACCTATTTACAAAAAAGGGCTCAAGACATCTATAGAAAATTACCGACCAATTTCGATTCTAAATGTATTAAGTAAATTGTTTGAAAAGGTGGTTCATAGTCATATTTATTCTGTTTTACAATCTTCAATTCCCTCTGAACAACATGGATTTATTAGGGGTAAATCTACTGCAACGAACTTAGGAGTCTTCGTTCATAATATTGCAATGGGTATGGATGGTGGCGCTCAGGTAGATGTGATCTATACGGACTTTGAGAAGGCGTTTGACCGCGTAGATCACATCATACTTTTGCGTAAACTTTGTGAATTGGGCATACGGGGTAACTTATTAAGATGGATGGAGTCCTATCTGCGCAATAGATGTCAGGCCGTTGTAGTAGGAGGACACTGCTCAGACTTTATAGAAGTCCCGTCAGGAGTGCCACAGGGTTCTATTTTGGGACCACTTCTTTATTCTGCTTATCTTTATGACGTAGGGAAATGTTTCAAGTATTCACAGTACTTAATGTATGCAGATGACACTAAAATCTTCATGAAAATTCAAAACCATGTAGATTGTACGAATTTTCAGAGTGACCTAGACCGCCTTGCCAATTATTATGCTGAGAATCGTATTAGTGTAAATATGAAAAAGTGTACCACCATTTCATTTACTAGGAAAAAATCACCTTTTAATTTTACCTACACAATTAATAATTATGTTTTGTCTAAAGTGACCTCTGTCAGGGATCTCGGTGTAGTGATGGACTCCAAATTGTTATTTTCTAAGCACATAGATGAAATAATTAATAGGGCCTACAAAAGCTTAGGTTTTGTTACTAGGGTTAGTCGTCCTTTCTCGGATATAGGATGTATAAAAGTCTTATATAATTCCTACGTAAGAAGTATCTTAGAGTATTGTTCTATAGTCTGGAGCCCACACTATATAACCTACATTCAACAGCTAGAGACCATACAAAGTAAGTTCATAAAGAATCTTAACTATAAAAGTTTTGTCCACTTTGAGATTTACGAAGAAGCGTGTGCCCACCATAATTTAGCTACCTTAGAGGTTCGAAGAACAGTTGCAGACATGTCCTTTCTGCACAGTGTATGCAACAGTTTAATAGACTGTGAAGAATTGCTAAGCAACTTTATATGTTTATGTGTTCCCCGCACTCGTACCAGACACACAAATCTTTTTGCTGTTAAGCATACAAGTACTAATTATGCGCAGTATTCATTAGTAAATCGGCTTCATAGGACCTACAATAAGAAATTTAGTTCTGTGGACATATTCTCTCTTGGTAGGGATAGTTTTAAACGTGACATTTATAAAATACTTAATAATATACAAGAGTAGTGTTTATATCAGTAATCAGTAATATATTTATTTCAGTAATCAAATTTAATATTGCAATGGATATATATATATATATATATATATATATATGTATATATACATGTTTATTTATATTCATATTAATGTACATATGTAGATATATTGAATACTTATTTATCTATATTAATATTTGCTTATTGATGCACCTATATTTTTTACATAGTAATAACCATATAGTCTTTACAAATCTCATTTTGAAGCAAGAATGTTATTTTATTGTTAATGTTTTATTGTTCTCTGTATAATGTTCTTGTTGTAATCTGTCAGTTGTAGTCGTGTAGGTTAAACTTAAAAAATGTAAATCCATTATTGGCTTTCAGTAATACACATTTGTAATAATGCTTTGTTAATTTTAAGAGCTGTGGATTTTGTATTAAATAAAATAAAAAATAAAAATAAACTAGCCGCAATCCGCGGTTTCACTCGCGTAGTTCCCGTTCCCGTAGGAATTCTGAAATAAAATATAACCTATGTTAGTCAAGAATAAAGTAGCATGCTAATGGTGAAATAATTTTTCAAATCGGTCCAGTAGTTTCGGAGCCTATGTATACAAACAAGCAATATATCTAACCTTTTCTCGTTATTATCTCTGGTATCCCGAGACGTAAACAAACAGAGGCGTAGCTCTTTCGAGTTTTAATTAAAATCTTACGTAAAAAGTTTCCTAAATTGCGTAAAAAGGTTATCTAAGTGCAAACTAACCTCAAAGGAAGTCAACATCGGAACTTCAAGGCACATCCCAAGGTGTTTTTGGCAAAAAATTCACAACAATAAACGCGAAAACGGATATTTTAACGGTCACAACACAAAACCAAGATTTTTGAAGAAGTTTAAAACATAAAACCGTGAGTACCATTTTCTACAACAAAGAGTGAATTTTAAATACAATAAAGCTGACATTCGCTTCATCAGCTGTTTTTTTGACATTTGACCACTGAACTGACTGACGTTTGAAGAGTGCTACCAACTTAGAGAAAGTTGCCATAGACAACTGAACGATATCTTCCAACGATCGATTTGGACTGCCGCGCCATCTAGTGACGAGTAGAAGGCAAAGAAGAACCACAGTAAAAATTATTGTCAGAAAGGCAATCTCAACCTGTGCTTAGTTCGGGCATAATAACACAGAAGACGATTTAACTTGTTTTCTTAATTGGAAACGTCAGATTGCGCTGCTATCCTAGTAAAGATCGTCTCCGGAGAAAAATGTTTTTTATTTTCTCTTTTTTTAAGTAAAATATAACAAAGTATAAATTTGGAATACTAGATCTTATCACAAGAAAGCGTAGCAATAAAACAAAAAAAAACATGGATTCGCAAGATAATATTACGCTCAGGCGTGCCCGTACAGAATTGACTATTGTAAATGACATAACACATAATGATTCTGACATGAGCATTGATGACACCATAGAAAGCTCCACTCATAGCTTACCAAACCTATCTATTGACAGTAATTTGAGCGAACAAATAAAAAATCTTCTACAAACAATTGACCATTTTCAAGTTCAATTACGCAGTGCTCACGATGAAATAGAACGCTTATCACTTGAGAATAGCGACCTTAGAAAAAATAATTATGACCTAGCCAAAAAAAACGTAATTTATAAAAAAATTGGAAACAGCCCAGCAAAGACAAAATCACCAAATTCATCGATTAATAAAGCCAACAAAACTCGAGAGTACCTACATAAAGATAAAAACATGCAAACGCAATCCAAAATACAAAAAAAAATGCATAAACATACACAGACTGAAACAAGCGAATCACCAAAAAATCGTAGTATCAAAATGATGGAAAAAGAAACTCAAACTAACATTGAAGCAAAACAACAAAATATACAGAAAATCGATGTACAGACACAAACAACTACAAATCGAACACAGTATCAACTACACAGCACTTATCATATTCCCAGCATAGCTACATCTACAAAACAGAATAAAGCACAACAAAAGCCTTCAAACCACAAACCAAAAATATGTATTATAAGTGATAATAAACAAAACAACGTGCTTACAAGTGCTCAAGACCTATTGTACAAAGATTCTGAGATCTGTCATTACCTCACCCCGAGATCCGGCATTCAACAGTTAATAAAGGGCTTGCAAACAAAACTAAAACATTTTGATATGAATGATTACTGTATCATACTACTTGGCCACGAAGATTTTATTGACGAAATTAATGCGTTCCAGCTTTTGAAAAATATTAAAGAAACTCTACAGAACATCACGCAGACAAACATAATTATATGCGCACCGACTTATCATTACGGCATTGACAAAGAAGAAATTAACAACAGAATTCAGTATTTTAACAATCTACTGTATAAACAAGTACAAAAATACAATTATGCACTCTTAATCGATTCAAACAGTCACCTAACATACAACTACTCGATGTTTCATAAGCCCACGGGAACAATCAGTAACGCTGGCCTTCGATCAATTTTTAAAGCTTTAGCTGCAATCATTGAAGCTATACAAACGAATAAAGTGGATTATGAAGACTCTGAAATGGGACAAACAAATCAGTTTTTTCTTGAATGAAAACCTTCTTGTCCTTCATCAAAATATTGCAGGCGTTATAGGAAAATCAGACTTATTAACTATATGCTTGAAAGAGTTACAGGAACGCAAAAGCAGAATAGATATCATATGTATCACGGAACACTTTATGATGGATGGACAGGAACAGTTTCTAACCTTACCAAACTACACATTAGCAGCGTGCTTCAGTCGCAAGGATAGTAAGAGGGGAGGAGCCTGTATCCTGATACACACGGAACTCACTAAATGGACCGAATTGAAGAAAATATCCGACTACTCGGTCACCGGTATATTTGAATGTTGTGCAGTGGAACTATTTAACTATAATTTCGTAATCGTTTGCGTATATAGGGTGCCTAAACTCAGTAATTTTGATATTTTTATAAATTGTTTGCAAAAGGTTTTAAATGAGTTAGCAAAAAAACGATATGGGAACTTACTTATAGCTGGCGATTTCAATGTTGACATTTTAAAGAGAAATAATTATACACTAGATTTCGAATGCATACTACGCAATTTCAATCTTAAGCTTGCTCTGAGACAGCCTACAAGACTCAGCAGTAAAACCTGCATCGATAACTTTGCGCATAATTTTAATAAAGGATGTCATACTGAAGTTATAGATCTGGCTTTGTCGGACCATACGTCACAGTTAATTAAATGTCCAGTTAAAAACATATCTTTGCTAAAATACTGGCGTATTAAGAGAAGGGACTATTCAATTGAAAATATCGATAAGTTCAGTATTATCATGGAAAACCTATCATTTTCCGAAATATACAGTGAGGGGGACCCCAGTGTTGCGTATGATTTATTTTTTGACATATTTAAATTATTCTATGACCTTTGTTTTCCCTACAAAAGTATAACCGTAAAAACTTCAAAAACAGTTAGTTGGGTATCACATGGTATAAAAATCTGCAGCAAGAAAAAGAGAAAACTTCTCTGGGAACGTAGGAAGACTCCCTCAGAAGTAAATATAACTAGATACAAAAACTACTCAAATACACTTAAAAAAATTATAAATCTAACTCAAAAATCGCAAAACAATCACAAAATAAAACTATCAAAAAACAAAAGTAAGACTACATGGAACATTATTAACAGAACAAAACAAAACATACCTAAAGACTCAATTAATGAAATAATAGTAAATAATGACACTTTAAAAAATCCCCTTGACATCTCTAATGCATTTAATGACTTTTTTATTGACAAAATAACTCCCATTTCTAATTCTGGAAAAAATGTAACGAAACCTATCATGTGTCAAAAGAACTCAATTTTTCTAAAACCATGTATACCTATTGACATCTTCAAAATAATTTGCTCCCTAAACAATACCAGCAGCGTCGGATATGACGAAATATCAACCAAAGTTCTTAAAGTGGTTGCTCATTCTGTAAGCGTCCCTTTAAGTTACATTGTTAACTTATGCCTTGACAAAGGCTCTTACCCGAAGGCACTAAAAAAATCAATAATAAAACCAATACATAAAAAACAAAGTAGAAAGAACATGGACAATTATAGGCCGATTTCGCTTATACCGGTAATTTCAAAAGTTTTTGAAAAATATATTTATAAATTATTAATTGACTATCTTGAATTTAATAAAATAATCTGTAATGAACAGAAAGGTTTTAGAGAGAAAAAAACTATAAACATGGCCATATATGATTTTCTTCTTCGTGTTACAAGTAATGTAGACAAAAACACATCAGTTTGCTCAATTTTCTGTGATATGACACAAGCATTTGATTATGTCCAACACAGTATACTTCTTGACAAACTAGAAACCTATGGCGTTAGAGGTAATGCTCTACAGTTAATAACATCATACCTAGATAATAGAAAACAGGTAACCCACATATCAACTATTAACTATAAAACCAAACGAGAAGAAGTTCACGTATCTAGGGAACGTATCATGACTTATGGAGTTCCCCAAGGTAGTGTGTTAGGCCCGCTACTATTTCTTATCTACAAAAATGATTTACCCAAAGCGACAATACAACATATGTCCTTATTTGCAGACGATAGCACAGTGACTATATCTGGTAATAATATTCATAGCTATAAAAATGACATAACTTTCGCTCTGACATCGATAATACAATGGCTTGATAATAACAACCTGAAAATTAACATAAATAAAACCAAGATAATTCATTTTAGACAACGCGATAATGCTGCATCTACAAACCCTGACATACAATATAATAATCATACAATTGAAGAAGTTATGACCACAAAATTTTTAGGAATTAATATTGACAAAAAATTAAACTGGAAACCACATGTGGAAAGCGTATGTAAAAAATTAAATAGCGTTATTTACGTACTACGTAAATTATCATCCGTTGTTAATGCAGAAAGTCTACTCATCGCGTATCATGGTCTGATTGCCTCAAATATAAGGTATGGTATTATATTCTGGGGCAACTCAACAGACGTCGATAAGGTTTTTAAATACCAAAAAAGATGTATTAGAGTGATGTTCCATCTGAAAAGAACAGATTCTTGTAAACCCCTCTTTAAAAAATACAACATACTGACTTTATCTTCGCTGTATATTTTGGAATCTGCTATGTTCGTCAGACACAACCCGGACCTGTTTTGTCGGCTTTCTGAAGCGGTACCACGCAATAGAAGAGACCAACACAAAGTTTGCATCCGTAACGCTAAGAAAAAACTGATGCGTAACAGTTTTTTCGGTATGGCACCATTCTTGTATAACAAAATACCGACGACCATAAGAGAATTGCCAACCATGGTGTTTCAGAGAAAGCTTAAAAGCATACTTGCTAGTAAATGCTACTATACAGTTAAGGAATTTTTAAATGACAAATCTTTTGACAAATAATTTATTTTAATTCTTTTTAAATTGTCACAATTTTATTGCTGTCAACATTTTTTATTTTATTGAATGACATTATTTTTTATTATTATGTATATGACAAGCATGCACTAATATTATTGTTTTTTTTTCTATTGTTATTTTTAGTTTTTTGTTATTATTAGTTTTGATTTTATTTTTATTAGTCGTATTGTTTAAATTTTTAAATTTACAATAACCATTATTTTATAAATATAAAAGAAAATGTAATTTACAGAACATTGCACACCCATTATGGGTAAATTACATTGAAACAATGATAAATGTGAGATCTTTAAACATGTAATTACGCAATAAATATACTTTGACTTTGACTTTGACTTTGATTATTAGTGTAGATGTAGACATATGTATATTTTATACCAGCTGTCCCGCGCAATATGCGTCACATAAGGGAGACACTGGTTTGTAAGCACCTATACTAGCTGTCCAGCGCAATCTGCGTCACATAAGGGAAACAGTGGTTCGTAAGCACCTATAATAAGTGAGACAGTGGTTCGTAAGCACCTGATAAGGGAGACAGTGGTTCGTAAGCACCTATACTAGCTGTCCCGCGCAATCTGCGTCACATAAGGGAAACAGTGGTTCGTAAGCACCTATAATAAGTGAGACAGTGGTTCGTAAGCACCAATAATGTGGGAGACAGTGGTTTGTAAGCACCTACAATAAAATTATAAAGGAGCTGAAACTTTCTTAGTTTAATTCATGAACTACATTCTGTACTTGAACAAATACTGTTCAAATTGAGTACTGTTATTAATAATTCGGACATTGTTAGAGTGACAGCCATGGGTAATATTTATTGGTTATTTAATAACCATAAACTTAAAAAAAATATTCATGAATTAACGATTCATGAATTAATGATTATGATCATGAGGTTGTTGCCATACTCACCACGCTTGCAAGTAGGTTGACGAGTGCAGTACGGGATGTTGATACACAGAACGACGCTGCTGCTCATCTTCCGGAAGTATCCCTTGGCAGATTCTTACTACATCCACGGGCAAGAGAGGATGGGCAACATTATACTGTCGGCACCCCACGGCACTAATCATGGCGGTAAAGCCACACACCTGATTAATAAAATGCGCGCGTCATAGTATTGTTATACCTTCTAGAATATTCCTTGAATTCAAATGGCGGAAAGGGCAATTAGGTTCGTTTTAAATGATTTATTCTCAAGAACAAAAATACAGTTCACATGATGAGAATAATATAATTAGGTTATATTGAGGCTAGTGTCGAAACATGCATGACTTCATCATCATTCTGTTTAATTGTTCTATTGTTTCTATTATTAAGTTATATTGTTCTGTTTGTTTTTCGAAATAAAGTAAATAAATAAATAAATAAAATCATCATCACCCGTAGGACGTCCACTGCTGGACAAAGGCCTCACTCATTGACCTCCAGGTACTGTGGTTGGAAGCGGCCAGCATTCATAACAGCATGGCATGGATGCATAACTTAAAGACTCATGTATACTAATATTATAAAGCTGAAGAGTTCGTTTGTTTGTTTGCTTGAACGTGCTAATCTCAGGAACTGCTGGTCCGATTTAAAAAAATATTTCATTGTTAGATAGCCTATTTATCGAGAAAGGCTATCAGCTATATATCATCACGCTAAGACTAATAGGAGCAGAGTACCAATGAAGCGTGTTTCAAAATCGGGGTTTTTTTCTTTTTGAGAGCTGCCGCTGCGTACGCTGCGTAAACGGTTAAAGTTTCGCAAAAATCATGTGTTACAGAATTGATCCACCTTAAAAGATCTAAGAAAAAGTTAGCGACAGTAAATATCTATCTCTTATGGTTGGATCACTATAACCTTTTTATGCTAACCAGATTTGTTCTAAAATAAAGCATTAGGTTTCTGCGAAGGTGTTTTTATAAACATGATATTAATCCTTATCCAAATAAATACATTATTCAATACAAGTATTTAATTTAAAACGAAAATGGTTTTTACATAATTCGATTTCAATGAATATCTTAGGGGATATCGCAGTTTTAAAATAACATCGCAGCAAAATAATGATCTCTAAATCCGAGTGGCCTACCCCCAAATTCACTCAAATTAATAATTGGCACTCCAATTGTGTTGCTAAGAAACCTTAACCCACCAAATTTGTGCAACGGAAGCAGACTCTAAAAGTAAAATTTCTTCGCATTAACATGATTGGTGCTACAGTTTTGAATAGTCCAGCAGTAGTGTTAGATTTTCCTTTTCCAAGGGCTTATTCAATGATAAGTCAGGTATTCATATTAAAATAGCTCCTTTAATACTTCAAGCCTCTTAAAAGTACTAACTAATATACTCACAATATCTTATTTACCTTTAGCACTGATTAATCGCATATCATTTTGTAATTTTCCGTTTCTTCGCTATTTTTACTCAATATCTCTCGATCTACTTTATTTTTTAACAAACCGTCTCACTACCCTCAATCTGAATGCATATTTCTTTACAACTTCCACATTGACTTTGACATTTTTCCAGATCAACTAGACAATGTCAAACATTTCAACAAAGATCTTTATCAATTTAAATAACCCAGAAGATTATCGAAGTCGCTAACAGTAGGGCAAACAGTGCCGATACCTCGCATCCCCTATGATACCAACGGATTTGCCTTTTAACTTATAAATAATTAAATTTCCGGTGAAGGTATCGTTTGCGGTAACAATTAATATGGCCCACAAAGCAATATTGAAAGCTACATTATCTCGAGTAACATAGGCTATATTTATCTCTACATTCCTACCCGCGTGGCAGGCGGGTTGTCGAGTGCAGTACAGCATGCATGGAAAGACGCTGCTGTTCATCTTCCGGAGCTAATCTATAGCAGGTTCTTACCGCAATCACGGGCAAGAGAAAATTCCTTAGCGGGGACACTGCGGAGTGCGGCTAGTCAGTAATTAACGAATTACTTAAATAGCACATTATTATACGAAATTATAATCTCTATAATCATCAGTTAAAAATGGTAATGTTTTATGTATGATAATGAAGGTATTAAAAAAACGCTTGGGTACTTCTTTATAGTAAAATTTTAATTTAAATAAATTGCGCCAGGTGCGTGTCGGACACGCTCTATGCAGTTAACCATAGGTAGATCTGTTGTTAGAAGTTGGTTCATGTATATTTTCCAACGTTCACCAAAACATATCAACGCGTATTCATTGAGTTTTCGATTTAAAGTATTCCGGTATGATTGGTAAACCGTATCACTTACCTATTTTAGCGACGGTTTCTCCAAAACTAGCTTAACCGTTATCATTTTTCCAAAAGGTTCATGATTAAAACTACATTAATTCACAAAATTCTGACCATAAGGGGTTATTGTCTTACTCATCCCGCTTTGCAGGCGGGTTGGTGAGTGCAGTACAGTATGTTGGTACGCGGAAAGACTCTGCTGCCTATCTCCCGGAGGTAATCCTTAGTAGAATCTTATCGCAACTACGGGCAAGAGAGTAGGGCAGACTCTACTGCCGGCACCCCACGGTTATTTATTTATGCACATCAAAAGGAGAATCTAACTTTGCAGACTCTAACATATGTAGGTTCGAGCTAGCAGGACTGGAAAGGAAGAGAGGTATATTAGATACTATAGTATATATGTACCTCTAACCAAATGGTCACCATGTCAGACATGTCGTTTTTAGGGTTGCGTACCCAAAGGGTAAAAACGGGACTCTATTTCTACGGTTTCATCTGATTTTATTTATTTTTTATTTTTATTTATTCAGGACAACAAACAATTACACTCAAGTATTACTAAACACAGAAATAGTACATAAGTAGTAGTTATATAAGCGCAATCAACCCCGTTGTCCACGGGTGAGTGTGTAAACAAACATGGTCAAATGCGGTGTGAAACTGTGAACAAGTTACTTAGGTTGTTATACAAACTAAATATGCAGGAAGACAAGAATGACAAGTGAGTACCAGGATAGCTGGACCCCTCGACGGCGCGCTGCCCCTGCACTCGGTCGACTGCGGCTGCTAGCGAGAGAGAGGGCAGCATCCAGCCGGGGCGCAACTAGCCTGGCGGGAGCCGAGTTTATAGAATACATACATTACCTATTATTTTTCTTAATCTCAACAAATCCTCAGGTACTACTTACAATCTATGTGAAACTAATTTATAAGTTAAATTTATACCTAGTCTGTACTCTAAGTTGACAATACTAAGTTAGGTCTTGGTAATTTCGGTGAACAACATAATTGTTGTTATGGCTATAGTAAAAAAATAAATGATTCCATTTGATATACTTAATATAAAATAATGACGAGTTCTGGGGTGGCGTAGCGGGCTAAGCTCCGCCTGTGACGCACGTGTTTGCGGGTTCGATTCCGGCCTAGGGACAAATGTCTGTACGATCTGCAGTTATCTTTCCGGTTATGTCTTTCTATATACAAAATAACAAATAATAATAATTGTATAATTAAATATATATAATAATATATATGCATTTTAAATTATATACCATCTATATAGGTATCCATCTATGTAATATATTGTACTATAAATATCAGCCATCCAGTACCGATACCACAACCTCCACCCAGCTCGGAGCCAGACGATGCTGTGTGATCTGTTGTTGCAATAACTAGCTTCACCTAATTACATTTACGTAGGACGGAAAAAAAACTTAATACTATTTGGTTAATGCCGTTCTAAGATTAAAACAAAACAATCATAACAAATTTTACGCTGACAGCTCTTAATTGATAAACGTCACCATATCTAATTATAATTAACTTTAAGAAGCGTAAAACTGAATAGTCATTAATATTAATTACAGAAGTTACGAAATTAGTTGGTCAAAACATCGCTAAAGTGCTAATCGAGCCGGCACAAAATCAGGAAATTATTGTATAGAGAACAATGAAAACAAAGCGGTTCAAACGAGCAGCCTTGAGGAAGCTCTTAAAATAATGTTATTCTGTGTATTATCAACTGATTGTATCAGACGTAGCATAGTAGGTTGATTGCTGAACTCTAAACTGTAGCGAACAATTTAAGAATAAAATAATTATATAATTTGTCAACAAAAAAACCAACATCTATGAGATATATTGTATTGCTTTTAAATATAATTTTAAACTGATAAACGGGAATAAAATGCAATAAAAATATCTAGTTTTAATTCCGCTAATGCTGCATGTGCACCACCCTCCCGCCCGCTAATTATGCACATGAAGGGAGAACTAGGTTGTTAGTGCAACATGCATACCCAAACCCACACGACGACACGTGTTTCGCCTCTCCGCGAGGCATCATCAGGTGAGACGCCGAGGTGTTGACTGGTCGGCGGCTGGAACGAAAAACGAATTCGATTTCGGCCATCAGTTTAAAATTATATCTACAGATCGCGAAAGTTTATAAAGTACCATGCTTTAAAATACATACATACATATGTACATATGTATAATCACGCCTCTTTCCCGTAGGGGTAGGCAGAGACCACTTCTTTCCACTTGCTACGATCCTTACATACTTGTTTCGCTTCGTCCACTTTCATTATTCCCTTCATACATGCCCTTCGGTTTAGGGTACTCTTGACCTGGCCTTTTTTCAAGACGTCCCTGATTTGGTCTCGAAACGTCCGCCTAGGTCTACCCCTTCCAACACTTTCATTCACACTCGCCTTATACACTTTTTTCGTAAATCGTTCATCATTCATTCTCTCGACATAGCCAAACCATCTCACCATACCTTTCTCAATTTTTGTCACTACATCTTCTTTCAGACCACAACGTTTCCTTATTTCTTATCCTGTCACTCAGTTTAACTCCTATCATACTTCTTAACGCTCTCATCTCAACTGCATTTATTCTGCTTTCATGTTTCTTCTGCCATGCCCAACTTTCACTTCCGTACATGAGTGTCGGAACCAACACTCCCTCATGCACAGCCAAACGAGCCTTGTTAGACACCTTCCGACTGTTCATAAAGGAGTGCAAAGCTCCATTCACCATGTTTCCTGCATTCACTCTTCTTTCAATATCACTCTCACACTTTCCATCTCTTGTAAACTTTGACCCCAGATACACAAACTCATTCACCTGTTCAATTTGTTCATCTCCAATCACGATATTGCAGTCTGTCACTGCCTCATCTCTTTCAAACAGCATAACTTTCGTCTTCTTTACATTCATCTTCATTCCCTTTCTAACAAAAGCTCCACTCATAGCAGTTACCATCTCCTGCAACTCCTCGGCCGAAGACGCAAGTAATACTTGGTCATCAGCATAGAGAAAACATTTGACGAGTAACTCATTCATTCTCATTTAAATCTGTCAAGCAATTGTTCATGAACAGACTAAACAGCCACGGAGACGCTACACATCCCTGTCTAACACCTTTTTCGATATTAAACCATTCAGTAGTGATTACGTATCTCGCGACAGGTTTTGCAACAGGCAATTGGCAGCAATATTGCTGTCAAATGTCAATTTTGTATTCGAGAACAGCAAGGAACTGACTATTGACAGCAATATTGCTGTTAGTTGCCTGTTGCAAAACCTGTCACGAGATACGTAGTCACCCTGCCGGCTTCGTGAAGAAGAAGAAGAAGAAAATCATTTATTGATCCACAAGCTTTCGAAGCGCGAACAAAAAGCAGGCCCGGGGTGTTAATGAAGATATAGATAACATAAAGGATGTGTAGGTTTTATGAAACAGGGACCAGGTTGGCTGATTATGTTTTGATGCCGTAATTGTAGTTTGAAAAATCCTACGCCCATTAGAGAAAAAAATATTTATACCCCATCTCAACTTGGGGGATTTAAAATTTTAAAATAATATTAAAATTTCTACCCGACCAGCGATTGCTATACGTTATCTATTCATGTTTCAAATTGCCCTACTCCGCAAAAAAAAACGTATAACTTCAAAATAATACAAGTAACTAGCTTCTGCCCGCCGCTTCGCATGCGTTGTACCCGAATAAAAAGTACTATGTGCTAATCCTGGTCAACATCAATACGTGTGCAAAGTTTCAGCTCAATCCGTAGCCTAGTTCTTGCGTGAAGAGGAAACAAACCTCCATCCAAACAAACTTTCGGTTCATAATATTAGTGGGATTATACACTTGCACACCCAATTAAACCCTGTAATAGTGTGAAGTCGTCCCTTTGTTGCGATGCAAGTGTTAACACAGACTAAAACAAAAGGCAGGTCAAAGTACGAGTGGATTTAGAGAAAGTGATGGCGAGGTCGGACTGTATGCGCTGGCGCGTCTCGCCCCAGTAATTGGAATTTATCATGCTCAGAATATAAGGCATCCTCCTAATAGAACGCGACTACGCGATTATTGCGCGAGTAAGCGATGCGACCATCGTGTGGTTGCGATCAAACATTCTAGTCGCGCGTCCGCATCGCGCGAATGCTGGTTAGGACACCTATTCCATATCAGTATGATTGATCGCGGATTCGTACGATTGAAAATCGCGCGATCTTGCGATGATCGCTTAGTCGCGTTCTATTAGGACGATGCCTAAAACGACACCGGTAAAACAGTTTAATTTCAGCCATTAAACGTCCACTGATGAACACAGGCCTCACGCATGTTGCAAATAAATCATTTTTCATTCCATTTCTATTCATTCATTTCATGGATCTCCATGAAGGGTAGTTGCCATACTCACCACCCTTGGCAGGCGGGTTGGTGAGCGCAGTATGGGATGTTGATACACGGAAAGACGCTGCTGCCCATCTTCTGGACGTATCCCTTAGCAGGCTCTTACTACATCCATGGCATGAGAGGAGGGGTAACATTCTGCTGCCGGCACCTCACGGCACGGCATCGGCACGGCATTACAAAGTCCTAATACCGCACTAGAAACAGGCGTTGTATTCTATATTTTTTAAGAGGGGTAGGTAAACCTTTTTCAGCGTGATCTGTTTAGATTATATTGGAAATTCATAATACTTATCAGACTTAGAAAACACTTATACCGTGAATTATAAAGGCGTATATAATAGAGTTCAGATTCTTACATTCCACACATCTAGATTTCCATTAGGCATCTAGGCATTGACGTAACACCTGACTAGGACAACTAGGGAAGGGAAAACATCAAGATTCGTCTTAAAAATGCAATTAATGTTTTTTGACTCTGATGGGACATAGGTATTTAAACATTGCTGAACACCACACACAACATACCGTACACCATCTAGTCCTAAACTAAGTTAACCTTTTACTGAAATACTTTTTAATTTGTTAAAACATACTCATCATACATAAAAAAATACTCTTAAATCTTCATATCTTTAACCAGACCCGGTACACATCTCTAGAACAATTACAAACATTGTTCCGTGGCGGGAATCAATCCCGCTATCTCCGTCTCACTCTATCCGCTCGGTGCACTTTGGGGACAACCATCCCAGTGTAAGTGGCATGGTGTGGCAGTGAACATCATCATGACAGGATATGGTAATGCAAAAATAAAAGACATGTATGTTTTTTCTTTTTCAAAGTAATTAAATAAATAAATAATGCTGGACAAATCACACAGCATCATCTAGCCCAAAGCTAAGCAGAGCTTGTGTTATGGGTACTAGATGACTGATATACTTAATACATTATACTACATAGATAGATATTTTTATTATATATAGAAAAACACCCAGAACACCCTGAACAAATATCTGCAGATCGTACAGACATTTGTCCCGAGGCGGGAATCGAACCCGCAACCCCTTGCGTCGCAGGCGGACCTTCGACCGCTGCGCCACAGAGCTAAAAAACCATACTTAGTTATAGAGAGTTTACGTTGCGGAGGGGGGGCTCGTGACTTCATTATTCTGTACAGAGGCACATTGCGGGTCCGCGCGTGTGACTTCACGCCTTTAGATATAATGTATCGAGGTTATATTTGGATTACGTTTAAAAAATCGGCCAAATGTGAGTCGGACTCGCTTCCGAAGAGTTCCGTACCATTATTCTGTGAATATTTCAAGCGTTTTTCTGTTGCCGTTATTATTAGAGAGCATGAAACGGCATTTAAATCACGTTTGTTGTATGTGAGACCCCTTAAATATTTATTATATTCTGTTTTTAGATGTGTTGTTATTAAGCGGCAACAGAAATAGCCTGGTGCCAGACAGACAGACGGACAGCTGAATCTTAGTAATAGGGTCTCGTTTTTACCCTTTGGGTACGGAACCCTAGAAAACCTATCCAATAGATTTTGTTTGTCTACAATGGCAGACTAACAAATAAAATTTTGTCATCTAGTCTATTACCGGGTTGTAATAGGTAGAGGTCACCGCTTAATCGAATGGGTCTTCGGCTTGTCTCGTCATTCATATATAAAAACATAGCAACAGCATGGATCCACCGACGCCAACTACAGTTGCCAACGCACACCTATCATTACTGAAAGTAAAGGCCTAAGATACTTTTAATCTTGCAACTGCAAAATATTGTTTTTTTTTAACTTTCACATACAACCTTAACACTTTAGGTAATGCCTATTTCATCAAATTTATGACTCTTAATGCCGTACTATTAAGTAATCAGCGAAAATAGCCGAAACTCAAAAGTAACTTGGGTGTATCGAGACTACGTTTCCTCATTACGTTCGTATAATTACGCGGGCCTTGGAATAATTACCACAGATTACAGAAACTAATAATTACTTAAATAATTTGCCGTGGGATGCCGGCAGTAATATCCCACAAAAATTATGTTGGGTGGGGAAATGCTCAATCCGGTCAATTCCACAGTATTTTTAGATACACACATAGATTCTTCCCTTCAATGGAAACTGCACATTGATGCACTTGCGGTCGGCTTACTTCAGCAGCTTATGCAGTGATAACAATAAGAACTATTACTGACTGCTACAGCTAAACTGGTTTATATTAACTACTACCATAGCGTGATGTCATATGGTATTCTGCTCCGGGGAAGGGCGGCCGATATACAGACAATCTTTGTCCTTCAAAAAAGGGCGATACGTGCTCTTTACAAAATAAAACATCGCGATTCACTTAGGGAACGTTTTTTTAAATTAACATTTTAACTTTTATATCGCAACTTATAAAACTTACTGTATGCACACAAACATAAAAATACCTTTATCAAAGATTTGATATGCATAGCATAAATACAAGAAACAAAAATAAATTGCTCGTCCCTAAAAGGCTCCAAAAAGTAAATAAATTATTTATGGGAAACTGTGTGCGTCTCTATAATAAGCTTCCATCTGAGGTGACTGAACTATCGATTCACAGGTTTAAGCTTTTTTTAAAACAAAATATCATAGAAAAAGCTGTTATTACCCCACAGATGATTATTTTAATGATTATTGACCCTTGGCCGAGTGTTACTCGGTTCAGCCACCATGAGAAATGAAGTCATCTTGCAATATCCAAACTATCAAATATCCTTGCGGACATAAATGTGGAATAAATTAACAATAAAATAAAATTAAAAAGTCTTTAACCACAATTTAAAAAAAAGTTATCTGAAGCGAACGAATTCAATCGCTATTTTTTTCAACCTTTTTGGAAATAACTCAAAAACGATACGATTTGAAGGAAAACTAAAAATTGTTTATTAATTTGCAAATAAATACCTTTTATATGATACCCCACATCACCTAGTAACTTTCCAAAAATTTTGAAAACCCCCCTTCCACACCCATTGTCTAAAAAACTATACAAATTAGAGAGTTCGCTATAATTTTCCTATAAAGTTTACATAGACTTCTATTAGCTAAAAAAGTATCACGGGTTTATCTCTGCAAACTTCGGAGATAAGGGGGGGGGGGGGCAAAGGTCGTTTTTTCAACATTTTTGTAAATTAATCAAAAACGATACGAATAAATAACAACTGTTTATTAATATGCAAATGAATACCTTACATATGATACCCCACACGGCCTAGTAACTTCACTTAAAAAAATTGAGATCCCCTATCCGCCCCCCTGCAATCAAAATAAGAATATTTTTTAACATTTTCATATATGTTATGTTAGTAAAAAAGTGTTGTCTTTTACCATTTCAAATTTCAAGTCGATAGAATCAGTAGTTCTCGAGATATCCATTTGTGACAGACAGACAGAGTGATTCTATAAGGGTTCCTTTTTACCATTTTGGTCCGGAACCCTAAAAATATATTTTCATTTCATTTTATTTCATTTATTTATTTATTTGTAAACATGTATTTTATGACACAAGTGATTTAAGACGATGGTACCTGCAGAAGTACGAAACTGTGTCGCAGATACCAATATATACATATATATAAATATCTACGTATCTAGTATACTGTTTTAAGTATATCAGTCATCTAGTACCCGTAACTTAAGCTCTGCTCAGCTTGGGGTCAGATGATGCTGTGTAAATTGTCCAGCATTATTTATTTATTAATAATAAACAGAAAGACCCTGCCCATCTTCCGGAGGTATCCCATGTAACTTCATATTTCATCCACGGGCATGAGAGGCATCATTCCACTGCCGGCACCCCATGGCCAATGTAAATGCGACCTCTTAAAGAGGACTGCATGTTTAGTAACATCACTAGTAGGTAAATCTCGCAACGTGCGCGAGCGCACTAATCGCCAGGAAGCATGTTGCTGTGACACAACCCTCATCCTACACTACCGTATGTTCGCGGTTTTACATGCATTGCATTGAGGTAATAAGCTGCTTACAACCTAGCAATAATCTGAAATAAGTATTTCACTATAGTTTCTAATTTTTACAGTGTTAAACCTAGTGCCGTGGGATGCCGGCAGTAAAATGTCACCCTCTCTTTCCCGTGGATGCAGTAAGTAAGGATATCTCGGGAAGAGGGGCAGCAGAGTCTTTCAGTGTCAACATCCTGTACTGCGCTCGCCAACCCGCATGCCTAGCGTGGTGAGTACGGCAACAACCCCTCATGAGCAGTACTTGGATCTCATAGTCTTTCCTCCGTCGACCGAGACACGTTCTCGGCTTGCCCGTTGACGAGCTCACCGCCGCTAACCCGGAGGTGACGTCAACCCGTCCCACATTAGCTGCTAGGCACATATTCAATAACCGGTCCCGCCGGCGGGGCCGAAGAATACACTCTTCCGTCTTAAGGTGCAGTTTTGCACCTGGACGTTAACCATCAGTACATTCAAAAATCTGGCAACAGTCCAAGCCGTGGTTCGAACCTAAGTGGTGCCTTTGAGCTTGTTGCCCCAACCTAACTTCTGCGGCTGGGCGCCTTCTGCGCTCGCCATAGTCCGGTAACGTTGTCATGGCCATCTGCGGTCAACAACATATAATTGTCAATTCGGAAAAAAAATGGTTTCTCTTAGTACATGAGGGAGCCCTATGCCCAGTAGTGATTTTTTTACGGCTGTGAATCATCACATGTTCAGATGATGAGCGTTAAACCAAATGTCAATGATATAAATAAATAATCATTACTTGTATAAATTAAAACGTCTTTGGGCATAATTACAACAAACTAGCTTGTGCCCGCCGCTTCGCATGTAACGCATGCCCGGATAAAAAATAGCCTATGTGTTAATCCTGGCCAATATCTATACGTGTGCAAAATTTCAGCTCAATCCATTAGCTAGTTTTTGCGTGAAGAGGTACCTAACAAACGTCCATACATCTATACAAACAAACTTTCGGCTTTATAATATTGCAGAGATTTTTCTGTTTTTTCCACTGTTGGGCCTTTACTAAGACTTGTGCTACGGTGGAGAAAAACATCGTGCAAAACAGCGGCTTAGCCAGCTGCAGCCGTATTGATCTGATGGATATAATAAATCCAGATACTGAGAAATGAGACCGTTATGGAACGTTCTGGAGCATTCTATGCTTGGAGTCTCTCTTGGATATAAGAGCTTTTTACAAATAAGTTACAGTTTACTTTTACTGACGAATATTAACTAATAATTTGTAAAAATAATTGTACTTTTGAGTCGGATTTGGTATAAAACGTAATCATGCCATGTAGAAATGTCTTATTAACACATATTTAACCGGGTATTTATCGCGCTATTTACCTTTATTATTGCCCGACGTTTCGACAGGATTGCACCCATCGTGGTCCCGGGAAGACTGAAATGTCTTGTTTAAACTGTATTACAATACACGGTATTCAGGGCCTGGTAGTTAGGGCGATTAGGGAGCAAGGCTTGCCGCGGTCGCGCTAGTTAGGGTCCCTTACGCTCTAACTCTTATTACACCACTCTTAGTTAGGGTAAGGGTCCCTGAATACCGTGTAATGTAATACAGGCTTGAAACGGTTTCCTTTTTTTGTATAAAGCACTTATTTCATATTTTGTTGTGATCGTTTTAAATGTTGATCGCCCCGTGCTTGTTGAAGTAACCTAGTTCTCGGGTGGAGACCGCGACCTGGCAAACGTAGTGTAGTGTGGTACGGCCACCAGCGACATGGACTGATGATTTGCGAACGGTCCTGAGCATAAGGCAGGGTGAAATGGCGCAGATTTCGTCCATACGATGCCGTGGGGTGCCGGCAGTAGAATGTTATCCCTCCTCTCATGCCCGTGGATGCAGTAAGATTCTGACATTACAGCCTATATTTTCTGGCCAAATCCATCAAATAAAGCCCCGGAAACAGCAACGTCCCATTCTTAATTAGTTTGTAGATGACGACGCTGCGCCATCGAGCACATATCCAATAGAGGAGAAATAAGGCCATAAGAATTCCGAAACTTTAGTACTTAGCACTAATGCAATGACAACCTGTCTCTCGCCTTCGACAGGACAGCGCCAACAGTCGACCTGCGTACTTTTCCGTACAATTATGAAATACTTTTGGCGGAATTGTTATTATTATTAATTATTACTAAAAGCCTGTACTGTCCCACTGCAGGGCAAAGGCCTCCCTTCCGTCCTTCCACCTTTCTCTGTCTTGAGCTACTGTGGTCCAGTCTTCCAAGTGTGCGTCGATTTCGTCTCTCCATCGACGTCTCGGTCTGCCTCGGAAATTGTTGTTTAGACAAAATAAATGACATTTCCTCTATTGGGTATGTCCTCGATAGGCTTTTCTCATTGGTAGATGTGTGCACAGCGGTGCACATCTACCAATGAGAAAAGCCTTTTTTCCAGTTCTTTCATTAGCAGTAATGAAAAAAATTCCCGCCTTCATCAGTATTGAGGATATTTTGTAAAATTTAAATAAAATGTTACTTTTAATGATAAAACAGTTTTAAACGAAAATTACATTACATGTAATTATTGTTGTCTCTGCCGTGGGGTGCCGGCAGTAGAATGTTACCCTCATGCCCATGTTTACAGTAAGTGTCTGCTAAAGGATACCTCGAGAAGATACCTGCCTACCATAAGTTGTCACTGTTAGATCGCCTGCTGTTACTACAGTAGTAGGTATTAGTACGTTACTATGACATCTGTCAGATTTGCAACTCATTTTACCAAATTCTAAACAAATGAAGCCCAAACTACAGTAGCTGTAATATAGTTTACTGCGTATTTTAGTACCAAACCATCCGCTAGAGGCGCTGTACAAGTTTTCATACATTTTTTTACTACAATCGCTAGCGAGTATAGATTGTGAAAACTCACGGTAGACCCACAGTCAATTTATATCTATGTGGAATGTGCTATTTGTTATACAAAACATCGCGGTATCAGTCTCGCTGGCAAGCTGTGAGCTTATGAGGGTAATTCAATTTAAGTAGTAATGTATGTAGCCGTGAAGGCCACTCATTGGCTTGTCTGGTGTCTGTTAAAATTAAGTTAATGTTTTGTCTACCTAGTGTTTAGTACTATCTGTAGCTTGGGTTAAAAATTAACTTTATTTTTGTTCTGCTTTTGTATAAGCTGTAGGCCTTTCTAAATAAATAAATAAGTATCTGGGCCATCGGGTCACCGAAGTACTTTAAGATGACCACAGAGCAGGAACGCAGGGCCTCATGAAATGAAACGGTCGGTCGGTGGTCACTTAAAAGTTTGTAAACTACCTAGTCTCTGAGGTTACCTAGTTTTTTTTGGTAAAAGTTGCCCTCAGTTTTGCAATCTACACAACATGATTGTTCTTGCCCTTTCATTTGATACACCACTTGGGTATATTTGTAAACATTTGATTCTTCCTACTTTCAACCCTACCTCTTGAATGGCTAGACCGATTTCTAAATAACTTTCAGTTTGGCATCCTACACATAATTTTCTTTCATTTGATATCAAACTCGGATATATTTAATCGATTATTTACCCCCTCTTTCACTCCCCCATATGTTGTAAACTTTTCAACCGATTAAGATAGCCTGTTTGAGAACCACCGCCTGAAAACTTGCTTTTAAATAAAAAGAAACTGCATTCAAGTCGGTCTACTCGTTTAAGACCTACCAAACACAGCAAACAGTTTGACACGGATTTACACTTGTGATCTAATAAAAATATAATAATAATATACAGAACTCTACAAAAAGCAGCCATTCTCAATACGTGTAGAATAGTAAGAAAATTCATGGAGACATACCCATCATCCACACCAATAAATTGAAACACCCAAATATACGCTGCATTTACTTGGTATTTGTAACCCGCAATCCAGTTTAAATACCAGTCAGACGACTGAGAAAAACAAATTTCCCGATAATAATATTAAATAATGCTCGACATTGACTTTGAAATTCACACAGCATCATCTAGCCCTAAGCTAAGCAAAGCTTTTATGGGTGCTAGTTATATGATAACTTAACTCTACAATGTTATATATAATAATAATAAAAATATATATATATATATACTTATATTTTCAAAGTAAACAATTGACAGGTAGGTTATAAACAACAGGTTATAGGTAACATTATGTTATCCATGATAAGTGTGCACATACATTTTTCAAGAAAGAAAAATCCATTGGTGCACGGCCGGTATCGAGCCCACGACCTTCGTATTGAAAGTCGGGGGTACATACCACTCGGCCAACACGGCTTTTTTTTTCTGCAGCGTCTCGTACGGCATAATTACCAGTTGCTGACACTATATAAATCATCTATAATAGATGCAAAGGCCTTACTTTTTTCTTACTTTCTTTATGTTATCCATATTAAACATTATGTAGTCCATAAACATCGAGACCTTGTTCTAACTAAGTTAGACTTGTATATATGTAGATGCGAGGATCCTTGCTACGCCTATACACAAATAAAGGTGATCACCATCAAAGAGCAAGATAAAATATAATGCGATTATAAATATAATAAGCTTATAAATATAATAAACTTATAAATATAATAAACGTGAAACCGCCGTGGGGTGCCGGCAGTAGAATAATACCCCTCGTCTCATGCCCATGGGTGCAGTAAGAGCCTGCGCGTGTGTAGTATAGTGTGTATTTGTAAATGCGCGTGTGTAATGTAGTGTGTATAAGTAAATGCGCGTGTGTAGTGTAGTGTGTATTTGTAA
This sequence comes from Pasiphila rectangulata, assembly GCA_963082625.1. NCBI lineage: Eukaryota > Metazoa > Arthropoda > Insecta > Lepidoptera > Geometridae > Pasiphila > Pasiphila rectangulata. The sequence continues at coordinate 25,593,513 of OY720236.1, forward strand.
ATGCGCGTGTGTAGTGTAGTGTGTATTTGTAAATGCGCGTGTGAGTGTAGTGTGTATTTGTAAATGCGCGTGTGTAGTGTAGTGTGTATTTGTAAATGCGCTTGTGTAGTGTAGTGTGTATTTGTAAATGCGCGTGTGTAGTGTAGTGTGTATTTGTAAATGCGCGTGTGTAGTGTACTGTGTATTTGTAAATGCGCGTGTGTAGTGTAGTGTGTATTTGTAAATGCGCGTGTGTAGTGTACTGTGTATTTGTAAATGCGCGTGTGTAGTGTAGTGTGTATTTGTAAATGCGCGTGTGTAGTGTACTGTGTATTTGTAAATGCGCGTGTGTAGTGTAGTATGTATTTGTAAATGCGCGTGTGTAGTGTAGTGTGTATTTGTAAATGCGCGTGTGTAGTGTACTGTGTATTTGTAAATGCGCGTGTGTAGTGTAGTGTGTATTTGTAAATGCACGTGTGTAGTGTAGTGTGTATTTGTAAATGCGCGTGTGTAGTGTACTGTGTATTTGTAAATGCGCGTGTGTAGTGTAGTGTGTATTTGTAAATGCGCGTGTGAGTGTAGTGTGTATTTGTAAATGCGCGTGTGTCGTGTAGTGTGTATTTGTAAATGCGCGTGTGTAGTGTAGTGTGTATTTGTAAATGCGTGTGTGGATGTGGGTGTAATTATTGTTGACAAGAACTGGGAGTTATTGAAATTATGACAGAATTATAAGCAATTTTTCTGTTTCCTCATACTTTACAATTAGTAAAAGCTCCTTTAGTTTAAATTTGCATTGAAAAGGAGGTGTTTTATGAATATCAAAAATTGTATAAATATGGGGCAAGAAAAAGCGAATGCTTGTGTGCAAATGCAGTTTTGCAAGGAGTCGCCATGCCATAGATAGATAGATAGAAAATGCTTTATTGCACACCTTAAACTAAACAAATTAACAAAAAAAATATAAACACTAAAAATAAAGAACATAAAGTGACAATCGGCGGTCTTATCGCTAAAGAGCGATCTCTACCAGACAACCAGTCATAGGGTAGACTTTATTGCCTTTAATTTGCCATTTCATCATCTAGAAAGAATTTGTGTTGCATGAGAGTAAGATTTTGTATAAAAAGTTGACGAACTGTTAAAACTTTGCACTCTTTGTACAGCTGTCGCCAAGTACCCTTTATGAAATTGGTTATGACGAATATTCTGTGCATATATACTTATATTATATATTGTTGTTAGCGGGTGATTAATTTGTGTGGTGGTTGTACCACCTGGCTTGATGGCTATTCCATCAGACTGTATGACTGTTACATTCTAGCTAAGGTTGATGGCTGTTCCATCAGATTGAATGGCTTTTCCATCTTCCTCAGACAACGAATGTTCCACTAGACTGAATATCCTTTTACATCCAAGCTAAGGTTTGATGGCTGTTCCACCTGTCCTCAGACAACGAATGTACCACTAGACTGAATATCTTTTACATCCAAGCTAAGGTTTGATGGCTGTTCCACCTGTCCTCAGACAACGAATGTTCCACTAGACTGAATATCTTTTACATCCAAGCTAAGGTTTGATGGCTGTTCCACCTGTCCCCAGACAACGAATGTTCCACTAGACTGATTATCTTTTACATCCAATCTAAGGTTTGATGGCTGTTCCACCTGTCCTCAGACAACGAATGTTCCACTAGATTGAATATCTTTTACATCCAAGCTAAGGTTTGATGGCTGTTCCACCTGTCCTCAGACAACGAATGTTCCACTAGACTGATTATCTTTTACATCCAAGCTAAGGTTTGATGGCTGTTCCACCTGTCCCCAGACAACGAATGTTCCACTAGACTGATTATCTTTTACATCCAATCTAAGGTTTGATGGCTGTTCCACCTGTCCTCAGACAACGAATGTTCCACTAGATTGAATATCTTTTACATCCAAGCTAAGGTTTGATGGCTGTTCCACCTGTCCTCAGACAACGAATGTTCCACTAGACTGATTATCTTTTACATCCAAGCTAAGGTTTGATGGCTGTTCCACCTGTCCTCAGACAACGAATGTTCCACTAGACTGATTATCTTTTACATCCAAGCTAAGGTTTGATGGCTGTTCCACCTGTCCTCAGACAACGAATGTTCCACTAGACTGATTATCTTTTACATCCAAGCTAAGGTTTGACGGCTGTTCCATCTGTCCTCAGATTGAATGGCTGTTCCATCCGAGCTTTGATAATGGCTATTCCATCAGAATCTTACTTAGCTTAGCCTAAGTATTATAGGGGCTAATCCCCGTGTGGCCTCCATCCTCCCCTACAGCCACCCCGAGCCTCGCTCTAATTCTTATTCTCATCTATCTGTACGCAACAGTCCGACGCATCGGTAAACACTTCTGGTAAGTACACTTAACACATGGGTTTATCACATCGATAGCAAATTATCTCGTATTGCATGCACTGTGAAAGTCAAGATCACTCACCCATGTATCTCGCTTGTCGTCTCGTAACCGAATGCACGGTCGGCGGGCGGCGAGCCACCGCGCTCCGCCGCAAGCGCTTGCCTGCCGATGCCGACCCGATCCAACCCGAGTAATCCCGACAATAAAAGCTATAATACTAAGTTTCTGTAATCTGTGATAATAATTCTACTAATAATCTTCGCTTTCGCGACATTCCCCCCAAGGAGAATAGAAAACGAAACAATTTGATTAATAATGTATATTTATTTATGACTGTATTGGTATGATACTAGTAACAATCTAGATCAAAGTAATCATCTGCCTGTGGATCTTATAATTCACTGTTGGAATGATCGGACAAGTAACTAGGATGTCCACCCTTAAGCAGTTTGTCTGGCCTTGACTGCTAAAGCCCTGGTTGACCCTTTTCGGATTTCTGCTAACTCTGGTTGATCCGTTGCTCTTGGTACGCTTGTGTGCTTTGGGGTTGCTCAGAACATTCAGGTTTCTGAGAACAACCGGGTTCCTCAGAACCTCGTGCTCTGGTCGTGGGAGTTTATCTTTAATTTTCAAGTATCGTTACTGTACGCTGTTTTTCAAAGTTCGAGTGAAAACAATGTCCTATTGAACGAGTGACTTTTTCGCTTGACGATAATTTCACTATTGCTACTCTTTTGTTCATCAAAACATTATAGCACCTGTGCTATCTTTCCTGCCTTCCAGCGTGCCTCATTTAACTTCCGATTTTAATCGATCTGTCTCCGCTAACTTTGGAGCCCTAATGACTACAACTCTTGAGTGTCCATGCTTATGATTTATTTCTCTTAGACTAGTCAAGTACTGATTTTTGAACATCTATACCAAATCCTTAAGATTTATTTAAACCTCCTTTTTACTCATCAATCAGATTAGATTTGGATTTCCTTTACAGTTATTTTTATACAATGTTTCACAATTCCGATAAGTCTCTCGTGACATCTTCCAACCCAGGCTGCTAATTCTGGATTGAACTTCCATTGCATCTTCTTTTGTAGTTGTATACGATGATCTGCGTTTAAATTATGTACCGCTATCCGAAACTAATAGCTGAGGTAAACCTCTTACTGCAACGCATCTTCTTATGCCTAGCAAATATTCTTGCGCTGGAAGGTCCTCTAACACCTCCATGTACATAAATAGCCTGAATCTTAAGGCACGCGAGCCACAATTTTCTTCAATGGCCTCATTCACACAATATATGTCCGAATCAATGCCACTAAAAGCAAACAGTATATTAAGCTATATATATAATAAGTTATAGTATACTCTCTCTGTTGGTAAATCTGATATTGCTGGTAGCTTAAATGAGCCTCTGCCATTTAAACCTTTATCTTGTGAGTATAATAATATCCCATACATATGTACATATAGGTTTTCTTTAAGAGTATCAGTTCTTTCTGCTCTTGTAAAATTCTATGTCTATTAAAATTCTATCTAGACCTAATTATACCAACATCATTTCTTTAGGAAAATGTCTGTATATTTATATCGAGGCATTGCAATTCATTTTCGGCAACAATTTTTGCTTCAATGGTCTATTTACGTTAACCATTGATTCAGTATATTCGTAAGGCCTTCTCGCCCAATAAAGGATTTTGAAGCAAGGTCTCCCTTCAAAAAAATTACTACGAGAATTATGATTATTCTAGTCTAGAAGTCTGTTAGTTTTGGTACTTAAACGGCACTAACCTGAACTTGCCAATAACAAAACTGACAATATTATTAGTGCTTAAAGAACCACGCATACTAATCCATTGATGAGTCGGTAAAGCATACTAAAGACCTTCCCAAGTCATTCGTCGCTGTTTAGGTTTTGGGCGTAGCAGCGAATAACTTAAAATCTTTTAGACCACGAAACTTGAATGCTACATGATGCCATTCACTAATCTATTAGGTTTCAAGTTAGCAAACCACATAAATCTATCCTTTTTCTGTCTACCGGACCCCTTCAGGGGTCTCCGGGTGGGGCCTCGAGGTTAGACATCCTTACCCCGACATCAACTCCAGGGGCTACTACCCCTAGGTTCTTTGATTATTGCCTTCCAAGCGGGTGTTAATTATTATTGTTGGTTTCTTGGATTTTCTTCTTCCTCTCCCTGTACTAGGGGGTCACGTGACTGAGAGAGCCAGTGACCTTTGTGTTCCGGGGGTCGGGCATGTAGCGGGGGGAGGTCATTCAGGTGGTCATGTGGCCCGTTGTCGGCGCGGTCGAACATGCGATGCGCCGTGTAGACCACAAAGGCATCAATGGATTGAATCTGCACGTCGCGGGCGATGACGTCATTCCTGACATAGCGGCCCGCCACAGTACAGATTGGCAGTGTGATGTTTTGTTAAGCCTGGATGCTCTTCCGATTGGTGGTCAGCGCGTACCACGCTGGTGCAGCGTAGGTCAGTCGTGACCGAATGTACGTCTTGTACATCCAATAAAAATCTATCCTTTCATAATTTCTGAAAATCTTTGCTGGAAATAAAACCGATAATACCGCAATCCCACAAATGTCGTAGACCGAGGTTATAATTTAATTGTATGTCCCTCTTTGCGAGCCGTGTCTGTCTTTTTAGATGATACTACATTTCAAAGAACGATGATCGCAAATTAAACCTTTAAACAAATTAAACCTTTTATTAATATTTTCCTTATCAATTTCTGAAATAACCGAAACCAATACTAAACATTTAAATTTGAATTCTATAGTCAACACAGAAGACAATCCCATTAAATGGTTTTCAAACTTTTTTATCACAAATAGATATAGTAAATCCCATAAACCTTTCGGTTCAAGATCCCAAAACTATTTTATCTACTTTTGGTGATAAGTTAGGCTCACCTGATTATGTGTATCAGTCTTGGATGAATTTACGGGTTGACCAAACTTTTGTGGACATAAAGCTCGATTGTGAGAGCTAAATTCACTACTGTGTTGACACCGGCCTTTTGACCTTCCCTGTGACTTCCTACCCTGTGACCTTCCTGTAAGCAGTTAAAGCATCGGTTGCATAATAGTGCTTTTCTCTCCTTTATTGTTGCATATTTCGTGCACTCGTCATTAAAATAGTCTTGACTGCAGAATATGCATTTCCTAGTACTAGATTTATTTTCTGGTGCTTTATAATTATTATTTCGGTTGCCATTTCTCTTTCTAAAATTTTTATTTTTTTGTCTGTCTGTCTTTTCTTCTAATACGACATGTATCGCACCCGTCTTAAGGATGAACGAGTCGCTCATCTTTCCATACAAACGTGGAAGGGTAACTACTCCCCTGTTTGACGTTAACCATCCAACTTTAATGATTATATCAATTTATCTCGTCATAATCTATGTTTGTATACACCCCAAACCGTAAAAAAAGTATTTATTTCAAAAATACAAGCTTCTAAACTTTCGTATTTCAACACTGATTTTAGCCCAACTTTGGACGAAACTAAATAATATAAGGAGAAAGAGAACTCAAAAATAAATGCCGTTCCGACATAGTTTAATTATTCAAAAATTTAAATAAATGTTATTTTGAAAAGATTACATTTAAGTTTTTCTATAATAACCCTTGTGCTAAAAGTCTATTCATATATTTTTGCGCGGTCGGTTTAGGAATGAATCATTTTGCATTTCATTCTAGCGCGCGGGTAAACATGTGAAGATGTCGTAGGAGTGTCTTAATAAATAAATAAACACACTATGTCAGGTGAGATAGCATACATTTAGGCCGCGCTCACTGACGACTTTGCCTCCGCGACTGGTTGGACCTTAAGGCTTTCATTCGTACCCTCAATTTTTATCAAGTTTGTAACTTTTGTACCTACTGTATCTTTTATCAGTCTATTTGATGTTTCTCTAGCCCGTATAATGTATTCTAGATATTTTCTTATACCATCTGATTTTTTTTTTCGTCTTCGTCTTTATTTTTCTTGTCTTTCATTCATTCTTTATTCGTAAATTAGATCTTCGGGGAATTTCTCCATTATCATAACTCGGAGGTGATTGTGATTCACATCTTCGCCCAAGGAGATCAAAACACAAAGATGTCTCTCTATGTCATGGAGAACCTGTCGACAATCTGTACTGGACTTGTCGTAACTGGTTTTATTCGATAAAGTGCCATATAGTGCATCAATTACACTAAATTTTTTAGCTTCAATTTGAGTTGAAGTATACTGGATTATATGATTTATGTCGGATTCTTTTGATAATTTGCAGTAATTTTGTATTTCAGTGACAAGTCTCTCATTTAATTCGTTGTAGTTAGCATCACCGTCTAACTAACTCGTAACTTGTTTAGGAGCACACTGGGCAGAGTTTATGTACGACTGGACTGATTCGTACAGTAACTTCAAGTGAGTTTGAAGAACATCATCCATTTTACAGTACAGTACTTAAACTACCCAAGAACAAAATATGGTTTTTTTTTTAGTTCTGTCCAAAAATCTACAACAATAGATAATTGATTTATTTTTACCTGCTACAATGCCTATATCGATCAAGGCTATAAACATCTTTATTCAAATGAAGATAGGTCAACACATTCAAAACTAAAACTTAAGTGTCAACGTACCGAATTCATTACCAAATATTTAATCTAGACTTCAACGTCGCGTCGTCGTACGCTAAGTAGGTACCTACGCAACCAACGCTAAATTTCCTTTTGGGTAGGTATGTAAGTGCTAGTAATATTATTACGAGTACTGTTTAATAGTTTCTTTTTAATATTTATCTACTTCATTTCTTATTTTGTGTCTAAAACTTTTGCATATTTCGAACCCATTGTTAAACGAGTACATGTTTATGACCGTAGCAGATAAACGTTCGTAAAAGTTATGAACAAACCTACAAGTAGTTAGGTATAATTACATAATAACATTTTAAAATAGTGCATCTCAATGATTCCTCGAATTCCTTTGTTATTTTTGTACACAATGAGTTTGTGTCGAACAAAGCAAGCACAAAAACAGAACTACCCGCAATTTATTATTTAAAAACCAGAGTAAACAATCTATTTTTAGAATGCGGAAAGTCCTGGGTTCAGATCCCTGCATCTCCACCATGTCGCCAAGTACCCTTTATGAAATTGGTTATGACGAATATTCTGTGCATATATACTTATATTATATATTGTTGTTAGCGGGTGATTAATTTGTGTGGTGGTTGTACCACCTGGCTTGATGGCTATTCCATCAGACTGTATGACTGTTACATTCTAGCTAAGGTTGATGGCTGTTCCATCAGATTGAATGGCTTTTCCATCTTCCTCAGACAACGAATGTTCCACTAGACTGAATATCCTTTTACATCCAAGCTAAGGTTTGATGGCTGTTCCACCTGTCCTCAGACAACGAATGTACCACTAGACTGAATATCTTTTACATCCAAGCTAAGGTTTGATGGCTGTTCCACCTGTCCTCAGACAACGAATGTTCCACTAGACTGAATATCTTTTACATCCAAGCTAAGGTTTGATGGCTGTTCCACCTGTCCCCAGACAACGAATGTTCCACTAGACTGATTATCTTTTACATCCAATCTAAGGTTTGATGGCTGTTCCACCTGTCCTCAGACAACGAATGTTCCACTAGATTGAATATCTTTTACATCCAAGCTAAGGTTTGATGGCTGTTCCACCTGTCCTCAGACAACGAATGTTCCACTAGACTGATTATCTTTTACATCCAAGCTAAGGTTTGATGGCTGTTCCACCTGTCCCCAGACAACGAATGTTCCACTAGACTGATTATCTTTTACATCCAATCTAAGGTTTGATGGCTGTTCCACCTGTCCTCAGACAACGAATGTTCCACTAGATTGAATATCTTTTACATCCAAGCTAAGGTTTGATGGCTGTTCCACCTGTCCTCAGACAACGAATGTTCCACTAGACTGATTATCTTTTACATCCAAGCTAAGGTTTGATGGCTGTTCCACCTGTCCTCAGACAACGAATGTTCCACTAGACTGATTATCTTTTACATCCAAGCTAAGGTTTGATGGCTGTTCCACCTGTCCTCAGACAACGAATGTTCCACTAGACTGATTATCTTTTACATCCAAGCTAAGGTTTGACGGCTGTTCCATCTGTCCTCAGATTGAATGGCTGTTCCATCCGAGCTTTGATAATGGCTATTCCATCAGAATCTTACTTAGCTTAGCCTAAGTATTATAGGGGCTAATCCCCGTGTGGCCTCCATCCTCCCCTACAGCCACCCCGAGCCTCGCTCTAATTCTTATTCTCATCTATCTGTACGCAACAGTCCGACGCATCGGTAAACACTTCTGGTAAGTACACTTAACACATGGGTTTATCACATCGATAGCAAATTATCTCGTATTGCATGCACTGTGAAAGTCAAGATCACTCACCCATGTATCTCGCTTGTCGTCTCGTAACCGAATGCACGGTCGGCGGGCGGCGAGCCACCGCGCTCCGCCGCAAGCGCTTGCCTGCCGATGCCGACCCGATCCAACCCGAGTAATCCCGACAATAAAAGCTATAATACTAAGTTTCTGTAATCTGTGATAATAATTCTACTAATAATCTTCGCTTTCGCGACAACAGCTGCTCTGTAGGGTACCTACATAAAACGTATTTTTTTATTAAATATAGAAAAACTCCCAGAATACCCTAAACAGCAGATTGTACAGACATTTGTTCCAAGGCGGGAATCGATCACGATGCGCCACAGAGATCATCTAGACCCTTTAGTCCCATCAAAGCCATCAGATTTGGTAGCTGGCTTCAAATGGGAGAAATAATCCCGATTCAAAGCTGGCTACGAAACAGGAATTCTAAGTCCCACCTTAAAAGAGGCCACAGAGGTGTTCTATGGGTATATTATACAAGGCGATGCTGGTATGCCTTACAAGACCAATATAATATATTGCTTCAGAGTGCTGGGCGTCGGACATGTCTGCAGAGACACGCGTGTATTCAGACACGCGGCAGCATGTCCAGCCACGTTCAAGGAAACCGAACTGGCGACGACGCAGCAGTGTGTCAATTGAAGCTGAAGGTTGGAATTGAAAGGATTTGGCTTGTTTTCAACTGACAAGTTACTGTTTTATTACCGGGTGCCGGCAGTAGAATGTTGCCCCTCCTCTCTTGCATGCATGCAGTATAAATCAAGGGATACCCCTGGAAGATGGGCAGCAGCGTCTTTCCGTGTATCAACATCCCGTACTGCGAACCGTGGCAACAAACCCCTCATGATGAGCGATTTGGGTCCCACTGCCCCCCCCCTTCCATCCATTTTGAAATCGCATTTCAACCTCTATTATCTTCCAGGCTCTAAAAAATAGAGCAAAAATACGAGCTAACTTGTTCACACAGCTTTTCTCATCTCAAGTCAAGCAGGACGGAAGGACAGATCGACATATACGGAAAGTAAACACAAACTGGTATAGAAATGGAAAGTCAGTTAGTCGACCGAGTCCGTTTTATTTTATTAAACTTATTAGGGATCGCTAGATATCATCATCAACATCACCCCAGCCGTAGAAAGTTCACAAAGGCAATGTCTTCATGGATCTCTAAATAACGGTCAGGGGGTTGTTGCCATACTCAACACGCTTGGCAGGCGCGTGGGCGAAGCGCAGTAGGTACGGATGGTGTTACAAAGAAAGACGCTGAAATAAATCAATAATAGTGGCCTTTTTTGTCACGGTATTATTCTGTCTCAATTTAATTAGTTTTAAAAATATAATATTGTGTTATTTCTGTGACAAAATAAACAATTTTTATCTTATCTTATCTAAATCGATGAACATATTTTTAACTGACTCCAAAAAGGTTCTTAATTCGCCCGTTTTTCAACTATTAAAAACAAAACACATTTAAATTTAATAAAGCGCATATTCATAATTTAATTCGTTAGTTCTCACACTTTCACGTATGAAAACGATAGCAAACTTCAAAGATGGCGTGAAATCCAAGTCCAAAGTGCGCCAACGTACCGACTTAATACATAAAGTTACATAAAGCCTGCTACAGAACCCTCATTAGCACCTTTCAAACTCGTTCTTGCCCGCTTTTCCTGGTGAAAGGATTGCGGATGACGACGTAACAGTGGACAACCAGTGTGGGCACTTGTTATTCCGAGCTGGATGGTAGGTAATTCCGAGGTGACATTACACTCGTGACTAGTGAGATAAATCTTGATGTTTATATTTGTTGATTGAAGAAGGTACAGAATAACTCAATACTCGCACTTATATAACGATGCTTACCGCAAAAAGTATTGACTGTGACGCGGTGAGTAACGCCTTCAATAAAAAATCTGTTTAAGAGTTGAGTAAGGAATTTGAAATGTATAACTGATATTAGTTTACCAAACAGTTGTAAATTAAAGCTTTTCACATGTGTGATATTACATAATGCACGCTGCAGCCTTTAGTCCCAAAATAAGCAGAGCTTTTGTGGATACCGCCAATGCACCAGACGGGTGACAGATAGTCTATGGTGTACTAAATTTATTTTTATGAATTTCATACAAAAATCCAGTCCAAATTCTACGATCCTATATGGCTACGTTCAGAAACACAAGTTCAACTGCAATGGGACTTCGGTATCTACCGCCCGCTCGTTCTGTGTTACGCTGTGCAACTAGTTTGTATAGCGTCAGCAATTGGTATGCATGCTGTACGGGACATTGCCTGAGAAATTATTAGATACACGAGGCTTGCCGTTATACCATCCTCTTAACTTAGTCGGCCTATGTAAAGGAAAATCAAATCAATCCAGCGCTGTGGTACGCCCTACTCTGCCACAGTGCTTTCTTACTTTTATTACCACTGGCACTGTAGCTCTTAAACGAGTGGACCGATTTGAATGCATTTTTTTTAATAACAAAGCAGTGGTTTTTGGCGGTAGTTCTAAAATTGTTATCCAAATCGGTTTACAAGATATGGAAAGCGAAAGAGTAATTTTTAGAGAGTAGTAATATTTCCAAGTAATACCCAAGTTTGGTATCATGAAAGGAAATGGTGTGTAGAATGCAAAACTGAATGTTATATACCTGCCTGCCGATTCTAATCAATTGAGTTTAATTTTTTTGTGCTTTGATACTAAGGTACAATAAATGATGAGACTTTTTTTATTGGCACGGACACAAGACGTACAATGTTGGCGAGACTACTAGTACTCATAATCTAAAATATAAACAGAGGTGTGTGTACTTATTCTATATAAACGGGTAGGTATAGAACGAAGCTAGTTCCAGACATTATTCACATACAAATATTCCTTAAGACAATAGAAGTAATGTGAAATCAATCAATTCCTTAATTTGTTTTTAAACATGATACCATCTCATGTTTTAGTTGAGCGGGAAGATTATTGTATATTTTTATGGCTGTGATGTATTATGTACTTTGTGATTAGCTCCATTAGTACAAGGTCAGGGGTACATAACATATCACTAGCCATCATTGCTTACTTGCATGGCTGATGTGTTTTCTAATTGCTTTTTAACAGTGCTTAAAACAGGGAAGCTATCAGATTCATTCATGTAATTTCCTACAACATTATAGCTCATTCTCTCTTATTGAAAAAACTCATTAAAGCTAAATATCTGTATTTGCTTTTGTTTTTATTGATAGTTCTAAGTTTTGTAGATAATATGAACAGTTGTGAACCCCATCTTTATTTATTTATGTATTGTTAGGGAAGACCGACAGCTTATATCTAAAACTATATAACACTTATATATAGATAAACTAAAAGTAAAAAAAAACCTTTTAAGAAACAAGCTTATATTTAAAAGTTCCTACATACTAAAATAAATCATTTTCCATTAAAGTTTAATGTCAACTTAAAACGTCTTTACACAATTTATGTGAAAAAAAGCTGGTCGCGATATTAACCTGTAAAATATAATCATCATCATCATTTCAGCCATAAACCGTCCACTACTGAACACAAGCCTCCCTCATTGATCTTCATGAGGGGTAGTTGCCATACTCACCACGCTTGGCAGGCGGGTTGGCGAGCGCAGTATGGGATGTTGATACAGACGCTGCTGCACATCTTCCGGAGGTATCCCTTAGCAGGCTCTTACTGCATCCACGGGCATGGGAGAAGTGGTAACATTCTACTGCCAGCACCCTACAACAAATAGACCCAAATCATGGTAAATATCCCGTGAATATGGCACATACAAGCTTTACAACCATGACAGATTCAAAAGTTATCATCATTTTAGCCATAAACCGTCTACTACTGAACGCAGACCTCCCTCATGGATCTCCATAAGGGGTAGTTGCCATACTCACCACGCTTGGCAGGCGGGTTGGCGAGCGCAGTACGGGATGTTGATACACAGTATGACGCTGCTGCCCATCTTCCGGAGGTAGCTCTTAGCAGGCTCTTACTGCATCCACGGGCAAGATAGGAGGTGCAACATTCTACTGCCGGCACCCCACGGCAACTTAAAAAGTTATATCGGTTAAAAATTACTGAGGTTGATTTGCTCATATTTCGGTGAACACTAACCGCAGGTGAGTAGGTACCTACTTATACGCCGACAATCTCAGAGGCAGGAAACATTGGATACTACCTACCTATTGTCTCAATCTCGGAATGAGATAAGATTTTATGCATATAACATTGTTCTACCTGCTGAGACGGGCGGCCAAGGGGGAGTCACTGCGACTTTCAATTTGAAGGACAGTTCGGATTCTGTGCACTAATAGGTTTTGCAGTAAAGGTTCAAAGTTTATGTAAACACAAGCTGGTGCCCGCGACTTCGCGTAGTGTTGAAAAATAAAGACGCAGCTGCCCAAAAGATGGGCGTCTGCAGCGTCTTCAGAAGTATCTCTGCAGATTCGTACTGCATCCACGGGCAAGAGGGGAGAGGAAACATTCTATTGCTGACACCCCACGGTGGCGGCGTGGCTATTGTCAGCAATTAAATATATAAACAAACATTTGGCAAATAACATAACTTACAAGCCGTGGGGTGCCGGCAGTAGAATGTTACCCCTCCTCTCCTACCCGTGGATGCAGTAAGAGCCTGCTAAGTGATACCTCCGGAAGATGGGCAGCAGCGTCTTTCTGTATATCAACATCCCATACTGCGCTCGCCAACCCGCCTGCCAAGCGTGGTGAGTATGGCAACTGCCCCTCATGAAGATCCATGAAGGAGGCCTTAGTTCAGTAGTGGACGTTTTACGGCTGAAATTATGATGATGATGATGATGATAAGTTACAAATATAAATAAAGCAAGTAAATAAGAATAACTTTAGTTCGCTAGTTTTGGTCTAGTTTCAATGGTTTCAATATAAGGAGGGTAGCCTTTAGTATCCTATACCTACATGGACGGTAGCCCTTGCCTTATATCGCTTTGTCACACGCGCGCTTTCCTGAGCTCGGTCGCTGTATGGCGGCACTAACTTTGTAAATATGTAATATTTCAATCTCAGTATTAATAGTCATATTTCTTTCATACTATGCATTAACATTGTGGAGCCCTTTGCAGGCAAAACAGGCAACACTCTACTGCCGGCAGCTCACGGCGGTCGAGTTATTATCAACAACTAGAGGCAATTACTAAGATGATTGTTATGGCACAGCTTTCACAATTTCTACACGATTTATAAATAATATGCGAGTATCAGTTGCTTTATAATCTCGTTCGACCGCGCGACCTCAAGGGAAAGTGAACTTTGACTATTGTGTTCCCATAAAAACATGTAATGCGGCGTTAGCATTGGGCCACTCGCGCACCCACTGCTGGGATCTAAAACGTTAAAAAGTTGTAATTCAACTCAAACAAAAAAATAAAAATTTAATGATAAATATATAATGCGGAAAACTCACACAGCATCATCTAGCCCCAAGCTAAGTAGAACTTGTGTTATGAGTACTGATGGCTAGATAGATATGTTTTTATCATGTGTAGAAAAACATCCAGAACACATATCTGCAGATGGTACATAAATTTGTCCCGAGGCGGGAATCAAACCCTCTTGCGTCGCAGGCGGACCTTGTCCATACATCTGTGTGTCTGTATCTGTAACTTGAAGATTCTAATACATTTAAATAAAACAGTTTAATATTTTGTAAATTTCGAAATAGATCCTCATTGGATCGTTAAACAAGATCTAGTGAGATTGATCCCTATTTGTTATGTTATAAGAACAAGTTTTTACCTTAAGCATATAAAAATCAATACAACCGAACAAGTGCGCGCTGGACTCGGCCACTGAAGGTTCCGTAGGTATGTAGGAACATAATAATTATAATAAATTAGCTGATCTGATTTAGTAAAAGTTTTATAAATGCACATATAGATTCGGACACCCATCCAATTTAACCACGCGCAGGGTTGCTTAACCTCGATGATTGTTTTCGTACTTTTTTAAAGACAATTTTCGATTAGTCCATTGCAAATGGAGTTTCTCTGTATTACAGTATAAGGTGATATACCGTGCCAAATTTCATAGTTCTAGGTCTACGGGAAGTATCCTATGATTTATGGATTCCTTTGAGAATGTCGAAACATGCGTTTTTTGCGGCATAAACGGTTTGTTTCTTTTTCAGGTTTATAATTTTTTTTACAGTTTAACGAGGTTTGAAGTATATGGTATAGTTTTAATTTCATCTCGATACCTCTACACGTTCTCGAGATGAAGGGTCTTGACAGACCGACATAATCATGATAGGTCAGACTTCATCCCATACCGGCTGCTTCCTGGTGACGTAACCATAAAGTAACCATTGTGATTGACCCCTGTGATACCATCGCGATGATTCTATAGGTACTTTCGCCAGGTACAGTCAGCATCAATTGTATCTCAGCCTCCAAACTGAACAATATCATTTCCAAAAGTTCATCTTTAGGGTTACGTGAAAGGGTAAAAACGGGTCCCTATTACTAAGACTCCGCTGTCCGTCTGTCTGTCTGTCTTTTGGTCTGTCTGTCCCTGGGCTGTATCTCATGAACCGTGATAGCTAAACACTTGATTTTTTTACAAATGATATATTTCTGTTGACGTTATATAACAACAAAACTAAAAACGGAATAAAATAAATATAAAAAAAGTTAAGGCCTTTGCATCTATTATAGACGATTTATACCGCGTCAGCAACTGGTAATTATGCTCTACGGGACGCTGCAGTGCCTGGGACATTGTTAGATGGATTAGGCTTGCCCAGCACCTATACCATCCTCTCAGCTTAGTCAGATATTATTCAGAGGAAAGAACAAGTCAATACGTCTGAAGCTAACTAAGCCGCGGGTTTCCTCACGATGTTTCCTTCACCGTTAAAGCACGTGTTAAGTGGGCACATACATTTTTCAAGAAAGAAAAATCCATTGATGCACGGCCGTTATCGAACCCACGACCTTCGGATTGAAAGTGGGGCTACATACCACTCGGCCAACACGGCTTTTTAAATATTAAAGGGGCTTCCATAAAACAAACGTGATTTTAATGCCGTTTTTTGCACGATATTAATAACGGCGGTACTCGCTTGAAATATTCACAAATTATTTAGTTGTATATTAATAGTTCAGTAGTTGTTTTGCCAAATAATGGCAAAGAACTCTTTGTGCGCAAGTCCGACTCGCACTTGGCCGATTTTTTATTATTCCTTCTTTTAATTACGAAGACAGTTTCTCTTCCATGTTTATATATCTATCTTTTTCATTTTGTGCATGAAGTCAGCTAGTGACTACCTACTCGATTCTCGAGAAAAAATGGCCGCCAACATGGCTGGCCAAATAACTTACGAATTTATAAATTAACTTGACACTGGCGGAATTGTGTTAAACCAAACACAAAAGGCCATAAAATAAAAAGACAAGACAAGACTACCTACTCAATTTAGAACCCATTAAAACCATAAATACATTAAGACTATTTCTAGTTAATGTCATTTTATTGTCGCCATAGCCCATTGGCTATGGCATGATTGCACAAATAAAATAACCGTCAGTAGCCAGGATTAGCGGGGCTGCGGAGACTCGGGGCATGGTTTTAGTTTGTATTATGGTAGGTGGGTTGTTGCCATACTCGCCACGCTTGGCAGGTGGGTTGGCAAGCGCAGTATAGGGTATTGGAAACACGAAAAGATGCTGCTGCCCATCTTCCGAAGGTGTTCCTTAGCAGACTCTTACGGCATCCACGGGCAAGAAAGGAGGGCCAACATTCTACTGCCGGCGCCCCACGGCATCGTCATCACTAGAAATGTATTCAAATTAAAAACATAAACTGTTAGATCTTTTGAGCACTTTAGTTTCTTAGATCATTATGGTCTGAGAGCATATAATAAATTTGAATTTCTGAAAGTGTGGTCGATTTAGCTACCCTGCACGCGGAGATACTTTGATGCTGACTGTACATAGAGGTCGTCTATTGCATCCGGTGAACCACAAGCCTACCTATTATACCTATTTTATATCACACACAACATAGGTCATCGTTGCGCTTTCCAGATCAGCGTTCCTTCAAATCGATTATGGCTTTAAAAACAACATTCCTAAAATCAAGTAGTAGGGGAACCCACCGGGGAACAAAGATTCAAATCTTTGCTGGCGAAGTATTTGAATACCTAAGTAAGGCCTTTTGCATCTATTATAGATGATTTATGCAGCATCAGCAACTGGTAATCATGCTGTACGGGACGATGCAGTGCCTGGGACATTGTTAGATGGATTAGGCTTGCCTAGCACCTATACCGTCCTCTCAGCTTAGTCAGCTATTATTCAGAGGATTATATTATATTAAAATAACTTAATATACACTACCTGATTCTTCTGCAGTAGTCTCCTGCACGGCGCGGCTAAGGACCCTACAAGTACTCCCATTCCTCCCCGTCCCTCGCCAGTCTCATCCAATCCGTACCACATTTTTGGTTCTTTAATCTAATCTAATCAGCCTGTAGGATCCCACTCCTGGGCAAAGGCCTCATTGGTTCATTAACTCTCTCCAAAATACATAGTTTATATAAATATAATAATTCTATTCTATTCTATGTTGCCCCTCCTCTCTTGCCCGTGGATGCAGTAAGAGCCTGCTAAGAGCTACCTCCGGAAGATGGGCAGTAGCGTCATTCCGTGTATCAACATCCCATACTGCGCTCGCCAACCCGCCTGCCAAGCGTGGTGAGTATGGCAACTGCCCCTTATGGAGATCCATGAGGGAGGCCTGTGTTCAGTAGTGGACGTTTTACGGCTGAAATGATGATCTAGACTCAAGCTAAGCAGAGCTTGTGTTATGGGTAATACATAACATATATACTTAATACATTACTATCATAGATAGATATATTTTTTATTATTTACAGAAGAACATCTACACGCCCTGAACCAATCTGCAGATCGTACAGACTTTTGTCCCGAGGCGGGAATCGGACCCGCAACCTACTGCGTCGCAAGCGAAGCTTCGCCCGCTGCGCCACAGAGGTTGTCAAAAATATGACATGATCATCATTTTCATCATTTCAGCCGTAGGACGTCCACTGCTGGACATAGGCCTCCCTTATAGATTTTCAGTTATTGCGGTTGGAAGCGATCTGCATCCACCTTCGACCTGCGGTCTTCACCAGATACCAGCCCATCTTGTAGGTGGACGTCCTACACTGCGCTTGCCGGTCCGTGGCCTCCAGTCGAGAACTTTTCGGCCCCATCGGCCATCTGTTCTGCGCGCTATATGGCCTGCCCATTGCCACTTCAACGTGCAAAGCCGTCTGGCTATGTCAGTGACCCGAGTTCTTCTACGTATCTCCTCATTTCTGATTCGATCCCGTAAAGAAACCCCGAGCATAGCCCTCTCCATAGCTCGTTGAGCGACTCTGAGCTTATTCATGAAACCAATCGTGAATGACCACGTCTCGGTTCCATATGTCATCACTGGTAATACACACTGATGACTTTCGTCTTAAGGTACCGAGGAATTTTGGATGAAAAGACGTTGCGTAGTTTCCCAAACGCTGCCCATCCGTGTTGGATTCGTCGATTGACCTCTTTCTCGAAGTTGGACCTACCTAATTGGACTGTTTGTCTTAGGTACTTATACATACACGTCGACAACTTCGAGAGCCGAGTTCTCAACCATAACTATAATAAATATAAGTAACACACCAAACTAACCAAAAATTCCTACTACAAACTCACTACACATGTCATCTTTTTGTTTGAATATGATCTAACATTTTACACTAATATACTTACTATAGGATTTCAGCTCATACCTTTTGAGTCTCGTCATATAGATAGACAGATAGTTAGAAAATTCTTTATTGCACAAATACAAAATTAACAACTTAATAAATACTGAATAATGAAAGTGACAATCGGCGGTTTTATCGCTTAAAAGCGTCTCTACCATTCAACCTTGGTATGGATTGGATAATTATATGCTACATGGGGTTCTATCGATGCAAGATGTACAAGTAATTGAATAATGAAAATGAATATCAAACATATTATATCAAATATACATACATAAATACTTGATAAACATACATAAATATAAACACAACTGTTATATAATATACTCAAATACATATACGTAACAAATATATACAATGGTGACAACGGATCAAGCAGTTAGTGACAACAGGACAAATAGTGTTCCTTAACCATGTTCTCGTACTTGAAAATAGGAAGAGATACCACACTGGCAATATTTATTTAGATTTCGTTTTCTATCAACTTGACAATTTGTGGAAATTGAATCTATGAATTAGCCGGAGCTCAGAATAATAAATCTAGAGGGTCTTCTATTATTATTACTATTTATACCAAATCATAAACAAATCTTGTTGACTACAGAACCCCAAAAAAAATAAAAGTAAGGCCTTTGCATCTATTATAGATGATTTATGCAGCGTCAGCAACTAGTAATTTTGCTGTACGCGACGCTGCAGTGCCTGGGACATTGTAAGGCTGGATTAGGCTTTTCTAGCACCTATACCATATCCCTCTCAGCTTAGTCAACAATTAGTCATAACAAAGAACAGCCTCTCAGCTAAGTCAACTATTAGTCAGAGGAAAGAACAGGTCGATACGTCTGAAGTTAACGCGTGCTTTAACGGTGAAGGAAACATCGTGAGGAAACCTGCGGCTTAGAACCCCAAATACGGACTCTAATCGGTCCTGTCACAAATAGATTTTAAAATTACACTGTTCTAAATGGTACATCTTAAACGTGAGGAAACCCGCGACTTAGTTATCTTAGACGTATTAAACTGTTCTTTCCCCTTACCAATAGCTGACTTAGCTGAGAGGATGGTAGGTCTCGGGCACGCTTGATCAATCTAACAATATCCCAGGCACTGCAGCGTCCCTTACAGCATAAACAAAAGCTAGCACTGTATAAATCATCTACAATAGATGCAAAGGCCTAAAACATCTCAATGTACGACTGCAAGGTACCTCCTGGCGGGTCGGGGTCATCAGATTATATTGTCGTGTCACACATTCCCGGCGACCATGTAAGCCAACATCATTATAAGCGATGATGGAAACAAAAGATTTTTTCCATAAAATTAGTGATAATCTACACTTATATTATAAAGAGGAAAGATTTGTATTGTGTACTTACTGTATTTTGTATGTTTGTAACGAATAAAATAAAAAATAAACAAAACAGATTTTTTTTTAATTCTTTCACCATTCGAATGCTGCATTATTCTTGAGTAACATTATTTATTATTATATTTATTTTTCAGCCGTTATTATCCCACTGCAGGGCAAAGGCCTCCCTTCCCTTCTTCCACTCCTCGCGATTTAACGCTGCTCCAGGCCAAGATCTTAAATGGGCGTCTTGTTCATCGCGCCATCTTCTTCTAGGTCTTCCACGTTTTCGGCTTGCGCTAGGTGGAATCCACTCCGTGGTGAGCTTCGCTCATAAATCGTTTGACATGCGGCAGACGTGTCAGGTCCAGTTCCACTTCAAGCTAGCGGCTTTATGACCAACATCAACGATTAGTGTTTTGAAGCGCAGTATACTGTTCCGCACGCGGTCTGACAGTTTCACTCCTAAAATACTGCGCTCCATACCTCGTTGACATACGCCAAGTGCGAACTTCTGATGATCAGTCAAAGACCAAGTCTGGGCACCATAATACAATACAATACAATACAAAATACTTTATTGCACACCTTAAGAAATAGGTGAGGATGGAAAGAATGCGTACGTCCATGAGTCTCTTTTTGAGGGATAAGGGTAAATTTCCCTGAAACAACATAACAGAGGTA
Organism: Pasiphila rectangulata; assembly: GCA_963082625.1. Taxonomy (NCBI): domain Eukaryota; kingdom Metazoa; phylum Arthropoda; class Insecta; order Lepidoptera; family Geometridae; genus Pasiphila; species Pasiphila rectangulata. The sequence continues at coordinate 25,614,177 of OY720236.1, forward strand.
ACATGGGCTATATATTATTCCGACGGGAACTACGCAGGTGAAACAGCGGAGTGCGGCTAGAGTAATAAATATACCCTTATACAGGGTGTAAAAGGACAACTACCGAAAACTTGGGGAGGTCAATGTACTCGTCAATATGAACAACTTTTATAAGGAACTTTTGCTGTAAAAGAAGCTATTCCATATATTTTAGTAAAGTAGGTATTGTACTTTTGTATGGAACAGCTGTTTCTTCACATTTTTTTGAAAACGGAAAATATTGATCATTTTATAAAACTCAATCATATTTGATCAACCAATTAAAAATTACTGTTTTCACAACATTCAAAAATGTTACGGTTCCGGTGGAATTCGAACCCGCGTCCATCAATCGATATTTAACGCTTCCTAAATCCGGAAGTGCTTTGACCGCTAAGCTATAGAACCCATGTCTGGACCCGCTGAAATTCTTGATAAGGTGATATCATTCTTATCAGTCCATAAATTACCCAATGTACCTTTAATGAATTTCAATGTACCTCCATGAAACAAGAATAATTTCAATAATAAAATGAGCCCCGGTCCTGACGGTCCAAACCGCAAGTGTACTCTGATAATGATAACTATAGATGGTTACCTGATATTTACCAGAAGAAAGAACCTTCAATGCGCCTCATAAAAATATATTCAGAAATAAAAGGGGTCCAGTAGTGAAGGAGAAAATCTTAAAACAAATTTTAACGCCTACTATTTTTCCATGGCAATATTACTGATAGTATAATTACCCGTTTTTCGTCAGGCGATTGGTGGTAGCGTTGATTCCCTTTAATAAATATAAATTTGTAATATCTCGGAATCTAGATAAGCAAGAAGATACACTAAAAGTTTTAAAAAATAGCTTAGACTGTACATAATAAATGTTTATTTCTTAATTTATTAGGTTACTCTTATATATGTTTCTTCTATTTGTTTGCATTGTTAACCTTTTTGTGCTGTATCTTTATGTGGTCGATAAATACTTCATTCATTCATTTATAAAAATAAAAACCAGGGACAAAAAAAAAAAATTAAGCTGTCTTGTTTTTTGGGTCAATTTATTGAAACCCCTTCTATGTTTCGTATCATTCATAGTCAGTTTTTATCACCAGTAAAATTAGACATTTGTTTGTTCACTGTTAAAGATATTTGTGTTTTGCTTTATGATTGGCCTGATAATGATAACAGTCGCGTATCATCATCATCATCATTCCAGCCGTAAATCGTCCACTGCTGAATACAGGCCTCCCTCATGGAGGCCTCTCCATAAGAGGTAGTTGCCATACTCACCACGCTTGACAGGCGGGTTGGCGAGCGCAGTACGGGATGTAAATACATGGAAAGACGCTGCTGCCCATCTTTCGAAGGTATCCATAAGCAGGCTCTTACTGCATCCACGGGTATGAGAGAAGGGGTAACATTCTACTGCCGGCACCCCACGGCATTGCGTATGATCAAATAAAATAGGTAGTAGGTACGTAGCTACTTAGTGCATTCTTTCTTGGTGCAATTTTTCTATAAAAATTAGATACATACGTTTCAAGCTATTAAGAAGCTGCTACCTGACTAGCTTCGTTTAGTATTAATTCAGACTTGAAAACACAGCCATGCAGCGTACACCACCCAAAGCAGATGCAGAGGAAATATCACAGTCTGCTCCTAGTCGCTCGGAAACAGATCAAGAATCGGAACCCTCTAAGATCACTCGCCGACTGAAGAGAAGACGGAGCCCGGAGGTAGACCTAGATGCTAATTTAACCTTTAAATTTAATACGTTTAAGCACGACATTACAGAGCATATGACATTTCTCTTTTCCTCGTTCCAAGAGAATCAAGATGCAAAATGAAAAAAATGGCCGCCAACATGGCCAGCCAAATAACATAAGAATTTATAAATTAACTTGACACTGGCGGAATTGTGTAAAACCAAACACAAAAAGCCATAAAATAAAAAGACAAGATGCACTACTTTAATAACTGAGCTCAAAAACGAAATTGAGGACTTAAAAAGTGTAAATCAGACTTGGAGGAAAAGTTTAATACGTTATCCACCGACTACCAAAACAACTTGGAAAAAACGACTGAGCTAACTAAAACCCTAAATCTGTTCAAACAACAGCATGTGAATGACAGAGAACGCCTTACGCTCTTAGAGGATAGGCTGAAGGAACAACCGAGGGGCAGCCGCAAAACTTCAATAAAAATAAAATATGTACCAAAGAATATCACTGAAGCTAAGAAGAACCTCACAGATATCGTACTTAGCCTGAGAAAATCCATAAACTGCATCAACAATAAATCCGACTTAAGAGATATTTATAGAGTAAGAGAAACCAAAAATGGACAAAAGAATTCACCGATTGTTGTCGAATTCTCATCTGCCATTATAAAGACAGACAGTAGACAGTACGGCATGTTGATATACGGAAAAACGCTGCTGCCTATCTTCCGGAGGTGTCCCTTAGGAACTTATTGCATCCACGGGTAGGTGAGGAGGGGTAACATTCTACTACCGGCACCCCACGGCAACAAAATGTACACATAATGTATCGCCGTTATTTTAGAATTACACTGAAAAACAAAAGTAGGGGATTTCTCACTGTCTTTCCTCTTCCGGGGAGAGTTATGAGTCCTGTTTTGGCTGCCTGCCGGCGTAGGTCGTAAAACTTAGCTTTCATAGCGGCGTGCGTTTCACTCGGCAGGCAAAGATCGTCAGCGTCATCCAAGTCTTCTGAAACATTGGACAGCCCCCACCTATGCGAAGCATCATCTCGTAACGACCACCAAATAGAAGAGGCGAAAGAAGGCAGCCCTGGCGAACACCTGCATGTGTGATCCTAGATGAGGCCGTCGTCAGTCACCTTGCAAGGCTCAAGAGAACAAAGCCTTTTGAGTTAACATAGTACTATCAGTAACAGTGCAAGTAGTTCATATTATATTTTAATTCTAATCAAAAAACTGTTCCCCTGAATCAGAGACAATAAGAAAGTGCTGATTGACACTACCTTACAGTTAACATTCTTATAAAAATAAGCATTAGGTTACTCATAAATACTCATTCAACACCGCAACTTCGGTACGCAGGTCGGCGATGGTACTGTGGGCAGCTTCCAACTTTAACTCCATGGCGTCCAGGCGATCGTGGAGAAACGCAAGGAGTTCATTTGCCACGAATTCTTTGTCGGAACTCATGGCAAAACACAGCGCACCCGCGCAGCATTGTGACAATGCTGCGCGGGTCGCGAATGTGTAAATTCGAAACGATGCAATGACGACCTATACAGTGACAATGATGTAATGACCATTACAAAGGATGGTCAGAAGAGGTAATAGTCGACTTCTCTGATCACTCTTTGCACGAGGCATTTCCATATCGGAGAAAACAGATTGTCCGTGACTGCCCCAGGATGCTGTTTCGACTGGTTCTTATTCGGCTTATCAGGGATGCTGTTTTTTATCATCATCATTTCAGACATAAAACGTCCACTGATGAACACAGGCCTCCCTCATGGATCTCCATGAGGGGTAGTTGCCATACTCACCACGCTTGGCAGGCGGGTTGGTGAGCGCAGTATGGGATGTTGATACACGGATAGACGCTGCTGCCCATCTTCCGGAGGTATCCCTTAGCAGGCTCTTACTACATCCATGGGCATGAGAGGAGGGGTATCATTCTACTGCCGGCGCCCCACGGCGGATGTTTTTTACGCATTAAAATAAAGATAAGATCATTTCATTTCGTGAAAACAAACGCTACAAATAAGTTTTCCATGTACATAATTAGACTTAATTTATGATACATGGCTGTTGGAAAGACAGGTACCCAAACTAAATTTCACCTTTGCTTTGGCATAGAGGCAACAGTGGGGCATCATTCTACTGCCGGCACCCCTCGGCAATAAGCAATAAATTGTAATCTTTGCTTTCTTGAGCAACCTACTTTAGATAATTTACTACAAAAAAGTTAGTTCGGGGCGGGTCAAGTGGTCACTCGACACACCCAGAGTTGTTCAGTAACATGGCGCCCACGCGTTGCGCAAGTAGTGTGTGCGCAGCTAGGCCTCTAGTAGAATGTTGCCTCTCCTCTTCTGCCCGTGACTGCAGTAAGAGCCTGCTAAGGGATACCTCCGGAATATGGGCAGCAGCGTCTTTCCGTGTATCAACATCCCGTACTGCGCTCGCAAACCCGCCTGCCAAGCGTGGTGAGTATGGCAACTACCCTCAAGGAGATCCATGAGGGAGGCCTGTTCAGTAGTGGACTTTTTACGGCTGGAATGATGACATGGATATCCAAGATCATAATGGGGTTGGTGCCATACTCGCCCCGCGTGGCTGTTGGCGAGCGTAGTACACGGAAAGACGCTGCCGCATCACATCTACTACGACACATCCACATTAAAATGTCTATATGCACACAAGACATTAAGCTGTTACGCCTCTACAATACAATGGTTGTGTCATGATTTTGCAAGGCTCTTTTATGTGTATTAGTATAATTGGATAGATTAGAAAATATTATTATTCTGTCCATAGCCTTGCTCGGTTACATAACGTGCGTACGTGGAAAATAGAAGATTCAATTACAACATACTGTGGGCACGCTTATGGTTGTAGGGTACTGTACGATCATATCTGAACCCTAAATAAGTCTATTTCGCTCTCTTTCTAACCACTATGACATTTAGAGAAAAAGTCGTATGACACCAAGGTAAAAGCCTTTGACCTTGTATCATACGACTTGCTCTGGAGAAAACTGAGGGACAGGGTGCGCCGGTTGAAGGGCTTAGGATATTTAAGTTCTGGTGTGATAGATAACCAAACGAACTATGTAAGATGGGCTAGTTCTCCTGTCCTTCGGCCTGACTTCTCCCAAGCTCTTTCATTTGTATGTGGACGAGCTCAGCGGTAAGCTCAGCAGTTTACGTGCAATACACTAAAATTGAAAATTGGACTAACTTACCTAAGTGACGTCCAATTATAATTCTGTGAGTGGTTAATCTGAAACACAAACTGTTAACAAAGTAGTATTTTCCGTTCACGGCTCGTTTACGTCGCGCTTTAGAGTATAAAAAAAAAAAAAATTTAGTGCATTTTTGGTTTTGTATGTGGCATCCCTAGCCCCTTCATCACTAAGTTTAGAGCTGAGCTGATCCCAACAACTGTGCAATACCCATTATGATAGGGGTAGCTCCTTCAGGGTTGGGTGGGTGTTTTGTGTTTCAGATTAACCACTCACAGAATTATAATTGGACGTCACTTAGGTAAGTTAGTCCAATTTTCAATTCTATTTCGTGTTTAATCTGAAACACAAACTGTTAACAAAGTAGATGTTTAGAGTAAACTCCATAATGGGTTAGAATGTGTAGAACCTGAATACCTAGGTAACTATAATTCTTCAGTTGTTGCATATCTTCCTGTATTGGCTTTTCTTTAATAATAATAAAGCATATAAAATTTATATTGCGTTTACTAAGACAATAAAAATATTTCAGTGCAAGTTAACTCTCTACACCTATAGAGATAGGTACTTAGTCTTTCTTTGTATTAAGAGTTATATTAAATCCTAATTATAAAATAATAATAGGAACTTTATGGACTAAGAAGGTTTCTTAATTTAGTTTATCTGTTAGATAACTGTTTATAACAGCATATTACAACTTATATACTTAGTATATATTTCAGTTTTAATTAGAATAAAACTTATTAGTTTTTAAACAGACTAAGATTATCCTTCAGTCTATGCACTAGATGAGATCTTATCAGTTATCTTAGTTTCCGCATGGACCAAATTTGGTCCATGGTTTCAGTATGCATAATTAATTAACATTAACTTAAGTAAATTATAAAGCATATCAATCCTAATAAACACAGTAAGGAAACCTTAATTCCTTTCCTTGGATTGAGAGACTTTTTGTTATTATTTAGACTTAACATTATTAATAATTTTTGATAATTACATTAAGGTAATTATGAGAAAGAATATTATTTTTAACCAGCTGTCTTTCTAATTACATCAAATCTAATTAATCTAATTTCTTCTAATTCACCTCAGATTTGTTTGATGCAGAGGTGGCAGTGTCAGTTACCTACTGTGTAAAGTAAATTAATTTGTGTCTATTCCACTTCCTAGTAGTGTACATTTAATCCATCTGCTAATGGATTGTTCACTTGTATTAAGGTAAGGCTAAGGCTTTTTGAATGTAATGAAAAAATATTGTTTTAGTGCCTCTGATAGTGTCCTTGATTCGGATGTAGTCTTGAGGAGTACTGGCTGAACATGTCCCGCCAGGATCCATATTAGGATCTATCAAGAACGGCCCAAGGTGTTATTATTTCTTGTACATATTTGAACCCTCTGGGGCGGTTGCTAAAGCTAATAAGATTTTTTGGTAAGTAACTCCAGGCTTAGGGCTGAGTTTTTGGTTAAATTGGCTAATTGATTCAGTACAACATTAGCCGGTTTTAATCTGAACACTTCTTTCAAGAGTCGCTATATAGTCTGTCGTCTGCGCCAACTCTCTTGCCTATGAGAAGTGATAATGCAGATTTGTAAGGGTTCAAGGTGTTATAGCTGGCTCCATTTTAAAATAATTCAGTGAAGAATTTTACAATAAATGGGATAGAAGTCAAACGATTCTTGTTTATTTTTGATACAGAATTTCCACCAACTTTTATATTTACTGTAATGTTGTACTGTCTAATTGTACCTGGTGAGATGAAAGCTAGCATGATATTTAGTGAGCTTCCCGGCAGGCTGCGGTGTCAGAATGTTTCCCGTACAAGATGCTCGCTGCTAGGAAAAGGTCACTGCTCAGAGTAAAGTCCTAAAAAATAATATCAACAAGTCAGTGCTGGGTGCAAAAGATATTGGTTTACTAAACCATTACCTGTGTTGCAAGCGGGTACCAGGGTTGAGATTCCCAAACCAGATAAACCAGAAAACCTTTGACTTTATTATTCTAACTTTTAGCAAACATTTTGTTTATAAGGAAAATGGTGGGAAAACAGAAGAAAAAATATTGTTGCCAGTTTACTGTCATTGCATTAATATAAAAAGAATAAAGCTCTTTTCTAGAAGATCTTTATGTCACATTTTTTGTTGATTCTTGAAACAAAGAGGTCAATACAAGGTGACCCAAAAGTATCATTATTTAATACAAGAAGCAGATATGATAATATTTTGTTACTCACACCAGTTCCATATATCTTTGGTGATATTATTTAAATGTGGGAATTGAACACTGCTCATTTTGTTAGGCTATGGTTGTAGTGTTGTCAATGCACAGTCACAATGATTGTACCATTTCCAAAGCTTTCAAGTCCAAAGAAAACAGCTAATATTGGTTGATATGTACCTCTAGTTTTGATCATGCTGTGACCATAAGCCCTTGATACTCACCATTACAGTGCCCCCCAGCAAGTCAAAGCATCATGGGATATTTCTTATTTGAACTGTCAATAACATTATATTTGTAGTAGCAAAGCTAAGGCAAAGCAATATGCTGCTTGTAATTTAATTTTTGCTTCATAATTATTGTGGTTAAGCAATAAAGCATTGTATTTTTGCCTTTAAATTATTTTGTGTATGCAAGACTATATGCAAACAACCCCTCATGCACTTGGATCTCTAAGTCAATAAGGGAAGCCTATGTCCAGCAGTGGATATCTTACAGCTGTAATGATGATGATGATGATGAAGACTATATGCTATGGGCAGGGCATGCTGCAACTAGAGTGCCAAGCATTTTAGCAAATCTCTTATTTTGGTATGTTTAAGCTTTATAACTTTTTGGATTAGTAATTTGGTATTGTTACATTTATCTAATTCAAGATCCATACAAGATGTGCTGGGAAGAGTGCTTTTGTCATAGTTCACACTGGCCTAGTTTTCTGAATCTGTGCAGGGTTTCGTCTGTCTTAGAGATGCATTCATGATTAGTATGGCCTATCAATAAAAAATCATCTTAATAGATGATTATTAATTATTATTATTATTAAGTACTTTATTATTACAAAAAAGAACAAAATACAATTTACTAAAATGAACACTGTAAACCCTAATGGGTTTGAGTGCTAGGTACATTCCTCGTTTACATACAATGTGGATATTGATAGATGTTTTCTCAAGGTACTGATGACACCTCCAAAAGCTTAGTAAAGACACTAAGAGCTGAACAAAGACTATGTATGTAAGTAAATTCATACAAGACATTTCAAAATTTTAACCCGGGTTGTTTTCATATGTTCTGGTGCTACTGCTAATAAAAATAATTAAGATTCTATTAAATCAATATTTCCTTCATCTTAAAATGTTCTGCTTGAATATATTTGTTAAAATGAGATTAAGAATAAAGCGAAACTTCCCGTTGGGTTTTGGTTCTGAGAATAACTTAATAGACATAAGTTAGAATTTATTTTGATTGCATGTCTGTACTGCTCCTAGTTCAAATAAGTTATTGATAGCTTGTTGGGTATCTCTGATTGAGGGAGATTATTCTGAGGAAGTGTTTTGAGTAGGCTTCTTGATCAGAGGTATGTGATAGCCTTTAGACTTACTATAGTAGTATGGGGTCGTAAGCAATTATTTCCCCATTGGGGATAAAATTGTGTTATATGACCAGCGTACCTGTGTTTCTATCGCCTGTTGTGTGATCCCCGGTTGGATGCCCTCTCGGGGCACGCATAGTTGTGGTCTACTCGACGGGGTGGACTGGCACTTGTTCCTTTGGTCTGTCTCATGGTACAGTTGCTCTGGATTGCTGTTGGAGATGGACCATAATGGTATCCAAGTGAAGCCTTGGGCATTAAGTTCTTATAGATGATTATGATGATTTTGAATATTTTGACTTATTCTAATTCTGAATCCAAGGTCTATTCCATAAAGATGTTCATCTCTTTTAACATTTCCAACCAAGCTGATTTTTGTGAAGTAGTGTGGAAATCAAAATTTTCCTAGTTTTGGTTTTCTGGAAGTGGATATTGTTGATGGGGCTTGGTGACATCAGCTAGTTTTGATACCAGAGTCACGTTGTCATTTTCCTTGTTTTCAAGAAGGTCTATCATCATTTGCCTTATGATAGAAGTGGCCAAACCTAGTTGGTGTTGTACAGCTGCCAGCGATCAGTCCCTAATTTTAGAGGGCTCATTTATAGCTTACTATGCTTCACGGTTATTTTGTATTTACCAAGGGTGCTCACCATTTCCTCTTTGGTAAGTCCATTGACCATTCCAACGCTTGGCATTTCATATTGAATTATTCCCTCCTTCCAGTTCATTATTTTCCAGAACGCCTTGGGTTGTTGGCATAGGTATTTCCACGTCTACATCCATGTTTGAAGTTAACAACCATATCCTCAGATTGGGTTGATTTAGTCTACTAGAGCATCTCGTGCTCCAATTTGTAGACTAAATTATGCGTTCGTATCTCGTACGTGCATATTTTGGGCTTGACAACCTTTGCGGTAGGAATAATTTAGTCTACGAGGGCATCGCGTGCTCTGATTTGTAGGTAAATTATTATGCGTCGTATCTCGTACGTGCATTTTTGGAATCGCGTTCCAGATCAAAGCTGTGAGATCGCGTCTCAAGTTTGATTAAGCCACTATGTACCAATTTATTTGGTAGCAGCCAGTGGTTGTGTTCAGATTTGAGGTTATTTTTGAAAGAAAAATTGATAAGGAAGCACATAGTGTGCGTTTAACTTTTGGATTATTACCTGGAAGGTCCAAAGAAACATCCAATAGGCTCCTGCTTCTGCAGGAGATGTGCTTCTTGACCGAGCACGTTGTCGGCTACGTTTTTCTTGTAGCCGGATAAGTCCATAAGTCCCGGATTTTCCATATTTTTTTATTCTTCCGCTGTATTTTCTTACTGCTAGGCATGATAATACGCCTTTTGATATTGTTATTTAACACAATATATACTCTAATCTTTTTAAAATTGTTATAATTTTGTAAAAATGATTACGACGCGCGGAGCGCGAAGAAAAAAGTGATGAAGGGGCTAGGGATGCCACATACAAAACCAAAAATGCACTAAATTTTTTTTTTTTTTATACTCTAAAGCGCGACGTAAACGAGCCGTGAACGGAAAATACTACTTTGTTAACAGTTTGTGTTTCAGATTAAACACGAAATAGAATTTATATATCCACACAAGACATTCAATTGTTTCGCCTCGACAGAAACAGAGGTTATGTCATGATTTTGCAAGACTCTTTTATGGGCATTATTGTAATTGGATAAATTAGGAAATAGTATTATTCTGCCCATAGCCTTGCTCGGTTACTTAACCTGTCTATGTGGAAAATAGAAGATTCAATTACAAGATACTGTGGGCACAGATATGATTGTATGGCATAATTTTAACCTGATTAACGGGACTTTATCGTGTAATTACCTTGTTATATTATTTCCCGACGTTCCGAGTGCCCTGCTGTCCTCGTGGTCACGTGTGGCCCGACGTTTCAGTTATTCAACCGAAACGTCGGGAAATAATCATCATTTTTCATCATTTCAGCCGTAAAACGTCCACTACAGAACACAGGCCTCCCTCATGCATCTCCATGAGGTGCAGTTGCCATACTCACCACGCTTGACAAGCGAGTTGGCGAGCGCAGTACGGGAAGTTGATTCACGGAAAGACGCTATCCCTTAGCAGGCTCTTACTGCATCCACGGGCATGAGAGTAGGGTTAACATTCTACTGCCGGTACCCTTCGATAGCTACTTAATTTGACGTAAAACGAACTAAAATTACATATAAAAACATTATTAAATGTTATTCCAAAATGAAACGAATTAAAAAACGTCATTGTTTGTACAGTAGGTCTACCATGAGTTTTCACAATGTATGCTCGCTAGTGACTGTAGTAAAAACAAATATTAAAACTTGTACAGCGCCTCTAGCGGATAGTTCGGTACTAAAATACGCAGTAAACTATACCACAGCGACTGTATTTTGGGCTTAATTTGCTTAAAATTTGGTACCATGAGTAACATATCTGACAGATGTCATAGTAACGTTCTATTACTACTGTAGTAATGGCAGGCGATCTAACAGTGACAACTCATGGTTGACACACAGTTGTCACTGGTAGATCGCCTGCCGTTACAGCAATACAGTCGCTGTAGTATACTCTTCTGTGTGTTTAGTACCAGACTATCCGCTAGAGCTGCAGTACAAGTTTTCATACACTTTTTACAGTCGCTAGCGAGTATAGATTGTGAAAGCTCATGGTAGACCTACACATCTCTATTTAATGAGTTTTCGGAACTGAAAAACAGAAATCGACACCAATGCTCTCGTAAAATTCGTCCCGTTTCTCAGTTAATTACCCTTGGTTATTGGAAATGAATGGGCCTGCCACATTGTTTCAACGTACACTTCTTCCAATTAGCAAGTATAATTAAAAGTATTCAGTTGAATAGCCAATTTTTACGTTTGGTCCAGCTTCTGTATGTTTCAGATGACGTGCCCGACCCATCATGCTATCATCATCATCCAGGGCCCGTAGGTACCCACTGCTGGGTGTAGGCCTCCGTTTGTGTATACCACATAAGCTGGTCCTGTGCTGCGCTAAGCCAGGAATTTTCCGCGACCTGGCAAATGTCGTCGACCCATCGCGACACTGGACGATTTACATACGACATAATGCTATACATATTATTATGTTTTATTTATTGCAGTGGAAGGAAATGCTGGAAATTTGCCCAGTGGGACACAATCATCATCATCATTTCAGCCATAAAACGTCCACTGATGAACACAGGCCTCCCTCATGGATCTCCATGAGGGGTAGTTGCCATACTGACCACGCTTGGCAAGCGGGTTGGTGAGCGCAGTATGGGATGTTGATACACGGATAGACGCTGCTGCCCATCTACCGAAAGTATCCCTTAACAGGCTCTTACTGCATCCATGGGCATGAGAGGAGGGGTATCATTCTACTGCCGGCACCCCACGGCGTAGGACACAATATGGGTTAGGAAAAAAAAATTTACTATTTGAAGAAAACTTACGGCTATGCTTAAAGGTACCTAGTACCAAAGTTTTAAATCGGATGAGGTTTCTCAATTCGAGGATATTATATTTATCGCAAAATTTTAGTCAAGCGCAGTAGGAGATGTTTATACACGAAAATAAACTGCTGCCAATCTTCCGGAGATACCCCTTGGCAGATTCTTAGTGCACGTTCAAGAGAGGAGAGACAACATTCTACTGCCGGCACCCCACGGCATTATCGAGCATATTTTCGATACATTTTACTTAAGCACTAAAGTACATGTAAAATATTTCGATGAAATAATTACTCAACAAAAGCTTGCATCACAGTATATTAAAATGAACAACAAGGCTGACATAATTACTGTGAAAAGATTAACTAAAATAGACCTATAATACATTATTGTATCGTACTTAATTTAAATCGTAAGGTGATGTTTATTGGTTATATTATCGACAATTATGAATTATTATCATAGATAAAAGATAAAGATCATTTATTTAGACATGTTGCAAAGGCACTTATTTTCTAATGAAACGATGACACTACCGAAGCTTTACAACTGTGTGGCAGTGGCAACGCCCAACTCCTAGACATACATGAATTCTAAATATTTAAAGTAAAGAAATTAAATAATATAGACTAAATTGGATGTGTGTGATTGTGTTTTTATGTGTGTGTATGTGTGTGTGAGTGTGTGTGTGCGCGTGTCTGTTTGTGTATGCGAGTGATCTCCTGAGGCACTCGTCTCTTCAGAGTCTGGGCAACAGGAGATTTCAGTGTTGAATATGTGGTATTGTAGAGATCTATTAAATCTTTAGAGAATAAGTGTAATAAGTGTAACAGTGAGAAAAGTAGGAGATGCATTATTTTATTTATTTTAACTAAGAGCTGTTTGGTTTAAAAAATAGTACTTAATTTGATGAGCTCTGTGGCGCAGCGGTCGAAGGTCCGCCTGCGACGCAAGGGGTTGCGGGTTCGATTCCCGCCTCGGGACAAATGTCTGTACGATCTGCAGATATTCGTTCAGGGTGTTCTGGGTGTTTTTCTATAATAATTAACATATCTATGTAGTGTAATATAATGTATTAAGTATATCAGTCATCTAGTACCCATAACACAAGCTCTGCTTAGCTTGGGGCTAGTTGATGCTGTGTGATTTGTCCAGCATTCAAAAAAAAGTACTTAATGCTAAGAGTAAATAGTATGGCTTTATCTCGTGACTAAGACATTTTGTAAGAGTTAGAATTGATTAGGACATTTTTTCTTATACAATAGATATAGGATTCATAAAATCAGTTAACAAAAGATCTGATATAAGTTTCGTGGAAGAACCGAAGCCGAGCGAATGCACGCAAAATTAATATTTATGTTCTGCCTGTTAAGCTTATTATCGTTTGAGCGGGGTAAAGATGCGTGGAATAGATTTGAAAAGCACGGTATTATAATAACAATAAACCATTTCTTCATACAATAAAGATCAAATCGCCTTAGCTATGTTAGTTTTGAGTTATTATATAACACTTGTGTTAGATGTTTAGTCTCCCTCGTTATTGTTAAGCCGGGTCCGCAGCGCCAATTTTCTAACAAAACATGTTAACATAACATGTTAAGCAAAACAAGTTTTTAAAACAGCCCGTCTGGTGTGTTCTGTTTTGTTTATTGTTTTTGTTTCATTCCAATTCATTTCAAAAATGAATTCCGACGAAGAGGACGTAGAAGCTGTAATAGCTATAGTGGATTTAGTTCTACAAAGACGTAACCGAAATAGATTCCGGGTCCGACCCTACCTGCTACCTCGTTCCTTCAATATTTATCAAGAACTGAAAATCGATGATAGATTCGGAATAAAAACATTTTTTTAGATTTTCGGAGAGTGATTTTGAAGAGCTGGTATCATTAATTTCACCAGATATAGAGAATTATTATTAATTATTCAAAACATAACCTCAACGAGTGAACGAACGAATGACGTCTTGCTTCAATGAGCGCGAACATAAAATGCAACGCTTCCCCTCCCCGCAGGCGAACGCGGGTGATGTTATCCATTTGTCTCGGCAAACATGTTTTTGTGTTTTTGCTAACAAAACTGTTAAGCCACGCCCCTATTCTGTTTTGTAAACATGTTATGATGTTAGAAAACACGAAAACACGGCGCTGCGGACCCGGCTTTACAGCAATAAATTACGCATTACATTTTGTTCTCATCTCACAGTATTACAATCTAAATACTACTAATTAATTAATAGAAAACGGTTAATATAATAGATACTATATAATATAGATGGATTGCAGCGTCCCGTACAGCATGATTACCAGTTGCTGACGCTGTATAAATCATCTATAATAGATGCAAAGGCTACTTTATATATTATAATAGTATAGATAGAACGGTTAACATTATATATATCTAAGTACCTACTTATTTTTTTAGGAGATGGGGAACCAGCAGACTCTTCTTATTCCGAATTGGATTCGACATAGTAACGTCAGAGCGCGGAAAACCAGGAGTTCTGCGAGCAGTAGAACTTTTCGTGAAAAGTTTATCCGGGGAAGTACTACCACCATACCTATTTCTGCCGCCAAGCAGTAATGTCTTCATTGCTGTGTTCCAGTTTGAAGGGCAAGGGGGCCGGTGAAATTACGGGCACATGAGACCTTACAACTCTATCTCAGGGTGACGGGCGCGATACAATGCAGCGTTAGTCACGTGCATAGTAAACGTGATCACCGCGGCATGTGATCACGTTCAGGAGGGCCTTCGGCATGTCTCGTCATTCAATCGTGTAAAAAAGTGGACGTTACAATTAACGTAAATAAGAAAACCCGTATCATTTTAGCCGTAAAACGTCCACTACTGAACACAGGCCTCCATCAAGGATCTCCATGAGGGCAGTTGCCATACTCACCACGCTTGGCAGGCGGGTTGGCGAGCGCAGTACGGGGTGTTGATACACGGAAAGACGCTGCTGCCCATCTTCTGGAGGTATCCCTTAGATTCTTACTGCATCCACGGGCAAGAGCGGAGGAGCAACAATCTACTGCCGGCACCCCACGGCAGTATAAGGTATCCCCCCAGCCCATGCAAGGGTCAGCGCAGACAGAACGGAGCGCTTTTATTGAGTTTATTGACGCACTTGAAAATAAACTTTAAAATTATTACAATAAAGTGCAAAACGCCGCGCGAGGATTCCCGCGTATCTTCGAGGACGCGCGAGCATTTTTTGTCAGGTTCAAGCATTTATGCACTTTATTGTAATAATTTAAAGTTTATCTTCAAGTGCGTTAATAAAATCCTCTCATAACCTCTAATAATCTTGCTAAAATTGTATTTGTGCATGCTGCGACATCCTGTAAGTAAAGGGATACATAGCCGCACTCCACGGTTTCACCCGCGTAGTTCCCGTTCCCATGGGCATACGTTGATTAAATATAGCTTATGTTACTTTGGTTTAACAAAGCATTCTAATGGTGAAAGAATTTTTAAAATCGATCCAGTAGTTTTGGAGTTGATTCGTTACAAACATACAACATACTAGCCGTACCGTACATATTAGCCGTGGGGTGCCGGCAGTAGAATGTTACCCCTCCTCTCATGCCCGTTGATGCAGTAAGAGCCTGCTAAGTTATACCTCCGGAAGATGGGCAGCAGCGTCTTTCCGTGTATTAACATCCCGTACTGCGCTCGCCAACCCGCATGCCAAGCGTGGTGAGTATGGCAGCTACCCCTCATGGAGATCCATAAGGGAGGCCTGTTCAGTGGTGGACTTTTTACGGCTGGAATGATGATGATGATACAACATACAAATCTTTCCTGTTCATAATATTGAGAGATTGTGATTCTTTTGCTGGATGTCCATAAACAAACATAAACAAATGAAGCTCCAGTCGCCGTAACAGGAGAAATACATGCATACCTTATCATCATCATTTCATCCATAGGACGTCCACTGTTGGACATAGGCCTCCCTCAAGACTTCCAAGTATTGCGGCTGCAAGCGGCCTGCATCCACCGCCGACCTGCATACCTTACCAGGTCGTCTGCCCATCTTGTCATCATCCTACGCTGCGCTTGCCGGTCCGTGGCCTCCACTCGAGAACTTTCCGCCCCATCGGCCATCTGTTCTGCGAGCTACATGGCCTGCTCATTGCCACTTCAACGTGCTCATCCGTTTTGCTATGTCGTACGCCGTAAAAAAAGTTGAATTTTAAATTTCCTTTAGATCCAACATTATAAATTAAAACATTATTTTTTTATCTATCTATCTATATATGAATAGAGTGTAAAGTAAACAAAAAGGATAAAGAAAAGGAAACATCCCCTCTTTTTCAAAGTTTGGTATTATGATAAATTATCATAATACCAGATAATCTATCATTGATAAATTTTCAAGAAAGAAAAATCTTGAAAAATTTATGTGCACACTTAACACGTGCTTTAACGGTGAAGGAAACATCGTGAGGTAACCCGCGGCTTAGTTAGCTTCAGACGTATTGACTTGTTCTTTCCTCTGAATAATAGCTGACTAAGCTGAGAGGATGGTATAGGTGCTGGGCAAGCCTAATCCATCTAACAATGTCCCAGGCACTGCAGCGTCCCGTACAGCATGATTACCAGTTGCTGACGCTGTATAAATCATCTTAATAGATGCAAAAGGCCTTACTATCATTGATAATCGCCGTGGGCCTACTGTCCACGTCCACAGCTGGACATAGGCCTCCCTCATGCATCTCCAAGATCATGAGGGGAGTGTTGCCATACTCGCCACGCATGGCAGGCGGGTTGGCGAGCGCAGTAAGGGATGTTGATACACGGAAAGACGCTGCTGCCCATCTTCCGGAACTTTCCCTTAGCAGATTCTTACTGCATCCACGGGCAAGAAAGGAGAGGCAACATTCTACTGCCGGCACCCCACGGCACTTCACACTTTGATAATAGTGTGTGTAACTAACTACACATCATTGATAATATACGTTACAATTTAATTGTTACTTACCAAAACGCGAACGAAAATCGCAAAAACAAAACAGCAGAACGAAAACTCATCTATTTTTCAAGCTAAATAAATATGTCGGCGGCCGATGAATGTTTAATAAATAATTAATACGATGCAACCGACCTACACCGCAGCGCCTTTAGTCTTCTACAGAGCAACGCCCGTGCGCTTGACAAACAAAAAATGGACGTCATTAAAAAAAATTTAAAATTATTCCCAACCGCGTGAAATGTTGCTCCCGTAACATAGTCTCAGTCAAAAACAACAATGAAACACGAGCGAGTTAACACAATAGAAAATTCATTTACAATGCTTCAAAGCAAATACAATACGAGCTGCGAAATTTTAACCAACATTTCTACTTAGTATTGTGAAGTCTTCGGAATATTACTGTAGTAATTACCTTTATTTTTATCCCAACGGCGACGTTTCGACCGGAATGCACATGGCCGGTTTTCTGTGTGTTCCGATCGCAAGAGTTTATATAAGACAAATTTTACTAAATCAAAATTATTCGTTAAAAATCAGTGCTGCATATTACATGGATACTTCTTGTTAATTCAATTAATTGTGAATTTATACGATAATCTTTGGAGCACATTTAGGCGATTGAAGTTAAATGAAAATGTGAACTTCTAAGATTTTTTTTTAACTGGACCCGGTAAGTTAAATGTTGTGGTTTTGTCCAAATTGCCTATTGACCTATGTTTTTACTCTTATCTCTATAATTTTATTGCATTTCGTAGATTCTTTTTAATTGTCAAGATGGACACAATGGAAGAAAATGCGCTGCCGACCCCACATCCCCTTGAATTAGGCTATCTATCAACCTTTGCATAATATACACATTTCACAAAAAAATAGGTGGACCTCAGAGACTAAGTAATGTGTCGGGGTTACTTATTTTTAAAATTTTATAAAGTCGTATTTATCAGCTAAAGAAATAAGCATAAAAAAGTTCCTGGAACCTACTAAATGGCAAAATAAAATGATTGCCAAGCGTTCATGGCGAGGAGAAAATGTAACTGATTTGTAACTCATGTTACCAAATTCTAAGCAAATGAAGCCCAAACTAGAGCAGCTGTAGTTATAGTTTACTGCATATTTTAGTACCAAACTATCCGCTAGAGGCGCTGTACAAGTTTTCATACATATCTTCAACTACCTACAGTCGCTAGCGAGTATAGATTGTACAAACTCATGGTAGACCTACTGAGCCACGGAGGCAGTTTGTGTCTACGGTTCTTCGTACGTCTTCCATTTCGACTTCGTCTCGTTCGGAGCTTGTAATGAGATTTTTAATTAAAACTATTAATATTATTTAGCGTCCACTGTCCTACTGCAGGCCAAAGGACTCCCTACCCTTTTTCCACTCTTCGCGACTAAACGCAGTGATAGACTAGGTTAATTCAAATACTTACCTAATCAGCCTGTAGGAACCCACTGCAGGGCAAAGGCCTCCCTGGGCCCCCTGCTGGGGTTACAAAATCTGCACTGACGTCCCGCATTGGGGTGTATTGTGCATATTCCCCTAGATTCTGCCACGATCCTAACGCCCAAATTCTTGAAATACAATAGATGGACGCAGCCCGCCGGGAGCATTCCATGAGCAACCCCGAAGGATATGCAGATGCTGTAGAAAGCTCCTCCACAAAGGCCTTAGATCTACTTGCATAAATATCTAATCCAGGTATCGAACTCTTTACCTGCGCCATCACCATGCCTAGAGCACCCGCATAAGGCATTTCATTCAAAATAAATAATCTTGAAAAAACCCTGAAAATTTACGTCGCAGAGAAAAAACAAAAGAAAAAACGGTGAGACCGTCAGCACAGCCATGCAAAAGATACTTTTGTGCATCAACGCGGTTTTTGAATTTTGTTAACCACATGATAAATCATCATCATTTCAGCCATAAAACGTCCACTAATGAACACAGGCCCCCCTTATGGATCTCCATGAGGGGTAGTTGCCATTCTCACCACGCTTGGCAGGCGGGTTGGTGAGCGCAGTATGGGATGTTGATACACGGATAGACGCTGCTGCCCATCTTCCGGGGGTATACCTTAGCAGGCTCTTACTGCATCCATGGGCATGAGAGGAGGGGTATCATTCTACTGCCGGCACCCCAGGGCGAATGATTAATATTTTCAGCAAAAGATGATTACATAATTTGGATGTATATTTTCTTTTTCCCGCTCTGCTATCTTTATGGCAGCAGTTGGGTAAAAATAGCATTAATGTGGATGAAAATGCATTGTGGTAGGAAACATGGTAGACAGAAGGGATAGGGGGAAGAAGGGAGTGCCTTGCCTAGGGGCCCCGACATAGTTAATCCGGACCTGATTATCAATGTGACATCTAAGTTGATGTTTGTAATTTTATGTTAAACTAGCCGCACCCCGCAGTTTCACCCACGTAGTTCCCATTCCCGTGGGAATTTCGAAAAATCCTTCCTTAGTGCACCTCTAGGATAAATAAATAAATAAATAATTCTGGACAAATCACACAGCACCTTCTAGCCCCCAAGCTAAACAGAGCTTGTGTTATGGGTACTAGATGACTGATATACTTAATACTACGTAGAGGTAAATAGATATTTTTATTATATATAGAAAAACACCCAGAACACCCTGAACAAATATCTGCAGATCATACAGACATTTGTCCCGAGGCGGGAATCGAACCCGCAACCCCTTGCAGCGCAGGCGGACCTTCGCCCGCTGCGCCACAGAGCTCGTCCAGGTACTCAAGATAATGTGTGCCAAATTCTCTCAAATTGCCTCTATATAGGTGCAGTGGTTTACGCTGTGCGTTGCCTATCAGTCACTCAGTCAGTAACGGAGGAGTTTTATATATGTATATTGATAAATGCATTATTCGTCTTTATCTTTTTATGTTACACATTATATGGTATAGTTATGTGCAGCTAGGAGTTTTAATACAGGGTTTGCAAAGGGTAACGGAAATAATCGGCGGGCCAATAGTACGGAGTGAAATAAACACATTTAAGTGTGCCAGACGAAATGACGACAGGTGGACGAAAACGCTGACTGAATGGTGGCCGAGAAAAGGGCACAGAAAAAGGGGTCGTCCACCATCCCGATGGGTTGACGATGTTCGGAAGACCGTGGGTTGCACCTGGCTAAGAATAGCTTATGACAGAGGCGAATGGCAAAATCAAAGGAAGGCCTATGTCCAGCAGTGGGTCGATAAAGGCTGATGATGATGATGTTGATGATGAAGTAAAAAGAATCGGTCATATAAAAATTTCTGAGAAAATCTACAAAGTTAAAGAGCCCAGTTTGTCAAAAAAATATTGTATACTGTTGCATAAGACATCCCTAAGCGTATAAAGGTACCTACATCCATAAAATATAAACAAAGATAATGTTTAAATAACATTATCCGGAGAACTCAGTTTAACGTTACAGAAAATGTAGTTAAACAAACTTGCTTCATCTGATACAAAACATCTGAAACTTGACCTGGGTATTTCACTTTCAAATGACTCGTGAGTTACACTATTCATTGTTATGTTAAACGGGTATTCTACTGACATTAATTATTCGTTGAAAATAGGTATCCAACGTGTTCAGTTCCTCCCAGGGGAACTTTCGTCAGGGAATGGAGCTTTTTTACGCGGTACCGTCTCCTTCCCTCTCACGCGCTCGCGTTGCACTGTGCAATCCATTCCCTAACGAAAGTTTCCCTGGGAGGAACTGAACACGTTGGATACCTATTTTCAACGAATAATTAACGTGAGTAAAATACCCGTTTGACCTGGGTAAATTTCTGAGAAACTATTTCCAATGTAGGACCAACCTACTTAAGTTTGCCCCCATGTCACTCACTATTCATTTACTCAATATTCTGTCCGAAAACAATGTAGATATATTTGACAAACACCTGCCAAAAGCCATGGAAATGGCACAAATTGTTATTGAAAGGAAATGTATAGATTAGTGTATTTATTGTATATTGCGTGTATGTATGTACATTAGACCGTAAAAAATAGTTAATAACCTAGATATAACATCGCCTTAGGGCTTAATAAAAAAACCTGTAATGATGTTATATTCTCAATAAATAAATTAAAAAAAATAAAAATCTCAATTAAGGAGTCATCACCTTAGCCGCAGGCCTGGCCTTAAGCCTCCTTCATGGATCGACAAGATCTAGAGGGGGTTGCTGGCATACTTACCACACTTGACAGGTGGGTTGGCGAGCGCAGTACAGGATGTTAAAACGCGGAAATACCTTGCTGCCCATCTTCCGGAGGTAGCCCTTAGGAGATTCTGCGTCCACGGGCAAGGGAGGAGGGGCAACATTTTACTGCAGGCACTCCTTATCCAAGAACATGTAATTTGTTTAAAATAAAAATTAATGCCTACTTATTAAAGTAACTTAATATTAAGCGTTTGAAAGTTGAATGCAATAAAAACAAAATTTTACAATACAGAATAGTGATATCCTAACGATTAATATTTTCAGCAAAAGCATCGTCAAATAATTGTAATGGGATGTGGAATATCTTTAATAAATAACATTATGAAGTGCTACGTTAGGTAATTGGTTTGCCAAGAACGTTAAGATGTTAACATGAATTTCTATGCTCATTATACCGTAATTAGCATAGAAATTTAAGCTCCATCCTATACAAACAACGTACGAAGCCGCAGTGCAGCGGTTTGATATGGGGGCAATTACTTCCCACTTGGCATTCGGGGGCAACCGGGAGTTTTAATCCCCTTTGACACCTGGAGGCTAGGCTATAAGCCGATTTAAGCGGGCCACGCGAGTAGGGTTCCGTAGATCGTAGGTAGTTGTTAGAAGTTGGCGTGTGTTTTTCCACGTTTCATCATCACAGCCATGGCACAGCTGCCCACACCTGGACGTAGACCTCGCTCATAGATATCTAAGATCATCACGGGGTTGTTGCCATACTCGCCACGCTTGGCAGTACGGAAAGACGCTGCTGCCCATCTTCCAGAGGTACCCCTAGGTAGATTTATACTGCATCCATGCAAGAGAGGAGGGTCAACATTCTACTGCTGGTACCCCAAGGCACCCGCCGGCAGGAGAGCTAGTTTGATTTTAAGCCGATAGGACCGAAAAGGTCTTAAGTGGAGGCCGCGGACCGGCAAGCGCAGCGTAGGACTTCCACCAACAAGATAGGCGGACGACCTGGTAAGATATGCAGGCCGCCTCCAGACGCTATACCTGGAGGTCCATGAGGAGGGCCTATGTCCAATGGACGTCCAAATGGCTTAAATGTTTTAATTAGCTAAATTAGAAACATGCTATAACAAAATTCAGCAGCGCACAAACTAACCAACATTATCGTCTTCACAATTGACCTACAATTGACATTGACTTCACTGCAAGTAATAGTTTATTAAAACGTTCAGCGTAGAATGTCTGGCGGAGAACAAAAGTCAGCTTAGGGCGGGCAGCTCTTTGAAAGCAGTCCAATATATCATCATATCAAATTTGACAACGAACTTGAAAATCTCATCTATCAATGAATGAACATTTTGACGAATGGATTTTGTTGCTGCAGCTGTCGTGCACAATTTTCGACATGTAAAAAAGCGGCTGATTGCGAGTCGACTCACGCACGAAGGGTTCAGTACCATTATTTGCTAAAATCACGTTTATTGTATGGAAATATTTGTTTTATTTATTTATTAGGACAACCAACAGCTATAATAAACTAATATACAACAGTGTGAAAACATAAAGCAAGTAATAGGTTATCACGAATAGATATAAGAAAGTAAAAGAGAAAAAACTATTAACAGTACGCTTCGGACACAAAAACAATGTATTTATTTAAATTAAATTATTTATTTTTAAAGTAAATACCTATAGAACTACATATTCTGTGAATATTTCAAGCGTCTACCTAATGCTGTTATTAATATCGAGCAATTCTATTAATTTTTGTTGTTTTATTTTGTAATTTATGATATAATAGGTCTTTACCTATGAAATTGCCGTTCTTCAGTACTGGTAATTTCAAATAAAAAAAAGTTTGGCATGGCTTTGTATTCTAAATTCAAATTAATTTTGTTTTAAAAACATGACATTCTTTTTAGAAAGAAAGAAAGAAGAAAGAAAGAAAATAATATTTATTTATGTCTCATTTACAAATACACAAACGGAACTGTTACCATAAAATATTTATAGACATAAATCGGTCGCCAACTCAGCGTACGCTGCGTTAGACACAGCACTGGTTTTCAGTGGCGCCGTGGGAGAGTTTGCGCGGAACACACCCGACACAGTACAATTTTTAACATGAAACTTATTAAACACAAACTGCACATAAATGCACTATACTTAGTAAATACGATTAAAAAAAAATTAAAAGCTTAAATCCAAACAAATAAGGGTAAAATTATAATTGTACATCTATTTATAATAACATTATTACGTTCATTCATATACATATAATGGCTCAATTTACATAATTTTGAATTCTGTAGGTAATAGAAAGCCAGAAAACTCAGAACGACTAGGGAGTTTTTTGAGAAATTAAAAGAATTTTCTTTAGAGAAGTTTTAAACGTGTCGATAGATTTCATATTTCTTAATGGTGGAGGTAAGTTATTCCAACACTTCGTGGCAGCATATCTAAAACTGCCACGAAATGCAGTCGTTCTGTGCTTGGGGCAAATAAGACGTGTGGAAAAACGTATATGTCGGTCGGAGAAATGAAGTTTTTCGTAAAGATACGAAGGATGTTGGTGCTTAATTATACCAAAAAGTAAACAAGAAAAATGTAACGATCGACGTGATGTCATATTAAGCAAACCGTGACTATTTATATACGGAGAAATGTGTGTACGTTTTGGAATTGGGTAGCAAAATCTCATGCAGGCATTTTGTAAACGTTGAATTAGCTTTTTAGATCGCGCTAGCAAACATTCGCCAAAGACGGTATCAACGTAACTTAATTTGGAAATAATAAGAGAATCACATAACCTATTTCGTAAATCTATGCTAAGAAATTCACGCAAGCGATAAAGCACTGATAGCCTGTAAAAGCAATTGCGGACTGTATGTGCGATATGATTTTCAAAATGTAGAGAAATGTCCATAAGCAAACCGAGGTTGCGGGCTTCAGTAACATGTTCTATTGCCGTACTCTTGATATTTATACTCGGATCAGAATTTACTACTTTTTCCACTTGCTTTTTTGAACCGAGAATAAGAAATTTAGATTTCGTAGGATTAAGAACCAAACCATTCCTATCTGACCATTTTAAAATTCTGTCTAAATCTATGTTCAGTTTAGTTGTTGCATCAACAGTATCTGATGGTTTGAAAGAAATATGTATCTGTAGGTCATCTGCGTATTGATGATGTTTGCAGTGCATAATATTAGATGGTAAATCAGCGCAGTAAAGCAAAAACAACATAGGTCCAAGAATGGAGCCTTGTGGAACTCCACGTGTAACTGGCATGACACTTGATAAGAGACTTGAACCGTCTGGATGTCGCAATTCTACTAGTTGACATCTGCTCTTAAGGTAACTATCAAACCATGTGATTGCACTATTGTCAAAGCCATAGAAGGTTAGCTTTGATAGAAGTAATGATATGTTAATAGTGTCAAACGCTCTCGAGAAATCTAATAACGTAAGTATAGTAGCTTTGCCTTCATCTTGAGCGGCGAGAATATCATCTACAACATCTATGAGAGCTGTAGCTGTGCTAAGTCCTTTCCTGAAGCCTGATTGTCGAAGTGGAAGAATTTTGTGTGTTTCTAAGAAAACAGTCAATTGAATACAAACTACTTTTTCTAAAATTTTTGATAAAAACGGCAATATACTAATAGGTCGTAGGTCTTTTAGAAGTGTTGGATGTGCGACTTTGGGAATAGGTCTAATAATCGCAGTTTTCCAACACTCTGGAAAAATTCCTGTTTCGAGTGAGACATTTACAATACTTGTTATTACGCCAAGAGTCTGTGGAAGAGTCATACAAATCATTTCCATGGATATTTGATCAATGCCCATCGCATTCGACGAAAAAGATCGAATTATCTTCATGATACTACACTCATCAACAGGTTGGAAGCTAAAGGATGATGACCCGTACCGACTAAATTCGTAATAAGTCAAGTCAGATATACTAATAGTGTTTTGGGAGGGCAACATCAAAAAGTGATTATTTATTGTATTTGGGTCATTAAAGTGCAAAGGTAAATCATCTTTATTTTTGTAATTAACTACGTTTTGTTTTAAATTTTTCCATAAAACTCGAGGGTTTTTTATATTCTTATTAATATTAATATGGAAGTATGCTGTTTTTTCCGCGCGAAGAGCCTGATCAACAACAATTTTCATGTCTTTGTAGTATTTTTTATGGGACACAACATTTGTTTTACGGTATCGTGTATATGCCTTATCACGGGTCCTGATCATTTCGCGGATGTTGTAAGTGATCCATGGGCTAACTTGTTTTTTTATAAGTGTCCTTTTGACAGCGGCATGTTTATCAAAGAGATTACCAACTAGTGCATTAAAATCGCATACCATTTTACTGACATCTCTAGATATTATATTGCTCCACTTTATGTTATTAAGATCTGTTAAAAAAATTTCGAGATTAATTTTTTTTAAAGGACGATAAATTACCCATTTTGGTAGTGGTTTTTCTATTTTAGCACGAAGGCGACACGAAATAAATGAATGGTGACTCAGTTCAGGTATATGATCAACAGTAACACCTAATAATTTGATATTCGAGCACAACACATCTATTAAAGACTCACTACGATCGGTGAAGTGTGTAGGAACAGTGACATACTGCTCAAGGCTAAAACAATTTAAAAAATCAAGGAGTTTTCTCGTGTGAGAATCAAGAGTCAGGAGATCTATGTTAAAATCTCCAACAAGGATAATATGATGGAAACCAGCTAATGAAGAAATAGTATCTGTTAAAGCATCGAGAAATATTTCAATGTTTTGCCAAGGTGGGCGGTACGCCGTACCTATAGCTAGCTTCAGACCATTACAAGTGATGCGAAGCCACATCTGGTCTACGCCTGGCACCTCCGGGTGAGCGAGTAGGCGAGCGCTGACGCCCTGTTTGATGTAAAAACCGACACCGCCACCTCGCTGGCGGCCGCCGACGGCGCTACCGTAGTGACGCGGCACATGGCGCAAAGTATAGCCGGGCAGCACGGCTGCGCGTGCCCCCTCGCCCTCCCGCAGCCAGGTCTCATTGATAGCCATAATATCAACAGGATGATTTAACATAGCAACTAAAAACTCGTCGTGTCTCGTGCCAAGGGACCCTTTATTGAGTAAACCAAGAGTTAGGTATTTATTTTTAATGAACATTATAACAAAGGAATAATATTTATTTATGAATTTACTATTAATCAAAATTATTCTTAGGCACAAGACATGACGTTCATTTAAAAATTCAACTACTTTCACAATAGTAGTCACATTTGAATGAGATGCAATGCAAAAATAATTTCTATGTAAATAAGTCGGCAAGATGGTCAACATGCTAGGAAAAACTTCACCACTATTCAATATTACAATTAGAAGAACTAAATTAACTTTAGGTATGGAGTTGAAATAGACGCACAGATTAAACTTTATATGTATGAAATACAAAAATATAATGATATTGCACTTTAGGAACTTCTTTCCGAGATCAATTACATTTTTTCTCAATATTAAGCAAATGAGATAAATCCTGAAATCAGTGACCACTAACTGGAGGTACGCCAAAAACCCTTATCAAATCGTCCTCAGATCGAATACGGTGAGAAGGCATCCCGTTCTCCTTGCGCACGAGGATTGCTCCGTCCCGGGTCCAAACGAATCTCCAGCTGAGGCGACGGGTTTCCTCCCTCGTCCGACGAAACAGTAAACGGTTGTTGCGAGAAAGACGTTCATTGACATAAAAACGTTTGGGCGGGCCAGGCATACCGAGGCCGGCGGAGTCAGCACCGCGACGTACGCGAGCAGCACGAATAAGCTCGTCCTTCTGAGCTCGGCGCAGCAGACGCACCACGAGCGACCGCGGCCCGGTCCGGTTATCATCGGTGGCTGTTGCTGTGCTAGAAGCTCCAGCGGCAGCGACAGGAGTGGTCCTCGGGACAGCTGCTGCAGCAGGGGGGCGAGTAGCCCTCATCGAGCGGGGCGCGCCTATTCGCGCAGCACTAACAATGTCACTTTCCGTAATTTTGACGCCGAGTTTGTTTCCAATGAGTGTCACAACATGGACAGGATTTTCGCCGCTTAACTCAGGGACGCCATTTATTTCGACTTCGTTCGCCAACAACTCTTGCTCCTTGTCGTTCAAAATGTCTGTCAGCTGATTAACTCTCACCGTGAGGTCATTGACTTTTTGATCTTTTTCGTCAAGGCGTTTTTCCACAACGGTAATACGATCCTCAACCACGCAAACTCAGTCTTTTGTTTATTGATTAGGGTTGTATTTTCATTATATTTGAACATTTTTCGTCATAATGGATACCTTAAAAATTCGTGTAATTATGGAATATGAGTTCCGTCGTGGCACCAACGCGACACAAACGGCACGTAACATCAAAAACGTTTACGGAGAGAACTGTACAAACGAACGCACAACCCGTTATTGGTTTTCCGTTCTGAAAATTTTGACTTGAAAAATGAAGCTCGTGGCCGTCTGAAGACTATTGTCAACAATGATGAATTAAAGGCGATTGTGGAAGCTGACGAAACTCAATCTACAGCTAAGATATCAGCAGCTTTTGATGTTAGCATCAAAACAATATTGATCCATTTGCGACAAATTGGCAAAGTAAAAAAGCTTGATAGATGGGTACCCTACGAACTTAACGATCGCCAGCGCAACGTACGCGTTGAGACCTGTCTCGCGCTGCTCAACAGACAAATAAATGAAGGAATTTTTAAACGAATTGTTACGTGCGATGAAAAATGGATTCTGTTCGACAATCGAAAGCGCTCAACATGTTGGTTAGATCCTGGTTCAGCACCAAAGCAATGCCCTAAACTAAAAATGACCCCTAAAAAGGTGATGGTCACTGTTTGGTGGTCTAGTGCGGGTGTGGTTCACCACAGATTTTTACAAATCAGCATGAGCATTACTGCAGATGTGTACTGTGAAGAACTGGAGACAATGATGGAGAAGCTTGCACATCTGCAACCAGCTTTGGTCAATCGGTCGTCCCCACTGCTCCTTCACGACAACGCGCGACCCCATACTGCACAACAGGCAGTTTCTAAGCTGCAAGAGCTGGGGTTGGAAGCTCTCCCTCATCCGCCATACTCACCAGACCTTGCACCTACCGACTATTACTTTTTTCAAAATTTAGACAACTTTTTAGTGGGTAAAAAATTCAATTCCCGAGAGGCAGTACAGAATGCCTTTGAAGAGTTTGTTGCCTCCCGTGCAGCTGATGTTTACAAGAAGGGCATCAATAAACTGCCAATGCGTTGGCAAAGATGCGTCGATTGCACGGGTGATTACTTTGAGTGACAGAAATAAAAAAGTTTGGAAAAATAAGTACTTTCATTTATTCCATACAAAACGGCAATTTCATAGGTAAAGACCTAATATAAGACACATCAATAATGTCCATGCGGACACGTTGAATAAAGATTTTTTTGAATTTATTTAACATAGTAACTATACTACAAGCAATGACTTTATATCCTCAACTCTCCTTTCGGAGAATTCCTACCTGCGTCAGCTGTACTTTCCGAGAATACAACTTGCGTCGGCGGCCCCAGAGAGACCTTGATGAAACCTGGAAATGTAGGTTGTGACCTATATCCGACTTTTTTGCTGTTACTTGTCAGATTTGCAACCCTCGGGACATAGAGATAGGGTATATCGAGCTCAGAACTAATTTAAAATATGTATTCAAAAGTTAAATCGATGCAGATGTGGACCCTCCCCACTGGATGACAATCTAGGTCATCCAGTGTCAGCCTAGGTACGCTATGTACCCGCCCCTGCCGCTTGTACTTCCACAGCTCCGCGAGATGAGCATCACTCATGAACAGACAACCGAACAGTTAACTCCAACGGACAAAATCTTAAAAAGTGATAGTGTTAGTATTTTATCTACCAATTAAAACACTATCCGGAAAAATCGTAAGCTTCGAAATTTAAAATAAACAAGAAGTGCCAAAAAGCTATGATGTGCGATATCTGCTGCCAGCAGCCGATCTGGTGTGCGGTGCGCCACTTGATGGGGGTGATCTCCTGGCTCACATTCAAGATGACGGCATTGATTACGTGGATGGCCAGTCCGTTCGTGGTTCTAAATATAGAACCACCATACAAGATCCAGCTTGGATCCAGCGCACACCCTGCAATTTCTGATCTCTAAGAACCATCTCGTAGACTTCATAAAAACTAATCGCTATTGTTTATTAGTGTGTGTTTAATCGTGCTCAAACGAAAGTGTTTTTTTTGTACTTATTAGTAACAAGCAAGTGTATGTACCGTAGTGTATTAAATTGAAGATCAGTCTATTATTGTGAATGTTGTATTCTTGTTGTATTCTCAAACCATCAATTGCAGACAATCCATTGCAGAATTTAAAATTGCAAGAATCCAATAATTATGTGAGAATATATTTTTATATTCCTAAGTATGTACCGTAGTATATTAAATTGACGTTCAATCATATTTTTGTATTCTTGTATAATGTGTATCAGTCTATTTTTGTGAATCTTGTATAATGTGTATCAGTCTATTTTTGTGAATCTGTATAATGTGTATCAGTCTATTTTTGTGAAACTGTATAATGTGTATCAGTCTATTTTGGTGAATCTGTGTAATGTGTATTAATGTGATCACGCTCAAACCTTTTATTCATTGCAGAATTCAAAATTGCAAGATTCCAATTAGTATGTGCAAATATATTTTAATATCAATTTAGATAAAAGGCCGGGTTGTGAAAATACAGCTGTAATATCAAATTCTTAGTGTTTGTATATAATTCCTAGTTTATACTTAAGGTATAAATCTTCTTAATCGGAGGTAAATGTGTAATGTAAAAAAAATCGATGTTCATTTGAAATATATGTTTGAATCTCATTAAAAATATGACATTTTATTTATTACTTAAACCCTAAATTAAGCATAGACGTCTAAATCTAAAATAATAAATGAAATAGGTTTTTATAACTAGATACATACCACTATAATAAACTAGTAAGTATATAAATAGATAGATAGCTCGCCCTTTAATGATCAACACATGTTACAGAAAATATACCTAGATGCAACAAACAGTAACATACAATTTTAGGTAATGCAATGGGCGGCCTTATTGCTAGAAGCATTATCTTCTAGGCAACCAATTCATAGCTCCATATCGTAGAATTAGATAAAATACATATTTGTGCATATACTGTATAGCCCTTTAAGGGCTGGGTTAACCAAAGATTTAAATAGTTAGATACTCATTTCTACTCTTAGGTAAGGGCTACCGTGATGAGACCGCATCGTTTTGTTTCCACGCGAAATGAGTGAGTTAGCATGGTGGGCGTCTGCGAAGGATAAACAAAAGAGGCGTGATGCGGTGGCGCGGCTTTGTTTATTGATTGCTTGGCGCCGACTCAATATTACTGAGTTTTACTTACAATAAGCTCTTAAACTAAGTAAAGTTTAAGAGCTTTAAACTAAGCTCTTATTATATTGAGCTTTAAATTAAGCTCATAAACTAAGTAAAGTTTAAGAGCTTTAAGCTAAGCTCTTATTATATTGAGCTTTAAATTAAGCTCATAAACTAAGTAAAGGTTAAGAGCTTAGTTATGTAAAGCAAAAGGCCTTCCGCGGACGGCGGGGGGTCCGGGGGTGACTCGGGTGCGGCGGGGGCGCAGCAGATAAGTGTGCATATTTTATTACATTATTATAAAAACAACAGTTTTTTTTTAAATCCTATATACCTTATGCTAATTAAATATTTGGGAGATTTTATTTCAGATCATCGGAGCAGCAGCGTGTGCGTCGTCTACACCTTCCCTCCTAGTAAGTATCGTCATTACGACGCTCCACATCGAGTTAGAGCAAGGCTACGCGCGCTGCCAGGCGCTTCATTACTGTCCGTATGTCTACAACTCTCACCCTCCCGTCCCGGCCTGGATATACCCTTTCCAAAATAACTTAACTTGTGGAAAGGGTATATCCGGGCAGTGAATTAACATAAGCTGCCAAACAGCAACCTTTAACCTTTATGGGATGATGACCTGGTGAAGACCGCAGGTCGACGGTAGATGCAGATCGCTTCCAACCCCAACAACTGGAAATCCATGAGGGAGGCCTATGTCCAGCAGTGGACGTCCTACGGCTGAAATTATGATGATGATGAACCTTTAACTACCTAATAACTCTAATATTCAAATAGTTTCGCAAATAAATGACTTTGAATATTAATGTTTTACTACGTGTTACAGTTTAAATAACCATTTGTATAAACAAATGGTTCGCATAACAAAAACAAACATGAATCGCGAAACATGAGTTGCATAAGATGTCAATAGTATTTTAATATGAGTTAATAATGAATTTGATTACAAATCTTATTATAAGTCACGATTTAAATTAATATTATATGTCAGAGTGCAAAAATAATCAGTGGGATAAACTTAAAAACAAGACAACGCCAAAAAAACATAAAATAGGTTTGTAATTAAAACATGATTGTAGTGTTCACTATAATGATGTAAGTATGTAAATACATACAATATGAATATATCTAATATCGGCTCACTGGCCCACGCACTCGTCTTACTTCTATGTCGGTTGGACGCCGAATGAATCCCATTCACCTCGCCCCGTTCCACACCTCCGCGAGTACGTGGCTGAGACGACAGATATAATAGATATACATATTGTGCATGTCACATTAATATATTATAGATATTACAAAGTAGTTCTATACACTACATCCCTCCCTTGTTATAATTTAGTAAATGAAACAAGATAAAATTAGAATTAATATTAGTTATTTTTATTAGGATTGATTCAACCTAAAATAAAGACACATACTAAATAATCACACCAATCAAGTATTTAATTTATTATGTATCTTCCTCATTAGACTTCAAGCCTTCCTCGCTATCTTTCTCCTTTACCGTCCAGTGTCCTTCTACTCTTTTCAGATGAAGTACGTTTCGTCTCACCTGTTGACCAGTTTCATCATTTCGGAGAACTATGTCACCTCCATTAGCTGTCTGAACCGTGTGTGATTCCGGTTCGTAGTTAAGGCTCAACTTGTTGGTCTTATTCATATTTTTGACGTACACCTTATCGCCAACCTCTAGATTAGATTCAATAGCTTTTCTCTTTCTATCTGTATACTCCTTTCCTTTCTCTTTTTGTTCCCTGTCTTTGTCAATCATTTCCAAATCTTCTGGTTTGTATGTCAAATCTTGTATCATTGGTAATTTATCGCGAAACTGACGCCGGAAGAATAATTCACCTGGTGTCTTTCCCGTAACTGTATGTGGTGTACTATTGTACATTACCATATATTCCCTGAGAGCTTCCTTCCAATTTTTCTTTTCAGCTTGAGAAATCTTTAAACGTTTGAGTATGTCCCGATTTTGACGCTCAACTTCCCCATTTTGTTGGGGCCAGTAGGGAATCGTATTATATAGTCTTATGTTTCTTTCTGTGCAAAACGTTTTAAATTCTTGGCTCACGAACTGTCTGCCATTATCTGCGGTAATAGAAACTGGGTTCCCAAGTCTGCTAAATATATCTTTTAAAATTCCGATAATTTCTGTACTTGTAATGGTTCTGCATATCTTGACTTCCTTGTATCTCGTGTAATAGTCTACCACTACTAGAATATAATCTCCACTTGGTAATGGACCCATGAGATCAAGGGCTAAGTCAATCCACGGTTCTGTTGGTAAGTCTCTTCGCTTTAAGGGATTGGGTGCACTAGGAGCAGATACTAAAATGCAGCCTTTACAAGTCTTGCATATATTTTCTGCATCTTTATCGCATTTTGGCCACCATACTTTGGTTCTTAGTCTACCTTTCATCGCAACGATACCTGGGTGGCCTTCGTGTGCGGCTTTTAAAACTTTTTCGCGTAATACTTTTGGTATTACAATCTTTGTCCCTCTCAAAAGGATTTCCTCATGAAAGCATAGCTCATGCTGAAACAGTTTATAGGTTTTGATTGAGTCATCCCAAATGTCATTATATATACCTTCTTTGACTTTTTGAATGTCCGCATCTACTTTTGAGCTTTCTGTTATTTCTTGCAATGATATAGCAACTGGCATTGAGTTCTCGGTAATCGATTGAACACAATCTTCTAATACTTTTGAAGGATTTACAGCCAGTTTACATAATCTTGAAAGTGGATCCGCTATATTGGTTTTTCCTGGGCTGTACTTGACCCTAAAATTGTATGACTGTAACCTTAACACCCATCTTTCAATTCTAGCGCAGGGTTTTGATTTTGGGGCAAATATAACTTCCAAGGGTTTATGGTCTGTTACCAATTCAAACACTTTTCCTTGGAGAAACATATCAAAATGTTCTACTGCCCATACTAATGCCAGCGCTTCTTTTTCTGTTTGGCAATAGCGACGTTCACTAGTACTAAGTGTTTTGTTACCAAAAGCAATGATCCTTGGTCCATCCTTATCAATTTGTACTAGCACAGCACCCAGACCTACGGGGCTTGCGTCAGCTATCACCATTGTTTTGTCATGAGGATTATAGTACCCTAGATTTGGTATATTAATAAGGGACGATTTAAGTGAATCGAAGGATTTTTTTTGATTCTCGCCCCACATATCTTGGATATTTGTATTTCTGCCACATTTGCGTCGAAGCAATTCTTTGAGTGGCTCTGTAACAGTAGCTAGATGGGGGATCCATTTTCCTACATAATTCACCAAACCTAAAAAGCTTTGTAATTCCGAAATATTGACTGGAGCCCGAAAGTCTTTTATAGCTGATATATATCTTTCCAGTGGTTTTATTCCATGTTCTGAAAGTTCATGCCCTAAAAAATGAACCTTTTGGACTGCGAAGATACATTTTTCATGTTTCAGCTGCACATTGTTCTCATTTAAGACCGTTTTTACTTTTTTTAATCTTGCATCATGCTCTTCCATATCTTTGCCAAATACTAATATATCATCTATAAAATTAATAACACCTTCACATTTCAAGAGGATTCTTTCTAAGGTTTTTTGAAAAATTTCCGGTGCGCATGTGATGCCAAACATCATTCGTTTGTATCGGAATAATCCTCTGTTAGTTATAAAGGTAGTTATGTGCCTTGAATCGGGATGAAGCTCAATGTGATGAAACGCGTCTTGTATATCCAGCTTACTAAATATTTTCGCGTCTCTTACTTTGGGTAAAAGCTGGTCCATCGTTGGTAGTGGATGGTTTTCACGTTGTATAGCCATATTGGCTCGACGCATATCGACACACAGCCGTATATCTCCATTGTCTTTCAATACTGGAACTATAGGCGAGATCCAGCTAGAGGGACCTTTGACTTCTTCTATTATATCTTTTTGTAGTAGCTCGTCGAGTTTATTTTCAACTTTTTCTTCCAGTGGTATGGGTATTCTCCGATATGGTTGAGAAACTGGGTGAACTGTTTCATCTATGGGAATAGTTACCAAAACATCTTTGAATTTGGGGAATTCTTTGATCACAACTCTGTTGACATCTAACTTAATTTGAAGTACACCAAGTGAGGTTGCAGTTATGCGTCCCAATAGGTCTCGCGTTCCATTTTCAATTACATAGAATGTTGCATTTAATTCTTTTTGTGATAGCTTTATTTGAGCTTGGAATGATCCCAAAAGTTTCAACGGGTTCTTGCTTCCGTATGCTACGAATGTTTTGCCAGGATTTGAATTTTGATTGGTAATTCTTGCGTTTGTTTCTTTCATTGCCTTCCAAGTTTTATCTGTTATCAAATTATGTTTGCAACCCGAATCAACCA
Source organism: Pasiphila rectangulata (assembly GCA_963082625.1). NCBI lineage: Eukaryota > Metazoa > Arthropoda > Insecta > Lepidoptera > Geometridae > Pasiphila > Pasiphila rectangulata. Next base: position 25,649,174 of record OY720236.1, read on the forward strand.
ACATTTCTACTTTAGTTCCTCCAATATTGCATGAAACTTTTGCATCATCTTCTACATTAAAAATGTAATCGATTCCATTATCATTACTGGAAATATTTGCCGTTTCTTCGACATTATTGCATATTTTCTTTTTTTTTATGGTATCGTTTTTAGGTCTTTCATCTGGTTTTCGTTTTTCGGATTGTTTTGTACGGCACTGGACGCGAAAGTGTCCTATCAGTCCGCATTTTAAACATGATTTTCCTTTAGCGGGACAATTTTTGTCACGGCTCGTGTGCTTAAAACTTCCACATCTACTGCAGACATTTTCCGTGTTCTGTTTAGGATTTTTACCTTTCCATGATTGTGTAGTTATTTTATTTATAAGATGTGTATCTGCCGCTTTATTTCCGAAATTCCCTAACTGTCTGTCTATAGCTTCCAGTGCATTTGCCTCAGCCACTATGTCATTAAGTGTGATGTTATCACCTGTCTTTAAAATCTTCTTCCTGAGCTCATCTGACTTACACTTTTCAGCTATTTGATCTATTAAGTGTTCGTCCTCTTTTTCAAATTGACACTTTTTTGCTTGTTGTCTTAATCTTATAAGAAACTTTTCAAATTTTTCTTCTGTTTCTTGTTTTAATAATCTAAATAAATGTCGTTCATATACTTTGCTTTGCTTAGGAGCAAAGTATTCGTCCAATTTAATAATTGCTATATTGAAAATATCGCCTTCAGATATATCAGCTCCCGGAAGATTGTAATAAATTTCCTGCAATTCGGGGCCTCCAAAATGAAGCAAACTTGCTCGTTTTTTTGTTGCAGAATCTATGCCTGCTGCCTCCAAATAAATATATAAACCCCTTTTCCATCGTTCCCATCTCACAGAGACGGAGCTAGGTTCCCCTTCACATTCAAACTTCTCTAGAGTGTACATTGCCATTTGGGACTACCTGTAGACAAAGTAACATTGTACCTGTTTATTTGAATTTCGCAATTTAATGCTCGTAGTTACATTTAACTACGCCAACGCTATTTAAAGCTTATACCGTAATTATTGTACAGTATCACGCAATTTAATGCTCGTGGTTACATTTAACCACGCCAACGCTATTTAAAGCTATACCGTAATTATTGTACGGTAGGTATCTCGCAATTTAATGCTCGTAGTTACATTTAACTACGCCAACGCTATTTAAAGCTTATACCGTAATTATTGTACAGTATCACGCAATTTAATGCTCGTGGTTACATTTAACCACGCCAACGCTATTTAAAGCTATACTTACCGTAATTATTGTACGGTAGGTATCTCGCAATTTAATGCTCGTAGTTACATTTAACTACGCCAACGCTATTTAAAGCTTATACCGTAATTATTGTACAGTATCACGCAATTTAATGCTCGTGGTTACATTTAACCACGCCAACGCTATTTAAAGCTATACCTACCGTAATTATTGTACGGTAGGTATCTCGCAATTTAATGCTCGTAGTTACATTTAACTACGCCAACGCTATTTAAAGCTTATACCGTAATTATTGTACAGTATCACGCAATTTAATGCTCGTGGTTACATTTAACCACGCCAACGCTATTTAAAGCTATACCGTAATTATTGTACAGTATCTTCATTGATTGATTTAAAATCTCGTAAATGTTGTTGATGAACTAAGCTTGTAATTTTTTTTTTTTTTTTTTTTTTTTTTTTTTTTTTTTTTTTTTTTACACCCTGTATAAATTTTTTATTTTATTTTTCTATAAAAATCTTATAAATGTTATTGCTAAACTTTAAAACCATATTTGATCGCACAGACATAAGTATGTAGGTACATACCCAACTATAAAGTATTTCTAGCTTCCCTACTTCTAATCACGGGTATCGCAATGAATAGTAGGTACTTATAATGTAATACGTTTATTTTCCGCTCAACTGGGAATCAAACCCAAAATAAAATACTTCTCCCTCACGGTTTCCAAAACGAGAAAGAAAGAGTAAAATCAATATGAAACAAATCACCCAGTCATTATTCATCATTTCAGTCGCCGTGGGGTGCCGGCAGCAGAATGACACCCCTCCCCTCATGCCCATGGATGCAACAAGAGCCCGCCAAGGGACACCTCCGGAAGATGGGCAGCAGCGTCTATCCGTGTATCAACATCCCAGTCATTATTGTAAGAGCTAAATACTTGGGTATTCTTTACAAAACATCGCAAATGCTCGTGGATGCAACACAACACAATGTACCTACCCCAGGTCATTTAACTATATTAATAAGTAGGAATTGATCTATCTATCTAAAGTTACCAGACTCTATGAACAGTAAAGATTTGTTCTTTTGTTTAGTCTGGGGCGGCGGTAGTGATTGAGTAGGTACCCGAGTAACACAATACTCTTTTGCTGAGCTGCGTTATACAATTCGTTAGGTACGAAACTAGGCAAGTACATTAACATTTCAATGGTTATAGGCATTTCCATTTCCGAGATAATCTTTCGATTCACCTGCACTAGAGAAATACCTAAAGGAATCCAACGAAGATAAATACCTCTTCGCTTTCTAAAAATATAATTATAAAATTGCTCACCGTTTGTCTCGTCGCCACTGTAGTGTTCACTATAATGATGTAAGTATGTAAATACATACAATATGAATATATCTAATATCGGCTCACTGGCCCACGCACTCGTCTTACTTCTATGTCGGTTGGACGCCGAATGAATCCCATTCACCTCGCCCCGTTCCACACCTCCGCGAGTACGTGGCTGAGACGACAGATATAATAGATATACATATTGTGCATGTCACATTAATATATTATAGATATTACAAAGTAGTTCTATACACTACAATGATGTTAAGAAAATTTGTCCCTAAAATACTCATTGGCTAACTATTATTGTCACATATTTCTAGGATGTTATTAGGTAAGTGGTTGTATATCCGGGGTGCCATAGAAAAAACACTCTTGTACAGAAACCCTTATAGTTTCGCTTTGTTTATCTGTCTGTCTGTCCGTCCGTCACGCCGGCTTTGTGAAGAGACTATTAATCCTAGAAAACTGTAGTTTATAATGGACATGTGTAAAATAATAACGCTATAAAAAATAATTCATTTGCGGTAACTGCCATACACGTAAGGTGGGTAAACTTTTTTCTTAATTTTTACATCGTGTATGACTATTTTTTTATCATTTATGACTATTTCTCTTCCTCTTTTATGGCTTTTAAGATTGTTTTAACGCAATTCTGCCAGTGACAAATAACGTAATCTTATCGTAAATTAATAAAAAAAAAACAAAAAAAATAATAATAATAAATTAACTCATATGGCCGCCAACATGGCCAGCCAAATAACAAGAATTTATAAACTTGACACTGGCGGAATTGTGTAAAACCAAACACAAATAAAAAGACAAGACAAGTTAGTGAAACGCCAAATAATACGACCTCTGACAGTTACCGTCAAAATGTTACAAACTTATCGTTCTATAACTGACTTCACCAAGTTTTTGTGTCTACAACAAAAAAAAATGTATTATGTGAATTACATTGTATCTTTATCACAAAAAATTTAATAATGTTTTTGATATTTGTACACGATTTTGGCATATCAACAGTTTAAATTAATGTAATACCATACAAATGCCTAGACGTAAACGATTCTTTATTTATTTATAATGATCCATATTTGAGAAGCGTCTGGAGATATGATATGAAATTTAAGGTAATGTTGTACCATAGAGTTATTTCCTTAACAAAAAGCCGTGTGTTGCAAGGACATTACACATGTGGATATAGCGTGGGTTGCCGGTAGATTATTGCACCCTTCCCTTCTTGCCCGTGGATGCAGTGAAAATCTGCCAAGTGTTACCTCCGGAAGATGGGCCGCAGCGTCTTTCCGTGTTTCCAATGCCCTATAAATGAGTATATGACGACTTAATTTGTAACCTAGATGTACATAGCTGCCTGTAATTGGGAGAACACTAGCTCATGATTTTTATTGTTTTTACTTTTGTAATTTTTCTTTGTGTATCTTCTGTTGGTGGCTCAAATAAATAAATAAATACTGCGCTCGCCAACCCGCCTGGCGAGTATGGCAAAAACCCACATATACACAGTACAATCTAAAACCAGGCCCCGAGTCCCCGGCGACCCCGCTAATTCTGGCTACGGTAGCGGCCACGGTAACGGCGGGGCTAGGGATTCTAAAAATCCCCGGGAGACGATCGGCTACCAACCCCTTCGACGACCACTGACCCTGGTATCACACCATCTGCGCGCTCGCCAACCCGTCTGCCAAGCGTGGTGAGTATCTTAACAACCCCTTATGATCAGTCTTTAAAGCGCGATTAGAGAGGTCTATGTTGAACAGCGGACGTCATACTTACTACCTGTATACCTAAGCCGCCAGTGTCTTTGGAAAAAAAATATCTAGCCAGTAAAATATCACCGACTTTTCGCTTCTGAAATATCTAGCCAGCTCGCTTCTGGCCACGTGGTTCGACTGCATGGTTCGATCGTTTATACTTTTTTTTATACGATTAAATGACGAGGCAAGCCGAAGGCCCATCTGCTGTTAAGCGGTAACTTCTACCTATAACAACTGACCAACGCTGTATTGCATTGCGCTCGTCACCTTGAGAACCAGAGTTGTAAGGTCTCATGATCATTATGAGCCGTCCGCTGCTAGACAAAGACTTCCCTCACTGATAATAAGTTAAGTAGAATAAGTTATTTAAGAACTGTGTACTTTTCTATTGTTGCCTGAGAATAAAGATATTATTATTATTGATCTTCAAGTACTGTGGTTGGAAGCTGCCTGCATCCAACGCCGACCTGCGTTCTTACCAAGTCGTCTGCCCATCTAATAGGTGGACGTCCTACGCTGCGCTTGCCGGTCCGTGGCCTCCATTTCAGAACTTGAGCTACATGGCCTGCCCATTGCCACTTGAACGTGCTAATCCGTTTGGCTATGTCGGTGATCCGAGTTCTTCTACGTATCTCCTAATTTCTGATTCGATCCCGTAGAGCCTCTCTTTAGCCCTCTCTATAGCTCGTTGAGCGACTCTGAGGTTATTTATAATGCCAATAGTCAAACAGCACGTCTCAGTTCCATGATTGAAGACTTACGTCTTTAGGCACTGAGGTATGCTTAATAAGGTTTCATGTGCCCGTAATTACAGTCTTTGGCCATAGGAGTCATATTAAGTCCTCCTCCATTGTTTTTTGTGCACAAAGTATAATAAATATATAAATAAAAATATCGACACCCTGGACAAATATATGCGGAACAATTACACACAATGCCAATACCGTGGGGTGCCTGCAATAGAATGTTACCCCTCCTCTCATGCCCGTGGATACAGAAGAGACCGCAAAGGGATACCTCCGGAAGAGGGGCAGCAGCGTCTTACGTGTATCAACATCCCATACTGCGCTCGCCAACCAGCCTGCCAAGCGTGGTGAGTATGGCAACTACCCCTCATGGAGACCCATGAGGGAGGCCTGTGTTCAGTAGTGGACTTTTTACGGCTGAAATGATGAATTACACACAATTGTTCCGCGGCGGGAAGCGAACGCTCCCAACCTACCTCTTGCGTATCAGTCGGCTACTAGGCCAACTGAGCCTCAGAAGCAGTCTTATTACGTCTGATAACGGATTAATATTACCAGCGTCAAAGACCTATGGCCAAAGACTGTAATTACGGGCACATGAAACCTTATTAAGCATACCTCAGTGCCTAAAGACGTAAGTCTTCAATCATGGAACTGAGACGTGCTGTTTGACTATTGGCATTATAAATAACCTCAGAGTCGCTCAACGAGCTATAGAGAGGGCTAAAGAGAGGCTCTACGGGATCGTATCAGAAATTAGGAGATACGTAGAAGAACTCGGATCACCGACATAGCCAAACGGATTAGCACGTTCAAGTGGCAATGGGCAGGCCATGTAGCTCAAGTTCTGAAATGGAGGCCACGGACCGGCAAGCGCAGCGTAGGACGTCCACCTATTAGATGGGCAGACGACTTGGTAAGAACGCAGGTCGGCGTTGGATGTAGGCAGCTTCCAACCACAGTACTTGAAGATCAATAATAATAATATCTTTATTCTCAGGCAACAATAGAAAAGTACACAGTTCTTAAATAACTTATTCTACTTAACTTATTATCAGTGAGGGAAGTCTTTGTCTAGCAGCGGACGGCTCATAATGATCATGAGACCTTACAACTCTGGTTCTCAAGGTGACGAGCGCAATGCAATACAGCGTTGGTCAGTTGTTATAGGTAGAAGTTACCGCTTAACAGCAGATGGGCCTTCGGCTTGCCTCGCACTGAACACAAGCCTCCCTCATGGATCTCCATGAGGGGTAGTTGCCATACTCACCACGCTTGGCAGGCGGGTTGGCGAGCGCAGTACTGGATGTTGATACACGGAAAGACGCTGCTGCCCATCTTCCGGAGGTATAACTTAGCAAGCTCTTACTGCATCAACGGGCATGAGAGGAGGGGTATCATTCTACTGCCGGCACCCCACGGCGATTTCAAGATGGAAAATGATAACCCCATTTGCTGGTATCACGTCGGGGTCACCAATTTATCGGGGTCTAGAACTATCTCGCCACGCGACGAGGAGCCACGCTTAGATGGTTCTAGATCCCCATATTTTATATAAGTACAATATTGACCAATGACAGCGTTGATCGCGAGATTTACGCCTGTTGCAAACCTGTCGCGAGATACGTCACCCCGCCGGAATGAGTGTTTCATTCCAAACAACGGTTTCTCATTAAACGGTAACAGCTGTAAAAAACCTAATCTAAATGGCGGTGCAGTTGCGCGCACGCTTCAGTAAGCCCGTAGTTAACTATTCCCAGTGAATAAATGTGTATATTCCATGTGCGTTTGCGCATGTGAAGTGACATGAACCTGCATCTGTGACGTAATAGGCTACTTTCAGGGTATGAAATTATTTTTTTAAAAGTTATAAAAATAATAGCCACTTATTTTTTTGCTTTTACAAAATAATAAAATAATACTAAGATAGAGCGCGTTGAAGTTTAGGAGTCCAGCTGACGTCAGAGCATAGTCATAAACTCTACCGGAACACGTCGACGCGTGACGTCACGCTACTTTCGACTTATTGTATCGCCTTTATTTCTGGATAACACTGAAAAAGAAAAGATACGTGTCCAATAGTTTAAGGAAATCTATACGTCGGACTTAAAAATAATATTTACAAAGCCTATTCTAACAATGCGCCGTGGGGTGCCGGCAGTAGAATGTTACCCTCCTTTCATACCCGTGGATGCAGAAAGAGCCTGCTAAGGGATACCTCCGTAAGATAGGCAGCAGCGTCTTTTCGTGTGTCAACATCCCGTACTACGCTCGCCAACCCCTGCCTGCCAGGCGTGGTGAGTATGGCAATACCCCACGTGGATCTCCATGAGGGAGGCCTGTGTTCATTAGTGGACGTTTTACGTTTCTGTAATCTGTGGTTTTACGGCTGAAATATACTCGTAACCAAAACTCAGTATAAATAACGCTATTACTATTTTGCTGCAAGGCGCCTCGCTTGCACTCCCGCTGTTACGCACCTGGTACTAACATTTTAATCTGCTAGATTGTCCAATTATCGCTGGACTTGGTAATCAAACTTGCTTAACTTGTTTTCGTATAAAAATAATCGCCTCCTATCAACAACAAAGCATAACGTCGCCTGATTTCTTTTTATTTTTGAAACCTCAGAACTCCTTCTTTGAACTACCGATTTGTATTTTTTTTAGGTGGGAAATCTAATATTTCTATCCTACTAATAATTTTAAACGCGAAAAATTGTGAGTATTTTCATATTTAATTTATTTTGCTGTATATATTTTATGGACGTTAGCTTAGATCTTAAATAGCCTTAAGCGAGTACATGCACCCTGCAAGGGCACTGCAATTGTGTTTGGGCCTATGTTAACAATATAAAATAAATCGTCAAATTCTATAAATATAATAAAACAAAATTATGAATAATCCAATAGAATTACGAAAATAAAATAAAAAGGTCAAACATCATATTCGTCATGTCGTCATTATACTTAATAGAAAAATTCAAATATAGTAAAATTTATTGTTATTTATTAATATTATATTTATTAATTTTAGTAGAAAGTGGTCACCAAAACACCCCCTGTGCATTCCTGGTCAACTTCAGGGACTCCATGGATAAGAAGTATTTTTCTTCTGCCCCGCATCTCCAGCCTATCAATCTCATCAACAAGCATTGTAACCTTAAGAACTTGGAGTGACTGCGTGATGAATGTCTTGAAAAGTGCAAAATCATTTGCCAGTGCTGTGACATCATTAACTGGACTCTTGGACTTACGTAGCTTCTCTTCATACTCAGACATAGTGTTGGCAAATAATGTACTCATTTGTGACAGGGAGCACTGGATTTTCTTGGGGTCCATGGCAAAAGTTTGAGGTTATCTCAAGTCAATGTTGTGTAGTGTGGTGGAACTTAGTGTAAAGTTTGCTTACAGGCAGGACTTCACTGGACAGCAGGTAGGATCCACAAACTATTTAATACATAAATACAGTGATATTACAGGATGATTATTTTGATTATTTAAAAAAGTTGGTCTCAGAAACAGTGTTTACTTTTTTTACTCCTACCGCCCAAAAAAATCATCATCATCATTGTCAGATTGTAGTGACCACCTTCTTCCCTAACCGCCAAACAGTTCTTAGCTGGGCCTTTTGCATCCAGGTCTTTCCCTGTACGGCGACTATATCGTCCATATATCTTGCAGGTGGTCTGCCGAAAGGTATTTTAAATAGAGACCAATACAAAAGCTAATATAGATAGATAATGAAATTAACATAACAAAGAAAAAAATAAAACTAACTAGGTAGTTATTCAACTTAGAACGAGCGAGGGACTTTTTTTAATAAGGTCCCATTGCGAATGCTCTTGATTTGTGGCGGGATTAGAAACTGCAATCTCCTGCTTTACAATCGGTTACCTACCTAACCGTGTGTTGGTAAAATCTCCCTATGTTTGTATTTCATAAGCATCCTAGGGCATATGTTTAAGAGTTATGCTCGGACATAACACAACGATTAATATATCCTCATATCTCAACAACTACACCACTTATTAAAAATCTCACAGAACAATAGATTTGTATTAATGTAATCTCCTATTATTTTAAATTTCATCTAAAGTTATTTTTGTTTTTATTTTCTGTATGATTTACACAATAAAGAGTTTATACTCTTACACTTTGTGGGTGTTGTAAGTTGATAACTATCTATCTAAATCCGATCACCCATTCAAGAGTATCCTCGGACGAAAATTGCGGACATACGTACAAACCTAGCCTGCGCTCACTCGTTCGATGAAGTCCTTCGTGTAGTATCCGACAACGGCGAATCTGGCCTATTTAGATGGTCGGCTATGTGCTTGAGAAGAGCTAGCAAAACCGAATTTTGTTTTAAATTTATTTATTTATTTATTTAGGTACACAAAACAAGCAATACAAAAATAATAATAAAAACACTGAAAATGATCTGGCTTGAATCGCAACTCATGTGTACACGACAAACTTATATTATAATTTATGTTAAGTGAAGAAGAAGAAGTGAAGAAAAATGTTCTATTGCATGGCGCACAGTGCAATAGACCACTGCTATCGTAGGATTAGATGTAGGAAGGCTTTGGACGGATCTTTCTAATAGGGCGTTTGGTATCAAGGTATTCTTGGCGATGTACTTCAAAATCTGTCACTGCCTTATGAACAGAGCTGCACCATTATGTGTGTCTACCATGATTTGTCACTTTTAGATCGCCTGCCGTTACTTCAGTAGTAAAATAGTACGTTACTATGACATCTGTCAGATAATGTAACTCATGGTACCAAATTCAAAGCAAATGAAGCCCAAACTACAGTCGCTGTAGTATAGTTTACTGCGTATTTTAGTACCAAACTATCCGCTAGAGGCGCTGTAAAAGTTTTCATACATTTTTTTAACTACAGACGCTAGACTATGACGACATACTGACATATGATGACATACTAGACGCGAGTATAATTTGTGAAAACTCATGGTAGACCTACCTGGTGTCTGTTGGGCCAGCTCTTCGCTCACACGTTCGATAACAATATACCATTATGCAAGAGAGGTTTTGACTAAATGTAGGACGTTTCAGGTTTTAAATAAATGTCCTTTGAAGTACTTTAGTGTTAAGTTTGCGATAGGCCTTGTTCTGAGTGTTCGAGGTACTCTTCCAGTATCTTATCTCTAGTGTTTCATTAAAAACTAGCCATTGTCATGTCCGATGTAGGTACATGTGCTTGCGTTGCTGACATGTTCACATCGCTTCCCAGTGTTTTGTGAATTATGCAATGTTAGTAATGCTTAGTGAAGTTCCTGATATTTTTTTGTGTAGTACCAGCAAACAAGTTCATCGGCCTTTATCAGGTAGGACATAGGTCTCTCACGATGGACTAGATGACCTAATTTTAATTGTTAGTCCGTAATTTAGATTAACAGTCTTTGGGTCACGTATTTTTTCTTTGTTACCGCAATCCAAAAATAACCGCGATACATTATAACGAAATGTCGCGTCACGTCACACGCTGGTGCCGCCGTGCCTCGGTACAGAATTATGACGTCACGAGCCTCCACTCCTAAACTTCTAAACATATTTTTGAGATAGCTAAGGCCAAAAGCTGAAAATGTTAGTTTTAGTTAAAAAATAACAAAATCAATCTTAAAATTAAATTAAATGATTCAGTTTTTTGGTCTGTTTAATGAGACAGTAGCCACTATGTTTATTACGTCTTTATTACGTCATACGACTATGTAAATAAAAAGTGTTAGTGTCAACTGATGTTTTTATTTAAAAACACTCATTTATTGGCTGAACAAAAATTTGCTGATTTTTCAGTGGTATATCATCATTTCAGCCGTTAAACGTCCACCACTGAACACAGGCCTCCCTCATGAATCTCCATGAGGGCTAGTTGCCATACTCACCACGCTTGGCAGGCGGGTTGGTGAGCGCAGTACGGGATGTTGATACACGGAAAGACGCTGCTGCCCATCTTCCGGAGGTATCCCTTAACAGGCTCTTACTCCACGGGCAAGAGAGGAGGGGCAACATTCTACTGCCGGTGCCCCACGGCCCTTGTATATTAGCACTATACAACCTTAGAACCATACTCGTAGAACCTAATGAGACTTCAAAAAATGGGTGCAATACCCTATTAGGTTTAAACCATTTATAACTATGCCCTTATAGATTTAAAATCAGTGCTGTGAGATCCACGTGGTAGCACATTGAATGGTTTTCATCTAAGTAGATGCTTCCATAGGCTCAGTTTGGAACAAATGGGGCCGTACCAGAAAATACTATAAATATTTAATTATGTATTTATTTATTATTTATTTATAAGCCTGATGTTACCCCCTGCTTTTGAGTTTGATGAAGCCAGTCTATACATGTAAAAATATAATAAAAAATAATAATAATATATATTATATCTATATGTGTATGTAACCTATGCATTTGTTTTTTTTATAATTTGTAAATACTTTCGATGTCAGTCAGTGTACTTTTAATAATTAATAAATTAATTAATAAATAAATAATAAATATACTAGAGGAGTTAAGCTCATCTTGCCATCGCCGTATAGAGAAAATTCTTACGACAGAAAATACTGTCGTGATAAACTTTGTACTGCTTTAGCTTAGCATTCCAAGGGCTTGAGCCCACCTCAATAGGAAGGTATAAAGGGTGTCAAGGTATATAAGCAAGTCTGTTGTACTTGCAGAAACATTTTTGGGAATTTTTGATGTCGGCTGCCGTGAGGTGGTGTCAGTAGAATGTTACCTCTCATTTCATGCCCGTGGATGCAGTAAGAGGATACTAAGGGATACCTCCGGAAGATGGGCAGCAGCGTATTTCCGTGTATCAACATCCCGTACTGCGCTCGCCAACCCTCTAGCCAAGCGTGGTGTGGCAACTACCCCTCATGGAGAGCCATGAGGGAGGCCTTTGTTCAGTAGTGGACGTTTTACGGCTGAAATAGTGATGATTGTCACTTTTAGAGATAAGTGCTGCCGCCTGGTGTCTTGTTCTTGTTAGCAGGAGAGGGGAGACAATAGTCTACTGTCAGCACCTCACGGCAAAGTAATAATTACACCGTGATAGTTTCCAAAGTTATATCTTACTAGCTTCTGCCCGCCGCTTCGCATGCGTTATACCCTGATAAAAAGAAGCCAATGTGTTAATCCTATTAAACATCTATACGTTTGCAAAATTTCAGCTCGTTACGTACGCTAGTTTTTCTCGATACGTGCGTGAAGAGGTAACAAACGTCTTTCCAAACTTTATAATATTAGTGGGATTAATCTACCTAATATTTATGTGCTCATCATCATCATTTCAGCCGTAAAACGTCCACTACTGAACTAAGGCCTCCCTCATGGATCTCCGTGAGGGGTAGTTGCCATACTCACCACGCTTGGCAGGCGGGTTGGCGAGCGCAGTATGGGATGTTGATATACGGAAAGATGCTGCTGCCCATCTTCCGGAGGTGTCCCTTAGCAGGCTCTTACTGCATCCACGGGTAGGAGAGGAGGGGCAACATTCTACTGCCGGCACCCCACGGTAATTTTTTTTTTAATGTTATTTTTAGTTAATTACTGTTGACATAGACATAGACATTGTTTTTATTCACACAGCGACATAGAAAATACATAAGTACTTGCAACAAAGGTTAAAATAAAAACACGAAACACATACTAATTAAGAAACATACACAAAGTAAAGTAACTAACCTGAAAAAAGCATGTGCAGTGCCCGCCATGTGCTGTGTGAAAAGCCACGAGCTCAGCTCAATGCTGCGATAAATCCACAGCGCTGATTTTCAGCTCAAGGCTTTGTTGACGAAGGAACCGGGAACTGATGCACCACATTCTAAATTGTCAAATAATAGAAAATGAATTAATAAAATAAAATTTTAAAAAAATCTTACTTGTGCCGGCTATACACAAAATAAAAGCTTACGTTATATAAACAAACACAGAAACCAATATTTTTATATATGATGTAATTGCATAATCCTACCACAGTCGTATATGTATATGTTATATGTTGGTATGTCTGTTTTATGATGTTTCAATAAAGCGTATTCTATTCTATTCTAACCACTAGGTTCATGGCAGAGGTGTGAGGCAGTATGAGACTCCGTTTGCAGATCAACAAGAGATGGCTCAAGGCTGCTGCCGCTCTGCTTCCAGCGCTGCTTGCTCTCCTCCTCTTGATCCACTACGTTAACAACAAAAGTAAGTGTTAAGGCACGCCGGTCACAAGCATGACGAGCTCTGTGGCGCAGCGGGCGAAGGTCCGCCTGCGAAGCAAGAGGTTGCGGGTTGGCCCCGCCTCGCAACAAATGTCTGTACCATCTGCAGATATTTGTTCAGGGTGTTCTGGATTTTTTTCTATATATAATAAAAAATATCTATTTATGTAGTATAATGTATTAAGTATATCTGTCATCTAGTAACCATAACACTAGCTCTGCTTAGCTTGGGGCTAGATGATTCTTTGTGTGACTGTCCAGCATTATTATATAACTATTATGCGTCTTTAAGTGAAAGGACCTGTGTAGCCTCGATCAGATATTTCTTCCTAGTCCAGATATTTTGTTATCGGTATTTTTTTTAGCAAAAGTACTTCTTACTAGGATCTAGATCCTAGTAAGTAGTATGGTGTTTTGTTATTTCCAGTATTATTAATTTCACTTCTCTTCCAACCGGCGGACGTCCACTGCTAGACAAGGGCCTTCCTCGTTGATCTCACTCACCACGCTTGGCAGGCGGGTTGGCGAGCGCAGTACAGGATGTCAATACACGGAAAGTCGCTGCCGCCCAACTTCCGGTGGTATCCCTTGGCAGAGTCTATGTTCTGTAATTACAAGCTACGGAAAAAAGTGAATTTTGATTCGTACTGCATCCACGGGCAAGAGAGGGGGAAACATTCTACTGCTGGCACCCCACGGCAATATTTATTTCCAACATTTCTAAAATGTTTTAGAATGGCGAGAGGAGATGTCTTGTCTGAGAGAGTCCGAAGAGAACGCAGCGCTTCTTCAGACAAAGATGAGCGCGCTTGCACTTAAATATCAAGGGAAGGTGGCGGAAGTCGCGCACTTGCAGGTAAGATAAGGTCAAGGTCAACGTCAAAAAAGTGTTTGTTCATTTGGACCCAAAGGCGCTACTTTAATGCCCTTTTAACTGAGTTAGATAAAAAGGAGTTCGCAAGAAGTCTGTATTTTTTTAATCTTTGTTACCTCTGAACTCCGTCGTTTATGAACTGATTTGGAAAACTATTTTTGAGTTCTAATATAAATACATGCACATTTAACTAAAAAAAGCCGTGTTGGCCGAATGGTATGTACCCCCGACTTTCAATCTGAAGGTCGTGGGTTCGATACCGGCCGTGCACCAATGGATTTTTCTTTCTTGAAAAATGTATGTGCACACTTAACACGAGCTTTAACGGTGAAGGAAACATCGTGAGGAAACCCGCGGCTTAGTTAGCTTCAGACGTATTGACTTGTTCTTTCCTCTGAATAATAGCTGACTAAGCTGAGAGGATTGTATAGGTGCTTGGCAAGCCTAATCCATCTAACAATGTCCCAGGCACTGCAGCGTCCCGTACAGCATGATTATCAGTTGCTGACGCTGTATAAATCATCTATAATAGATGCAAAGGCCTTCCTTTCTTTTTTAACTAGGTCACATCATCATGATCAGTAGAAAAAATAAAATAATTATTTTATGTAGGTACAATAAAGAGTTTATCTATCTATCTATCTATTTTAGGGTGGACCACAAAATATCCATGGCGAGCAAGAACAATTCTACAATGAAATCGTCAAGGAGCTTACCAATAAAAGTAGTAAGTATTTGATTTTTACTAGTAAGGAATATAATATAATAGAAAATGAGCTCTTCCATAACAACCTTCAAGGAATGTATCGAATTACCAATAACAATGACAATTTCACTTTCAAATGTTTCGTGAGTTACACTATTCATTGTTATTTTAAACGGGTATTCTACTCACGTTAATTATTCGTTGAAAATAGGTGTCCAACGTGTTCAGTTCCTCTTAGGGGAACTTTCGTCAGGGAATGGAGCTTTTTTTACGCGGTACCGTCTCCTTCCCTCTCACGCGCTCGCGTTGCACAATGACAATGTGGATACATAAACAACTAATGTGGATTTTGTTTAAATAAATAATTATTATTATAATAATAATTAATAATTATATTATTATTATAAAATAAAATAACCCTACATTACAATAAATAAGTAAAACATCGTTTTAAATAACTGATCACCTCATTTAATCTTAATCGGCGTTTATAGGTAAGGGGGCTAGCCCATTGGATCGAGGAACTCATTCATGATATTACGTAGGGTAGCTATAATAATTGTAAGTGTCTGAGTTCAGATATTATGTTGGGTTCATCAGTTTAGTGCGGTGGTGAGTGGCTCCATTTGCCACCACATCCACGTCCGATACGATACGTCCGGTACGGGCATTAGTGACCGTTAATTGGATGTGGATTGCGTTATCTCATGCGTTATAATTATTACATAACTAGCTGAACCGGTGCCCACTTCGTTGGCGGTAATTTGTAGCCTATGACACATACAGATACTGTGGCTTTCTATTAGTGAAAGAATTTTGAAAATAGTTTCAGTAGATCCAGAGATTACCTCCTACAACCTCACAAACTTACAAACTTTACGTCTTTATAACATAAGAAGAAGAAGAAGAAAATCGTTTATTGATCCACAACCAGCATAAGTACATAAAATTAATAGGTACTAAAAAAATTAACAAATTTAATATTAACAAATTAACACAAGTAAAATTTTTGGACCAAAAGTATAGATTTCATGTCGCTTGCCATGGGGTGCAGGCAAAAGAATTTTGCCTCACCTTTTTTACCCGTAGACGCAGAAAGAATCCGCCAAGGGATACCTTCGGCACACGGGCAGCGTCTTTCCGTATATTAACATACCCTATAATATTCTCGAAATTGCCGTTATAAAAAATAATAATATTATTTTTGTCACATAATTATAATTATCTAGGTAATTTCAAAAAGTTTTGACCTTACCAAAGCCAACACACAAAATGCAAAAAAAAGAAACTGCTTTTATGCACAAAGTGTCTTCTGCATGGCTCATAAAACTTTAAATTTTAGGATTATTTACAGAACTTAGCGTCATTAAAATCTGGCGTCGTCAGAAGAATGTGGTGTTCGACCACCACATGCTAAATATTGAAGATGACTCCCATTTTCTCATTTACGTTTTTGATAGGATAAGGTACCGACCTGATAATATCCAATTGAACCTAGTATTTTTTGAAAGAAAACTTGAGGCATAACCTCAATGCACCTCGATATGTTTACCTAATAATATTGTAGGTAAACATATAGCATCTCGACATATTAGGCTAAAAGTCAAGCGTGTCCATTCAGAAAGTATGATTTGTTGAAGTGGAACTGATAAAGGAGACCACAGAATATGGTTAGCGAAACTTTTCAATATTACAAAGTTTACGGGTGACGACATCGAAAGATAAGATCATTATCATCATCATTTCAGCCGTAAAACGTCCACTGATGAAAACATGCCTCTCTCATGGATCTCCATGAGGGGTAGTAGCCATTCTCACCACGCTTGGCAGGCGGGTTGGTGAGCGCAGTATGGGACGTTGATACACGGATAGACGCTGCTTGTGGTTGGAGTTTTTGTTTCATTTAATAATGTTTGCTTGATTATGAGATCCATAATAAATCGAGGGAAATACTTAAATGTAATAAAGTTACCTAAAGCGACAAACTATTGCAGAAAAGCAGACATATTAAGGTATGTAAGTATTTATTTATAACATGCTTTATATATATATATATATATACATTATTATACACATATATAATTATATATTATGTACATATATTCTATATGGTATTTTTTTATATTTACTTTTCTTTTTAATCTCACACCATTTTAGCCCATCTCATTACCACAATCCAGTCCATCGAAAGGTTGTCTGGTAGAGATCGCTCTTTAGCGATAAGACCGCCGTTTGTCACTTTATGTTTAGTGTTTCTCTTTTTTTTTGTTAATTTGTTTAGTTTAAGGTGTGCAATAAAGCATTTTCTATCTTCTATCTATGTCATTATCATACTCGCCACGCTTGGCAGGCGGGTCGGTAAGCGTAATACGGGGTGTTGATACACGGAAGGACGCTGCGTCCCATCTCCCGGAGGTATCCCTTAGCAGGCTCTTACTGCTTCCACGGGCAAGAGGGAGGAGTTATATTCTACTGCCGGCACCCCACGGCAAGCAGAAGGTATGTACCGCGGCGTAATTTGAAGCAGATATTTCATAAATCTAGGTAACTTGACCCAAGTGAACATTCTTTCAGATGGCTTCAAGTTCCTGAAGCCAGAAATGTACCCGCAGCCTATGGACGGTGCACCAACTGCCACTACCATGAGCCACCTCGTCAACCAGCCGAGAGCGTCCTGTCCTGGCTTCCAGGTCCTGTCTCCGAGGCGGTACAGCGACGTGGACCTGGTCATCGGGATCCCGACGGTGAAGAGGGATAAGGAGAACTATCTGCTGGAGACGATTAAGGTGACACAGAATAGCGTACCACTAGTACACCTGGTGTACCACGGACACATCATTTTTCAATGTAGCAATAGACCACCCGGTCAGGTAAACCTTGGATAATAAGATTTGTAGTTTGCCCGTGGTACACCTCCGGGGTGTACCATGGGTCAAAACAAGTCCCCTTTGTCCATCCAGGTGAACTTGTGAGGTGGACCACGGGTAAGAAACGACAGAGAGTCTGCCATCACAGCTAAATACGGAGAGCGCCAAGAATAACAATAGATAGATAGAAAACACTTTATTACACACCTTAAAACTAAACATAATATCAAGAAAAACACTGAAATTATAGTGATACTTTGCGGCCTTATCGCTAAAAAGCGATTTCTACCAGGCAACCTTGGGTTGGATTGGATTGTAAAAATACGACAAGGGGTTATATGGTGCATATTGAAATACTACGTACATAATATAATATATGACTTATAAATATGTATATACTTACATTAATATGTAAGTACATATATATTTATTTATCCCTGTATTCTCACGGGAACGGGAACTACGCGGGTGAAACCGCGGAGTGCGGCCAGTGTAAAATAAATGGTGCCAGGCTTGAGTCTCAAAAAGATCTCTGTCTCAGAATAATGTTGGCTATGTTAACCAACGCTGGAACCAACATGGAGCTGATCTGATGATGGAACCGGAAGGTGGCAATAGGAACTCGGTATTGAAACGACACAAACCCATCGGGACTTTGGACTCGTTTGATCCGTCTTGACGAGTACTGTGGTGCTAGATGGTAACCAGACAACAGTCTGATGATAGAGTTGGACAATTTTAAATATATAGAAACTCAGTAGTTAAGTGATTTTTAATGTTTTAGTTATTTTTATTAACAAGTAATAAAAGCTTTTTTTTGTTTTTTTTTTTGTAACTCATCTCATGGCGGGATGAGCTGGACGTGTACTTAGCTGACTGGTCGACCAACGCCTTGGACCGGGAAGTATGGAGAGAGGGAAGGGAGTCCTTTGCCCAGCAGTGGGATCCAACAGGCTGATTAGATTAGATTTGTAACTCAACTCGATAACAACATTTTTAAAATAGAAACAAATGAAAGTTTCAAATATCAACAGTAACTTGTCAGTTGTGAAAACTAGCCAAATTAAACCGTCAGGTTTTATTAACTACCAGCCGCACCCCGCAGTTTCACCCGCGTAGTTCCCGTTCCCGTGGGAATTTCCAAAAATCCTTCCTTAGTGCACCTCTAGGATACTCAAGGTATATGTGTGCCAAATTTCAAGTCTCTAAGTCCAGTGGTTTAGGCTGTGCTTTGTCTGTCAGTCACTCAGTCAGTAACGGAAGAGTTTTATATTATATTGATTAGTTATCAAGCAATATCACATTATGTAAATTTCAGGATTATCTAGAGAACTTGGCGTCGTTTAAATCTCAATTATTTTCGGGAGAAATCGACTACCATAACATACTAAATATTTAATTTTGTTCCCATTTACTAGGGGTAACATACTACTGCCGGTGCCGGCATACCACGGCTAATCTTCTGTGGGCGTTAACGAAAAACTTGGCGATTTTTTTAGTGACTTATAAGCACTATAGAATCTAACTGAGACACTTCAAAAATGGGTGGAATACCCTATTGCCGTGGGTTGCCGACAGTAGAAGGTTACCCCTCCTCTCATGACCATGGATGCAGTAAGAGCCTGCTAAGGGATACCGCTGGAAGATTGGCAGCAGCGGCTCTCCGTGTTGTTCTGGGTGGACTGTATTTTTCTCTCCTCAAGGTTTCAAATAATATTCCTTTTCAGTTTTCAGCTTTCAGCTTTATTTCTTTCTTCTTAATATTTATTTGCTACTGGAACCACTGTGTGTCGCAGCACAAGTTCGCTTTACTAACTTACCCCTGAGGCTATACCGTGCAGAGGACGGCTCTATTCGTTCAATTCTCTAGCCTATTTTTTACTATGCTATTCGGGGTTTTTTACTTATATATTTTTATTTATTTACAAAACCTATAACTATGGTCTTAAAGGTGCTTCTCTTAGTTTTCTAACTACACCTATAACTTATTCCTAGGTCGTATACATAAAAATATATGAACATATTTCCGCCTAAATTACAACTTATTAACTTATTCTATGAAATTGTAACAAAGTTTTAAGCATATTTATATCGAAACCACTACTTAAACTAAATCTCATCGTGTCCAGGACACGTGTATTAACATACCACACTGCGCTCAACCCGCCTGCCAAGCGTGGTAAGTATGGCAACTACCCCTTACGGAGATCCATGAGGCCTGTGCTCATCAGTGGATGTTTTATGGCTGTAATGATTACTCTATTGTTCCAGTCTCTCATCGACGGAATGACAGCAGACCAGCGGACTCGGTCGCTCATCGTCGTCTGCATCGGAGAAGTCGACAAAATCGACTTCATCGCCGAGACATCCATCGGTCTCAATACACAGTAAGAATAATGCTTATTCTTAATTATTGAACAATTCCATGAATCAAGAATCAATAAATACGTAATTTTGTGGGATTGGCTTTATTTACAATCCCGTGATCTAAAATGGCTGTAGCCATCTCTCTAATACACACAATGTCGTGGTCACACAGTTAATATGTTTTTATAGAATGGGATAGTTTTTGTTCAAAGACCACGAACATTTTGGTAGTAAAGGATTTGTTTTTCATCCATTACAAAGAGAATTTGAAATATAACATTTAGATCTAACCACACACGATGTCGTGGTCACACAGTAATATGGTTTTAAAGAATGAGATAGTTTTTGTTCTAAGACAAAGAGCATTTTGGTAGTAAAAGTATACACAGCTTTAGGAAAGGTTCCTCAACTAGAGCATAGTTCAAAGCTAAGACTTCAAAAGTGGTTGCACATTGATTTCTAACAATATACTTGAACTTGGCTAGACTTAATTTCGTGCTTTAATTTAGTTACCTGATTTAGACTAGGTGAAAATTAAAGAGAGTGGACTGTATATAGAAGCTGGTTTAATCAAGACTAGAAAAAGCGTGCGTCTTCGGTCGCGTGTGTGATGTTAAGGTCCCAAGCGTGGAGTGTCGGTCGCAGGTCGACGGCTCGCCCCTGGCCCCGCGCCCCCGCGCGTCGGCCGCATCCTCGTAGTGATGTGCAGCTGTGCAGCGGATTCGCGTGGCGACGCAAGGCGGCGATTTGTCTCCGACATACCTATATTAGGTAGAATTTAGGGGCATGAATGTACCGTTTTTCCTCCGTCGACCGAGACACGTTCTTGGCTTGCCCGTTGACGAGCTCACCGCCGCTAACCCGGAGGTGACGTCAACCCGTCCCACATTAGCTGCTAGGCACACATTCAATAACCGGTCCCGCCGGCGGGGCCGAAGAATACACTCTTCCGTCTTTAGATGCAGTTTTGCACCTGGATGTTAACCATCACTACATACAAAAATCTGGCAACAGTCCAAGCCGTGGTTCGAACCTAAGTGGTGCCCTTGAGCTTGTTGCCCCAACCTAACTTTTGCGGCTGGGCGGCTTCTGCGCTCGCCATAGTCCGGTAACGTTGTCATGGCCATCTGCGGTCAACAAAATATATTGTCATTTCGGAAAAAAATGAATGTACCGCCATGAGGGCTCCTAGGCTTCTAGGCCCGGGCCTTGTAGGCCTATGGGCTGATACGGGCCTGACATTCTGTATAGTATATTTCTGTTTTTTTTTTAGTGATAGCTTTGATGTTCTCTCGTCAGGTTTGGCGATTACTATGGCCAGTTGATAGAACTGGTAAGCCCCACAGAGTATTGGTATCCGAAGTGGTCGAGCATACGGCCGTCCTTAGGGGACTCCTACAAGAGGACGCTGTGGCGCTCTAAGCAGAACTTGGACGCGATATTTCTGATGTCGTATGCGCAGAGCAAGGGCACTTATTACTTGATGCTGGAGGATGACGTCATCGCTAAGAATGGCTTCGTTACGGTTAGTTTTAACTTTATTGATAAAGCTGCAAGGTCTCATTAAAAACTCGCGCACACAGTAAGATAACTATTTCATTCGTTCGCTTCAGCCGTAACACGCCCACTGCTGAACACGGCCTGTGTTCCCTCATGGATCTCCAAGAGGGGTAGTTGCTATACTCACCACGCTTGGCAGGCGTGTTGGCGAGCGCAGTTCGGGATGTTGAAACACGTAAAGACGCTGCTGCCCATCTACCGGAGGTATCCCTTAGCAGGCTCTTACTGCATCCACGGGCATGAGAGGAGGGGTAACATTCTACTGCCGGTACCCCATGGCAATATACGGGATAATTGTTTAATTATTAACAAAAATCCCACTTCATTGGCCCTGATTATGGTGTTGATGATGATGATGAGTAAGATTTATTAAGAATCAAAATTTTTTGACGACCCATGATTTTTAACAAAAACTAAAACATTGGAAGTTGAGGGTTTGATATCCAACAAATGGGTTTTTACTTTGCATTAAAAGTGTGTTTGATCATTCTATCAGTCCTTTGGTTAGTATAATATTTACTCTTGGCCGGGTGTTGCTCGGATCAACCGCTATAAGAAATGAGGTCATCCTGCAATATATGAACTATCCAATATCCTTGCGGACATTACATGATGTAAACTGTAAGAATGAATAGAAGTGAAAGAATGAGGTTTCTTTGTCGCTTCTTTCCCTCACTTGCAAAAATGTTATGAAAAGCGAAACCATTCAATTATGTGTTTTACTCAATTTAAACGCGTTTCGTTTTTTCATTTGTAAATTGTCTATTCTATGAATTTCTTTATTCTAATGAAAAAACACATATTGACTTTAACTTTGGCTTTAAAGCTGCGCCTTGGGGCAAGATGGCGGTCTATAAATACAAGTCCAATATCATTATCCTAATGAATAACCTGAGAGTCGCTCAACAAGCTACGGAGAGGGCTATGCTCGGGGTTTCTCTACGGGATCGAATCAGAAATAAAGAGATACGTTGAAGAACTCGGGTCACCGACATAGCCGGACGGATTAGCACGTTGAAGTGGCAATGGGCAGGCCATTTAGCGCGCAGAATGGATGGCCGATGGGGCCTCAAAGTTCTCGAATGGAGGCCACGCACCGGCAAGCGCAGCGTAGAACGTCCACCTACAAAATGAGCAGACGACTTTGTAAGAACCGCAGGTCGGCGTTGGATGCAGGCCGCTTCCAACCGCAGTACTTGGGGATCAATGAGGGAGGCCTTTGTCCAGCAGTGGACGTCCTACGGCTGATATGATGATGATGATTATCCTCAACAGGAAATAATGAAATTCACGGCGTCTCAAACGATCAAGACTCCGAACTGGGCCTTTATAAACTTCAGCACGACCGGCGGGATCGGAAAGCTGTTCCGGTCCCAGGACCTTGCCTCCTTCAACGCTTTCGTGCAGGTCTTCTACCAGGCGATGCCGATCGACTGGCTCATCGAGAGCTTCTTGGCCTTGCGAGTGTGCGGAATTAATACTGGCGTAAGTACAATCAATCAATCAATCATTTATTTGCGAGAATAGGTAGGCGTAGGTACATAAAAAGATCTTGAAGCTAGGATAGTTACAGTATTCAGCCTGCAAGCAGGCGTGCAAATGTTTAAGAGTCATATAATAATAATATTAGTCAAGTTTTAAATTAAAATTATGTATTCATTTACATTATAATAACAATTTTCAGACAAGCAACTATTTAATTTTCTCCTGACTTTATCATCATAGACCATCAATAAAAAATACTTCCATGATAATTTAATCATCATCATTTCGGCCGTAAAGCGTCCACTACTGAACACAAGCCTCGCTCATGGATCGTCATGAGGGATAGTTGCCATACTCACCACGCTTGGCAGGCGAGTTGGCGATCGCAGTGCGGGTTGTTGATACACGGAAAGACGCTGCTGTCCATCTTCCTTAGGTACCCCTTGGCAGATTCTTGCTGCATCCGCGGGCAAGAGAGGGGAGGCAACATTCTACCGCCGGCACACTACGGCACAATTAACCGCAAATATTACAGAATAAAACCCGTGCAAAATTTTGACAAATTGAATCAGCTCATAGCTAATCTCGCTGATTCCCGTTGTTGTAATTAGTAATTACCATTAAAATGCTGTTTAATGGTAATTACTAATTATTGCTCGCTTACAGCACGCAGTGTAACCGCAGGTATGACCGCAGTGGGATTCGGCCCCATTGACTCACTCACTCAAAATATATTTTATTCAGTGCGTCCGCAGGCAGCTTTTTGATGCGTCCATTTTGTAAATGAAATAGCATGAATTAACAGAATGAAGTACATAATTTAATCTGTTCTTTTTGATAATAAAATAATCTATATATATAAAATTCAAAGTCCTGACTAACTCACTGACTGACTGACTGACTGATATATCAACGCACAGCCTAAACTACTGGACCTAAAGACTTGAAATTTGACACACATATACCTTGATTAACCCAGAGGTGCACTAAGATGGGATTTTTCGAAATTCCCACGGGATAGGGAATAAATGGGATTTATGTTTTCGAATCAAAGTGGCTCTGCGTGAAAAAGAGGATTTTACTTTTTATGACTTCCACGTGGACGAAGTCGCTGGCAAAAGCTAGTTAAATATAATACTGCAGAAACTACACACAACACCATCTAGTTCCAATCCAAGCATAGCTTGTAGGTTGCCATACTGTTTAACAATAATTTAAAATTTTAACTACCACTGATAGTTAGAACAATACATAATTTATTGATTACACACGAGTTAGGAAAAGAAGTCAACAGAAGAACCAATTTTATCATCATTCATCATTTCAGCCATAAAACGTTTACTGATGAACACAGGCCTCCCTCATGGATCTCCATGAGGGGTAGTTGCCATACTCACCACGCTTGGCAGGCGGGTTGTTGAGCGCAGTATAGGATGTTGATACACGGATAGACGCTGCTGCCCATCTTCCAGAGGTATCACTTAGCAGGCTCTTACTGCATCCATGGGCATGAGAGGAGGGCTATCATTCTACTGCCGGCACCCCACGGCGGTGGCGGCGACCAATTTTAAAGTAATAAAAAAAAATTAGGTATCCTCTGAGAATAGATGAAGAGTCGGGAGTTACTTTAACTTTTTAATTTTATAAGCTGTATTTGCGCCGTGGGGCAGAATGTAGCCTCTCCTCTCCTACCACTGGATACAGTAGACACTGGATATTTGACGAGCTCTGTGGCGCAGCGGGCGAAGGTCCGCCTGCGACGCAAGGGGTTGCGGGTTCGATTCCCGCCTCGGGACAAATGTCTGTACGATCTGCAGATATTTTTTCAGGGTGCTCTGGATGTTTTTCTATATATACCAAACTTATCTATTTAGTATAATGTATTAAGTATATCATATAGTATCCATAACACAAGCTCTGCTTAGCTTGGGGCTAGATGATGCTGTGTGATTTGTCCAGCATTATTTATTTATTTATAGTAAGAATCTGTCAAGGGATAGCTCCGAAAAATGGCCAACAGCGTCCTCTCGTGTATCATCAACATACCGCACTGCGCTCGCCAGGCCGCCTGGCAAGCTTTTTTATCACATAAATTGTGTAAAGACGTTTTAAGTTGACATTAAACGATAATGGAAAATGTTTATTTTATTATTTTAGTACGTTTAAATAAGAGCTTGTTTGTTAAAAAGTTTTTTTTACTTTTAATTTTTTTTAATATGTACCTGGTCTACCTACTCATTTTTGCAACCTATACCGCCCTTTCATTTGATATCACACATAATATTTGAAAACATTCGATTGTTCTGTCACCCGTCATATCTTAAAGTAGAAATCGATCAAACAACAACCTCCATGGCCCATTGATCAAATAGCCGGCTGAGATGCAGGAGGTTGCGGGTTCGATTTCCGTCGCTTTGCTTTCTGAAGGTATTTTGTCTCGGACCTGGGTATTTTTGGATCACTCTCAGTAGATACAGTTCTTAGAACAGAAATAAATTAAATTTCGAAAAAAAAAACTGTATCTATCTAAATGCTATCATAACTTAAACCATCAAGTTCCAAATCGAACTTTTTGACAGATGTCAAAATAATAGAAATCGTCAAAGGCGACAGAATATAATTATGTCAAAAATTACAAAATAAAACCGGTCAAGCGCGAGCTGGTCTGGCCCACCGATCGTGTTCCGCCGGGTCCGTAGATATATAGAAACTTAATAAATATTGGTAAAAAAGGACAAAAAGATTCGGTCACCCATCTAACTTAAGACCGCGCGTAGGGTTGCTTAACTTTTTATTGTGTTTTCCCTGTAAGTGTACCTACCTTTTTTCTCTTCTTTTGTTTTCTCAATGTACCAAAATATATGGTTTTCTGTCTGTGCTGTTTTTGTGAATCAAATAAATGTTATTCATTATTTCATAAACATATTTTGTATCATATTTATCATGCATTTTAAAATTACTCACGTAGTTTGTAGAGTCGAAGCATAAAAATGGCATTGCTGCGTTATCCCCACGCGTTGAATGGTCTGCCGATCCCATGCAGATGATTTTCCGGAAAATCGAAACATTTCTGAATAAGCTTCGACTCGAGAGTAATCCCCGTGTTATATAAAATGTATATTTTATCTCACGTTCATTTTGAATGAGAAATATTTATTACTTACAAAAAAAATGTATTCCATCAACCATTTGATCCCCATGATGTAAGCTTTGTGGTAAAATAGGGATTTGTGTGATGTCTAGCATTCATCATTTCAGCCGTAAAACGTCACTATAACACTTAAAATTATTAAATGGAATTGTATGTAGGAGAAAATTAAATAGTTAGTTGGCGGAAAATTGTTTTTATAATGTAAATGAATATAAAAATTTAATTTAATATAAAACTTGGATAATATCATTATTATAAATATGACTCTTAAATATTTGCACGCCTGCTTGCAGGCTGAATACTGTAACTATCCTAGCTTTAAGATCTTTTTATGTATATGTATTCTCGCAAATAAATGATTGATTGACTACTGAACACAAGTCTCTCATGGATCCACATGATGGGTATTTGCCATACTACGCTTGGCAGGCGGTGTTGGCGAGCGCAGTTCGGGAGGTTGATACACGGAAAGACTGCCCATCATCCGGAGGTATCCCTTAGCAGGCTCTTACCGCATCCACGGGCATGAAAGGAGGGGTAACATTCTACTGCTGGCACCCCTCGGCAATATTGTTCAATATTTATACCATTTTAATGAGTGTAATCTTTGCGAGTGCGCTTTAACGAACCATTCAGCGTTTCCGCGGGTAATTAGTGTTCGCCTACGCGACTTATTTACCTATCTTTTACTAGTCGCACTCCGCAGTATCGAGTAGTTCCCATTCCTCTGGGAATACGGTCTAGAATATAGCCTATGTTAATCAGGGATAGCGTTATAATGGTGAAATCATTTTGAAAATCGGTCCAGTACCTAACTCGCTACGAGACAGAAGTGATAACTTAGGCTCAGCGCAGACAGAACGGAGCGCAGCGGAGAGGATTTTATTAACGCACTTGAAAATAAACTTTAAAATTATAGCAATAAAGTGCATAAATGCTTGAACCTGACAAAAAATGCGCGCGCGTCCTCAAAGATACGCGGGAATCCCCGCGCGGCATTTTGCATTTTATTTAAATAATATTAAAGTTAATTTTCAAGTGCGTCAATAAAATCCTCTCCGTTGCGCTCCGTTCTGTCTGACCCCTGCGGGTTAGAGTGAGAGAGGAGCCTGCCTACCGCTGCCGTATGCGTGAGAGGGACGGAAGCCAGACAGACTGGCGCCGTAACGCGTTACGTAACGAAGCTGTTTACCCTCCCATAAGAAGTTATCAAAAACATTTTAGTATTATGGTTACAAAAATAATTTGTTGGAAGATACCTACTTATATATTTTATTATATTTCGAGAGGATATATTATTAACAATGTATAGAAAGCAGAAAATAAAGATGAATGTTAATCCATTTGGATTTCGTCCAAAAGTTCAGAACTTCCCGCCTATTAACTTATTTTTAATCTGTGTCGGGATATTGTAACATCCGAATGCAGATTAAAAATAAGGATTTATATTCTGACTAGATTTATTCAAGCACTTTCGAATGAGTATAAAATATACAATGAGCTTCACTGTATAACCGTTTTTTCTTACTTTGCAAATCCAACTACTACGAAAAAATCTTTTAATTTTTCGTGTTAATTTATAGCCTATGACACTTACAAATACTGTGGCTTTCTGATAGTAAAATTATTCTAAGTTAGCAAAAGAATTTTCTATATGGGTTCAGAGATTACCATACAACGTCACAAACTCACAAACTTTACCTCTTTATAATATTAGTATAGATGTGTGGTATGATATGACACATCAATGGACCTTCCATGCGGCCGCACCGATGCGCAATTTTAATTACGACATCTCTCTAAGACTGTCTCCCTTACGTGACGCAGACTAATATGTGCGGGACGGCAGCTGTCTTGTATAGCTATATGTAAACGCTACTCAATTTGTCAATCACGGTAGGACCACAGATTACAGAAACTAACAGATACATCACTTCAATACAAAAGCGAAAATACCTACGCTATAATAGCCTACAAAATTGTATTAATAATACCAGCAGTTCACAGAGCGAAAGAGTGTACTACCCGCCTCACTTACTTGCAAGTAATCTGTGACGCGGCATCGAATCAGTGGCTAGGGTTGCTTCTACGATAATTTTTATAATAAAACGAATGTGGTGAAAAAAACAGTTATATTTACAACCTCCTCTTTTTTTAAGTCGGTTAAGAAAAGCAGCGACCTTTGTATAGGGAGGTAACGACCTCTGTACGCAGTATAGTAATAGGTGTACTATGGTAGTAGTTATATTCTTTGACATAACGAACTAGGACATAACACCACACTTTATCTATAATCTAGGTATTAAAATATGTACTTCGCCAGCAAAGATTTGAATCTTTGTTCTCCGGTGGGTACCTACTACTTTTTGGCTTGATTTTAGGACTTGTTTTCAAAGCCACAGTTTTACAGGCATATTTTGTGTGTGATAGGTAGCTATTTTTAATACAAACAATACTGTTTTTATAGCTGAACTCCTTTATTTACGAATATTTACATAGTACCTTCCTACGTTCTGACCATTTTTAGAGGAAAGAGAAAAAATATTCCAAAAACTTAATATTTAAAATATCTTTGATAATAAAGAAAAAAATGACAATTTTTCATTCGTTTTTTTACTTTGGCATCCATCCACTGCACAATAGTTACGCGGTCTCGGCATCTAAAGAAACGTTTTAATATTTAACGTGCGTGCGCTCAAGCGGGCGTGTGGCAGCCTTAACTACTGGCGTATCGCGGACTGCTCGCAAAGCAGTAGGCATTTAACGCGTGCCCTTGAGCGAGTGACGGACGCCTGGTAGGACTGTCAAAGCTGATCGCTAATTCTGACTTCAAAGGCTCGATAGCCTAGGGCTCCAAATGACCACCGTTAGTGCAGATTCGCATGAGATGGATTTTACGAGCTCTGTGGCGCAGCGGGCGAAGGTCCGCCTGCGACGCAAGCGGTTGCGAGTTCGATTCCCGCCTCGGGACAAATGTCTGTACGATCTGCAGATATTTGTTCAGGGTGTTCCGGATGTTTTTCTATATATAATAAAAATATCTATCTATGTAGTATAATGTATTAGGTACCTATATCAGTCATCTAGTACCGCTTAGCTTGAGGCTTGGTGATGATGTGTGAATTGTCTAGCAATAATTATAATTATAAACAAATTCTAATTTATTAGGTATAAGTTATAAAAAATATTCGCCACTTGCCACCGAATAATGTTACATCTCAAGTTGTAAGGGCTTTTTCATCTAGTCCCTACTCCCTCGTAATACAGGGTGTAATATAACATGTGTGCTAAGCTGAAAGCGGGTGATTTTGACAATCCCAAGGAACAACCTTTATTTTACGACTTTTCAAGATTCAGTGATTTTTATTCAAGAAAAGACTACGAAAGTTTTAACTTTATCAGCTGCTTATACGATAATGATAAGATAACCTAACGCCAGCTGATTCTTGTCGGTGTCATTGAACTCCGCAAAGAGTTGCAGTACAAGTACAAATAAAAATATCTACCACAGAGGTTTTTTTATTAATAACTAAAAAAAAAATATTTGACCCTAGGATCATTTTCACTTAACACCTACTAGTAAAATTATAATTAAAAACATTTAAAAGAAAATTAAAAATTAAAAAGAAAATACGAATTCCCGTTTTTTTCACTTCCAAAAGTATCCGAATTTAGTTATCATAGGCTGAAACCCCGCTTTTAGGGTTAGTACACATGTCAAAACATATCTCGCTCGAAAAATGATAAAAAACTTTAATATTTCGCAAACGGAACCCTAAATTGAAAGATTGTTTTCGCACCCCTAAATCGTTTTAAAATATCTATTTACCACCCCACACGATGGAGAAAAACCAAGCAAAAAAGTACGTCCACCTTACGTGTATGAAAGATACCAAAAATTATCTATTTTTGTAATTCTTGTAATTCTTTATTGCACACAAAAAAAAACATTTACAAAAAGGGTACAGAAACAAACATGTACAAAGGCGAGCTTAACCCTAAAGAGTTTTCTTCCAGCAAACCTGAGGCAAAGGAGATGCAATATACCTATTGGATAAGACAGTTATGTGTACAACAATAAATAAATAAAGCAAGAAAAACACATGCGACAGATTTATTATACATATATTATATATACATACACACAATATATTATAAATTATAATATACTAATAAATATTATACATTCAAAACTAAATAAACATACATAACAATACAATATTTATATAATACCTACATAGTTTACAAGGAGAAAAAGTGCTCTTTAACACGATTTTTAAAAATATCAGGTGATGAGATGTTGCGGATAGTGTGAGGAAGAGAATTCCAGAGTCGTACAGCTGATACAGAAAATGAATCGCTATAACCACTGGACGAGTGACAAGGTGTTTTAAGAAGGAGGGACCTGACTGCTCTGCAAGGATCATTGGGCATTTTGCAGCATTTTTTCTAGCGTTATCTCGGCGTTGTCATTATATGTATATGTCCATGGGAAACCCATGATGATGGAGAAAGACGATAAAATTACCCCTACTTTTGATACTAGACACTATATTTTTTTTTTCATATTGGCTCACGTTTGACCACATCTTGCCTGATGATGACAAACTGCCGTAACACAAAAATGCAGTAAAATGTTGCCCATCCTCTCTTGCCCGTGGACGCAGTAAGAATATACCAAGGGATATCTTCGGAAGATGGGCATTAACATCCCGTACTGCGCCTGCCAACCCGTCTGCCAAGCGTGGTGAGTATGGCAACAACCCCTTATGATCAGTACTGGGTGATCAGTGAGGCCTTTGTCCAACAGAGGATGGGTTACGGCTGGATGAAGAAACGCCAGAAGCCGTAAAAGAAGAGAAGAAGAAAACACTTTTTTTTTTTTACTGAAAACGTCTCATCGTCTGTTACAGAAGAGCTGCGGTCCCCTGAAGAAAACCATCCGTCCAGAGTACAACACATCCCTCTTTGAACACATCGGACTGTTCTCATCACTGCGTGGGAAAATACAAAAAGTCAAGGTAAATAAATCATCATTCATCATCATTTCAGCCAGAAAACGTCCACTGATGAACACAGGCCTCCCACATGGATCTCCATGAGGGGTAGTTGCCATACTCACCACGCTTGGCAGGCGGGTTGGTGAGCGCAGTATGGGATGTTGATACACGGATAGACGCTGCTGCCCATCTTCCGGAGGTATCCCTTAGCAGGCTCTTACTGCATCCATGGGCATGAGAGGAGGGGTATCATTCTACTGCCGGCACCCCACGGCAAATAAATAAATAAAATAAATATATATGCAATCTGGACAATTCACCCAGCATAATCTAGCCCCAAGCTAAGCAGAGCTTGTGTTATGGGTACTAGATGACTGATATTCATAATACAATTATACTACACACATAGATATTTTTACAAGATTTTATTTAGCTTGCCATGTATGTATGTAACTAGGTTTGTTTCGAATTATTCTCAGCAAGCCCTTTCATTTGATACCCATATTGTAGGAGTCCATTAAAAATAACTAGTCCGCCATCTTTCGTGTTTCGCCATATTGGATTAAGAGTGACTTCATTTAATTTTTTGAGCTATTCTCAGCAACCCCTTCATTTGATACGCATATTATAGGAGTACATTAAAAAGAAGTAGTCCGCCATCTTGGGTGTTCCGCCATGTTGGATTCTGAGTGACGTCACATAACTGACCATGCATTGTTATCCAAAGAAAACATGTATACAAAATTTAAGCTCAATTGGTTGAAGATATCTGCTTCAAAATTGAGTTGCGAGATTCCGCGAACAAACATACATACATACAGGGCAAGCTAAATAATAGCTTGTAAAATGAAATAACGTCACTCTAAATCCAATATGGCAGAATACCCAACATGGCGGACATGTTATTTTTTCCGTATTCCTACAATATGGATATCAAACAAAAGCTTGCTGGGCTTGCTGAGAATAACTCAAAAAATTAAATGACGTCACTCTAAACTTAACATGGCGGTATACTTAAGATGGCGGACTAGTTAAAAAGTATGCTGCCCGTTATATTATGTTGGGCTTATAACAGTACACAAAATGCAGGGTAGTACTGTCGCCCATGTCGATGTGTACTTGGTCATGATCAATCATGATCGAAGAGCTTCGAGCCCAATCGGTCAACGCGTTGTAATTTCAAATACAAATACAAAAAAATTGTTGTAATCGTCTCATGCACAGACAGGCAGAAAGTGCTTGAGCACAAGAATACGTGGTCTTAAGTAGAGTAACATCGTTAGAAGGTCTACATATAGAAGAGCATGTTCCAAATTAACCGGCAAACGACCTTGCAATAATGATGCGTTGAATGAGATGAACAGACTGAGAAAACAGTCCAGTGAAAACTAACAAGCATTGGTACGGGGGTACCAGAAAAGGGGGCGAGGGCCTCAAAAGGTCATCGGTCATAGGTCAAAAATGGCATTTTTTGGTTTTCAGACATTTTCGGCCATTTGAACACTTTTATTTTTTTGGTGACCTTTTGAGGTCACAATAACTCCGGTCCCCGTGACCCAAGGGACACCAAAATTAATCAGTACCATTCTCTCATTAAGACGGTCCTAACAAAAATTAAGTGTCATGTAAATCGGTGAACGCGTTCGGTTGTAATCGTGTCATGCACAGACAGACAGACAGCGCTATGCACAATAGGGGGCGTCGCCCCCTAAAAATAACCAGACCCGGGACAAATATTTGCAGAACAATTACACATATTCTTAATAGTCTCTTCGCAAAGTCGCTGACGGACGGACAGACGGTCAGACAGATAAAGCGAATCTATAAGGGTTTCTTGTTTTACTGAGAAACCCTAAAAATGACTTGCCGCGGGAATTAAACAGTAACCATCATTCTGTCCTTAGCCAGCTATTGGAGCAACGTGGTCTCGGAACCGGTCAAATGTAAGACTGTAAGATCAGAATTCATTATATTTTCTTCTCCATAAATTAGCATTTTCATTCGCCAACCCGCCGGCCGAGCGTGGCGAGTATTGCAACAACCACTCATAATCAATTCTTGGAGATTCGTGAGGGAGGGAGGCCTGCTATGTCCAGCAGTGGTCGTCCTACGCCTGAAGTTTCGTTATGAAATTCTAAATCGCAAGTTTATTCAATTAAAAATTGTAAATTATCCCCGAAACTTTACCTAGTTTGGGAGGTTACCTTATTTTTTTTTATGTGTAACCTCAGTCTTGCAGTCTGCACATCATGCTCTTTCATTTGATACCAAACTCGGGTATATTTGGAAACATTAGAATATTCATCCCCTGTTTCACCCTCCCATATCTTGTAAACTTCTTAATGAATTTTGATAAACATGTTGAACTACCATCGCCGAAAAACCTGCTTTCAAATAAAAAAAACTGCATGAAAATCCTTCCACTCGTTTAAGAGCTACGGTGCCACAGACAGACACACAGAGCGGTCAAACTTATAACACCCCTCTTTTTGTCGGGGGTTAAAAATAAACTTAAACAGTCTATCTCAACAATAATCCGTGACTTGTAAACTAAAAACTACTGGTTAATGGTCAAGAAAAGAAAGGATTACATGTTTTTTTGCCGTGGGGTGCCGGCAGTAGAATGTTACCCCTCCTCTCATG
This sequence comes from Pasiphila rectangulata, assembly GCA_963082625.1. NCBI lineage: Eukaryota > Metazoa > Arthropoda > Insecta > Lepidoptera > Geometridae > Pasiphila > Pasiphila rectangulata. The sequence continues at coordinate 25,683,170 of OY720236.1, forward strand.
TCCGTGGATGCAGTAAGAGCCTGCAATGCTAATTAGCATTATTTTGTTTTGGCCTGCTGAGTGAGTAGCCTAACATCGTTTTTGTCACTATTAAAAAAAAATCGTGTAAGTGTCTTACAAAATTTCTTTCTAGGTTGTTTCTGCCCACGAAAACAAGCAAGGAAGGAACCAGTATTTCTTATTTTTGAAGTGATAACTTCTCATAAACCACTTCGTTACGGCGCCAGTCTGTTTCGCTTCCTTTCCTCTCACGCATACGGCGGCGGATTTCAATATTATATATGTCGGAGTGTCAGGATTTTGGTCCATTTTTCTTCCAATCTAGCTGCTATGTGCGTGTCCAGGGTAGTTAAAGCAAACATGAAGGTGTTGCTGAGAATCACAGTGTATTTTACAATAATTAATTTTAACAGGGTAGGTAAGGTACACTATTTTAACACGGACGGGGTGACAGTTCCGTGTTTGTTTCCACCGAGCGCCGGGTACAGAATTAACCGTCCGCGCTCTCTAGCGACCGCAAGTCAACTAGTTCTGTGATGGAAGACACGACTCTGCCAGGCGCGCGCGCTGTGAAGTTAGCTGTCGCAACGCCTCCGTTCGTGTTGGATGCGACACGGCCATCCTTGCGCTGACACACGTCCTCGTGTGTTAATCTAGAACAAGAGAGCAACCAGCACAATTTCCGTTCGGCCAACCCTGTGTACCAGGGCTTTATTTTACAACAGCGTCTTTTGAATAAAGAAACTATTTTACCAAAGTGATTTTTATTCAAACATACTTTAGATTAACTCAACATTAAGGCAAAATAAATCAAAACTATGCTATGTGAACTAAACTACTAAAATGGTAGAAGAATCCTGAGGTCGAGCACTATTGACAAATAGTAAACACCAACAAAACATAATCATTACAGATTTTAGTTTTAATTTCCATCAATCAACTCACAGGTATCAATTTCATGGTCTCCGACTAAACCTTAGTCTCAGCAAATAGTTTTGCTCCTTAAAGTCGAGTTGTCCCATAACTCTATGGTCTTCGCTACAAGGCAAGACCCGACTGCACCACCCAGAGCTACCGCTTACTGCTTACTCACGGACTACCCGGGGGTAGACGCCGATTTCTAACGAGCTACAGCTACGATACTCTGGTACAGTCTCCGACCCATTCAATTTGAACCTGTTTACACAACTGATTATTACTCAACGTATGAGTCACTCAAAATCTTGTCTATGTCAATAGGTACTTGATCCTTAGGCATCTTCCCTACACGATCATGAGCATACTATAGGTACGCTTGCTAGTTCATGATTTCAACAAATAACGGTCCCCATCTAATACATCAACAATCTGAAATGATCCTTTAAACTTAGCGTCTAATTTCGTTTGAGTTCGTTTTTTTAATTTTCAATAAGAACGAATTCCCCGATTAAAAATTTACAAACGTTTGCTTTTGTTTTATCTAAACGCTCTTTGTCGTAACGTGCAGATGTCTCTATACCGCCAGTCGCCAATTATGTAACCGCCTCGAGAGATAAGGGTTCGTCGTTGTCATCAGGTACCAATTTCAAGGGACGCGCGACTTTGCCTGTCGGGAGCTCTAACGGACTGGCTTTCGTAACTCGATTGACTGTACAATTCAACGCAAGTTGTACCTCACCTAGTGAATCTAGCCACGACCTTTCTTTGTCAGACTCTACTGCGGTTAACATTGACTTTAACACGCTAATTATCCTTTCCATCTGCCCATTAGCACGACATTACCTTGTAGCCATAAGGTGAAGTCGAATGGTTTTACTATCGCAAAAGTCCTTAAACTCTTTCTGTGCCAAGGAATTCGTACCTTTGGTATTGGGTGAAGTTCTACCGGTACTCTACCTGAGTGTGGTTTACTAATTTTGCAGGTGACACAGCTCTCCACAAACTTCCATAATCCTAACTATATTGGGAGAGACAATAAAATGTCATCAACATAAACTATGACGTAATCATTAGCTTGATCGGCTAGAGGCTTCATAATGGCTCTTTGATAGATAGAAACAGCATTTTTCAACCCAAAAGGCTAAATAAAAATTCATCGACTCACAAGATTTCTGGAAGCAGTTCCGCCAGTTATCATCTGCCCCTTCTGTTCGCCATACAGCATTCTAAACCCGTAGACGGGGTCTCGCAGATATGCTGACAGCTCACACGCTTACGCTGGAATTGAAAAACAGCAGGACAGCAAAATGTTCGGTAGCATAATTATCAAAGCTAGGGCACACAGCCTTTAGAAATAAGTGACAAGATTTAGTTTACAGTGTAAAAAAAACTGAATGTTAACTTCTTACTTATCCTGGAAATCGTTATTTCTATTGTAATTGAAATAATTCACATTATTGTCTTTGTAACAGTTCTTTATCAGCCTTTATTTATCGAGCTAAATTTATTGAAACAAAGTACAATAATTTAACAAAAATCTATAAAGACTTGTGCATACTGCACGTGTGAAATTGCCTTAACCAGTGACTTATTTTAGGAAACGAACTCACCAAATTGTTGCTGTACTTTTTGCGTCTCGCTCCTGTCAGTTTACTGCAAATAATCATACTCGGGAAACACACCGCAGGATCGGGCAGCTTTGACTCACGCGCAAGTAAAACATTCATACGCGATTCACAATACTGATTATGTGTATTGGACTATACCATAGGTCACATGGTCGTCCACACCATGTCCTTTGTTTGTCCATCTTTATCCATACTGCAATACTTGTCTTGGCGTCGGTCAGTCGTAATAAATTTACTCGAACATTCATCATTTTTCTCCATTATTAGATACCTATTCATTTCAAAACGCGATGACTTGCACATTTTGCATCTTGGATCTTCTAGATCAGAACATTTTCATTTGTATCTCAACTTTGTAGGTATTTCTTTACTTCGGCGTATTGTTTTTTGTTTGCATCTTTTTCCGAGTCCATTGTAAGCTTTCGTTTCAAGTACGTGAAAGCTTGAAGCACTTGTTGCAGCTGCTGACGTGTGGTAACCTCCGTTATAAAAACTAGACGTTGTAGGCGAGTGTCGATTTGAGACAAGTGTGCAATTACCGTCTATTTGGTTATTTGCTCCACGCTTAAATCTTTCCATTTGTTCAACAATGACGTAACAGTACGGCTGGCATACGCGGCATACGACTCGTTTTCTATTGAGATTTATAAGGGTAGCGGCAGAAGCTTCGGCACAGACAAATCGAGCCGTAAATAATTGTTTAAATTCTATCCACGTCATACCTGGATAGGTTATTTGCGATAACCACGTCGTAGCTGATCCTCTTAATGCCTTACTAATCGTCATAATGAGTTGACTTCCTTCGACATTTCTTCCTTCGAAGCATAAATCTGCGGTACTACACCAAGATTGAGCGTCCGCGTCGCACTTATCTGGGTTGAATTCCGGCAAAATGACGTCATGTTTTTTGTAGGCTTGTTGAGTGCTTGAATAAGGGCTTGGATTTGTTGATTTTGCATCTCGAAAAGTACTCGGCATTGTGACTCGTTTCCGCTGCCAGTGCACGTAGACTTCGATCCCACAACTGATGTCGGAGTGTCAGGATTTTGGTCCATTTTTCTTCCAATCTAGCTGCTATGTGCGTGTCCAGGGTAGTTAAAGCAAACATGAAGGTGTTGCTGAGAATCACAGTGTATTTTACAATAATTAATTTTAACAGGGTAGGTAAGGTACACTATTTTAACACGGACGGGGTGACAGTTCCGTGTTTGTTTCCACCGAGCGCCGGGTACAGAATTAACCGTCCGCGCTCTCTAGCGACCGCAAGTCAACTAGTTCTGTGATGGAAGACACGACTCTGCCAGGCGCGCGCGCTGTGAAGTTAGCTGTCGCAACGCCTCCGTTCGTGTTGGATGCGACATATAGTTCAACTAAGATTAGTTTAAGATATCACTTCTGTCGTGCGTCCCGAGACGCACACTCTTTTTTTATTTATTGTTTTATATTTTTAATAGTTGGTGTTATATAAGAATAATCTTTAGGTTAAACTTTGTTTAATTATAATACATGAAAAACTCCTTTGTGGTTAAAGGTATTTTTATTTATACCAGTATGGCAACTCTTCGCGGAGTTTAATGACCCTGTCAAGAATCAGCTGGCTTGGTTGTAATTATTGCATAATCAGCTGCTGAAGTTAAAACTTTCGTGGTCTTTTTTTTGATTGAAAATCACTGAATCCTGACAACTCGTAGAACAAATTAAAGTTGTTCCTTGGGATTGTCAGAATCACTACCTTCTAGCTCACTACACATTATAAAACACCCTGCATAAAATACGAATAAGTAAACAATTGCTTACTGCTTCTTATTGCAGCCGAAATTACGTGTGGGTAAAGTGGCTCCGTTATTTTACCCCCACAAAAACCCACCCGTGTCCAAGATAACCTCAACGATCAACAGCGACTCCCACACCATCGAGAGGGCCTACCGCGGCGAAGACTACTTCAGCGGTGACAGTCCGAAGGCCCAGGACACCATTGAGTTCTGGTTCGATCCACCGGTGCGGATAAACATGTAAGCGTTTCGCATTTAGTTTGTACTCGAATAAGAAGCATCGCTGCCGTGGGGTTCACGCAGTGGAATGTTACCCCTCCTCTCATCCCCGTGGATGCAGTAAGAGCCTGCTAAGGGATATCTCCGCAAGATGGGCAGCATCGCCTTTCCGTGTCTATCATGTACATTATCTACATGTACCGTGTATCAACATTCCGTACTGCGCTCGCCAACGCGCCTGCCAAGCATGATGAGTATGGCGACTACCCCTCATGGAGATATGAGGGAGGCCTGTGTTCAGTAGTGGCTTTTTACGTTTTACGGCTGAAATGGCGATGACGATTCCTTGACCTCGTCTTCCTTCACAAACTTTTTAATGATTTAAATCTTTGTTTTAAATTTGTATATGCGTCTGCAGTCGTAAAAAACGCTTTATCTTAGATTCTCAGTGCTTCTTCCTAACGCAGGTTCTACTTCGGCACCGGGAACCACTTAAAGCGGAGCCACATCATACAGCAAAGCGTGGTTGAGGTCCTTCCAACTAATAACAGTACCTACAACTACATTGAGAAATTCGACGAGTTCGGCAGCTGTGAGGGCTATGTGAGTACCCTTTTGCGGACAAAGGTTTTATCGCAGATTTAAATCGATAGATAGTTGCGTCTAAAGACAGCGGCCACAGACAGTGGACTATGTCGCGGGTGTCTCGAGAAGGAGCAGACAGTGGAACACGTGCTATTGCACTGTTCTGCCACAAAGGACGCTAGATCGGAAACAGGAGTTCAGGAGCTCATAGAGTCATGCCCTTCTTCTTCTACAACATCTGCATATCCTTCGGGAATGCTCATGGAATGCTGCCAGCGCCCCGGAGTCCTTCTCCGGTACTTTAAGGAGTTGGGCTGGCTAGGGCCGGGCTAGCATCACGGGGGACAATGCACAATGCTCCCCAATGCGGGACGTCAGTGCAGATCTGGTTATCCCCCACAAGAATTAGAATTAGTTACGCCATTTCCGTAAAGAGACCGTTTGGTTTGCACACGAAATGAGATGGCTCGCTCATATTGAATTAGTGTACCTTTAAATACAGTGTTATCCGGACGTGGTGTGTGTGTGTGTGTGTGTGTGTGTGTTTTTTAACGTTCGTGCAATATGATTGCACAATTCATATACTCAGTCTTAAATCGTCCACTACTGAACACAGGCCTCCCTCATGGATCTCCATGAGGGGTAGTTGCCATACTCACCACGCTTGGCGGGCGGGTTGGAGAGCGCAGTTTGGGTTGTTGATACACGGAAAGACGCTGCTGCCCATCATCCGGAGGTATCCCATAGCTTACTGCATCCGCGGGCATGAGAGGAGGGGTAACATTCTACTGCCGGCTTACACAATAAATGGTAGGAATAACAGTTTGGTTTATTGGCAAAACCAAACGTACATAATGGTATTATATGATTATTGGCACACTCGATAAATGTCGTGATCCTGGATTACGATCCAAATATCGCGATACATGCCCCATTATACCGTCATATACCGTTTAGTGCCGTTTAGTTATACGTAAATGTGTTGTCTGAAATCACTTCGTTAGTTTACGTCTGTGTATGGAGTACGACGTACTACTTTCGTAACCCCCGACAAAAAAAGAGGGGTCTTATAAGTTTGACCGCTATCTGTGTGTCTGTCTGTGGCTCTGTAACTCTGTGCTCTATCTGGCTGTGTAGCTCTTAAGCGAGAGGACCGATTTGCATGCAGTTTTTTTTATTTAAAAGCCGGTTTTAGGCCGTGGTTCTTAAACATGTTTTATGAAAAGTGGTTAAGAAGTTTATAAGATATGGGGGGTGAAAGAGGGGATGAATAATCGAACTGAAATTTATATAGAAATCGGTCGAGTCACTCATGAGATTGGGGTTTGAAAGCAGGGGTGAACAATTGAATGTTTTTTAATATACCCAAGTGTGTTAAGAAATGAAAGGGCATGATGTGTAGATAGCAAAACCTACACATTACAAAAAAATAGGTAACCTCCGAGACTAGGTGAAGTGTCGGGAGTTACTTGAAATGCCATATTTTATATACCTATTATTATTTTATACATGTTTCGAATGTCATAATTAATATTCCATTTTCTTTCAATGTTGAGGCGTCATTTTTTGTTCAGTTTTTTGATGCATTGTTTCAACAATGTTCTCTTATTCTTCTATTATTTTACTAATAGCCAGGGTTTAGAATGTCATACTTAATATTCCATTTGCTTTCAAAGGTGTCTTTTTCTTTTATAGTCTGCTATGTTTGTGTAGACATCCTCAGTGGTCCAGCGTCTTAATTTCAGAGCAAAGACAGCATGTTTGTCTCTTCATTTATCTACACTCATTTTGGTGATAAGTTTTCCGTCCGCATGTACTTCCCGAGCGAGTGCAAAGAGTTGGTGTCTTCCATAACTTCGATCGCGAGTTTCCGCGTCGCCCGAAGTACGCCGAACACCTCCGACCGCTGGCGTCGCGGCGAGCGAACTGACTGGCTGGACTTGCCTGAAGCACGGCTCATCTGCGCTCGGGATCCACGCCCCCCGCCCCTGAATACTGCAGGGAGTGGACTGAAATATGTACGGATATACCTACAGCGGGCACCAACAAGTCAGCTGTTCAGTACAACAACTAATAAATATTTCGTATTTTTTTTTTTGTCATCTAGTACCCATAACACAAGCTTTGCTTAGCTTAGGGCTAGATGTTGCTGTGTGATTTGTCCAGCATTATTTATTTGTTTATTTATTTATTTTATATTTCTTATTATTGCTAACTTGATAAGGCCTGATCTTAAATTTTGAATATAATAATATCTTATAAATTTCAACAACTGTTTAAGTTTTGTGAAGTATTGACTGCTTCCTATTAAATTATTTATAAAAAATAAAACCGGCAACGAGCGAGTCGACTCGCGCACCGAAGAGGGTTCCGTGCTATCATTCATAGAATATAACATGTGATAAAAGCGGTTTATATTTGTTGGAGAACCTTGACAAGACAAAAAAAAACTAACAAACTTGAGACCGCCCATTGTGTATATCTGTTGTTTTTGTAGTTTAAGTTAATTTTAGGTATTTTTGTTTTTATTTTCTGTTTACACAATAAAGATATTTATTGTTATTATTATACATATAAATTATTATCTATATATATATTTATATGTTATGTATTTAATTATGTTTGTATAGTCACTGAATATAGGTTCATACTTATATATTTATTAAGTACTTAAGTTTAAATATCTATGACGACACCGTGACTTTTTCATTCTTGTCGATTTTATCCATCCTAAGGTTGCCTGGAAGAGATCGCTTATAGTGATAAGGCCGCCCATTGTACTTCTACTTTTAGTTTTGTAAGTTTTTTTTCTATGTTAATTTTTGTGTAAGAGTTATCTATCTATCTATCTACCTAAAGAGTTTATCTATCTTGACAGCGCCATCTTTTGTCTGATTTTTGACACTTTGATGATCTCTAGGAAATAATGCAAATTGAAGAAATCGTTATAATTTTCCTGTAACATATCCATACACTTCTATTAGCTGTAAAAATTCAGTTATATAACTCCGCAAATTGTGGAGGTTCATAGAATACATGAATATATTCCCTGATATATATAGAAGAATACCCGGACCCATATCAAATATTTGTATTAAAAAAAACATATCTCCTGTGGCGGGAATTGAACACGCTATTTCCTACACCTGTCACTAAATCTAGATACGCGGTAGCGTGCCCAGCCAAGTTCAAGCAAAGCGAACGGGCGCCAACGCAGCAATGTAAAGATAAAGATAAAGAAACGTTTATTTTGTCACATTTTTACAATCAAATAAAAAAAAATCATCAATTCAATGTGCATGTTACCCGAACCATTTGGAGGCGCTTTTGGTCCCTTTATAACTCAAAATCTAACACAAAATTTGGTTCATTTATTATGCTCCATTAGACTAACTAGTAAGTAGCCTAAATTTCACAAATATAGCTCAAACGGTTTTCGAGATAATAACATCTAAAAATCGGCAATTTTCTAGAAGTCAACAACCAGGACATTCTAAATATTCAACTTGGCTCTCATTTCACCTTAGAAATTAAAACGGCAAACACTCAGCGTGTGCTAAGATAACTAAGTAAGATATTATTGGAGCGCTAATATTCCGTGACACCAGCAATGCGTGTAAGGAAGGTTTCCCTGTTGTTGTTGTACTGTTATATAGTTTACTAGCCGCACTCCGCAGTTTCATCCGCGTAGTTGCCGTTCCCGTGGGATTACGGGGATAAAATATAGCCTATGTTACTCAGGGATAATGTAGGATTCATATAATGGTAATAGAGTTTAGAAAATCGTTCCAACGGTTTTCGAATAAATCGTTACAATCATACAAATCTTTCCCCTTGTTGTAAAGAGACACATCTTTATATTAGTATAGAAATATGTCTGTTTGAAAGAAATCCGTCGTTGCTGTTCTGTGTACTAAAAAAAATGTTTTTTTAATTTCAATATTTTTCAAGTAAGGTTTATTTTCGTTAGAATGTAACGGTTTTTACCCCTTTTTTGAACCACTCCAAAATGTAGTAATAATAATATGTGGGTATAATATTGCCGAAACCAATGTTTCCTAAGTATTATCACAATTATCGATACTAAAATTTTAAAGCTGAAGAGTTTGTTTGTTTGGTTAAACGTAGGTAATAATCTCCGGAACTTGGTTTGAACGAAAAAAAATGATTCCCTTTCGGATTCGGTCGGATAGCCCAGTTATCGAGTGAGGCTCTAGACTATTATCACATTACGCTACGACCAATGAAGCGGAGCATCATTGGAAAACGTAGCTTAGACGGGAAAAAATGTACCTTTTGAAATATAACCACAGATTACAGAAACTAATAACTTTCCGTTGCGTGCGCTGCGCGAACGGTATAATATAAGTTATGCAACATCATGTATGGCGGAATTATTCCGCTCAGAAACTTCCAAAATAAAAACAGAGATAGCAATATTCTTTCAAATTCATAAATACTTCATTCATTCATTCATTCATTTAATATGTCCTATTAAGTTTGCGTCACTACAACATTTTTACGGTATATATACGGTATAGTTTACCAAATTTGTTTTAAAATAATGCAATTTTGCTAAGGCTAATGTTTTTAAAAAGATCGTTATCAATTCTTATACAAATAAACACGTTATTCATCACGTATTTAAAATTTTGAACAGAATAGAAGTACTCCATTTCAATTCAAGGAATACCTGAAAAGATATCACAGTTTTACCGTGTGCGCATTTTTCTTATGCGGAATGTATGCGCGGGCGGCGGTCATGAATCTTAAAATTAACCAATAAAATATTATCACCGTCAGAATGAGGAGTTACCTGTCTTATTTAACGTTAAATGCTTTCCTAAATTACTTCCTATTTGCTTCTATCTCATTCCTACACTAAAGCCTGTATTACATTACACGATATTCAGGGACCCTTACCCTAACTAAGAGTGGTGTAATAAGAGTTAGAGCGACCGGTCAGACCCGGCAAGCCTTGTTTGGTAGTTAAGGCGATTAGGGCGCCTTAACTACCGGGCCCTGAATATCGTGTAGTGTAATACAGGCTTAAGGGGCCGTCTCCACAAGCAAGGGAATCGCGACGATGTTATCGTCGTGCCACGTATTTCTATAACGCGGACTCATCGCGAGTGCCGACAGTAGACTGTTACCCCTCCTCTCATGCCCGTGGATGCAGTAAGAACCTGCTATGGGATACCTCTGGAAGATGGGCAGCAGCGTCTTCGTATCAACATCCCGTACTGCGCTCGCCAACCCGCCTGACAAGCGCGGTGAGTATGGCAACTGCCCCTCATGGATATCCATGAGGGAGGCCTGAGTTCAGTAGTGGATGTTTTACGGCTGTTTTGATGATACTTGTCTTCATTCGCAGGTCGACGGTGCCATCGGGCCGTTGAAGTCACTCAGAATCAGAGTACTGGCGAATACGAAACATCGGATCATCATAAGTGAGGTACAATTGAAAATTGGACTAACTTACCTAAGTGACGTCCAATTATAATTCTGTCAGTGGTTAATCTGAACCAAAAAACACCCACCCAACCCTGAAGGAGCTACCTCTATCATAACGGGTATTTTTTTTTAAATTTAGTAGTATTAAGACTTTATTTTTATGTAATTTAATTCAAATACGATTGTAAAATTGTTTTATCATTTTTTCATTTCGGCCATAAAACGTCCACTAATGAACAAAGGCCTCCCTCATGGGTCTCCATTAGGGGTAGTTGCCATACTCACCACGCTTGGCAGGCGGGTTGGCGAGCGCAGTATGGGATGTTGATATATGGAAAGACGCTGCTGCCCATCTTTCTGAGGTATCCCTTTGCAGACTCTTACTGCATCCACGGGCAAGAGAGGAGGGGCAACATTCTACTGCCGGCACCCCACGGCAAATTGTTTTATGAATAAATGATAATGATGATGATATTGCACAGTTGTTGGGATCAGCTCTAAACTCAGTGACGAAGGGGGGTAGGGATACCACATATGTACGTAAACGAGCAGTGAACGGAAAATACTACTTTGTTAACAGTTTGTGTTTCAGATGACAGTGTGACAGACACGAAATAGCCATTTCACTTATATTATAGGTGACTAGCTTATGTCCGTCACTTTGCATGCGTTGTACCCGGATATAATGTAGCATTTTAATCCTGGTAAACATTTATGTGCAAATATTCAGCTCAATCCGTAAGCTAGTTTTCGCGTGAAGGAGTTACAAATATCTATCATTCGCGTTTATAATCTTAGTAGGATTTATAGACACACTGGTGTCGATTCTGTTTTACACTTCCTAAAACTAAATATAATTAAAGATATGACGTTTGTAAATTTAGAGCTGTGAAATTCGATCTAGGTACTTTTTCCGTTAAATTTTAGAATGCCACTGAATAGCTTCATGAACATTCTACTGCCGGCACCCCACGGCAACGTCGTCCATTCGTCCGTATTACGTCAATTTAATTAGCTTTAGCTAGTTAGTGAACACAGAATCACATACAGAATCGCCACCACTGTAATATGGATTGATTAGGCTTGTCAAACACCTATTCCATCCTGTCAATACCGTCAGTTATGTGCAGAGGAAGGAACAGGTCAATACGTCTGAAGCTAACTAAGCCGCTATCCCTTAGCGCAGGGTTTCGCAAAGTGGGGTACGCGAACCCCTAGGGGTTCGCCATTCGACGGCAGGGGGTTCGCGACAAGATTCACACTTGGTCATGATAAAAACTAAATACAGAAATCGACTTGATGCCGAGTCAGAATTAGGGTTAAAATTGTCCAAAATTACTCCTAAAATTTACTCCATTTGTGACAAGAAACAAGCACACCCATCAACATTAATATTAATAAAAATATATTTCTTTTGGCACTTTATTGTTACCTTTTATTGAAATAAAAACCTTATTTTCTACAACAGTCAATTTTATTGTTTTCTTTGGGGGGTAAGGAGGGGGGGATTTAATTAGTTAGTTAAGGGGTTCGCTGTCACCTGGAAACTTTAACAGGGGTACGTGGAGCCGAAAGTCTGAGAAACCCTGCCTTAGCGGATTCTTACTGCATCCACGACCAAGAGAGTTGGGAGTATCTCTGAAGGATAAAATCAGAAATGAGGTTATTCGACAAAGAACTAAAGTTACCGACATAGCTCTCGAGATTAGCAAACTGATGTGGCAGTGGCCTGGCCACAAATGCCGAAGAACCGATAACCGCTGGCGTAGACGGGTTCTTGAGAGGTGACCATGACTTTGCAAAAGTGGATGCCGTTGACCGAATATTCTCAGTGGCCCTTAATAGGAGAAGCCTATGCCCAGCAGTGGACTAATGAGAACTGGTGATGATGATGAAACTTGTTGTATGTTTTGTTCACAGATCAATTTAAAGCAGATCCTGCCCGAGAGGTATGGCGACATGGAGAGTTCTTGGACTTAGAGAAAGACGGACCAACCCAATGCCTGACTTGCTATAAAGCACGGTTATGATTATGACTATAGCTGGCACATTCACAGGATGTGACGAAGCGTGACATGTGTAACCCCGCCCCGGAAGCAAAACCGGATACCGAATCTTCAGGTCGAACCACGGCCCTTATTAAATTCATGTGCCACCTCCTTCTGAGCTAGTAAAAGTAAAATCATTATTTTTGTTTATTAATTTTAATTCGTGGTTTGGTTGTCTTTCTTCATCATTTTGTTTTATTAAGCTTGTAATTTAAATTCAGTTATCATTTTTATAATATAACATGTTAAATTAACCAACTAGTTTCCATTTTACTACCTTCCTAGGTAGGTTAGGAGCTAGGTACCCTACCCCCTTTTTATCCCCTAGAGGACCCTTTTTATACCCGTATTTATATAAACAAATAAAAATAAAAACCATTTATTTCAGACCACTTGATCCATAGAACAAACAATTTACACACAAAATTAAAAATAATGAAATAACCACAGATAAAAAAATAAAAAATAGTAAGATAAATAAGATAAGAAAGCATAACATGAAACTCATTGAGACACTAGGCAGGACAATGGTTTCAGCACAGCTACCCAGTGTTTCAAGATGGCAGAGTAGACATTATTGGCAACGTCTGCCACGAGGCCGTTGGTGCTCCCGCGCATGCGGCTCACCAGGGAGGCAGTGCGTTTCCGCATTACTGCATAAAAGTCGTCTATGCGTGCCTCTGCAAACATCCCCGATGCACTGCAATAGCGCGGCAGCCCCAACAGCATCCTGAAGCCGTTGTTGTACTGGACTCGTAGGGCGTTGTAGGATTTCTGCGTATGTTTGACCCACAGATTGACGTGTAGTATGAAGTACAATATGCCCTAAACAGTTTGATCTAACTGGTGGCGATTCTGTTGTTGCACCAAGTAGCTAAAGCTAATTAAATTGACGTCAAACGAACTAAAATGACAATATAGCTATTCGGTTAGTGCAGTTCTAAATTTAAAACAAAACAAATAGACCGAGATTCACGCTGACAGCTCTTAATTTAGAGAGTGACGTCTCTAAATTAAGAGCTGTCAGCGTGAATCTCGGTCTATTTGTTTTGTTTTAAATTTAGAACTGCACTAACCGAATAGCTATATTGTCATTTTTACTATCATATTCGCTATTGCAGTGCATCGGGGATGTTTGCAGGCACGCATAGACGACTTTTATGCAGTAATGCGGAAACGCACTGCCTCCCTGCTGAGCCGCATGGGCGGGAGCACCAACGGCTTCGTGGTAGACGTTGCCAATAATGTCTAGTCTACCGCCTTGAAACACTGGGTAGCTGTGCTGAAACCATTGTCCTGCCTAGTGTCTTAATGAGTTTCATGTTATGCTTTCTTATCATATATTAATTATGCATATGTCTAATTATTATAATTGATTTTAGGAAGTGTACAACAGAATCTACACCCTTGTCTCCCCTTTATACTCATAAGCTATTCATATTCATAAACGGAATTTAACCGCCTTAAATCTGTTTTACCATAGGCGGATAAGTGTCAAAATATTACAATTCAAAACTCGACATAAACAGATCTTAAAAGGCTGTGCATAATCAAGTTAAAATTTAAATCATCATCATCATATCAGCCGTAAGACGTCCACTGCTACATCAACTCGAACTAGATACATCAACACGATAGATTATGGGGCCACTTAAGAGCGATATTATAAACTTTAAATCCTAATCATTTTATTGTACTGCCTAGTGACTAAAAACGACCTTGATGCACTTAATTTCAGTAAATGTTGAAAGTAACACCATCAGCAACTTTGCCACCGTCCTACTTTTTTCTACAACTCATGAGTTCACACATTGCGGTTATAGCATTGAAAAAGATTTCGCTCCAAGATTACCTACCTATTCTATTATTAAATACACTGTCTGATTATATTAAATGTCATGTACGTATGTATGATCTAGATTAGAACCTTTATTAAATAGTCAGTTCACATTATTTTATACTTAGCATTATTACAATAAGTTTACAGATTTTAGATTTATTAGGTACTACTATCGTTATAGATGTTCGTCTCTTTGTAATTATTTCTTGACCTTGAAAAATGCAGCCGTAACAGTGCTTATATTTTATTATTACATAATATATGTTAGTCTGTAAGGTATGTATTACATCTTCGTAAGTTATTTTATATGTGTGCGTGATTGGATAGACTTTACCTTGCCGTAACACAGTTTTTAACTAGCACGGGAGGTGAGGGCTTGAAAATTGCGCTTAATATGTAATACTTTGTAAAGATTTTAAATAAATAAATGACTGATTGATTGACTGCTGGACAAAGGCCTACCTCATTGATCTCCAAATACTGCGGTTGAAAGCGACCTGCATCCAACGCCGACTTGCGGTTCTTGCCAAGTCGTCTGTTCATCTTGTAGGTGGACGTCCTACGTTGGGCTTGTCGGTCCGTGGCCTCCATTGAGAACTTTGCGGCCCCATCGGCCATCCGTTCTGCGTGCTATATGGCCTGCCCATTGCCACTTCAACGTGCTAATCCGTCTGCCTATGTCTGTGACCCGAGTTCTTCTACGTATCTCTTCATTTCTCCCAGATCCCGTAGAGAAACCACGAGCATAGCCCTCTCCATAGCTCGTTGAGCGACTCTAAGCTTATTCATAAGGGCAATAGTGAAGGACCACGTCTCGGTTCCATATGTCATCACTGGTAAAACACACTGATTGAAGACTTTGGTCTGCAGGCACTGAGGTATTATTTAGTATAATTATTATTTGTTAATTACTGTTTATATGTTTGTTTTTATGTTGTTTCAATAAAGCGTATTATATTCTATTCTATGTTAGACGAAAAGACGTTGCGAAGTTTCCCAAACGCTGCCCATCCGAGTTGGATTCGATGATTGACCTCTTTCTCGAAGTTGGACCTACCTAACTGGACTGTTTACTCAAGGTATAGAGGTACGTACGCTTCGACAACTTCAAGAGCCGAGTTCTCAGCCATAACAGGGCAGGCACGACATGGACATTTGACATGATTTTTGTCTTGTCCATGTTCATTGTAAGGCCTACCCGTTAGGAGACACGATTGAGGCCTTCGAGCATCGTGCTGAGCTCTTCCATCGACTTTGCCATGACCACAATATCGTCGGCAAACCGAAGGTGAGCGATGTATTCGCCGTTAATATTGATACCCAGTCCTTTCCATTCCAGGAGCTTGAAAGTATCTCCCAAAATGGGTCGTAATCAGTTTCTGGAAATAACATCTCCCTGTCTTACGCCTCTTTTTAAAGGGAATGAATCGCCTTCGGGCTCTATTCTTGTACTCGGACTGACATAGTGGCGTTTTTATACAAACACTTCAACACTGCGAAGTACCGATAGTCAATTCGGCATCGTTGGAGAGATTCAAGCACCGCCCATGTTTCGATCGAATCGAAGGCTTTCTCATAGTCCACAAACGCGAAGCATAGCGGCAACATATACTCTTCGGTCTTCTGTATCACTTTTCACAGCGTATGAATGTGACCTATGGTTTTGTAGCCTTTTCGAAACCCGGCTTGTTTGGGACGCTGAAAGTCATCAAACCTGCGATTCTTGACGATTTGCGATAACCCTTTGAAAACAGCTTATAAACACGGCTCAAAAGCGAGATTGGTTTGTAGTTCTTAAGCAAGGTGTTGTCACCCTGATCATTCATTCATTCATTCATTAAAGAACAGAACCACGATGCTTTTGTTCCATGAAGTAGCAGCAAGACGGTAGCCAAAGTCGGTAAAGGGATCGACTGTGCTGTGAACCAAGAGACAAAAAAAAAATAAAGTAGGATTAGAGAAGTTTTCTAATCTGCGTTGAAATATCAGTACCGTGGAAAACAAACCTGTTTGAAAAACTTACTAAAGATGTATTATTACTGACATCAATGGCAACAAAATCATTATTGTGATTATGTTAAGAATTGAATAAAAAACCTCGAAAATATTATTACTGAAGAGTAACTAATACCATAATACGCCAGTCAGTTATGCTGGTCAGACTGATGTGACTCAGTTCATCATTATAAATAAACAAAAAAAAAACGTCGTTCGATTTTAACAAATAAATTATTTATTATAATCATTATTATATGTGCATGTATTGTCTTCGTTATCATTATGGTGGTAAGGATAATTAAAACATAGAATTCGAGAAATTCTAGGTTTTCAAGTATCTTGGTATAAAAAAGAGCAAAGGAGATGGAAATGATTACATACAAATTTGGGCCAGGATGTAATAAGATGAAAATGGTGTCAATTAATAGCTTAATACTTAGTAGACCTACACTGAAAATTCTGTGTTTTTTGACAATCTGGGAGCCAAATAATTAGGGGTTTAGTTAAAGTGAGGTTATGTAACAAACAGCTGATTTCTGAACTGCAAAGGATATTTTAACGTTAGCAGTTACATTTAGGCCACAAAATAGACAACAGTGGGCGGGGCCGCTGGTGTATAGGGGTACACCAAGTCGCGCGAGCCGCAGCCCGCAATCCATTTAGGTACGCCAGCACCAGCTCGCCCGTGCCCACTGTTCCTCCAGCTTGTGATCTAAGTATATTACTAGAAGACTTTAGAAAGGTGGATTTATAGGGAGGATGTTAAAAATTTATAAAACATTTTTGTTTAGTTATTTATTTTATTAGTCTTCTATAATAATTAAAATATCATCTAAGAATTGTGCAGGTGGTGCTATGTGGTCTTGGTACCTCACCCAGCTGAGGTACCATATAATGGACATAATATGGGCGCAGCAGCCTACAGTTCGTCTGCCTATACAGTTACAATAATACAGTTACAATAATGTTTTAGTATTGCTTCCCTTCCTCTACGAGAGCTATCGACTAAAATATAAATAAAATATGTTTTTCGGCTAATATGTCTGGACTGGATTCGTCCTCTAAGAAGCCATGATGTATTAGAAGCTGACAGCTCCGGTTGGTTATTATTATTGACAACTTCATTTGTGGGCACACTGGGAAGATCTTGTGCCTGCGGTTGTATTTCATCAGGAGGCTTGGTGAGTGGATGTTGTATTTCTGGCTGTATTTCTTCAGGGGCTATTCCTTGAGATGAAGTTGATGGTCCTGAGATCATATGGACAGCAGCTCTGTCTGCAGCCACCCAACAAGTATGACATATGCAACCTTCTTCTGGTACCTGCAAACCATACACAATCATTAATGCCTCGGCTAGCAAGTGGTCCTATGCGACTGGATAACAACAGATTATTTATTGTGTCTGGAATTCCCCAACTGAGCGGATAAATCATTATACACATACAATAGGATAAATCCTTTTGAGTATAAAAAATATACATAATGATTTAAGAAACATTAATGTTATTTAACTTACAGCTCGAGGTATAATCCACTCTCGTATTACATTATATATTCTCAGTTCACGAGTGGAGCCGGTGTGGAGTAAATGAGTAAATCGTGCTGAGGCCAGAGAACGTCCACAGCGAAGACAAACATTACGGTGGCCAAGTTGTCTTTCTTCATCATTATGTGTGCTTTGAGCCAAGTCCCAGCATGCTTGGCAAACATAGTCACTACTATTTACAGTCTGAGGTGCAAGCCATTGTTGAATCACTTGTAGTCTCATCGTTTAGGGATCGTCTGCCTAGTGCATTACAGCGACTAGTCGCTATTCCACAGTTTACACAGCGATCCATAGCGTCAATATCCAGTCCATATGCCAGCAGTAAAATCCAAAGTAACAATTTCAAGTCAGACATGTAAGCGAGATCCAGTCCAGATTGAAAGCAGGGGTTGTCCAGGTTATGCAGGGTCAGAATCCGTAAAACAAAGCAGTGGTCGGCGAAAAAACAAGTTATTATGGAGAAAAAACACTCAAAACGCATACGCACAAGACGAAAAATACGAAACGAGTGATACATAGATTATTTGACACGGCAGCTGTCAGTGTCAGTGCACAGACACAAGAATCGATTTTATTTAATTAAGCAATTATGTTTCAATTCAATTATACAATTTAAAATATATGTTTTATGAGCTAAAATAGTTTTAAATATTTATTTTAACGTAATTATTTCTTTTTTTTTGGGTTTGTCGCCACGAATAGAGCAAGAGTGATTCTTTTTTTAAATTGTGTAATCGCATTAACTCAAATCGATATTTCATTTATTCGATAATGTAGTGAAATCTTAAAATCTTGTTTTTCATAATGCTCAGTTTCCATAAAGAGAAATAGGCTGATTTTTGGTATTTTAGGATGGAAAAATATGCCCATTTTTTTAAACCATAAATCAACTAGTTACATTTAGGGCCCAGCATTTACCGTCTCCTTTCGCATCATTTAGGAACAACAAAAAAAACATTCCGGGTCAAAGTAGGAGTTTCTGCATCTGATAGCCAAATCTATTCACCTCCATTAGATTATCTATTATTTTAAGTTAAAAATATTCACTTCTCAAGAACAGAATTCATTATCATAGACTTAAGTACAAATTGGGTACAATTTTAACAACAACAATAATATGTAAACGAGTTCACTCGTCCGGTCTCAAAATTAAGTCCTCTCCCGTTGGATCAGGACACGTAATTACGCATATAAATACACTCTAACAAAATTCAAATTCAAATTATTTTATTATTATTCATTATTAAATACACTCTAACAGTTATTGTGAATATGCATTTATCTATCGCTTTATTTATTTTATTTTATATCATATACATATATAATACGCTCTGTGGCGCAGCGGGCGAAGGACCGCCTGCGACGCAAGGGGTGGCGGGTTCGATTCCCGCCTCGGGACAAATGTCTGTACGATCTTCAGATATTTGTTCAGGGTGTTCTGGGTGTTTTTCTATATATAATAAAAATATCTATCTATGTAGTATAATGTATTAAGTATATCAGTCATCTAGTACCCATAACACAAGCTCTGCTTAGCTTGGGGCTAGATGATTCTGTGTGATTTGTCCAGCATTATTATTATTATATAATAATAATATACAGTCCACTTGCTACATTTATTTTTTTTTCAATACGTTTGCATAACTCAAGGTCCAAATATCAATTTCCATTTATCCTGGTATCGTATCTGGGAAACCCTATCGGATTTCGGTGGGGGAAATGTTGGGTTTACTTTATACAGCTTGGTTTGAAACGAGACTAAATTTCCGCAAAACGAGCCAACCCTAACTTCCGCCGCAACATGACGTTGAGAAGTTCCACGCACACCGCCGCGGAATGTCGCGAGCGAGCGCCGCGAGCGCATTTATAATAATAATAATAAAAACGTTTATTTTCAAAAAGGTCTTACTGAAAAACCTAGTATAACAGTCTTAGTTTCAACACTCGTATTTTTAATTAGACGAAGCCAACTGACAGTAGCTAATGTCACTTTGTAAAATAATGTTGCCATATTTAAAGTAATAGTGATGCGTTCAGTTCTCGTTCAATCAGATGAATGAACAATGAGTGTGAATAGTTAATCATTTCAAACTATAAAAGAAAGTGCTCTGATATAAGTTACTAGTAGTATGTAACTACTGTTAAAAAAGGTCATACCTTTTAGTCTATGTTTTTATGTAGTCATAGTAACTAAAAAAATAAAAGAGATGTCAGTTGCCTAAAAACGTTTTCTATTTTTTCCTCGGATATTTAAATCCTTGTAACAATCATTGTATCCTTTCTGTGCTTACGCTGTTTATTTATTGTTTTTGTTAAGTTTTTTTAAGTTGTGTTTGCGGTCATTGTTGTGTTTATTTGTTGCTTTATTGTTTCGTACAAACGATATGGATCCTCAACCAAGCACGTCAAGCCAAAGCTTGTCTCCAAGAAAGAAGAGACCACGGGTTGCTTTAAGCGTTACCGAAAAACTCATGGTACAAAACGTCTACAAACACGTATTTGAGGAGAAAGTTGCTTCACTATTACCTATTGAGGCTCCCGAAAAAAAAGAATGTGTTTCAAAAACAGCTGACATATTGGGAATTGGTGTGACCTCAGTTTACAGTGTGTTAAAAGAATACAAAGAAAATGAACAATTTAAGTCTCCTGAGAAACGTGGACCGAAACACAGTTTTAAAGATAAATTAGACGATTTTACTTTTGCCGCTATAAGGCGAAAAGTACATAATTTTTTTATGCAAATGAGTCACCCACCATTACAAAGGTAACTTAAACTTTATTCCTTCTACTGCATTATATTCTGTGTCCACCATAATGTCCTTTGTAAAACCAAAGTATTAGATTGCGTAGACTTCCTTACTCAAAAACTTTTTTTTTTATTCTTTACAGATTCTTAAGGTTGTCAATGAAGACCCAGACTTACCCAATTTTTCTTGGAGTACATTAAGAAATGTTATGAAACATTTAAATTTCAAATATGTCACAAAATCAAGACAAAGCATGTTAATTGACAGACAGGACATTATTTTATGGCGCCAGCGATACCTTCGAAAAATTAAAGAGTATCGAAGGGAAGAAAGGTATATTTATTACCAAGATGAAACCTGGATCAACGAAGGTAATTACAATTTTCTGTTTTCTTTACATTAAATTTTACTTTCAAAAATTAATTGATATTTTTCACTATCTTGAAGGTCATGCACCGAAGAAGGCATGGATTGACCAGACAGTGTTATCGTCCCGCCAGGCCTTCCTAGATGGCTTGACCACTGGCTTAAAACAGCCTTCAGGAAAGGGCAAACGATTAATTATCGGCCATATAGGCGGGGAAGAAGGATTCGTAGAAGACAGCTTATTAATATTTGAAGCAAAAAAAAAAAGAAGATTATCATCAAGAGATGAATGCCGATTCCTTTGAGAAGTGGTTTGGGGGGGTCTTACCAAAACTAAAACCAAATTCCGTAGTAGTGATGGATAATGCCCCCTACCACTCCAGGAAACTAGAATCGCTGCCTAAAATGTCTTGGACTAAACCTAGAATACAAGAGTGGCTAACGAGCAAAAATATTTCATTCATTAAAGCTACTCTTATGGACATTGTACGGCAGCACAAACAAGAACATTGCGATAAGTATGTTGTGGACGAGATGGCAGCGCAGCATGGGATAATTGTTTTACGTCTGCCTCCATACCACTGTGAGCTCAATCCCATTGAGTTGGTATGGGCGCAGGCTAAAGGATATGTTGCAAGAAATAACAAAACCTTCAAAATGACAGAAGTAAAAAAATTTTTTGAAGAAGGACTTCAACATATCACACCTGAAAAATGAAGTAGCTGCGTGTCTCATATAATTAAAGAAGAAGACAAAATGTATGGTCTCGACCACATGATCGACAATGTTTCAGACAGATTTATAATTAATGTCACCGAAAGCGATAGTGATGATTTTTTATCTGATGATGAATAAAAACAAATTATGTAATAAGCGATGTTTTTTATTTTCATTACCTACCTATAATTGTTATATTTTATACATCTAGTTTCAACTACATGATGTATCGAAAACAGGTCAGTCTTACAAGTTTCTTCGCAATGTTTTCCTTAATGTTTAAAACACTCTGTATTCAGTATAGGTAGATACTATAGGAACATAGTCGTCGAAAACTCGTTGGTATGTACAAAGCACGACTAAAATTTGAACCCCGTACCCGATATAGGCAGTTCGGCACACTAACTATTCACTAGACAATCGAGGCAATTTCATTCAATCAGGAGTTTTGTCAATCATTCACTTTGTCACAACGCTATTTTTATTTCATCAAAAACTGACAACACAGTAAACGTCAGTGGACTTCGTCTAATTAAAAATACGACTATAAGTACTAGACTTGTGATAAAGACGCGAGGGATCTCTACCTCGGCACAGTTTACATTTAGTTTAACTACATTTCTCAAAAAGGAAAAAGTAATATAAATACAATAAAAGGAAAAAAGAAATATAAAGAAATTCGAATACAAGTGTTTGTTTGTTTTGCGTTCTTCAATAAAAAATAAAAAATCAGCCGACATGCATGTATGCATGTGTGTGGGAGTGTGTATGTATGTATGTTTGCATGTGTATATATGCGTGTGTGTGCGTATGTACATATGTATGTGTGTATATGTATGTATGTACTATGTGTAGTATTGTGGTAGCATTTACAGATGCACCCTAAATTAACCAACAGTTTTTAGTATAAGTTCGGTTTTTTCGTAATCAAGAGTCAATAAGAAGAACTTCACTTTAGTTTTACATTCCATATAATTTAATTCTCTTAGAGGCATTTGTTTACTGAGGTTATTGTACACAAATTTAACTTCACTGACTGTCAAAAACTCACACGCGAGCGGCACATGGCGGAACATCCAAGATGGCAGACTAGTTATTCTTAATGCACTCTTACAATATGGGTATCATATGAAAGGCCTTGCTGAGAGTTACTCGAAAAAATAAAATGAGCATGTCAAACAACGTTGATTACTCTACAATTACAAGAAAAAATATCGCAAACAATAAATTTTATAATGTATAATGTATTTAGCCAAATCACTTCTTCGGTTTAGCTTCCTTTACAGCAGTAGGAGCAAATTATACAAGGTTCGTATCAAAACTCAAAAAAATACTTTATTCAGTGCATGGACCTTATTGCCGCGTCACAAATTACAAACAATTAAAACAACATAAATTAAAATAAGGTACATAAATATTCAAATATAGTATCATATTAGAATAAGGTACATAAAGACATTGGCTGACGAAACGACCTACCTTCTTTCTTAGTCTCTGACTGCGAATTGTGGCCCTATACCTATACTAAATATCGGTAAACTCAAAAAGACTCAAATCATGATAAATATCTCGTTAATATTGCTTATGTTCACAACCATGATAGTTTCAAAAGTTAGATGATGTTAATACGGAGACCTTGATGTTTAAAGCCTCAAATAGAGCAGTAAAGTGCGTATTTTTATCAATAGCTCCTGCTATGTTCAGATTAATACAAATAATTTGATTCCGGTGAGTCTTGTAAATTCCAAAGATTAAAATCGTGAGATGTGCTCTGACACAAAAAACTTAAACACACACCACGTCCGGCTAACACTGTGTGTAGAGGTACACTGATTCTAAATGAGCGAGCTCATTCCGTGTCTAAACAAAATGGCGCGTTTTGATTACGGTAAGAGCGTCTCAAACGATTTAAATCTTTGGAAATAAACTAGAAATTTCGTTTAGCGAGCCTAGGGCTCAGGATACTATTATTTATCTCTACCTCTTATGGTGCTCTGTTATTTATAACCCTGTTAGTCGTAAATGACTTTCGAGTTGTTGTAAAAGTAACATCATTGTCTTAGAATATGCGGAACACCAAATTGTATCCTTCAATTTGAACCGCCGCTTCCACATCAGATAAAATTAAACAGAACAGCCAACACTTGGCGTAGGCTGCGGCAGAATAAAGTTTGCGTCAGTGCTGGTATTACGTAAGTCAACTTAAAAGAAATACAAACGCTCGTTATTTGCCTAGTAAATAACCGTCATTATAACGAGCTAAGCTAGGATCCCAAGGGATCTTAGGATCGTTGCTCATGCTGTCGGTGCCCATCCACGTCCACGACAGCGGAACCATCCACTGCGGGTAAGCGAACTCGTAATACCCACGAAACCCGAAATCAGTCAATTCTTTTATCTTGTAAGTATAAAATCTCACATCCGTAAACGCGTAAATCATTTCATCATTGATTCTGATCTCGAAACAGCCAAGTCCAACCAAAATGGAATGAGATGAGAACGGCCACTCTTGCGTGAATAGTCCTCCACCGTTTTGGATGCCAGGAAACTTCATCCTATTTCTGATACAGATGAATTTTCCCCACCACTTCGGTATGTACTTCGAGCAGTCCACAATGTGTTCTCGATACAAAATACCGAAGAATATTTTGTAATTTTGGTGAATGTGTTCCAAGTACTCAAAGCCGGATCCAGCGAACCAGAGCTCCCCCTTCAGAGTGTTGTAAGGCTCAGCCAGCCTCGCCCTGAACGGGTAGAAGTATCTCTTGGGAACTTCGAATGGCTTGAGCCAGTAGGACGCGAAGAGGTAGATCTGGTCCTTGCTGATGACGATGCAGATGTCGTGGCGCGGCTGGTGGACGCAGTACAGCCCGTGACAGTGCTCGGGGTTGCCGCTGCGCGGGAACATCGGGTGCACGCGGTGCACGCGGTACCTGCAACCAGTAACAACCTCAACTCAATCGCAAACAAAGACAAAATATTTATTGGGAACAAAACAAGTCATACAATAAATTAAAGGAGAAAAAAAAACTTTCTAACAAAGCTCTTATTTAAACGTACATTCTATAAATAATAAAATAAACATTTTCCATTAAAGTTAAGTATTGTCATATGTCAAGTAATGTCAACTTAAAACGTCTTTACACAATGAGCCGTTTTCAGTAAAAAAAGAAAACGGGTTTTCTACTAAACCTAACAGATGGAGCTGGCAAGCGGAGTAAGCAAGTTTGTGATTAATCCTGTCATTGTCGAATCGTGCCTACCAGTAAAAGAAAACTAACGCCATCTATATAGTTCGATGTAACTATTTTTAAAGTTTTTACTTTTTAATGAAAACGCCTCATTTAATGTGATAAAAAAGCTTGTCGCGAGATTAACCTGTGTACCTGTCACTTGATGTAATTGATTTAATTATTTTTTTTGAAAAAATAAAGAATGTAAGTACGAATACCCGCTTAAATCTCGCGACAAGCTTTTTTATCACATAAATTGTGTAAAGACGTTTTAAGTTGACATTAAACTATATTAGAAAATGTTTACTTTATTATTTTTATTAGGTAGGTACCTACATACATTAAATAAAAGCTTGTTTGTCATAAAAATTTACTTGTAATTTATTTCGAATTAGTCTGCCATCTTGAGTATACCGCCATGTTAAATTCAGAGTGACGTCATTTAATTTTTTGGGTTATACTCAGCAATCCCTTTCATTTGATACCCATAAAGTACATTAAATAAGTAGTCCGCTATCTTGGGTGTTCCGTCATGCATGTTAGATTTAGAGTGGTCATTTTTTTTTTTAGTAACTTTCAGCAAGGCGTTTTATTTGATAACCATATTGTAGGAGTCCATTAAAAATAACTAGTCCACCATCTTGGATGCTCCGCCATGTTAGATTCAGAGTGACGTCATTTCATTTTTTGAGTTATTCTCAGCAAGCCCTTTCATTTGATACCCATATTATAGGGGTACATTAAAATAATGTAGTCGGCCATCTTAGGTGTTCCGCCATGTTGGATTCTGAGAGACGTCACATAGCTGACCATGCATTGTCATCCAAAGTAAATATTTAAACAAAATTTCAGCTCAATTGGTTGAAGACATCTGCTTCAAAATTGAGTTCAAGATTCCGCGAACAAACATAGTTACATACATACATATGTACATACATACTGGGCAAGCTAACTAAAAGCTTGTAAAAAACACTGTAATACAAATCTTGTGGTAGAACAAGACGCCCCTGCCGTCATATAGTGAAAACTAGTACGGAGGGAAGTCGACCTAACTATACAACGGTCCTGTATTTTACTACTTTCTTGCCTAGCAGAATAATAATGAATGAATGAATGAATGAATATATTTATTTCAGATAATAATAATCCATATAATGTGGGTCAATTTCAACCAGTTTTTTATTTATCTTTTCGGTGATTTTTTTAATTTCATTGTTATCTAAATATACTGAATGACAAATAAAACCTAAGCTTCTTTTCTAACATGTGCGTGAGTGGAAATCAAATATCCTCAAAACTTACTTAAATATTGAAGGTTGAATTTTTATGTGTACACCGAAATGAAAAGAGTCCACCGAAATAATAAATAAATAAATAAATAATGATAGACAAATCACACAGCAAAAAAAACGTGTCCACCGAAGTGAGAGACTGTGCGCTGAAATTAAAAAAGCCCACCGAAATGATACAGCTTAGAACGAGCACGTGGAGTAATTAGGGTTCCGTACTTTGATATTACTCGCATATGGTAGGTAGCATACCTAGTCTTAGAGAAAATATGTAAGATAAATAATATATTTTAAATTGGTAACGATACGGGAGAGTATTTTATATATGTTTATTAATAAATAGTAAGTAATTTAATGTATGGATTCAATATTTGACCCAAGGATCTCTAAAACTTAATGGTTTTTATAATTTCGGGGGTACATTTAATTCCGGTGGACCGTTATCGGTATAACACTGAGATGATAAAAAGAAATGACTCCGTGTGAGAACAGAAAAGCAAGAAAAAACTGGGAAGCCTATTCATCTAACTATAGAACAAAAAATTCGTAAAAATACTTGATAAATACGTGGACCAAAATACGCCGCCGTCATCAGACGAGGAAATTATTCCTGAGAGTCCTTTAATAAATAATGAAAGAGGAGCTGAAGCTTGAAGGATGAGTATAGATCAACGGAAAAAAGAAATAGTATACTAAAGAGGAAGGACGTTGTCATTGGAAATTAAAAGAAAAAACTTGCCAGCGAACGACAAGGAAACAGAAGACTGAAACTAGGATGATGAAAAATCACTTACAAATTCAGGCTTCAAGTTTCAGAAATTTTCACGGATTCTGTAGGTGATATGCGGTTAGCAAGTTTATGCAACACTCCGAAAGAAAAGTTTAAAACGAGCTATGGCAGTGGAGATTATGTTTCGAGCCATGTTTAAAAGCTGTTTTCAAAGATCATACCGTAACGCCTCGATCGCTTGATTGATGATTTCCAGCCTCCCGAACAAGCCGGGTTCCGAAAAGGCTACAGTACCATAGACCACATACATACGCGGCAAGTCATACAAAAGACCGATGAGTATACCGCGTTTATGGACTATGAGAAAGCTTTCGATTCGAACGAAACATTTTTGAGTCTCTCTAGCGAGCCGTATTGACTATCGGTACAATGTTATACCCACAGTATAGAATAAAAACTTTACTGATTATTATCTAAAAACACTACTTTCAAAATAAGGCCAGAAGTTAACAAAATTTCAGAGAACCACACTATATTATTACTATTATTTTGCCTCCACTGTCCCAATAAAATACCAAGCGAAATCAATATTTGTACACTGTAAATATAAAGTGCAAATAAATGTTTTCTATTTCTAAATCATAGATAAGGACAGAATCACCCATGGAATTCAGAACATCATTGAATTATGAAAATTTGTTTAGCCTTTGGGCCTTTTATTATCCGGATAACGATAAGCAATTCGGGTGTTTTTAAATTTTACATCAACTATTCCATGTTACTTACAGATAATGATAATTCCAATATATACCTCTATATCTCTATTCCCATTGAGTACAGATATGACTGTACCTGTAGGGTGTGTTGTATCTGCCTGCCCTGCCCGGCGCCCAGATCCTGAGGTCCCACTGCCTGATGATGTGCGGGTGGAGAGAGTTGTAGGCGGTCAGCAGCACGCGCCGGCTGAGCAGAGTCGCCGTTGTTATGCACTGCCAGTCTGCAAGTCAATGCAATTATAATTCTAGTAGTGGTTACCAGATCTCAATTAACGCCAGGATGTTGTTCATGCTTTCTTACCCGTGGATGTAGAATAATCTACCAAGAGATGGGCAGCAGCTTTCCGCGTATCAACATCCCGTACAGTGCTCGCCAACCCGCCTGCCATGCGTGGCAACAACCCCTCATGGAGATAAAGGAAGTTTTCCAGCAGTGGACGTCCTGCGACTGAGAACTTGATGATGATAATCATACCGATTGAAATGCCAGCAATGACGCCAAGTCTCTGCCGCCTGTCGATCTCGTTCCAGTCCCAGGAGCTGAAGATGGCCCTGATGGGCACCATGTACGTCCACTGCCAGCGGAAGAAGGATGTGCGACCCTCGTCCTTGTCGCGCGGATTGCGGATCGTGGTGGTTCCTATATCCCAGAAACCAGCTGCGGGCGAAACAAGGGCACACGCGACCACCAGGCAAACTATGAACATGCTGGAACAATGAGGTATCATCAACTCGGACGATATCGGCCTCTGCAATCCCCCGACTGGAGAGATCAAAACCAGGCTTATAACTTATTCTGAAAAAGAACACCACAAATTATGAGAACAAGACTGGACTGCAAGCATACGAAACGAATGGGAGAGACAAAAAGATAACCAACACTTCACTTAATATGACATGACAAGACCTACGATGGTGGCGGGTATCATCACGGGACATTGTGGTCTCAACCACCATCTGCTGAAAAAAGGGTCACAAGGGTTGCAAGGGGTTATCTATTTTGAGTAGTTTAAGATTCTCTCTAATTGAAGTTATTTTTGAGACACGAGCATTATCATACGAAATCCGCTCCGCGGCCGGCGGCCTACCGTAATATGAAAATAATTAATTACAACAAAATTATTTTTTTTTAGTAACCCCCGACACTTTACCTATTCTCTGAGATTACCTATTTTTTTGTAATAGTACCCTCAGTTTTGCAATCTACACATCATGCCCTTTCATTTGATACCCCACTTGGGTATATTTAATTAGAAAAGAGCTGATGATCTTCAAACGGCTGAACAGATTTTCATGAAACACGGCTAAGTACACTCGGGATAAACTTATCTATGACACAAAAAAAACTAAACGAAAATCAGTTCATCCGTTTGGGAGCTACGATACCACAGACAGACAGACACGTTAAACTTATAATAGCCCTTTTTTTGCGTCGTGGGTTAAAAAAGCAAGATCAAACGGTACACGGCCGTATCAAACCCACGACATTCAGTTCGAAGTTGGGGGTATAATACCACTCGGCCAGCACTGCTTGTTAGATATGATGATGTGTCTTTGTGCCTTTGTGCCTTTGTTCAGATAAAAAACAAGGCCTTTGCATCTATTATAGATGATTTATACAGTGTCAGCCTCTGGTAATCATGCTGAACGGGACGCTGCAGTGCCTGTTGCTGACGCTGTATAAATCATCTATAATAGATGTAAACCCTAAAAACAGGGTTTTATGCAAAGAACGATTGTCCAAATTTCGAAGAATGAGTTAGTCTTGACAAATTCAGATCAGTTAATTTATAATAATTATTATGTTTATACTGGTCTGTGCTACTACGGAACCCTCGGTAGGCGAGTCCAGCTCGCACTTGTCCGATTTTTATTGTACACCACATTAAGAGAACATAAACAATTACAAATAGAGAACAATATGTCGTGGGGTGCCGGCAGTAGAATGTTACCCCGCCTTTCATGCCCGTGGATGCGTAAGAACCTGCTAAACAATACCTCCGGAAGATGGGCAGCAGCGTCTTTCCGCCTTGCCATATAAATACGTGGGGCGCACTAAAAGTTTCCGGAATTAATAAGAAAAAAATACTATTAAAGGTCAAAAATGAATTTATTGTTACTCGAAATGCACTTTTTCATGCGATTAAACCAATTTTGAAAACTTTTGTGCCACTCCTCCGTGGTGAACTCAGAAACGTGTTTTTCATACTCTTCGACAGCCTCTTCTGGTGATGAAAATCGTTGACCGCATAATTGGTTCTTAATTTTTGGGAACAGAAAAAAGTTACAAGGTGCCAGGTCGGGGCTGTATGCAGGATGGCTCATACATAAGTTCTACGTTTTTCACCTTCAAAAATTCGTTTGTTTGTCTGGCCGTGTGGGAACGCATTGTCGTGGTGCAAAATGATACGGCGTTTCCGGTTATTTTTACGGAGTTCGTCAATAATTTCCGGCAAACAAATGGTCATGTACCAGTCACTATTCACGGTATGACGATTCTCTAAAGCAACAGTAGCCACGTGTCCAGTTTTATTAAAAAAAGAAGCAATCATCCGCTTAGATGCACTTATCACACGCGCCGCTTCGGTTGGCTTCGGCTCATCTTGAAAGACCCATACGCTCGATTGCTGCTTTGTTTTGGGATCGTAGCAATAAATCCATGTTTCGTCACCTATTAATATGTCCCACACCAAATTTGACGCACCTTTGTTGAATCTGGTAAGCATGGCACTGCACCAAGTGACGCGGTCCGTTTTTTGAGCCTCGGTCAAATTGTGTGGGATCCACCGCGAGCACAGCTTTCTCACACCCAAATGTTTGTGTATGATTGATTGTATTTGACTCATGCCTATGTCTAAGGATGCGCGAACCTCATGGTAGGTCAGATGCCTGTCTGTTTCAATCATGCGGAGCACAGCATCGATGTTTTTGTTGTTCACAGCGGTGGACGGGCGACCGTCGCGAGATTCGTCACTGAGATTGACACGACATAAATTCTGCAATCCCCCAAACACTTAAAAACGTAGAAAATCATACTACGAAAATTTTCATTTGACAGTCAGATGAAACAAACTGCATTCTACAGCCAAAGAGTTCCATTTTCAAATGTTGTAATTACTTTTTAAGTATTGTATAGGTAAATGATTGATAGGTAAGTGGCCAGTTCCGGAAACTTTTAGCGTGACCTATGTATATATGTATACGGACAGGTTTCACTACTGAAGATTACACCTTATCTTCTTTACAAAATATGTCGGCAATAACATTAGCTAAACCAATCATTTTTTTTTCATTTCAGCCGTAATACGTCCACAACTGAACACTGGCCTTCCTCATGGATCTCCAAGGAGGTAATTGCCATACTCACCACGCTTGGCAGGCGGGTCGGCGAGCGCAGTATACGGAATGTTGATACACGGGAAGACGCTGCTGCCTATCTTCCGGAGTTATCCATTAGCAGGCTCTTACTGCATCCACGGGCATGAGAGGAGGGGTAACATTCTACTGCCGGCAGTGGCACCCCACGGCAAATCGAATTATGGCCTATAAAATGCTACGTAAATCTTCTCTAAATTATGTATTACATTTGTATAATTTATATCACTCAAAGAAATAAACTGAACGCTTTCAATTTAGAACGGTATCTTTATATTGCTCTGTTGTTTGTAAACACCGGTCTGCTTACAAGCAACTTGATTCAGTAAAAGGGGAGATCCGGGTTAATTAAAAATTAAATGTCCTGGGGTATGAATCTTCAAAAACTGATAATGAGGGCTGGTTGCAATACTCACCACGCTTGGATGACGGGTTGGCGAGCGCAGTACGGGATGTAAATACACGGAAAGACGCTGCTGCCCATCGTTCGGAAGTCTCCCTTGGCAGATTCTTATTGCGTCCACAGTTAAGAGAGAAGGCACCCCACGGCATCATACAATAGTTATTTTTAATAAAAAGAGTGCAAAGTTGCTTTTTAACCGCGTGGTCAATTTTGATGACCGAGCAAGCGAAGGATTCTAATATTCTAATATTCTAAAATTAGAATCAAAAGAGGTGGAAAAATTATTCTTTAATTTGTCAACAAAAAACACCGACTTCAATGAGATAAATTGTATTGCTTTAAGCAAGGTTAAGAAATTAAGACTTACATTGTTTTCTCATGGATCCCATTGTCAGAACTGGACCAAATTGAAATGGGACCACCTCGGATGAACCTCTTTCGAAAAAAGAATTTTGAAAATCGGTCCACATTTGACGGAGAAATCGGTGACCTTATACAAAAAAAATATATAATCGAGCATAGAACCTCAACCTTTTTTGAAGTCGGTTAACAAAACTACGCATAATCCAGTTTTGACTGACCTCCTCTCCTGTTATACACATAATAGTGTTTAACAATAGTTATAACTGTTATTGAAAATAAAATTTAAATGTAATGTTATTTGTAATCCAAGATAAAAGCGTAAATATAATTTCCCTAATTATGAAGGTGGTAGGTAACTTTCACAGCCGTGGGGTGCCGGCAGTAGAATGTTACCCCTCCTCTCATACCCATGGATGCAGTAAGAGCCTGCTAAGGGATATCTCCGGAAGATGGGCAGCAGCGTCTTTCCGTGTACCAACATCCTGTACTGCGCTCGCCAACCCGCCTGCCAAGCGTGGTGAGTATGGCAACTACCCGTTCATGGAGATCCATGAGCGAGGCCTGTGTTCAGTAGTGGACGTCTTACGGCTAAAACGAACTTTCACAAATTCTGAGATAAAAAGATTACGAACTACAAAATTGCCTAATGCGCACTCATAATTATTAAACTATTGCAGGAACCATCGCTTCCAATATATTTTCTGTATGATCAGATTCTGTTCTGAAACAAATATTTTATTATTATAATATGTTTTTTTAATTCTTGGAATAACATTACCTTGTCTATGTGTAAAAAAGAGACGAGAGATTTGCTTTTTCAAATGAATGTAACAATACTCAGATCAATACCGGATTTACCAATAGGCTGAGTTGGAGCCTATGGCGGCAGATTTTGAGGCGGCGCCGGCGGCATATTTAGTTCTGTTACGATGCTATTTCTCACCAAATGCAAAATAATGAAAGTGCATCGCAAGCATTCCAGATACTTGCGATGCACGAGTTGCACACCTGTGGGAAGTAACGCGATCTGTTAGTCAGTTCGGGATTGGTCTTTGTCGAAGTCACACTGTTTCACTGTTTTTGCCATTTTCCAATAAATTCTATTTCTAGCCGTAAATAAATCTTTTTTTAAAAACTATCTCCTGACCCACCCCGTAACAGTGGTGTCAGAAGTGGGATTTTTGGCTATAAACGTCAAGCTGAATATCCCATACGGGTCAAACAAGTCTGTGAAAGGTCAAATAGTGACGTTATCCTGAGTTTTGTGTTCCTGGACGGAACTACTGTGTCTCTGATCCGGCCCGCCTAGCTGCTGGCTTTGCTGAGAGAAGTATCGCCCGATACTTATCACCGATTCCGAGCTCCGCCGCCATTCCTGAGAGCCTGATAAGGCCACCGCCGACCCTGGATTTCCTGATAAGGACGCCTCCGCTGCACTCCCGTGCGCCTCTCCCGTCGCACATACCGTGCGTCACCCGGTGTATACTACGATTTGCAACATCCTTCGTTGAAGAAAGTGAAAAGTGTATGTGCACTGTTTCTGGATTCACCATGATCCTCGTTCGAGTTGCAGTTTTACTGTGAGTAGAACATTATATTACCTGTTATTGTCACTGTTTCCTCTGTTTCGTAATTCAATTTCGTGTTTCCTTACTATATTTTAAGCTAGTTATTTTAACTTTATGTATTATTAGAGACTGTAACTGTAGATATTATAAGTATTCAATATGTCTATAAAGTCAGATAAGTCCACCGACCCCGGTCCATCAGAACAATTTCCAATTAAAGTATTGTGTGATTTTATAAAAACATATAAGGGAGAAAGGGACACTTTGACCGCTTTTCTAACAAACTGCCAAAACGCGTTAGGCCTTGCGTCCCGAAATCAAAAAGACCTTTTATTGAAATTTATAATTTCTAAACTAGAAGGCAAGGCGCAAACTGCATGTTCAAACAGAGTTTATGACACTTTTGAGGAGCTTAAAGAATTTTTAAAACAGAATTTTGGTGAAAGGAAACATTACAACCACCTTTTATTAGATCTGCAGTCATGTAGGCAGCAAGCAAACGAGACCGTCTCACAGTTTGCACTCAAAATAGAGAGCTGTGTCGCAGCTCTTTTATCTGAAATCCACTCATCAGATACCCTAAAAAGGGACCTACCAGGTAGAGTTGCGATGACAGAGGATCTAGCTCTACACACATTTGTCATAGGGCTCCACCCGCGACTGGGCTCATTGGTCCGGTCAAGGGAGATTAAAACCCTAAATGCAGCAATCAATATCGCCTTAAGCGAAGAGAAAATTAATAACTTTATTGCGAAGCCGGAAACTAAAATAAACCGTCCGCCTTGCAGACGTTGTGGAAAACAAGGGCATTCAGAAGGTCAGTGTTACTCGTATGCTAGGGCAACCAGCCGAACACCAACGCAGTCCACATCACAACATCAAACGGCAGAGGATCGGCCACAACAATCTGGCCAACCTGTCGTCTGCAGGTACTGCAAAAATATAGGACATGACATAAGCCAGTGTATAAAAAGACGCATAAACAATTCCCGTAAGGGAGTACATTTTACTGAACCGCAGGTCGAGTCACCGCCTCGTTCCCCTGTACCCCGGCCATTAACTAACGGCGAGGATCAGGAAGATTTAAACTAAAAAATCGGATCACGACTTCGTGCCAACGTGTATCCGATAGGGACGTCATAGGCACAAAAAATAAATCATTTTCTAATCCTAATAGTCATAAGTCCTCTGAGTCGTGTTTTAAGTCTAGTTGTAAGCCCTCTGAGTCGTATTCCAAGTCCCCTGAGTCGTATTCCAAGTCGATTTCCAAGTCCTCTGAGTCGTGTTCTAAGTCTAGTTGTAAGCCCTCTGAGTCGTATTCCAAGTCGAGTTCCAAGTCCTCTGAGTCGTGTTCTAAGTCTAGTTGTAAGCCCTCTGAGTCGTATTCCAAGTCGAGTTCCAAGTCCTCTAAGTCATGTTCTAAACCTCGTATACGCAGCTCCGCAGTTTCCCGGGTTGCCGGTAAAACCAACGCCTCTTATAACTCTGCTGTCCATCCTCATATCACTGCATCTGAAAATATAAAAAACACTGTGAAAAACAATAAAAATACAAGTCCTTATGAAGAAACAATAATATATGATATTTGCGATGAAAAAGTATCTTTACCTTATATAAAGGTTTCTACATCACATTCAAAAACTCCGCTTCGTCTTTTGATAGATTCTGGTAGTTCTATCTGCTTGATAAAGGAATCGAGCCTCTCGCCTAAGCCAGAACTAGAAAACCATATTATTAAATTCAAGGGAATTAACGACGTCGATTCCTATGCCAAAACAAAAGGAAAATTTATATTATCAATTAATATCAAAGAAAATGATACCTTACCATTCTATTTCCACGTCGTAGGAAAAGATATTAATCTTCCCTATGATGGTATAATCGGCACTAGCTTTATGAAAGCGTACAAAGTCAATGTACTTTATTCTAAATCAAAATTAGAAATATCAAACGATCCAAATAGATTTTTTGACATGATTATGACCAGGCCTTCATACACTGTCCCTGCTCGGAGTGAAATGTTTATTGAATGTTTTGTTACAAATCCTGAAATAAAAGAAGGATTAGTTCTTAGCAATACCCTGCCACAGTATCCTGATATTTATTTTGCGAAATGCCTCGTACGCGTCAATTCCAATAACAGAGTTTTAACCTCTGTTCTCAATACCTCTGAGAAGGAGGTCCAAATAAATAACCTAGCATTAACCATTGAGCCAGCTTTACAAATCCTCGAAACCAAACCCGATCCGGGGTTAAATAATGAAAATCTTTCTTCCGATCCTTCTGAAATCCCATGTGTTATGAGCACCGTAGAGTCAGATCGTGATTCCACACTAAAAAAAGCAATAAGATGCTCCCATATGAATCAGGAAGAAAAAACACTGTTACAAAACTTGTGTTCTAGATATTCTGACATATTTTTCCTCGATGGTGATCGGTTGACGTGTACTAACTCGATCCGTCATGAAATCCGTACTAAAACGGACACTCCCATTAACGTAAAAAGTTACCGTTTCCCTGAATGCCATAAAGACGAAGTAAACCGACAAATTCAAGATATGCTAAATCAAAAAATTATACGTCCTTCAATTTCTCCTTGGTCCGCACCAATATGGGTCGTTCCCAAGAAACCAGACGCTTCAGGTAAAGTTAAGTGGAGAATCGTAATAGATTATCGAAAGTTAAATGAGATAACGATTGGTGACGCTTATCCTATTCCAAATATAAACGAAATTCTAGATCAATTAGGTCATAGTAAATATTTTACTACGTTAGACCTCGCTTCCAGTTTCCATCAGGTGTGTGTTAAAGATAGTGAGAAGACTGCTTTTTCAGTACCTTCTGGGCACTGGGAATTTTGCAGAATGCCATTTGGTCTACGCAATGCACCTTCCACATTCCAGAGGTTGATGAACATAGTACTTACAGGTTTGCAAGGCCTTCACTGTTATACTTACATGGATGACATCATAATACACAGCTCTCAATTAAATCAACATCTAGAGAGCCTTGAACTTGTCTTTAAAAGGTTGCGCGAGCATAATCTCAAATTACAGCCCGATAAGAGTGAGTTCCTAAGAAAAGAAGTACAATATCTAGGCCACATAATCTCAGGCGCAGGGGTCAAACCCGATCCATCTAAGATATCGTGTGTATCAAAATTCCCAACTCCAAGAACCCCTAAAGACATCAAATCCTTCCTTGGGTTAGTCGGCTATTATCGTCGATTTATTGAGAATTTTTCACATATTTCTAAACCCTTAACTAGCCTTCTTAAAAAGGATGTAACGTTTGTATGGACCCCGGAACAACAAAAATCGTTCGATCTCTTAAAAGAAAAGATAACCACAGCTCCTATACTACAATTCCCTGATTTCAGTAAGCCATTTTTGCTTACCACTGACGCTTCGAATTATGCTATATCAGCCATTCTATCTCAAGGGGAAGTTGGGAAAGACTTACCTATCTCGTTCGCTTCTCGAACTCTAAATAAAGCCGAAGGTAACTATTCTACCACCGAAAAAGAGTGTTTAGCTATTATATTTGGTACCAAAGTATTTCGTCCCTATCTTTTTGGACATAAATTCCTTATTCTTTCGGATCATAAGCCTCTTCAATGGTTATTTAACTGTAAGGATCCGGGTTCTAAGTTAGTTCGTTGGCGCCTTAAGCTGGAAGAATTCGATTATGAAATTAAACATAAAGTAGGTAAAATTAACAGTAACGCTGATTCTCTCTCTCGAAATCCAGTTTTAGCAATCGACGATGATCTTCAAAATCCTTTGCAATCTCACGATGCAACACAGAATCCGTCTTCACCGCCAGATTTTCCATTTTCACCAATGAATATACCATCTCCGCCGATAAACCCTCCGTTTACTCCACTGGGTCTTCCGTCTTCGCCGCTCAGCTTTCCATCACTGCCGCCATCACCACCGCATCCTCAAAGATCTCCACAGAACTCTTCACCACAGATGATAAACCCCCAATCACCCTCTTGCTCTGAAACATACGAAAGGTATCTACAGCTTAGCCGTAGTTCCCCTCGTTCCTATAACGCTGTTATTGAAGAACACAATGACTCATTATTAAAGGCAAAGTGTAAGTTGATAGCTTATCCCTCATCAATCGATCTAGATGACGCCACTCCGTATTGCTCAGAAATTGTAGAATCGTCAACGGATAAACCATGCATTCGAGATAAAGAGCGTGAACTTGGCACTGTGATAAATACATCTAACGATAAGCATATATTTTCACACTTGTTTATCACAGTGCATCATTACGATGAAATATCATACAAAGACATTTTTTCTATGCTTCGCGATTATAGAGACATGGTAAAATTCTGGTACCCTGAGGAGAAAGAGGTTGCAATTTCCGACTTTTCTAATCCGTTTAACAAATTAAACTTTACTAAGATCTATAACATAATTACCTTTCTATTTCATGACTCAAACATAAAAGTGCATATATATCATAATAACATCTATTTTCCAACACCAGACGAAGTGAAACAGATACTGAAAGACAATCATGACTCACCTTCAGCTGGTCATCCTGGTATCGCTAGAATGTTAGAAAGAATAAAAACACAGTACTGGTGGAAAAACATGCGCTCTGATATAGAAAGCTACGTAAAAAGTTGCAAGTCCTGCCAAATCAATAAGCCTCTAAGGGGGACGAATAAAGCCCCGATGATAATCACTTCTACTGCTACTCGACCTATGGAAAAAGTTTATCTTGACATAGTGGGGCCTCTTCCTGAAACGAGAGTCAATCAAGACAAATTTATTCTAACTCTACAAGATGATCTCACGAAGTATTCTCAAGCCTATCCCATGCAGTCTTGTTCAGCTCAAGAAACTGCACAACGACTCGTTCATTTCATTTCTCATGTAGGCATTCCTCGTATGATAGTCACCGACCAAGGTACAAACTTCTGTTCAGATATGTTCAAACAACTAGCAAAACTTTTTGGCATCAAACACATATTCGCATCTCCCTACCATCCCCAAACGTGCGGTGCCTTAGAAAGAAGCCATTCGACGCTTAAAGAATACCTTAGGTCATTTATATCAGAGAACCAAAATACATGGGATCTATATATAAACACAGCCATGCTGTCGTACAACACTAATGTCCATTCAACCACAGGTTTTACTCCTTTCGAACTCTTATTCGGTTTTAAACCTTACATTCCTAAATCGATCGATGTCCTAGAAAGTGGTACTTATACCGACTACATAAGAGCCCTTAATCATCGTCTCTATTATAGTAGGCAAAAAGCTTCACAGAACATCCAGGCCTCTAAAGAACGGTCTAAAAACTATTATGATCGCCATACTAAACCTATAACTTATAATGTTGGAGATATGGTGTATGTTCGGTACCACCACAAACAAAACAAAGCCCTGTCCCCTGTATGGAAAGGTCCTTATAAGATAATTAAGATGCAAGGTAATCACACAGTAACGGTGTTAATCAACCGACGTCACGTACGTCATCATTACGACGAAATCAAGCCGGCCGCCAATCGCTCCTCATCGTAATTCTCTATCGCTTCAGGAAAATCATAATCCCGGTCGCTTCGAGCCAATCCTTCACGACGACCATAGTTCAAAGTCCTGGACTTTATTTTGACCAGCTTCTAGATGTTAAGTTTAATAATGACTATTGGGATGTAATAACCTATGTCGATGTTCATAAGGTCCAACCTCATATTACTTATGTAGAAGATCTCATAATAAAACTTATGTCGCTGTGTCAAAGTTCAATTTCGTCTAAAATACAATCTGATTGTTCAAACTCCATATTGTCTTTACAAAATCAACACGCTAATAATATTAAAAAGTTCTCTGCTATATCCTATTTATTAGAAGAAAATCAACATAAAAGGACAAAACGTGGACTTATCGACGCTGGTGGATCTTTACTTAAAACAATTTTTGGTACTTTAGATAATGATGATGCTATTAAATACTCTGAAGCAATCGAACAAGTACAGTTGGACGAAAAAAGGTTAGCCCATCTTATGAGAGATAATATTCATGTCATAAAGTCTACTATATCTACTTTTAATACTTCTATTTTAAAATTGAATGAAAATGAAAGGCGTCTTAACCAGAATTTAGAAATAATAAATAAAGCATTTGACCAACTGGCAAATAGTAATGATAAGTTAGAAATTAAGTCTCAGTTAAGTTTAATACTAAGTTCATTAAATACTATTATCGTCTCATTGTCATTCGATATAGAAGACATTAATAATGCAATTCTATTTAGCAAGTTAAGTGTTTTGCATCCGAGTGTACTAAGTCCTCAACAGTTATATACTGAGCTTGATCAACATAAAAATAACATGCCTAAGCATAGTGAGTTTCCTATAGCTTTATCACTTCACAGTGTTCATAAGTTGATCGATATTTCGAAGTTGTTTTGTTATTATTATAAAGATAAGATTATTATTGTAGTAAGAATCCCGCTTGTGTTATCGCAGACGTATCACCTGTTCCACGTCTTGCCGCTCCCTGTTCCTTATGATATTACGAAACCTGATACATATGCATTAATCGTACCTAATAAATCGTATGTGACAATAACAGCTGATCGCATGTTCTATTCGCTATTAGACTCTATCCATAACTGCAAACTTATAGAAGATAAGTGTTACGTATGTGAAATCAGTGGTGTAAGCATTCTCTCGGTCATAGCAAACTCTGTTTGTGAAACTACTCTGCTAACCGAGGTAGTTACGAAACTACCAAAATCGTGCGACGTAAAACTGTTCAAAGGTGATGTGGACGTTATTCAGAAGATCAGTGGAAATCGTTGGGTGTATGTGCAATCGGAACCCGGACAATGCCATATTACATGTGATAATGATCCAGTGAGCTATAACGAAGTACTGTTTGGCACGGGTTTCCTATCTTTACCAAGACAATGTAAGGCGTTTTACAAAACTTTACAATTTACTCCTACGCAGATTGTGATGACGAACATTTCTACAAATATTTCTAATTTTAACCTTGTTCAAGATGATTGTTGTGAAAAGGTTGTTAAAAATAAGACTCTATCTAGTTTACGTTTATCTCAACTAAGTAATGTTAATAATTTAGATTCTCTGATTCATGCTAGTGTTTATTTGGACTCATTTGAAAAAGAACTCAATGAGATTGAAAGCCCTTCGCACTTTCATAAATACGGAATACAGTATTTATCTGGTGGCTATGTTTTTATGTTATTTGTTTTAATGTTCTTATTGTTTAAAAATCGTAAACGGTTGTGTAAGAGCAACCCTTCAGGTTGTTGTATTAGTATATACAACCAATGTAATACTAAGAATGTCGACTCTCGTCAAAAGACATCTGTATATGTTCGCGATTCAGATAGCGACATTGAACTTCCCAGGTCGAAGAAAAATCTTGTAATTTCTAGTTCTTTTATAGATAAAATCAATACCGTATAAGATAGTTAAGAATAATTAGTTTAGTTAAAAGAAAATGTGTTAGATCATAAGTTGTTCTAATGTTCTAATTCATTGTACTAAGTCGTTGTTATACTATATCTGTTTTAGACCAAAAACAAAGACTCAATCCAGCTGTACCTATTATACCATTGCTGTCTTCTATTTCTCATCACCTCCTCTGTGATGATAAATCTTAAGGGGGGGGATGTTACGATGCTATTTCTCACCAAATGCAAAATAATGAAAGTGCATCGCAAGCATTCCAGATACTTGCGATGCACGAGTTGCACACCTGTGGGAAGTAACGCGATCTGTTAGTCAGTTCGGGATTGGTCTTTGTCGAAGTCACACTGTTTCACTGTTTTTGCCATTTTCCAATAAATTCTATTTCTAGCCGTAAATAAATCTTTTTTTAAAAACTATCTCCTGACCCACCCCGTAACAGTTCATTTCTTTTAAAGCCTTAGAGAATCAAAACACATAACTTTTACACAGCGAAAACGAGTATCGGAAATTTAACAATAATTTCATAATCATCATTATCATCATTTCAGCCGTATAACGTCCACATGGATAGCGGGTGCAGTACGGGTTTTGGATACACGGAAAGACGCTCTTACTGCATCCACGGGCATGAGAGGAGGGGTAACATTCTACTGGAAAATATTTGCCATTTTCGAATTTTAAGTGTAGTAATTTTAAGCTTTTTTATCACATAAATTGTGTAGACGTTTTATGTTGACATACCTATTTCTGCCGCCAAGCAGTAATGTGTCCATTGCTGTGTTCCGGTTTGAAGGGCAAGGGGGCGGGTGAAATTACGGGCACATGAGACCTTACAACTCTGTCTCAGGGTGACGGGCGCAATGCAATGCAACGTTGGTCACGTGCTTAGTGAATGTGATCACCGCGGCATTGCAATTGTTATAGATAGAGGTTACCGCTTAACATCAGGTGGGCCTTCGGCTTGTCTCGTCATTCAGTAGAATATAAAAAAAACTAATGGAAAATGTTTATATTATTATTTTTAGTACTTACGTTTAAATAAAGGTTGTTTGTTACTTACTTTACGTATTCAATACAACAACATCTTCAGGATGCTGTTGCGGCTGCCTCGCTACTGCAGCGCGTCTGGCATGTTTGCGGAGTCACGGACGGCTTTCATGCGATTATCCGAAAGAGAGCCGCATCCCTACTCCAGCGTGCGAGAGCCAGCAGCAACAGCATCTTGCAGATGATTGTTGCAAGAACGGACTGCCCTATTCAAAGCAAATGGATTCTATTAATAAAATAATTGTTATTATTTTTGTATTATTATTATTTCATAGTTAGTTGATTGACTTTGTAATTTAATGTTATAATTTTCTTTATGTGTTTGTTTATGTTTAATTTTTCATGTATTGCTTTGGACATAATGGCTATTAAATTAAATTTTAATTTAATCTTTATAATTAGGTATAATTATTTTATCTCTTTTCATCGTGTGTTCCTTTGTTATTAATTTTATTGTGGTCAATTCTTATAAATGATTGTGTTTTGATAATTTTAATGATATGGATTTATATTTGATCAGAAATAAATGACTAAAAATAATAATAATATTGAAGTTTTATTTTCTGTATACGGCTTAAACTTTGAAAATTCTGCTAGCAATGACTAGTGCTTATTTTGAATGAGGATTCTACATTACGAATATGACGTGTCACCATGCACGGTTTTAGAGAATTGACACATTTTAAACAATTTTCCCAATTTTTTTTTTATAAATTCTCACCTGTATTTACAATAAAAAAATTGCAAAATAGCTGAGGCGATTTAATATGTAATAATCCGTGACGTGTGGCGTATTTTTTGAATAGTCCCCTAGCCTCAACGCCATCTATTAGCAACAATGATTCCTGTTAGTACTGGAAGCTGGTTCGGGTTCATGTAGTAGATTGGTACCGACGCGACGTTACAAGTTTGTGGAGTCCGGGTTTTATAAAGGGTTAGTAAAGCACAACCAAGTTCTTTATGCTGGGGATAGATGGCGCTAAGTATAGAAACGTTTATTTTATATAAGTATAATTTTAGGCTCCAATAGGTACCTATATGTCGAGCACAAAGAAATTTAAACAAGCTCCTTACCCAAAATCCTCATCTTGACTTGTTTGTGGATGATGGATGGTGATTGAGCGTGCCGTGCCCTTCTTATACTGTGAGAATGTTTAGTGCCTTTATTTATTTTGTATGTCCTGTCCTGCCATGTTTAAGATTATTTTTAAACAATTGTGTAGGTAACCTAATTTGTTTAAATTACAATTAAATTCTCTTAGGTGTTTACACAAAATGTTTTGATTTTTATGTGCTGCATTTTTCCTGTTGTCAAAGTTTTTAATTTAGGTAGGTATATAATTATATAATATAAGTTAGTTATATTATATAT
The DNA here is from genome assembly GCA_963082625.1 of Pasiphila rectangulata. Taxonomy (NCBI): domain Eukaryota; kingdom Metazoa; phylum Arthropoda; class Insecta; order Lepidoptera; family Geometridae; genus Pasiphila; species Pasiphila rectangulata. Next base: position 25,726,638 of record OY720236.1, read on the forward strand.
GTTTAAGTAAGTAACTTTAGTTTTTAGGTAACGCATTAATTGTTGTTTATTTTTTGTATAAATTCTAGATGCATAGGTATTTGAGTAGGTACTCATAACGCAGTGGGTTATTGTTATTGTAATGTTATATGATTGTTTATATAAATAAATTTAAATTGAATTGAAATTGATACTTTTTATACTAGTGTATTATGTACTTGGTGTGACGTGAGGCGTAATTTTAGATTGTTCCACTTGAATACTAGCTAAATAAGTACACAGGTATATTTATTAGTACCACTCACCGTGCTTGACTTTCTTGTCTTAATTGTCCATCCAAAGGTTGCATGTAAAAGATCGCTTATAGTGATAAGGCCGCCCATTGTACTTCTGCTTTTAGTAATTTTCTTTTGTTTCCATTGCTAAGTAGGTAGGTACATATATTGTTTGTGTTTGAATTAAGTTGGATACAATAAAGAGTTTTCTATCTATCTATTTCAGATATAATGTGATAAATTGAATGTGATTTAATTTGTATGGCAATATAAAACATGGGCTTTTTTTTAAAAAAAACGTCTATGTAGATTTTTAGGTGTCCCACAAGTTGATTAATAATTTTCTTTGAAACCAGTCTATTTCTAGTTATTAAAAAAGTGTTTTTTAGGTTTATAGATTTATTTACGTTAAAAAACTGTTTATTTTGACTATTTTTATACAACAAATTGTAAAATAAGACTAAACTAGCTTTCGACACCCCTTAAAAATGTTTGTCCTACAGTGTTTGACCGACTTTTGATCGTAGTTAAATTTTTTACCTGTCTTGAAAGAAGGCCAAAACTGAATTATATAAATTTAAATACCTCAAGGCCATCTTATTTAAACGTAATAAGCAGGACCTATATCACAAAATAATAACTTTTTATCAATTACCTAAATTGTGTGAAAAAAGTTACAAATCGGAAACCTGAACAACTTTCTGACTCTAAAAAAGGTTAAAATCTTTTGGAAATGCAATTTGTCTGTTATTTTGCCGCTATGTTATACATCTCTGAGGAATAGCAAATCATTTGAAATAATTTAGATAATTTTAAAATAATTTTTTTTTTTTGATTCTACTTTGTAACCGGGACAAATTTCTACGAAAATAGAAAAAAATAGCATGTACTTATGCTATTTTTTTCTTATATTAAGCGCATTATCTCAAGTTGATGCTCTTAACTTAAGCGAGCCGCCAATGAATCCCATATAATTACTTGCAATAAGCGCACTAACTCAAGACATGATGCGGTAATGACTAGTAATCTATTAAAACAATATTGTACTAACTATAGATGATGCGCTCTTGATAAGTAAAACTGCAATCGAAGTCTTACTTTTAATGCTCTTATGAAAACTGTAAAACTGGGTTCCTGAAGGAATCATCATGGAATGTCTCATTGAGAAAGTTGTAAATATCGTTTTCCTGATATCAGAGTACTAACTCAATTTCGACAAAAACCTTAGTTAATGCGCTTATCGCGGCATTATAATATAATATATTATAATATACTAGTACCCTAGTACCTACCGGTACCAGTACCATAGATATCTGTAGGTACATCTATACATAATTTAATAATAAAATCGTCAACCTTTCGCATCTATACATTAAATAATATATAGACGCGATTATCGATAAATAAGATTTAAGATAAATATCGATAGACGATATTTTTTATATAATCATTGTTATTATCAAAAACACGGTAGAACGGGGAAACCTTGAATGTAATCGAAGGTATTCCCGTGTTGTTGGTATTTAACATGATAAATTCATTTATAATTTACGAAACCATTCCCATCGTGTTTATTCGTGTTTCAAACAAATAAGAATAAGAAACGTTTATTTTGTGTCACAAAATATAAAACAATAACACACACAATAACAAAATTAGAAATACTGACAACAAAAATGGTCGCCACTCAGCTATTGTTACGGTAAGGCTCTGAGCCGTTACTGTAACGCTGATATATAAGGTATTTATCTTACAAACATAAACGAAATTTTATATTATTTCGATTTTAATGAGCGAAGTATTTTAAAAAATAATTAAATCAGTCAGTAGAATGCTTGGACTAGTAATCATTATGTATAATATTTATTAGTATTAGGCACCATGGATCAAGTAAATAAGTACTTGGTATAAGTAAATACCTACTTTGTACTTGTTGTGTTGGTTACTTTACGTATTTACTTGGACCATGGTATTACTAATAGAATAACTTTAATTAGTTGACACACATCATTTCAGCCGTTATATGTATGTCCACTACTGAACACAGGCCTCCCTCATGGATCACCATGAGGAGTAGTTGCCATACTCACCACGCTTGGCAGGCGGGTTGGCGAGCGCAGTATGGTATGTTGATACACGAAAAGACGCTGCTGCCCATCTTCCGGAGGTTTCCCTTAGCAGGCTCTAACTGCATCCATGGGAATGAGAGGACGGGTAACATTCTACAGCCGGCACCCCACGGCCTTGACACACGTTCGGTAATAATCTAAAAGGACCAAATAAATTTAACAATAAAGTAGGTAAATCAGTCAGTATTCCACATAACAAGAACAATGTGCTCACCATCTCTGAAGTTTTTAGGTGTTTTTTTTCGGCAAGTGGAATACGACTTCATCTATTTTTAGTATTTCTCTTAGCGGGAAAACCGTTTAGAACATTAATTATTTATATATTTTCTAAGACTTACAATTACCTACATTAATGTATATTTTACATTAGTTACAATTTTTTATTGTGGCCAATTAATCATCATTTATCATTTCAGCCGTAAGACGTCCACTACTGAACACAGGCCTCCCTCATGGGTCTCCATGAGGGGTACTTGCCATACTCACCACGCTTGGCAGGCGGGTTGGCGAGCGCAGTACGGGATGTTGATACATGGAAAGACGCTGCTCCCCATCTTCCGGAGGTATCCCTTAGCAGGCTCTTACTGTATCCACGGGCATGAGAGGAGGGGCAACATTCTACTGCCAATTAATACGTAACAAAATTGTTTCATCGATATCGATGGAAAGCATTTCGAAGTGATTAAAGGAAAAATCTCATCTCTCAAACTAGACTCGATTTCTTTTTACAATCGAATATTTTTTATTCAATGTTCTCGATCTCAAACGAAAAACTTTTGTGAATCTACGAAATTGGTTACTATTTCAACAAAATTATACTCACAGATGAAATGCTATTCCATCTTTTTGTAGATTTGAGGTATTATTGGATTTCTTTTTGCATCCGCTAACAGCACAAACAAGCATTTTCCCAAGAGCTTATCACACTGCAAAAGCGCTTCTGTGACTGGGAAATCGATTATTGAATTAGTTTTATAAACCCGTTAGATTTTTGGCGAATAGGATTGACAGAGGGGAAGGTCAGTCGCGTCGGTGAGTAGTCCTCGTCTAAGTCTCATACCGCTAGTCATAGAAACAAATAAGAAGAAGCAAGTGACGTCTGTCAATTGACTGACACATGACATATCAGTGTAAACACGAAAATAGTATATTTCTGGTGAAAAATGGCTGCCAACATGGCTTAGCCAAATAACTTACGAATTTATAAAATAACTTGACACTGGCGGAATTGTGTTAAACCAAACACAAAAAGCCATAAAATAAAAAGACAAGACTAGTATATTTCTTTGAGGTTAATTGTGAGAATAATTCACACTCACACACGAAAGTTCTCTATCAGATAGAAAATCAAATTGTGTGGTTTACGAGAACTACATGGCTCACATTGTATACATACACAACCCTACGAGCTTATGGCAAGTTTGAAATACAAGAGACAGAAAAGCTTAGTACTAAAATGTTATTCTAAGACTAAAACCGAACACTGTTCTTGTCGTTTTCACCATACGCTTGGCCCTCGCCTCGGTTCTGCTGCCTCCTTCTGCCAGCGACTTCAAGGAAGCCACTGGAGACCGCTACAGCCGCCGTCTCCACCTGGGAAGGCTCCGCTATCTTATTGAGATCGCTCATCCAGTTTACGCGTATCCCATTTCCAGCAGGCCCAATAACATACATATTGCCTTCAGTCTTCCAATGTTTTAAACTCCAAAGCGCTGCCTGGCAGCCATGAACACTGCAAGTTCCGACAGTGATACTCCAGAGCTCCTTAAGTTTGTCTTGAAGGACAACCTTGTCTCGCACAGCAACAAAAAACAACAACATATGTCAACACTGGAGAACTGTGGCATTTTCAGGGTTCCCTGTGACAACTTGTACCACAACTATCTCTTCCCTCTGCTATTCAGGGACTCCACGGATCAGAAGTATTTTCCTTCTAGAGATGCGAAGATCACTATATGATCAATGGATGATGTTGTGAGCTCAATATGGTCTTGAATAACACATTGCAGATGTACTTCTTTTGCTGGCTGAAATCACTTATCATCAGCTGATACCAAATTTCAAGATCTGGCTGAAGAGGGAACCACAATGTTTTTTTATGCTGAAAGTGAGTTTATGTTTGAGAAAATTACACAAGTAGAAAGAAGTCTTGAGGAAAGGAAAGTGCTTGGTAATAAGAGGAAATAACACTTAGTGGTGGATGATTTGTCTTAGTGATGCATTAGATGCATAACTTTAGTATGTAAGTAGATGTAAGTATGTACAGTTGTACTATTGAAAATAAATAAACATTAAAAAAAACTATTGTTTTCAGTACTATTTATGTAGTTTTATACTGTATAGAATAGATTGTATGACAAATTTATGAGGAGTGTATGCTGTGAAATTCTGGTAATGTTGCATGGTTCATGAACCAGACTTTACAGTGACATGGTTACAGGGTTCTCTAGAAAGGGTTCAAATTCATTCATTTATTTCCATAGTTTGCAATTACAAAACATAGACATGTCAACTTACAGAAATAAAAATAAAAACATATTTGATCTTATGTTAAAAGGGAATAAGGCACATGAATGAATCTGTTCGCTTACCTGTTTTAAGCACTGTGATAAGAAGCGATTAGAAAACACAGTTCTTCTTAATAGTTAGTTTATGGGGTTCCGTACCTAGAAAAGAAAAAAACGAAACCCTTATAGGATCACTTTGTTGTCCGTCCGTCTGTCTGTCAAAACCCTTTTTCTCAGGAATGCGTGAAGGTATCAAGCTGGAATATATATCAAATACTCAGGTCTACCTGTCCCTTGGAGCTGTGAAAAAATCAAACTTCTAAGCCAACGCAATCAAAAGATACAGCCGTTTATGCTGCAAATTTTCTACACTCGCAAGGGAATCAAAACCTACAGGGTACTTCCTGTGAACTCAGAATCTTGAAATTTGGTACGAAGCAACGTCTTATAGCACAGATAAAGAAAAAATTGCGAAAACCGTAAATTTTTAGTTACATAACATAATAAATATATTTTTAATAATTTTTTAACTTACTACCCATTTCCTTGAATGTGTAGAGGTATAAAATTTAAATTCATATCAAATACTCAGGTCTTATACCCACAGATTTGTACGGAACCCGCGGTGCGCGAGTCCGCCTCGCACTTGGCCGGTTTCTTTTTTATTTGTTTCAGAGTTGGAGCAAATTTAATTTCAAGCATTTTTGTCTTCTAGGTAATCAGATATTTTATAGTAAGCTTTATTGTGAAGATTACATTTTATATTTTTTTTAAACTTATTGATAGAAAATTTTTATTGTAGAAGCGTGTACACTGTTGGCAAAGTTGGCAAAGCTCACCCAAGTTCTTTGTATTGGCGAAAGATGGCGCTGTAGAATGATTTTACAAATAATAAAAATCCTGCATTATGATGAAGCTGTTGTTATTTTTTCTTCTTTTATGTAGCCTAAGTAGGATTAATTTTATTGTTTTTTACGATAAGTCATTTCTTTTGCAATTGTCCGTCCCTCCTCACATAGCATAGATGGTCATGTCCATACATGGGGATGGGCTTTGAGGGGAAATTATTGTTATTTGTGTCAAAGTTGTTAGTTGATCCTGTATAAAATCAGCTGGCGCCTGTCAAATAAGTTGCATTAGGGTGTAATCAGCTGTATTAATTTGTGGTCTTTCCTTCATCTTTTCTTGGATTTTTGTCAACCAAAAAAACCGAGTTCAGTGAGAAAACCTAAAATTTTGTGCTGAAAATACCCATAAGTACCGGTATATGTAGGTATGCTTATTACATTTGAATATTTTCATCGATTTATTAAGGATCAATCCCTTGGCAAGCAAACATTATTAAGTAAAACAAAAACCCAACCACAAGTTTAAATTAAGTGCATAACCTTGAGGGACTAGTTCAAACTATTACATCATTTCATTCCATTAAATTTGCCTATGTCCAGCAGTGGACGTGGATAGGAGTTCTACAGCTGAGGTGATGATGATGAATTAAACCCCGCTCTGCTCCGCGTCAGTGAAAACAGCTTGCAGCCGTGCTGTTCTAAATTTCAATATTCATTCTCTTTATTTCCATAGTTTGTAGGTAATAACAAAACATAAGACAACATAGTAAGTTTATGTTACAGCCCTAGCAAGCTTCGCTGTTTAAGAACTAGGTGTCGCTGCTAAATTTGTTCAAAGTGTAGATCGCGCTATCGAAGCGTTTCATGGAATGGGTTGGGTCTCACCGCCGACTTATCGCTGCAACCTGCAAATAAGCGTGGTGCGCTTGGTAACATTATATTATTTTTGAAAAGGATTTTTGCATTATATGCATACATCCTATATAATTCATTATTTAGATTTCGAGATCTGTTCTAGAAACAAACAGATTACGCAGATTTTCTTTACTTTCTATCTTTACAGGTAGTAGGGTAAGTAGCCAAATAACATAAGAATTTATGAATTAACTCGATACTGGCGGAATTGTGTAAAAGTAAAACCAAACACAAAAAGCCATAAAATAAAAAGACAAGACAGCTATGGGATATTTTTGTCGCATTATGTTTTACACTTCCTAAAACTTTGTGTACTTTCGCGATTAATAGACATAATTTTGAACTGTCTCATGGGACCCATTAAATTAATGACTTTTTTTCGACGCTTGCGGTAGAAACCGGGCTTTGTTCAACAACATATCCAAACACTATCACAAAAGGCTAAAATTATTTGATAAAACTTACCAAATTCAGATAGTCTGTAAAAACCCATATCTACGGTAACAACAGCAACATCGCGTGAAATGGAAAGCTTGCACCCTCATTAGGTATCACAGATCATCAAAAAAACGATAAAATATTATTTTTTAATATCTTCGTGTTTCAAACAATTATTTTTATTTGCAAATACGGTGTCTAGTTAGAATCAAAATAAAATTTTATCGCTTATTTACCTTGTATTATAATTTCCGCCGCGGGGTGCCGGCAGTAGAATGATACCCCTCCTCTCATGCCCATGGATGCAGTAAGAGCCTGCTAAGGGATATCTCCGGAAGATGGGCAGCAGCGTCTATCCGTGTATCAACATCCCATCCTGCGCTCACCAACCCGCCTGCCAAGCGTGGTGAGTATGGCAACTACCCCTCATGGAGATCCATGAGGGAGGCCTGTTGTCATCAGTGGACGTTTTATGGCTGAAATGATGATAATTTCCGTACGTTTCGAGTGCCCTGCTGCCCTCGTGGCCGCGGGTGGACTGATGCTGATGATACTTCCTAAAGCTAAATATAATTAGAGATATATATCTAAATTTAGAAACTGTCAGCGTGAAATTGGATCTATTTGTTCCAGGAGAATGATTTTGAACACAAGTTTTTTTATTTGACTGAATATTTGGTATAAATTCCTTTACGGAAAGAAACATCAACGCCGAATGGTGCCCTGGAATTTCTGCGAACCCTGGTGGCGCCGATCGGTGGGGACTTTTTCATCTCCCGTGCGGTAGGCTGTCCTCCGCCTTCACAAGCGGAAGGCGCCCGGTTTCGACGGAATCCCGAACGCGGCCCTCGCTCACCTTCTCCGACGGGGAATAACAACTCTCGCCCGTCTCTTCAACGGGATTCTCCGGACAACGCACTTCTCGGACCTATGGAAGAACGGGCTGCCCAAAGCTGGAAATGACAAAAGGCATCCGGCTAGCTACCGTCCAATTACCATGCTGTCAACGGTAGCTAAGCTGCTCGAACGCCTCCTGCTTCGCCGCCTGCACCCCACCATCCAACCCGCCCTGAACAATTTGGTTTTAGAGGCGGACACTCGACGACGCTCCAGCTGACGCGCGTGCTGCATCATCTGGTGGAGGAACACAACGCCCAGCACTCCACGGTGGGAGTCTTTCTCGACACTGAGAAGGCCTTCGATTGCGGGCACCAGGGCCTGGTGTTTGAACTCCTGCAGACCAGCACGCTGCCAGCCCTCATTAAGATTGTGGCGTCCTTCCTCGCCAATAGATGATTCGCAGTCGCGGTCGAGGAGGCCACATCTTCCACTCGCCTCATCGAAACCGGGGTACCGCAGGGCAGCTGTCACCTTATATTCGTCGATATAATAAGCCGTGGGGTGCCGGCTGTAGAATGATGCCTCTTGCCCGTGGATGCAGTAAGAATCTGCCAAGGAATGCCTCCGGAGGATGGGTAGCAGCGTCTTTCCGTGTATTAACATCCCGTACTGTGGTCTCTGAACTGAACCCAAGCCAAGCGTGGCAATTATGGCAACAACCCCCTCATGTTCTTGGAGATCCATGAGAGAGGCAAATTATGATGTTCAGCATATTTCTGGCAGGGACGAGATTTTCTCTCGTAAGTTCCCAATTTCAGCATTGGTTTAGCGTGCTTGGTGCCAAAACAACACTGCAAAGGTCGTAGACCACTCCAAGTCTACAGTTTGTATTGGATATCTAAATTTCGGAGCTCCAGTGTAGAAACGCGTTACATCTTCAGTTTGGGTTTTCAGCTCTTCGTAGCTATCGCTGACACGTTTAATGGTAGTCTTCAGATGATCATCAATTATGAAATCATAACAGAGGAATTCTACCACAGATTAGTTTAGTACTTATATAGTTTAAGAACCACCGCCGGATAACCCTGGTTTTAAATAAAAAAAACAGCATTCAGATCGGTCTACTCGTTTAAGAGTTACGGTGCCACAGACCTACAGACACATACACATAGCGGTCAAACTTATAACACCTCTTTTTTGTCGGGGGTTAAAAAAGAGTGTAGGCCTACAATAATGAGATCCTGAGGAAAATTGTTAATATATCATTTAAAACGCTAACATGTGTCATTATCTTAGCGACATCATTCAACAGAACTATGTTGCTTGACTGTAAACTCGTTCAGGCTGAACCAGCTGTCCCGCCGATACCACAGGCCACAGAATAGTAATGTATATACATTACTATTCTGTGGTTTGGCTGACAGATTCTGCCAAGGGTTGTAAGAGGGATCGGCACTGACAAGTTCTTTGCGTTGGGCACAAATGGCGCTTTAGGAAGATATCACATTTTGGTATTTCATTTGGGGATATAAAAAATACTTTACGATATGGATATGAAATAAAAGGGCTTCCTGAGAGTTACTCGAAAAATTATATGACATCACTCTAAATCCAACATGGCGGGCATGAGATGAACATACAAGAAACCAACTGTCCAGTGATAACTAAATAGTAAAAAATAAACCTAAAAGCCGTGGGGCGCCGGCAGTAGAATGTTGCCCCTCCTCTCATGCCCGTGGATGCAGTAAGAGCCTGCTAAGGGATACCTCCGAAAGATGGGCAGCAGCGTCTTTCCATATATCAACATCCCATACTGCGCTCGCCAACCCGCCTGCCAAGCGTGGTGAGTATGGCAACTACCCCTCATGGAGACCCATGAGGGAGGCCTTTGTTCATTAGTGGACGTTTTATGACTGATATGATGAAACCTAAAAGTAAAAAAACACTTTAACAAACATGCTTTTATTTGAACGTATTATAAAGAATAAAGTAATAATAAGCGTTGGCCGGATTTATATTCTTTTTCAATTCGTTTTACTTAAAGGCCCATATGGCTGGCATATCAAACCAGTCGATAAAACAAGCTATTTGATACTATAGTAGAAAAGCATTGGCGGGGAAATGCATATACCCTAAGCATTGGACCAATGCAGCCAGTGAAAGCGAACAACTCTTAACAACTTGTTTGCTTACATAACTGCACCGTTAGTAGTTTAGTGAACAGTTTTAGACAAAGGTAAATACGATTTATTTCTATCTCTATTACCGCCGTGGTAATGTTGCTCTCCTCTCTTGCCCGTGGATGCGGTAAGAATCTGTCAAGAGATGCCTCCGGAAGATGGGCACCAGCGTCTTTCCGTGTTTCAACATCACGAACTGCGACAACCCGCCTGCCAAGCTTGGTGAGTATGGCAACAATCCCTCATTATCAGTAGCTACTTAGCCATGGGCGGCTATGTCCAGCAGTGTCTTATGACTGAGATGATGATTATCTCTATTCACCTAGGCGATTTAGCTCAGGTGATTAGGGTGGATCAATTTTACAAGCTTTTATTTAGTTTGACCTGTCCCGATGTCTGTCTGTAATCAAACTTTGCAAGTTAAATTTGATCCACTTCCCGGTTACCGATTGAGCTGAAATTTTGCACGCATGTGTAAATCAGATGACGATGCAAAATTATTATGACATGGAGCTGATCTGATGATGAGGAAGGTGGCTATAGGAACTCAGTAGTTAAACGACACAACCCAACAACCCTAACTGCGCTCGCCAACCTGCCTGCGAAGCGTGGTGAGTATGGCAACTACCCCTCATGGAGATCATGAGGGAGGCCTGTGTTCAGTAGTGAACGTTTTACGACAGAATGAAAAATGGTTTTAAAAGACCATAAAACCTATTTAAAGTGGAATTTGTGTGAATTATGTCATTTTGGAGAAATGAATACCTACACGTTAAATTCAAAGTAATTAAATTTAACCTATGAGAAATAATAAATACTGCAACCACATCTTGTAATTTGTAAGTGCACTAGATACTTTAATTTTAAGCTCGGTACCTTATTTATATTGTGTTACTTATGGTGGGATTCCTTATTAAATTAATAAATAGTGTTGTCGACTCCCGCAGCTCAGTTGGTCTAAAAGCCAGCTGAGACGCATTCGATTTCCACCGCGTGACAAGCGTTTGTTTTCATAAGACTTGTTACATCATCCGTCCTTCACATCTATTATAGATGATTTATAAATGCGTCAGTAACTGATATTTATTCTGGGATACTGCAGTGCCCAGTTTTGAAGATGCAGCTCCTATACTATCCTATATCAGATTAATCGGCTAGTTTCAGTGAAAACAACATGTCAATACATCGGAAGCTTAGTCGATTTCCCCACGATGTTTTCCTTCACTGATAAAGCACTGATGTAAATATAATGTATCTTAAATATTTTTCAAAAACGAGAAACCCATGGGTGTTCCGCTGGTATCGAACCCACTTCGCACCGAAAGTCGAGGTACCTAGGTACATAGGTACCACTCGGTCAACACGGCTCGGGTGTATGGGATAGTTCATTTACCAAATCATTTATCAGAGAAGCATATACATACCTCCTTACTTATAAACGATATTTAAACTAATCAGCACTTAATTGACGGACTTTTAACTGTTTTGTATTAGAATATGTCAAAAACCTGCTGATTAACTGTTGTTTCATTAAACACCGTTTATAAGTAAGGGGGGTATTATTGTTAAGGTTTTAATTCATTGCAGTTGCTTACTGTGCATATCAACATGATGACGCGACCGCAGTTATGTATGTACTTCTGATACGAGCGAGTGCGCGTGTTTATATAACAAACGAGCCCATGCATTGCGACATAAACGCTATGTAATATTATGAGTGAATCTGTTTAACCGCATTGATACATAATAACCGGCACGCTTGTTACATCTTATACATATTAAAAACTGGTTGAGCGTAACACGTGGTTTAACGGTAAAGGGAAACATCGAGAGGAAACCGTATTGACCAGCTTAGGCTGTCAAAGAAAGGCCTAAAGCCTAATAACTAATAAGGATGGCATAGCTGCTGGACAATCCTAATCCATCCGACAATGAACCAAGCACTGCGGCGTCCTGTACAGCGTGAATACCAGTTGCTGACGCTGTATAAACTATTATAGATGTGAAGGACTTACTTATGGTTCCGTAGTCAAAGAAGACATAGATGGGATCTATGTGCAGCATGGTGTGATTTTGGTTGCAATGGGTTATCGTAAAAACAGATACCTACATACGTCTTACGCGTATTTTATGAGCGAATTGCAACCACATTGCAAGCAACATTATGCGTAAACACAACGCACCGATAGCTTAGATAGATAGATAGAAATGCTTTATTGCACACCTTAAATATAAAAATAACAACAGAAAGATAAACACTAAACACAAAGTGACAATTGGCGGTCTTAGCGCTAAAGAGCGATAAGTGTAATCTTATACGAGTACATAGGAACTGGATCTTGATGCAAGGGTTGCCGCTGACTCACTGTGTGTCAGGTGGACCATCAGCTTGTCTCGTTCTTAAGTCGTATAGAAAAAAACAATTATAATAGCTGTGGTATTACTAGCGGACCCGGCAGACGTCGCCGTCGGCCTGTCCGCTGATTTGGTGACATACCGACAGCAGCGCCACCTACCATTTTAACCATGGGTTTAATTATACCGGCCCAACCGTTTATGGGATTTATTATTGTGTGATTAAGTCAGATTAAGTATTTGCGAGTTTTTCAATTTCGCTTTTTAACTCGTAAGCTATTCAAACTGTAAGTATAATATTGTTGCCAATTAAGGCAAATGTTCTATAAGAACTGCTCAAGATGTTAAAAATGTCTACATATAATCACATATATGATAGTACACTAAGTAGTCGTTTATGAGCCGCTTGCGCCAGATCACTAATTTGTATTTAAGACGTACTAAACGCTTTTAAATGGTTAATGAATAAAAACGTCTTGCACAACCTAAACTTTGTCAGTCGGCTATTTACCTAGTAGCGCTAAACAGAGTTTAAGAAATGTCAGTCAGTTTTGAAGGCTGGTTTGTTCGATCCTGAACTTCAATATGCATCAATTTCATAATTCTATGTTTGATGGTTATTGAGAAATATTTGTTTTGCAATGATGAAATCTGGTAGTACACGGCCTTAATTTAAAACATGAATTTAGGCCGATTTTTGTGTGTTTCGGGTTTTTTTTTATGGTGTGATAGTTTTTTAGGCTTATTATTATTATTATTATGAGCCATTTCGGTCCCACTGCTGGGCAAAGACCTCCTCCAATTCCCTCCATACATCCCGATCCTGAGCTGCTTCCCTCCAGTCAACGATGTACTGATCGAGTTCGTCCCGCCATCTGCGCTTCGGTCTGCCGCGTCGCCTTCTCGCCGGGTCAGGCCGCCACTCCCGTGACTATCATTGCCCACAGCTCGCTCGGCATGCGGCAGATGTGGCCAGCCCAGTCCCACTTCAGCTTAGCAGCTTTCAGAGCTTTCTTTTTCATTTTAGGCTCAACAAGATATTTTTGTCTTATACACTTGTTTCATCAAGCTATAACTCTTATGCAGACATCTTATTTTGATGAAATTAAAAACATGAGATTACTTACATACATACATCAATCAATACAAACCATTTTAGTTGAAGAATTTTGATATATGGGGTTTGAGATTAATCAAATATTTGACTAAGGATAACTTTTCAATGGATCACTTGATGTTGATATCATTTAAAACTTGAATAAAAAGAAAAGCCCCCAAATCAATCAATTTGTGATTGATTTGGGGGCTTTTGATATGTCCACTTATCGCTCATAAGTCCCACTTATTGAAAACTCCCAATACAATCAATTTACTTTTCAGATATGGGGGTTTAATCAACATTTTTTGTTTGAGGATAAGTTTTGATCTCTTCTATTTTGAAAAATTACAAGTTTGGAGTCCAATTAAGGTTAGGAGTGAACTACCCCTCATAGATATCCATGAGGGAAGCTAGAGTTCAGTAGTGCACGTTTTATGGCTGAAATTATGATGAAAAATTACCGACCCATACTAAAACCTTCCGTTGCTTATTGCAGATGTGGCTAGCGGCGCTAGTGGTGGTGCTAGCGGTCCTGCTCTGCCTCTACCTGGACACCGTGAAGCCCAAGCAGTTTCCGCCCGGCCCCCCGTGGCTGCCGATCCTCGGGTGCGCCAACGAGGTCTACAAACTCCGCGAGAAAACCGGATACCTCTACAAAGCCGTCAAAGAACTCTCCAAAAACTGCCACGATGACTCTCTCCTCGGCCTAAGAATCGGAAAAGACAAAATTGTCATGGTGAACTCCCTAGAAGCCAACAAGGAGATGCTGTACAACGAGAGCATCGACGGAAGACCAAAAGGCATCTTCTACCAGACCAGAACTTGGGGGGAAAGGCGAGGAGTGCTCCTGACAGACGGAGAGCTCTGGAAGGAACAGCGCAGGTTCCTCATTAAACACTTAAAGGAGTTCGGCTTTGGCAGACGAGGTATGGGCAATATCGCTACCTCAGAAGCATTCCACATGATTGAAGATGTGAGAGACCTCATCAAAGAATCCGGGGATGGATCTGCAGTTGTTCAAATGCACAATTTCTTCAACGTGTACATCTTAAACACTCTTTGGACAATGATGGCGGGCCTGAGGTACAAGCCAAGTGATCCTCAGATGATAGTACTCCAAGCTTTGCTGTTCGACCTCTTTGCTGCGGTCGACATGGTCGGTACGATGTTCAGCCACTTCCCTGTACTCAGCATCGTCGCCCCGGGGCCGTCGGGATACAAAGATTTCATTAAAACGCATCAGAAGATCTGGACGTTTCTGAGAGACGAACTGGCACGACACAAAGATAACTTCGACCCGGACATGGAGGACAAAGATTTTATGGAAGTGTACATCAGAGCGTTGAAACAGAATGGGGCGGTGGACACATACTCTGAAGGTCAACTGGTCGCTATGTGCATGGATATGTTCATGGCCGGTACTGAGACAACCAGCAAGAGCATGAGTTTCTGCTTCAGCTATCTAGTGAGACAACAGGAGGTACAGAAGAAAGCACAGGAGGAGATTGATAGAGTGGTTGGAAAGAACCGTTTCCCAACCTTGGATGATAGGGCTAGGTAAGTTTGCTAAATATTATAAATAATTAGAATCTAGTTTTCAATCGCTGGGTTCACACCATCATGCATCATACTAAGCCGATCCAGTATGTTGAAACTTGCGATCCTGAAACACGTTCCAAGCGATACGTAGGCGATCCGGATCGGCTCTCTCTGTATTAAATTATTCTACCAATAATTGACAGAATATATGCTTTGCTGATTTTTGGGACTAAACATATACGAATTGGTGATAGCAGGATACAGTAATTTAAAATAAATAGGCGAAACAGGGACGACCTGTTCTATCCTGCTGTTACCGAAATCATTCTACTTGGAATAGACTTTAGGTGGTGCTGTAGTGTTTGTGTCTTGTATTCATCATTTCAGCCGTAAAATGTTCATAACTGATACATAACAGACAGGCCTCATGGATGTCCATGAGGTGTAGTTGCCATACTCACCAGGCTTGGCAGGCGGGTTGGCGAGCGCAGTGCAGTTGATACACGGAAAGACGCTGCTGCCCATCTTCCGGTGTTACCCTCAGTACGCTCTTACTGCATCCACGGGCATGAGAGGAGGCATGTGTTTAGCGGTGGACGTCCTACGGCTGAGGTGATAAGATATTCTATATACCTTTGTTTTGTGCCTTAAAGGTGAACGTTAATTAAGCGCACGTGTCCTTCCAGCATGCCCTACAACGAAGCGGTAGTGCATGAGTGCGTTCGACACTTCATGGGCCGCACCTTTGGGGTCCCACACCGTGCCCTGCGGAACACCGCGCTCGCTGGCTACTTTATCCCTGAGGTAAACTTTTTCACTAATTATTACGAGTAGGTTATTTAAAAAAAGTAAGGCCTTCGCATCTATTATAGATGATTGTATACAGCGTCAGCAACTGGTAATCATGCTGTACGAGACGCTGCAGTGCCTGGGACATTGGAAGATGGATTAGGCTTGCCCAGAACCTATACCATCCTCTCAGCTTAGTCAGCTATTATTCAGAGGAAAGAACAGGTCAATACGTCTTAAGCTAACTAAGCCGCGGGTTTCCTCACGATGTTTCCTTCACCGTTAAAGCTCGTGTTAAGTGTGCACATCATTTTTTCAAGAAAGAAAAGTCCATTGGTGCACGGCCGGTATCGAACTCACGACCTTCGGATTTAAAGTCGGGGGTACATACCACTCGGCCAACACGGCTTTTAGGTTATTAATAGGATATGTAATAAACAGTTGTGGTCACATAATTAGGAACGTCCTTTTAAGAAGTAACTAGTATGTTTTGAATAGAGCAAACGGGTTTGGGAGATTTGGGATAGAATAAAATCGCTTACTATTTATTACAAGTTTTATCTATTCTCTGTAGTAACAAATTCATATAGAAGCTCAACAAATGATTATGAACGATTTATTAAACTGCTTTATAGATGTTTTATACGAAACGTAGGTTAAATAAACCACATTAATGTGAAGTACGTAAAGAATAAAAACAATTGAATACTATTTAAACTAAAACTAATAGTAACACGTCCACTTTTAATCACTAATTTATACCGGCGAGGCATTGACTATACACATTTTTGTCATTTTTCAAGAAAGATATGAGTACCATTCCTCTAAGAAAACATCGTACAGCTTTCTTAAATTGCCACACTGACGATTTTAAACCTTTTTCTTGAATTGGCACCAAAGATCTCATTTGGATTTAGGTCTGGCCAATCTAAGACAGAAACTGATTGCGATGTGAGAAATTATTGAACAGTGTGTACAGTGTCAACTTGTACCCTTAAGACAAGCTCTGCTTGCTTTGAGAGAAATGTCCAACATTAACAAATGCGTCATCTTCCAGGACACAATGGTAGTCAGCAACTTCACCAACATCCTGATGGACGAGACCCTCTACCCTGAGCCGTACATGTTCCGTCCGGAGCGCTTCCTGGCAGACGGCAAACTCTGCCTGCCAGATCACTACTTCCCCTTCGGACTCGCTAAGCACAGGTAAAACATAATTCTGTACCCTGAGCCGTACAGGTAACTATCATCTGTACCCTGAGCCGCACAGGTAACCATCATCTGTACCCTGAGCCGCACAGGTAACCATCATCTGCCCTGGGCCGTACAGGTAACCATCATCTGTACCCTGAGCCGTACAGGTAACCATCATCTGTATCCTGAGCCGTATAGGAAACTATCATCTGTATCCTGAGCCGCACAGGTAACCATCATCTGTACCCTGAGCCGCACAGGTAACAATCATCTGTACCCTGAGCCGCACAGGTAACCGCATGTTCCATCTAGAGAGATTCATGGCAGACGGCAAACTCTGCCTGCCTGACCACTACTTCCCGTTCGGACTGGCCAAGCACAGGTAAAGCCTTTACATCTATTATAATTTGTACAGTGTCAGCAACTGAACAGGATGCTGCAGTGCCTGCGACATTGTTACGTATGTATTAGGTTTGCCCAGCACCAATACCATCCTACCGTCCTAGTCAGAAAAATGAACAGGATAATACGTCTGAAGCTGACAAGTCGCGGGTTTCCTATATTTTCCTTTACAGTTAATTCACGTGATAAATCTACTTTAACGGTGCCCAGTACAGACCATGAAGAAACAATGCATTTTCTGGAGTATCTCTTGGCAGGTTCTAACTGCCTCCATGGGCAAGTAAGGAGAGGAAACATTTTACTACCGGCACCCCACGCCATACCTACAAAACAAACGTTGCTGACAAAAGCGCTAACGCTAACGCTGCCAAGCGTGGTGAATATAGCAACTACCCAGAACCATGAAGGAGACCTGAGTTCAGTAGTGGACGTTTCACGGCTGTAATGATGAATGATGAAATGAAAATTCTACATTATTAACACGATTTTTTTTTATAAGTAATATAAAGAGAAACGAAAAAAGAGGGAAGCCTGTGTTCAGTAGTGGACGTTTACGGCTGTATTAATGAAATGAAGAAATACGTTATATTTTCAGATGCATGGGCGACGTGCTCGCAAAATGCAACATCTTTGTGTTCACTAGCACAATGCTCCAGCGGTTCTCCTTCCTGCGAGCGCCGGGGGAGGCGCTGCCGTCGCTGGACCACGTGGACGGGGCCACGCCCTCCGCCGCGCCCTTCAAGGCCCTGGTGGTCCCGAGGATGTGATCTCAAGTCCACAATCAAACATCATAGAATTACTTTATATTTTTAAAGTGAAACATCTAACGGGGACTAAATCGGACGGGAGGTGACGCTTGACGATGTGCGAGTAACTAGTAACCGACTTTAACGGCCTTAGGCCTCTGCCTCGAATCTTGCGGGCAGCGGTTCGGCGGCGGCGGCGGCGCGGGAGCGGCAGGATCTTATGCGTAATGCCTAAGAGCTGGTCGAAACAGGCGGCCGCATGGACCTGTACAGACATACGTTGAAGTGTTGAGGGATGTTTTGCTGCCATCAATGTGTGTCGCACATCCTGAAGGTCTTTACCTGGTTCAATATGGTTAATTCTTCCTTGCACCGGTTTCGAAGACTATCTGAACGCTCAAGAAGACAGTGTTTGAGTGACCTGCTGAAAGCAAAGCTAAACAAACCCTATAGTAAACTTGTGGGGTCAGATGATACTGAACTGGGACACCAGTAAAATAAAATTTGAATTCGAATGCGTGATGCATTCTTCAAGCATGAAAAGTCGCCTGCAAGAGGTGATAGATAATGTGCCATCCACTTCGTCATATGTACGTTTACTCGGCAGTTTTTTATCTTATCTGATAAAATGGCATTGGAGCGTTAAATAATAATTCCTTATGTTTGTGAAATCATGTTTCATCTCTTATCGAATAAAATCTTAACTACATTTACTATTATCTATCTAGTTCCTCTTGTTTAAAAGTGTTATGTTAAGTCACGTTGCACCATCTGATCTCGCATGTTTTCCTTATATTTTGATATTATCAGAAAGAAGAATAAAGGAATGAGAAAGATTAAATTGCATGTTGGTTCTTTCTCTGTGACGCACAGGCGCAAAATAACATTTCATGTTTGGTAACCAGGCATTTTTTCAATAAAATCTTGTAGTGTACAACCAGATTGTTGACAGGTCTCAAGTTACTAAATATTGTGTTACTGCTGCAGCGGTCACTAAATATTTTGTAACAAGTTTTGTATAACTCACTATTCAAATTTTATTTTACTAGAGATCCAGTTCAAAGTCACCTGACCCTACAAGTTTTCTAAAGGATTTGTTTAGGTTTAGATTTAGCCGGCCACTCAAAGGCTGTTGTCTTCTTGGGCGTTGAGCTAGTCTTGAACGATTCGAAACCGATGCAAGGAAGAATTAATTATATTAAGCCAGGTAAAGACATTCCGCCGTGGGGTGCCGGCAAAAGAATGTTGCCCCTCCTTTCATGCCCGTGGAAGCAGTAAGAGCCTGCTAAGGGATACCTCCAGAAGACGGGCAGCAGCGTTTTTCCGTGTATCAACATCATGTACTGTGTTCGCCAACCCGCCTGCCAAGCGTGGTGAGTATGTCAACTGCTCGTCATGGAGATCCATGAGGGAGGCCTGTGTTCAGTAGTGGACGTTTTATGGCTGAATTGAGTGATGATGATGAAAGACCTTCAGGATGTGCGACACGCACTGATGGCAGCAATACATCCTTCAACACTTCAACGTATGTTTGTTCGCCTATTTCCACCAGCTCTCCTGGGCCCGTGGAAGACAACCGACATTAGTGCCCCACCTAAAATACAGCCAACCTTATAAAATCTGTTGTAATATGTTAAGTAATGTATCAACAATAAAAGCCTTGAAAGTAATTTTAATAAGAGTTGTATTATTTACTGTTAGCCGCCCGCTTGTTCTGAGGTCTTATACGTTTTAGGGTTAAACTTCTGCCCACTAAGCGTACTTAACGGAAAATGTATCAAATCAGTTATGGCCGAAATTTTTATGGAGAAGATCCATACAATTTTTCGGCCATCCTTATCTAATTTAAAACATTTTTCGTCATTCATCATCAGTATTATCATAGGTTTTCTGACATTATGCAATCGGGCAAGGGAACGCAACTAGCTAAACAAGTTATTCTTAATTTCAGCATTTGCAGCATCTTCTCTGTGGTCGAGCTTTGAATTGGGCGACTTTCCTTGTGGCCTGAGGGGTTCGTAGTTCGAACCCTGGATATCAAAAGCTTTTTGTTGTTTTTGATATTTTTCTTATGAAATTGGCTTATAACTGGCCGACTAACATTTCTGAAGCTTAGTTGGTACCCTCTTTACTATTGAACGTGACTGTTCCTCGTTAGATTATATTGTTCTGTGGACTGTTCATACCACGCTATCTACCGCGCCTCAAGACTCGTCTACTCTTACATTCCACCACGATCTTGGAACTAATTCAATTATGTTCTTAAATCTCAGCCGTAAGAAGTCCACTGCTGGACAAAGGCCTCCCTCATTGGCATGGTAGAAAATGGATTCCTGACTATCTAATCTAATCAAATCAGCCTGTAGGATCCCACTGCTGGGCAAAGGCCTCCCTTCCCTCTCTCCATACTTCCCGGTCCAAGGCGTTGGTCGACCAGTCAGCACAGTACATGTCTGATTCCTGACTGCGGCTCGGAAAGTAAATGACATCTTAGAACCAATTGTCATGCCCTTTGCCTCATACATCGGAGAGAATTTTCAATTAATGCAGGACAATACCCGGCCCCACACTGCAACGATAGTTTGGGGGTATCTTCAAGAGGGTGAAATTGACGTTTTGCCATGGCCGCTCGCCAGACTTAAACCCCATTGAACATGTTTGAGATAATCGGAAAACGAATAAAACAGCGGGTTCCAGCACCAACAAACATAGGAGATATCAAAAGAGCACCGGAGGAAGAGTGGAATCGAATACCACAAGATTTAATTGATAACTTAATCAAAAGCATATCGAGAAGATTGCATGCAGATTTTTACAGCTAGAGTGGGTAACACCAAATATTGAATGTGCCCAAACACTCGAAAAAAAAGTAATGGCATAACACAATGACATTTTTAATGTGATGATTGATGGTTAATTCTTCAAAATATCATTTCTAAGATTTCTGTTGATTAGTCTGTTTTTTACAGAAGTAAATTTTATTTTCATAAAAAATGTGAAAATTGATAAGATGCTTAATATAATTTTTATGCTAACATACAAAAGAAACATTTTAACTTCCGATCTGTCTCTTTTTGTACCGTTCCTCTAATTATTTCCATGAGTGAGTATTCAAATTAAGGTGACGCATTGATAAACTATTGTTTCAAAAATCGAGTACCGCGCCCCTTCACTCGGACAAATTTTACGCGGTCGCACTCGACAGGATCACGCCTAGCGGCGGGCGGCAGCGTTGGTCTAGCGTACGTGGCGCTGCTAACGGCGCGGCGGCGGCACGCGTCAACTCGATTTGCCTAGAGCATAGATAATCATGGAGTC
This sequence comes from Pasiphila rectangulata, assembly GCA_963082625.1. Taxonomy (NCBI): domain Eukaryota; kingdom Metazoa; phylum Arthropoda; class Insecta; order Lepidoptera; family Geometridae; genus Pasiphila; species Pasiphila rectangulata. The sequence continues at coordinate 25,748,191 of OY720236.1, forward strand.
GCCTTGTCGGCCCGATGCCTCATCTTAAACTGTAAATTGAAAAGGAGGCTTTTAGTCCCTCAGTCCAATAGACTGATTACATTAGATTAGAATTATTCAAATTCAAAAATGTTTTTGAAAACTTTTTAAAAAATCCTTGAAGAATTTCATGAAGCATTTATTTACTAGCTGTTGCACGCGACTTCGTTCGCGTAATTTCGAAAAATAAATCATAGCAATTTTTTTAGTTTGTTGTGTGATATTTTTCAGCATTTTTGGGTTCCGTACCTCGAAAGGAAAAAACGGAACCCTTATAGGATCACTTTGTTGTCCATCCGTCTGTCTGTCAAGACCCTTTTTCTCAGGAACGCGTAGAGGTATCAAGCTGGAATTTATATAGCTATTCCGCCAAACAATGTTCCAGGCAGCGTCACATACAGCATGATTACTAGTCGCTGTAGAAGCTGTATAAATCATCGATAAAAGATGCAAAGGCCTCAGTGGTTTAGTCGTCTTCTTCTTCTTCGACCCCAGGCTTGTATTTGCATCCTGGTCTGTAGGTTGACAACAATAAATTAATGTTAGCATTGCCTGAGGTTAACTTCAGGAACTTGAATAATTATTTTAGTGTTGGTTAGCTGATTTTTCAATCAAGCTCTGGGAACGCTAAAGCTAAATTCTATTCAGTCCGTCATCGCGTCAGTTAGTTAATACAAATTAAAAGTCACGTATTCTTTTACTTTTCAAAGTTAATGAAACAATACGATAACACTTCGCACTTCGGCGCGTACCAGCTGGACGTTAACCATCAGTACATTCAAAAATCTGGCAATAGTCCAAGCCGTGGTTCGAACCTAAGTGGTGTCCTTGAGCTTGTTGCCCCAACCTAACTTTTGCGGCTGGGCGCCTTCTGCGCTCGCCATAGTCCGGTAACGTTGTCATGGCCATCTGCAGTCAACAACATATATTGTCATTTCAAAAAAAAAACGGCGCGTACCAGCATGTGTTTGTCGTGTTGTTGTTTATTTATAAAGGAAAAAGATGTGTCAAATGGACTTCGATGGATCGAATGGATGACGGACTATCTATTAATATTTAGACATTCTAGCCTCGTCATAAGTGATATGAGCCCTCAACAGCACCGCGTGATTCACACATCTTAGTGGGTATTCGTAAGGATAAGTATTTTTAACTTTAGGTTTAAAGATTTTTTATTGAGGTCACAATAACTCCGGTTCCTGTAACCAAAACCTTATACCTTATACATATATATATAAGGGTAAGGTTTTGGTTACAGGAATACAGGATATATGTATACAGTACCCTTCTCTCATTAAGACAGTGCTAACAAAAAAGGTTTCATGTAAATCGGTCAACGTGTTCGGTTGTAATCGTCATGTCATGCACAAACAGACAGACCGACAGACAGCGCTATGCATATTAGGGAGCTATACCAGACGTCCACGCTCTGCGAGGACGTCCGACGCTCGTGATTCCGTTAGGCAAAATCCACAGCAATCAACTCAACTAGTAAGAGGAGCCACACTTTGGATATCAAAAGATCGTGTAAGTCACAACAATGGTGGGTGTACTTTTTCAAAATCAATATGTATGATAATGTTATACATAAAAGGAATGTACCAGCAATGTACCTAAATGTACCTTTAATGAATTCCAATGTACCTCCATGAGACAAGAATAATTTCAATAATAAAATGAGCCACGGGTGTACCTACTCTGATAATGATGGTTATATACATATGTATATCTCATGGTTACCTGATATTTACCAGAAAAATGTACCTTCAATGTAACTCATAACAATATAATCCTAAATAATGCGGCCAGTAGTTAATGAGAAAATCAAAAAACAAATTTTAACGCCTACCATTTTTCCATATCAATATCACTGATAGAATTATCCGTTTTTCATCAGACGTTTGGCGGTAGCGTTGATTCACTTTGATACAAATTGTAATATCTCGGAATCTAGATAAGTTAAAAAAAAACACTAAAAGAATTAGAAAAAAGCTCAGACTATACAGACTATATATAGCAATATATCTATAAGTATAATAAATAAAACTAAGGACAAAAAAATAGTTGAACCCGTTAGAGCACGCTGTCGTGTTTTTGGGTCAATTTAAAGTAACAGCTTTGGAAACCTGAGCTACGCTAAAATCCGGCATTGTCTCTTTAGGTATTCGTTGATGTGTGAGAACCACTATTGCGATACGTTTTCGTGAAAATAAATGAAAATACGGGATTTTATGAAATGAAAACGCACACATCAGCAAATAGACTAGTGAAAATAGCATGTAAACGAAAAAAACAAACGAAAACCTGAAACAAAAGTCTATTGGAGTAATTCTTTTTTAAAATGAAATGTGTGGTATTTGTGGCCAGTTTGTACTAAGAACTTTTTGCACATACATATTTCAGTCTTTTTTTCGATTGATGAACCGTTCCTCTAAATAATTACATGAGTGTAGGTATTATTGGTATTATAAAACTAAACTTCGCCTGAAACTATTATCGCTTCTTTGGAGCTGGCAATGAAATATTTGGCTATACTTTACACATTTCCTTTAGCTCCAAACTTACTTTAAATTTAAATTGCAAACAAAGGGGCGATTCTGTTGTTGCACTGACTAGCTAAAACTAATTATATTGTCGTAAATCGGAATAAAATGACACCTAGGTGTTAGTGCCGTTCTAAATTTAACGGAGCAAATATACTCAATTTTTAGGCTGATAACTATTAATTTAGAAACGTCATAATCTTAAATTGTAATCTTTTATACTTCCTACTAAAACAGAATCGACACCTATAAAATATTTAAACACTATTTTTATTTTTTTCAGGGATGCGCCATCTACTGGACCGAAGCTGTGGCTCGTCACAAACATGCGCTGCTCGTTTCGAAATCATGCTCATAGATGTCGCACGCTGTGTCAAGATATGAATAAACTAAGGATCTGTAGTGGTAGTACACATAAGCATAATAACCTTTAGACTTCAGACAAAATCAATGTGAACAGAATGTAAACAACCTGAATGATATATGTATAATTTTCTTACAAACTATCTAGCATAGTTTTTTAACGGAATTGTTTGCAATTTAAAAAAAAAGTATTTTGTGTCTGATAGTTTGCATTGTTTTAATAAAGCAGACTTTGTTGTCTTTGATGAACGAAAATATTGACTGTGTGTAGTGTCCAGCATTATTTATTTATTTTTATCAAATTTATATATTCAGAATATAGTCTGGTCAAGTTATTCCAAAAACTAGTCAGTAACATACAGAACTTATATTCAAACATTATTTGTTTAATACGTTTTAAATCATTTATTTCATATTTTTTTAAAGCTTTTAAATTTTTTATAGGGTTTGTAAGTTAAGGTTTGCATTGTCTTAATGTAGGTAACTGTGGACTTTAAGAGCTTACTATACGGCTGAAAATTGGAACAGTTATTGTGTCACTTTTAGGGATAACATATCAAAAGTCCCCATTTATATCACTTGTGCCAAAAACGATCTTCAAGATAAAATGTCGCTATTAGAAAAATTAACATTTCTTCCATGTATAGGTTCGGTAGGATTGTGTTAAGTCCAATGCAAAAAAATGTCCTATACTTTGTTCTTAAGGTTGACCACTTCTAATATATCCATATAGTCAGATACATATATTGATATCTCAGAAATGATTCGTCACATACGCGATAAACCAAAGAAAAAATCACTCTAGTCATAAATCGCTAATAAGAAAACAATTGTAGACGTCTTTTAATAACTATACGCGTAATCTTTATATGTATGCGATTATTATAGATATTAAAGGTTATTATAGGTTAGGTAGCCTATTATCTAATATATCTCTGTACTAATTAAGTTCTATGTCATTATTACCTATTCATTCGGGCCTTAAGGTCATAAAAAATGTCAATTTACAAAAAAAAACAAAACGCATTTATTATTAACAATTTTATTAACAAAAAGTATAACAAAAATTACGTCAGCAAACAACCAAATTTAGGATGGTCGCCATCACAAAATGGCTTTTAATTTGAGTTGTTGATAATAACATTCTACCATGATGACTGCGACTCTGATAAGATTGCAACGACATGTTAGGGAATACCTACCTAAATAGCTCTTCAGAATTTATTGTACTCTCGTATTTACGATCTAAGTGATGTATCCTAGTTTTCTAAGAAGTGTAGTAGTACTTCTAATATAACCATTCACCATACCTACTTGTGTATTTATGTTTTAAACCATCTATGCCAGAAGTCGAAACAATTTCCAATAACGTAGTAGCATTCAGCCATCCCCTTACGTATAGACATTATTATAATAGAATCACACTCTTAATTGATAGGTATTTAACAGTGATGATTAAATCAATCACCTTTTATAAGTAAGGGGTCAAATTCTATACAGTTTGTTAAATGCATAAAATAATATTGAAGGGAGTGGTCACAAATGCCCGATAATTGAGGAATACAAATCACTACGCGTACAGTAGTACAGTAGTAGTGTAGAAGTAGGGCAGAAGTAGAGTAGTAGTGGAGTAGAAGTACGATAGATGTAGGGTGGAAGTAGAGTAGTGGTAGAGTAGTAGTTAGAAGATGTGGTAGTAAGTAGCTGATTCTGGGCGGTACAAAGTTCGCCGGGGCAGCTAGTACTTAGATAAAAAAAACTTATGTAAATGAGACATTTTTGGTCAGTTTGGAAGCTGAGATACAATAATAATTGATACTGACTGTACATGATTGAAGGCATTAAATTGTGCAATTCAAAAGACTTCACCAATTTCCAATAATTGCAATGGACTATTAATTAACAATGAATGATAATTATTAGCACATGCAATTCGACATATAATTGATGTGCCCGCATGATTAAAGTGTACATCATCATTGGTATGGTCCGACACAGCGTTTGCCTGCGACTTTGCGACTTTTCGATGAAGAACTTTTATCTCCCTTGTTGGAGCCCCGTAGGTCTCCCCTACGGGGAACCATCAGAGGAGACAACACCTTCATCAACTTTTCAATGTCGTCTGGCCATCTTGCTGCTTGGACGAACGAGAGTCTCGGCCACCATTCAGTTACTGCTTAGATTGGAGTGACAGTTTTGTCGATTCTGTTGGCGCACTTCCTAAATAAAGCGAATTAACATTGCGTAAAACTGACTAAATAAATAAAAGAAATAAATAATGCTGAACAAATCACACAACATCATCTAGCCCCAAGGTAAGCAGAGCTTGTGTTATGGGTGCTAGATGACTGATATACTTAATACATTATACTACATACATACATAGATATTTTTATTATATATAGAAAAACACCCAGAACACCCTGAACAAATATCTGCAGATCGTACAGACATTTGTCCCGAGGCGGGAATCGAACCCGCAGCCCTTCGCCCGCTGCGCCACTAATGTTGGTGCCGTTCTAAAATCAAAACGGTACATTCGTGGCGATTCCATTGTTGCACTCCCTAAAGCTAATTAAAATTAGAGATTTGACATTTCCAAGCTTAAACAATCAACGTCAATCACAGTCAACGCATTTTTAGTATTTTTATTCTATTTATTAAGGTAAACAAACAGAATATTACCTTATTGATTTGATCACTACATCAATTTCGTGCCGTGTCAAAGTCGTGTTGGGCGAGTGGTATGCCCCCGTCTTTCAATCCGAAGGCCGTAGTTTCGATATCGGCCGTGCACCAATAGATTATTCTTTCATGAAAAATGTATGTCCACATAGCACACGTGCAACGGTGAAGGAAAACATTGTGAGTAAACCCGCGGCTTAGTCGGCTTCAGACGTATTGACGTTAGAGCTTGTGAAACTTTCGCGATTTGTTAACATATTCATGTCAGCCGTATAGCGCCCACTACTGAACACAGGCCTCGCTCATTGATCTCCATGAAAGGTAGTTGCCATACTCACCACGCTTGGCAGGCGGGTCGGCGAGCGCAGTACGGGATGTTGGTACATGGAAGACGCTGCTGCCCATCTTCCGGAGGTATCCCTTAGCAGGCTCTTACTGCATCCATGGGTATGAGAGGAGGGGTAACATTCTACTGCCGGCACCCCACAGCATAATATGTACTCAAGGTATATGTGTGCCAAATTTCAAGTCTCTAGGTCGAGTGGTTTAGTCTGTGCGTTGTCTGTCAGTCACTCAGTCAGTAACGGAAGAGTTTTATATATATGGATTAGTATAGATATGCAATAACTTTTACTGGTAGACCAGCAGCACAACGCTCTTGGTCGTTCAAGCCCAGGCTCCGAGTGGTCCCTCGACGAGATAAGGCATGACTCTATTTCCTTAATAACACTGAATTATAATGGTCTTGTCCATAAATATATTTTTCAGATAAATGCAGGTAGAGTCATTTAAATGGTTGTGTCTATGTTTAACCTTGGAGGAGGCTTTTACCGATTTAGGCGGTCCATACCAGTCTCAACTAGTTTATGCTAAACTTTTTTAAACGTTATATGTACATACATGTTAGTTGGTAAGGAAATTAAGCTCTATTTAGAAATTTTTAAACATTCGCGATCACAACACATCATTACTTTATTGGATTATCGGGTATTTATCTAAACGACGACCAGGTGCAATTCGGTCGAAACGTCGTTTTTTTTTTATATTTTTTTTTATTATTTACTCATTCATTCATTTCAACCAAAAAACGTCCACTAATGAGCAAATGCCATGGGTCTGCATGAGGGGTAGTTGCCATACTCACCGCGCTTGGCAGGCGGGTTTGCGAGCGTAGTACGGAATGTAGATATATGGACAGACGCTGCAGCCCATCTGCCGGACTTATTAACTATCAAAAAAATATCATGCAGTGATATTTGTAATTAATATATTGCTTTTACTGACATAACATAATTGTAGCATGTCACTTTTAAATTTGTATTTACGCCTGCGAAGGTCATACATGTTGCTACAAAACACCTATTTTTCATACCCTATACTTATCTTTACTATAGGTATAAAGTTACGTCCTTTATAAAGACATTCTTAGAATTATTCCAATGTCCTCTGATAATGAGGAATATACAGGGTGACCGGTAATTCGATAGATTCCTTAAAGGGGGTTATAGAAGAGCTCATTTCCTCTTGATTTTGTTATATAGTAGGGTGTCGGATTATAATTATATACTAGCCGCACCCCGCAGCTTCACCCGCGTAGTTCCCGTTCCCGCGAGAATTTAGAAAAATCCCTCCTTAATGCACCTCTAGGATACTCAAGGTATATGTGTGCCAAATTTCAAGACTCTAGGTCCAGTGGTTTAGGCTGTGCGTTGTCTGTCAGTCACTCAGTCAGTAACGGAAGAGTTTTATATAAATTACTAGCTTTTGCCCGCGACTTCGTCCGCGTGGAAGTCATAAAACGTAAAATCCCCTTTTTCACGCAGAGACACTTTGATCGAAAATATAAATCCCATTTATTCCCTATCCCGTGGGAATTTTGAAAAATCCCTTCTTAGTGCACCTCTAGGATACTCAAGGTTTGCCAAATTTTGCCAAGTCTTTAGGTCCAGTGGCTTAGGCTGTGCGTTGATATGTATATCAGTCAGTCAGTCAGGACTTTGAATTTTTATATATATAGATTATTTTTAAAATGATCCCTAATTTAGTTTTTTATGAAAATCCCCCGACATTGAGCTCAAAATTAAGATATTTGCTACTCAAACCATTATTACAGTAAACTGTTGATGTTTGCTGGTAGTTAATAGATTTATTAAGTTATCTACACATTTAGTTACGATTACCAGAAAAAAATGCAATCATCATCATCATTTCAGCCGTAAAACGTCCAATACTGAACTAAGGCCATTAGGGCCTCATGGATCTCCATGAGGGGCAGTTGCCATACTCACCACGCTTGGCAGGCGGGTTGGTGAGCGCAGTATGGGATGTTGATACACGGAATGACGCTGCTGCCTATCTTCGCCTATCTTCCGGAGGTAACTATTAGCAGGCTCTTAGTGCATCCACGGGCAAGAAGAGGGGCAACATTCTACTGACGGCACCCCACGGTAAAAATGCAATGACTTCGTATAAAATATAATTATGGAATTTAGTGTACAAATTATTTAAATTACTTCCTTATATTCCTTAGAGGTCGAAAAAGATACAAATCTTGATATTTTATTAAAGTACCTACCTATCGTGAAAAACAATTAAGTAAAGTATTTTGTGTGTATGGGGAATAATTGTTTACCTTACTTAATAATTATTTACCGTGTTGGCCAAGTGGTATGTACCCCCGACTTTTAATCGAAGGTCGTGGGTTCGATACCGGCGGTGAACCAACGGATTTTTCTTTCTTGAAAAGTTCACATTTAACACGTTCTTAGTGAAACCCGCGGCTTAGTTAGCTACAGACGTTTTGACCGGTTCTTTCCTCCGATTAACAGCTGACTAAGCTGAGAGGATGGTATAGGTGCTGGGCAAGCATAATCCATCAAACAATGTCCCTGGCACTGCAGCGTCCCGTACAGCATGATTACCAGTTGCTGACGCTGTATAAATCATCTATAATAGATGCAAAGGCCTTACTACTACTATCGTGAAAAAAGTACCTCCATGTTTACCTATGCACTAAATATCAACTTGTGGTTGGGTTCGTGGTTCACTTATTAATATTTGCTTGCACTTATCAACATTAGTAGGTATCTTTTTAGATAAATTATAAAATAACTAGGTGCATAAGTAATTTAAACAATTTGTACGGTAAGTTCCAACCATTTCTTTTACACGAAGTCACCCCATTAGTGATAATAAAAAAGCGTGAATAACGATCGTAAATGTGTATTTTTTTATTGAATTTTAAGGTCAAAATCTAGGGTTTTCCATAAAAAAAAAATTGAGACTTCCTCATTTAAAAACTAATAATTTCCGACACCCTCTTATAATATATATATAATAAATAATACAACACAATCAATAAAATTGGAAATGAGCTCTTCTTTAAGGCATGTATCCACCGGGCACCCTGTATAATGATAAACTTTATTTCTTGTCAACACTCAACACATTAAAAATAAACAAAAGTTACACAAAATAACAAGGAAATACCATTAAAAAAATACAATAGCTACTTTTAAACAAATTGTTTAATGAAAAGGGCAACCACTCAGCTTGTGCTGATATCTAAAAAGTTAATAGAGCGCCTGTTCTTCATGTTCACTCCAAATAATAAAACCATCTCATCAGCTATCGCTCCTTGCGCGGCTCGTATACAATTGAACATAGACAAAATAAGAACCATAAATCTTGGCCTATCCATATCTCCGCAGGACAGGGTTGGATTCAGACCCTCAAAAAATTATTGTCTTTGGAAATTAAAAATATACTACTTGTCGAAAATTATACTACGTTTCGTTTTTCGTGGATTTCAATATTAAAATGCATTTATGTAAGTAAAATTTTCTTTATTTAGTATTTGTTAATGTACAAATCAATCAAATTGAGGCAAGTAGATGTTTATCTCAGCACCGACCATCACACCCATCTGTTAGAACGACCGATAAAGTACAACACTACGCGGGGATTCTCCGAAGCTTGTCGCTGTCGCTTATTTTCGGCTTTGGGTACTTTGTTCTTTTAGCCACCACTAATCGCTGGCTGATTCGATATTACCATACATACAGAACTTACCGAAATTGTAGGATAAATAATAAAAAGCAAAATGATTCAACCAATAAAAGTTGTCAATCGGCTTGAAGGTCAAATTATGGTATTTTCGCGTAGTATTCTGGCTTAAAGATACTACATACTACACATAATCAAATAATGGTACAAATAGTATAATTATACTACAAAATCCAACACTGCCGCAGGATAAAAGGATCAAAAAGAGAAAGAAGTATGTGTATCTCTGTTGTGGAGTGGTAAGCGTTAGGGGCGCGCGGGGCGGGGGCACAGCAGTCAGTCTCATAGAGTAACATATATAGTCAGTCTCTCGCGTGTCCTCGGCCGGGGAGGCCGTGTGCTGTATGTCGTGCCTGATCTCCCGCCCGTCGCATGTGAACGCGATGGACGTGCTGCCCAGCGGAAACCTGTTCCGCGAGCTGGAGCACGTCACCGACACCGGCTACTTCGAGTGGAAGCTGTCCCTGGAAGACTACTGGCAACAGGTGAGTCCACGCGTGGGAATCGAGTGACGCGATTTTTTTCAAATTTCGGGTGACAGTCGGGGTCGCGCCTGCGTGGCTTCGGTGAAGTTTTCAAGACGGTCGATTCCCCAAATTCGTCTAAGAGTCCTAAGAGGCTATGCGTTCGTAAGTCATCAGCGAGCTTACGCCACTACTAAAAATATACCGGCGTTTGAGGCCGCGTTTACATTACCGGACTGCAGTGCACAACTCGCCAGGCCAGCTCGCCTGGCGAGCCGTGATCATCCGAGCGGGTTTCAGATGTGAATGAACACGATGCAATTAAAATTATGTTTGTTTATTTTTATAAGCAATATTAAGATTAGAGTAATTTTTAGCATTCCGATATTTCGACGCTGTTGTTACACGCGCCATGATCACGATACATAGTTTATCACATAAAAAAGATTATCATTAAATACTGCAGTAAATGTTCGCTACCACGATAGCTTGAAAAGTTATATTTTTAATTTTTACCCGAAAATATTTTATGTAGAGTCTATGTTATTAGTATCTAAGAAATGCAGATTCCAATATTCAGCTAGGTAATCTGTTTATTAGATGATATATAAATCGGCCTTTCACATCTAGTATTCATAATAATTCATACCATGCAATTAAAATTATTTTGTTTATTTTTACCAACAATATGTATTTAATTATTTTGATGTGGCTAAATAATAATATTATCATAATGATCAATGTTATGGTTATCTAAGAAATTCAGATTTCATGTTTTTGTAAGGGTATTTGTTTGTTAGATTATGTAGGTACCTATGAATTGACCGTTCTCATATATTACTAATGATTAAACAACGTCAACAATACTACATAGGTAGTAGTAATTTATGTTATAAGCCTATCTAAAAATGTCCCAGGCACTGCAATGTCCCGTGAGTCTGGCTAGATGACTTACATTTTCTAATAATCTCTAATCTGCCCGCGACCACAATATGTGATATCCGATCGATATACTTCGAGATAAAAAAAAAACAGGTAAATTCGCCAAAATTACGTTCTTATTAATATAATATGTCTTGACCGCGTAAGTTTTAACAAGACGATTTTGTGATTAGATAAGATTAACTTTATTCCGTGCCAACGCATTCTAAATAAACAAAAGATACAACAAAATTTAAAGGAAAGTACAATAATACAAATGTAAACAAATAATATGACAACGAAAATGGCAACCACTCAGCTTGTGCTAATAGTTTAACAAAAAAGTTATTATAGCGCTGATCTTTCGAGGCACCAATGCAACATCAGTGCATGCGAGCACAGCATGAACACAACCCTTAAAATTAAATATAAAGACTATAAAATGGAATATGACAGTTTCCACATTGAATGAAATTAACAAAACATACCTATAGTAAACATTCAATGAACGTTCAAAACTAGCCTAGCCTAATTAGCCGAGCCGAATATTAAGATTCAATGGTAAAACTAAATGAAAGATAAAGACCAAATCAACTACTAATTTTTCATTGTATTTTGTGTGTGTATGAAAATATAAAGAATGTTTTTGCGTTACATACTTTTAGAAATAATATTTCTCACTTCAATCCCCTCACAAGAATGGCTCGTCAATTTAATGAGCTACATAAAGATGACGGCAGACTCGACATATTTGTTCCAAGATTAGGTCAGTTCATTAAAATTATTAAAGAGATCCTCCACTTCAATATCAAAGAAAATAATTCGAGTTCAAGCACTTAGTATAATGCTACTACCTAGTAATAGTAATAATATTGCATGTAATCTAATTTTAGTAACCATAATCGTAATTTATTAAACCATTTTCTATTTTATGTCAATAACCTATTTTTGTAAAAACTCTATTTACTCGATATAAATTTATATTATAGCAGTACGTACATAAGTTTATGTTACAATCAAGTTATAATTTATAATTTACCATTATGTAACCTCATTGTTTAAAGTGGTTGTGACGTGTTTTGTACGTTAAATAAATAAATAAATAAATAAGTATGAGGAACTTCATAGCAGAGTTTTGTAGATAAATACGTAAATAAAGCAGAATCAATGTGTACGAGGAAAAAGATCGTAGCGAAAAACAATGAGGCGTCTTGCTTCCCTAACAGGCGTCTTGTTTTGACCTGTGCCATCATACGGTTGAGTGAGCGAGACAAACTAAGACCATTATTTGTTATCCCCTTACGTATAAACAATGATTAAATCTTTATTAAAGGTATTCAGCACAATTTTATAATTTTGCTTATTTTTATAGGAAACAGTCAGAAAACGGCAATTCAGAGCTGTAACTTGTTAAACTTTCCCGATATGTTAACATATTATTTAGTTTTAAAATTACAGGATTCTATCGCGTACCTTACGAATCCTTTTTTATACGTAATAAAATGTTGAATAGTAAATTAAGAGCTAATTAGCGTTTGCTAATAAACTAGTTTATGTATAAGGGCGCCCGTCAAGATGATCACAAAACATCGTATAATATAATAATAATTAATTTGAGGCACATTAAGAACATACACAATATCCTCATAAAAATAAAAACAATGAAATGGCTTGGACTTCTAATCATGCATATTCATTTACCAATGTAACACATGTAGCACCGGTACCAAAAACTTACAATATACAACCTATGTTATGTTTAAATTTACATAACTATTAGACATATGAAATTGGCGTTTTGTATGAGAGGAACATAGTCGATTTTTTTTATAAAATATTTAATTAATCAAAGTATGTACCATTGCTATACATGCACTTTTGCCATCTCATAGGTAGTTCATTGTTTCTTTTACCAAATTTTTTCTGGCTTATTATTTTTACTATTTAGTTTAGTTACACGTATTTTTCGAAATTATTGTTTATATGTTCTCTTTTTTATAAAGTATTGTATTATGTTTCTGTAGTCGTGTTCACATTGTTTTAATTTTAGTTATCTATATTACAAGAGTAAGTAGTAGTAGTAGTAACCATACAAGGTGTCCGCCCCACTCAAAACCAGAATATGTAACGTAATGGAACTATGGCATTGTGCCCTACCTTGTCGTAACACAGTATTTTTACTAAAACGGAAGGTATGATCTACTCAAACATTGCAAGCCTAAACTATCACTAGTCTGTAGATACATAATGCTACATATAAGTATTAAATAAAGTAAGTAGTATTATGTATACATAATACTACTTACTTTATTTAATACTTTACTTTACTATTTAATAACCATTTCATTTATGTGTGTAATTAATAAGCTTCTACTTAGACTTAAGAATATTATGACTTAAGATATTTCTGAAATAAATATATTTTTTATTGTTTGTTTGTTTCTGCAGCACTCGTACTCGTAAATAACACTATATTTCGAGTTTTCCATTTTGTAAACTGAGTGACGCAAAGAGAAAATACAAAAGAGGAAAAACAAATGAATTATGGTTATTAAAAAAATTAAAACAAATGCATGAGTAAATGGCTGTATAAATTTGAATTTGGAATTCCTAACCAAAGAGGAGTTATTTGAGATCAAAGTCGCCGGTACGACAAAACGCCAATTTCATAGTAACTACCTAATATAATCTACAACATGCGCAATTCCATGACTGAAAATGACTATACTATCGGTACAGGTGAATGCTTCATCATTAATGCCGTATTCACATCATTCCAGTCCAATAATCCAGCGAGCTAAACCATCCCAGTGCAATGCGTGGATCCCAATCGATTGTCGAAGTACGAGTATCTTTCAGTAACAATCCAGTCCAGTTTTCTCAATACGTCTTAGGCTGACTAAGCCGCGGGTTTCCGCAACGGGTTTTCCTTGATCGCGCACTAGAATGGGTATATTCCACTGGCGTTCCAGGGGGCGGTACTATCGTCATCTTTATTTGCAATATCACGACATGATGTCGCTGTCATAAAATGAAATGCAGCTCGAATTTCTTAAACCAGAACAGTTTTTAAAAAAGGTACCTACAGAGTACCTTAACGGCAGTAGACTCTCTCCCCTCCTCTCTTGCCCGTGGATGCATTAAGAATTTGCCAAGGGATACCTCCGCAAGATAGGCAGCAGCGTCTCCGTAAATCAACATCCTGTACTACGCTCGCCAAGCCGCCTGCCAAGGGTGATGAGTACGACAACAACCCCTCATGATCGTGGGAGGCCTGCAGTGGTCGTCCTGCGGCTGGGAAAGAGGAGAGTAACTACAGGTGGAATAATAAGTAGAAACAGCTCCATTGATGGATTAGAGAGGAGCAAATCCATTCATTGGTTAGAACGGAACACAAAGTCGAAAAAGAACCTGTAAAACAGCGACTCTGTTAAATGAATTCTTTGTTCAGTTACTCGAAAAGAACAAAAAACCGCATACCTACCGCTTTTGCAAAGCACTCGATTTTACCTTCCTGGGGTAGTTATATCGAGTGCGGTAACATGTCATTCGGGAATACACCCCGGGGCACCGGGGGCTAATTAGTGTAGCATCTGACCTGGAATGAAAAATTCATCGGACATTCGACCTTCTCGCAATCCTATCCAGTCATCATTTAAGCCGTAATCACGTCCACTAATGAACACAGGCCTCCCTCATGGATATCCGTCAGGGAAAGTTGCCATACTCCACCACGCGTGGCAGGCGGGTTGGCGAGCGCAGTACGGATGTTGACACACGGACAGCGTCTCTCCGTGTGTCAACATCTTCCGCTTCCCTCTTCCGGTATCCCCTAGCAGGCTCTCACTGCATCCACGGACAAGAGATGAGGGGCAGCATTCTACTGCCGGCGCCCCGCGGCATGCAGCTATTCATCTATCTATGTGCACCTATCTACCGTATTAGAATTTCGCTGTTGTGTACACGACAGTTCGCGTATGAAGAAATACGACTAAGGTAAACTAAAGTACTGTGCAAAAGTTATGGGTTTACATTGATAGATAGAATACGCTTTGTTGTACATCTAAGATAACATAAAAAACAGAAAATAAATAAATATATGTCTTTGAATGGACACGAATTTTAAGAACAGTACGAGACGGTGGCGTACATCATAGTTCAAAATAATATAAAAGTACAAAAACAGACAGACAGGCGAACGCCAAAAAAAAATTATTAAACCCCAATATCTCAAAAACTTCCCCATAAATCAAAATTCCCCCACGACTATCGATTTGTATTGATGTAAATTTCATCAAAATGCAATCATCCGTTTATCATTTATCCTCGGATAAAATAAAAACCATTAAACCCCCATATCTGAAAAAACTATACCGTAAATCAAAATTCCCCCACTGCAATCGATTTGTTAGTTTTTTATGTACACTCTTAAAGTTTTAAATTTCATCGAAATCCGATCATCCGTTCAACTTAGCCTCGGACAAAAATTGCGGACACACAAACATTCAGCCGAGACGCCTAGTTGCCGCTAAGAAACACGAAGAACTTTGTTCGCTTCGCTCACTCGTTCGATTATCGTCAATGTGACTATATAGTACCTATAGTATCCGTCGGTCAAACTATTTTTGCCGATGACATCACGTTCAGAAAGCACAACGCATCGTTCCCACCACTATTTACAAATACTGTACGAGATGAGTGAAGTTTCCGTTAGCCGACGCACAATAGGTACAGGCAGACCTAGTTTAGGGCTATTGTAAGCTAGACCCGCAGGATGTGCCATCGTTGCGCCTAGGTTCACAATCTACATAATAATCGTAGATGAAGTAGCAATAAATATATTATTAATTTTTTTCTTCATTGCTGGGCAAAGGCGTTTCTATGCATTTGTCCCTGTCCAGTACAACCCCGACCGCTCTTACTGTATATCCGGAGGTTACCCTTTGGCAGATTCTTACTGCATCCACGGGCAAGAGGCAAAATTCTTCAGCCGGCTCCCCTCGGCGAAGAGTTAATCTCTGAATCATCAAATTTCTGGATAAACCCTAACCGATAATGGCTTATAATTATTACCACTCGTTTCCAGTGAAATGTCATGCGAGTCATAAATCAAATAAATTAAGCTAAGTGCGTGTCGGGCCAAGCGCTGTGTAGGCTCCGTAGTTACGTAGACGTGTTGTTAAAACTTGGTGTGGGTTTTTCGTTTACCAAAACTTACTTATTAGCCCGAATCATCCCATTGTTAGGCAAAGGCCTCCCTCCACTTCTTCCAGTCGCTTCTATTCCTAGATAATTCTTCCCATGTGTTATGGAACTGGTCAAGTTCATCGCGCCACCGTCTACGGGGCCTGCCACCGCTGCCTTCTTGCTGTGTCAGGGCGCCATTTGGTAGTTATTTTAGCCCACAGCTGGTCTGGCATGCGGCAAACGTGGCCGGCCCAATC
Source organism: Pasiphila rectangulata (assembly GCA_963082625.1). Classification (NCBI taxonomy): domain Eukaryota; kingdom Metazoa; phylum Arthropoda; class Insecta; order Lepidoptera; family Geometridae; genus Pasiphila; species Pasiphila rectangulata. The sequence continues at coordinate 25,764,694 of OY720236.1, forward strand.
CCAATTTAGTTTTGGAACGCAGCGTGGTGTTCTTTATGCGGTCAGTTAGTTTAATTCCAAAAAGGCTGCGTTCCATCGCCCGTTGGCAAACCTTGAGTTTGTATTTTTGATGTCTGTCATAGACCAAGTTTGTGAGCCATAGGTAAGAACGGGAAGAATGCACATGTCCATTATCTTGCGTTTGTGTCTCATTGGAAGGTTACCCTTCCTTCATGATGTCCTTCATCGACCAATAGCATCTCCAGGCACTCTCAGTTCGACGTGTGATTTCTCTGTCTTGCCTGCCTGCCTGGAGAGAAACTAATTGGCCGAGGTAGATGTCTTCTACCTTTACCAAAACATTAAGGTATTAATTTAGTTTTCGGTTTTAAGTAGTTCGCTATGTTTAGTAAACCGTAGGTATGAATTCTTTAAGCGAGGATTTCTGCAATAAGCGTTAGAGGTTTTCTATGATTTTTTTTCAGATTGAAAAGCTAGCAGTTTCTCCGCAACCCCTTAATGGTTTCAAATACCTATTCAACGAAAAGGAGCAAGAGAGGGTTCCTGTTTGTTCTACGAAACCGTCAAGGGCCTCAGACGATATCTGTATACTGTCAAGTGACATATAACTAGAATTCCTTAAGTGGGTTGTCGTTACGAAGCCGGCCATAACACACTCAACTAAGGAAGTGTTTAAATAACATGGTCCTAAGTTATAAGATAAGAGAATATAAATAAATAAGAGTATATAAATAATAATGCCGCCGTGGGGTGCCGGCAGTAGAATGATACCCCTCCTCTCATGCCCATGGATGCAGTAAGAGCCTGCTAAGGGATACCTCCGAAAGATGGGCAGCAGCGTCTAACCCGCCTGCCAAGCGTGGTGAGTATGGCAACTACCCCTCATGGAGATCCATGAGGGAGGCCTGTGTTCATCAGTGGACGTTTTATGGCTGAAATGATGATAAATAAATGATGCTGCACAATTCACACAGGATCATCTGCCCCAAGCTAAGCGGAGCTTGTGTTACGGGTACTGACGGATGACTGATCTTAATACATTATACTACATCGATAGATATTTTTTGATATATAGAAAAGCATCCTGAACAAATATCTGCAGATCATACAGACATTTGTTCGAATCTCTTGCGTCGCAGGACCTTCGTCCGCTGCGCCACATAAGTTCGTCTACATATAAATAAATAAATAAATAATTCTGGACAAATCACACAGCACCATCTAGCCCCAAGCTAAGCAGAGCTTGTGTTATGGGTACTAGATGACTGATATACTTAATACATTATACTACATAGATAGATATTTTTTTATTATATATAGAAAAACACCCAGAACACCCTGAACAAATATCTGCAGATCGTACAGACATTTGTCCCGAGGCGGGAATCGAACCCGCAACCCCTTGCAGCGCAGGCGGACCATCGCCCGCTGCGCCACAGAAGGTCGTCTACATATGTGCCGACCCCACGTAATGTTCAAATCATTCTTAAATTAATAATTTGAATGTTAGAGGGCATGGGAAAGGATTTTATTTTATTCTCATCTCAGCTATAGACCTCCGAATATGGATTTCCAAGATCATGAGGCGGTTGTTGCCACACTCACATCGCTTGGCAGGCGGGTTGGCGAGCGCAGTACGAGATGTTGATACACGGAAAGACGCTGCTTTCGGAGGGTTCGCACGGCAGATTCCTACTGCATTTACGGGCAAGAGAGGAGGTAATTAAGGTAACATTGTATCGGCCGGCACATTTATCTGAAATGGTCGCCCTAGTAAGTGAAACACTTACAAACATACCGGAATCATCATCATCATCATTTCGGCCGTAATACGTCCACTACTGAACACAGGCCTCCCTCATGGATCTCCATGAGGGGTAGTTGCCATAGTCACCACGCTTGGAAGGCGGGTTGGCGAGTGCAGTACAAATGTTGATACACGGAAAGACGCTGCTGCCCATCTTCCGGAGGTATCCCTTAGCAGGCTCTTACTGCACCCACGGGCATGAAAGGAGGGGTAACATTCTACTGCCGGCACCCCACGGCATACCGGAATAGGTACCTTAAACCGAAAACTCAATTAGTAAAATAGTAGTTAATATGTTTTTAGACGTAGAAGAAACATACACCAACTCAAACAACAGGTCTACGGTTAACTACGGAACTCTACACAATGCGTGGCCTGACATGCACCTGGCCCAATTTATTTATTTCTCAATAATCCAAGCTTAACTTAATTTGCTTTACTCGTAAATGAACATCAATGATCAACTCATTACACACCGTTACACTTCAACCTCACGTGGCCATTTTGAATATCGATAATTGCTTTGAACTCTGATTAAATAATGAATCATTAATTGAACACAGCATCTAGCAATCTCAGCTGGCAGGGATGGGCCATCTATGCTCATACATTATATGTATATTCATACGAGGCAATGTGCGTACGTACGTATGGAGCGGCTTGGTTCCATGTACGACACAGTAATTGCTAGTGTTCCGCCCGAACTGAGATCTCGTGATGTCTAAATGAACAACAAATATTTAGTCACAAACCCGCTAACCTATAATTATAAGGATTCTACACGTGTTTCGCGTCTCTACAAGGCATTTTCAGGAGAAATCGGCTCCCCGTTAGTCATGGATAACACAATAACGAACAATACCACCCCGCTCCTTGGACGTTTTGCCTCTTCGACCGCCGAGCAGAAAGTACACCAAACTAGTACTTAGTGAAGACCTTGGCTTTTTGAAGCGATGTATTTCTTGATTTAGCCTTTATTAATTTATTTATTTACACGTTCATACAATACAGATAACAATAATCCACTGCGTTATATGAAGTCACTTATGTGTCATAATAAAGTTAATACAAAAACAACAACAGATGTTACACTAGAAACAACGAAGCCTACCTAAAAACTAAACTAACTTATATTTATATATTACAAGCATTGGTACTGATGTACCAGAAAAGGGGGCGAAGGCCTCAAAAGGTCACCATAGGTCAAAAATGGAATTTTTTGGGTTTTTGGATGTTTACGGCCATTTGAAAACTCATTTTTTTTTGGTGACCTTTTGAGGTCACAATAACACCGGACCCTGTGACGCTAATCTCTTTAAGACATAGTCACCAAAATCAATCAGTACCCTTCTCTCAATTAGACGGTGCTAACAATAAAGGTTTCATGTAAATCGGTCAACGCGTTCGGTTGTAATCGTCCCATACAGACAGACAGACAGCGCTATTTAGGGGGCGAAGAACTTACTTACCACAGATAACAGATACGAACAGATACATCACTCCGATACAAAAGCGAAAATACCTACGCCATAATAGCCTACAAAATCGTATAAATAATACCAGCAGTTCACAGCGAGAAAGAATGTACCATAAGTGTATGCGTGCATAGAGTTGAGATTGTGACGCGGCATCGAATGAGTGGTGAAAAACTGTTATTTTTGTTGGTTGATCCAATATGATTCAGTTTTAAAAATGATGGATACATTTTTTTCCTTGTCTAAAATCACGGTTATTAAATTTTAACGTTGAAAATATTCTTAAACGCGTAAATAATTTTAATAGGTAATCATGAGGAAAATAGGAGCACCGCGGAGGAAAATCAACATAATCTGTAATCTGTGGTAGTAGTTCTATTCTTTGACATAACATACTAGGTACAGACCACACTTTACACACCTTACCTTTACCACTATTAGCCTATGCTATTTTAACTCTTTTACCTAGGTATTCAAATACTTCGCCAGCAAAAAGCAATCTTTGTTCGCCGGTGGGTACCTACTACTTGATTTAGGACTGTTGTTTTCAAAGGCATATTCGATTTAAGCGCAGCGATGACCTATGTTGTGTGTGATAGATAATAGGTAGCTATTTTTTATACAAACAACACTCTTTTAATAGCCAAAGTCAAAGAACTAATGAAAAATTGTCATTTTTTTCATTAGTTCTTTGAATTTGGCATCTATTCACTGCACAATAGTTACGCAGTTTCAGCATCTAAAGGAACGCATTTAACGTGCGTGCGCTCACGCCGGCGTGTGGCAGCCTACTGCCGGCACCCGGCGCGATACGCCGGCGGCGTATCACCGGTGTTACGCTAAGCATTTAACGCGTGGCCTTGAGCGAGTGACGCACGCCTGCTTAAACACCAAAAACTCTGGTAAAGTAAAGATTACAGACGAAAATGTGTAATAAACTAATAAGCCTCGAGCAAACAGTTCCCAAAAATTTGCAAGTCTGCTTATAGATATAGAGGATATCTAAAACGCCAGTGCATTTAAAAAAAAACAACCGCGATACTAAAATAACATTGAATAACATACAGATGCTCGACGTACACACACATACGACCTATGTTTATAAATAACCGACGAAATCAAGAGAAGCTTCTTTAAAATATACTTTTATCATACAGTACCGAAAGTTTTACCTCAAAACTGAGATGTTCGTTCGCGTCGCTCGCTCGATTAACTATCTTGCTTCCTCACTCAGGTTCAATTCCATACTATCTAGGTAACCAACTAACGACTCGTGTGCCCTGATAGTATAGCAAGGTACCGTAAAGTATAGATTGTGTTGTTTTATTTTGTAACGTGTGACGCGTCAAGTATGGTCCATGCGGCCGCACTGAATAAAGGTATTTATTGAATTTGAATTGGAAGGTCCTTTCAGTCCATGCTTGGAAGATTGTTTGTAATACCACAGATAACAGAAACTAAGTAATATGACGAACCAAGATGGTTAAGTTAATATACATTTTGCGGTATTTATGAAATATTACTCATAGCAATCTACGAATAGCGCTGTGGGCTGCATATTTGTACAATTTATTTTATTATTACTGTATACCTACTATGTTATTTTGACTAACAGCTGACTAAGCTGAGAGGATGGTAGAGGTGTTGGGCCAGCCTAATCCATCTAACAATATCCCAGGCACTGCAGCGTCCCGTACAGCATGATTACCAGTTGCGGACGCTGTATAAATCATCTACTATAGATGCAAAGGCCTTACTATGTAATTTTTACCTAGTACATACATACATTTTGACTACATACATTCTGTCAATCAACATCATCAAACTCGAAAAGGCCCTGAAAAATTCAATAATTATTTAACGATTGGAGCTATTTTAGATCAATAAAATAAAAAATTCTAGCCTCTACAGTCCCATTTGAGTTCGGCAGCCTTTGTCCCCACGTCAGCGATGCCAGTTTTTGAGTGCAGATAGCTATTTCGAATCTTGTTGATTCGTTTTACGCCTAAAATGCTGCGCTCCATCGCTCTTTGGCAAACCCCGAGCCTGGACTTTTGAGACTCGGTCAATGACCATGACTGTGCACCGTAGGTGAGGATGGGCATAATACGTCGAGGAGTTGGCGTTTCAGAGAAAGAGGAAGTTCGCCTTTCATTAGTTCCTTCATGAACCAGTAGCTCTTCCAAGCATTTTCGACACGGCGGTCTACTTCTTTGTCCTGCCTGTGTCCGAAGCTCGCTAACTGGCCCAAGTAGGTGTAGTCCTCGACTGTTACTGGTCTATTTGCTTTATTTATAATAAGTTCTGTAAAATAACTTTTGAGTTCTAACAGGAGCTGATCGGATATTTGAATAAGATATTGTTTGTTGTGTATGACTACTCTATCTCTATATTGTTTGGTTCTATGTAGTTTAAATTCACATTTTAATTTGATTTGAACTGGGTGCCTACTCTGGAAAACGACTACGATATTATCGTCAGAATGGCAGTCCTTACGTAATGGCCATAAGATTTAGTTCGGCTTGATTTCGATTCATCGCGATTTGCATTCAAGAGTAGGCACCCAGGTCGGTGATCAGAAGCGAATTTAATTTTGTTAATGACGCCGACGTCTTTGATAATTTGTTTATTAGATGTTAATATACTATCCAACTAGTAACATTGTAAATAGAAATATATAAAAAAAAGGAAACGAATACCCGATTTTTTCCCTTCGAACACTACTTGTTTTCATAGGCTTTCGGGTTTGTACACATGGTACAATGCACCCTGTATAGTCATCTAACCTAACCATTCGAGCCGAGCATTGATAGCTGTGTTTGTTCCCATCATCCTATTGGGGTTTCTCGGAATCCGTTTAACCTTCAACTTTCGATATACTCGTGCTACATTTAAAACAGACGTTGATTGCTTGTTTGTAAACACTTAAATGTAAATCATTTACTTGCGAAGCTGCTCGGCCTCTTGCGGTGAAATAAAATACGATTTATTCCTAAGAACTTTAGGTACATATTAGCAAGATGATATAAAGTAAGGCCTTTGCATCTATTATAGATGATTTATGCAGGGTCAGCAACTGGTAATCATGCTGTACGGGACGCTGCAGTGCCTGAGACATTGTTTGATGGATTGGGCTTGCCCAGCACCTATACCATCCTCTCAGCTTAGGCAGCTGTTAGTCAGAGGAAAGAACAAGTCAATACGTCTGAAGCTAACTAAGCCGCGGGTTTCCTCACGATGTTTTCTTCACCGTTAAGCACGTGTTAAATGTGTAAGATGATATAGCAGTGAGTAGGATCCTACAAAACCATGTTTAAGGACCACCGCCGGAAAACCTGCTTTCAAATAAAAAATCTGCATGCAAATCGGTCCACTCGTTTAAGAGCTACGGTGCGACAGACAGACATATAGACGCACAGAAACACACATAGTGATCAAACTTATAACACCCCTCATTTTTGTTGGGGATTAAAAAAGGCGTACGAGTATTACATTGTTGACATTGATTATTACAAGCTTCCTATTGCTACTTTATATAAAAACTAGCTTTTGCCCCCGACTTTCGTCCGCGTGGAAGTCATAAAACGTAAATCCCCTTTTTCACGCAGAGAAAATATAGATCCCATTTATTCCCTATCTCGTGGGAATGTCGAAAAATCCCTTCTGAGTGCGCCAAATTTTGCCAAGTCTTAGGTCCAGTGGTTAAGGCTGTGCGTTGATACATCAGTCAGTCAGTCAGGCAGGACTTTGAATTTTATATATATAGATATCAATTAAGAGTAGATTCTTTTTTTCACTTCCTTAAATAAAATTAATAAATAAAATAAAAAAAAAGCTCTTTTAATTAATGATTTGACATTTTAAATTTCAGAACTGTAGACATTAACATTTTATCAAATACGTCCGATTTAATTTTAGATCGGTACAGAAATAGCATGTCATTTTAGTCCAATGGAATTTTGTTCAGTTTTAGATAGAATTAAATATTCCAGTTATATTAAATTCTGAATCAGCTGATGTAGCGCTTCACTGATAGCGATAACACAATGTTTGTCATCATTTTTGCGGGTACAGATAACAGTATTATACACTAGAAATGCAGTGTTTATCTTTTGACGTGAGCCATACCTACTCGTATGTTTTTATTTTTTTATTTAACAAGCTGATTCAAAAATTTTAGGTATCCTCCCACACTTAGTGTCGGAGGTTACCTACATATTTTTGTATTGTGTACCGCCATTTTTGCAGTCTACACATCACGCTCTTTCATTTGATACCACACTCAGGTATATTTGGAAACATTCGATTATTTAACCCCTCTTTCACCCCAATATCTTGTAAACTTTTTAACCGATTTGGATAAAAAATGTGAACCAGCGCTGAAAAACCTGCTTTTGAATAAAAAAACTGCACGCAAATCGGTCATCTCGTTTAGGAGCTACGGTGCCACAAACAGACACACAGACAGTGGTCAAACGTCGTATAGTTTTTGTTTTTTCTACGCGACTAAAAATTAAAATTCAGTCAAGTAGCCTACAGCTCGGAGAGCTATCGCTTCTAAAATGAACGAAGCTTTGATCTATAACTGCCGTAGGGTGCCGGCAGTGGAATGTTGCCCCTCCTCTCATGCCCGTGTATGCAGTAGGAGCCTGCTCAGCAGCAGTGAGCAGCAGCGTCTTTCCGTGTATCATTATCCTGTACTCGCAAACCCGCCTGCCAAGCTTGATGAGTTTGGCAACTTCAGGAGACCTATGAGGGAAAACGTAGAACGTGAAACGTAAGTTAACTAAGTTAGTTAAGTTACGTAAGATTTTACGAGTGAAGCGATGTCGATGGTTGAGCTATCTGTCTGTTAGCTGTAAGTCTGTGATAGCGCTAGGCAGCTTCTGTAAGTTTCCGATTGGCGACATAACTCATCTTCGAGCTCATCCGCACTCAAGCAGAAATAAGGTCACCGTAGCCGAAAACGGTTAGAAGGACTATTTGTTTATTATTATTTCCATCCAGCATGAGTGCAAATGTCAATCAATGTGTGTTACCAGTGATGACATATGGAACCGAGACGTGGTCATTCACGATTGGCCTCATGAATAAGCTCAGAGTCGCTCAACGAGCTATGGAGAGGGCTATGCTCGGGGTTTCTTTACGGGATCGAATCAGATACGTAGAAGAACTCGGGTCACCGACATAGCCAAGCGGATTAGCACGTTGAAGTGGCAATGGGCAGGCCATGTAGCGCGCAGAACAGATGGTCAATGGGGCCGAAAAGTTCTCGAGTGTAAGCCACGGACCGGCAAGCACAGCGTAGGACGTCCACCAATAAGATGGGCTGATGACGGTGGATGCAGATCGCTTCCAACCGCAATAACTGGAAATCCATGAGGGAGTACTATGTCCAGCAGTCGACTCCCTACGGCTGAAATGATGATGATGATGAGTGCAAGTTGCTGTATAGATCATCTAAAATAGATGTAAAAAGCCTTACTAGAAACAAATGAAAAAATGCTTTCTATTTCTCTTTTCTCTCCCTCTATCTCTCTCTCTACTCATATATCTTTACGATATCTTAATAAATATAATTCTTCTGCACGTGTGTTTGTCACCTCGTGGCAATTTGGATGACATCTTGTGTGTGTCTCAGTGGGTTCCGGGAAGGTTTGAAAAGGAAATTGAACCCGGTAGCGTTGCGGTCGATATATCACCAAATCATCGGCCGGACGATGTCTGCCGGGTCCGCTAGAGTAAATAATTAATTCGTCATAACTACAGCTATAGGCTGTAACTACGGCTGTAATAATTACAGCCATAGGAGGCGTGGGGCGCCGGCAGTAGAATGTTGCCCCTCCTCTCATGCCCGTGGATGCAGTAAGAGCCTGCTATGGGATACTTCCGAAAGATGGGCAGCAGCGTCATTCCGTGTCTCAACATCCCGTACTGCGCTCGCCAACCCGCCTGCCAAGCGTGGTGAGTATGGCAACTACCCCTCATGTAGATCCATGAGGGAGGCCTTTGTTCAGTAGTAGACGCTTAACAGCTGAAATGATGATGATGATGATACATCCCCAAGGTCGTGATTGTTGCCATACTTGCCACGTTTGGCAGGCGGTTTGGCGAGCGCGGTATGGGATGTTGAGACAGGGAAAGACACTGCTGCCCATCTTCCGGAGCAGAGCAGACTTTTAGCAGATTCTCACTGCATCTACGGGCAAGGGAGGGGCAACATTATAATGCACATCATCATCATCATCATCATCCTCTGTCCGATTTCAACGTCTGCTGGGTATACGCCCTAAGTTTGTGCCATCCACCACGATGCTGTGACAGACGCATCCATTGAAAATCGCCCGCGGCACCTCTTGTGAGTATAAACACTTTCCTGGCCTTTATGGCCTTCCACGAGACAGGCTCAACCTAGTGTGGAGACCATTGATAACTGTTTGTACCTAGCTTAAGTTCTTTTTGGTCAAATTAAAAAAATCCAATCAGCAGTTTTTAGTAAAAAATAAAAAAGTGTTTTCTACTACCACCAAACAGATGGAGCTGGTAAGCGGAGAAAACAAGTTTGTGATTGATTACAAATGCTGTCATTGTCAAATTGTGTTTACTTCCATTAAATGAAAACTAACGCCATCTATAAGGTTTGAGGGAACTATTTTTGAAATTTTTACTTTTTAATGAAAACGCCTCATTTATTTTTCACACTGGCCAAATACGGCACTGAAGCATATTTGACAGCAAATAGGGGAGTATCTATTCACAACGTTATGTGTTGTGTAGCGTCGCCGCCGTCCGACGAGGAAATAATATTTGGTCCTCTTTTTCCTTGTATTATAGTATATCCTTCTCGAGTATTTTTTCCCGTTATTTCCTGGCCTTTCTGGCGAAGTCTCTGTGCCCCATTTGGTAAACCATATCTTTAACGCATCGGAGCGAGGATAATTGTTGCGACAGTCAAACATTGTAGGAAATATAATAATATATTTACCAACAGCAGATAAATGTCTGAAAACATAATATTAATAATAATAATTCATTTTATTTCAGACAGATGTCCAATTTAGGTACATGTGTACAATATCATCATCATCATTTCAGCCGTAAAACGTCCACTACTGAACTAAGGCCTCCCTTTGGATCTCCATGAGGGGTAGTTGCCATACTCACCACGCTTGGCAGGCGGGTTGGTGAGCGCAGTATGGGATGTTGATATACGTAAAGACGCTGCTGCCCATCTTCCGGAGGTGTCCCTTAGCAGGCTCATACTGCATCCACGGGTAGGAGAGGAGGGGTAACATTCTACTGCCGGCAATCTACGGCTAAACACAATATAAATAATCAATAAATATTGTTTATAAACAAGTTTTTTAAATTTAAATTTGTTAGTTACCCCCGTCTCTTTACCTGGTTTCGGAGGTTTTTTCCCTTTGTTTAGAAATCTGCACATCACATTTTTTCGGTATTGGATACCCCAAATATCAAGGAAGGCTAGTATCTCACTAATATTATAAAGCCGAAAGTTTGTTTGTATGGAGGTTTGTTACCTCTTCACGCAAAAACTAGCGTACGTAACGAGCTGAAATTTTGCAAACGTATAGATGTTGACTAGGATTAACACATATGCTACGTTTTATCCGGGTACAACGCATGCGAAGCGAATAACAGCAATCGTTGCTGTCAAATGCCTGTTGCAAAACCTGTCGCGAGATACGTAATCACTCTGCGGGACAGCTCGTTAGTAATTTCACACTCTCTTACTTAAGTACAAATACAAATACATAAATACAAATACAAATAACGTTTATTGATCAAATCATTGGTACAGTTCAGTATGAAGCCCTGGCTCCCGAACTAGCGTTAGCTGTGTGTCAGGAGACAGTTTCTTCTCACAGTATAAAGTTCTTAATTAATGGATTAGTTAAATTTATATTAATTTCTAATGAAAAAAAAACTAATGAAGTGACGCAGAGGAAGTTGTCCGGGACAGCTAGTTAGTAATATTTTTATTTTATTTTTTGAAATGTAATTGTTAGGATTGATAAATAAATAAAATAAATAATGCTGGACAAATCACACAGCATCATCTAGCCCCAAGCTAAGCAGAGTTTGTGATATGGGTACTAGATGACTGATATACTTAATACATTATACTACATAGATAGATATTTTTATTATTAATAGAAAAACACCCAGAACACCCTGAAAAAATATCTGCAGATCGATTATTGATTTGATGCTAGTTTATTTTTACTAACCACCGACCAAAAAGAGAGGTGTTATATAACTTATATATAAGTTTACCGTACCGTGAAGGAGGGGATGAATAATCGAATGGTTTCAAATATACCCCTTTGGTATGAAATGGAAGGAAATGATGTGTAGAATGTAAAACTGAAAGTTATATAGAAATCGGTCAAGCCGTGAGATATGGGGGTTGAAAGTAGGGGTGAACAATCGTAGGTTTTCAAATATACCCAAGTGGGGTATCAAATGAAAGGGCATGATGTTGTGTAGATTGCTAAACTGAGGGTAACCTCATAGACTACGTAAAGGGTCGGAGAATCCTTAAATTTTAGTATAATAAACTGGATAACGTAATAATAAATTAACGGTGAGACATTAAGTGGAAATGTAGCGTAAACAATAAAATTATTACCTTCTATAATAATCACTATAAAATATTGATTGCATTGAACGCTACACAGAGGCTCTCATTCAGTGAAGTATAACAGATTCTCGATATAAAAAAAACACTAACAGACTCGCCTTCTGTTATAGTATTCCCTGAAATCGCTGAAAAATACAAATACATTTATTTTAAAACGGCTGTAAATTTAATTGGATCATAAAATTAACTGATACAGTTAGTTAATCTACTATCTGATTTGTTATGTTTAGTGCTACCTTGTTTCAGCTATTAGAAGGAGGAAAGAACAGGTCAATAAGTCTAAGCTAAGAGGATAGCCGTGGGTTGCCGGCAGTAGAATGTTACCCCACCTCTCCTACCCGTGGATGTAGTAAGAGCCTGCTAAGGAACATCTCCGGAAGATGGGCAGCAGCGTCTTTCCTTATATCAACATCCCGTACTGCGCTCACCAAGACGCCTGCCAAGCGTGGTGAGTATGGCAACTGCCCCTCATGGAGATATATGAGGGAGGCCTGTGTCAGTAGTGGACCTTTTACGGCTGAAATGATGATGATGATGATAGTAATGATCTGCCATATGTTATGTATGTATCAAGGATATTCACCAGGTTATTCGCTGTTGGGTGCCGGCAGTAGAATGATACCCCTCCTCTCATGCCCATGGATGCAGTAAAAGCCTGCAAAGGGATACCTCCGGAAGATGGGCAGCAGCGTCTATCCGTGTATCAACATCCCATACTGCGCTCACCAACCCGCCTGCCAAGCGTGGTGAGTATGGCAACTACCCCTCATGGAGATCCATGAGGGAGGCCTGTGTTCATCAGAGGACGTTTTATGGCTGAAATGATGATGATGATTCGCTGTTGATGTAGGTACGATATGAAACGCCGAACAATTAATGTGAATAGTGCAATCTCAAAAGTGGTCCATTGGTTCAGTTCCAATTGTTTATTACTTGACGACCTTTGTGGCGAAGCGAGTGAAGGTCCGCCTGCGATGCAAGAGGTTGCGGGTTCGATGACAAATGTCTGTACGATCTGCAGATATTTTTTCAGGGTTTTCTGGATGTTTTTTATGTTTTGCTATATATAATAGCAAATATCTATAAGCTCTGCTTAGCTTGGGGCTAGATGATGCTGTGTGAATTGTCCAGCATTATTTATTTACTACCTAATTTCTGAATCTACAATAAAATTCCTAAAGAAATGCAGCAGTTTTCTATCAACGAGTTCAAAAAAATAATAAAATGTAATCTACACGGATAGAATCTGCCCATCTTCCGGAAGTATCGCGTGGCAGTGTTTACTGCGTCCACGGGCAAGAGAGTACGGGAAACTTTCTACTGCCGGCACCCCACGGCAGTGCTACCACAGATTACAGAAACGTGCTACTCGGTCAACTTCGTTAGGGTGCAGTACGTACACTATTCAGCACGCACAGTCTCGATCGATACCCGTGCTAGATACACGTGCAAACATACATACACTGCTACTGTTTACCAGCTATGCGACCTGTCCTTATTCCTATTAAATAAACAGGATCACTTTCAGTAGATCCAGTTTTTTGAACAACCAAAATAATAATGGTTCTAGTGAGAGATTTTACTCATAGTAGATCCAGTTTCGTGAACGTGAAGTGAAATTAAGTATGCAGCCTCAGACCGAACAAGATGGCGAACTTTTGTATCTGCCCTTTGCCCCGACGGGGGTACATAGGAATCAAGAAGAAGATCCAGTTTCGAAATTTATAAAAAATAAACTTTATAAATGCGATTATAACTTGAAACTTCAAGACAGTTCCAAATCGATTCATTTGACAGATAGAAAAAAGACTATATAGATAGAATTTGTCAAAAATGTGAAAAATTACAAATGTCACAACTTTAACGAAATGACAGATGACAGCTGCCAAAACTAAAACTGCAATAATTCGTTAACTACTCAGCCTAGACTATTTAGGGCTCAAATGAAAGGCATTGATGAAATTATGTTGGACATTTCACACAGCACCATCTAGTCTCAATGTAAGCAGAGCTCGCGTTACTTATGACTCATCACCATCATCATCATCATCTCAGCTGTAGGACATCCACTCCTAGACATAGGCCTCCCTCATGTGACACAATCACAGTACGGGATGTTGGTACACGGAAAGACGCAGCTGCCCATCTTTCGGAAGTCTCTAAACCGAGATTTTTACTGCATCCACGGGTGGATGCAGTAAAAATCTCGGTGTTGCCCCTTTTCTCTTGAAAAGGGGCAACATTCTACTGCCGTCACCCCTGCACATAATCATGCATTAGGCAATCCCCAAGATCTGTAGAAAGCAAACCCGTCTGGCAAAGATCCGCGTCTTCCGCATGTCCTTACTATTTTGTCATATCATATCGACTGCCGTGGGGTACCGGCAGTAAAATGTTACCCCTTCTCTCATGCCCGGGGATGCGGTAAGAGCCTGCTAAGGGATAAAGGGATATCTCAAGATGGGTAGCAGCATTTTGCCGTGTATTAACATCCTGTACTGCGCTCGCCAACACGCTAGCCTATGTAAAGCTTAAGTAATAAGTAGTGGCAACTCTACATGGAGATCCATGAGGGAGGCCTGTGTTCAGTTGTGGACGTTTTACGGCTGAAATGATGATATGTCAAGTGGTAGCCATTTTCGTGTCATTAATTTTAACATTTTGTTTGTTTTTACATTTACAATGTACATGTAACATGTGCACGAAATAAACTTATTTTTATCTATGAAATGAAATGAAATTTATTGTAGAAACTGTGTACAAAAAAGATCTTAAAAGCTAGGTGGAACAACAGTTTATCCATTAATTATCGACGTACAATATTTAACTTATATAACTAGGTAATCGTTTTATCTTTATATCATATCGAACCCGCGACTGACTTGCGTATCAGACTAACTGTGCCACTGCCGTCGTTCAATGAATCATTGTAGTCTGTAAACAAATACCTGGTAACTGTCGCCACCTAACAATCAATACCACTCTCTCCTTGCTCGCGTAAATATGAACTACGCTATGAATTTAAATAGGCGTGGAGTCCAGTAGAGTACGAAGGTACTAACCCCTCTAACGAACAAATTTTAGCTGAAACATAATATTGAAGAAATATTTAAACCATTTGCTTTCATTTGATACCAAACTTGGGTCATCATATCAGCCGTAGGACGTCCACTGCTGGACAAAGGCCTCCCTGATTGATCTCCAAGTACTGCGGTTGGAAGCCGTCTGCATCCACCGCCCACCAGCAGTTCTCACCAAGTCGTCTGCCCATCTTGTAGGCGGACGTCCTACGCTGCGCTTGCCGATCCGTGGCCTCCATTCGAGAACTTTGCGGCCCCATCGGCCATCTGTTCTGCGCGCTATATGGCCTGCCCATTGCCATTGCAAACTTTGGTATTTATAGAAAAACAGTCGATTATTCATTCCTACTATCAAAAATGCTTTAAAAAAACTGCATTCGTATCGGTCCACTCGTTTAAGAGCCACGGGTGCCACAGACACACACACCACGGTCAAACTTATAACACCCCTCAAATGAATCATTCATAAAACAATCACGTAAGTATAATGGTAGTCGTTAATAAATAAAACATTAATTAAACTTAAGCAATGTGTACCTACATGATTATAATGCAAACGAACACATCAAAATGTAAATTTTGATACACAAATTACCTAGGTACATATGTACGTACAAAGTTAATTGGCAACCACAAAATGAAAACGCCACAGGCCGCAAAGTTTAGGCACCTAATTAAAGCCCATACCCGTTGGGTATAGAAACATTATGTTTTTAATTTAATTAATATTGTTTTGTTTTCTTTCTTCGTAAACAAAGAATTATTTTACAATAAATTGTATAGTGCCGTGTGGTGCCGGCAGTAGAATAGTACCCCTCCTCTCCTACCCGTGGATGCAGTAAGAGCCTGCTAAGGGACACCTCCGGAAGATGGGCAGCAGCGTCTTTCCGTATATCAACATCCCGTACTGCGCTCACCAACCCGCCTGTCAAGCGTGGTGAGTATGGCAACTACCCCTCATGGAGATTCATGAGGGAGGCCTTAGTTCAGTAGTGGACGTTTGACGGCTGAAATGAATGAATGAATGAAAAAATTGTATAGTGAGCTAACGTTAAAATATAGACATAATGTTATCGCTGACTATTTTAAGCACTTTTTAAGGGAAACAATTCAGTCATACATGATGACTGCGTAACTTTAACAGTATACGCAGCACGCGCAACGGATGAAAAGTAATTTTGCCGTTCATGCAGCATTTCTCACTGATGGTCCGCTCCTATTAGTCGTAGCGTGTTGATAGCTTTCTTCGTTAATTAGGATATCCAACACCGAAAGATTTTTTCGTACCAGTTGCTCCTGAGATAAGCGAGTTCAACAAAACAAAAAAACAAGCTTTTCAGCTTTATAATATTAGTATATAAGTTCGCGTATATACAGTAACTTTAAAGACTTTTGAACTGAGGCAGGAAATTTTTTATTTGGGTTGCGCTATTGTCGCCTGGTTTTTGATTACATTTTTTGGGGCGTCGTCGGTATGACAGTCGGACAGATGAATCCTGAAAAGCAACACTCTGCTCGCAGCGCAATCTACCCTCTCAGGTTTGTTTTTAATAGAAAGAAACCTTTTTATTAGTGCCAAAATAAAATTCAAATAGGTATTAATATAATTAGTTACTAACAGAGCAAAAAAAATGGCAAAATTCGGTCACCACTCAGCATAAGAAGTAGTTTTTTTACCTTATTTTTTATATTAGCTTTGACGAATATTATGAAATTGTAATCACTTTCACAGATTTATTAACAGACGTTTATTTTTATATATTTTTTGTAATGTGTTAAGACTACAGATACTCTATTGTGTTGCGCTACCCACGCCTGTAAAAAAGAGTGCGTCATGTACATTTGATGAATGATAAATAAATAAATAGTTAAATGACTATTACCACGTGGTTCTTTGTTCGTCCCGCTCGTCTATTCGTCTTTGCAGGTCCTCGCTTCTCCTAGCCAGAGGGCGCCCCCACGTTTAGCAATTCGTGGTCTTCAGAACCTGAACAGTTTATTCCTGTGCCTTTGTTATTTTGTACAATGATTAGGTAACTCGTATTGAAACTTCGAATGAAAAACCGAAATTTAACAGAGTTTGAAAAGGTTGATGATTTGGATCAAGTTAGCGGATGTGGATTGTTCATCGTTTACCTTTACACGGATTTTTCAATTCTCCTGTCTTGTCACTTGTCGTGTTACTCTATCTTCTGTAACTAGTTAAGAATAATCGCTTTGAAACCCAATCAAATTATCACGTTGTTTGGACTTCTAAGGATATGAGTCTTATGCCATAATAATCGCGCTTTCCCTTTACTTGACTTGTAAACATTGCTGTATCAGCATTGTCTGTTGTACCTTCTCTGCTGTAAATCAAACATGAAGTCACCTGCACGACACTAAAAAATAATTTAATAAGTTCACATGTCCGCACGGTAGAGCGACTTGGTAAATTTTTGAAGATTGTTTATTTCCTCTGGATATGGACAGCTAAATAATGTTAGCTTGAGCCTTTTTAGTGAAAAGAGGGAATGTATTACCTATAGATGGAGCTAACGAGCAAAGCCAGCAGTGTTGAAATAAAAAAAAATACTTATTAACAAAAATTAGGTTTACAAGGTTTTATTATATTAATAAAGGGTGTCTCATATTGTTTTTCGTTTTTGATTCTACCGCGCCAAATACAGATAGCAGGGGGCGGGGAGTGGTCTCAAACGCTTGGCGGGCTTGTTTAGTAATATGTAATTTTAGTGCCAGGCTAAATGAGTGTGAAGAAGTGGTATACAGGAAAGGTTTCCCTTTCTCTCTTGTTTTTCAACAAATTCAAAATCAATAAGTTTTTAATTCAATAAACCAAAACGCTACTTAGAATAGTCAGTTTACAAAATAAGAACAAAACACATTTAAATTGAATAAAGCACTTATTTGAATTCGTTCGCTTCGTAAAACTTTGTTTTCCAAGTGAGGGAAAGAAGCAAACAAGAAACCTCACTCTTTCACTTCTATTCATTGTTACAATATTTGTCTAAATAATATTATGCTTAATTTAACGTCCGCAAGGATAATTAGGATATTGCAAGATGCCATCATTTCTTATCGCGGTTGAACCGAGCAACACTAAGCCAAGGGTCAATATCATTCAAATAAGCATCTATGGAGTAATAAGCTTTTTCTATGAGGTTTTGTTTTATAAAAAGTTTAAACCTATGAATCGATAGTTCGGTCGCCTCAAATGGAAGCTTATTATAGAAAAATAACACTTATGCCCTACGGAGCGCCCTACAAGTTCTGCAGAACTGTGAGTGAGTATGTATGAATGTATGTTTGTTACTTTTTCACACAAAATGAGTGATGAAACGGATCATACGGATTGAGCTGAACTTTTGCACACGTAGGTTGACGTTGAGCAGGATTAACAGTGTTAATTTAACAAATAGGCTACTTTTTACGCGGGTATAACGCATGCGAAGCAGCGGGCATAAGCTAGTTTCGACATATAACTAACCGCCACAATAAGATCTCAATCAATAATGGAAAATAATGAAAATGTTATTGGTAGAATGCTAGACGTATCGTAGTCTTCTCTGTCATGATTTATGCAAAACATACCTCTATTGTTATCTTTGGTCAGGCAGACTCAGTCTCTGGTAGTTTTCCCGGCAAATGGCGTCTTACTGACAGCAACGCAACCGAATGTTTTTTAAAACAAAGGTGTGCGTTATGTATTTCATATAATCGCAGACTTTTCTGTAGATCTTTAGAAGCGGAACGAATCCACTATACATTGCTTTGTTTGCTAGAGAATGATGATAAAGTAACCAAAATATTACTTTATATTACTCGTATATTGTATTTCTAACTCGCCTCCTTATTGACAAAGTGGTTTATTTACAGTTTTCAAGAAACTCATTTCTAAAAACCAATAAACCTCATTGTAAGGAACTATTTCAACTCGGAAGAAATAAAATGTTCACGATTGCTGTGCAATTTGGAGCAAATATTGTTATTTTATCGATGAAATGTAGAAACTTTTGCTTTTTAACACAAGAGTTGGTATGTGTTTTCTAGTCTAAGGTATAGACTAGACAACAACGTCGTCGACCAACCGCCCCTTCCGGTGATATTTCAGAGAATTTTTTTTTCTGTCATGTGTTGTCTCTCTACTGCACCGAGGAGATATTCCTTAAATCGAATAACCTATATACGGGATAGTCCCAACGGAGTAATATATCCTAAATAAGATGATAAATTTAACACCGAATGCACCACTAAAAACGTTTTTTTGTTAATTTTGTTGGACTTCATCCCAAACTAAGCAAAATCAAAGCTTTTACTAATTTTACTTTTGTAAACCAGATAATTGATAGAATTCTTATTTATTTTACCTATCCTAACAGGGAAACACCTTGACCCGAGACAAATACGTGCTGAAAAGTAATCATTTGTTCTTCGGCGGAGATCAAACTAAAACCTCCAGCGTTACAGCCGCCTGTTAGATCAACTGAGCCGTGGAAGTCGTCTAATATTACGATGTTACCTATGTGCACGAGGGTCAGCAGAGGGACCTGAATGGCTCATAGTAATGTAATAACACTACTTTGTTAAGCTTCATGCAAATTGCCCCAACTACTTCGACGCAGGGAAATCAGACGCAATAGTTTATTACACGTACACCAACAAACTTAGTCCTACCCGGTATCTAATTAAAACTCAAAGTTGAACGTCCAAGGGTTCCGTGCATTGTGCAGTTGGAACTCGAGCGCAGAATCAGAAGTGGGACGGCCGTGTCAAAGAGCAACGCTGTCCAACTTTCGGACAGACTTGTCGAACAGTTCTGAATTTCCTTGCTCTAATTAGATTGCAAGTTGGATAACGTTTGGCTGCATTTATATATGTTATGGCGTTCCCTCTTCTGCATGACATATGAAATACATGAAATAAAAAAATAATATTTGACTTTAATTTGGGAAACAAAATAATAAAAAATCAAAAAAAAAATTTAAAAAGAAAATCAGGCCATAATGGGTCTTCGGATCAAAAAGTTATTAGGTAAGTATATATGGTATAATATAAGTATACATGCAATATAAGTATATAAATATAATATAAGTATACATGCATAAACGCGAAAGTAGAAAACCTAAACCTTTGAACACATTTTGAGTAATTGTTAAATGAAACAATGATAATTTGGAACAATTTAGTAGACAATAACATTTAATGTTGAAGAACAAGAACACTTAGGTACAGACAATAATTTCTTTCACATATACAATTTCTTTCACGTATCCAATGGCCGCACTTGAAAAAGTTTGTCTTCGCTTGGTTGACCTTTAGGGATAAAATGGTCATCATCATTGAAGTGGAAGTGCTGTTTCCTCCAAGCAGGTCATTATTTCATAAACTCAAACTTGTATTAGACATGTGTTCCTGTACCACGTCCAAAGCTGGCTGGATCAATTCCGCTAGCAAGTATAAAATAAATTATTATTGAAAAGCAATCGAATGCACAGTTAACCATTTATGGTACAACCAAAAGTCTACGATTGCACACTAACCCATATACCTAAGTATGGTTTACTGAAAAAAACCCCTCAAAATAGTTTAAAAGCCAAAGAAAGATTACATTTTCAATCACAAATGCTAATAGTAAGTGTAAACGCAGCTGAAAATATTTTTTACATGACAAACTTACCTTTATCTTCCCAATAAACCTTTTTTAATAAAGTGTTTTCGGACATCGATGTAAACTTGACACCCGCATACGAAAAAGTGCATGTAGAATAATTTGAGATTGGTCCACCGATAGGTACCAGTTTTTCTATGCGCATTAGCAAGACCATACACAATGAATGTAAATAAAGTTTCCTTCTTATAATTTTAATAAGTAACAAAAAAAATGTTATTTTACATAACCATGGGTTAGTATGCGGTAAAGGGTTAAGAACATGGGGTTCCATTTTTTTCGAAAAAGTATTTATTAAAGAACTGTATTAAATAAAAGCATTTTAAAAAAGTGCTCTCTTTCCCACACTAAGTAAGAAGTCAAGTCGCTTAAAAATGCATATTGAGTACCTACCATAAATTAAAAAAATAACCAAAATCAAGAGCCAAAAGTAATCCGGTCAGTAATACTCCAGCACACTGTAATGCCCAGCGTCCAGATAGCCCGAGAACAGCAGATGCCTCAAAACCCTCCCCTCTCCGTAGTCAATAGTCTTCGAGCCTGTTCTGTGCACCCTGAAAGTGTAATCTGTGAATATCTCGCTCGCGCAATGCAACTCCACGTGGCCAGCATACTCGCCATCTCTGGCCATGAGGCGCCTATAGTCCGAAGCCGACCACATATTGAGCCCGTAAGACCGATCGCCGATAATGAAGTCCTTGTACCGATGCCAGTTGTCGACCACTCGTTCGACGACACGTAAACGGATCTCCCGGTGACGCTCTTGAGTCCCGTAGATACAGAAAGACAGCGACCGGAACATGCAATTGCCGTCACCTCGGATGGGAACCACTCGCCCAGACATCACGTTGCGATATCGATATCGATACATCGATGGTGCAACACTAGTCAGCTGTCACTTTGCACATGCGCGAATGTCTTCTCTCGAAGGGATAAGTGAATCGGTGTCGGTATGTGTTTTTGAAAGCATTTGTAGGAAGTTAGTAACTTACGACGGGTTTGTAAAACTTTAAATGCGGTAGAAAACACTCGGTATTTTAAAAACATACTCGTAACATTTTTGCCCTGGTTTTGACAGTGACTTGTTGTCTATTAAGTAACGACCTCTGTATTTTAAATGATAACCTCTTTGCAAGTTGAGAGTTGGAAGGTGCATTCGGGCATCGATCAGTGATCCCGTCTTATCTAGCTGCATTC
The DNA here is from genome assembly GCA_963082625.1 of Pasiphila rectangulata. Lineage (NCBI taxonomy): Eukaryota > Metazoa > Arthropoda > Insecta > Lepidoptera > Geometridae > Pasiphila > Pasiphila rectangulata. The sequence continues at coordinate 25,786,586 of OY720236.1, forward strand.
CTAGATACAAATGATTCATTCTGTTCCTGCGTCACGTCACACCAAAAGCTACCGTATGTGAACGTTACATATGGTATGGGTTATGATGCGTTTGTTTACATTTGCATCTGCACAAGTAGGGCATGTATGTAGTTACAAAGGCTTGACTCAGTGGGTACATTAGTAAGCCATGCCATTTTCGTTTCTGCACGGCTGTTGAACTCAAACTTTGAAACTTTGTACTTTAGCACGAGCAAATTATTTTCACGTCAACCTCTGATGAATCTAACAAAGCAAATTTAAGGAATGTAAGCTTTAGCTTGGTAAATTAAAATTAAATGGACATTCCATACAGCGCTTCTATTTCCACACTAAGCAAAGATGTGGAAACTTATGCACTATGGAATCCTGATAGTCAGTTGAAGATCGTGCCCCAGTTATTGCGGCATCCAGAGCATAGCGGCATAAAGAGGTCCGATTAATCCGTAACAGATATCTGCAAATCTTGCAATATAAATCCAATGTAACGATGATCACATCTATCTGGCTAGATGATTCATACAGCGCAGCGTCATCAACTGTCAATATTGTAAAATGGATGAGGCTTGCTCAGCGCTATGATGTGAAGGCTCAAGCCAGCCAGAGGAGCTGGGGGCGGTCAGCGTGACATCGTTGATTCTTGTATCTTTATATACTCCGCAGTTTCACCCACGTAGTTCCCGTTCCCGTGGGAATACGGGTATATAGCATATGTTACTCAGGGATAATGTAGCGTTCTAATGGTGAAAGAATTTTGAACATAGGTCAAGTAGTTTTTGAGTTATTCGTTACAAACATCATCATCATCGGACATAGGCCTCCCTCATTGACTTAGAGATCCAAGTGCATGAGGGGTTGTTGCCATACTCACCACGCTTGGCAGGCGGGTTGGTGAGCGCAGTTCGGGATGTTCTTACACGGAAAGACGCTGCTGCCGGACCCTCCGGACCTCCGGACATGCACCTTCCGGAGATATCCCTTAGCAGTTTCTTACTGCATCCACGGGCAGGCGAGGAGGGGTGACATTCTACTGCCGGCACCCCACAGCAATTGGCGTTACAAACTACAAGACACAAAATACAAATCTTTCCTCTTTATAATAATATCGTAGATTAGAATCGACGGTCGGTTTCTATAATTTGTTCATTCTATTCATTTGTTAAATTACAATATTTGTTTTGTTGTTTATTGTTTCCTGTTTAAGTACCTAACTACTTAATTTTATGTTCTTAATGTTTTTGTTTTATTATCGTCTGGCCTGCTGTTTGGGTACCAAATAAATGCTTAGGCGCATTGTATGTTTTTGTATGTTTATTACGCGATTACTTCAATACAAACGACAAATTTCAATTAAGCAAGTATTTTTCAAATTAAAAAGAAACACCTTTTAGCACAGTTCGAAACTCGTGTCTTCCTGTCCATTCTTCCCGGGACCATGCTTGGTGCAACCCAAGCGAAACGTCGGGAAATAATAAAGGTAATTTACGCGATAAATTTCCGGTTATATGTATGTATGTTAATAAAGTTCGAAACTCATACATGCAAACAAGTATGACTCACAAACGACTAATTTTAAAGTCACAGTGCAACGTGATGAATGACGCACGATATCGAATTTATTACTTTGACCTCCCATTATCCTTCTAGGGGTCTTGGGGTGCTATTTCCAATACACCCAAAAGATTGACGAGCTCTGTGGCGCAGCGGGCGAAGGTCCGCCTGCGACGCAAAGGGTTGCGGGTTCGATTCCCGCCTCGGGACAAATGTCTGTACGATCTGCAGATATTTGTTCAGGGTGTTCTGGGTGTTTTTCTATATATCATAAAAATATCTATCTATGTAGTATTAAGTATATCAGTCATCTAGCACCCATAACACAAGCTCTGCTTAGCTTGGGGCTAGATGATGCTGTGTGATTTGTCTAGCATTATTTATTTATTTATTATTTATTTATTTTATGTGTCAAATTATTTTAAATTAGGGATCAATACAATTTTGAATGTATGGGTTCAAAATTGCTGAAGGCACAGATATAGAATCTTTTATTGTTCAAATTGTATCAATCTTACATGTAGGCAAATACAAGTAGGTTAAGATCTTAAATATATCAATAAATATAAGAACCGTGTTGGTCGAGTGGTATCTACCCCCGATTTTCAATCCGAAGGTCGTGGGTTCGATACCGGCCGTGCACCAATGGATTTTTCTTTTTAATTAACAAGTTAAGGTATCAAATAACCTCAACCTCAAGGGCTCAAAAGCCCTGCTTGATTTCTTAGTAATTATAATCTAAAATTAGGTTTTAGCATGCCAAATGAACAGTGGTAAAATGTTATTGACTATTATGTTTTGCAAAATTAAATAAATATTATGATTATCAATGACTCTTACTGGTGGATTTTTGCAATATCCCGTCACGGAGTCACGTTCTAAAAAAAATGCTAAATTTTAGCCTACGGGGCTAAAATTGCTCTTAAAGATTCAGAGATTTCGTGAAGAGTCAGTTTTTTCTCTTCCTACTTACTGGCTTAGCGCATAGACCGAAAGCTTTTGCCCGCAGGATACCAGAGATCGCCAGCTATCTCTCTTTTGCGGTTTAACACCTCAATCCTTTAATCTCGGCCATACCCGACTGCTGTGGTGTGCCAGCAGTAGAATGTTACCCCTCCTTTCATGCCCGTGGATGCAGTAAGAGCCTGCTAAGCGATACCTATGGAAGATACATATATAGAGGCAATTTGAAATAGAAAAAAAACAGTCTTGTCGACGGCACCAATCTCTTCCAGATCCTTTCAATCCCGTCGCTCGAGCGGTACCTCGGACGCCCAACAGGCCTCTTCCCACTAGGAAACTTTAAATCTTTTCTACGTAGTTATATTTATAAACAGAGTTCCATGGTAGCAAGATAGTGCATCAGGTCACGTTACCAACTCGGATGACCCGCGATATGTAGCATTGTTATGACAAGATAATGTCTGCAGTTTGCATTTGTATTGTATGGGACAAGTCTCGCAAATTAGCCTTGTCAATGTCTTGTACAGATGCGTTCATAGTAAAGGGTAAAGGTTACCACTTGTGACTGGCCGACTAATGTGACTGGCCGACTGTTGTTACTGGGCGACTGATGTGACTGGCCGACTGATGTGACTGGCCGACTGTTGTGACTGGGCGACTGATGTGACTGGCCGACTAATGTGGTTGGCCGGCTTAGTGGTATCCTTTACTAGCAATGCGTCTGTCTGTACACTTGCGCAGTTCCAAATATAAGGCCCGGAGTTGAAAGACAAACATGGTCAACCATTTTTTTAACGTTTGCGGTCTCGCTCGCTGCTGGGAAAAGGTCTCCCCAAATCCTTTCGGGAGTCTCGCTCGCTCTCCAAGTTCCCTTGACAAACCTTGAAGAATTGTCAACCGTGCACGTTAATTGTGCTTTCAGCAAGCCAGGGCATGTTGCTCATTGGTGGAAAGAGTTATCGGTGTGACTCAAATGTTTCAAAAACATGACTATTCTATAACTTTGTTTTAAAATAATTTCCTTTCTGTTCTCAGTGAACCAAATACAAGATTTTCTCGGATTTTATATACTCTAAGCCTGTATCGTTTCATTGTTAAGCAATGCTACCGCCTTGCCCCTCTCCCGCCACTGTTCACGATTTTGCGCGGATTATTAAAGTTCAAGAATCAGTCAATTGCCCGATTATACGTAACACGTAAATTTCGTTTTCACAACGCTTCCACTTTTTATACAAATACGTTCATTATAAAAACACGTTTTTTATACAAACACAGATGAATGTTAAGTGTCGGAATGACTCATGCCTACTTGATATTAAATAACAAGATCGAAGACGATCATTTGCATAAGATCGTTATAGTTTGCTCGCGTATCGTCGCAAAGCGCAAGAGATCGCGACCAGATTGAAGGGGGTTGGTTTATCTGTTTGGATTTGAATTTTAGCAAATTTATTAATACCGTGGGCAGTGGAATGTTGCCCCTCCTCTCTCGATTAGGAATAAAAAGCAACACTGAATTTTTAAATTCGGACCAGTAGTCAGTAGCGTTAATCCTTATATTTAAGGATTAACATTATGCTCAGGTAGGACCTTTTAGTCCACAAATACTTGTTTAGTTAGACCTAAATTTATACCAGATGTTTGTACTGTAGATCAATAAATGATTTCTTCTTCATCTTCAGAAGAAATTGAAGAAGAAATCGCAACATCTCGGGAACTGCATTCTTGTAGTTCCCGAGATGAGGCGATTCAACGAACATGAAGCGCGTTCAACCAAACAAACTCTTCAGCTTTATAATACAAGTATAAATTTTATCGCCTTGTAAAAAGTCCAATAAGCCTCTAGCTTACACCTATGGCTATGAATCGTCATCACAATAGGAACTTAGGTTATACCAAAACCGGTACCTATAAATACACCATGTATGGCCGTCTCCCTCTTTCTAGGACCGGTAGAGCGAGACAGCCTAATAAAGGCACCCACGTGATACAATGACACTGGTTCATTGATGGCAAAGAACTTTGACATTGGGAATTGGTTGTAACAGTGTACAAATTATGGCTGGTATTGATCATTTTACTTGCGCGCAAGCTTGTTTGAACTTTTCTGGGATTGTGCGAGATTTTTCTGCGAAGGTGTTGTTGATTTGGAGTTGTGGAGAAAAAAAAATGCGTTAGTTTTCTAAGAAACCTTTCTTACTAGAAAACAACTTCGTTATAAACAATGTTTTATAAAGACATTAAAATCGAATGTTTTGAAATATAAAATACATGTGTAAGACCCGACCGTACACGAAAATATAGTAAGGAATTCTAATTATACATTCAAACACTTACTGGTACTTATCGTCTCTTATTAAATTACTTTTTTCCTCATAATGTTAAACAACAAAAGGAAAGTACATTTTGAAATAATAATAGAAATATACAGCTATGTCCTTTCGAATTGATAAAGTCAATAAGTATCTATTGAATAGAACAGAAAGCTACTTAGAATAGTCAGTTTACTAATTCGCCTTCAGAAAACTTTTTTCAAGCGAGAGAAAGAAGCGAATACCACAGTCAAATACACAGTAAGTGGTCTGGAAATTATTTTGATAGCGCACGTACACAGTAACAATCGCGATATTCAAAACCCATAAAATTAGAACACGAAACACTTCAAATACCTTAATGATGTAACAAAGTAAGGCCTTTGCATCTATTATACATGATTTATACAGCGTCAGCAACTGGTTATGCTCTACAGGACGCTGCAGTGCCTGGGACATTGTTAGATGGATTAGGCTTGCCCAGCACTCATACCATCCTCTCAGCTTAGTCAGCTATTATTCAGAGGAAAGAAGATAGATAGATAGATAATCATTTATTTGCAACTACAAAACAAACATTACATACAGGTTTAATAAAGTTATGATATAGGTTTGTCGCTGCAAAAGGGTCCTTACTCAGCATATTGCGGGCTGCAGGGCCAGTCCGGGCTGATCTTCCGTAAGGACCGTTTCGAAAACGCGGACATAGACATTGACAAAAAAAAACAGTAAAAATATATTATTCGAAATTAATAACAATAAAACTATTATAATATAACCTTGGAATTGAAACAGAAAATTAAAACGAAATAAAATAAATAAACAATCAAATTATAGCATGCAAATTAGAATAGTATTAAATTAAAAAATCTCATTCGTTTTTATTTTAATTTTAACAAATGCATAATAATTGATGAACAAATTAATTTATTTAACATTTATGTAATTGATTTAAAAAAGACAATTATTAAGAACAGGTCAATACGTCTGAAGCTAAGCCGCGGGTTTCCTCACGATGTTTCCTTCACCGTTAAAGCACGTGTTAAGTGTGCACATACAATAGCTGCTGCCGGCAACTTCGCACGTGTTATATATGTATATATTTTGAATTGCGCTTTATTCGTTTCGTCGTTTTAGCCGCAGAACGTCCACTACAGAACACAGGCCTCATGGATCTCCATGAGGGGTAGTTGTCATACTCACCACGCTTGGCAGGCGGGGTTGGCGAGCGCGGTATCCCTTAGCAGGCTCTTACTGCATCCACGGGCGTGATAGGAGGAGCAACATTCTACTACCGCAACCCCACGGCGGCGCTTTATTCACACATATTCATGTAAAAAAATTTAAAGAAACAGCTATTCCATATATATTAGTAAAGTAGGTAGGTATTGTACTTTTGTTTGGAACAACTGTTTCTTCACATTTTTTTACAGCGAAAGTTCCCTAGTAAAAGTTGTTCATATTGATGAGGATATTACCCCCCGAAGTTTTCGGTAGTCGTCCTTTTACACCCTGTACTCGAAAAATGGGCTATCCAACACGAAAATATGTTTTCAATTCAACCAAACAAACTACAAGCTGTAGGTATAGATTTGAGGAATATTTTGAAATTCGTTACCTACTCGTACTCACCTTATAAAACTAACTCGAATCTTAATATAATAAATATCATAATGTAGGTAAAGGTTAAAAAAATAAATTAAAAAAAAAGCCTTATTAAAGTATGGGATTATCGGGTATTTATCGCGTAATTACCTTTATTTTATTCCCGACGTTTCGACCGGATTGCACCTGGTCGTGGTCGCGGGGATACTGAAACAATTAATAAAATAAAGGTAATTACGCGATAAATACCCGATAATCCCATACATTAATAATGTGTTGTGATCGCGAAAAAAAAGCCTGTTACAATAAGTGAATATATGAAATATATGTTTGAACGCTATAAAATCACACAAGTACCTACGACACGCGCTTGGCTATTTGTTTTTTGTCCACCTAATGCCAAGGTCACGAGCCCAAACAGGTTACGTTATTTCTAATTTGTCGGAGTATCTTGTTTTGAATGTAACGAATTTCACGTACGTTTTAACGGCTTTGTTTTACCCGACCGTGTCAATAGACGGTATTTAGTACGTATTTTGTGACGTCTACAATTTAGAGACAGAGCGTGTGAATGGAATTGTCAAGTCGAATTGTGTAAATGATAATAAGTAGACTTAGACGTTTTATTTATGTATCATAATAACGCAATTCGACACAGTTAAAACTAAGGATATTATAATACATAGAGATTCTGATTCAGATTATATTTATTTTATTAAGATGATCCGCTCTGCCTCCGATAATAAAAAGGGAGTATCTCACATTTTTTATAGATTTGAGTTACCTTTATACTTCATACACTGCAGAAGCTCTTTTTTCCCGCAATGTATGTAACTCAAACTTTGAAAAAAATGTGAGATACACCTTTTTTACTATCGGAGGCATAGCAAGAGGTTTCGTTCAGTTCATCCTGCTTCAATTATATATAAGGCAGAGAATGGCAGCAGGCGCAATGTGAAGCTGTTGTTCTAACATTATAAATTATAACAGTTTAGTACACTACCTACGTAAGTTAGCCGACCAAAATACATCAGCACAGCGAACGCATCTCGAACTGTCGCACTCGGCCGCATTTTTTTTTTTCGATTTGACAATATATATTGTTGACCGCAGATAGCCATGACAACGTTACCGGACTCTGGCGAGCCGCAAAAGTTAGGTTGGGGCAACAAGCTCAAGGGCACCACTTAGGTTCGAACCACGACTTGGACTGTTGCCAGATTTTTGTGTGTAGTGATGGTTACCGTCCAGGTGCAAAATGCCCCTTAAGACGGAAGAGTGTATTCTTCGGCCCCGCCGGCGGGACCGGTTATTGAATATGTGCCTAGCAGCTAATGTTGGACGGGTTGACGTCACCTCCGGGTTAGCGGCGGTGAGCTCGTCAACGGGCAAGCCGACAACGTGTCTCGGTCGACGGAGGAAAGTCGGCCGCATTGGCGGCGGTGTTGCGTATTTTGGTAGAGGGATGAAGGGAAGTGGGGCACAAAATCATCTCGAGCGGCGCTATTGCCACAGATTGCACCACTCCTCACCATTACAAATTGTCACACTTAATATTGTAGGTAACGCCGGTGTATCACGTCATACTCCCGAGATATTCAAACAAAATAAACATCCCTTAATGTATACATAACGTCGAAACTATGTTAGCTGTTGTCCGATGCTAAGGGGTGCTCGCATATAATTGGATTAATTGGCCTTGCCCAGTACTATGCCGGCGGAGCACACTCGGCCGCCGGAGTAATGGACTAGCTAATACGTCTAATGGTGACTGAACTACGTGATTTCTCCTTTAGAAGCAGTTTGATGTTAAATGATCAGTGAAATTAAATGGAAAATGCATGAAATGTGCTGAATTAACAGATGTCAATAATTTAATTCGAGTAGGCTAGGGGTATAATGTGGGCCCGTCATGTACACTTACAAAATCTGTTGGACACGTATTTTTACTTTTTTAACGTAAACCGAAAATAGCCGCGATACTTTATAACGAAATGTCCTTGAAGTAACACGCTGGTACGCGCCGACGTATCTTGGTACAGTATTATGACGTCACGAGCACCCACTCCTAAACTTCACCTCGCTTTGTCTGAATCTCGCTTTGTTTAAATCGTCCTAAGTGAAATTTCATTAATTTGAAAAAGAAAAATATACCTGTCTGTTGTTTTTGTATTATCTAATATTTATCTATTGGCTTGTTCCGTATTCTTCCTATGATGTCTAATCTCATTAATTATGTCCTATACACACTTCGCTTTTGTCGTACCATGTGAGCCACAGTTTTGAAATTGATATAAAAAAGAGTATGTAATTACCAATGAAAAAAAGGCCTAGTGCTAGTCCTTATTTTCGTCCAACGAATTCGGTTAAGCTATAATATTAACCTTTAACCAACCAGTTAGTTATACAATTTTACTTGGATTTTATTATCTGGTAGTTCTTTTGAATTATTTGGTATTTACATGGTTATAAACCTTTATTTATGGCCATATGGTAAAAATTTCTCTAGACCTAAGAAAGGGGTCTAGCGAAAGGCCCTAGGATAGCGCGATTGAAACCTACGTTCTAGCGAAAGGCTCTAGAAGAGCGCGATTGAAAACTACGTCCTAGCGAAAGGCTTTAGGATAGCGCGATTGAAACCTACGTTCTAGCGAAAGGCTCTAGGAGAGTGCGATTGAAACCTACGTTCTAGCGAAAGGCTCTAGAAGAGCGCGATTGAAAACTACGTTCTAGCGAAAGGCTCTAGGAGAGTGCGATTGAAACCTACGTTCTAGCGAAAGGCTCTAGGAGAGTGCGATTGAAACCTACGTTTTAGCGAAAGGCTCTAGAAGAGCGCGATTGAAAACTACGTTCTAGCGAAAGGCTCTAGAAGAGCGCGATTGAAAACTACGTTCTAGCGAAAGGCTCTAGGATAGCGCGATTGAAACCTACGTTCTAGCGAAAGGCTCTAGGAGAGTGCGATTGAAACCTACGTTCTAGCGAAATGCTCTAGGAGAACGCGATTGAAACCTACGTCTTAGCGAAAGGCTCTATAACAGCGCAATCGTAACCTACGTTCTTGGTAAATTGTCTTCGTAAAAAATAAGACTTTTTCATGTTAAACATCTTTTGCGGTAGGTGCGACCGCACATTTTTCATTATTAAAATAATAAAAGCACGAAATCAAGAGCGATACAAAGGATACAATAATAGAAAATACAAGATAAAAGAGCGTAATATCTCATGCTCACAAGCAATGAAGCCTTCAAAGTAGCATGTGTTAGGTAAAGCTTAAAGCGATTTCCGTCCTCTATCTATGAAGATGTAGGTCTGGCTTGATGCCTCAAAGGAAGCTCCAGAGAATTGGATTTGTTCGTTGTTCTGTAATGGCTCTAGTCGCCACTGCCAACGGGTCTACGTTACCATAACTATGTTACGGGCACTGCGTCACGGTAGACACAAGGCGGAGGGAACATGGAAGGATTGAATTACCTGCCTGCAGGGAATCTAATTTTCATGTCACTATGGAATACCGCTTTGACGTCTGATGAGCAAAGTGGACTGTGAAGAGATTTATCCACCTATTTGCTACGAAATTTCTTTAGGTACACTCAGAAATGGTGAGGATTTAGTTTTTGAAAATTATTATATTGACATACACATAGATACAGAACAATTACATTATAATAAAAGAAAAAAGAAAAGAAAACTTATGCCTATCACTTCAGCCGTAAAACGTCCAATACTGAACACAGGCCTCCCTTATGGATCTCCATGAGGGTTAGTTGCCATACTCGCCACGCTTGGCAGGCGGTTTGGCGAGAGCAGAACGGGATGTTGATACACGGAAAGACGCTCCTGCCCATCTAGAGACGTCCCTTAGCAGGCTCTTACAGCATTCACGGGCATGGGAGGAGGGATAACATTCTACTGCCGGTACCCTACGGCAATGCTTATCTATTATATTAAAATATATTTTCTACTTCATCACTATCATCATAATCACCCAGCGGCAGATCGCAAGTCATCACTCGATCTAGCTAGGAACTATGTGTCGGTCGTCCCGGTACCACGCTCCGAGGTGCGGTCTAAAGTCTAATTAGGACTTACGCAATACGTTAGGTCACCAATGCTTCATAATATTATTTAAACACAGCATTATTGGTGTCAATTCTGTTTTCATGATCGTCATTTCAGCCGCAAAACGTCCACTACCGAACACAGGCTTCTCTCATGGATCTCCATGAGTGGTAGTATTTATACTCACCACGCTTGGCAGGCAGGTTACGCATTACGGGATGTTGATACACGGAAAGACGCTGCTGCCCATCTTCCCGAGTTCACCGCTTAGCAGGCTATTACTGCATGAGAGGAGAGGTAAAATTCTACTGCCGGCACTCCAAGGCCATTCTGTTTAACACTTCCAAAAACTAAATATAAATATTTTTTGGTCTGGCGAGCCACATTAGGGCTCATTTTAGAAATAAAAACTAGTAATTCAGAAAAGGGTGGCCGTCATCTAAATCGATGAAGTCTATATGTATAAATATATATAATATATCAGTCACCACAGTACACACACAGTGTCACAATCACTACAGTAGACCGAGTTTCCATAGTCACCACAGTCAATACAGTCGCCACAGTCACCACAGTCACCCCAGTGTTCACTGCAACAGTCTACACGACGGGCACGATGGACGAAAGACGAAGCCCTAGAAGGTACTAACTCGCACATCTGCAAGCGTCACCTCTCGTTCGATCTGTTTTACCCCGCAAAAGATGTTTTACAACAAAAATAATAGAAACGACTTATGAATCGTTTACTGAAGTCAGTTATAAAAATGATAAGAGTGCCATTCAATGTTTTGTTTGCACTGTCTGCCTATAGCTGTGATAGCAGCTGTCTCGCCAACAGTCTTGAGGATAACGAAGAAGTTTAATGAGAAAGTTCCTAAAGACGTTTGTTATTGACCGCCGAAACTGCGGAACGGATTAGAAACTTGGCACATATGTGTTTAAAAGGATTAGGGAGCGTTCACTAGGACGGGTCCGTGGCCTCCACTCGTGAATCTTTCGGTCCCATCGGCCATTATTCGAGGGTTATCGCAAAAAAGGGATTTATTGGCACAAGCTTTTTAATTATGTTTTCGATTTATGACGAAGAATGTATGAATTGGGTTTTGTAAACTGAATTTCCAGAAAAGCTCGGAAAAAGTGCGAGACTCGATTCATGAACTATTTATATAATGTATGTACATGTAAATGTGTACGGTACGTTACCATCGGTGGCCGAGTCGGTCTTGCACTTATCCGGTTTGTTTATTCAAACATATGTTTCTAATTTCCATCTGTAGACCGAGAGCAGAAACTCTGAGATGATTGTGTTCGTAGGTACCTACATCTGAATGCATCCTCAGAGCTAGCTCGGCTGACCTATTTCCGAACAATGGGCAGTGTTATTTTTAATTAGAGCCTTAAACGAACCTACGGCGGCGGGGAAAGTATCCGGACAATTTGCTGGTCCGACTTCGATGTTTGCTGTTCAGTTGGATTATTGAAAGAAAAGAAAGGGGAAATGCATTTGTTTTTGACACACACACAATACATACAAACTATTTAAGAAAACGCATAAAAATAATCAAATTAGGTGCACTATGGCCCAAAAGTTTTAACTTATCAACATTACATAATAACATAAACACGGGAATTTATCGTGCACCTTTGATTATTCCCGACTTTTCGACTGTATTTCAACAATCTTGGTCCCGGGTTGACTGGAGATTTCATTGGAGTGTCATCTAGAAGCGATTGTAGTTTTACAACTGTGAAAGTGAGGGTTCTGAAGATACTGTTAGTGTTGTGTGCCGCAATGTTAACGCGGCTTTACCGAGTTATGAAGACAAAGTTAGGGTAGTTGCAAAACCACAATCACTTCTTGATGGACACTCCAATCAAATCTGATCTCCAGTTAACCCGGGACCACGATTGTTGCTACACAGACGAAACGTCGGGCATAATACAAGGTATTACGCGATAAATTCCCGTGTGTATGTTATTAGATTAGAATGAATATTGTGATCGTTTCTTCTTCTTCTTCTTATAGTGCCTCTCCAGTTATTGAAGGTTGGCGGTCATCCTCTTGAATTGTTTTTTATCCATCTTTCGTCATCTCTTCTCACAATCCTTCGAATCGTTCTTCAGATGATGCTATAAGGACTGTGTCATCTGCGTAGCGGAGATCGTTAACAATTCTACCATTAATGAGGATTCCGTCGTTAGTATCATTCAGTGCCTCGTTGATTATATGCTCTGAGTAAAGGTTGAATAGAAGAGGGGACAATATGCAACCTTCACGAACCCCACGCGAACGGATCGCGAAAGTTTACGAAAAGCTTATCAAAATGTTGCGTGGGGTCAATAAATGGACTCTGCTCCAGTATTACCACAATCACGTAGCAATCTATGAGTATGGAAACGCAGGAACTACCCGCAAGCTTCGTGTAACGGGATATGGAGTGCAGTTGAAAGGGAGTTTGCCGATGTTTTGATTTTACTGTGCGCCATTAATTATTGGATGACCTGGCTCTCTTTTGATTTTATTCCTTTTAATCTTTTAATGGGACAGCAGTGGGACACAAATGGCTAATAATAAAACAATAAAATCTTTTAATGAAAATAAATGTTTATTAAATAAACAGTCATCATTTTCTGGAAATAAAACGTAATATTTTATTTTATCATTATGTCATATCTATTTCCTATCGTAATCTGTTCTTTTCTGCATATAACTTTTACAAAATAATGTCGATGTTTCTCATCTGCCAGGCGTCCCGTGACGGCTCACAATTTTTTTATGATTTGGTAGAATGCGAAGATATTTATTTAGTTTTCATGATTACTTGTTTGTCCTGCCTTTCAAAGTTTCCTCTGCTTTTTTCTTGTTGTTCTACATGTTCGCTAACATTATTTATTTTCTAGTTTTATTGATCTCTTGTTAGTTTGTTCCTTTAAAGTTTCCTCTGCTATGTACTGTTGCTCCACTTGTTCGCTAACATTATTTTCTTTTTAGTTTTATTGATCTATTGTTAGTTTCTTCTTTTAAAGTTTGCTCTGCTATGCATTATTTCTAAAATACAAATATACGTTTACATTTCATTTTTGTTGACACACTCGTCAAGTCGTTACACAAATCCCGCTCCCGAGGAAATGAAAAACAATAAAAAAATATCCAGTGGGGTTACATCTCGCGCTCTCTACTCGAACTATGTATCTCACTCAAACAGCCACTGTTTTGTTTCTGCTAGATGATTCTACATCGATATCCCTTAGCACTTAGCACAACTCTCGCACAATAGCACCGGCCCAGCTTAATTAAGCGATAGAAGCGATACTCAATGGTACAATAAACTATTTGACTTTGACTTTCAATCCCGGTGAACGGGGGCTTGTAACAGGAGCCGGAGGATGGAGAGCCGACAACTCTTTTTATCTCGTTTCTGTCGACACTTCCAAGGTTTATATCACGGTTTCGCTTATCCGAAAAACAAAGAGACAAATAATTACCAAATCCGAAAAAAAAAACGGGACGCCTGGCAGATGTGAAACATCGAAATTATTTCGTCGCCAGCGTTGCCGCGCTAGAAATCGGTTTTACGCCCTGCGTCTTTTTTATATAAGCTTTTATTGTCCCACTGACAAGATCCAAATAAATAAAAATACCCCGACCCGTATGGTATCGTAAAATTTCGTCGGGGAACGGGATTAATAGGATGCATATTGACGAGCTCGCGCTGCACCGCGCGTGGAGGCATCCCATATCAGATTCCGCGCTGCGTTGCTCACGTGACCTGTATTCCCGGCCCGGGGCAATTCCCGTTCAATCGTTTTCATCACGATCATGTAAAAGTTCTTGATTTTTACACGAATACAGCGGAGAAATGCTGCACAAAGGTCGTGTTGGCTAAGTCGCAGGTGCCTTTCAATCCAAAGGTCCATACTGGCCGTGCACCAATTTTTTTGTCTCTGCAAATGTATGCGGCCATTGCATAGATAGGCGGGTTATCAGCTATGTTTGCACAACTAATTCGGCGAGTTAACATGCGAGAATCGTGATGCAGAAATTATCGATTGTACTGATTTTAGATGAACAAGTGAAAACTACTAAGTACCCAAGTTTGGCGCTAACACCTCAAAAACTTAACATACAAAAGATGTGATTGTAGGTATACTACTTTAGTAGTCGGCCCAAATGTCACATCATTCATTAAATCAGTAATAGTAGTAAGGATTGGAGTAGTAGTAGAACTTTTTCTGAAGAACTCTTCACATCCAAGAAAGTACTACCAATGAGACCTCGCAAATCTATGTCTCAGGGTGATTGCAATGCAGCGTTGCTTCCGTGATTATACCTCTACAGTGATCTACTAAGCCTACTGACCCTTTTCAGTACTTCACTCCAATTGCAGGTGGTTGACTCCCACTTGACCCCTGCCCCATTGGTCGCAGTCGTTTGATTGGGGTACCATGCCGGCGGGCGCTTATTAACGACGCCGGCTGTGGCTCTTTTCATACAAACGGTATTCGCGGCTGGGTGTTTGTGCGCTACAAAACATGAAAGGAAGCAATAAAGAGTGCATTTTACACTCTTACATACACGTGCTTTAATGGTGATGGAAGAACGGTTGCGGAAACTGTAGGAATGCATTGTTAGGAAACTCGCGGGCTAGTCAGCTTCAGAGGTATTGGCCGGGGTTTTCCTGTGACTATTAGCCGACTAAGCTGGGAGGGCATGGTTAAAGAAAGAGAAAAAATAAGAAAAGAAGGAAAGAAATAAAATATGTTTATTTTAGCTGCAAACAACACGGTAGGTAGGTACAGGTGCGGAGGTAAGGAGAGGGAGAAAGAAGATTAGAACAGAACTAAAACGAAGAGTGAATTATTCTCTATTTTTCAGCCATTAGTGTCCAATTCTATCTAATTATTGATAAGGAGAGGGAGAAAGAAGATAAGAACAGAACTAAAACGGAGACTGAATTATTCTTTATTTTTCAGCCATTAGTGTCCCAATGCTAACTAATTATTTATCAGAGTGAATTAAAAGAAACATTAATGAAGTGCCGTAGGGTGCCGGCAGTAGAATGTTGTCTCTTCTCTCTTGCCCGCGGGTGCAGTAAAAATCTGCCAAGGGTTACCTTTGGAACATAAGCAGCAGCGTCTATCCGTGTATCAAAATCCCGTGCTGTGCTCGCCAACCCCCCTGCTAAGCGTGGCGAGTATGTCAACAAACTCCTCAAGGTATTCATTCATTGGTAATCCATGAGGTCTTTGTCCAGCAGTGGAAGAGAAGTCTATTTTTCCTATTCTAAGTGTAGCCATTTTCATGTCTATTAATAAAAAAATATCGATTAATATTAAAAACAACATTCTAATTTTAACAAATAAATGTTGAGTCGTTTTGCATGGACCGAGCTGCCATCGGCCGGATGTGGCGGCTGTCACGCGCGGGTGACGGCCGGGAATGCGAGGTGCGAATCAGAGTGGATCGATGACATTTGACAAAAACGTCACTTGCAAGCATTGTCGAACTTACATTACTTATCTTAATAAACAAACAAACGCGATTGCAACTAGGACGACCATCCATAAAATTACGTCACACGTTATGGGAAATGGTCGATGAAGTGTGACATTGCTTGACAAGGGATAAAGAGAAATAAAACCAATTTCGGAACTGCCGTTTCTATTTTGCAGCGTCATAATTATCATCTCAGCCATTACTGCTGTCTTCATCCACTGCTGGACATAGGCCTCCCCATGGATCTCTTAGGCTCAGCGCAGACAGAACAGAGCGCAACGGAGAGGATTTTATTGACGCACTTGAAAATAAACTTTAAAGTTATTAAAATAAAGTGCAAAACGCCGCGCGGGCATTCCCGCGTATCTTCGAGGACGCGCGAGAACTTTTTATCAGGATCAAGCATTTATGCACTTTATTGTAATTATATTAAAGTTTATTTTCAAGTGCGTTAATAAAATCCTCTCCGCTGCGCTCCGTTCTGTCTGCGCTGAGCCTGAAGATCATGAGGGGTTGTGGCCATACTTGCCACGCTTGGCAGGCATGGTGAGCGTAGTACGGGATGTTGGTACACGGAAAGACGCTGCTGCCCATCTTCCGGAGGTATTCCTCGGCAGATTCTTACTGTATCCGCGGGCAAGAGGAAACATTCTACTCCCGGCACCGCACGGCATTTATAGATTTGAAAACTTTGACAAGGAGCCCCTTCCTCCTCCATCCTTTCTGGGTCAAAAATCCATTAAATTCGTGTGTCGTGTAGAATTCGTGTATGACACACTATAACGATCGAGTTAGGTTCTTCTGTTCACTTTTTTTCCTAACTCGCGTGTCATCTGAAGTGAACAGATTCAATTATGTGCTTTATTCTATTTAATTGTGTTGTTTTATTTTGTAATTTGTGACGCGTCAATAAGGTCCTTGCGACCGCACTGAATAAAGTATTTATTGATTCTTGATTGGATTGAGGGACCTGAACTCTGTTTGCATGGACCGAGGTGGCGGTGCCTGTTACGCGCAGGCGACGGCCGGGAATGCGAGGTGCGAATCAGAGTGGATCGTTGACATTTGAACGATATAAAGATAACTCTTGAACTACATCTTTCAAGTTTATTCAAATAATTAATGTAACATTACCGATTAACCAAAGGATTACGCATTGAATTTCGAACTAAAAATATACACACGCATGATATAAGTAATAATAAAACAGCACACGCAAGAGAAATACGGTTTATATAAAAACAAAAATAAATAAAACATAGGCATAAATATAAAAAAAATTACGTTGTAATATGGGAGCCTTAAAATGTGTATTTTATTCTGTTTTTAGTATTTGTTGTTATAGCGGTAACAGAAATATATCATCTGTTAAAATTTCAACAGTCTAGCTATCACGGTTCATGAGACAGCCTGGTGACAAACAGACAGACGGACAGCGAAGTCTTAGTAATAGGATCCCGTTTTTACCCTTTGGGTACGGAACCCTAAAAAATAAACAACACACAAAAACTATTATTTACAATTTGATACTTTCGCAGTAGCTTTGACATACTCTTTAATCATATTTAAAGTATCATCAAATAAATCTTAATCTGGCTCGATTTTTATAATTATATCATGGCGACGTCGATACGTTTAATTCAGAGTTGGGTTTCCACACGGTTTTCCAGGATTTGATTGCGCATTAAAAACTGGATAAATAACTATTAATTAAATTACTTTTACATTATTTGTTTTATGCAAATAGATTTTACTCATAAAATGAAATATATTTCTTGCGCATCGGGCTAAGGTCCGCTGCGCCGCAAGAGGTGGGTCTGTCCAATCTGGAGATATTCGGTTTAAAGAATATTTATTTCCCTTAAGAATAATAAATAATAAGATATTAGTTCAGGGTGTTGGGGATGTTTTCCTATATATAATAAAAAAGTCTCATGTTAGATAAACGCACGATAGCTCCCTACATGGAAATAGCCATGTTACCTCATGGAAACTAGGTGATGAGAAACATGATTCGTTAATATTTTATTATTGTATACTTGTGAAATATAATGTATTAAGATCATTCATTCGCCTGCCAAGGGTGGTGAGTATGGCAACTACATACATACATGGAGATCCATGGGAGGCCTGTGAAAGTTTAAACAAGACAATGTTAAATACTGTTACGGGTTCCTGACGAGTTATAATTTAAGAGGTGTGTACAAGGTTTGAGCGATTTCCATTTTTGTTTCCATGTCTGTATATTTTTAATTTTGTTGTATTATTTGTAATGTGTGAAACAAATTAAACGTTTTTTTATCTTTACCTTATCTTAAGAGTGCGTTGCAGCTCTCGTGGTCACAGGTGACAGTTACCCGCGAATACGTGGCAACAATAAAAATAAGTTGCCGTGGGGTGCCGGCAGTTCAAAATTCAAAAAATACTTTATTCAGTGCGGCCGCATGGACCTTATTGACGCGTCACAACTTACAAAATAAAACAACACAAATAAATAGAATAAAGCACATAATTGAATCTGTTCACTTCAGATGACACGCGAGTTAGGAAAAGAAGCGAACAGAAGAACCTAACTCGGTCGTTATAGTCATCATTTAACAATTTTATTTTGTCTTATGTTACGTTTGACGGAGTTGGAGCAGATTCCGTCCCAAGTGGTTTTGTCCTCTAGGTAATCTGATATTTTATAATAAGCTTTATTGCATAGATTGCGTTTAATAATGTTTTTGAATTTATTCAATGATAACTTCTGCAACTCACTTGGGAGTTTGTTGTAGAAGCGTATACATTGCCCTTTAAAAGATATTTTCACCTTATGGAGCCTAGTAGTGGGCACAGCGAGTTTATTCTTATTTCTTGTATTTACATTGTGATTGTCGCTGTTTTTCTTAAACGAAGCAATATTTTTATGGGTGTACAACAGGTTCTCATAAATATATTGACAAGCTACTGTCATTATATTTATTTCTTTAAATTTAGTGCGAAGTGATTCTCTGGGACCCATATTGTAGATAGAACGAATAGCCCTCTTCTGCAGCACAAATACGGTGTCTATATCTGCAGCACATCCCCACAGTAGTAAGCCATAAGACATAATGCTGTGGAAATAGCTGAAGTAAACAAGTCTAGCGGTATCAACGTCTGTAAGAAGGCGGATTTTTTTGACTGCATATGCTGCAGAACTAAGCCTACCCGATAGTTGTTCTATGTGTGGGCCCCCTTGAAGCTTATTGTCTAACGTTATGCCTAAATATACAGTTTTTTCTACAAGGTTTAAACTTTCACCTTTTAATTTAATCTTGGCATCAGCCTGTTTTACATTCGGGAGAGTAAATCTAATGCATTTCGTTTTATTTCCATTAAGTAATAGTGGAATGTTACCCCTCCTCTCCTACCCGTGGATGCAGTAAGAGCCTGCTAAGGGACACCTCCGGAAGTTGGGTAGCAGCGTCATTCCGTATATCAACATCCCGTACTGCGCTCACCAACCCGCCTGCCAAGCGTGGTGAGTATGGCAACTACCCCTCATGGAGATCCATGAGGGAGGCCTTAGTTCAGTAGTGGACGTTTTACGGCTGAAATGATGATGATGAAGTCCTCTAAAGCAGTTTGACATTACGTCTGCAGATCGCAAAAATAAATAAAAATACTAAAAAGCGCAGATTCAAAAATATATTTTACAAAAGACTGGGAGTCTTATTTATTGCGATGTTTTACAGAAGAAACTAAGCTACATTAACTCGTAATACTTGAAAGCACGTTTTATTCCTCAGGCATTTCTATGGCAGTTGAAATTTTTAATCCTCGTCTAGCGTTGAAAGGAAATGCTTCGACGACTCTTCAAAGCGTCGGCAAACTGTTAGCTTTACAAACAAATTGCGCTTGACGCATGTTTGAGTGTAATGTCAACCGTTAGGGATAGTTATTTACCAGTTCGATCTAGGTATTTGCACCAATGTTTTTATTTTTAAAATGCTACTACAACTACACAAATTACCCAAGGTTGGGTATGGTAGATAAGAATTTTGTTTCCCATCTGCCCCATTAGGGAATACAATACTAGTAATTAAAAGATTTTAAAACCAAAAAAGACGCAGTAGTTACGTGTTATCCGTTATATTGTTTAAATAAGTACCTATATAAATGAAAATTTTAAGTGAAATTGTTGTACAAAATGAATAAAATTATGTGGCCGTATTTGTTTGTAGACTAATGCGTTCGGTTGTAATCGTGTTATGCACAGACAGACAGACAGCGCTATGCATAATTGGGGGCTTCGCCCTCTAATAACACGATATACCTTGCCAAGTTTTATAGTTCTAGATCTACGGGAGTTTTGCTTCCTTTGAGGGTGTCGAAACAAGCGTTTTTTGCGGAATCGGAATTATTATTTATTTATTTATTTATAAGCCTGATGTTTCCCACTGCATGGCAAAGGCCTCCCTTCCCTCCTTCCGCTTATCCCTGTCTTGAGCTTGTTGAAGCCAGTCTATGCTAAAGGAGTCAAGCTCATCTCGCCATCGTCGCCTGAGTCTACCACGTGGTCGTCTTTGTTGGGGAACCCAGTCGGTGGTGGTTTTTGCCCATAGTTGTTGGGGCATACGGCTCACGTGTCCTGCCCAGTCCCACTTGAGCTGGCCTACTTTGTGAGCTACGTCGGAATCGGAACCTGAAAAAATAATTCAGGTTAACTTAGAATACTTACATAGATTTTTTCAGGTTCCGAGGTTCAGCATAAAGAGGCTTTAGATTTGAGTATGTAGTTTAAAATTCAACTCGATACCTCTACACGCTCTCGCGATAAAGGGTCTTGAGAGACGGGACTGCAGGAGCTCATAGAGTCATGCCCTTCTTCTTCTACAACATCTGCATATCCTTCGGGAATTCTCAGGGAATGCTGCCGGCGGCCCAGAGTTCTTCTCCGGTACTTTAAGGAGTTGGGCTGGCTAGGGTCGGGGGACAATGCACAATACACCCCTATGCGGGACGTCAGTGCAGATCTAGTTACCCCCACTAGAATAAGAATAAGAAGGGTCTTGACAGACGGACAGACAGACAGACAGACAACAAAGTGATCCTTTATGAGTTCCGTTTTTTTCCTATTCAGGTACTGAGCCCTAAAAATGTTGAAAGTAATAATCCCATTCATTGCCGATCGCCATTCCGCGCAGTTGGTATGAAACCTGCAGTTTTAAATTGTTTCACAAATCACTGTGAAGCAGCGATCCCTGCGTTAATTAGTACGGGGAGTCGCAGCGCTTTGTACTCGTAGCGATACAACTACATGCCGAGTTGAGCAAAAACGCCGTAAATGCTAATTTTCTACGTATAAGCCGGGGTGCCGGCAGTAGAATGTTGCCCCTCTGGCGGTTTTTAAATCTAAGGTACACTGCCATTACCTAACCTTGTCGTAAAACTGTTTTAATTTCCAAATATTACTTGTATAATTTATTTATGTATTCATCTTTAGGGTATAATAGTTATATCGTTACCTATTTATGATTGTAGTTTTTATATATTTATGTAGTTATAAGTGTGTCTATCATAATATAAGTTGGTATGTATGTAGGTATATTTTTATCTATCTATTTTTGCGTGTGTATTATTCGTACACAGCCGTTTTTTGTTATCCTATATCCTGTCCATCCAAAGGTTGTCTGGAAGAGATCGCTTTTAGCGATAAGACCGCCCATTGTATGTCATATTTGTCATAGTTTTAGAAGGAAAAAATCGGGAATTCGTTTTTTTTTTAATATTTTGATTTATAATTTTATTAGACGGTGTGATGTGAAAATTATCCTGAAGCCAAATTCGGTTTTTTTTTATCTTAAATAAAAAAGAAACCTATTTGTGATTTTAGTTTTTTTTATTTGTACCTGTACGGCAACTCTTTGCGGAGGTCAATGACCCTATCAAGAATCAGCTGGCCTTTAGGTTGCCCTTATCGTACAATTATTAGCTGTTGAAGTTAAAACTTTCGTGGTCTTTTCTTCAATGAAAATTAGTGAAGCTTTCGATTTGAACCAGCCGTTCCTTAGATAGCGCGTTCAACCAACCAAACAAACAAACTCTTCAGCTTGATAATACTATAGTAGATAACCCTGGTGATGCAGCGACTAACAGACTGGGACCGCGGTCCCAATACTTAGTGGTCCCAATCGACGGAAGCCTCGATTACGTATCTCGCGACAGGTTCGCAACAGGCGTAGGTATATCTCATGATCATTGCTGCAAAAGGTTTTTGTTTTAATGTATTACAAAATTTATTATTGACAGCGATTTACGCCAGTCGCAGCGTTGATCGCGAGATATACGCCTGTTGCAAACCTGTCGCGAGATACGTAATCAGCCTGCCGTACAGCATGAATTAACAATAGCTGACACTGTACAAATAAATTTTACATTTTGTATTTATAGGGACAATTTACTACTAACCGGATAAATCAATATAGACTCGTGAAACTCTGTTAATTGAATATGTTAGGCTATTGGTCAACTAATACAGAACGCTTTTAAACTTAGTATGAAATCGGCCAAGTGCGTGTCGGTCTCACGCACGAAGGGCGCCATAGCATGATTCAATCAAAATTTGTTGACGTCACGTTTGTTGTATGGGAGCCCCGCTAAATATTTATATTATATCTAAAAATATTTATTTTATTCTGTTTTTATTTCAACTGCCTAGCTATAACAGTTCTATAGATACAGCCTAGTGACAGACAGACGGACAGCGGAGTCTTATTACTAGGGTCCCGTTTTTACCCTTTGGGTACGATACCCTGAAAATTAAATAAAAGTTTAATTTAGGCAAAAAGCCATTAACAATTACAATTAGTCGTAAGTGTCCCACTGCTGGGCAAAGGCCTCCCCCCATCTGTCCATGCATCCCGATCCGCCGTCAATTCGACCTATGCGCTATTATATTAGTCTAACTAAAACTCATTATTAGTTTGGTCAATTAACTAAGTCTTTTGGATGACCACTTGTACCGTTAACTTCATTGGTTTTTTTATGCTAAAGAATGTGTTACGTAATTTGAACCCCTGTTTTGTATAGTCATGTTTCTGCTTCATCTAAACAACTTCAGTACAACGAAATGAGATGAACAAACAATGGAAATAAATCTAAACAACTTCAGTACAACAAAATGAGATGAACGGACAATGAAAATAATGAAAACAAAAGTGTGGGTATCCAGACAGACCCAATACCAAGACAAACCAAGTTTTTCGGATACACTGAAAAAAAAACTTGATAACATTGATAAAAAAAATGTTTGCAGCTATCAAGGAACTTGTTTATATACGAGCACATAAAGTAATACGATTATGGCAATAAAGTTATGTTGAATAAGCAACAGACAAGTTGTCTTGATGATATCAACCAAAGCAATTGTCAATACAATCAAGTTTGGTTAACATGCCAATGATTTATGTTGATTGAATTTACAACGAACGTGGTAATGGTTATCAAGTATTTTAGTAGTTTCAGTAATGTATATGCTTAATTTTATAAGGTAAAGTTATATATAATATAGCGGGTGTGAGCGGGATTTCGTCAAATGAGAGGGGGTGAAGATGGAATAAAGAGCTTTTATTCAAATTAGCCAAATTTAACTACAGAGGGTGTCTCAGCTTTCGATACGCTAGTCCAAACAAGGGATGAAGCTAGGTATGCGCCGCTTTGACGAGTGTTTATGGTCAAATCATGTAAAGTTAGACCCGAGACCTAAGTAAATGGGTGAAACACTTCGATAGCGCGTTCTAATTTTTTTAGTTGCGACATCTAGTTCTGTTAAATGTAAACACTGAGAGGTAGGGATCTATGAGTTTTATTTGTGATGTTACAGTAATTGTAACTTGATTAATTTGATTCTGTTCGATACTCAAATCAAATATTTGTATGTTTACATTTACAATAAAACCATGTTTACAATAACATAATCATGATATCTTAATTCCTTTTATGAAGTGAATGTTATAGAAAAGTTGATCATTTCACCTTTATTGTGACAATAAATAGTGATTAATATAGTTTTATAAGTTTTTGATTGCTTCATTCATTTTTTTTTTCTATCAAGCAAAATGTCATGCTTGATTGGCTGGATTTTTTTCAGTGTATAATAGTATCTGAAAAATTAAAAAAAGTCAAGTTGTACGCCTCCAAGTTGTGATTAGCGCTTTAGTCGATCCGAGGCTTAACGAACTATCGTGATTCAAATCTATTACCGGGAATCTAATACATCACGTCCAAATAAAGTTTCTATGTGGATCGAGCGAATATGAAAAAAGTATTTTCATCTGCACCGCCGCGGGCATCTGTTTGTATGTTTCCTGAAGACACTTGTCCCGGGTCTGGGTGCTTCTCTGTTTTGGTAAGTAGGTATCATCATAATTTCAGCCATAAAACGTCCACTACTGAACACAGGCCTCCGACATGGATCTCCGTCAGGGGTAGTTGCACCACGCTTGGCAGGCGGTTTGGCGAGCGCAGTAATGTACACGGAAAGACGCTGCTGCCCATATTCCGGAGGTGTCCCTTAGCAGGCTTCTACTACATTCTATATATAAGTATTTGTCTGTGTTTCTCACAACTGCTTCAACACTGTGTTAAAATTTATGTTTTATGGTGAATGTACAATAAAGTGATTATCTATCTATCTATCTACATCCACGTATGAAAGGAGGGGTAAAATTCTACTGCCGGCACCCCACAGCAAAGTAGGTATATATTATAAAAATAAGTAAGTATTCTGTCTCGTTGTTTGTTGTGTGGGTGGGTAGGTAACTACTTAGCCACATCAGTATTTTCAATAAGTAGGCAGGTATCCTTGACTATATTTCTTGTTTTGTTTTTTTGGGACTATATTTCTTGTTGTTTATTTATAAGTATAGATTTTAATTGGCCGTAACATAGCCACTGTGTGACAAAACTCCTTTCTATTTAATAAAGATAAAAAAAAAGATCCGTCTGGTAACCATAACACAGGCTCTGCTTACTGCTAGATAGAGCCACAGATGGAGTTGTGTGTAAAGGCATCATTTATTGGTTAGTTGAGTCAGTTAGGAACTGTGTCTGAATTTAAATTGCACCTAGTGTCGCTACAGCGCGCGCTGGCGGGCAAAGGCTGCATCGCGCCAGTTACACTGAGCGAGGCAATTTATTCCTATAAATTCGGTGACAGGTTCCTCACAGTATTGGCAACAGCTAATAGCTATATATATATAGCAGCCACATACAGGCTTTGCGCTTCGTGCCCGTCAAAGGGATGTGGGCAACATGCGACGTCGCCTCTGATGGGATTTACGTCGTATTTTGCAATTTAGATTGCGGACATGGACGCTGCAGTGTCCTTTTCGTTAATGGGGTCGGGATTGTGGCATCCTTTCAGCTTCATCATCATTTTAGCTGATGTCCGCTGCTGGTTATAGGCCTTCATGGATCTCCAAGACCATTATAGGGTACCATACTCGCAACGCTTGTTGGCGAGCGCAGTACGGAATGTTGCTACACGGAAGACACTGCTGCCCATCGTCAAAGGTATCCCTTTGCTATGAATCCATACTTTATGCACGGGCCCTTGCCCGTGGTATAGACCATTTCGGGTCAATACTATAAGCGTTGTAAGAATATGAAATTATATTAATTCAGTTAAATGCTAAAAGCATTTTCTACCTGCCAACCTCCAGGAGGTTGTAGTGAGATTGATTGGCGTGCTGACTTAAATAAAGATATTATATTATATAACACGTGTGCTAAGCCGAAAGGGGTGATTCTGACCATTCCAATCTTTGGTTCTACGACTTAAATGCGCCTATATAGATCGAGTAACAGCCGGTATAAACGCAAAATTATTTGCATTGCCGCCATTAAATCGGCTGCATATGAGTGAATACACGCGAGGAATACGGGCTAGTATGTTCAAATGCAATAGGAATATCAAATTCCTGTACGCAACCGTTACGATATTTACTCATTTGGAGCTTTCCGCAATTTGAACTGAATCATGCGACATTCACGGTGGATTAATGATTGTGGCAGACTGGTTGTATAAATTACACAGATATACCTATCTATCTGTCATCATCATTAGTTTAATCCGTAAAACGTCCACTACTGAACACAGGCCGCCCTCATGGATCTCTGTGAAGGGTAGTTGCCATACTCACCACGCTTGACGGGCGGGTTGGCGAACGCAGTACGCTATTTTGATACACAAAAAGACGCTGCTGCCCATCTTCCAGAGGTATCCCTTAGCAGGCTCTTACTGCGTCCATGGGTATGAGAGGAGGGGTCACATTCTACTGCTGGCACCCCCCGGCTATATCTGTATGAGCTATATCAATGATCTAGTTTTCACAGTGCACTCAAGCCCGGATAAAGGGATCCAGGGCCCCTAGGCACTTGGTATTTGAGGGCCCCCCTGCCTCGGTTGTCCTCAAACAACCGAGGTCACTCCGTGAAGCCTGTGAAGATCCCAGGAAGATTCTGCGCTTCTGGTGCTGGGCTGCTGGAGTTGGGCTGGCTATGCTAGCCAGAGACCTCACGCATAATGGACCAACTATGAGTCTAAATGCGGAAAACGGAGGCACACACACACACGCCCCCCTGCCTTACAATATTTCTACATGCGCCAATTTTTCGGGGGGCAAGGCAGACTTAAGGGGTTTCAATGTTCTGCCATGAAGGCCCCTAGGCTTGGAGGGCCCCCAGGCCCGGGCCTTGTGGGCCTAGGGGCTAATCCGGGCCTGAGTGCACTTCGTTTGGACTGGATGGTGCAGTGCGTAGCATTACCTATTTATTTAAATTAGAACAACTTATCTGATATACCAAAGAAAGCGCTTGTTTGAAATTGTCAAGAGAAAAGTAAGCGTGGCCGTCTCCGACAATCCTGGCGCCGCACCGTGATTGCACAAATACAATACAAAATATGTTTATTTTCAAGTTTCAAAGCCGTGTTGGCCAAGTGGTATGTACCCCCGACTTTCAATCCGAAGGTCGTGGGTTCGATACCGGCCGTGGATTTTTCTTTCTTGAAAAATGTATGTGCACACTTAACACGAGCTTTAACGGTGAAGGAAACATCGTGAGGAAACCCGCGGCTTAGTTAGCTTCAGACGTATTGACCTGTTCTTTCCTCTAAATAATAGCTGACTAAGCTGAGAGGATGGTATAGGTGCTGGGCAAGCCTAATCCATCTATCAATGTCCCAGGCACTGCAGCGTCCCGTACAGCATGATTACCAGTTGCTGACGCTGTACAGATCATCTATAATAGATGCAAAGGCCTTACTTTTTTATTTTCAAAAAGCAGTTCACAAACTTTTAATTACCAGGCACATATGATTAAGCAAATTTATTTGTAACTTAAAATTATAGTACAGAGAAGATGGAATCATTTATTTATTTATTTCATATTATAATATAAAATTACATTACAGTAATGTTACCAAATTTTATACACAAAAAATATATAAAAAATAAACTTAATTCTACACAACATCTATATAACAAAGCAGGATATTCGTTAAAATGAAACAAAATCTTGCCAAATGTTATACACTGAAAAATTGTAAAATAAATAAAATTAAGAAAAAATATTCTTCAAAAAGTACAATTACCAACACCAATTGTAATGCTCTTAATACTAATTGTAATGCTCATAATACCAATTGTAATGCTCATAATACTAATTGTAATGCTCATAATACCAATTGTAATGCTCATAATACTAATTGTTATGCTCATAATACTAAATGTAATGCTCATAATACTTATTGTAATGCTCATAATACTATTTTTAATGCTCATAATACTAATCGAAGCGACGAGCACCGGAATGACTTGGGGTGAAGTGAAGCGAGAGTTTCAGGGCCGGTCGCGACGCAGGACGGGGTGGACCCTCTCCGCCCCATCTCGGGGAACATAGGATATTAAGCCAATTCAAGACTGTGATCTGAGTGTACTCTAAGCCAACTAAGCTGAATAGTTACTGAGATTTTTTTCATTTTTGATACTTAGACGCTCCATCCATTGTGGCCGAACACAATGGATGCAGTAAGTATCTGCAAAGGGATACCTCCGGAACATGAACAGCAGTGTCTTTCCGTGTATTAACATTCCGTACTGCGCTCGCCAACCCGCCGTGGGCAAACACCAAGCGTGGCGAGTATGGCAATAACCCCTTATGATCAGTACGTAGTGATCCATCAGGGAAGCTTTGGTCCAGGACGGTCCCGTTGCTGAGATGATGATGAGTATAGAGTATGAATTCTAAAAATTCAGATGCAACAGCCCATACAAACCAAAAGCCTCACGCGGAAAGTAAAAGTATTCTCGCAACGTGCGAGCGGTAGGCATTTCACAGGGCATGCGCCTCCGTCGATACTACGCCACGCTACTACGCGGACGGTGTTGCCAGCTGTGCAATTCTAATATTGTTCATACTATTTACGACACCGTGTGACGTAATTAAATAAAATGTTTATTTATTTTACCCAAAGGTAAAAGCAATTAATAGGTTTCTTCTTCGCTTCTTTCCCTCACTACTAATTAAATTAAAAAACTAATTCAATTATGAGTTTTGTTCAGTTTCAATGTGTTTTTAAATAGACTATTCTATGTGGCATTTTCTCTATTGAATAAACACTTATTGACTTTGAGACATAAAAATAGTAAGGTACAAATAGTTTGTATAAAGAAAAAAAGTGTGTGAAGTAAGATGAAACCAGAATTGCAAGTACAATCGCTACAACCTTTTGATTAAAGGTGATTATATTTATGTTATTTATTTTATTTTTATCTTATTATATGTTATGCGTGCATGCACAGAAATTTATCACTAGACAATGAAAGGTACATTTTGTTGATCGAACAAACGATAGAGTACAAAATCTACATTAAAGAAATACTAAAATAATGAAGGTTACTTCCGCCTCAAAAAATAATAAAATATGGTTTCTTATACACAAAAAATTATTGTGAACATACGTATGTAAGTATGGCAAAAATATTGAATAGCAGGCGCCATGTTCAAAAAGAATACAGAACACAGGAAAAACTTGCCTGCACTAGCACTAGGTACAATGTAAAGATAAAAGATAAAAATTTGTTTATTTTGTCACAGAAATAACACAATATTATATTCCTAAAACTAATCCTAGTCTTGGAGGGCTCCTAGGCCCGGGGGCCTTGTGGGTCTAGGGGCTAATCCGGCAGGGTGATTACGTATCTCGCGACAGGTTTTGCAATAGGCAATCGTTGCTGTCAAACGTCAATTTTGTATTAGAGAACAGTAAGGAATTGACATTTGACAACAATCGTTGCTGTCAAATGTCTGTTGCAAAACCTGTCGCGAGATACGTAATCACCCTGCGGGCCTGGTCGTGCCACAGCGCTGGTCTTCCCTAGTTACCATCGTTTGCGATTGGTGGCAACCGCAGCACACGAGCTTTAAATATGCAACAGATATTACAAAAATAGAACATTCAATTATAGTGATAACTAAACTGTATTAAAATATTAACTTAAATGTTTTTCTCTAAATTCTAACAATGCGTAGGTTATAAAAAATACAAGCCATTATTATTATTTATATTCAGCATTAAATATGCTATTATACAACTGAATAGCGTATTTATTTTTTATTTTTTTCGATTTCCCAAGAAAAACGTTGGCAACATCGCGCTCCCCCAAATTTCGGCTCTACCTGTTTTTAGGCCAAGGCTACGGTCCCTTCCCAGTCATATAAATACCGATGTAGTATCTGTGGGTTTGTGTTCCATCGATCCATGGAGGGTACAGGGTTCACTCGGGAACGCACGAAAAGAGAATGTTAAACTTTGAACTCTTGAAGCTTTGAAGCTACGGGATTATTGCTAAGGGGAAAGCGTTGAAATAGTCTAACAAAGTTGTGGTTGAAGTTTAAACCGAGCTTTACTGGGTTGTGCAACTGCTATAGCAATAATGGTGTCGATTCTTATTAACATACATATAACCGGGTATTTATCGCGTAAATTACCTTTGTTAATTCCCGACGTTTCGCTTGGGTTGCACCAAGCATGGTCCCGGGAAGACTGTGTTAATAATGTGGTGTCGATTCTGTCTTACACTTCTCCATTATTTTCTACTACTTTATGCGGGGTCGGCACAACATGTTTTCTTCTTCCACTCTCCTCTCTCAGTCGCCATCTCAACACTCACTCCTTTTTTTCGCATATCTTTTACGCACTCCATCCATCGCTTCTTCGGCGGCCTCTCGCACCATCATTCCTGTCTTCCGGACCCCTTCGGGGGTCTCCGGGTGGGGCCTCGAGGTACCATCTCCATCCACATTCATGCCTAACACTTTACACTTCCCAAAACTAATTATAATCAGAGATATGACGTTTCTAAATTTAGAGCTGTCAAATGGGTCATTTCATTTTTCCAGTTATTCAATACTAGCAGCACTGTGCGGTTTCACCCGCGTAGTTCCTGATTCCGTGGGAATAGGGGAATGAAATATGGCCTATAATAATACTCAAGGATAATGCAGCATTCTAATGGTGAAATAATTTTTAAAATCGATACAGTACATTTTGAGTTTCTTCGTCTTAAACATACAAAATACAAATTTATCCTCTTTATAATGTTAGTGTAGATAGATTATAGATAGAAGAAGTATAGATATAGAAAACTTGTTAAATGACGAAAACAACAGAAAAGACGCTTCGCTAGGTGTGTACATACAATGTGATATTATTGTTTTGACTGTCCACGTCGAACGAAACCATTGTCCTACCACCCCAAAACATCCTGGTGCGCATGCGATAGGTGAAACACAACACAAGACACTAACAACACTTTTACGGCAATCATCATCATTATGATCATCAGCCTCAGGAAGCTTTTTCTGAAAAATCTGCCAAGGGATACCTCCGCAAGATGGGCAGCGGCGTCTTTCCGTGTATCAACATCCACGTCCACTGCTGGACATGACTTTTTGCCGGTTTTTGCTAGATGTTAATAACGGCAGCAGGTAGACGCTTGAAATATTCACAGAACTAGTTGTATATTCATAAAAATAATATTAAATAATTAAAAAAAAATTTAAAATATTTATATGGCAAGCAAAACAATTCGGTACAGATTAATCAACGGCCTTCACACTAGGCATAGCCTGTATCGTGGAGGCCAGACCTCGGTCTCTGTAAATGTTAGTCTCTACTAACATTTACGGAATTATGGACTACCTATATACGAGGGGCGGCTGATAAGTCCGCGGCCTAAGGTACTAAAAAAACGAAAAGTCATTTTTATATTTTTTATTTCTCAATATAATCTCCCTCAAGGGATATGCACTTCTCACATCGGGAGTATAATGCTTTTAAACCACCAAAAAAATATTCGTTGTCTTTGTCTTCAAAATGTGTATTTACGGCGGCTATCGTTTCATTGTAATCTGAAAATCTCCAGCCCCGTAAGTCCTTTTTCAAATTGGAAAAAAGGAAAAAGTCGCTAGGAGCCAGGTCTGGACTGTAGGGAGGATGGTTTATTTCAGAAAAGCCGGTGTCTCGTAGGGCCTGCCTCGCAACGCGCGCCGTGTGAACAGGCGCGTTGTCCTGCAAAAAGAGGACTCCATGCGCTAACTTCCCGCGTCTTTTCTCAAGAATAGCGTGACGAGCCTGAACCAATAAATTTGCATAATACTGACCATTCATCGTAGTTCCCTTAGGTAGGTAATTAATTAGTAAAATGTCTTCGCTATCCCATAAAACAGTCGCCATAAGCTTTGAGGCTGACTTTTCCACCTTAAATTTCTTCGGCGCTTTCTCCTTTTTTCATCCATTGCATGGATTCTTGTTTGGACTCCGGATCATACTGGCGAACCCATATTTTATCAACGGTCACGATGCGATCGGAAATTGTGTCCAAATTTTCGCCGGCTAACTCCAAAAAATCCATGCAAGTCTGGAGTCGTCGATCTTTGTCGAGTGGCGTAAGCATTTTTGGTACCCAACGCGCACAAATTTTTTTCATAATGAAATGTTGATGTAAAATTTCTCCAACCCTCTCTTTGCTGATCTGCAACTCTTCTGCTATTTGCCACAATTTAGCTCTTCGATCGGCCAGTACCAATTTTTCGACTTCTTTAACATTTTCTTCAGTCACTGCCGTTATTGGACGTCCCGGGCGGGGGTCGTCTTCGCAGCTTTCTCGTCCTTGTTGAAATAAACGTACCCATTTTTTAACCATCGTGTATGAAGGCCCAGAATCCTGAAGAACAGATGACATCTCTTCAAAAATGTCTTTCGACCTTTTTCCCTTTTTTACAAGGTACTTTATTACGGCACGGTGTTCAAAATTGCGAGAATTCGTAGATTCGGCTGACATGATGTTGTTCGATGTTCCACAAAATATTGAGTTATGATTTAAAAAAATAAAATGAGGCTAGATTTATACACCACTGAACCTCGCAATAAGTGATATCAGTAATGAAACGGTAGGTAATTTTTAAGTACCTTAGGTCGCGAACTTATCAGCCGCCCCTCGTAAATATATTAAATAAATGTTACCCAGATCAAAGTGAGAAAAGTAAAATAACTTGATAAACTACCAGAAAAATTAAAGAAACATGAAAGGTTTAATTTTATAGCTAATCTAGCTTATATAATCTTAAGTGTTATATTCTTATTTACCTGCAATAGAGTTAAATATACCTAGCCAAAAACAAAAACGAAACACTGGTTGCGACTTTTCAAAACCAATAACTTCAAGACACTATGCGTAATAATAAGTCTTCAGTAGACTCGTAGGAAAGGGTAAGAAGCCATTTGTTAATCAAACGCCTCATGAGTGGATTTGTTCCTTAGATCACAGTGCTTTGTATTGTTTTTGTATTATAAATATAACATTTAATAAGGTTGCCAAAACAAAGAGCGAAGCGCGTTTTACAAGGAGCTGGTATTTTATAAACTCTTCTTTGAATGAGCTGCACATAATCAACGGAAGCTAGGATAGAGCGATGTATCTACCGCGGTTGAAATTCGTGATATAAAAAGTAGACGGACATTCAGCACACCGCTCAATTTATACAAGTCAACCGTAGGGAATCTATAAGGCAAACGAAACATAATTTTAAGAACCGAACGTTGTGCCCTCTCAACTTGTAGCAAGTGTGTTTTGGCAGCATTGCCCCAGCAAGATATGCAATAAAGTAAAAGAGACTGGCACAACGCGTAGTACACCGATTTCAAAAGTTCTATATCAGATACGTTCTTCAAGTTTCGCATAATATTAACTACTTTCGTGATTCTTCCCGCTAAGGTCTCAAGATGGTTTTTAAATGTTAGGTTTTCGTCAATTACTACCTCTATTTCTAAGTATTTGATGGTTGATGGTGGTGATATTATAATCAAAATTATATCAAATCAAAAACGTTTATTTGCAACTAAAACATAAATTAGGTAAATAAACCGTTACAGTTATGTAACGGTGTATTTTTTTTAGTTATAAAAAAAATACAAAATGACAAATGATCGTACGGAACCCTTCGTGCGCGGGTCTGACTCGCACTTGGCCGATTCTTTACTTTTAATTCCCATCTAGTAACAGTGTTTAAGCCTTAGTTCAGATGACCGCGCGGCGACGCGCGCTTGCCGCGCGGTTCAGTTGTTCAGATGGCGGCGGCTTGCGCGCGGTGAACATTCAGTGAGAATGGACGTGCAGGAGGCTATTTGCTTGTGGGTTTATACCGCAAACTGCGACGTCGTTGTCGAAAGCAAAGACGATACTGGGTGCACCCTATTTTGAGGCAAAGACTTTCTTTAAGTCTGTTTGTGACTTTATATCCCACACTAAGACAACACGAAGATCGGTTTTTCAACTACTTTAGGATGTCCATTCGAATTAAAATTCCAATCTCATTTTTCAATTTTTAGTAAATCAATTGATATCTCGTCCTCGATACATTAGTGGCTCCGTGCGTTCGTCCGCCTCGAACCGCGCGGGTCAACTGAACAGTTCGATACAGTATTGTAGATCTTAAGCCGCGCGGTGACGCGCGGTTCAAGATCTTGCGCGCGGTGCATGGCGATGTGCGCGGGCACGCGCGGTGACGCGCGGTCATGTACGCAACAACATTGATTTGTTTCAATCTCAAACCGCGCGCCGAGCCAACCGCGCGTCGCCGCGCGTTCATCTGAACTTAGCCTTAAGGATTTATTGGTACAGGATAGGAAACCTGTGTAACCAGTAAGTCTACTATGATGAGTTTTCACAATCTATACTCGCTAGCGACTGTAGTTAAAAATTGTATGAAAACTTGTACAGGGCCTCTAGCGGATAGTTTGGTACTAAAATACGCAGTAAACTATACTTCAGGTAGTTTGGGCTTCTTTTGCTTACAATTTAGTATCATGAGTTACAAATCTGACAGATGTCATAGTAACGTACTATTACTACTGTAGTAACGACAGGCGATCTGACAGTGATAACTCATGGTAGACATACTGTATTGGCAATTCCAGGCTTTCACAAAAACGCGTTTGTTAATTTATCTGTAAAAGAAGCGAGACAGAACCTGACACCATAGTGTGTTTCTACCTGGTACTATAGAGATCTGCATTCTAATGTCGGCGTGGCGAAGGTGTACGTTCTTGCTAAAAAAAAAATAACCAAGTTACCCATCTGTCAGTTATTATCGGTTCAGTGGTTCAGTAAACTCGCACGCAGAACCGCCGGAAACGTGCCGTGTTCCAGTAAAAATGTAGGGAAATCTGCATCAGGGACGCAGATAGAGCACTTTTTTTTACATATTAAATGCTGGAAGACGAGCTACCGGGCCACCTGGTGGAAAGCGGTCACCGTCGCCCATGGACATCTGCCATTAAACAATGATCTTTAGTAATAAATAGAAAAATCATGAATAACGACTCGACTTATTACTGTTTCATAAAAAAAATGTAAATTGCAAATTGCACATTTAATTTTCAATAAAATAAACCATTTCATATTGTATTGGATTATTTAATCTTCTCGCAACCGTAGTAAAAAGTTGTGTAAAAGAAAAAGAAAAGTTTTTTTTTTTGCAGGTTGAGTTTTGGTTAAGCTTAATAACAATAGCTCCGCACAACATTGAATCTTTACCTTGCTCAGTTGTTTCAAAACAGAGTTAAGGCTATTGTGTTCTTGACAATGCTCAATAGAACGCCCCAAAGTAAGTTCTAACAGGAATATCAGATTTTACCCTGGACCAGGACAATTAGGGCAAACTCATGTTTGTATGACAGCTAACTTTGAAGAGCTACCTAACTCATAATTGTATGATAAATCAACAAATCATTCGAAGCATATCTAACTTCAAGTACGCTTTAACCAGATTAGACCATGTCATTTCTCTTTAGAATCTCATTGGTTTTTTTGATGATATTAATATTGTTTTCAAAAAAATACTGTGTGCAGGAGCTCATGGAGTCATGTCCTTTTTCTTCCACAACATTTGCATACCGTTCGAGGATGCTCATGGAATGCTGCCGGCGACCCCGAGTCCTTCTCCGGTATTTAAAGGAGTTGGGCTGGTTAGGTTAGGGTCGAGGCAGCACCTCGGGGGACAATGCACCATACACCCCAATGCGGGACGTCAGTGCAGATCTGGTAACCCCCCCCCCCCCCCCTAGAATTAGAATTAGAAAACAATTTTAAGGCTAGCAAATGATCATCTGTTAAAACAAGCGTTGGTACGGGGTACCAGAAAAGGGGGCGAAGGCCTCATACATAAGGCACGGCGCGCGCAGTAAGTGCATGAATATGCATGCAGAATCAATATTACCATCGCCAGACGTGGGGTGCCGGCAGGAGAATATTGCACCTCCTCTCTGGCCCGTGGATGCAGTAAGAATCTGCCATTAGATATGCATATCTAAAATGGGCAGCAGCAGCAGAGTCTCTCCGCGTGACAAAATTCCGTACTACGCTCGCCAACCCGCCTGCCAAGCGTGGTGAATATGGTAACAGCGAAGAGATATCTTCAAACGAGAATCCTAACTTTGTAGAAGAACAACTGAGGAACCAGAAAAGAAAGGGTTCCCCCATTCATGATCTCGAAGGTCCATGAGGGAGGCCTATGTCCAGCTGTGGGCGTGGCGTCCTAAGGATGAGAAGATAATGATTACCATCGCGCGTTGTGTTAAAGTCGTTACAAGTTTTCATCGTGACCTCGTCCAAATAAAAAAATAAATATCCACATAATATGTAAAAAAAATACCTTTCTATGTAGTATAATGTTTTAAGTTTACCAGTCATCTCTTACCCCTAATGCAAGCTCTGCTTAGCTTGGGGCTAGATGATGCTGTGTGAATTGTGCAGCATTTTTTATTTATTATGTATTTATTTGGATTTTTGTATAATTGTTGTCTAGTTCTACTAAAAGGTTAGTGTTCTCGTTTGAAGAGATTCGCCTGTTATGATAGATAACCTTATTAATTATTATTACAGACTTATAACTCAATTAACATAATTACGAGTATTATCCAAGGTATTATACCGACATGTTACGAGATCGTTGACGTTGATACGCTGAAACGAAAACAATGTAAACGTTTAAGAAATATGATATTTATACCATATTCTTCATACAAATAGCCTGAGGATTGAAACATACTGTTGTTAAGTATCATGTGACACGACTCGTGTCGTTCAAAATCATATTGGTTCCATAAATTTAGTACCTACGGTTTATTATCTCAGCCACTGCTAAACATATATATATAATAAACATATATAACAAACAACCCTTATGAATCTTCACATAGTACGATCATGAGAGGCTCGTTGCGATACTAACCATGCTTAGCCCTCCTCTTTGTGCCCGTGGATACAAATAATCTGCCAAGGGATACCTACGGAAGTTGGTCAGCAGCGTCTATCCGTGTACCAACATCCCGTGTGATCCCCATCGGGCTGGCGCTGCTGCCCAACCTTCCTTCCTCATAGATATGAATAGGCAATTTATTTTATTTGCTATCTACGACTTATAACGAGTATGAGCAAGTATTTCCCTTCAAACACAACGAATTCGAATCGTAAAAATATTTCTTATTACTATAATTTCTTACTGTGAAAGATACCTTATCGCTTAATAGCAAACTGATGATAAAAATGTAGAAATGATACCGATTGATAGCGCAGAAACAAACATTGCACCTCATTTGAACAATGATACTGGACTGGGCGATCCACACACACACACAGTGAAGTCGTAGGACATTCTCGCCCAGGTGGCCAATTCTCGTGAATACACAAAAACTGTCAAAATCTCGTTTAGAACGAATCTTTTTCAACCTCGTGATCTCACGACAGACAGTATGCAAACTGATTGTGATGCATCGACTGGTAAAAAGCAGCTATCGACATGATAGTAGACTTTTAGAGTGATGTGACAGGTTCGGAGTAGACACTGACAAGTGAGACGAGACGAAGTATCACGCTAAGTTACGATTCACGAGAATCGGCCCCCAGTATCGTCTCCTTCTCGTCCCGTTTCTAATGTGTATGTCTAGCTAGAACTGTGTGCCATTTAATTCTCTAATATTTCGACCCTAGGATCATTTTTATTTAAAACCAATCAGTAAAATTGTTAGTCATAAAATAATTTGAATAAGAAATACGAATTCCCGATTTTTCCCCTTCAAAACTACTTGTTTTCATGGGCTTTCGGGTTAATACTTATGTTATAATACACCCTGTAGATAGATGTCTGACTGACTTGATATAATTTTGTTATTCATAGCTTCATCATTTCAGCCGTAGGACGTCCACTGCTGGACATAGGCCTCCCTCATGGATATCCAGTTATTGCGGTTGGAAGCGATCTGCATCCACCGTCGACCTGCGGTCTTCACCATGTCATCATCCCATCTTGTTGGTGGACGTCCTACGCTGCGCTTGCCGGTCCGTGGCCTCCACTCGAAAACTTAATTCTTAATTCATAGCTTATTCGGCTTTAAACATAAAATCGTTTACAAATTTTGCGTCCGACCTTTCTACTAATACATTACTGATTTATTAATTACGACGTGTGATATTGCGATAACCTAAGTTCCACTAAACTCCGCACAGCTCATAAATCAGTTCATTTATAACTCTTGCGCACTTCTCACATAATTTGTCTAACATTGTTAAATGTTGTTGGTTAGCTGGTTTTGAACAGTCTAATTTTATATGTATTGCTTTAGTAAGAAACTGGTGAAGGGAAATATTTTGATACGATTGCTAAATGGAATGTACCCACTTGTTCCTGTTGTTGAAACAAATTAGAATGCGTTCATTTAAATTGCAATTCGTCTGTTCAAATTAATGTAACATCATGACCATTTCAGCCGTAGGACTGCAGTATATGTTCACTGCTGGACGTAGGCCTCCGTCATTGATCTCCAAATTAATGTAACACCACACTACAGATGAACTAAATGGTTATCGTGAAATTTACTGCTAAAAATAACTACAGTATACTCCACCTGTACAAAACAAAACGAGTAAACACAAAAAATATCATATTACCAAAGATTAAAAACGATTTAGATCGTTGCTTATTACCACCAAAGACTTAGAAATTATCAAGTTTAAAATCCATTCTGACATACAAAATATAAATAAAATAGTTAATTAAACATATGTACATAGAAATAAAACATATTAAGTTAACGTCTTCACAATATCTATTCTTTCTTTCTTTATTCTTTATTGTACACTTAGAAAATATATACAAAATAAACTTAACTAAATGGCATGTACAAAGGCGAGCTTAACCCTAAGAAGAGTTTTCTTCCAGCAAACCTTTGAGGATAGGGAAAGCTGATAGTGTAGTTAGTACGTGTACACAAAACTACATACATAAAAACAACTATACTGAATAAATATATATATAAACAGAGATATAATATATATATATATATATATGTATACTATATATAAATACATACATACAAACCAAGTAAGATCAAAAAGAGAGATAATGCTCTTTTACTTTTATTTTAAAAGTGCTTAATGACTGACTGTCGCGAATGGAGTGGGGAAGATTATTCCATAACCGGACCGCGCCAACTGTAAAGGAGTCCCCGTAACTACTAGAGCAGTGAGAGGGAATTTTAAGGAGGAGGGACTTAGTCGTCCTGCAGGGCACACCACGCGGGACAAGGAATTCAAAACGCTCACGAAGGTAAGAAGGTGAAAGAGGATTGTGAAGAATGTTGTACAGAAAAGACAGAACATGAAGATCACGTCGACGACGAATGGGAAGCCATTTTAATTGAGATCTGAAACTGGAGACGTGATCAAACTTGCGCAAACCAAAGATGAATCGGATGCACAAGTTTTGAAGACGCTCCAGTTTGTTTAAGAGTTCTTCCGTGGCGTCAAGGAAACAGACATCAGCATAGTCAAGAATAGGTAATAGAAGAGTTTGGGCAAGAGTGATTTTGGTTTCAAAAGGCAGAAACTTCTGGAGACGCTTGAGTGATTGAAATGAGTAGTTAACTCGCTTGCTGATCGCATTAACGTGACTCACCCACGATAACTGGCTGTCAAATATGACACCCAGATTGACGGCGGTGGCAGTAAACTCTATCGGTGTGCCATCATATAATACCGGGGGAAGGAGAGACTGACCGGCAAGATTTAACATATATGGACTTCCCAGAATTAATGCCTGAGACTTCGTCGGATTAACCAGAAGGCCAAATGCCTTAGCCCAAGAGTCTATACTCTTGAGATCAGAGTTTATGAGGTTTATGCCTTCTGATATCTCATTGACTCTAAACTGGCGGTAAATCTGCAAGTCATCCGCGTAAAGATGGTAGTGTGAAGAAATGACTTGAGAGATGGCATTAATGAAGATAGAGAAAAGAAGGGGAGAGAGAACAGCACCTTGAGGAACGCCAGCAGTAATGTTGCACCAGTCTGAGCAAGACTCATCCGAGCGCACGCACTGCGAGCGACCTGAAAGATATGAATTAAACCAAGAGATTACTGAGAGTGAAATATTGAGGGAGGAGAGAATGGACAAAAGGATTTCAAAGTCAACGGAGTTGAAGGCACTGCTGAAGTCTAACAAGACCAAGATAGTAAGTTGTTTATTGTCAATACCCCAGCGAATGTCATCCGTTACTTTCGTTAGAGCGCTTACGGTGCTGTGTCCAGGACGAAACCCAGATTGGTATGGACTTAGCAGGCTGTGTTTGGAAAGGAAGTGGGAAAGTTGCTTATGAACTACGTGTTCTAAAACTTTGGATAGGACAGGTAGAATGGAAATGGGCCGAAATTGAGTTACAACAACAGGATTGGATACTTTAGGAAGGGGTATGACAAAGGCTTTTTTCCAGATGGAAGGGTATGAGCTCGTTTCGAGAGAGAAGTTAATTATGTGTGTGATTGTTGAAACGAGCTCAGTAGACAGGAGCTGGAGCATATGGACATGGATACCATCCGTACCCACTGCTCTTGTGGAAATGGACCTAAGAAATTTCAAAACTTCACTCTCAGTAACCTCTTCAAAGTTGAAACTAGAACACTCAGGCCTGGTCATACGTGACAGAAGATCAATGGTGGAAAGTCTGACTGAGGAATTTAGACATAAAGGAGATTTGGAGAAGTGCGAGTTAATGGTATTAAGATCAAAGTAGATAGTAGAGTGATCTGACTTTTTTCCAAGCCCGAGCGAGTTAAGAAATTTCCACATTAAAGTAGGACTAGAATTTTGGATGGAATTATATATGTGTGTTCTCTTTGCATTTCTACACATCTTGCTGCAACGATTACGACAATATCTATATCATACTCTGGCGATACTATTTATTGGCACGATCTAAAATGCTGGAAATCTAGTGTTATCTTCATAGGCTGACATTCTAAGGAATAAGGAACTTAACAAGGGCTTTAATGTTAAAAAAGCCGAGTGTTATGTGACCCCGACTTTCAATCCGAATTTTTTTTCCAGAAGATTGCGATGCCTGTGCTAATTAGGGCCGACTAACATTAAAGCCCCACAAAGTCAGAAGCGAGTACATAAGAGAAAAAACTGAATGCCCTCTATAAGACCCTTAGACTTAAGTGAAAATGGGCAAGCTACCTAGGACGAATAACTGACCAGAGATGGACAATATAAACTACTAAATGGGCAGGACCCAGAGGTACAATAAAAGGAAGGCAACCAAGGAAAAGCTGGTAAGGCGACATTATAGCAACAGCAGGAAAACAGTGTATAGACAATGACGAGACAAGAGAAGACTGGAGCTGGAGAGGAGCCTATGAGAGGTTCCATTCAAGGATCAATAATGATAATAATAATTGAAATGTAATAGTAACAGAGATTGGAAATGAAAAACATGAAATATTTATTATAATGAAGAATGCATGTTTAATTCTGTAGAATAGGTTATATGAAATTAAAGAATCGTGATTTTACTGAATTCTCAATGAATTGATTAAATTGTAATTAAAATTGAAATGTATTTTTCACAAGAGACTGAAAGAAAACGTGGCTTATGTATAACAATAATAATAATATTTTTATAAGTTTACAAATAAATGATGTGGAATAATAATTTTGGAAATAAATAATTACGTGTAATGGAAAAGTGTTGCTTCCTAAGACAAGTATTTAATACTTAAAAGGAGGTCTCGAATACCTACGGAAGTTGGTCAGCAGCGTCTATCCGTGTACCAACATCCCGTGTGATCCCTATCGGGCTGGCGCTGCTGCCCAACCTTCCTTCCCCATAGACCCTCCATCTACATAACCTCTCCAACTTCTACCGAACGCGTTGACAGATTTACATGAAACCTTTTTTGTTACCATCGATGAGAGAAGGGTACTGATTGATTTTGGTGACCCTAGTCACAGGAACCGGAGTTATTGTGACCTCAAAAGGTCACCAAAAAAATAAGTCTTCAAATGGCCGTAAACGTCCAAAAACCCATGCCATTTTTGACCTTTGGTGACCTATTGAGGTCTTCGCCCCCTTTTCTGTTACCTCCGTACCAATGCTTGTTTTTAATTAATAACATAATATAAATATTTTCAGTTTATTCATCTAAACTCGCAAGTGTACATCCAGGCACAATATTCGTGCCGATGCACGTTGCACATTAGCCCACCTTTTGTACAATATTACGTAATGTGCAATAACGTTTTTAAATGTATAAATATTTATTTATTTTATTTTTATTTTTTTATTTATTTTACAATTTTAGGAAAACCAACAGCT
Source organism: Pasiphila rectangulata (assembly GCA_963082625.1). NCBI lineage: Eukaryota > Metazoa > Arthropoda > Insecta > Lepidoptera > Geometridae > Pasiphila > Pasiphila rectangulata. The sequence goes on from OY720236.1 coordinate 25,828,833, forward strand.
AGTTTAAGTCTTAAAGTTAACTATAGTAATTAGAGGCTAATTATAGGTTTCCACAGATAATAAACAAAAGTTATATAGGTTAAACAGTCCTTTGAATTTTAACTAAAACACTAATTTAAAAACTATCACTAATTATCGAAAAAAGAATTACTTAACAAACGTCTTAGACGAATAATGATGTTAAATGTGATATTTTTCATTTCCAGGTAAGGATATCAATTTCAACAGTCGTATGAGTACATCCGAGTAAATCCAAGGTAACTTAAGTATAAGAACTATTTATTACCATACAATTACACTATCCGTGCCGTGGGGTGCCGGCAGTAGAATGTTACCCCTCCTCTCATGCCCGTGGGTGCAGTAACAGTCTGCTAAGGGATTTCTCCGGAAGCTGGGCAGCAGCGTCTTTCCGTGATTCCAACACCATAACGTAGCTTCCTCATTGGTTCGTCTCGGCCAATGGCAGGTGTTCTCGCTTGATGTTCATCCAAAGAGTTTTAATACTTCGTAGGACTGTAATACTGAAAAGAGAGTATCCCATTACTTGATTTTGTTAATAAAAAAAATTGAGCCGTCACGGGACGCCTGGCGGATGTAAAACATTTTCACCACAGTCACCACAGTCGCCGCTGTAGACCTAGTTGCCTTAATCACCACAGTCGCTACCGACGCCACAATCGCCCCAGTCGCCACAAAATGTTAAAAAAAAAACATGGCTAAGCGTCACGCGTCACCTCTCGTCCGATCGGTTTTACCCTACGCAAACGATGTTTCACATCAAAATCATTTTTAGAAATTGTTCATAAACGACGAAATTCTGATGTAAAATAAGTTATAGGTAAAAAAATACAGTCGACTTGAAAACCTATGAAGTCCGGTTGCATAAAAGGTTGACAAAGCATCTCTTAAAAAACACCGTGAAATTAATCGCTCTAACGTATCTATCTCTATACATAGGGGGAAAGCATGTGTCTACCATGAGTTGTCACTTTTAGATCGCCTACCGTAACTACCTAGTAATAGTAGCTACGTTACTGTGACATCTGTCAGATTTGTAACTCATGGTACCGAATTACGGTAAATGAAGCCCAAACTACAGCCGCTGTAGATATTAAAATGCGTATTTTAGTACCGAACTATCCGCTAGAGGCGCTGTACAAGTTTTCATACATTTTTTAACTACAGTCGCTAGCGTTATAGATTGTGAAAACTCATGGTAGACCTACAGAGCACCGAAGTTTCAACGAACGGGAAATAAAAAGGTGCACTCGTTCAGAGATAAACCCCTGAAACTTTTATTACTAATAGAAGTGTATGTAAAGATTACAGGAAAATTATAACGAACCCTCTAATTTGCACAGTTTTTTTTAAATAATCGAAAGTGTAAAAAATCTACATAAGTTCCGCTATCAGACAAGAGATGGCGCTGTCAAGGTTCTCCAACAAAGATAAACCGCCTCTATCATATATTATATTGTATGATATCACGGAACCCTCGGTGCGCTATTCCGACTCGCTCTTGCCCGGTTTTATTTTTTAATGAAAAACCTTTAGTAACGTGTTGTTTTCATTGAATCATCGGATCGGCCGTTTACTTTGCACCATTGGAGTGCTGTTAGGTTTACTTATGTGACGCCTAGCTTTATAGAAATATTTTTAAAACAGACGACAGAAGCGGGCGAAATCGCAGCATACGGGTTCCTTTTTTAGGATTCCGTGGTACAATACAACAAGGAACCCTAATAATTTCGCTTTGTCTGTCTGTATGGACATAAACACATGCCGAGATAACGGTATCATCATTTCAGCCGTAAAACGTCTACTACTGAACTAAGGCCTCCCTCATGGAACTCCATGAGGGGTAGTTGCCATAATCACCACGCTTGGCAGGCGGGTTGGTGAGCGCAGTATGGGATGTTGATATACGGAAAGACGCTGCTGCCCATCTTCCGGAGGTGTCCCTTAGCAGGCTCTTACTGCATCCACGGGTAGGAGAGGAGGGATAACATTCTACTGCCGGCACCCCACGGCTATCGGTGTGCGTGCGTCGGCATTATTGTTAACACATTTCAAGGCAACGCCGCAGTTTTCAGGGCACATCTAACGCTTTAAATCTTTGATTAAGACTGGATCGGCCTACTTACAGCGATCAATGGGGCAATCCAGCACGCTTGGCTAAATTTAAACTCAATATTACTAATGGAATATTGCTATTACGCCGATCCGGAGCTTAGACCGGCAGGAAACTTACTTTGTACTAGTTGATCAGACGAACTTACAAAGTGAAGTTCGATCGCTATTATATGTGTCACTTCATTCGAAGATCTAAGAATCACCCTCCCACAACCCTTTATAAATTTTAATATCCTCTCTAAAGGAATGACGGGATGCGGTTAGGGAAATTGTGAAGACGTACCTATAGGTACCGACATAAAGACACATTAATTAATTTATTTATTTAATTATTATTGCACAAAAAAAATACAATTGATTGCATAAATGGGGGACTTAATGCAGTAAGCATTTTATACCAGTCATCCAAAAAAGGTAATAACAAAAAAATATTGGCATGCTAATGTGTAGTTCAAGAAAGTGAGTTAAAATAACCACTGATATAAATATAAAAATAAAATCCTAACGACATACATAAAAGTAAATAAATATGTACCTTAAGATATAAACCCAATAATAATATATACCATAAATAATATATAATAATTATAAATATTATTAATTATACGTAAGATAAAAAATATGTCTATGTTATATTTAGATATTATCCAGATAAAGATCATGGACAAGATTTATCGATTCTTTACTCAAGTGCGTTGCCATGTAGGATAAAGTTATAATTCCTTTATTAATAATATTTCTGAAGAATGAATATTAATAATATTATGAACGCGAACGAACACAAAATGTGCCAGTAAAAGCGCATTAAGTACATGTATAGTGGTGAGGTAGTAAATTCCCCGTGTATCCCCGTGTATCGTGTAATTCATCATCATATCAGCCGTAACGTCCAGTACTGGACAGAGGCCTCCCTCATTGATCTCCAAGTACTGCGGTTGGAAGCCGTCTGCATCCACCGCCGACCAGCAGTTCTCTCTCACCAAGTTGTCTGCCCATCTTGTAGGTGGACGTCCTACGCTGCGCTTGCCGATCAGTGGCCTCCATTCGAGAACTTTCCGGCCCCATCGGCCATCTGTTCTGCGCGCTATATGGCCCGCCCGTTGACGTTTCTACGTGTTTTGGCTATTTCGGTGACCCGAGTTCTACGTATCTCCTTAGTACGCTCCTTAACGCTCTCCATACAGTTGTAAAAGCACCAAGATTTAAATTATATAGTCTTGAGGTTTAACCTCAAGACTCAAGACTATTCTACTCCTCCTCCTGCATCCACGGGCAAGAGAGGAGGGGAACGTTCTACCGCCGGCACCCCACGGCAAAATAACAATTGGTATGTACTGTATTGTTAGAGGTGGAAATAATTGCGGACACAAGGTTGCTGCTTTGTTTAGGTTAAATAATAAACTCATTATACACCGTTTAATTACGTTCGTAGGTAGTGTGTGATGTCACCACTGAACTCAGAGAAGACTAGAACTCGCAAGTGTGCCTTTGCGACACATGGACTCACTGATCTACAAACATTCTGCGTCCGTCATTACTTGGATGTGATACGCGGCGGTCGACGTGTGTTCCCATCCATATGTGGTGCTTCCGTAAAATTAATTTTTATTGCAAACAAATCTCAATACACACTAAAATCACATAAACTATGATATAACACAAATAAACGAAAATGTAAATTAACTTTAAAAACGTATATATGAACTTAAACTTAAAACTGCTAACTTATATAAAATTTCAGCTTCCGTTGATACAGGGTCAGCTAAAACGCGACATTTCGATGTAATGTATCGCGGTTATTTTTGGATTGCGTTGAAAAAGAAAAGATGAGTCCAATAAATTTTGTTAATCTATGCCATACTCGCCACGCTTGGCAGTCGGGATGTTGGTACACGGAGAGACGCTGCTGGCCATCTTCCGGAGGTATCCATTGGCAGATTCTTACTGCATCCCCGGGCAAGCGAGGAAAGGCAACATTCCACTGCCGGCACCTCACGTTACAAGCTATCATTTAACAATACGTCGTCGGTTAACTAGTTAAATCATCACCTACTGTGATTCAACAATCGCATTCCATAGTGCTATGGACATTCTAAGGCATTGTTGGGGCGTGCTCAGAATACTAACCGTGCTGGGGGATAGTGAGCTTTAAGACTGTTGTGATAAGGCTTACCACCGGAAGGTTGAGTGGTGTTGTGGTATTGTCCGCCTTTTCGGCTTCCAATGACATGTAGAATTTGATAGAATCTACTGTGCTCAGAGGGATATGTGCTACTTGCCTTATCTACCTGAGCAGTTTGATATAATACAGCACAAAACCGGCAAGATACATAGCTTCTTATCGCGGATAAACAGAGCAACACGAGCTGAAGCCTCAGGCTTTACTTTTGCTGGCGCTTTAAATTGATAAAAACGTTTATTTTGTTTCACACATTACACAATATAATACGAGTATAATATAGATATTTTTTTTTTAAAATAACCTAGTCGAAACGTAAAAAATATGAATTTAGTAACTTACCCAAATAGGTATGCAGAATCAGTGAACTCAATATACCTTTGATCGCATACATTGGTAGTTAATGGTGTGTTCAATAGCATTATTATCGAATTAGCTCGAGTCCTGTCATGATTTAAGGGGGCCAAGCCCCCTAATATGCATAGCGCTGTCTGTCTGTCTGTCTGTGCATGAGACGATTACAACCGAACGCGTTGACCGATTTAACTACATGAAACCTTTTTTGTAAGCACCGTCTTAATGAGAGAAGGGTACTGATTGATTTTTGTGACCCTAGGGTCACTGGGACCGGAGTTATTGTGACCTCAATAGTTCACCAAAAATAAAATGGCCGAATACTCCCAAAAACTAAAAATGCAGTTTTTGACCTTTGGTGACCTTTAGCCTATTTACCTAAGTATTTATGATGTAATAACCATACATCATACATGCGCAAGAAGAGGCAACATTCTACTGTCGGCACCCCTCAGCACGGCAAGTCATTGAGTAATTGGAGTTGAATAGTTAAGGCGTGAGAACCTGACTCGCGCACGAGGAGTTAGTTTCGTTTAGGAGTAACAGTTTAAACTAGTGTTCGGTGAACGCTGGTAGCCCGTCCGTGCTAATCGCACCACGTTCCCTGCTACGCTGTGCCTGCGTCTGCAAATTCGACCTTATCCTCATTGATATAACAACTAGAGTGGTAGTTGAATGTAATTAGACTCCATTCCGACTACTTAGGAAGTGCGACCGCATCCTTAGCAGCTCGCAAACAGATCGGTTGCACTCCGGTAGAATCAGCTTCAGCTTTGTTTTTGCGTATATACGCCACTGGAAAATCGTTACTGCAGTTCTGTGGGAAAGAAACCTTTAGAATAGAATAGAATAGACATTTATTTAGTTCACAAAAACAGCACAGACATAAGACATTACATAAACACATTTATCTTAGTTTATAACAGTAGGTAGGAACATAAAAGAGTATTAATTGGTAAAAACTAAAACAGCAAAAAAATAAAACAAAAAACATGAATCAAATTAAGAAAAAAGACAGATTATAGAAAACTTATTAATTAAATTGTTGAAACAATACTATTAAACTAAACAATACTACTAACTAAACAATATTTTAATATACACTAAGGGTACTACTGGCTGGTCTGCGCTGATAATGTGCACTAAAAAGGAGGCAGCCTCAGCTTGTGTTGCTCCGCTCCTGGAATAGGAATGGAGCAACGCTTGGTTGCTTTAGTAACAACCTCATTCGTTGCTACTTTAGAGACGAGCGCGCGTATTTAATTAGGCTTTGACTTTGACATTGTGACACTTGTCATAACGTGGATTGATTGTGATGGACCTAATGCTTGGCGTGATTGCTCATGGGGAGTTCAGTAGAATGAGTTGATTTAAAATAAACACTAATTATTTAACTAGACACTGGCGGAATTGTGTAAAACCAAACACAAAAAGCCATAAAATAAAAAGACAAGACAATGCTTGGCGTAATTTTTGATGTTTTCAGTAAAAATGTAGGTAAAAGTGTTGTCAAGTGGAGAAGCAAGTTGTGATTAATCACAATATTGATGTCATTGTCAATTTGTGTTTCCTATAAGTAAACCTGATAATAATATTCCACTAATATTATAAAGCCGAAAGTTTGTTTGGAAGGAGGCTCTTTACGCAAAAACTAGGGTACGGATTGAGCTGAAACTTTGCACACGTATTGATGTTGACCAGGATTAACACATAGGCTACTTTTTATTCGGGTACAACACATGCGAAACGGCGGGCAGAAGCTAGTTATGGTTAGAAACACATCCATAGCTCCCTGAACAAATATCTGCAGATCGTACAAACATTTTTGTCCCGAGGCGGGAATCGAACCCGCAACCTCTTGCGTCGCAGACGGACCTTCGCCCGCTCAACCACAGAAATCGTCAATACCTAGTCTCCGCTGTTAGGTTTTGTAGAAAATTCTTTTTTTTCTGAAAACGGCTCATTGTCAATGACAACTATTGTTACCACAGATTACCTTGCTGGCTCAGCTCGGCAGGCTTTTTACGTACCAGCCTGCGGTATTACGATATACATATGCGGGAGATACGAAATCAGCCTGCGGTAGCGCTATCTGAAAGGTTTTTAAGAGAAAATACTTTTTACTGAAAGCCGCGCATTGCAATGTTTTAAAATTTTAAAATTAGCTTTTAATCGAAATCCTATAAACCATTTTGCTCGAAATTAAATTGAAGTTGGACGGATTTAGGAACATGCAGGTTTCTTTTTACATTTTATTTTAGAATTGCTTTGACTTTGAACCGACTTAGACTTTCAACAAAGCCTACTTTGGCTTCTCTATTTCTTTGAAACGCGTTCAATAAATTCGCAAGTGAAAGAAATTTCCAATTAATATTTTCTTTTTGAATTGGATGCTTTTGAAGTCGGTTTGTTTACGCCGTAGGGGGTCGTCAGTAGAATGTTGCCTCTCATCTATTTCCCGTGAATTCAGTTAGTATATCGTACTGCGCCCGCTGTTAAGCATCTATGAGGGAGGCCTATGTCCAACAGCGGACGTGGCTGCGATGATGATGATGATGATGTTGATGAGGTATAGTTTTGTTCCCATTTTTGTTTAGTTACGCAGGTCCTTATCGTAGTATGAACGGAATCAATTTTGCGCTCATAAAGTTCTCGCCGATACAATTGTGTTTCCATCGTAAACGTATCTAACTATGCCATTCCCGCAATAACATTTCCAATTTCCATGTCGAAGAAAATTATTAATGATGCTGTTTGCTCTGCTCGACCTACTGTCGTGTCTAAGGTTTCTTATTACAAACGAAGAATGTGTTTTGTTTTGACTTAATTGAGTTTTCCACAAGGGTTTGTGGAAGGACTCAACAACGCCCGAAAACTGATACGTATCTCGCGACAGGTTTGCGACAGGCGTGAATATCGTGATCATTGGTGTCAAAGGTCAATTTTGCATTAGATAATTATTTAATTTTTCAACAAAAAACCTACTTCTATGTCGTAGTAATATAGTCTAGATCTAGACTGTTGCTGAAAATACCTAAACCGTTTTATGTATGCTTTTGACATTTGAATATTTACCTTGATTTAAATAAAACCGGGCAAGAGCGAGTCGGACTCGCGCACCGAGGGTTCCGTGCCATCATACAATATAATGTATGACAAAAGCGGTTTTATATTTGTTGGAGAACCTTGACAGCGCCATCTCTTGTCTGATAGCGGAACTTATGTAGATTTTTTACACTTTCGATGATTTCTCAAAAAGTATATTATGTAGAGAGATTGTAATAAATTTCCTCTAATTTTTACATACACTTCTAATAGCAATAAAAGTTTCAGAGGTTTATCTCCGCAAACTTCGGAGATAAGGGGGGGAACGGTCGTTTTTTCAAGATTTTTGTAAATAACTCAAAAACGATACGGTTTTAAGAAAAACTAAAAACTGTTTATTATTGTGCAAATAAATACCTTTCATATGATATCCCACATCACCTATTAACTTCACAAAATTTTTGAAAACCCCCTTCCACCCCCCTTGTTTAAAAAACTATGCAAATTAGAGAGTTCGCTTTAATTTTCCTATAAAGTTTACATACACTTCTATTAGCTATAAAAGTATTACGGGTTTATCTCTGCAATCTTCGGAGATAAGGGGGGGGAACGGTCGTTTTTTCAACATTTTTGTAAATAACTCAAAAACGATTCGGGTTAAAGAATAAACAAAAACTGTTTATTAATGTACAAATGAATACCTTTCATATGATACCCCACACGGCCTAGTAACTTCACTTAAAAATTTTGAGATCCCCTATCCGCCCCCCTTGCAATCAAAATAAGAATATTTTTTAACATTTTCATATATGCTATATTAGTAAAAAAGTGTTGTCTTTTACCATTTAAAATTTCAAGTCGTATACTGCAGCGTATATAGCATCAGTAGTTCTCGAGATATCCATTTGTGACAGACAGACAGACAGACTGAGTGATTCTATAAGGGTTCCTTTTTTACCATTTTGGTCCGGAACCCTAAAAACCGACTTCTATGTCGTAGTAATATAGTCTAGATTTAGACTGTTGCTGAAAACACCTAAACCGTTGTATGTATGCTTTTGACATTTGAATTTATCACCTTGATTTATCATGGATCCCATCATCAGAACTGGATTTCAAAGCAAACAATTTGTTTAGGTTAAACAAAAACCCAATTTCAAGTTTAAATCTAGGGTAAACCACTATAATACATTATAGCTCTATACCACTATTTGTTTCATTTCTTTTTTCTTTTTTTCTTTTTTTTTCTTTCTTTGTTTCTGCATTTTAAAAATTACTTTATTTGTTATAGTTTTATTATTTTTATAGTGTTTAACCACACTTATGTAGAACATTTTCAAAGAAACTAATAACCTCATCAAAAATTTTACGGTTCCAGTGGGATTCGAACTCACGTATCGATTTGAAGACGAAGCGTCAAGTATCTATTTGACGGACGTTGGTTCGAATCCCACCGGAACTGTAAAATTTTTGATAAGGTTATTAATTTCTATGAAAATACTGTATTTGTTGTTGCAAAATAAATAATTATTCTTATTCTATACCTGAGTATACACTTTATTACATTATTTTATGCCATTTTTTCATTACTATGACCCTGAAGCTTTTGATGATGATGTACAGGTATACATCATCATCATCACACACAATGACTAGTGGATGTCCTAGCCATCTTTCGATGTCATGTACCAGTGAATATGTAGTATTGAAGAGTTTTGATTACCATCTGTAGTCTTCTTCATCAGTTCCACTCAAGAATCAATAATCAAAAAATACTTTATTCATTGCGGCCGCATAGACGTTATTGACGCGTCACTAAATCATACTTTTGAATGCAAATATGTACCTTGAGCTAAATGTACCAAAGTATCTTTATATTTACGTACACGATTTCAAGAGTTCTCTCGATTCTTCACGTATTCCATCAACAAAACCGAGTTTTGAAAAAAATGGGACCTAATCAAAAGTATTATCTATTACCGTGTGGTGCCGGTAGTAGAATGTTACCCCTCCTCTCCTACCCGTGGATGCAGTAAGAGCCTGCTAAGGGACACCTCCGGAAGATGGGCAGCAGCGTCTTTCCGTATATCAACATCCTGTACTGCGCTCACCAACCCGCCTGCCAAGCGTGGTGAGAATGGCAACTACCCCTCATGGAGATCCATGAGGGAGGCCTTAGTTCAGTAGTGGACGTTTTACGGCTGGAATGATGATGATGATCTATTGGAACTCAAAAAGAATTTTCCAAATCGTTTCATAAACGACAAAGATTCTGAGACAAAAAATAGAAAAATGCTTTCGTGACGATTTGGGTCTGACTGTACTTTGAGTGAAATCATAGCTAAGCAGCTGCTTAGACGGCTTTTTATACAGAGAATCGACTTAGAGCGGCATCGACCAAGCGCTACGGTACTTTTCAATGAAATCAGCAAAAGAAAACTTCGGCGTAAAGAGTACTTTAAGGCGTTTCGGTTCAACAATAAAACGGCATGCCGGGAGTGATTCACTGTCTGTGATCTTCTTCGTAAGTTTTACTTCACCAAATCATACTTTCTGACTCCTAGAGACCTTAAGGTAAATATGCTGAAATCGCTAAATGTTTACCTACAACATTTGAGGAGTTCCCTCGATTACTTATGGAACCCATCCTCAGAACTGAGTTTTAAAAAACTCAAAATCAATTTTTCAAATCGACGCTCGAGTTCATAAACGACCATGAGTTACGAGACTACATATACAGACTACCATGAGTTTTCACAATCTATAATCGCTAGCGGCTGTAGTTAAAAAAATGTATGAAAACTTGTACAGCGCCTCTGGCGGATAATTTGACACTATATAATACGCAGTACAGCAACTGAAGTTTGGGCATCATTTGCTGAGAATTTGGTACCATGAGTTACAAATCTGACAGATGTCATAGTATCGCATTATTACTGCTGTAGTAACGGCAGGCGATCTAACAGTGACAACTTATGGTAGACACACTGAGGTAACAAAGATTAAATAGAATACAGACGACTTAAGAACCTCCTCACATTTTTAGTCGGTTCAAAACAGCAAAGAATGAGCCGTTTTTAGTTAAAAAGAAAAAAAGTATTTTCTACAAATTTATTTTAATTTTTTTATTAATACAGTTCACTAAGCAGATTACAATCGGATAAGCTAACAACGACAAAAAACAATGACACATTTAACAAAATTTTATAATAAAGCTTTAAATACATCTCGCTTAAATCTGCTAATGTTGGGATCAAATACATCTAGATTATTAGTAGCCAATTCATTAAACAAGCGGCTCATACGGGAAACGGGATTGTTAAAGGATATATTATTTTTTTTTACATATGGAATTTTGCTTGTTCTCTTAAATTTTTGGTAAGACCCTTACTGTATCAGGAGGGATGCTTGGTAGAGATATGATGTAATGGAGTGTTTTCCTTTATTGAAGCATTAAGTAGTAAGTTAAATTTGTTAAAATAAAATATGTTAATTAAAAAGGTAGATTTGTATCGAGAGGGTTTATGTTAATAAGTGCGGTGAGTGGGGGACAATCTATGGCTGAGTGGAGGATCTTGTGAAGGTCCATCTTTATAGTTCGAGGGAACTAAGTTTTTACTTTTTGAAGTGATAACTTCTTAAGGGAGGGTAAACAGCTTCGTTACGTAACGCGTTACGGCGCCAGTCTGTCTGGCTTCCCTCCCTCTCACGCATACGGCAGCGGTAGGCAGGCTCCTCCAATCTCACCGTAACACTTTAAGTTATCACTTCTGTCGTGTGTCCCGAGACGCACACGCTTTTTAATGAAAACGCCTTATTGACGTTTTACAGCGGTGATCGCGAGACTTACGCCTGTTGTAAACCTGTGGCGAGGTACGTAGTCCCAGCCTAACGGAGCGAGCGAAATGGCTGAGCGGCAGGCTGACGGGCGACAGCGATCAATCGATTGAAATCGTGCAGATGAGACGAAAAAGACCATGGGAACGGCCTTTTCCCAGCAGTGGACGTTCTACGACTGAGGTCATAGTATTCTTAAACGAAACTCACTCGTTCGCTTCTTTCCCTCACAAGGAAAAAAAGTTTTCCAAAGTGAACGAATTCAAATATGTGCTTTATTCAATTTAAATATGTTTTGTTCTTATTTTGTAAACGACTTTGACTTTGAAACAAAACTAGAGTATTTATATAAATTCAAGCTTTAATGGGTGTAGTTTTAAGGGATTTTGCATACCTAGTAAAAAATTATCTCAATAACCTAAATGCCGTAGGCCGGCTGTAGAATGTGCCTCTCTTGCCCGTGGATCCAGTAAGAAGCTGCCGAGGGATACCTCCGGGAGATGGACAGCAGCTTCTTTCCGTGAATAAACATCCTGTACTGCCCTCGCCAACCCTGCCAAGCGTGGTGAGTATGGCAACGACCACTCATGATTAGTACTTAGTGATCAATGAGGGAACGCCTTTGTCCAGCTGTGGATTAAGGCTAGAAGAGAAGAAGAATACCTTAAATTACACTTACTAGCCCATTCAATCGCAACGTTCCACAGAAACTGCATGTTTCATTTTTAGGGTTCCGTACCCAAAGAGTAAAAACGGGACCCTATTACTAAGACTCCGCTGTCTGTCTGTCCGTCTGTCTGTCACCAGGCTGTATCTCATGAACCGTGATAGCTAGACAGTTGAAATTTTCACAGATGATGTATTTCTGTGGCCGCTATAACAACAAATAAAAACAGAATAAAATAAATATTGAAGGGGGCTCTCATACAACAAACGTAGTTTTTATTGAATAATGGTACGAAAACCTTCGTGCGCGCGTCTGACATGCTCTTGGCAGATTTTATCATTTTTAAATTGTTTATTATCCTTTATAAGAAAAAAAAATGTTTTCCGTGAAATAAATGTCTTTAACCATATAGAAGGTGATCAGGTTGTAGAGGAAGGCGAGCGAGATGCGGGCAAAGGGTATTTATAGCGAATGCGTCATATCCAATAGTACCATCTACCGTGTATGTGTCACACAAATGTCTATTTATCCATGTTTTCGCAAAATCTGTAGAATTTTCGCGTCAGTTCGAATTATCATTCATCCTAAGACATAATACTTCATTATCTTGCCTTGGATTGCCGGCTATAGCATGCTGCTCCTCCCTCTTTTCCGGTGGATGCAAAATTTGCCAAGGCATAACCTACCGAAGATAGGCAGCAGCGTCGTTCCACCAACACGCCTGCGAAGCGTGGTGAGTTAGACAACAGCCTGCTCATGATCAGTACTTGGAGACCCATGAGGGAGGCCTTTATCCAGCTGTAGATGTCATACGGCTGAGTAGATGATAAATAAATAAATGAATAAATAATGCTGGACAAATCACACAGCATCTAGCCCCAAGCTAAGCAGAGCTTGTGTTATGGGTACTAGATGACTGATATACTTAATACATTATACTACATAGATAGATATTTTTATTATATATAGAAAAACACCCAGAACACCCTGAACAAATATCTGCAGATCGTACGGACATTTGTCCCGAGGCGGGAATCGAACCCGCAACCCCTTGCGTCGCAGGCGGACCTTCGTCCGCTGCGCCACAGAGCTCGTCATGATCATCTACACATTAGTTCGCTGGCCCAAGCCATTATCGATGTTCAAAACATTAAAATTAGAATAAGTACCTACATATTTTTACCCGACGAGAAACGGAGGAGCTTTAGCAATTCGACCGTCTATATTTTTATGATTTCGCGGATAACTTTGTTGTTTATGAACCGATTTTGATGGTTCTTTTTTGTCGGAAAGAAGATATCCCAAGGAAGGTCCCATAAAGAGGTCGAAATGAAATTCGACCTATAAGTGGGTTAAAATATTATGGGTTGAATGATGAACCGATAACATTGAATCTTGTTATGATATACGGGGTTTTATAACGCTAACACCTTTTTAGTAACATTTGATTCAATCACTAAAATAATAATAAGTATAGTGTAGCACACACAGACACCACTGAAAACCAGTGCAATTAACTATTATGAAATACAGAGTGGCGACCTATTTTGTAGTCATATAATTTTTATTGTATTTTCTTGTAAGTATATTATTAAATACATATAAAAAAAATCTATTCTATTTTACTCTAAAAAAATATAAAATACTGAATTTCAAAATCAAAAGTAAACCGCCGAATATTAACTAAAACTTTTATAAATAATCGTACTTTTGGCTCGGATTAGAGATTTTTACTTGATATGATTATGTTTTATACCAAACACGTCGGGTTCGGTAGGGTGGCCGTGGCCCATCTCCCCCACATCATGTGAAAATTTTGCGCTCGAACGAGTCAGTTTTTGCATGCTGAACCCGCACAGCAACATTCCAGTGAATCGAGTTACGTCATGTTCCGTTGGGTCGTTTCGGAGGGCTATCGCGTGGCAGCCATCGCCACTTTAGCACCTATAGTACCCACAACAAGCACTACAATCCTATGGCAATCAGCCGTATAACCCAGCTACGCGGTCTACACTGTACAGCTTTAGTCATGCAGTGGTTTTGTATCTCTTTGTCGGAGTTAATTCTGTGTTGTCGCTAGTTTATTCATGGGCCTTGACATTGATGTCGGTTTTTAAGTTGTTCTAATTTGGTTGGGCTTGCATTTTTAAGACCTGTGGTTTGTGGCAAAGCAGAAGAGCTGCTACTGAAAAACAGTGTAAAACAAGGCAACTGACGATTGTAGTTCAGAGGCAAACTCTATGGAGAACTAATAAGTCCGTCCAGATATGTTCCGTCCGTCCAGATATGTTCACAATAATAGAGCTTGAAAACTGAAAACAGATGGGTACCTAAACTATATAAGTAAAACGTCAAAGTACCCATAAATCACACGTGTGCTAAAGTAGTTCTTCAAGGTCAAACGTCACGATATCAGTTTTTGCAATTTTCTTGTACACGGTAAAATAGTCTCAGTACTTTTTACTCTAACAGTAACCGTTTCTGTGATGTAGGTAACGATTCCTAAAATTGATGCAGAGATTCCGGGGACAAGTGTTTGTAATTTTTCTGCACTTTTTTGTCCCAGGTCTGGGCATTTTTCTATGTATGATAAGAAGAAAATGTACTATTAATCATCTGGTTTCCATAGTAGTACAAACTTTGCTTAGTTTTGTGTCTGGATGGTGTTGTGTGTAGTACTAATCTGTTTACCTTCGCCAATGGAAGATCCAAACAGATGTGGGACTCATGGTATTAACCTAGTTTCAATCGCTGGCCGGATTGTATCCGGATAAGTTAAGCTTATTTGCTCTCACTCGTTAGAACCGATGCTAGGAAAGCGGGCTCGGTTTACAGGTTCCATGCCATGCAACCAGTCGTTACTAAGCATCTGAAGCACAGATAATAAAATACACCATAAATTCATGTACATATACAATGTATTTTTTTTAAAGTAGGCTAGTGAGCCTACTTTTACTTTTAAAAGCGCGGCAACAAACCTTTTTACTTCAGCCTACTGTTACTAGTAGTAACAGTAGGCTGAAGTAAAAAGGTTTGTTGCCGCGCTATATAATTATGCCAAGGTTGTATGGGCTCGTAGCTGTATGAACACTGTACACACATGTTGAAATTACCTCAAATAACAAAAGAGTTGCGCCGTGCAGTGCCGGCAGAAGAATGTTACCCCTCCCCTCATGCCCGTGGATGCAGTAAGAGCCTGCTAAGGGATACCTCCGGAAGAGAGACAGCAGCGTCTTTCCGTGTATCAATATCTCGTACTGCGCTCGCCAACCCGCCTGCCAAGCGTGGTGAGTATGGCAGCTACCCCGTGATCACATGGAGATCCATGAGGGGAGGCCTACGCCCAGCAGTGGACATTCTACGGCTGAGATGATGATGAACAAGAGTTATTTTCATTAATAATCGTCAAACTCAGACGTCAAACCAAAAGATTTTATAATGTATACATTATAGTTCTAGCTTGTGCCCGCAGCTTCGCATGCGTTGTACCCAAATAATGCAAAGCCTATGTGTTAATCCAGACCTACATTTATACGTGTGCAAAGTTTGAGCTCAATCCGTGGGGTAGTTTTTGCGTGAAGAGGTAACAAACCTCCATACAAACAAACTTTCGGCTTTATAATTTAGTGGAATGTGTTTCTGTCTGTGGCATTGTAAGTTAAAATCGGTAGTTCCGATTTGGATTAAGTTTTTTTGTGTTTTAAAAAAATTAAGACGACTTGAGAAACTACTCCTTTTCTTTGAAGACGATTAAAAAGTGACTGAATCGAGATTGTTTTTAAATTTGATTTAAATAATCTATTCATATTTTAATATGGTATAAGTTATTTATTTTTCATCAATACATAGTATTAAACAAAGTCGCTTTCCACTGTCTATCTGTCCCTGTATGTGCTTAGATCTTTAAAACTACGCAACGATTTTGATGCTGTTTTGTTCAATAGATAGAGTGATTCTTGAGGAAGGTTTATATGTATAATACATGCATAATATAGTAGAGAAACACTGATAATTTTATAGGTTTCTAATTTGAGGTCGTAAATAAACTATTTTTTTGCGCTCACATTGCAAACGCTGGCTGAACCCTACGAGATAGATCAAAATAATGTACTTATAGAACACCTTAAAAAGGTCCGCAAAAAAGTCCACGATGGTATATTCTGTAGTATATTTAGTATCAGCATTGCACCCGTGCGATGCCGGGGCGGGTCGCTAGTAAAGAATATAACACATTCACTTACATGAAAAAATACAATTTTGTGTAAATATAACTAATTAGCCTAGTAATGGACTAAATCGCCCGTGTATATAAAACAACAACTTAAAAGAAATATACATAAATATGTATATTGGTTATGTAGGTTGTTGGTACGATTGGCTTCTTGTACCTGTATTGTAAAATATGTATAAAACTTGTCGTACTGAGCCGTTTTCAGTAAAAAAGATAAAAGCGTTTTCGACCAACCCCAACAGATGGAGCTAACAAGCGGAGAAAGCAAGTTTGTGATTTGAGTAGTACTTCTAAATCTAATTAAGTGTCTAATCGTAATTGCTGTCACTGTCAAGCAGCGCTTCCGTCCACTAAAAGAAATATAGCGCAGTTCGAGGAAACTATTTTTGAACCTTTCCAAAAAAAAAAAAGTTTAGGTGTTGTGTTTAGTTTTTTTATTATCTTATCACCTCTTATGTATGGTACAAGTTCAACTACACTAAAACGCTAGTAATCTTCTTAAACAGTTAATAAAAAAAAAAAAAAAAAGCCATTATTTCTACTACTTACTTAATAAAAAAACACAATTTACTTAAAACTAAATATAGTGGTCGCCTCAGCAGCGTAGGCCTCCCCTAAAACCCTCCATACTCGTATGTCCCTTATTCTTAAGGTATTTCTTTATTAAAATCCCACAATGTGGGATCTTAAACAGTTACAGCGTTTTAAAACCAGCTCAAATGATTCTATCATATCCGTCCTGTTTATGTTTTTTAGTTCAGCGGAGAGTAGCATGTGATGCAGTCTAAATATAGCCGCTGAGTCATGGCTCGACGCTACGCTGCTGCGGTGAATGGAATTCCTGACGGCGTACGCGCAGTGTACTACCGCTGGCTGAGAGGACGGATAGTACGCTCGATACGCAACTCGTCGTCCTGGGTCTTGAATGCAAATTGCGATATATCGAAATAACTCTTATGGCCTAAGAAAGATACATATATAAAGATTGCCATTTTGACGATAATAACTCTAAAGAGTAGGCGGCCGGGCTTTTAACATTGCGATAGTGAGATACTTCATCTTGTAATGGTATACACAACACTCATGCGAAAGTAGCGAATAGCTGAGCTGGTTCACGTTTCAATGTTTATTGAAGTGAAATTAAAAATTAATAATCTATATTTCCATAGTTTGTAATTACAAAACTTGAAAAGGTCAAAACACAGCAGCATAAAGAGCAATTTCACCATAAGTGAATGGGAAATAAGGTACATGAATAAATATTATGCGCACACATGAGTGCATGCGCGCGAATACATATATATGTATATGCATGCGCGCGAATACATATGTATATATATGCATGCGCGCGCATACATATATATACTACAGTCAAGGGAAAAATAAACTACGGAAGTATAATGTAGAAAAAAAAATAAGATAATTCAATTCAAAATTTATATATATATATTATATAACAGATATAGGTAGACTTAATTCAATAATAATTTTTTATATCTCTTATTTTCTTATTTTATTCATAGAATGAAATATTTAGAAATAGTAATTATATAGTTAAGAAAGATAAGTTACGGAATAGTTTGTATGTTAATCTTATATAATATTTTAATTCGACCAATCCGTTGTTAAATTATATAGTTGTTATTAGAATTAAGATTTCTAAAGTTTCAGATTTGTATCTGAAGTAATAAAGCCAAGGTACTAAAAAAAAGGTACATGAATGTATCTGTCCGTTTCCCTGTTTTAAGAAGCGATTAGAAAACGTTTAGGTGTGTGAGCATGCGTTTTCGTCTTCTGGATCAGCTCATAAATATTTTATAGGAAGCTTTATTGTTTGCATTTTATTATTATACATATAATTTTTTATAATAATTTGCCCTCCTCCGGGAAGGACCGCAACGGAGAAAGATGGTTCTTGTGAATTGTGAATCTGTATGTGATTGCTGTGGGGTGCTGGCATTAGAATGTTACCCCTCCTCTCATGCCTGTGGATACAGTAAGAGCCTGCTAACGGATACCTCCAGAAGATTGCAGCAGAGGCTTTCCGTGTATCAACACCCTGTACTATGCTCGCCAACCCGCCTGCCAAGCGTGGCTTGTATGGCAACTACCCCTCACGGAGATCCATGAGGGACTTTTTTGCTGGACCTTTTATACATCACCATATTGCACCATCCAGCCCCAAAGTGGAGCTAGTACTAATATCGCATCTGCATACCCTTCGGGGGTGCTCATGGGATGCTGCCGGCGACCCCGAGCCCTTCTCCGGTGTTTCAAGGAGTTGGGCTGGGTGGGGCAGCACCTCGGGGGACAATGCACGATACTCCCCAATGCGGGTCGTCAGTGCAGAGATCGGTAACCCCCCTAGAATTAGAATCGCACCGGCATCGCAAGGACATCACGAACATGACGGCAGGTGGTAGGGTTTTGACCCTCATCTCTTGCCCGTGGATGTTGTAAGAATATGGAAAAATCTTCCGGAGTTTTCAGGTTAACTTAGAATATTGATTTTTTCACAGTTTAAAAAGGTTGTAGATATGAGTTTTTTTTTATTTTGGTTTTAATTTCAACTCGATATCTTTACACATTCTCAAGATAAAGGCCCTTGACAGACGGACCGACAGACAGAATGGCAACATATAAGGGTTCCATTTTCCTTTTAAGGTGCGGAACCCTAAAAATAGACACGTATTTTTGCTTTTTCAAGTCTGGCTACATTCTACTCGGCCAACAGGTTCGGGAAGACTGATAGTAATAATGTGTAGTAAGCTAGGACGTCTAGAGTCTAGCGGTCCCCGCTAGACTCCAGACGATAGCGCGGGGGTCGGGGCCGGGACCGCTAGACTCCAGACGATAGCGCGGGAGTCGGGGCCGGGACCGCTAGACTCCAGACGATAGCGCGGGAGTCGGGGCCGGGACCGCTAGACTCCAGACGATAGCGCGGGGGTTCGGTGCCGGGACCGCTAGACTCCAGACGATAGCGCGGGGGTCGGGGCCGGGACCGCTATACTCCAGACGATAGCGCGGGGTTTGGGGCCGGGACCGCTAGACTCCAGACGATAGCGCGGGGGTCGGGGCCGGGACCGCTAGACTCCAGACGATAGCGCGGGGGTCGGGGCCGAGTCTCGGATCTAGAAAAACGGGCGGAGCGCTCGCTATTATAACCCGTTACTACGAATGGTGGGAGTTTGCGTCACCTTTGATTCGTCTAGGAATTCACATCGTGACGAATGCAAAGATTTAAATCTTTGCTCATAGCATAACGTCTTGATAAGGACAAATTGTTTAAAACAGTTCAAACTAATTTTAAGATCTTTATGTACACCAATTTTCAATATATATTTTCTATTTTTATTTCAATAAAGTGTTGTTTAAAAAAGACTAGTCTCCTTCATCTAGCGTATTATGTGGTGCGTCGTCTCGCGTCCGCCGCGTATAAGCAGCTCCCTGAAGCGTCTAGCCGGGCCGGGACCTCTACTGTCAATTAGTGCGGGTGGCCGGGCCGAGTCGCGTCGCGGATCTAGCATAACCGCGGGGAGCGCTCGCTATTATTACACGTTACTACGAACATTCACAACCTGGTGTCTACGTCGCCTTTGATTAGTTTATACTGCAGCCGCTTTCGATGTAGAATGTTTGTAAACAAACTGTCAAACTTAAAATTTCAATCGTAAAAAGCCCACTACTAAACACAGGCCTCCCTCATGGATCTCCATGAGGGGTAGTTGCCATACTCACCACGTTTGGCAGGCGGGTTGGCAAGCGCAGTACGGGATTTTTATACACGGAAAGACGCTGCTGCCCATCTTTCGGAGGTTTCCCTACAGCTCTTACTTGCAGCAGGCTCTTACTGCATCCACGGGCTTGAGAGGAGGGGTAACATTCTCCTGCCGGCATCCCACGGCGGTAGAATGTCACCGTAAATATTTTTTTTCTAAGTAGGTAGGTTAACGATTTCACCGTCAATGAGGCGTTTTCATTTAAAATTAAAAACTTTAAAAATATTTCCCTCGAGCCTTAAATAGATGGCGTTAGTTTTCCTTTGAAACAATTTGACAGCAATAAAATTGTGATTGATCACAAACTTGCTCTCTCCGCTTGCCAGCTCCATCTGTTAGGTTTAGTAGAAAACGCGACATACGTAGTCTGCCGTGAAGGGTCAGACCTGGATGCAAAAGGCCCAGATGAGATAAACTGATAAGATAACTGTTTGGCGTTTGGGAAAGGAGGCGTGATTTACGCTTGTTGCAAACCTGTCGCGAGATACGCAATCAGTCTGCGGGTTGTTGTACATACGGCATACAATATCGGAAGGTTTTGAATTCCGGAATTAGGTTTCAATACTGGACCCCCAATACCGGAATGCCAAAATTGGTTCCGGAACTAGATTTTTTTCATTTCTTAGTAAAAATGGTAGGTTTTATATAGGACACAAACAAGTTGTGTTAAATCAGGCTTTAATTCAACAATTTCATCATCAATCATACTACGAAACTTTATTTATTGCCGTAAAACTGTAGGGGAGAAATTATGAGATAAGGCAAGAAAAAAAGATAAATCGCAAAATCGATCTGTCAGTAAGTGAAATGATGATGATGATGATTATGACAGTTGAACATAGAACCTCCTCCACTTTGAAGTCAGTTAAAGATATGTTAAAGATAGTAGACTGTGACCTAGATGCTGAGTGAGATAACCCGGCTTCCTGTAAATATTGCAGACGGTTCCTGATTGGCCGCGACCGGATGCGGGCTTGCGAATCAACGACTGGGCGGACTTGCCTTTGTTGGGACGATTCCAGATTGATTAGAAAATTGCAGAATCGAGTCAAATATTGTACGGAACTCAGAGTTAGGTAAATCATCATTTTAGCCGTAAAACGTCCACTACTGAACACAGCCCTGCCCCATGAAGGGTAGTTGCCATACTCACCACGCTTGGCAGGCGGGTTGGCGAGCGCATACGGGATGTTAATAAACGGAAAGAGGCTGCTGCCCATCTTCCGCAGTATAACTGCATCCACGGGCAAGAGATGAGGGACAACATTTTCGGTGCTCTAGTTCGCAGTAAGCTTGAGACCTAGGTTCATGTGCGCGGCATCCGCATCAGAGCACGTATGCGCTTTTACTTGAGAAAGTCCATAAGGCTTTCCTCAGGTACCTGTGCAAGCGCGTACGTGGGATACTACCCATACATGTACCCAACTGCTTTTCTTTTAGTTTGTTTGGAATATAATTCCCTAGAGACGAGAAGATCTAACGACCAGGTAATAACTATGTGAAAAATCCTTAGAGGTATTACATGGTGCAAGCTCAGGAAAGCTAAACGTTAGAAAAATAATAAAAAATTGCGACAAAATATACGTCAAATTTTTTATTATTCAATTTTCCCACTTTTGTCATAGTCAGTAATTGTATTAATTTGTAAACTAGGATGAGCCGTTCTATTGAATAAAATAATAACATTCTACTGCCGATGCCGGCACCCACGGCAGGCCTCGTTAATAGTCCAGAGCTGACTAAGAGCGCAGACTAGACAGAACGGAGCGCAACGGAGAGGATTTTATTGACGCACTTGAAAATAAACTTTAAAATTATAACAATAAAGTGCAAAACGCCGCGCGGGGATTCCCGTGCATCTTCGAGGACGCGCGAGCATTTTTTGTGTCAGGTTCAAGCATTTATGCACTTTACTGTAATAATTTTAAAGTTTATTTTCAGGTACGTTAATAAAATCCTCTCCGCTGCGCTCTGTTCTGTCTGCGCTGACCCTAAGCTGTGGGTTCCTTACGTTGTTTCAATTGAACGAAATAGCATCGTCGCCGCGTATGTACGACGGGTAGGGTACATTATAGGGGTCCAATTGAAGCACAATTAAGACCCCGCTTCGTTTACCAGGGGCCCTAAGCTTAAACCCTCGCTTTTGACTAGTAGGATTTAATCACTTTAAGGATCACTCGCCTGTATGTCTGTCTGTCATGATCATGACCATGGAAATCAAGGTTTTTACCTCAGGGCATTCAGAAATTATAAACACTAGAGTAAAGTGAGAGTTCTACCCATCAGGTGAGATTGTAGTCAAACAAAGGTGCTGCGATAAAAAAAAATATTTTTTGTATAAAAATGTCATAAATAGAAAACCTCTAGAACACTTCCAGAGGTATTTATATATTTTTTCTGAAAACGGCATATTTTGAGAAAAGGATGAAAGATGTCTTACCAATGGCTCACCCAAGTATCAGCTGCCCTAGACTCGATTGAACGCAGAGCCTTCAGAGTTATCGGTGAGCAGTATCTTGCGGAGACAAGATCCAAAATCTCGACCACCCGCCGCAAGGTTGCTTGCCTCTCGATCCTTACAGGATCTATCCTTACAGGATACATTTTGGAGAGTGCTCTAAGGAACTCCACGAATTAATACCACCATCCCCATTCCACTCCAGGACAAGCAGACGAACAGCGCAGCACCATCCTTATCTAGTGGACATTCCACCCACTCGTACCAAGCGGTTCTCCTTCATCATCCGCACCGCTAAGGTCAGGAACTCGCTGCCGGCTTCTCTTTTCCCCGAAAACTATAACCTGGGTCTCTTCAAGTCAAGAGTGAATAGGTGTCTTCTAGACCTTTGTGATCCATCATCGGACAAATCGTCGCTTACCATTAGGTAAGATTGTAAGTGGTCAAACAAAAGTCTATCTGCAATAAAAAAATAAATAAAAAAAACAATGTCAGAAAGAACACCCGAGCTCACATAAGTTTAAAAAAATCGGCCAAGTGCGAGTCACGCACGAAGGGTTCCGTACTATTAGCTAAGGCATACCTCCGTAAGAAGATGGGCAGCGGCGTCTTTCCGTGTATCCGTAAACCTTACTGCAATCGCCAACCCGCCTGCCAAGCGTGGCGAGTTGGCAACACATGATCAGTACGTAGTGATCCATAAGGCAGGCCCTTGTTCAGTAGTGGGCGTCCTACGGCTCAGATGATGATGATGATGATGACTTGAGATATGCAATCTGTGCGCGTCCGTATGAGTCACGCGTGAGTCAACTCCGACTGGCATTGGACGATGCAACCGGCGTAGGGTTCCGTGACTAAGTGGTGCAAAACGAACTAAATTAAATTACGGGCACATGAGACCTTACAACTCTATGTCTCAGGGTGACGGGCGCAATGCAACGTTTGACGCGAGCTTAGTGAAGGTGATCACTGCGGTATTACAGTTGTAATAGTTACAGGCTCCTGGTGTTAAAGTGATGCTAAAAAACTTTTACATATAACTTAGTAATTAGGGTGTTATTTATTATTATGTATGTAGTCTATAAGGTCATCCCACTAATATTATAAAGCCAAAAGTTTGTTTGGATGGCGGTTTGTTACCTCTTCACGCAAGAACTAGGCTACGGATTGAGCTGAAACTTTGCACACGTATTGATGTTGACCAGGATTAACACAAAGGCTACTTTTTATCCGGGTACAACGCATGCGAAGCGGCGGGCAGAAGCTAGTGTAATATAATGGGCCTTCGATTAAGTCACAGCCGTGTTGGCCGAGTGGTATGTACCCCCGACTTTCAATCCGAAGGTCGTTCGGTTCGATACAGACTAGCCGCTCTCCGCGGTGTCACCCGCGTAGTTCCCGTTCCCGTGGGAGTACGGGGATTAAATAAAGCCTATGTTACTCAGGGATAATGTAGCATTCTAATGATGGAAGAGTTTTGATAATCGTTTCAATTTTTTTTGAGTGAATTCGTTACAGACATGAAAAATACAACAAACAAATACTTCCTCTTTATAATATTGAGTGATGTGAAGGGCCAGTTCCATAAAAAACGATGTACGGAACTACAAGTTTGTGTGTTCTCACTTGACCGCTAGTAATGTTTACTAATCAGTGAGTAATGCCGGCGCTATGTTTAAAGTGCTTGGGTACTTAATGTAGGTACAACAGTTTTAACTATTATTCCTAATACAATCTCTACCCAACTCTAGACAGAGAGGAGAGTTATGTTTTTCGCCTTTAAAATCCAAACTTTTACCTTTATCTAACCGACTTAAAAAAGAGCCGGTTCTCAAGTTGTCTGTATTTTTTTCATGCTAACATTAAAGTTCTAAAATGAAACAAAAAATTGTAACTACACATAAACAAATCACAAAGTAAGTTTTGGTGGTTTAGTTCCATCGTTCAGAACTAGATGGCGCTTTTCAAAGTTTATACACCACCGATGTCGGGACCGTGTTATAATAGCAAGGATTGGATATTTTTTACGTGTGTTCGCAGGTAACTTCGTCGTTTAAGAATAAAATTTATTTTGGTGATTTTTTTTGTTGCACCTTTCCAATCTCGCAAAGATACTTCCTTAGATATCCCAATTGTGGTCCCAATTTGTAGAAGTCGGAAAAAATTTTGACCCCTAATTGGGTCAAAATATGGGTTGAATGAAACAGATAATCTTGAATCTTGTTATGCTATACAGGGGTTTTATAACGCTAACACCTTTTTAGTGACCACCATCGTCATCAAAATTTGAAACTATCACTAAAAAATATGGAATAAGTGCTTTTTACAAAAATAAGTAATCGACAAATATTAACAAAATATTTAGATTTTCGTCTGTACACTTATTTTTGTAAAAAGCACTTATTCTTCTTCTATGGCTTTTACGTTTGGTCTTACACAATTCTGCCAGTGTCAAGTAACATTATTTAGGGGGCGAATTATGCATAGCGCTGTCTGTCTAGACAGACAGACAGCGCTATGCACAGACGTGCATGACACGATTACAACCGAACGCGTTGACCGATTTACATGAAACCTTTTTTGTTGGCACGGTCTTTATGAAAAAAGGGTACTAACTGATTTTAGTGACCCCTAGGGAATTATTGTGACCTTAAAAGGTCATCAAAGGTAAAAAAAAATCGAAAACCTTCGCCCCTTTTCTGGTACCCTCGTACTCTATAACTACTTGTTTTCATGGGCTGAAAGCCCGTCGGGTCGGGGAGCCGCAACAATTACGCGGTGAGTTCCATATTTAAAATTAAAAAGTCGACATAAATTGGCGGGATAGTAATCGATACATTATTATTATATTTTTTTAAATTCCGTCACAGACTGTGTGTTAATTTTAAATAGGTAAGTACTACTAATATTATTATATATTATCAATAAATAGTTTAGATAAACAACTAGTTTTATTTTCCTCATATTCGAAATGAAAAGTAGAGTGTTTAACACGGGTAAAAAAATCAATTCCTACTCGGACTATAGCCTAAATTATATAGTCTAGGTAAATACCTCGGGCATTGATTCTTTCGACCCTCGGTTAACAATCTACTATTTCAGATATCATAGTTTTTCATTTATTTGTCACTACGGAAGACCAGTACCTGTGGTACGACCCGTTCTGCCACAGCACTATGATGACAATTTTTGCCACAATTTATTTTTTCGAAACCTAATTAGTGTAAATTGATTAATTGTAATTTGTATGACAAAATAAACGTATATTTCTTTATCTTTCCATTTTGTAAAAAAAAACGGGAATTACTCACGTAACGTCGAAGATTATTCTCGTGTTATTATCGTCGTGGGGCCGACACGACACAGTGGGATCAGTGTCGTGTCGGCTCCACGCGCGGACGGGCATTCAATCCCATGATGATGATTTTCTTGAAAAATCGAAACGTGTCGGAATAATCTTCGACGTTACAATACTACGTGAGTAATTCCCGTTTTTTACAAAATGATTAGTATCTTTACCTTTGTTATTCTCTATTCCAACATGTTTTTGATCCAATCAATGATTTTTATTTTTATTTATTATTCTACCTTATAGGTCGGTCTCGGGCGGCCCGTCTCGCGTCGGGTCACCGCATTTCGGCTAATTCCTCTAAATTGACTCGCTGACCTGCTTTTTGGTCTGAATGTACGCTAGTCTATCCATCATTATTTTAAAACGAGAGGGTTAAAGGTGTTAGTTATTCATTTCAGCCGTAAAACGTGCACTACTAAACACAGGCTCTCTCATTGATCCCATGATGATAAGGGGTAGTTGCAATACTCACCACGCTTGGCAGGCGTGTTGGCGATCGCATCACTGGATGTTGATACACGGAAAGACGCTGCTGCCCATCTTCCGGAGGTATCGCTTAGCAGGCTCTCACTTCTTTCTCCTGCCGGTCCCCCACGGCTAGCATATCAACATTATTAACCATAAGTGTCCCACTGCTTGGTAAATTCCCCCGCTATAGCTTCCAGACGTCTCTGGGCTACGTTGTCCACTCCTTTAGAAATTCATCGAGCTCGTCCCGTCACGTACCTATGATTAATTTATTTATAATTTTTGTTTCAGGTAAACAAACAAATCTGTTATTCACAATTAGTGATGAAAGTGTAGCTGGTGGGGCGCGTGCCGTTGGTGATGATGATGACAAGGTACGTTCTAACGCATTGCGAACGCGCGAATTACATTACTATGCACCGTGTACATTGTACCTGAATTAAAAATTGTGAGCCGTCATGGGACGCCTGGCAGATGTGAAACATCGACATTATTTTCTAAAAGTAATAAAATTACGATAGATAGGAAATTGATATGACATAATGATAAAATTGAATATTACGTTTTTTTCCAGAAAATTGTGACTGTTTATTCAATAAACATTTATTTTCATTAAATACAATAATTACTGTACAGTAGTCCAGTCCAGCCTTCGGCATGTCTCGTCATTCAGTCGCATAAGAAAATTCCTAAAGAAACCACGATGTCGCCAGCGCCACGTCTTGCGTCGCCAGCGTTGCCACGCCAGAAATCGGTAATACGTGCGTCTTTAGATGTTTCACATCGAAATATAGGCGTTTGCCCAGCTGTGGGGCGAAATAGGTTATTAAAAAGAACCATCAATATTGGTTGATGAACCACGAAGTTATCCGTGAACACTTGCTGAAGTAGTTCCGTTGAAGTGTACCTCTCTAAACGCAGTGTTAGAGGCCGTCTCCACGAGCGAGGGAATCGCGGCGAGTCCGCGCAGAAATACATGGCACGACGATAACATCGCCGCGATTCTGGGTGTTTTTCTATATATAATAAAAATATCTATCTATGTAGTATAATGTATTAAGTATATCAGTCATCTAGTACCCATAACACAAGCTCTGCTTAGCTTGGGGCTAGATGATGCTGTGTGATCTGTCCAGCATTATTTATTTTTATTTTATTTATTTATTCTCTCGCTTGTGGAGACGGCCCCTAAGCCGGACATGGTGTGTTTTATTTTTTTCACGAATGTACGTGCAACTCACGTTGCACATTAAATGGTAACAATAAATTTGGTTTATTGCCAAAATCAGTCAATCGTTGATACACATGCCATAGTTTTTTTGGTGTCGGAGCACATCGAAAGTTTTAAGTTTTTGAATACTTATACCTCTCTGGGACTCTCACTTAGCAAACTCGTTAAACAATACAACATAGGTGTAAATCGCAAGGTTTTTCTTGGCGTGGAAAAGTACGAGAAAACCGCGAAAGGCGGTGAAAGCCGACGCTGCGGCGGATCGCTATGTGGGGTGACCATATCAGACGCGGCTATGCGCGGATAACTACCGGTTTTAGAAAATACGCTACTAAGTATGTGTTACTGATACCTTTTTTAAATAAAGTAACTTCTCGTATACAGAATAACTTAATCGTATGTCAACTGTTACACATGTAACATCTCACTAATATGATAAATCCGAAAGTTTGTAACAGATAATAGTCCAAAGCCAAAGAATATTATTAATAAATTATGAGACACACAAAATATGGATTACTATAATTAGTTAGGTTCGTCCATTGTCCATTGTTGGACATTATGCATCCCCAAATGAACAGTCACCCTGTCTCCGACTTGCCGCATCCAGCGTCATCCAGCGACCGTTCGCAAATATGCAAAACCCGTTATTGCCAAAGCGATATTTTTTATTTTGTGTGAAAAAAGACCGTAGAGCTGTTGCTCTTACATCTGGCTGAGATACGTGCGACAGTTGCGGGTTCGATTCCCGCTGTAATACAATTTAGAGTGTTATAGATTTGTTTCGGATCTGCTTTTAAAAACGAACCTGTGTTACCTAGTTTCCATACATATAGGGTAAGGTGAAGCTTAGCGTTTACAAAGGGAGGCCTACGCCCAGCAGGAACTACTTTTAAACTGTTGATGATGATGTTAAGACATCAATCTTAAGAGCTGCGCTAATTTGAAACTGAATCTTAAAACACGGACGGAACCACCAGCGGGCTTGGGTTTGACCAGGGTACTCTGTTACTGTGTTGTAAAATGTGTTTGAGGCAATGATGATGTGTTCTCGCTTAAACTACTGCGCCCAATTTTTGCAGGCAACTTCAGAGGCTTCGTTAGCTTATCTTAATTACAATGGTATGTGCCTCAATGCCTTGCGGCATATTCTCTTGTTTTCGTTTGGTACAACTAGGTATGTTTTAATGCTCCTTTTTTAATTTTAATTTTTTGGCGCCAGCAGCCATGGCTAGTTTTATATCATCTGCGACTCACAGTTTCCAAAGTACGCAAGCGATTTTTAAATTCAATGTGGAAAATGGCAAATATGCAATTTACCGCTAAAGCACTTTAACTAATTTAGATGCGCTTTAAATTTTGATCAGTACCTCGTGACGTCATTATCTGATACAAATTGATACAAATTCTTTGACAGCATCACAGGCCTATCTATAAATTTCTTATTCTACTGCTGAATATATAGGCCTTCCTTATTCTGCACCATTATACCGCGTCTTCGGCTTGCCGCACCCAGCATCTCTGTGATTGCGATTTGTTCTTTGTGCGATTGCACAACTCTTTTAAAGCGATGGACATGTCGTGTGGTGTGATGTTTCTCCCTTATGTCACTGAAACAGAAGCAGCAACAGTTTTGGTGTCAGTTACCGTAAACGCTACTAGGCCTCTAAACAGGCTTGGAAGACAGGGTTCCTTGTCAAAACATTAATTAGGCTGATTTACACCTGTGGCCCTTTCTTTGCAGCAAATTCATTATAACGTTTTTAAAGTTTTCTGTAGAGATATTCTAATGAGAAATGATTTAGTGAAATACGATGGTCGTCAAGATAATATAATTATTTAAATTAATGTAGGTAACCAAAACACATTTGATACTCGCCGACATAACATTTTTAGGTGATGGCGTTGTGTTGGAAAACTACAGATGATGCTAACGGATATTCTTTAAGATTTATATTTTCATTATACTTACTTAAAGGTATATAATATTAGATCCGGTTGCGAACCGTAAAAATCATTGTTAATTAATCAGTCATGATATCAGTCTTTGGGCTGTGAGTGAGACGATGTGTTGTACATGATGATGATTGCATCGAGAGTAATCTGCGAGGGTAGGGTACGGGTAGGGAACGTGAGTGAAGCCGTGGCCAGCAGTAAATACCAAAATAAAACATGCAGACATGATGAGGGGGATTCCTGTCAAAGTAAAGGAGGTATATATTTATTTGCAACAACGAAAGACAGATATATAACCGCTAGTTTGTTTTGCCGCGCGCCGATTAGGCACCGCATTTGGTTCGCGTTTTGGCGCGAAATACGGCGTGCGCTCCGCGTCGGCGCTAAGTGGGTACTGGTTTGGTTTTTATAATGGAACGTATTGCGGTATTTATGCTCTATGTAAAGGGTTTGAATGAAGCTTGTCAGTACGTTAATTCATAATTTAGTCTGTGTTCGGGATTTACAGAGTAAAAATTACTTCAGCTGATAATGAGATTTTATTTTTAGTTCAAAATATTTTTTAAAATTGATTATCATCTATCTAAATTTTCTGATGTTTATTCATAGTTTGTAGTATATCCTCATTAAAATAATAAAATAAGTATGTCTTTTCAAACAAAATATTATTCTAATCATAAATAGCCAGCGCTGATCTTCCGTGTTAGATCCATGCAGTAAGTGAAGTCACTTACTGGCTCTAATGTTTTTTTTAATTCTGTTTTTACTTTTACTTACAGTTTTCCTGAAATAAGCCTAAAGTTTTAACATTTAAAAGCCGCCAATGTCCTTCTGTGGCTAAGGTATGATGTAGTGATAATCCACGTATACGTCTCAACTTAGGCAGTCAGTACAGAACTGGTCTCCCTTACTAGAATGAGAATCCTAACATGAGAACATAAGGAAAATCCTGCAGTTACAGAGTTCGTCTACATAGTATCATGGCTCTCCTTGATCCTTATACTTATAACACGTAGCAAAGTCCTTCGGAATGAAAGTCGGGGGAAGGTACGTACCACTCGGCCAATACGGTTCTTACCCTCTCCTTCACCTTAAAACAAAGTCCTGCAATGACCGCGTTCGTGGTCGCCCTACATGTCATCGATCGGCCTGCGCTTGCTGGCTCCGCACTGGTACAACTCCCTCGCGACTACAGACACACATTCATGCCGAGTTCTCTAGTTATTCAATAATGCTGGACAATTACCTACTTACAAAAACTTACTAGCTTAGCTGCTCGATAAGACGAAGTATTCCCGTTTGAGCACCTATGCATTGAGCACCAAAGGTATTCCCATTTGAGCACCAATCAATATATTAACGTGGTGCTCAAATAAAGAAGAAAAGAAAAAATAATAAAAAATAACAAGAAATAAAATAAATTTTTTGGCGATTGTCACTTCTTACTTCAGTGTTTCTGTTAATTATATTTGTATATTTTAAGGTGTGCAATAAATCATTTTCTATCTATATAAGCAGCTACTTAGTAATAAATCTTTGAAATATTAGAAAAATTGCAATAACCTCATTCAAAATTCCTTACGTATGTATGTAGTCGTATAGAAGTAGGGTTAGAATATAGGTAGCTAAAGCGCAGTACCCGCAAACAAGGAGAAGCCATTTTACCCAGGACAAAATGTTCCATTGATTATATTACCTATCTGTGCCGTGACAACGTTATCAGGCTATGGCGAGCGCAAAGGGCGCGCTCCGCCGCAAACATTAAAAACTAGCTCAAAAAAGCCGTGACGGCTGAGTGGTATATGTATCCCCTCTTTCAATCCGAAGGTCGAAGTTTCGATACCGGCCGTGCACCAATAGATATTTTTTTTCATGAAAAATGTATGTGCACATTTGACACGTGCTTTACCCAAATATTACAGAAACTAACTTTAACGGCGACTTAGTAAGCTTCAGACGTATTGACCGATTCTTACCTTTGACTGAATGGTAATGAATTGATTTTTGATTGAATTATTTTGAATTGATTTTTGAAAAAGTACACCCGCCATTCTGACTCTCGAATATAATATATGATAATAACAAATTGCGAAAGTTTATCAAAAAATCGAACATGACGCGTACTTGATTTCAAAACAACTAAGTACTTTGTGTATGGGAGTCGCAGGGGGACGGTTCGCCGTGCCTACGGGCGCAGTGCTTAAAGAGGGCGCCTTCCCCGCACCCCTTCTCCCCTTTCCTTCCCCTGTCCCGCCCCTCGTATCTTCCTGATTCGGAACTAGATGTCGCGGTTAAATCTCATGAAATTGTAGATCGCGCTATCGAAGCGTTTTAGGAATTTGGGTCCTTCCTCGCTGAATGCCGCGTACCATCTCAATGATTGATAACGCAAGATTAAGTTTTTGAAAGCTCACCTCATACAGAAATGTATTTGGAGCTTATTTTGATTCTAATGAATTATCTGGAGTATTGATTCGGAATTTCCGATGACAATCCTCCGTTAAGGACAGGTTAAAAAGAGGTTTGGAGGGAAATTAACCATTGATTGCCGTGAGGTGTCGGCGGTAGAGTCTCGTCTATCTTGTCCATGGATGCAATAAAGATCCCCCAAGGGTTACCTCCGGCAGATGCGCAGCAGCGTCGTTCCGTGTATCAACGTACATTAAAACAAAGGATATTTAATCATCGTTTTAAGTTAAAACGAAAATTGAGTAATTTCGAATAACCCTTAAACAAATCTGACACGTTGTCGTCGGTCGACGGCTTCCGTGGCGCAGTGGACTGAGGCGCAGGAAGTTGCGTTTCGGATTCGATTTCCGCTGCGGGTCAAATGTTTGTATTATCTACATTATATTTAAGAGTTTCTGTGTACGCAATGTACATGAATAGCAATTGTGTACCTGTATTATATATTTCTATTTCATCTGATTGCCGGGTACTCGCATGTACCCCCAACTTTCGGTCCGAAGATGAACATTTATTGAGCGAACAAATTCAAGATTTACCCAAAGATTTAATTCGTTAGATAACCCTTACCGTAATAAGACTGCACCGTTTTGTGTCTACACGAAATTAGTGAGCACACTCATTTGGAACCAGTAAACACAATGGTAGCCGGACGTGGTGTTATTTTTTCACGAAAGTTCGTGCAACATGATTGCTCAATAAGTGGTAGCAATAACAGTTTGGTTCACTGGCAAAACCAGTGTGCGTGCGTCGGCATTATTGTTAACACACACAATGCTACAGTTTTTGGTGCCAGGGCACATCTTACAATTTAAATCTTTGTATTTACCTTTATTAATTATTTGAATCACTCAGTAGATCCGGTTACGAAATCAACAATACCTAATTAATTTATAGTGAATCTTCAAGTTACCAACCGACAATGATCGGTTTTTTTTTTTGACAGATTTTAAAAAGTACAGTAAATATATATCATACTTAATATGTCAAAGTCAAAAAGTGTTTATTCATTTATTTATTAGAATAAAGCTCACACTTTCACTTCATTAATATAATAATAATAATAATTGAATTCATTTATTCAGACAACAAGGCCCGTGTGGTTTGTATCTGGACTTAAGTCATATTAGTACTTAATAACTAAAACAGATTTGGTTCTCTGAGTGAGCTCCCACATCAAAGGACAATCATTTTTTTTTAATAGTATTCTGGATATTGTTAGAGTTATCTATACTAATATTATAAAGAGGTAGTTTGTGAGGTTGTAAGAGGTTTTCTCTGGATCTACTAAACCGATTTTCAAAATTCTTTTACTTATAGAAAGCCACAGTATTTGTGAGTGTCATAGGCTATAAATTACCGCCCAACGAAGTGGGCACCGGGTCAACTTGTGTATTATATGGTTATATATAACATTAATTATCTTCCGTGTCCTGTTTATTTGTACCTATAAATAAAGTTGAATTAGTGCCATGATCTCATATTGCGCCCGCAGGTACTAACCTTGGGTTGACTTTTGCCAACCTTTTGTAAGTTTTTTTTAATAAATATTTGGAAGTATTCGTCATAACACCTCTTTTGTCCGTTAAACGGTTGTTTCAAACTGGAAATTATTCTTGTCTACCAGTTAGACACCTGTTATTAATTTATTTATGTATTTCTGAACTAAGTAAAAACCTATCCATATAGTCTATATACCTAATGTATGTTTCTTTTATTTTATTTCCTTTAAAAACAACCTAAAAATACATTTGTTAAATTCTCAGAAATCCAATCCATAAACGGCTCATGGATCTCCATGAGGGCTAGTTGCCATACTCACCACGCTTGGCTGGCGGGTTGGTGAGCGCAGTACGGAATGTTGATATACGGAAAGTCGCTGCTGCCCATCTTCCGTAGGTGTCCCTTAGCAGGCTCTTACTGCATCTACGGGTAGGAGAGGAGGGGTAACATTCTACTGCCGGCTCCTCACGGCTAATATATATCGGCATATGATATCGTATGGTAGTATTATAGTCCGGTCAATTTAGACCAAAAAACAAGAGTAAGATTACATACATTTCAAATAAGCTGAAAGTTGGTATAATTGTTTAAAACATAATTATAAATAACATTTGAAAGTTCCCCATCGTTCCCGTACCTGCAATTTTTTTTATTCACGGTCAAAGGTAAAAAAATGAGTTTCGCGATTTTCAGCAAAACGGTAAGTTTTATCATAAAATTACCCTAAACAAAAATTGTAGATCATAAAATTATCTATAAAATATGTATAAATACTTTTTTCCTGAGAGCCACCGGTTTTGTGATATAACTATTGTAAAAGTTGTAATCGTCATAATATGACATATAAAAATTAAAAATAAATTATATTTATATCATTGCATGAGTATGCCACGTTGGCCTGTTTAGTTCTCTGGCATGTACAAATTGTCAAGGCCGGTCGTGCTCTAATGTTGAATCATTGACAGTAGAGGATTCGTTTGATTCCAGCGAGGTGACATGCGATACATCGCTATTGGCGCAATTTACTTACACCCTGAATGAAGATGAGAAGTTCTTCTTAATCTTCTTCTGTTTCTTCTTCTTTCGACCAGATGATTCATCATCATCATCATCTTAGCCGCAGGATGTGCACTCCTGGAGAAAGGCCTCCCTCATGCATCACTAAGGGGCCGTCTCCACGAGCGAGGGAATCGCGGCGATGTTATCGTCGTGCCTGTATCGTGTCGTCGTGTATGTACATATATACATATGTACATACACTCTCTTAGAGGCCGTCTCCACGAGCAAGAGAATCGCGACGAGTATAGAATCGCTGTGATTCCCTCGCTCGTGGAGACGTAGACGGTCCCAATCCCAAGGTACTGCGATCATGAGGGGTTGTTGCCATACTCACCACGCTTGGCAGACAGGTTGGCGAGCGCAGTTCGAGTTGTTTATACACGGTAAGACATGCTGTACATCTTCCGGAGGGATCTTAGCAGATTCTTACTGCTTTTATAGGCAAGAGGAGGGGCAACATTCTACTGCCCCACGGCCTATTAGGTGATTGGATACACACATACATGGCTATCAGATACATGGTAGAGGGAAAAGCGTTTACCAATCTACGCAACACCACCGCCCTGGTGGTGACTCATTCAAAAGGAAATACAATACGCCATTTTTAACAGGTACAAGCAATTTTCAACCTTACCCACCTGCCATTAAAGTTCAGTGAGCTATGCGGTGTGGGTACCGTTAGGCGAGCCTTTGTGCCCTTAAAAACAAATTGTAATCTGTGGTATTACTTGAGGAAGAGCATTGAACTCTCCGCTTTGTGCGGTTACTAGTCTGAGATCCGGCGGTGACCATCGTTCGTACTCATCTGTCATTTTACAAAAGTATTTAGTGTATGCCGTGGGGTGCCGGCAGTAGAATGTTGCCTGCCCCTCTTCTCTTACCCTTAAATGCAGTAAGAATCTGCTAAGGATACCTCCGGAAGATGGGCAGCAGCGTCTTTCTATGTCATCAACATCCCGTACTGCGCTCGCCAACCCGCCTGCCAAGCGAGGTGAGTATTGCAACTACCCCTCATGGAGATCCATGAGGGAGGCCTGTTTTCACGTAGACTTTTACGGCTGAAATGATGATGATATATCTGTGACAAAATAAACACATTTTATCATTATCTAAATAACAGATGAAGTTATAATCCGAAAGTCGGTTCTTAGACTATACTTAAGACGATGTTGGGTTCACTTTATTATTTATAGTAAGCAAACTAAACTCCATCTTTACAACTCGTAATTCTTAGTTTATCTCGGCCCTTGAGACGCCTGTATCTCGGCTTCCTCTTATCGAGATCAAGCAAAGAGTGATCCGAACATTACTGCTTGTACTGACACTGAGTGGTGAGCGATTTGTCCTGTTCCTCTATATTCATCATTCATAATTTCAGCCGTAGGAAGTCCACTGCTGGACGAGGGCCTCCCTCATGGATTTCCACTTGTTGTAGTTGGAAGCGACCTGCATCCACCGTCGACCTGTCTTCACCAGGTCGTCAGCTCTGTATTTATTTAATGTTATTGATTATTGTATTGTTTTTTTTTGGCACAAATAAACTACGTCATCATCAGATAGGGCTCCCTCATGGATCTCTAAGATCTGGTCATGAGGTGTTGTTGCCATACTCACCACGCTTTCCAGGCCGAGCGCGAGAGTGTTAATACACGAAAAGACGCTGCTGTCTATCTTCCGAAGATACACCTTGGCAGATTCATGTATCCATGGGCAAGTGAGAAGAGGCAACATTCTACTGCCGGCACCCCACGGCATTTATAATTCTTCGGATATATTATAGCATCCGCAGTGGGGTGCCGGCAGTAGAATGATACCCCTCCTCCCATGCCCATGGATGCAGTAAGAGCCTGCTAAGGGATACCTCCGGAAGATGGGCAGCAGCGTCTATCCGTGTATCAACATCCCATACTGCGCTCACCAACCCGCCTGCCAAGCGCGGTGAGAATGGCAACTACCCCTCATGGAGATCCATGAGGGAGGCCTGTGTTCATCAGTGGACGTTTTATGGCTGAAATGATGATGATTATAGGATAATTCTTAAACGGACTATAATAAATACATATTACAAGTTTACAAAATTAAAAATTTTAGGTAACCCCGTCACTCTACCTAGTCTCATGGTTACCTTAATTATTTAGTTACGTGTACCCTCAGTGTTGCAATCTACACATCATGCCCTTTCATTTGATACTACACTTGGGTATATTTAAAGACATTCGATTAATCATCATTATAAATAAATAAAATCACCTCGATTGTTCACCCCTACTTTCAACCCATGAATGGCTCAGCCGATTTCTATATAAGTTTTTGCATTACATACACATCATTTCCTTTCATTTGATGTTGATTGATTTCGATAAAACACTGTCGGAAAACTCGCTTTAAGATAAAAAAACTGCATGCAAGTCGGTCCACTCTTTTAAGAGCTACGGTGCCACAGACAGACACACACACATAGCGGTCAAACTTACAACTGTCTTTGGCTCAGCGCAGACAGAACGGAGCGCAACGGAGAGGAGGATTGACGCTCTTGAAAATAAACTTTAAAATTATTACAGTAAAGTGCATAAATGCTTGAACCTTACAAAAAATGCTCGCGCGTCCTCGACGATACGCGGGAATCCCCGCGCGGCGTTTTGCACCTTACTGTAATAATTTTAAAGTTTATTTTCAAGTGCGTCAATAAAATCCTCTCCGTTGCACTCCGTTCTGTCTGCGCTGACCCTTTGTTGTCGGGGGTTAAAAACGGCTCATTACAGCTAGTAAACACGCGCCCGCCTCACATCTTTCCTCCGTCGACCGAGACACGTTCTCGGCTTGCCCGTTGACGAGCTTACCGCTGCTAACCCGGAGGTGACGTCAACCCGTCCCACATTAGCTGCTAGGCACACATTCAATAACCGGTCCCGCCGGCGGGGCCGAAGAATACACTCTTCCGTCTTAAGGTGCAGTTTTGCACCTGGACGTTTACCATCACTACATACAAAAATCTGGCAACAGTCCAAGCCGTGGTTCGAACCTAAGTGGTGCCCTTGAGCTTGTTGCCCCAACCTAACTTTTGCGGCTGGGCGCCTTCTGCGCTCGCCATAGTCCGGTAACGTTGTCATGGCCATCTGCGGTCAACAACATATATAGTCATTTCGAAAAAAAAAGCCCGCCTCACACAGAAAACAACAAACAATACGCTCGCTGGTCCAGATCTATCACAAAGACACGTTGTCCCGACCAAGCCGCCCGTTTTCACTATATTTTAATCTATGTACTATGTATGTACACAATACAATCATTTAATTTTGTTACAAACATACAGATAACGACTCTATTATTTTTTTACGCCTGCGTCACTCTGCTAGGTTAATAAGCGAATACGACCACAGATTACAGAAACCTACGACGCAGAAAGTAAAAGGCTCTAGTCCAGTTTTATAAGTTTAACTAGCTGCCACGGCGAACTTCGTATCGCACCTACTATTACAACTACTTACTACTACTACTCTTCAACTACTCTTAGACCACTCTACAATCACTCTACAACTACCCTATAACTACTCCATAACTACCCTACAACTGCCCTACAACTACTCTACGACTGCTCTACTAACTACCCTACAACTACCCTATAACTACTCCATAACTACCCTACAACTACTCTACGACTGCTCTACAAACTACCCTACAACTACCCTATAACTACTCCATAACTACCCTACAACTACCCTACAACTATTCTACGACTGCTCTACTAACTGCCCTACAACTACCCTATAACTACTCCATAACTATCCTACAACTGCCCTACAACTACTCTACGACTGCTCTACTAACTGCCCTACAACTACCCTATAACTACTCCATAAATACCCTACAACTGTCTCACAACTACTCTACGACTGCTCTACAACAACTACCCTATAACTACCCTACAATTGCCCTACAACTACTCTACGACTGCTCTACAATTACTCAACAACCACTCTACTACTACTCTTCTACTGCTAGGTATACTACGACTAAAATATAAACATCTTGAGTTTAAGTTTTTCTAATCACATTATTAACTTTCTGAACGAACCTCGAAATATTTTTGACAACCAAAAAATGTCATCACATCATCCGTTAAAAATGTACGGGAAAATGAATCGGTCCGGCCGTTCTCGAGTTATAAGTAGTGTACAGTCAAGGTCAAAAATATGTATACACCACAGAGTGACAAAAAGCGTAGTCATCTGAATGGTCATAAATTCGGCAAAATAAAAATGTACCTAAATTTGTATACATACTTTGAGAGATAACTATGTAAACAACAGTTGCAATAATATGTCCTCATTTATTTAACCATAAACTTAGATACACCATAAAGTTCAAAAATATATATATACACTATAATGTGTCACTTTTGAATTTTTAATTTCATTTGACTTCCCGTATCATTGTGTAGGTGAAAATGTATCGCATTAGCGATCATTTAAAACGCAGGATTGTTGCCTTATGCGAGGAGGGTGTATCCGTGTCTGATATAGCTGACGAATTGGGCATCACGGTAAGAAAAATGTTATGTAACTAGAACTTACCGCCAAAAATGTCACTTTCTTTTAGCTTTAGAATACTTCGTCATAGATAATACGAATAATTTTCCATTTCAGAGAAAAACAGTTTATATATGGAAGCAAAGATATGGGTATATAGACATATTAGACGGGTATATAGACATATTAGATCAGGTACTCCTTCCAACAGGTCATACATACTTTGGAAATTGACATATCAAATTCGTCCATACATAATGCGATACTAGTGCAGCAGTGGATTAACTAGCATGAAGACCTTCATTTAATAAAGATGCCCCCAAAAAGTCCGGACATAAACCCAATTGAAAACGTGTGGGGTCTTATGGTCCAAAACTGGGACTCTTCAGTTGTGAGAACCACTGAAAATTTAAGAAATCACGCAAAGGAGATTTGGGATTTGTTTATAGGTACAGATATATGTTTAAACATGGTAAACTATATTAAAAGACCGACTAGACGCGGTTATTGAAGCTGACGGAGGATATACTCGCTATTGAGTAATTTTTGTTTCAAAATGGAGGACAAATATTGGAATTATTATTTTCCACTTAAGTTTAAGGAGCTACTTTTTTTACAGTTATTTTAATTAAATATTTGCCTTTTATTAAAAATACGTAAAAAAACAGAAAATAGGGTAAATCGCCAATTACTGGCCACCTTTCATAACTGGCCCCATCATACTAATAATACAATCTGTTCACGTACAGAATTCATTTTCAGTTTAAGGTGTTATTGACTGGCCACCCTTTAATAACAGACTGTCGAAACCACGTTATACGAGAATAAAACGAATGAAGTAGGTGCACATAGTTCATGTTTAGTATGACGTCACGCCAATAACGTCGTGACAGGTCAAAACATGAGACAAACATATGCAATGACAAGTCTGCACTGTTTTCGTGAATTGTCAAAACATTCTATTCAAATTTGTTTCGTGTTACAAGACCGTAAAGTTGATTTTCGCTGATTTATATTTTGTATACATATTTTCGTAGCAGTTACTGAATCTATCTTTAATGACATAAATATGACTATATATTTTGCATCATTTGCAGGATACTTATTATGTAATTTTGATTGCATACAAGTTTTTGAACTTGCCTTATACATATTTATGTGGCCATTGCAGTTTGCATATTTATTAGTATTTGGAGGAGTACATATCTTTTGAATTTTTTATGATTACTTTATTTTTACAACATTACTTGCATATATATCTTTGACCTTGACTGTACCTACCTACTAACACGGCTTTGTTTTATATGCACAGATATACATGCGTTTGGGTGTGACTTTTGTCTAAAAAATGTTCCGGTGTTTGTTTATTTCATTGTATTGTACATATTTTATTATTTAACTAGCTCTTCCGGCGAACTTCGTATCACACCTACTACTACAACTAGTAATAAGTAGAACTTCGACTACTGTACAACAACTGCTACAACTTTAACCCAGAAAAAATGGATAAGAGCCCTTTGTGACATAATATTATGATCCTACTGTATCTTGTAAGTCGTTGTTCCAAACGCTTAAAATCCTGCCTCTAACTTGTCTGTACCTACATATATGTATATGTGAGGTTTGCATTTTTATAAAACAACATAAACAGTATTTTCACAGTAAATCTAATACACATAGCGAGAGAACTAGAGAAAGATTTCGAAATAAGTTAGCATTACCCAAATTTAAGCTTTCAACCAGTAGGAAAAGTATTCTTGGAATGTCTGGTAAAGTTTTTAATAGGATTCCGTCTGACATCGTATTCTCTGCCTCTCCAAAAACTGAAAACGCGTCTATTTTCATGGCTCCTCGATAAATGCTTTTGTAATATTGGTGAATTTCTACAAAATAATTAATTAATCTGCTGATTTTGATAACTTTTATTCTATTAAGTATACAATTAAATTAATAATTTTCAGATAGATTTAGATTTTTTTCTTTGATTATATTTCATGACATTTAACTTCAATATTAATTCTAATGACGTTATAGTTATATTTTTCGTTATTGTAAACTCCGACGAGTTAATTGTGTGTGAACTAATTTTAGGTAATTTAAGATTAACCTATATACAACAATAAAAAATTACAATTTAACAATTTCGTAATACAACACTGCGCTCCAAAACTCATTTCAACCCAATTATCGACGTAGCTCAAAAAGTTGCAAAACTTAAATGGAGCTGGGCTGGTCATGTTTGCCGAATGCCCGAAGACCTGTGGGCAAAGATCACTCAGTGGAGCCCCAACACGGTGAGGCGCCGCGGCAGACCGAAGAAGCGATGGCGTGACGAGTTAGACCTGCATAACAGCGCATGGGTCGAATTGACGGCGGATCGGGATGCATGGAGAGTTGGAGGGGAGGCCTTTGCCCAGCAGTGGGACACTTATGGCTAATTGTAATTGTAAGATTAACCTGTACCACAATTACAATAAATAATGGTTTCAATGGTAGTATAAATAGAACAGTAGTCGTAGTCAACCCCTACTACTCTACTTCTACTCTTCTACTCTACAACTACTATACTGCTACCACTACCCTCTACAACTTATTTAACTTTATCTAAGCCAAAAATATAAACAGTTTACAAATATGAAAAATTAAAAACAAAAAATATCAATTCCGAATTTATTGAAATTGCTGAAAAAAGTTGAAATCCCTGACGTAATATGATACTGCCAATGCGTTGTCTTAACGATCAAAGCAATAATGCGACCTATGTCACACCCCATGTATTTAAAAAATACTTATTAAATAATTTATTTATTTAAACAAAATCCACAGTCCTTAATCTACATCATCCTAAATTACATACATATATGTATATCCTACGACCAATAATGGATTTACATTATATATAAATAAAATAAATAAATAAATAATGCTGGACAAATCACACAGCATCATCTAGCCCCAAGCTAAGCAGAGCTTGTGTTATGGGTACTAGATGACTGATATACTTAATACATTATACTACATAGATAGATATTTTTATTATATAGAGGTATAGAAAAACACCCAGAACACCCTGAACAAATATCTGCAGATCGTACAGACATTTGTCCCGAGGCGGGAATCGAACCCGCAACCCCTTGCGTCGCAGGCGGACCTTCGCCCGCTGCGCCACAGAGCTCGTCAAAGATATAAGAAAAAAAATAAGCAGACAGTTCAAGCAAACTTACATAAATGTTAAAAATCAAAACAAAAGTACTTAGGGTGAAAATAAATCTAGTTAAAAAGTATATATTAAAATAGGTCAAAATAATCTATTAATTTTTCTTAACGGAACTTTGTGCTTTTGTTTGATATTATCATCGATGTTTGCTGCTAATTTTGTGGGAGGAAACATGCTTAGTCTAATATTGCTAGGATTATTTGATTTCGTCATGAAAAATTGAGTTTATTTGTAAGTTTACAGAATTATCAGGGCGCATTAACTTAAGTAGCACCTAGTAATCAATTTACATATTCTAGAGTTATACTCATCATCATCATCATCCACTGTCAAAGTCAAAGTCATTAAGTTTTTATTTAATAGAGCAAAAAGCCACATAGAATCGTCAATTTACAATAGAAGAACCAGACTTGAACAAAGCACATAATTGAATTCGTTCGCTTCAGATAACTTTTTTCCAAGTGAGGGAAAGAAGTTGGCTTCGCCCAGCGCTGGGAATAGGCCTCCCTTAGTTTGTG
Organism: Pasiphila rectangulata; assembly: GCA_963082625.1. Lineage (NCBI taxonomy): Eukaryota > Metazoa > Arthropoda > Insecta > Lepidoptera > Geometridae > Pasiphila > Pasiphila rectangulata. Next base: position 25,871,815 of record OY720236.1, read on the forward strand.
CTTTCCACCGTGATCCTGTGCTAGTCCAATCCATCGTTTGTCCACGATTTTATCTATTTCGCCTGCTTATCTTGCCTCCGGACGATCGACATTTCTGAATACCTGTCTCGGGCACCATTCAGTTACGGCCTTTTTCCACCTGCCTGCTCCTTGAGTTATAACTACAAGGGCTACAATTATTTGAGAAATTTAAAGTTTACTAAGGTCCTTTTTATTTGTGTTAAAATGGGAAGGATGGTATTGTAAGAGCTGTCCTATCTCGCTTCTTATGACAATAAATGGCATAATTACCTCATAATTCAACAGTAGATCACAACACACTGTTTTAAACCATGTTTATTGTTGTTTTATATTTCTAGTTGGCATTTCATTACCTGTGTATGATTGTATCTAGAAGTATAAATAGACCAAATTGATGCACCAAATGTTCCTACATTACAGCTAATATAGTGCATATATGTATACTGACTTACATGTGAATCAATAGGCTTATTGAGTCAATTGGTAAACAATTATTATTAGTGATCGGCATAGGTAGTGCTATTCACGGGAATTAGTGACCGCTAACTTAACATGGATATGCCTTCCAAATCCCGGGATATATATTTTTATTTTATTAAACGGGTTTTTTTAGGAATTCGTATTTTACATAGTAACTATTGAGTTTTATGCAAATACATATTGTATTGGTCACTTAACACACTCAGTGCCGACGACTCGCCTGGCGAGTCGACTTAAATTTCGTTCATGTACCGGCGACTCGCCTGGCGAGTCAATGTTTTTCGCCAATATTTCCAAAATGCGTCCATATTTTCTACTGAAAATCAAAATACTAAATAAACGCTAATATGAACATTTTCACTGTGGCTCGTATATATGACTAGTTTTATAATTTAAGAAAAAAAATGCATTCAACAATGCCTTGAACTCGCTAGGCGAGTTCACTGACGCAGGTTCTCAACCTTTTCTTTCAAAACTCAAAAATCAATAAAGTTGTAGGATCAAAGTTGTAGGAAATCTAATTGTCAATCAAAGTTGTAGGAAATGTCAAAGTTGTAGCCAATGATCTACAACTTTAGTTTAGCAAAGATAAAAGCACGTGCCTGTAGGTATCCAAAAGGATTAAGTAGAGCTATGGCTAATGGTGTCATTTGGCATGACGGTATCAAAGAGTACCTACCGATTCTAGCATTTTATTATGCTGTTTCCAGAATTAAGTAAAAGTATAGTGTAAGGTGTTTATGATCTTGTTAGGATGCAAGAAAAATAGTTTTCGGGTCCCTTTGCGCATTTTTAGTACCTACACGTGTTTTATGATCTTGTTGACATCGACAAAGATTAGCCAAAATGTTTGGTCTTAGAGAACACTGCTATAGTTCAAGAAAAGGAAAAAACAGTTTTTTAATAATGGAGTACTAGACAATATCAGAATACAGTGAGTCCCAAGTCTATTACAATAGAGATGAACACGGTCATAAACTGTCGGTAACGAAGAGCGAGATAAGCATGCAGGTGGTGATCTAAACAAAAGGAGCTGCGCGGAGAATTTCATAATGCTAAACTATAAAAATACAAAATTTAAACTCAAAAATAGAATTTTATCCAACGATTTACAATGCAGAAATTACGTAAAATACTTACCTCTTTTTTTATTTGATGGGTTTTCAGCCATTTTTATACGTGGAAATACACTAAACACTTCCCAAACTATTTTTGATACCAATATAAACGTTGTAGAGACTGCGACGGCCACAATAATAACAAATCATTAATTTTACCTATATATTATGCCAGTGAACTCGCCTAGCGAGTCCATTTAAATTAGTATGCAGTGCCGGCGACTCGCCTGGCGAGTCCATAATAATATTGGTGACACCTCAGAGGGAATTAAGAAAATCATAGTGGCAGTGAATGTGTTAAGTCATCCCTTTCCCTCACGCATTTGTAGCTTATCGCAGGTGAGGACTCGGTTTCACTATACGCAGACATTTGCAGCGAGTACATATACAATAGGCGCTATGTATGTGACAGGGACATACCTACACGTGGGCGTGAGAGATAAGAGGCGCCCTTCATCTCAGACTCTCGCGCAGGTATAGTGCGAGAGAGAAGGACTGTAGTAGTCGTACTAGTCGTCTATTTGTCTCATTTGCATTTGACTACGACTCACTCTTGTTCTTTGGTTCTTTGAGTGCGCACGTGTGATTAAAGTGATACTTTTATTATAGATTTATCTGTTTATCTTACAACTTTGGCTTGCTTTACCGGACTACGATTTGACACTGTGATTCTGTTGGACTTTTCGCTGGGACCTGTATTCTTCTTTAACGATAAGGTAAGCTGAATTTCTAGAAATGAAGTAGACAACTATCAAATATGACGTCATCCGCAAGTGTTCGTAAGCTAAGCTAAGTGGATTGCATTGCAGACAGTTGTCTAGTTAAAAACTATTCATATTTTATAGTTTTCCGAAATTTTAAGCGAACCTGCTCCATAAACTTTCAACAGTCATACATAGTTATTTCTTATTTAGGTGACGATTGCTCCATTCCTGCCTTTTGAAGATCTGTTGCGTCATCGATACTATTACTGGACTACAACTTGATACTGATTGGACTTTTCGCTGGGATCTGTATTCTTCATAGGTAAGCTGAATTTATACCTTAGGTATTTTGAGATAAATTATAGAGTTTCAATTCAGTATCCTATTTGCGTTGTTTAGGTTCCTTCAGCCCTGCCGTTTTGGAGATCCATTGTGTTTTAAATTATTTGGTGTATTTCATCGATACAAGATGGCACGACAAGTGAAGGAAAGAACAGTACTCACATGGATTGAAGATCATCCTGATTTATTTTACGAATTTACCAATAATTCAATATATTGCACTAAATGTCAAACTAATATCGGATGCAAAAAAAGTAGTGTGAAAAGGCACATCGAAGGACCTGTACATCAAGGGACATTAAAAAAACCGGATGAAAGTTTTTATTTTGATCTGATCAGGTTTCTCATATTGTGCAATATTCCTTGGTCGCAATTGAATAACCCGGCCTTTAAATTGTTTTTTACGAAATATTTGTGCTGTCACTGTGCTAATCGTTCTACACTACCATCTGAAACAATTCTGAGAAAAATGTATTTAGATAAATTATTTAAACAGAAAATAGAAACTATATACAATATGATTTCTCATGAAAAATTGTGGATCTCTCTTGATGAAACCACTGACTTCCTAGGCAGATATGTTGTTAATTTTTTAGTAAAGCCACTAAATTCGGTAAATATTAGAAAACCTTACTTAATTGCATGTAAAATGTTAGAGAAAGTTAACGGTAGGACGATAACAAATTTTGTAATAGAGTGTTTAGAACATATGTGGGGCGAATCGTGTAGCACTAATGTTGGAAATGTATTAGTATTATGCACGGACAGTGTGGCGTACATGCTCTTAGCAGGACGATTATTAAAAAGTTTTTTACCAAATATGAAGCATGTGACATGTTTCGCTCACGCTCTGCATAGAGTTTCAGAAACTATTCGTTCCGAATACCCTGACATCGACTGCCTAATTTCTAATGTAAAAAAAGTTTTTTTAAAGGCTCCTAGTAGAGTTAAGATACTTAAAGATCTATACCCTGATATGCCCTTACCTCCAGAACCCGTAATCACAAGGTGGGGAACTTGGTTGCATGCTGTTTCATATTACTTAGAATATTTTAATGAAATAAAAACTGTTTTGTCACATTTGAGAGCATCAGAGGCATTGTCAATACGGGTCGCTAAACAAATGTGTGAAAAAACAAATATCGAAAATGATTTGCGATACATAAGTGAATATTTTGGACCAATTGAATTAACAATACTAAAGTTAGAGAAGTCGGACTTATCGATAGTGGAGTCATTTGAAATATTAGACGAGATAAGGGCTATAATTAATTGGAGTTCAACCGAATCCATAAAACAAAAAATAGAAAATGTCATGTCAAGGAATCCGGACATAGATGTTTTGAGACTATATAGCGAGAGACTGTCACGTGAAGTAGATATCGATGACGATATTTTACCATACAAATTCGCCCCACTCACTTCAGTGGACGTTGAGAGATCTTTTTCTCTGTACAAGTGGATTTTAAGTATCAAAAGAAATAGACTAAAACAGGAGAATATAGAAAAAATTATGGTTATTTATTTTAATTCTGTAGATCATGCACTTGATGAACATTATAGTGAAGCAGAAGATGATTAAGATTGAAGTTTACTATTATAATTTATTTGTTTTTATGTACTAATTTTGTTGATTTTCAATATCTGTGAATAAATATTGCTGTGTTTTGAAAAGTTATTTTATTTTATCTCTATTATTAAATCATATTTCACAAATTATTATATTTAATAAAACCGGCCAAGTGCAAGTTGGACTCGTGCACGAAGCATTCCGTTACATTATCAAGCGTCTACCTGTTGCTGTTTTCAATATCGAGCAAAAACGAACAAAAAAATCACATGTTGTTTGGGAGCCCCCTTACATATTTATTTTATTCTGTATTTTAGTATTTACTGTTATAGCGGCAACAGAAATACATCATCTGTGAAAACTTCAAGAACATTCAGAAAAATATTCACGGGAATCCAGGAATAAATCCCGGGGCATATCCATATTAACCTAGCATTTAGGGTCATTGACCAAAAATAGCACTACCTACGCCGATCCCTAATTATTATGGCTCCAGGGTTTGCAGCGTACCTATAAAGAATCTTTGTCCTGCCTCAATCGTAAACAGACACTGTGCAGACCATACATCTTAATTTGTTTGGAAGATGTTTCTGTGTTTTTTTTGCAAGGACCACTTTGAAAAGTATTGAATTTGTAAAAATTCACACCCAAAATAACTTTTGATGTTTATCTTAAACTGTACATATAAGATGGTGATCCTAGGGTCACAGGGACCGGAGTTATTGTGACCTCAAAAGGTCACCAAAAAATAAGTCTTCAAATGGCCGAAACGTCCAAAAACCCAAAAAAAATTGACCTTTGGTGACCTTTTGATGCCTTCGCCCTCTTTTCTGGTACCCCAGTACCAATGCACATCTAACCGACGGCAAGACGAACAAGGGAGGGAGGAATGAAAATCATGAAATTCGAGTTATGTAATTATGTATTATTTTTCATACAACAGAATGGCGAGACAAGCCGAAGGCCCAACTGAAGTTAAGCGGTAACCTCTACCTATGGCCATTAACCAGTAACCCTCTCATTCCAGACATGCTACGAGATGGAGCGCTACCTCCGCGAGGAGCCCCGCATCAAGCCGGAGGTGGAGGAAGAGGAGGAGTGGGAGAGGAATGCGGCCCCGCCGTTGGAACCTGCCTCCCCCGCCCCCGCCTCTCCGCCCTCCCCGAGGCTCTACGCCGTGGCGGTCAAGTGCGAGCCGATGAGCGAGGATGAGATGCCAAGTGAGTACTTCTATCATTGGCCTATATCAGTCCACTGCTTGACGTAGGCCCAAAGAGTTCCCAAAGCGTGGTAATGCCTACGCCGGGCAAGCAGGAAGGCGATCGCAAGGGGCACAGCTTCTCGCACTGCTGCCTGCAAACGGCCAGATAATTTAGTTGTTCCATCTGGGTTACCACCCTGAGCCGGCAGAGCATAGCCTCTTCCATTAGTTAGCAGACGAGCCGGTGAGGTTGGCTTCGGCGCCGAAGATGTTGGTTGCGCCCCCCCTTACCTTTACCCCTAGTACCTAGTGGTGTAATTAGGGGGCTGAAAGAGTGACCGCTGTATGTCGAGGATACTTTTCCGAAAAGTAAGTTTAAACATCGGTTTTCCGCTAACATTTCATCGTTCACCAGATGAACGCGAAGGTTTCCTGGGAAAAAGCCTCCCTTCTCTCCACAGTTGTTATAGGGCATGCTTGCAGGTCGACCAGTCAGCATGCCTAGCTCGTCCCGCCACAGTCTAGGGCGTTCGCGAGTTGCGATGACGCTGTGTTAGGGAGGACACAATCGGTGGTTATCTTCGTATTTGCTCTGTCATTGCAGCTTTCACTAACTTCTGTAACAACGTAACACGCCTTTTATCTCATGCTAAAAGGCAAGCACTGCAGTCACATTAAAGGCGTCTGTTTTCAGCAGCGCACGGCTTTTACTCACTGTTAAACTCTGTAACAGCTTCCTTATCCCGCAGCGGGACACTGTTCCGCCGCTGTCCCGCACGTGCGTCATCTCGCTTTTCTCCGCAGCGGGTAGTGATGTCGCCCGGGCTTTTACTAATTGTTAACTCCCGTAACACGTTCCTTATCCCGCAGCGGGGGGACACTGTTCCGCCGCTGTCCCGCACGTGCGTCATCTCGCTATTCTCCGCAGCGGGTGGTGACGTCGCCCGGGCTTTTACTAACTGTTAACTCCCGTAACACGTTCCTTATCCCGCAGCGGGACACTGTTCCGCCGCTGTCCCGCACGTGCATCATCTCGCTATTCTCCGCAGCGGGTAGTGACGTCGCCCGGGCTTTTACTAACTGTTAACTCCCGTAACACGTTCCTTATCCCGCAGCGGGGGGACACTGTTCCGCCGCTGTCCCGCACGTGCGTCATCTCGCTATTCTCTGCAGCGGGTAGTGACGTCGCCCGGGCTTTTACTAACTGTTAACCCCCGTAACACGTTCCTTATCCCGCAGCGGGGCACTGTTCCGCCGCTGTCCCGCACGTGCATCATCTCGCTATTCTCCGCAGCGGGTAGTGACGTCGCCCGGGCTTTTACTAACTGTTAACTCCCGTAACACGTTCCTTATCCCGCAGCGGGGGGACACTGTTCCGCCGCTGTCCCGCACGTGCGTCATCTCGCTATTCTCTGCAGCGGGTAGTGACGTCGCCCGGGCTTTTACTAACTGTTAACTCCCGTAACACGTTCCTTATCCCGCAGCGGGGCACTGTTCCGCCGCTGTCCCGCACGTGCATCATCTCGCTATTCTCCGCAGCGGGTAGTGACGTCGCCCGGGCTTTTACTAACTGTTAACTCCCGTAACACGTTCCTTATCCCGCAGCGGGGGGACACTGTTCCGCCGCTGTCCCGCACGTGCGTCATCTCGCTATTCTCTGCAGCGGGTAGTGACGTCGCCCGGGCTTTTACTAACTGTTAACTCCCGTAACACGTTCCTTATCCCGCAGCGGGGCACTGTTCCGCCGCTGTCCCGCACGTGCGTCATCTCGCTATTCTCCGCAGCGGGTAGTGACGTCGCCCGGGCTTTTACTAACTGTTAACTCCCGTAACACGTTCCTTATCCCGCAGCGGGGGGACACTGTTCCGCCGCTGTCCCGCACGTGCGTCATCTCGCTATTGTCCGCAGCGGCGCGGACGCCCGGCGCGGCCGCGCGCTCGCCGCCGACGCCGCTCGCGCCGCTCTCCCCGAGGCTGTTCGCGGTCACGGTGAAGTGCGAGCGGCTCGCTGGGGATGAGGCGCAGAGTAAGTTCAGCTTCTCTTAGGGGCCATCCATGAATTACGTCACCCGCTAAGGAGTTCAAAACAAAACAAAACGCCGCGCGGGGATTCCCGCGTATCTTCGAGGACGCGCGAGCATTTTTTCTCAGGTTCAAGCATTTATGCACTTTATTGTAATAATTTTAAAGTTTATTTTCAAGTGAGTTAATAAAATCATCTCCGCTGCGCTCCGTTCTGTCTGCGCTGACCCTGACGCGGCGTGATAGCGGTGTCAATTCTGTTGGCTGACTTCATAAATAAACCTAAATAAAATTGCGTAAAATAAATTAAAATGCTAATAGATATTCAGCTAGTGCCCTTCTAAAATTAAAATGGAACAATTTATCCCAGTTTTACGTTGACAGCTGTAAATTACGTCGTATCTCTAATTATAATTAGGTTTAGAAGTGCAACAACAGAATGGACACCATTATGTGACAAAGGGTGGGAGAGGACCAAACATTCCTAAAATAAATTAAATGGAAATAAAATACTTATAAATTACTTTCGGAAGTGCTGTTTTAATTTCACATTAATTGTGACCACACTAGAGGGGGGGGAGTCTCCCAAATGTGGCCGTGACAAGGAGGCCAAGGCGTTAAAAATCATGAAATTTGTGTGACGTTATTGATGGATGGCACCTAATCTAATGGCGTATATAAATATATTATAATTACAAATAATTCTGGACATTACACACAACATGCCGTGGGGTGCCGGCAGTAGAATGTTACCCCTCCTTTCATGGCAGTGGATACAGTAAGAGCCTGCTAAGGGATACCTCCGGAAGATGGGCAGCAGCGTATTTCCGTGTATCAACATCCCGTACTGCGCTTGCCAACCCGCTTGCCAAGCGTGGTGAGTTTGGCAACTACCCCTCATAAAGATCCATGAGGAAGGCCTGTGTTCAGTAGTGGACCTTTTACGGCTGAAATGATGACACAAGATAGATAGAAAAAAGAAACATTTATTTGTAACACTCCTAACAAAACACATAAAAAATAAAAGACACAACCGGAGAGAGAAAATAACAAATTAAACTAAGAAAAAACAGTTACAAAAAGGCGTCTGACTCACCCTAAGTTGAGCATAAGCACAACAAAACACAGTTACAATCTAAGCGGAGCTTATGCTATGGATAGTTGATAGAATACATATCGCACGAGAAATTACGTCTGTGGATGTCTTTGTGAAACCGTTTTCACCAATAGACAGACTGGTTCAAGAGTAAACTTTTTGTGTATCATTTTAGTCATTTGTAAAAATTTGTTAAAATATGACGATAAAGGATTGAATCAATGAATACTTAGTAGAACACAACAGTAAAACCTTAAATTGAACTTATAAAATACAGGGTGTCCGCCGGCAGATTTTATACTTCAAAAAATAAAATAAAATATAAATATGAATACAATCAAAATTATTTATTTATTTTCTTACATAAGAATAATGCGGGTTTTAGTTTTTAAAAATCACTCCACTCAAATGGCGTCCTTCTAGCCGCAAACATTCTTGCAATCTTGCCTTCATGTTGGCGAAAACTCGCTTGCAAAGTTCTGGACTGATAGCGGCAATCTCTCGTCGGATATTTTGTTGTAGGGTCTCTATTGTTGATGGCGAATTGCTGTATACGCGAGATTTGAGATATCCCCATAAAAAAAAGTCACAGGGGGTCAGATCTGGTGATCTGGGGGGCCAGGCTATGTCGCCGAAGCGACTAATTAATTTCCCAGGAAAAAGCTCTCTCACTTTAGTCATTGAGTCCCTAGCGGTGTGTGCCGTGGCCCCATCCTGCTGAAAATGGGTTCTGTTATTGTAACTAACATGTCGATGCAGCTCCGGTATAAAAAAATTGACCAGCATCGCGCGGTACCGTTGTGAGTTAACGGTTTCACCTCTACCGAAAAAATGAGGTCCAATTATGCCTTTTCCAGAAATGGCACACCAAACTGTGGTCTTCGGGCTGTGGAGAGGTTTTTCATGGACTTCTTTTGGATTGCTTGCACTCCAATAACGCATGTTCTGTTTATTTACGTATCCCCCAATGTGAAAATGCGCCTCGTCACTAAAAAATATGTTACATAAACGCGTAGGCGTAGAAAATCGTTCCAGAACGACTCTAGCATAATTCTGCCTTTTTATGTAGTCATCTTCTTTCAATTGTTGGATGATTTGGAGCTTGTATGGATGGAACTTTAATTGTTTTCGAATAATTTTGTGAACTGAGGTCTTTTTCACACCCGTTGATGCTGCAATCTTTCGGACAGATTTACGCGGATTTCGTAAAATTTCCCTTCTCACAAGTTCTGCGTTTTCCGGAGTAGTTACAGTCGTTGAAGGTCCAGGTCGAGGTTCATTTCCAACTGATCCAGTTTCTCTGAACTTCTGTACCCACGCCCATATCAATTGGTTCGACGGGCCATCCTTCAATCGTCGGATATCAAAGTGAGAACAAAACCTACGCCTTGCCACATTGATCGAATTATTGTTCGCGAAATACGCCTCTACCGCAAAAGCGCGGTGCGCTCCCGTCCACTGACTCATGGCTACTAAATAACCCGCAACACTCTCGCGTCGAGAGATACCCCGCTCCCCCCGCTGCCGCCTTCCTACGCGCCATGAGCTTAGTTCAAAGTGTAAAATCTGCCAGCGGACACCCTGTATAAGACGTTAATAATTGTCAGAAAAAACTAAGTCGTATGGAAGTAATCATCGAAAACGAATTAGTCCACTTCCATAGGTCTACAGAAAAGTCAGAGATCATATTTTTATAAGTATTGCTTGCTAAGACCACTAAGGTTTAAAAAAAATCGTCATATCAAATTTATCTAATAAATGAAAAGCTATTTGAACTGATACGATTCAAATCCATTTATCATTCTAATCCAATGGAACGAGTCTTGTATTTATCATACTTAATGACGAGACAATGCAATTCAGCAAGCATTGGTACGGGGGTACCAGAAAAGGGGGCGAAGGTTTCCGAAAAATGACATTTTTGACCTTTGGTGACCTTTTGAGGTCACAATAACTCTTCGGTCCCTGTGACCCTAGGTCACCAAACTCAATCAGTACCCTTCTCTCAATAAGACAGTGCTAACAAAAAAAGTTTCATGTAAAGCGGTCAACGCGTTCGGTTGTAATCTTCTCATGCACAGACAGACAGACGTCTGTCTGTCTGTCTGTGCGCTATATATATTACCCGCTATACATATTACCCGCTGTGTGTATCATTTATTTCACAATAGACAATTTGCAAAAGCAAATTTTCACACTGCAAAAGCGATCTGTGACTGGGAAATCGATTATTTAATTAGTTTTTTTACCCGTTACATTTTTGGCGAATAGGATTGACAGCGGGGAAGGTCCGTCGGTGACTAGTCCATATTTATTTCGTCTAAGAGTACATTGTAGAACTTGACACAGTTAATTAAAAAATAACAATTTTCGCGAGTCAATCGAGTGGAGGCCACGGACCGGCAAGCGCAGCGTAGGACGTCCACCAACAAGATGGGATGATGACCTGGTGAAGACCGCAGGTCGACGGTGGATGCAGATCGCTTCCAACCGCAATAACTGGATATCCATGAGGGAGGCCTATGTCCAGCAGTGGACGTCCTACGGCTGAAATGATGATGATGATGATGATGATGAATCGAGAGAGACAAGTTGAAGGTCCATCTGTAGTTAAGCTGTAACCTCTACGTATTACAACTGCAAAACCGCGGTGACCACTTTCACGAAGCACGTGTTCAACGCTGCATTGAATTGCGCTCGTCACCCTTAGACATAAAGTTGTAAAGCCCCTGTCCGTATTTTACCCTTACCCTTCAAACCGGAACACAGCAATGCAGACATTACTGCTTGGCGGCAGAAATAGGTATTGTGTTAGTACTTCCTCGGATTAACTCTTCACAAAAAGTTCTACTACTACTACAGTTATCTAGTTATAAAATAAAAATAACATTGGTACTCCATCAGTTATCTGGTTTCCATAACACAAGCTGTGCTTAGGTTAGGAATATTATACTCCAGTCACTTTCATTGTCAACAACAAACTGTCGATACTTATCCAAAATATAAACTGTATTTCTGTTGGTTTTTAAATTATATTTCCTAATATATAGAGTTAATCAATACAGTCAAAAAACCAACTCTTAGGAAGCAGTATAATTTTAAGTGCCACAATTGGTTTACAAACATTCTACATTCATAGGTGATGCTGTGTGTAGTGTCCAACATTATTTATTTATTATTAAGAGTGCCACTGCTTACAGCATCTTACGAATCTCATGGTATACTTGTCTTCGGTCGATTACGTAGTAACACTTCTACTAATAAATGGCGATGGAAGCGCTTGGTTTACACTGTAATTGCTCAAGTCAAAATCAAAATCATTTACATTATTTCCTCACAAAACTTGGGAAAGTCAATAAACAAAATAAAGACAATAGCAAAATGGGATGTTTAGGCTTAAGATAGGAAATACGGTACTTACAAGAAAGAATCTGTTCGCTAGTATTTTATCACAGTGCTTTTATTAGTAGCGAACAGATCCATTCTTGTAAGTACCGTATTTCCTATCTTAAGCCTTCGGCTCCAGCCGAGAGTGTAATGATCAATGCTCACGCGTGTCATACGACGTTTTTCAACACACTTGCGTGGAAAAAACAAATTAATTTACCACACAGCGGCGAATATGATAAAACCAAATATGAAAACTAAAGCATCACAGCCTTAGTTTTCATATTTGAAGATGGAATATGGGAAATGGCGCGCAAGTTTTTTTTAACGCGCCCTGTGCAAGGTGAGTAAACATACAGCCTTCTCGAAATTTATAATTTTAAGTGATTATAAAGTGATAAAATGCAAATATTTTAATATTCCACGCCACATTTGTTCGGTCTGCCGTGGCGTATTTCCGTGTCGGGGTTCCACTTGGTGGTGATTTTCGGGCCCACAGATCTTCGGGCATGCGGCAGATATGACCAGCCCAGTTCCATTTCAGTTTCGCAACTTTCTGAGCTACGTCGACAGTTATTTATTTAAATTGATCAAAACTTTTCTGTATACTATATTAGATGTAATGAGGAGTTCCAACCCGAGGTAAGTCAACATATAACTGTCCATGGGAAAAACACTGCTATCTCAGATCAATACCAACCAGAGAGAATATTTGACCCTTAATAGTGAGGGCAAAAGAGAAACGTTTTTAAATTTAGAGCTGTCAGCGTAAAATTGTGTGTATTTGTTCCGTTTTAATTTTAGAACAGCACTAACCGAATAGCTACACATCATGCTAGTCAGTTTTTCGTCAGTTAAATAAGCTTTTGCTAGTTAGTTCAACAACAGAATCGCCACCAGTGTAGCCTTAAAATATTATTGTCTTGTTTAGGAAAAAGCCGTCTAATAGATAGCCTATGACACTCACAAATACTGTGGCTTTCTATTAGTAAAATAATTTTCAAAATCGGTTTAGTAGGTTTAGAGATTATCCCCTACAACGTCACAAACTCACAAATCACAAACTTTACCTCTTTAAAGTATTAGTATAGATATACTCATAGAGTATATCATATATATAATGGCGTCAATCCTGTCGGCGCACCTCCTAACTAAAGCTAACTTAAATTTCGTTAAATGGACTAAAATGACATATGTAAATAATAAAATAGTATAAATAGTATAATGGCGTTAATCCTGTCGGCGCACCTCCTAACTAAAGCTAACTTAAATTTCGTTAAATGGACTAAAATAAATAATAATAATAATAAATATTTTTATTGAAATAACTTACGGCTAAGTAGTACATATTATTTATATCTAATTTAATCAAAGAAACCTAATGAACTTAGCATATGCCTGAACTAGGTGATCCTGTTTTTCAGGCAAAAACTAGGTCACAAGCAAATAAATTTAATCACACAAAAATTTTAATAGATCTGATATAATAGCATAAAGAAAAAATAATTAAAACAACAGTGACAAGTTAAGCTTAAACTAATGTTAACATTATTTGTGCAAGTTTGTAAAAATAAAGTGTTATACCTACTTTATTATAGCTAATAACTTCTCTGTATCGTCATATGACATACTTTGGAGATAGTTTTTAACAACAAGTTTACAATTACTAAAATTAAGAGAAAATATGTTGGTTAATGCATTTATTCTATTGTACAAAAATGGACCAAGGAAACTATAAAATCTATGAGCAAAGGTGTGTTTTTTGCCTGATAATATAGGGCAAACATTATTTCGTCGTGAGTTAGTAAGCTCAGTACTGTAGGGAAGTGCTGTGTGTTGTTTTAGTACTGTGTGCATTATGAATAACTGTCGAACTGTTAACACATCACACGATTATTATAAATGACATATATAGAAAGTGAAACTTATAAGTTTTATCTAATTTTATGTTGACACCTCTTAACTTTGAAACGTCATTAACACCTTTATCGCGGGTTTCTCAATTTCTACCGTATATATTTTTTTAACTTTAATGACATTTGTACAAAATGTTCATGTTGGTTAGGTAAGGTAACGACTGGTAACAATGGAACATAAAACACAGATAATCGCTTGAAAATAAAACAAAGTTTAAAAAAAGAAAACAATACGGAAATAATTGTAAGCGTACCTACTTAAAACTATTTAATAACAGTTACTAAATCGTAAATCTTTATAGTTTCATTGTTATCGACAATATTATATTATTTGTGCCAAATAATTACATCCAGGGCAGGAGACATAAGCTACTGGTAGAACCGTCATGCCGAACTGTCTCACGTCTAGGTGCCCTTAACAGGCTGGTAGTTATTGATACCTATCCAGAAATTGACATAGGTTGCCATTGCTGACGAATCGAATTCTTTGTTTTTGTATGACATTTTGTGAATTTGTGATTATTTTTAATGATTTTTTTTTTAAATATTATTTTTTAATAAATAAATAAATTTCTTTCAAAAACAGGCAGGATAAAGAGGCCGATCGCCGCATCGAAAGTGCCTGGAAAAACTACTGGTCCACGAAAAGTTTCTGAAAGGAAGTCTTCCTATCCCACTGAAGCGAAAACTCATCGACATGTGTATCCTGCCCGTCCTCACCAATGGTGCACAAACGTCGTCTTTAACCGAATCTCAAAAATCCAAACTCAAGGTTTGCCAAAGGGCAGTGGAACGTAGCGTACTTGGAGTCAAGAGGATCGACCGCATCCGTAACACTACGCTACGTTCGCAAACTGGAATTGCCGATGTTGGAGACAAGACTGCTAGGCTCAAGTGGTCAATATCAATATTTTTTTTACAAAAAAATTGTAAAAAAATATTGATATTGTTAAGCTTGCAAAAGGTACCTACTCAGAAAAATTATGAGTTAAAACCCTAACAATTTTAGAAATAACAACCATCAACCTAACGTTACAAAATGGACCAAACTACACAAAGCCGACTCAACATTGAGTTGATCGTCTAGCAAGCTCCCTATGAACCTTCTTTCTTTCTTTTGTACCAAAAAATATACGTGGCTGACTTCTCGCCCGCGGTTCCAGGTGACATGATTACCTGCCTCAAGCTGCCGGCGCCGCCGACACCGCCGCGCCTCTACGCCGTCGCCGTCAAGTGCGAACCCATCGCCGACGACGAGCTCGTCACCGTCAAAGGTATATACACAAACACACACAACACTCACATACACACAACACATGGCGCCGCCAAGTATGAGCCCATAGGTGACGAGGAGCTCTTCACCGTCAAAGATGGAATTCGCTGCCCGTATCTGTTTTCCCAGATCAGTATAACCTCGGAGTCTTCAAGGCCAAAGTGCTTAGGTTCTTTTATAGACAACCGTGCTCCATCTATTCCACATATTTTCCTGTACAAGTTAGATGATCGACAGTCGCTTGCCTATTGCCAATTACAAAAATGGTATAACATCACTCTCTCACACACACACACACACTCACACACGCATCAAATCACTTTCACTCATTACATGGCGCCATTTTACACCATTTTACCCTGTCTTCAGCTCGCCGAACAACAAGGAAAACATCGTGAGGAAACTCAAGGCTTAGTCAGCTTCAGAGTTGCCTCTGACTAATAGCCGGCTGAGCAGAATCAGTGGTGTGTTGCATCACAGCTTGCCAAACAACCTTAGTCAAAATCTTGACCTGCGGAGTGTTTATGCTCTGTTAAGTTATTAGTTCTTCCCAGTAAAACGATCCCCGTGGGCCATCCATACAAGGGACCTCTCTTCAACGCAAACTGCAATGAATCGAAATCGTAATCAAACCAAACTAACTCTTAAGGCCATCACGTTAAGATTGCCATTCTGACGATACTATCGTAATCGTTTTCTAGAGTAGGCGGATCAGTTCGTCATGGGAATCTTCCCATGAACAACTGATACGTCACGGTTTATTGCTTTTCTAACTGAGTAATTGTTTTAGGCTATCGGCAGGCTTATGACGTATTTTCCGACAGGTTTGCAACAGGCTTATATCTCGCGATCATGAGCTCTATGAGTTGATCGTTGATCGCGAGATATATGTCTGTTGCTAACCTGTCGCGAGATACGTAATCACCCTGCGGGAGGTGGTGCCCTTGAATTATCTTTTTGGGTGATTTCAAATCAAATTATTTATTAATTAAAACCTTTACAACATATTACATATATACCGCAATTAAAAAGGCCTTACCTCCCGTGCTAGTTAAAAACTGTCTTGTTTTATGAGAGATACCTATTTAAGTAAAACTCTTACTTACTTAAGAGTTTTGCTTAAACTACCAACTATGCATCACGAACACATACTTCAAGGGAAAGATATCTCACAAAGTTTCTTGGAAACACCCCAGATCTGGCCATTGGCATCAATTGGACTTCGTTCTAACTAGGCGAAAACACCTACGTGAGACTTTGCATACACGCGCTTTTCAAAGTGCAGATTGCAATACTGACCACTCCCTGATAGTTTCTCGCATTAAAATATCACCCAAGAAGATTCACTCATCCAAGCGCCCGGGGATGAAGAGGATTGATGTAAACGCAATCAACGACATAAAAAAAGTCGAAGCATTTACAGACATGGTCAAAAATGAAACTTCCACTTGGGACTTAGATGCACCACTGGAGACCGAGTGGGAGAATGTCAAACACCTCCTGAACGAAAAGGCTGCTAAGATCTTCGGTTATCGCAAATCAAAAACCCAGGACTGGTTTAACGACAATATTGAACACCTGCAACCACAATTAGTAGCCAAGAGACAAGCAGCTGCTTCATACCGCATAACACCAAACTGTAACAATAAGTGTTAGTGTTAACGGAACATTGGCTACGAAACCACGAACTAGCGTCTGTAACACTTAATAATTTTGACCTAATATCTAGTTATTGCAGACCTAAAATCCTTCATGGTGGAAGTTGTATATATGTTCGCACCGGTACGAAGGTGACTAATAAACAAGATTTTTGTGATCTATCACAAGAACAAATATTTGACGTGTGTGCCGTGCAGCTTGTTGTAGAAAATATACTCATAGTGGGAATATACCATTCTAATCAAACTGACGACTATGTATACTTAAAACTATTCGAAAACCTTCTTACAAAGATACACTATGAAGACGCTATCATCATGGGAGATATTAATATAAATTTTCTAAAAAATACGAAAGCTAAAAAAGAGTTAGTAGATATTTTATCGAGACATAATTTTGTCCAGCTTATTGACTCAGCCACTAGGGTAGACGGGGACACCTCCACTCTACTCGACCACGTATACACGAACCTCTCCGCGGAGCGCATCGTGAGCTGCGCCGGCGTCGCTACGCACCTCAGCGACCACGACGCTCAGCGCCTCCGCGTGTCCCGCGCCCCCACCCCCCCGCCACAGTCCGTTGCAAAACGTTCGATGACGGCGGCTAACAAATTAAATTTTAGTAGCGCTCTCGAATCGATCGACTGGGCCTCGGTGGTGGAGCGGTCGGATGACTGTCACGCGCTCGCTGAGACTCTAATGGCGGTAGTTGTTAGTAAGTTCAACATCTGTTTCCCGATCAAAAAACAACCCTTCATCCCTAGACAAAATACCTGGGTAGATAGCGAGGTCCACTATCTAAAAAACTTAATTTTTGATTTAATGGACCTCAAAAAAACTTTTCCCGGTAATATTGACCTTATAGAGGTTACTGATCGCTACAAAATCAAATATAATTTGTTAATTAAAGAAAAACGCCGCGACTTCTTCTCCAAAATGATTCTTGACCATCCGAATAAGGCAAAGAGTATGTGGAGCGTTATAAATACCGAACTCGGACGGGGAAACCGCGAAAGGGTCGACTATACAGACCTCGTGAAAGACTCCGCCGGGGCGCCCTATAGCACAAAGCAGCAGCTGGTTAACGAGCTTAACCTCGAGTTTACAACGGCTGCGAGCAAGTGCGGCGCCCCGTCGGCCGACATCACGAGCGCCTGTACGACTCTGAGCGCGAACGCAATGGCACGTGACACCTCGCTGCGACTTACATATTTCACCGCGGACGAGATCGGAAAAATAGTGAAACTACACATAGCTCCAAAAAATAGCACGGACTTATACGGAATATCTTCAAACCTACTCCGTACCGTCGCTAATTCCCTCGATCATGTTGTAGCTTACCTATTCAACGCCTGTATCCGGGAAGGGGTATATCCTGCTACTCTGAAACGGGTTAAGATATCTCCCTTGTATAAAGGTAAAGGTAAGAAGTCGGAAATGAAGTCCTACCGACCAATATCACTGGTACCCGCTATTAGTAAGATATTTGAGGTGGGACTGAATAAAAGGCTCTTATCGTTTATTGGAGACGGTAACCTCATGTCCGACAGGCAGTACGCGTACAGGGCCGGGCGCGCAACAACAGACCTGGTGCGAGAAGTGTTGTGGCGCGTGCTGAGCGCGCGCGAGGCTGGCCAGCACGTCGCTTTGCTGTGCTGTGACCTCTCGCGCGCGTTCGACACAGCCGACCACCATCTGATCGCGAATAAACTTAATTTCTATGGCATACGCGGCCCGGCGCTGTCCTTGCTGACCTCATTTATGTCGCAACGTACGCAGACAGTGATTGGCGACCAAGGGCGGTTAAGGTCGGTGGAGCTGGAGAACACCATGGGCGTACCGCAGGGTTCCTGCCTCTCGAACACATTGTTCAGCCTACTGCTCAACGACCTACCCGAGTCCGTGAGCGACGCGCAGGTCTACATGTACGCCGACGACGTAGCGGCCATTGTGACTGCGCCGTCGACACTCGAACTAGAGCTGAGGCTGAACAATGTAGTTCGAAGGCTCGAACAATGGTTTAAATCAAATGGTTTAGCCCTAAATAGAGAAAAGACCTGCTTCTTGACCTTTCGCCTTAATGGCACACCATCGCCACCCTGCACCGTGATCGCTGGAAACACCGCACTGCAAATGGTCGAGACTACAAAACTTCTGGGTTTCCACATCGATAGTGGCCTCACCTGGGAGGTTCATATAGAGGAGCTCTGCTCCAAGTTAGGCCGCACCTGTTTCGCACTACGACGGCTTGCCGACACCGCGTCTCGCAGCGTAGTACTGTCGTGCTACTTTGCGACCATCCACAGTATCCTCACCTACGGCGTGGAGCTGTGGGCGCGGGCCGCGGATGTTGAGCGGGCCTTCGTCATGCAGAAGCGAGCCGTGCGCGCGATCGTCGGCGTGGCGGATGATGTGTCGTGCAGAGATTTATTTAAGGAGCTGAATATCATGCCTCTCCCCTGCGAACTTATATATCAAGTAGCATTATTCACTCACAATAACATCGATGAATTCAGGAGGAGAGGTGTGAATACCGCCCGCGCTCTGCGCAGCAACAAGCTCGCACACCTCCTCGTCACGCCCGCGCACAAGCTGCGCAAGTCGGAGAGGTCCGTGTACATCATGGGTCCCTCGGTCTACAACAGGCTGCCGGACGCTATTAAAAAGGACGCAACTTCCACCATGATGTTTAAAAATAGACTAAAGAAATGGCTCTTAGAGAGTTCTTTTTATTCCGTAGACGAGTTCTACGCATTGCCCATTATTTAATTAGATTTAGAATAATATATAAATATATGAATTACATGAATTATTAATTGAAATGAATAATTATATTAATCTGATTACCTATATTACTTTTATACATATACTTACTATAATTTAAGGTCGATATTATAAACTATATTGCTTACCTTATCTTTGTGACTTGTAACTTGGTGTTATTAATAAAAAATTGTATTGTATTGTATTGTATTGTATTAAGAAAAATCTCACAACCGCTAAGGCTAACTTACAGCGCACCGCTCGATTTTTCGCAAACTCCCACTGGCAGAGTTTATGCAGCAATATTCAGTCCTGTGCTAATGCAGGCAATATTGGAGGCGTCTTTTCTGGCATAAAACAGGCTCTTGGCCCTACTCCAAAAAAAACAGCTTTACTAAAGGAGTCTAACGGTACCATCATTACTGATAACCAACGCCAACTCGAAAGATGGGTAGAGTACTACACCAATCTTTACTCGCTGCCAAATGACATCTTACCTGATGCTGTTACGTCAATCCCACAGCTACCAACTTTAATCGAGCTTGACGACATGCCAACTGTAGAAGATTTACACCAGGCCACTTCCAAACTCAAGTGCGGGAAGAGTCCTGGCAATGACAACATCTGTAGCGAGATCATCAAACTGAAATGCGTATACCCGGTTCTCTATAACCTACTTGGAAAGTGTTGGCTATCGGGTACAGTACCTCAGGATATGCGCGATGCTAACATCATCACCCTTTATAAGGGTAAGGGGGACCGGGGTGATTGCAATTGTTACCGCGGCATTTCTCTCCTAAGCATTGCGGGCAAGCTACTAGGACGGCTTATTCTCAGTAGACTACACATACTTCATCATCATCATCATTTCAGCCGTAGGACGTCCACTGCTGGACATAGGCCTCCCTCATGGGAATACATACACATACTCATACACATACTTGCTGATCGGGTATACCCTGAGTCCCAGTGCGGGTTCCGCACAGGTCGCTCTACAGTGGATATGATCTTTACCCTACGGCAGGTTCAATAAAAATGCAGAGAGCAAAATGTCCCCGTTTTTATTGCTTTTGTCGATTTAAACAAAGCATTCGACACAGTTAGTAGGGAGGGTCTCTATACTGCACTGAAAAATATAGGTTGCCCACCAAACCTCTTAAACCTAATAAAGTCATTCCACGAGAACATGAGAGGTGCGGTCGTGTTCGATGGTGGCACATCCAGTTCTTTTCCCATGTGTAGAGGTGTGCGTCAAGGTTGCGTCCTTGCGCCCACGCTTTTTGGGATTTTCTTTTCCCTACTACTTAAAGCCGCATTTAACGAGACCTAAAGCGGAATCCACCTTCACACAAGGAAAAACGGCAAACTATTTAATCTCGCACATCTGAGATCCAAACGCAGTCGCGATGATGCCTACGTTAGCACTCTTCTTTTTGCCGATGACGCAGCTTTTGTTGCCTCATCTATGTACGAACTGCAAAACATGGTCGACAATTTCAAGCGGGCATGTGACCTATTTTCCATGTCCATAAATGTTAAAAAGACTGTTGTCTTGGCTCAGGGCAGTCCAGATACACCTTTAATTTCATTGGACGGCACACCTTTAGAGGTTGTAAACAGTTTCTGTTACCTGGGCTCGACGGTGACGAACAACTTGTCATTGGACTCGGAAATAGATCTTCGCATTGGGAAAGCCTCGTCCATGTTTGGAAGGCTTCGTGCGAGAGTATGGGACAACAAACATCTTACAGTAAGGACCAAAACACTTGTATACCAAGCATGTGTCCTTAGCATTCTCTTGTACGGAGCGGAAACGTGGACATCTTACGCTAAGCAAGAACGAAGGCTTAACGCGTTCCACATGAGATGCCTTCGTAGCATACTCCATATCACCTGGGAGGACAAAGTGACAAACGAGAGGGTCCTCAAACAAGTGGAACTACCTAGTTTCACTGGCATGCTTAAGCAGCGCCGTCTAAGGTGGCTAGGACATATACATCGCATGGATGAGTCCCGTCTACCAAGAACTATTTTGTTAAGCGAAATCGCTAACGCCAAACGAGCAGTGGGAAGACCCATGCTCCGATATAAATATTGCGCAAAGAGAGATATGGCAGCGTTTAACATCAAGCGCACTGACTGGGCATCACTAGCTGAGAACAGACCAGAATAGAGAAAAAACTTACACGAAGGTCTTAAACACCACGACCAAACCTGGTTTGTCTCATTAGCCGAGAAACGAGCGAGACAGCATCGACAGGCAGATACATCCAATCCACCAACTGCAATGGACACCCACGTCTGCCAAAACTGCGGTCGCGCAGTGAGGTCGAGGATAGGACTGTTTAGTCATTTAAAAAAATGCAACACCCAAACCACAGGCATTACCTGAATCGTCTGTAATAGACGAAAAGGCCGATGATGATGACCTATTTAATGAAGAAAACCAGCGAAGCATCTGAGTCTGGCCAGGTGCTACACAATGCTAAGTTGAGGACCCGCGCCACATCCTCTTCCTGTCCACAACGTGACGTTATTAATAAATTTTTAATTAGTTTTCCATTTATTTTGGTTTATTTGATTTTTATTCATAGTTTTAATTGTAGCTGTAAGTATTGTGATTTGTGCTTGTGGTAAATGTTTTTCTTCTTCTATTACGCCACTTCCGTGGTAACACTGTTACGAGCTGTGGGTTCGGGATGAAATAATGTAGTCCAATTAGACCAAAATGAACACCTTAATAACAGATCACACCAATAAGCATCTCACAAGAACACTTCTTCACTGAACACTGTTCAACACTATTGCACTGTTCACTGAATACTACAACACTGGTACACAAATCACTGATCACTTGTATTCACTTTTAAAGTCACTCGGATATATTGCACTGTTCACTTTCGTAGCCAAAAAAAGACTGTTCGCTCGGCAAACACGCGCACGTATTTATATCGCACATAAAGAACATTCGAGGTGTTGAAGTATCTAGATTCACAAACAATAGATTAAAAGGTAAACAACCATTGTTTACGATCGCGCTATTGTATTGAAAACCGGTTTCTATAAAAACTTCACTTGTTTATGTTCTAAAAATAAAAGCGACCTTTGGACTCTTTCGAATGAGTTTACGTAAACACCGATCCTATATAAATCTTTCGCTGATTTAATAGTTTACATTTGTGCACGGCGCAACCAAAGATTTCAATCGTTAGATACGCCCTCACCATAATGTGACCGCACCGTTTTGTTTCCACACGAAACGAGTGAGCTCTCAGTTTAGTTTATTGGCAAAACCTAATGTGCGTGCGTCGGAATTATTGTTAACACACATATAAAGACCGATGCCACATTTTTTGGTGTATCTGACGATTTATATCTTTGGGCGCAACACTACTGTTCAGTCTTCTAGACTAATAATGAGTTGTGGCACGTTCCAGAGGAGCCGGTGCGCGTGGGCGTCGCGCCGCTGCTGAGTCGGCGGCTGCCGGCGCGCCTGCCGCCGCTGCCGGCGTCCGACCCGCGCCGCCGAGTGCACCGCTGCGAGTTCCCCGCCTGCGACAAGGTCTACACCAAGAGCTCCCACCTCAAGGCGCACAAGCGGACGCACACCGGTAAGGACCCCGAGGTCGCGCGAGACCCGCGCCATGGCGACAGTCCAAGCCGTGGTCCGTACCTAAGTGGTGCCCTTGTGCTTGTTGCCCCATCATAACTTTTGCGGCTGGGCGCCCTCTGCGCTTGCCATAGACGACCTCTGTGGCGCAGCGGGCGAAGGCCCGCCTGCGACGCAGGGGTTGCGGGTTTGATTCCCGCCTCGGGACAAATGTCTGTACGATCTGCAGATATTTGTTCAGGGTGTTCTGGGTGTTTTCTATATATAATAAAAATATCTATCTATGTAGTTTAATGTATTAAGTATATCAGTCATCTAGTACCCATAACACAAGCTCTGCTTAGATTGGGGCTAGATGATGCTGCGTGATTTGTCCAGCATTATTTTTTTATTTTTTTATAGACCGGTAACGTTTTCATGGCCATCTGCGGTCAATAACATCAATAGTCAATTCGAAAACAGAAAGCACTGCTGCTAGTTCCCCGCCCCCGCCGGTGCAGACCTTGTCGCAAGGTCTGCACCGGTAAGGACCCGCAGGCCGGTTGCGTGTCTCGCGACAGGTTTGCAACAGACGCATATATCCCGATCATTGCTGTCGTTAATAGTCATTTTATTTAGTCAGTTTATTCGTGATTGGTTAAATCACACGTCAAACGTTTCCAAATATAATACAATAAAAATGATATAAATTCGGAATTTCACTAATTTATTCTATATTTATTCTATTCTAGTTAATTAGTGTAGTTGATTTATGTAAGTCGTGCTTATTAATTAATTAAATAAATAAACCTAAATAAATTTATGATTATGACTATATTCATTCATTTATTCCTACAGAGATTTTCCAACAATTATTGACAATTCAACAATAAAAATTAAAATAATTATACAAGTAAAGAATTAGTTGATGTCAATAACTTATCTGAATGAGAAATGAATATTTTAAAACAAAAACTTCATCATCATCATTCCAGCCGTAAAACGTCCACTACTGAATACAGGCCTCCCTCATGGATCTCCATGGGGGGTAGTTGCTATACTCATCACGCTTGGCAGGCGGGTTGGCGAGCGCAGTACGGGATATTGATATACAAAAAGACGCTGCTGCCCATCTTCCGGAGGTATCCCTTACCAGGCTCTTACTGCATCCACGGGCATGAGTGGAAGACATTCTACATAAACATAGAAATATTATTGTTTATTCATTAACAATCATACAATTGTGTCTGAAAATTATAATTTTCTTTTATTTTTATACTAATTGCAATAATTATTGAACTTCAAATTAACAATCAAGTAATATTAATTACTTGATTGTTAATTTTTATCGGGTTCGATTCCCGCCTCGAAACAAATGTATGTATGATCTGCAAATATTTGTTTGGGGTGTTTTTGGTGTTTTTCTATAGGTATATAATAAAAAAAAATATCTATCTATCAGTATAATGTATTAAGTATGTCAGTCATCTAGCACCCATATCACAAGCTCTGCTTAGCTTGGGGCTAGATGATGCTGTGTGAATTGTCCAGCATTATTTATATATTTATTTATCAAGTAGCAATAAGCCCACCTTATGTAATTTTGCAATAAAATATTAAATAAACAAAATAAATGATGTACATGACTCCTAAACAAATGTTAATGATTATTCATCATTCCAGCCGTAAAACGTCCACTACTGAATACAGGCCTCCCTCATGGATCTCCATGAGGGGTAGTTGCCATACTCACCACGCTTGACAGGCGGGTTGGCGAGCGCAGTACGGGATGTTGATACACGGAAAGACGCTGCTGCCCATCTTCCGGAGGTAACCCTTAGCAGGCTTTTACTGCATCCACGGGCATGAGAGGAGGGCTAACATTCTACTGGGATCTATATTTTCGAATCAAAGTGGCTCTGCGTGAAAAAGGGGATTTCCACGCGGACGAAGTCACGGGCAAAAGCTAGTAATATACATGACTGTGCCACGTTGGCCCCCACGGCTAGTTAATTAATGATTATTGCTCGCATTAAACCATGCAATCGGCAATTCCAGGCGAGAAGCCGTACAAGTGCTCCTGGGAGGGCTGCGAGTGGCGCTTCGCGCGCTCCGACGAGCTGACGCGCCACTACCGCAAGCACACCGGTGCGAAGCCGTTCCGCTGCCGCCACTGCGAGCGCTGCTTCTCGCGCTCCGACCACCTCGCGCTGCACGCCAAGCGGCACGCGTAGCCCGACCGCCGCACCCCGCCGCGCAGGCCGAGGAGCTGAGCCGCCGCCGCCCGCCGGCACGTCGGCCCCGTGTCTCGCGACGGACGCTCTTGCCTATAACGAGGACCCCGGTTGGGGCGCTCGTGTGTTTTGATCCTGTTTCAATCGCTCGCGTGACTTTTAGATCCTGTTTGGTTCGCTCTTGTGGCTTTACGGTCCTGCAATGTTTGAGTCGCTCGTGTGACTTTTGGATCCTGTTTGAATCGCTCGCATGACTTTAAGATCCTTTGAATCGCTCGTGTGACTTTAAGATCATTTAAATCCTGCAATGTTTGAGTCGCTCGTGTGACTTTTTTTGCTCCGGTTTGAAAAGCTCGCGTGACTTTAAGATCATTTTAATTGCTCGCGTGGATTTAAGATCCTTTGAATCGCTCGTGTGACTTTAAGATCCTGTAATGTTTGAGTCGCTCGTGTGACTTTTTAGCTCACTTTTAGAGCACAGTCTGTTTGAATAGCTCGTGTGACTCAAGATCCTTTGTCCGTGGAGGCAAGCGTCTGGGGTATGGAAAACTGGACTTTGAATTCTGGGGATCTGTTTCAATTGCTCGAGTGACGTGAACTTGACTAAGGATCCTATGTCCCCTAGTCCACCAATGGAACAATAACACCTTCATATTTCACCAATAACTACTCTAAGTTAAATATGTCCAGTTCAAATCAGTCGTTGTAGTCGATATCAGCCAAGACATAATTATTTTCAGTAGACCTTACGTGTTGTATTTTTGTGTTTGTTTTTACACAATTCTGCCAGTGTTTAATTCGTAATCAAAGTTCAAATTAAGCATAAAAATTAACAAAAAAGGAAACAGTTCTAAATTTAACAATTTTGATTTAACCATCAAATATCTGAAATAACTCGACTTAGTATTACAATAATAATTACATGGTATACATGAAAGCAATTCAAAACAGGGTCCCCTCTGACCCCCGAACGGGGCAGAGTACACAAAGTAATCAGTACCTAATTAACAACAGTTGAAATTTAACGTCAAATTTCATAAAGCTAAAATTAGACTATGAAAAAATTTTCCAAACAAAAATAACATCTGGCACAAAGTCTGAACTTATCTTTTCAGTTGAACTTTGACGTTAAAATGTCGATAGTTACTAGCTTCGTTTTGACGGGTCATCAGGACATCAAATAAAAAAGGCAAAAGCATCCGTTAGAGATATAGGTTTGGTTAGATCTGGCCGTGCCTTTTGACGCTTTGGTTTCACAGTTTGTTCCGAACACCGGACCCTGTGTTATATTCGTAACGCAGCTTCGAACGATATCTCAAATTCTCGCATTCGTGTCAAAATGGTCAGTTTATGGCAACTGTCTGGACCTTTTTGACATGATTGCTAACTATGATACTGACTATGACTATGGATGAAGGGATTGTATCTGGGCTTAGATGCGGTACATTGCAGGTACGCGCCAGTCGGTTGCACATTGTAAACTTGCGATTTACTGTACTTTATTGCAAACAACCGGAATCCTAGTTAGTAATCAGACGAAACATTCAAAAGGCATGGCCACGATGGCTAGGGTTGTTGGATATCCGTTCACTTTGGGGTATTTAGTAATACATTTTTACTCCGCTATCTCGCTTCTTGATAGAGGGTAACAAGCTCTTGATGGCCATTTAACACCCTCGCGTCTCTGAAGCTTACGAATTACCATATTTTAGATCGCATCAAGGAGTAACACACTAACAACTGTGTAATATTAGTGGACGGGAGTCTAAAACCTTAGCCATCCAGCGGTTAATGAGAATGTTGCGGTTAGGGGTGCCCTTACGAGTAAGCTCGTATGTAAGCCAAAGAATTCCGCTACGCTGCAGCCGAGTGGACGTTACGCTATGCTTTAATTCGTATTAATTTGTTAAAAGCGTTTAAAAATCTCCAGAGGTTCGGCTTTAGGGGGTCGCTAATACGGCACTGGGACTCTTTGGATGACGTCGACGTGTCTCACGGCATTGCGTTGATGCTTTGAAGAACTAAACGTGTCAACTCGGCCAGCTGTTGTCAAATGGCCAATCCATAGTATAATTCTTGAATTTTTTTCAAGTTCATACACCGACTTAAATGTTAGATTCCAATGTTTGTTGCGAACGAACATTTCGTCATGAGTTTCTGATCACCAGTGCCGATGGGCAGGTCCGTCATCCGTCCTGTCCGGCCGTCGACCCCCGCTATGGTTATGGTTCTTTGTTGCTGAGAGTTCGTAGAGTTGCCGTTGTTTATTGTTATTGTTTAGGCTTACGGTTGGCGCGGTCGCATAGCGGCGGCGCGTGTTGTGCCATGTGGCGGGGCGGGCACTGTACGCAACCACTTATCATCATTGAGATAGGACATTAGATGTAGACCAGGCATTCCAGCGTCCTGAACAGCATAAATTCTAGTTGCTGACACTTATACACAAAATACTTCATGCCTCAGACATCGTTAGATGGATAAAGCTTGCCCAGCAAAAGTATTACTACCTTAATTTCAGCTTAGTCGGCATTATTCAGAGTATTATAAGAGATCTATAAGAGATCTACAGATGAAAACAGTGTCGCTAACGCCATCCGCGTCTGTGACTGGTTAGTGTGGATTCACAATTAATTACTGAATACGGATCTATTTGAAACACAGACACTGATTAAAGGTTGAGGAACGAAGTGTGTATTTAATGATGGTTCGTAGTTATGTGCAAGTCCGCCTCGCCGACCTGCATTTCAAATCGCGTGGCAATCCGTTTGATTGGCTCGCGGAGTGTTCGGCAGAATCCCACCGAACCGGCGTCGGCGCAGAGCTTAGTGTGCGTAGCGTTACCTGAACCACCCGCTAGGTGGCGCGATGCCTCACTTTTGTTGAACTACCCACATGACAAAGAAAATGTCGGATTTAGAACTGTAAAATGTCAAGTCCAGGGCAGACGGACAACGCTTTTGTTGCAGTTTATTTAAAATTTGGGATGTTCCATAAAGTGACTCCATCGCGGCATCGGCGTGTTTGTATTGG
Source organism: Pasiphila rectangulata (assembly GCA_963082625.1). Taxonomy (NCBI): domain Eukaryota; kingdom Metazoa; phylum Arthropoda; class Insecta; order Lepidoptera; family Geometridae; genus Pasiphila; species Pasiphila rectangulata. The sequence goes on from OY720236.1 coordinate 25,900,218, forward strand.
ATTTTTATGTTTATTTTATAAAATGTTTATTACTTAAGGTTTGTATACAATTTACTATAATTTAAGCTGTTTTCTTCTTTCATTCCGGTACTTTGCACTGTGCAGTTTAGTTTTATTTTTACTGCACATGTGGTTAGTTGTAAGGGCTTTTACACAAGAAGCGTTAGCGTTCCCTTCCGAGTGTAATATTTGAAACGCTTACTGTGTACCAGCGAGGGTAGTTAATTCTGGGGCCGGTGACATGTCTCGCGTCATTCGTATCTGGGTGATGTTCGAATGTGGAAAAATTCGATCTCAAGTTTGTAGTATGTTTTGCGAAGTCATCGGTCGAAACAGCAACGACAGGTTTAGCCACAGTAGACTGAGTGTGCTGGATTGAACCCTATTTTTTTGCAATGACGCGTTTTGAAAAACGTAGAGGGTGCCATTTTGTGTTGCGTCAAAATCGGAAACTTGCCGAAGTTACTGTGACAACTTTCAGCAAGACAAGGCGCTCTACGTTATATATAACAGATTTTAAAATACGCTCAATTTGAATTTTAGCTTTTTGCAAGGGGATGCGGTGATTATTCATTAGATAATAATGAAATTTTACTAGCGGAATGCAACGAGTTTACATGAAACTTCTGTAAATGCACTGTAGGTACATTGGGTGAGGCTGTGCATCCGGTAGGTTAGATACCCTTTGGGGGGCCAATATTGTCTTCCCGAGGAATTACTTCACATCAATAATAATAACTCATGCACAGTTTTAATGTAGTCACTGAAATCTGCAAAGCTTCAATCATTTTTGGAAAAGTATTACTTCCTAATATAAAAATATTAACACCATCACTGCCCCTCCGAATGACTGACATGAGAAAGAGAATTACCTATTTCAGAAACAAAATTGAATGCTCTGACGTGCTCGTCATTTTTTAACCAGTTTTTAGAATAATATCCCCTAATAACAAGATCGTATAAGAATATGAAAACGCATTATGTGATTTATATTCCGACATAAATGTATTCTACAAAACCATAACCGTCTAGGTTCAAAAAGCTCCTTCAAAAAAAATTTGAAAATACATAAATTATTCAGGATATTCATTAGAAAAATGTATTTAAATCGAATTTAGCATAAAATTTAAATATACCCACTTATTTAAGCATTTATCGTAAAATAAATGTTAAAACTTTTGTTACTGAGCTATATTGTTTTATAAAATGTATATTATTGGAATTATAACATAGGCTTTATCTTGAATAAACTAGCACACTGCTTCGCTCGAGATATACGATGGCATTGTTCCAACACGCTGTTGTTGGAATAACTCGAAAAGATGATTTATATCTATTGTGATATTTTATTATCTTCACGAGAATTAACCCCCGCGTGTTCTTTGAATGATATAGTAACGGTAGTTTATTCATGACAAGAACTCTGTAGTTGAAGTAAGAAGTAAGACTTATAATAGTTTCGATGTTAAATGTGATTCATACATGATTGGATATTATCTCATTCGTAATGCATTTTAGGTAATCCTTTATAGATTATGCCGTAGCTGGGCGTAAATGCACTTTGATGGTATATAGATGTACAAGTATAGTGGGTAGGGAATCAGTACACTCTGGGTGAGGTCAACCACAGGTCGACTAAGGATCAACACAGGTGAACTATTGTTCAACCAAAGGGCAAACAGTGGTCAATCACATGTGTGTCATTAGTTAACCATAGGTAAGCCTATGGGCATCCTTTAGTCAACCTTTACAGCTTACCGTCTCTTAACATTCAATATCTGATCTGCAGTCACAGATTATATCGTTTTTGGTCTTATAAACTACCTAAAGATACAATATTGTAATTGAACTAAAACTGAACGGTATATTACATTTTCTGAAATGAAAACAATACTTAGTTTCATAATTAAATAATTTGATTATAATATTCTGTAACGAAACAAAAATAACAATTTTATAATTTATTTACTTTATGAGAGTTATTTATTTTAATTTTAACATTATTTACATTAATTATTACGAGTAACAACAATAATTATTATAAAATTAACACATTTAAATTTTTTTTTACATAAAACAAAACACTGAATAACTTCAAATGACTGCACTAAATATTATTCACGTATGACTGCTCTTATGCCCCAGTTTATGAAATCCATGCGACGATAACAGACTAATAAAATATACAGGATGAAAATCTAGATGCAATGTCTAGATCTAATGGTTGCGCCCTCAGTTTCCGAAAGCTATATTGTATTCAAAGGGGTTGTAACCCTGCAGTCGTTAGCATTTAAACCCTTACTGTGTAGTGTGTATTTAGACCCGGCGCTTTACCGCGGTGTGGTGGTCGGAACATGAGCTACTTGCACATTTAGTTGGCGTTCGGCAAAGGAAAACACCTTTAATATTACTTACATATTTAATTTTTAATTAACTTTAGTGCTTGTATGTAAATTAATTGAGTAGGTGCATCGAAATGTTTAAAGAAATTATCATTTTTCTGTGCAGTTTTTGTGGTTTACGAGAAAGAGTCAATTTGACAAAAAATATGAATGTGTTGTCTTTGAGTACCTGTATCGCCAATTTAAGGGTTCCGTAGGAACCCTTATAGTTTCGCTTTTTTAAAGTTTTATTTGTTTTGACAACCAAATAGAGAGTAGCTCATTTTCCGTTTCCGTTTTATTCATACAATGTGACTGTGTAATTGTGTAATCGTAAGTATGTTTGTAACTTATAAAAAAGCGGCTGTGTGTTTAGGAATCAACATTTATGTGTAGTTACAGCGGTGTTAGTTTGTAAGTTGGCGCGTATTCTTTTGTATTTCACATTTTTATTGGATGTTGGTTAAATGCACAAAATGTATTTCTTAAATATTTAGTTTTAAATGTTATCCTCGATATTTTTCATGTCGAAGACCTAAGTATGATATTGAAACAATTTGTATTAAAAGTCAATCACTTACGATGAAACCTCTGAATTTTCAAGCACAAAGCCATAATTTAACGAAAGTTTTAATTAGCATTATTTTTACGCGAATTTTACATAGATATTGCATTTAATTTGTATACATTTTACTTACCTGATGTTATATTCAGTAACACTTGACATTCCATAGTGCTTCTCGATTTGGTCGGTTGACTTGAGTTCAGAAACTTGCATCACGTCCTTTTGAAAAAAAAATCGACTGTTTTTACCTTTTACATTTTTTTATACTTATTATTATTAATATGTTGTCGGTCACATGGCAAGGAGTTGATTCTGTGTTCTGTGTATTGCATCCTGCGTTACAAAACCTGCTGTTTATAGGCAGAATATAGATGCAAAAGCTTATCTTATAATAAACATCTATACTAATACACTCCAGTGAAGTAAAGCACGGAGTCGCGACTTGCCGTCCGACCGACTTCCTTGTCTAGTGTTAAGTACTTGTGTAACTTTCTCTTTTAGATTCTCATGTACCTAAATATGTATGTTTGTGCAATAATTGTAAGCATCACCTATTTGTAACTCGTTCAACGTTGAAATTCATTGTTAGAGTGATAAGCGTCAAATAATTATTACTTATGTATGTGCTATTCGAAATCACACGTGTTGGTTTTGGCCACCTTAAAAACTATTTATTACTCTCGCAGTTTCTAATGCTTGCAATCAGCTTTATATATTTCTTATGTATTTTTAAGGAGCAATGTTTATTTACAAATTATTTTTAAGTGTACCGTTGAATATTTTGACATAATTTATATTTTATCAACCTAGTTGTTGTGTTAGTGAGATATGTTATATCTCGGGTCTGTATCGTTTTCCTAACTTTACGTATTACTGTAATATGATCTTATTATAATAATATAAATGTAAACTGCTTGGAGCCGAAGTCTTCTGGTAATTTGTGTCTGAAACTATTTATTATGACAGAGACCGTCAATAAGGCTTCATGTGACTTCGGAGTTGAGCATGACGAGGGCTGTTACGGATAAACCAAAGTACTGTTTATTTACTAATCTCGAAAATGTGTACAGCAAGCTAGCCCACAGACTCCAACGCATTTTTTATGATGGACGTTACGTTTATGAAGTAATGAAACACGCCAACGTGGACCTATGGAAGAACCCCAAGTGTATAAACGGTATTTTGGTTTAGATGTAATGTTGCCTGTAAGAATAATTTGCCGCGATACGAGTATTTATCCTAAAGATTATGTAAAACCTTTCATTTATAGCTGCATAACATTATCTTGCGTTATGTTTATTTTATTAAATAAAATATACATCATGTTCCTCAAAGAATGTGGAATAAATTAAACCTTTTCGGAAAATTTTGACGATATCACGTAAATATTTTCCCTACTATGAATATTGTTATAATCATTAGGAATTCAAATCTTTGATATATTTAAATAAAGAAGATTTTTTCTCAGAATCGCCATATTAATGTATTTTGTATTATTCATAATCATCTTTTAGCATAAGAGTATACCTACTGGGTAGATCTAACAGGTCAAAACCTAAATTTTTATAGTAAACCTACATACTAATTATTATAATATATTAGTAATATTTTCGTTCTTCTGAATGTGTCTAGGAACCGCTGCGTTTGGCTGCGGATTAGGTACCTACCGTGTATTTTATAATAATACATTTTTTCTTATATGTGGATAATTGTCTTTCATTTATATCCTGTAAGCTTGATGATTTTGTCGTTCACTGTACGACGACGGGGTGGGAAGTCGACTGCGGAATTCGATGAAGAGGGAAACAATCACTATCCTTACCAAATAAAGTGCAGAAAGCTTGTCACAATACTACCATAGCTACCACTGAATGGAACTAGGTACTGTAATGACAGAATGTCTGGCCACGTTGATTGTGTTTTTGCGCTTTCAATCGAGATACTAAATATTATAACAATATGGTCTCGCTTCCATCGGAAACCACTCTGTTACCGCCTTGGTCCATCGGCTGTCGTCTCGCCTGGCAACATGCCCTGCCCATCTCCATTTTAAGCTTGCGATCCGCATACTACGTCTACGACTTTCGTACGCATTTTTTTTCTGCAAAAATCATTCGATGCGAATCAGTCTCTTTCTTAATATACATAATATTGAACGCAGACATCTTTTCTGCATGATAAAAGTTGATTTTATGTTGAAAGAGTTGCCCCAATACATCTGTTTGTCATGCACAGACATGAGACGATTAGGTACAACCACAGATAATATAATACACTAGTAGTACAACCGAACGCGTTGACCGATTTACATGAAGCCATTTTTGTTAGCACCGTCTTAATGAGAGATGGGTACTGATTGATTTTAGTGACCCTAGGGGTCAGTCACAGGCACCGCAGTTATTGTGACCTCAAAAGGTCACCAAACAAATAAGTCTTCAAATGGCCAAAAACGTCCAAAAACCCAAAAATTACATTTTTGACCTTTGGTGACCTTTTGAGGCCTTCGCCCCTTTTTCTGGTAGTCCCCGTACCGTAAAATTCACGGATGACGAGATGGGTAAGATAATATATCCATATCCAATAATCATCAGCATCACAGTCATTGGAATGAAATTTAATGAAATGGAATTAAATAATGTGATAGTGTCCCTCGAGGTACAGTGTTATACCCTAAATTTAGGTAAGCAGACAAATCAGAGGGGATGGTAAAGGTGTTGGGGATAGGACATCCCTAAGCACTAGGCATAATGCGGTCAAACTTATAACACCACTCTGCTGGGGATTTAAAAACAAAAAAATAATTGGCAATAACAGTTTTATATCTCGAAACTGCGGTTTTAATTTCACATCCAGAAATAATCACAATAAACATGAATTTCGTATGACGTGCCCAATTTATGGATGGCTCTCAATCATGCAATTTTATTGTATTTTTCTGCAACGTAAGTAGCTTTAAACCCATTTACCTACGCTTGAATGCCGAATGGTCCAGCCTTAACTGTGACAACAGCCCTCTTACTCGCACAAAACCGTTACCGCCTTTTCAGCCTTTAGATACATAATTATGTTTACAACACACTACAAGTCATCGGTTTAACGTCATCGGTCGTCTCAAAATTATAAACCTATGTTATTATTCCGAGTGATAAACGGACATCGCCACTCCGGACGTTAGTACGTCCTTTGCGTAACTGTGTAGCCAGAACAGAAGCACGTACTGCCATCTCTGCACAGTTACTAAAACTAGGTACTTGAGTCATTCAAGTGTAATTCCTGAGATCCCGAGAGATGTCATCCGAATGCTTGATTCGGATTAAGTTATTTTTCTAAGGATTCGTATATCGGGAATGACAGATACAGAAAGTTATCTTTAGGGTCGGTAATTATAATTTTAAAAATGTTTAAATTTCTCCATTGACAAAGACGCAAGAAGCGACCTAAATGTATACTAGGTATGTGGAGTATAACTTGAAGTCGCTTCTGTCTCTATGTTTAACCCCGCTACAACACCGCATAATAGACATGTTAAATGCATTCATCTTAAAAACATTGTTTACATTAGACGTATCATCATTTCAACCATAAAACGTCCACTGATGAACACAGGCCTCCCTCATGGATCTCCATGAGGGGTAGTTGCCATACTCACCACGCTTGGCAGGCGGATTGGTGAGCGCAGTATGGGATGTTGATACAAGTTATTCTTCACAGATATACACATACACACACATTCCAAAATTCACAAATAACATACATAACACGTCTATAGCCCCTTTATTATTATTTTTACGTTAATCTACCTTTATTTGACGAGCTCTGTGGCACAGCGGGCGAAGGTCCGCCTGCGACGCCAGGGGTTGCGGGTTCGATTCCCGCATCGGGACAAACGTCTGTATGATATGCAGATATTTGTTCAGGGTGTTCTGGGTGTTTTTCTATATTATAATAAAAATATCTATCTATGTAGTTTATTGTATTAAGTATACCAGTCATCTAGTACCCATTACACAAGCTCTGCTTAGCTTGGGGCTAGATGATGCTGTGTGATTTGTCCAGCATTATTTATTTATTTATATGTACTTAATTCACTGTAACTAGTTGTAAAAATAACAAAACATACAAGTTATAAAAACAAAGAATGCATCCTAAGCCGAAGTGAAGATCCCTCGTGTCTATTTCACAAGTTCAAACTTAGAGCGAGGAATCCAAACTATATCAAAGCAGGTCTGTAAAATTTCCCTTTTAGGTTTAAACTTTTAGGGAAATGTATTATTTTTAGTACGTTTGAATAAAAGCTTGTGTGTTATAAAGTTTTTTTTACTTTTAATCTATTACTCACTGCCGATTTTTGCTCAGGGGGCTCCCTGCATGCTGCATGCGATAAGAGTGGAAAGTGGACTCCGCGCCACTTTCCACTCTACACTCATATTAAAACAAGTAATGGCTTTGCATCGAGGAGTCCTCTTTCAATTTGTGCAATTAATCACACGAGACTGAATAACATAGTAGAAGTAATGCGGTAGGTTAATGTTCGTTCAATTCTATTTAAATCAAATTCACATATTGCAATGGTGCCGTGGGGTGCCGGCAGTACAATATTGCCTCGCCTCTCTTTCCTATGGATGCAGTAAGAATCTGCCAAGGGATAGCTTCGGTAGATGGACAGCAATTTCTTTTCGTATATAAACATCCTGTACTGCGCTCGCTAGCCCGCCTGCCAAGCGAGTATGGCCTCATGATCTTGTATGTAACAAAATAAAATCGTCGTTCACATCTATTTTATAGATGCGTTATATATTTTGAATCACATTTTATTTACAATGATGTTACATGTAAATATTGGTATTGGTTCGATTCTCGCCTCGGGACAAATGTCTGTACGACCTGCAGATATTTGTTTCGGGTGTTCTGGGTGTTTTTATATGTATAATAAAAATATCTGTCTATGTAGTATAATGTATTAATAATATAGTCATCTAGTACCCATAACACAAGCTCTGCTTAGCTTGGGGCTAGATGATGCTGTGTGATTTGTCCAGCATTATTTATTTATTTTATGTAACAGGCATTGGTACCAGAAAGTGGGGCGAAGGCCTCAAAACCTCACTAAAGGTCAAAAATGGCATTTTTAGATTTTTGGACGTTTTCAGCCATTAATTTATTTATTTTTGGTGACCTTTGAGCTCACAATAACTCTGGTCCCTGTGACCCTAGGGTCACCAAAATCAAAATCAGTACCCTTCTCTCATTAAGACGGTGCTATCAAAAAAAGTTTCATGTAAATCGGTCAACGCGTTCGGTTGTAATCGTATCATGCACAGACAGCCCCTAATATGCATGCTAATAAAGACCACCTTCTCCGATAAATGGACTATCCAACACTAAAATATTTTTCTAAATCGAACAGTAGTTCCAATAGTGCGCTCAACCAAACAAACTCTTTATTTTAATAATATTTAAGATAGATGTTGTTAGATGTATGAGGCTTGCCCAGAACCTATGCCACTCTCCACCGTGGTTCCTCGGATCGTCATATATTCAAGGGATTCGCCAAAAAACTGACCGACAGCCGGGTGGAGCACACACAACTCGTTGCTCGCTGGTCCCCCGTAACGCTGCGTACTGACTGCATGAATGCTCGCCGTGATGTTACAGTACGCCTCGTAACCCCAGTCAGTACCGAAAGACGTAATGACTCTGGCGCAACGCCGGACACAATCTCGAAGACATATGTACGCGGTACACGGTTTTGGCCCAAGATGATGAAATTCAGCAGCATCGCAAATTTACTTCGTGTTTCGGTGCCGATGGCGCCGTACCGATGGTTCTTCGCTAGACTTATAATAATTTGAATAACGATGATAACCTATCATCATTTCAGCCATAAAACGTCCACTGATGAACATTGGCCTCCCTCATGGATCCCCATGAGGGGTAGTTGCCATTCTCACCACGCTTGGCAGGCAGGTTGGTGAGCGCAGTATGGGATGTTGATACACGGATAGACGCTGCTGCCCATCTTCCGGAGGTATCCCTTTGCAGGCTCTTACTGCATTCATGGGCATGAGAGGAGGGGTATCATTCTACTGCCGGCACCCCACGGCGATTACCTATATCCCATCCGTATTGTAAAAATGCTTCTGTTTCTTTCGTCCGCAATCATGGACCAACCTTATAATGCATTCTAGAGTAAGTAGAACTTTTTGTGATAAGTTCATCCGGGGAAGTACCTACTATACCTATTTCTGCCGCCAAGCAGTAATGTCTGCATTCCGGTTTGAAGGGTAAGGGGGCCAGAAGACGGTTACATGGGACCTTACAACTTTGTCAGGGTGACGGGCGCAACGCAATGCAGCGTTGGTCTCGTGCTTCGTGAACTTGATCACCGCAGTATTGCAGTTGTTATACGTAGAGGCCTTGATGTTAAGCTTACCGCTTCAGCTTGTTTTTTCTTAATTTAAATTTTTTTGAAGTAAAATATATAGAAAAAAAGATACATCTTGTTTTTATAGCCTTTGTAGGTATGTATACCCGTACAAAGACAACAATCCACAAGATATCAATCAGAAAGCTGAAACGCAAGTCTCACGTTTCCTAAACGCTTGCCAATATCCGTTGCCAAAAGACCCCGTGACAGGAGAAAATCTAAAAATCCACTGAATCTCCCTCGTCGGACGTGACGCGCGTGCCAACTCATCGAATTGAGTTACCGCCTGCCTGTGTACTGTGTCAAGTGATTTTTGTACTTCACCGTTTTCTATCTCCGATTACTGAACGCTGGATCTGACTGGAGTTAACGAGGTATGTTAATGTTATAAAACTGATGAGTTTGTTTACAATGGTTGAACCAGAGATTTAAAGGGCATTGGGTAAATGTGGCGTCGATGGTAAAAGTTTGCAGCCTCTAATGAAACCTCGAAAAGTAATAACAAATTAAAAGAAACAAAGTCTGTTTCTAGCACATATGCCTAAAAAGTATTGGAGACATTTGAATATTGTTTTAAATTACAAAAGTCTATAATAAAATTACACCAACCCACCATACAAAGTTATTACCCAAACCCCTGTAAATAGTACATTGTAAACTTTCCCGAAAATGAACATATTTATTTACACACAACAATATGTTCATAACTGTTTAAGGGCAGGACCTATGACTAATTTTAAAATAATTTATTTCGAAGTGAGTAAAAAAAAAGGTAAAGACGGTAAGCAGCTCACTCAGCGTGTCAAAGAATTTACGTCAAACCCAGAAGACACAGATGGGGTTGTGTGAATCCATCAGGTACTGACTATTGTACCACACATTTCGATAAGTAGTCATGTAAATAACAGTCAAATACCGTGTGTAGTGAGTTGGCAGCTGACCCGTATACCGACGGATACCGGCCCCGTTGCTCAACTTTGCTGGCTGGTCGCCGCCTCCGACTCCACTCCATTTATATTTGATGGAATACTCTGAACAGCCTCGCAGCTGCTAATATGCATTAGCACACTTGTTCGTTCTCATATTTCTCTAAAACTTTTCAAGACGAAAAAAAAAAGAAATTCAATCACTTCATTTCTATAGTTTGTTATTACAAAACATACACGTCCACTTACGATTTATAAAAAGAAAATGTATAATCTATATGTAAACAGGAAATAAGGCACATGAATGAATCTGATCGCTTCCCTGTTTTAAGCACTGTTATAAGAAGCGATTAGAAAACAGAGGTCTTATTTAGTTAGTTATTTTAGATTTTTTGGAGTTCCGAAGCAAACATAAGAGATACCTAAATATTTGTATTAATTTTAAATTTCATAGTCTTCCATATATTTAAGATGCAGGCCGCTTCCAGCCGCATAACTTGGAAGTCCATGAGGGAGGCCTATGCCCATCAGTGAACGTCCTTTGGCTGCAATAATGATGATGATTATAATTATGTCTGTATGGCCCAGTTTATTGGCATTACCAATCATGTGGATCTCAGTAAAGCATGTACAAACACCACAAAAAATAATTGATTAAGCAAAGCCAGATGCTACCGCAGCAAAACAAACTGGCAGAAAGCAAAAACACCACCTGCCATTAATCCAGCCTCCGGTGCGGAAAAACACCATTTTTCCAGAGCTGTAATTTTTGCTGTTCGACCGAGGGCGATTCGTCTTTCTCGCTAATCAATATAGGCCGTGGCTCCATTTGCACTTGGGCTTTCACATTGTACGGGAGGTCTGACGTGTTGATACGAAAGTTTAAATTGAAATTGAAAAAAACATTTATTTAATAGTTATTCATCATTTAAATAAATCCCGCCAAGAGCAAGACGGACTGGCGCACCGAGGGTTCCGTGCCATCATAATATATGATAAAGGCGGTTTATATTTGCAGGAGAACCTTGACAGCGCCATCTATAGTCTTATAGCGGAACATATGTAGATTTCTTACACTTTCGATTATTTAAAAAAAAACTACTTAAGCGTAGTAGAGTGTTTGTAATAACTTTCCTGTGATCTTTACATACACTTTTATTAGCAATAAAAGTCTCCGAGGTTTATCTCCGCAAACTTCAAAGATAAGGGGGAGGGAACGCAATACTGCCGTCATAAAGAAAAAGGGCACAACTAACATTTATTCAAAATTGAGTTATATACATATTTGTAATCAGAAGAAAAAGGCCTATCTGCCAATATATTTTGTATAATTTTGCAAACACGATTAACAAAAGTACTATAAGCTCAAAGGGACAACTGAGCCATGTTTTCTGTGATAGTACGTAAAAAGAGCACATCTAGCTTAGATTACGTCAAAAGGTCACAAATAAATAGATGTGGATTTTATGTTTTCAATTGTTAAAAATTTTAATAATTGAAAAGGCATAATTGACCTTCTTCAAATAGTTATATTTGTGGCAAATATGCCTTTAATTTAAAAATTTACCGATACTTCACCAAAACATTTACTTTGGAAGAAAATGACTTTTCTTACTGCCTGCTTAACTGGCAGATATGCCTTTGCTACTAAACATTTTTGAATATAGGTGAGATGAAGGGGTTGAAGTTCGACACGAATCGCGTCAGCTGTGCCTCATGTGTATCGACGAGTCCACGCTTGACAAAAAAATAATGATGTGGGTAACACATTTGCCGTTTTATGGCACGAGGGCATATCTGGCAGAAAAAAGAGGACATGGCAAGTTTCTTCAGAGATTTTTTATTGAAAACAGAGACTTAAATTTTATAGCTTTACTCAAGCCTTTTTATAAAATAAATTGTGTAAAGACGTTTTAAGGTGACATTAAACTTTAATGAAAAATATTTATTTTATTATTTTAAGTAGGTACAAAATACACTATATATTTACGTCACTCTAAATCCAATATGGCAAAATACCCAAGAATGCGGACTAGTTATTTTATTAATGCACTTTTACAATATGGATATCAAATAAAAAGGCTTGCTTAGAGTTACTCGAAAAATAAGATGACATCACTCCAAATCCAATATGGCGGGCATGAGATGAACAGACAAGAAACCAACTGTCCAGTGATAACTAAAAAGTAAAATATAAATTAAAAGTAAAAAAAACTTTTTAACAAACAAGCTTTTATTTAAACGTATCTACTAAAAATAATAAAATAAACATTTTCTATTAAAGTTTAATGTCAACTTAAAACGTTTTTACACAATTTATGTGATTATAAAGCTTTTCGCGAGATTTCAGCAGGTACTTGTATATAATTATCTGAACAAAATATTAAATCAATTAGATCAAGTTTTAGGTTCACAGGTTAATCTCGGGACAAGCTTTTTTATCACATAAATTGTGTTAAGACGTTTTACGTTGACATTAAAATTTAAATGTTTATTAAACTTTTTATGTTTATTAAATTTTTAGTACGTTAAGATAAAAGCTTGTTTGTTAAAGTTTTTTTTACTTGTAATTTATTAAAACATACACTTATTATAATCTTATGGAGAACAGGAATATCGTGTGGCATTAAGTGAAAACGCTCGTTGCTTGATCAATAATGGGTTCTGTGGCTTTGCGGGTTTTATGCTTCCTCTGCTTACCTCGTCTGTTCTGGTCAGCAGGGCGGTGTCCATTTGTTCGCTAACCCGGCAAATAGTGTTGACTGCGGACTTTGAATACGTGTTTTAGCTTTTATCTTTGCTTCTTTCATGGTAAAATTTTTAATTATCTCTTTACATGGAGTAAAAAGTCGTCTGACTTTTATTTTAATTGTGTGCTGTTTTTAACTAAACGGGGCTTGTCTTTCTTTTATAACGTTTTCTTTTATGTGGTCTAAATTATAAAAAAACACACATAGTTGACGTATTCTCTTCCAGCCGTAAGACATTTACAGATGGACAAGGGCCTCCCTCATTGATCACTAAGTACTGATCATGAGGAGTTACCATACTCACCACGCTTGGCAGGCGGGTTGGCGAGCGCAGTACAGGATGTTGGTACACGGAAAGATGCTGCTGCCCACTGATCCGGAGGTATCCCTTAGCAGGCTCCTACTGCATCCACCGGCATGGGTAACACTAATGAACACTAGCCTAATTGATCTCCATGAGGGATAGTTGCCATACTCACCATGCTTGACAGGCGGGTTGGTGGGGGCAGTATGTGTTGATACACGAGACGCTGCTGCCCATCTTCCGGAGGTATACTTTAGCAGGCTCTTACTGCATCCTTGAGCATGAGAGGAAGGGGTAACATTCTACTGCCGGCACCCCATGGCTTAATCGATACTCCGCTTAAATATCACAGGCGTTGAAAGTCAAAACTAATACCAACCTGTTGAAAATTTAAAAATATCATAAAAGTTTGCATGTTTCCATCTACATATATGCAGATTCAACTTTCAAATATTTACTCTGGCAACAGATAATACTTTTTCATTTCTCATACTCGGAAAGTAGTGTTGTTTTGATCTGATTATTGGGTGGAAAATGCTGCTTCCCTCCATAGAGAGGGAAAAACTCATACAAATTACTTTCCACCTAAGGGCCGGAATGAACTTTAAGAATAGAACTGCTGTCAGCTATGAAGAGTTTTATGTAAAAAAAACTTTCTAAACAGCCAGTATGAACTTAGCGCAAACTTCTTTGAGCGGAATAAGCCGCAACAATTACGCGGTGAGTTCCATATTTAAAAATTAAAAAGTCGACATAAATTGGCGGGATAGTAATCTGTTATGTATCTCTGACGGAATTCAAAAAAATAGGTCCTAATTTGACAAATTATTTTAAATAGGTAATTACTACTAATATTATTATATTATTATCAATAAATAGTTTAGATAAACAACTAGTTTTATTTTCCTCATATAGGTACTAAATGAAAAGTACAGTGTTTAACACGGGTAAAATAATCAATTCCTACTCAGACTATAGCCGCCCTCGCTGCGCTTGGGCGTCTTAATACCTCGGGAATTGATTCTTTCAACCCTCGGTTAACAATCTACTATAATATTTTGAACTCCATCTTTTAACGAGACTCTAAGGTTCAAAAGACATTGCCAGAGTTTTGGTGTCTAACTATTTAAATCTTTGGTTATATGGTTATCCGTATAACTAAAGATTTAAGCACCGGCAATAGTTGTATGTGCCCTGACACCAAAAACTGTGATAATGTCTGTATAATGTTCCCAGGCACTGCAGCGTCCCGTACAGCATGATCACCAGTTGCTGACGCTGTATAAATCATCTATAATAGATGCAAAGGCCTTACTTTACTAACAAAGATGCCGACGCATGCACACTAATAAGTAGTTTTGGCAATAAATAAATAAATAGATAATGCTGGACAATTCACACAGCATCATCTAGCCCCTTGGGGCTATGCATAGCTTGTGTTATAGGTACTAGATGACTGATATACATACTTAATACATTACTTCTACTATTTATATAAATATAGGCAGCAGCGTCTTTCCGTGTATCAACATCCCGTACTGCGCTCGCCAACCCGCCTGCCAAGCGTGGTGAGTACGGCAACTACCTCTCATGGAGATCCATGAGGGAGGCCTTCTCAGTAGTGGACTTTTTACGGCTGTAATGATGATGATGATGATTTACATACTGCATATGAACATTTATATATCCAGAACACCCTGAACAAATCTCTGCAGACCGTAAAGACATTTGTCCCGAGGCGGGAATCGAGCCCGCAACCTCTTGCGTCACAGGCGGACCTTCGCCCGCTGCGCCACAGGGATCGTCAATAAGTCAAACTGTTATTGTTCCATGACACTTTTCATCAAATATTAGCAAAGTTACAACACGTCCGGCTAACATTGTCCTTAGCTGTACTGATTCCAAATGAGCGAGCTCTTATCGTGTGGAAACAAAACAGTAAAGGCGTATCTAACGATTTAAATCATTGTATATGTCGTAGGATGATTTGATAATTATGAGGAATTATCGCGAAAATTCTAGAAATTTTTCTAAAACACGGATAATTAGGAAATTAAGATTACATTTAAACCTAATAACCTACTGTCTGTCCATCTCGGTTCTGTCACAAGCAGTGTTTTCGGATAGTTACGTAATCACAATTGTCTGCTTATCCATGTATTCGCAAAATCTCTAGAATTTTTGCGATAATACGAATTATTAAATCATCCTATGTCATTATAAAACACAAAATTTTGTTTTCATGTTTGACGCGGGTGGGGCCGCGTCTATTCATATTCCCTCAGCGGCCAGATTCCTATCTGACCGTTTGTCTTGTTTTTGGAGTAAAATGTCACGTGTATAACTTAATACTGTGACGTGGGGTGCCGACAATAGAATATTACGTCACCTCTCTTGCCCGTGGATGCAGTTAGAAAACTGCCAAGGCATAAAGAATAAAAAAATCAGAGTATTTGCTCTTGGAAAACAGTAGAGTGAATAAAAATCACAGAAATCGTAAAAGAAATAAAATACGTTGATTAACTATCTAAAATGTTCAATGCTCATACTATACTCATACGTCATTTATTAAACCGTAGGAACATATAGTACACTTGGCTATGTCACAGAATCTAAAATTAAATGTCACTTTTTATAATAACCTAATAGTAAAATTCTAAATAAAATAAAAAAATATGGTAAAAATAAACAAAATAATAAAAATAAAAGAAACAAAAAGTTATAAGCATTTTGTAGAGTTTGAACTTTCTATGCTAGCACGGCAGGCAGGATAGGTCACATCACCGACATGCGAACCGTGCTGGGTATCCGAAATAATGATGTGCTAAGCGATTTTAAGACTGTCCATTGTTAGTTTCTTTTTTACAAGATGTCGCCTTATAAAAGTGTTCAAAATTTAAATTTCAGAGCGTCATCCACGCCCAACTTTGTCCTGTCCTGTGCCATTAAAAGGTAATGTTGTTGTATAATCTGTTTTGTGTCTAACTGGTTGATGAATTTTATGCGGTAGATCACACACAGTCCAGACCAAATCCGGATCGTTACGTGAAATAAAGTTAAAATAAAATGGGAAAGAAGTCCCTCGCTCCTTCTAAGTTCATGGCGAGTTATAATGGTCAGTGTTTGAGTATTTGCATTTTGGTAATTTTTATTTAGCTTTTCTGTATTCTAGATGATTAGATATTATTTTTATACTAAGCTTTATTGTGAACATTACATTTTATATTTTTTTTAACTTGTTGATAGAAAATAGCTTAGGAATTTTATTAATGATAGCATATTATGCTATCAATCTAACTATCTATTTACATCTGTATAGCACATAACACCTTAACAAGGTAGGTACACAAACACATGGTTTGCGTTTCTCTCTGCTTGCACTATACGAGCTTTGCCTGAAAATCAACGTTTGGTCTTTGAGCTTATACGCTTAGCACGCTGAGCCAATAGCCTTTTGACGTGCTCCAGCACACACAACATCTCACTAATATTTAGTTTCTGTAATCTGTGCTAATATTATAAAGCCAAAAGTTTGTTTGTATGAAGGTTTGTTACCTCTTCACGCAAAAAACGTATCGAGCTGAAATTTTGCAAACGTATTGATGTTGACCAGGGTTAACACATAGGCTATTTTTATCCGGGTACAACGCATGCAAAGCGGCGGTTTGGCTAGTGGCATATTGTCATAATTTGTTCTCATATTTTTGAGTTTATTTGATGTAGTGTAACGTTGTACTTTTAATGTTACTCTGTTGTAGTGAGTTTAGTTTTAAATTCAATTTGTATTCTTTAATTTGTATGTGTGCCTGCATTCGTAAATAAACGTATTATCTATACCTAAATAAAAAATAAACAATGCTGGACAATTCACAAAGCATCTAGCCCAAAGCTAAGCAGAGCTTGTGTTATGGGTACTAGATGACTGACATACTTAATATATTATAACATAGATAGATATTTTTTTATACCTTTAGAAAATACCCAGACAGCTTTTATTATTCAATTTGAGTATTTCCCTTGATTAATCATTGGTCCCGCCATCAACTGAGTTAAGGAGAAAGTTAACAATATTTAGTGAAACAAAAAACCGGACCGAATTTCTATTTAGGTCATATAAAGTTTTATTCTAACACGCAATTAAATTAGTTTTGTTACATTTTAGAGCAGTTTTAATGTCAAAGTTATGTTTCTGTCGAAATAGTTATATACCGAACAAGCGCATGTCCCAGTACTGTCTGTCGAAGCTGTGTATTGTCGAAGTATGTTCTGTCGAAACAATGACTTGTCGAACAATATTTTTTCGAAGTAACCGACGTGTCGTTCTGATGATGTGATCCGTTATGAATAAAAAATATGTAATTTTACCTGCAGAAATCCCTCAACGCTGTATTAGCTCTTAAAAAAAATGGAAAATAAGTCTACGATATACATACATAGATCTAAAAAGCGGGAACCCGATTTCTCCTGAAGCTGCTATGTAGAGAAACACGTGTCGAAATATTTATGAGCGTTTCTGAGCGCTCACTGGATGTATCTAATGAGCGAGCACTAACCTATAGGTAAGCGGATTTATTTCTATATATTTTTCGTTCATTTAGATACCTACTTCAAATACTAATCAGTTGATTTTACCCTACAAACCCACAGTTCCATAACGATAAACATTTATCTTTACTATTTACAGTTTTTAAAACTATTTCTACTGGTGATTTAACTTGAGATCGAAGCGATTGGTCTTACCAATTATCGCTAAAGCGGAAGGATGAAAGCTGACCTGATTGACCTCTCAGCTGTCCACTGTCGTTAGAAGTTCAATTCTCGTATCCGAGAAATCGGTTCAACATCAGAGAAATAAATACAAATACCGTGAAATATTGCCGTAGGGTGCCGGCAGTAGAATGAAAGAGGAGGGGTAACCTCCTCTTATGTCCGTGGATGCAGTAAGAGCCTGCTAAGGGATACCTCCGGAAGATGGGCAGCAGCGTCATTCCGTGTATCAACATCCTGTACTGTGCTCGCCAACCCGCCTGCCAAGCGTGGCGAGTATGGCAACTACCCCTCGTGGAGATCCATGAGGGAGGCCTGTGTTCAGTAGTGGACGTTTTACGGCTGAAATTGATGAAAATGAAAAAATACAAATACAGGGTATACACCCCACTACATAATTATGTACTAACACGAAAGGGGGGAAAGGAAGGAAAAGAAAATTGGGAATTCGTATATTGTTTTAATTTTTTTAATATTTTTAATTACATTTTTATTAGATGGTGTGATGTGAAAATGATCCTGGGGTCAAAATCGGGTCTTTTTATTTCTTAATAAAGAAAAACGTACGATTTTGCGGTCAAGCTATTTTTACGGCAGCTCTTCGCGGAGGTCAATGATCCTGGCAAGAATCAGCTGGCTTTTAGTTTGTCACTATCGTTTCATCAGCTGTTGAAGTTAAAACTTTCGTGGTCCTTTCTTGAATGAAAATCACTGAATCCTGAAAAGTCGTAAAATAAAAATTGTTCCTTGGGATGGTCAGAATCATCTTCTTTCGGCTTAGTAAGTTATAATAGTACATTTATTAAAAAAAAAAGGTTTCAAGCTCCTACTTACTCAAGTCATGAGGGCCTAGGCCCTTATTACTAAGCAATATATCTTTATAACTTACAAAATAGTAAAAGAAATTGTAAGCAGCGTAGGACGTCCACCAACAAGATGGGCTGATGACCTGGTTAAGACCGCAGGTCGACGGCGCGGTGGAGGCAGATCACTTCCAACCGCAATAACTGGAAATCCATAAGGGAGGCCTATGTCCAGCAGTGGATTATGAAAAGGAATTGTAAATTTTACACTGTGGCGCCAGTTTAAATTCCTTGCTCAACTAAGTTTGGCACTTCCAGAGAAGTTAACTCACAAGCAGAAATTGTTTTAAAACTGGAAGTTCTTGCCCTTTTCTTAAAGATGTAGTGAAAGTCTGCCAAGGGATACCTTCCGAAGATAGGCAGCAGCGTCTTTCCGTGTATCGACATGCCAACCCGCCTGCCAAGTGAGGTGAGTATGGCAACCCCTGCATAACCAGTACATGAAGATTAGGCCTATGATGAGGCCTATGTCAAGTAGTGGACGTCTCCGGCTGAGATGATGATGATGTTGGGTCTTCATAATTAGCAGGAAGACAATGCTGCTTAGCATTAAGTTCGCCTGTGTACAGTACTTTCAGCATCATCATTTCAGCCGTAAAACATCCACTACTGAACACAGGCCTCCCTCATGGATCTCCATGAGGGGTAGTTGCCATACTCACCACGCTTGGCAGGCGGGTTGGCGAGCGCAGTACAGGATGTAAGACGCTGCTGCCCATCTTTCGCAGGTAACTTTTAGCAGGCTCTTACTGCATCCACGGGCATGAGAGGTCGGGTAACATTCTACTGCCGGCACCCCACAGCAAAATGTAGTTATACAGCGACAAATTGCGGCCAAGCACCAAGCATTTTTCTAACAAGTCAACAGCTCATAAAAGCAGAGCAGTTAGCAACTTGTTTTAATGCATTCAAATGAAAAAACATCAACGTCAACCTAACTTTTAAACATATTCACGCCTAATAAAACCCTTAGCGCCACCTCTGCGATGAAAGCTAACTGGCGTAACAAAGATTTTTTTATAAAAATGACAACGACTGGAAATCGCATTTACGGTTGTTTATTTTGACGAGCTCTGTGGTGCAGCGGGCGAAGGTCCGCCTGCGACGCAAGGGGTTGCGGGTTCGAGTCCCGCCTCGGGACAAATGTCTGCACGATCTGCAGATATTTGTTCAGGGTGTTCTGGGTGTTTTTCTATATATAATAAAAAATCTATCTATGTAGTATAATGTATTAAGTATATCAGTCATCTAGTACCCATAACACAAGCTCTGCTTAGCTTGGGGCTAGATGATGCTGTGTGATTTGTCCAGCATTTTTTTACTTTTTTTTATTTTTAACGCGACTACGGTAAGGCCGCAACCGAAGCCGGGCCGGGATAGGTTGTGATTTTAACTGTCTATGTGTGATGTAGGTATTGTAAATAGTATTTTATCCAACCCTAGTTGTGAAGTGGCAGAGCTCTTGATTAAGTTATTAGATTTGGGTTTAGTTAAGCATTAAGTTTGTTATTTTTTGTGATTTTCTTTCATTTCTTTTTCTTATACGGACGATGTGGTCGCTAAGCGACAAAGTCTTAAATACATTTAAAAAAAAAAGAAAACTGTCTATGTGTATAAGAGAATGAGATGGTGGGATGAGCTTGACGCAAATCCCATCTTGGCCTGTAAATGCTTTAAGTCGGAGGAGTGGAAGGAGGAAAGGTAAATCTGCTGTCCATCTTCCGGAGGTATTCTTTAGCAGGCTCTAACTGCATCCACGGGCATGAAAGGAGGGGTAACATTCTACTACCGGCACCCCACGGCACAACTCCCATAAGCTATCTGGCTATTACAGAGTGTGGAATTATCTCATGCCAGCCACCTGGAATGAAAGTACTATAAAAATAGAGACAGCAAACATCTGTTTGTCTGTCCGTGATCTTAAACGAGTGGACCTATTTGCATCCGGTTTTTTTATTTAAAGAAGGTTTTACTATGTATGTATGGGCTACATAGCCACCGCCGGAAAAATGTACAAACTATGTAGTTTGTACATTTTCTATTTATTTTGAACTAGCTGACCCGATGCCCACTTCGTTGGGCGGTAATTTATAGCCTAAGTAAGGCCTTTGCATCTTTTATAGATGATTTATGCAGCGTCAGCAACTGGTAATCATGCTGTACGGGACGCTGCAGTGCCTGGGACATTGTTAGATGGATTATGCTTGCCCAGCACCTATACCATCCTCTCAGCTTAGTCAGCTGTTAGTCAGAGGAAAGAACAGGTCAATACGTCTGAAGCTAACTAAGCCGCGGGTTTCCTCACGATGTTTTCTTCACCGTTAAGCACGTGTTAAATGTAAACTAACACTTTTCAAGAAAGAAAAATCCATTGGTTCACGGCTGGTATCGAACCCACGACTTTTGGATTGAAAGTCGGGGGTACATAAACCAACCTATCCTACCAAATTGCCAACACGGCAATTTATAGCCTATGACACTCACAAATACTGTGGCTTTCTATTAGTAAAATAAAATCGGTTCAGTAGGTTCAGAGATTACCCCTACAACCTCACAAACTCACAAACTTTACCTCTTTATAATATTAGTATAGATAACCTATGTTATACGGACGATTTAGATTTTTTTTATTCGAATGTTAGGCTGCAGTCACGAAGTCAGCGGCGCGGCGCGGCAACGCAGTTCTACAGGCAGCGTACGTATCTCGCGACAGGTTTGCACCAGGCGTAAATTTTGCGATCATCGCTGTCAAGGGTCAATTTTGTATTAGATAACAGCAAGGAGTTGACGACTGACAGCGATGATCACGAGGTTTACGCCTGTTGCAAACCTGTCGCGAGATACGTAATCAGTCTACCGGTCTCGAAGTTAGCGGGAAGATCGCGCGGCGTAGTGTAGTGTTTATGAGAAATTTGTGTCTTTGGTCGTAAACCCGACGGAATGTCTAAATATATTGAAAGTCGGACAAAAATATAAAACAACTAACTTCTACCCGCCACTTTGCATGCGTTGTACCCGAATAAAAAGTAGCCTGTGTTAAACCTGTTCAACATCAATAAGTGTGCAAAGTTTCAGCTCAATCCATAGTCTACTTTTTGCGTGAAGAAGTAACGAACCTTCATCCAAACAAACTTTCGGCTTTATAATATTAGTGGGATGCAACACTACATCAGCAAAAACGTGGGGGCATTACTTGAAAGCTGCGGACGGATCGCTCGTACACAACTCCCCGCGCCGCTGCCTTCGAGACTTGTATGAATTCATTGAAACGCTCCAGGGCCGCCGCGCCGCTGACATCGTGACCGCAGCCTTAGTATGATTCTCAGTTTACGTTGTACAATTTTGGAGCGGAACTCTGCAATACTGCGCAGGAAAAATAGAGCTTCCATTTTAAACGTTGCTTACAGCACGCACCTAGATAAGAGCGACCAGCTTTCGAAGAGCCGCGGGTCTATCAGAAAAGTTGTACTTGCTCCACACCGTAAAGTAACTTTCAGGGCGGGCGGGTCTTGTGATTTTGGGCAGAAGGGCCCGTGCGTAACCTGCGCACAAGTTGGTGAATCAATCAACGTAAGTCTCGGGCAATCGTTCGAGGGCTTGTACGCATGCGTTGACCTAAGGGATGGCTCGTCGATGTTTTTAAGGGCCCACTGGCTCTAAGTAGATACCGAGCTTAGCGGGTGGAATTCCATAATTCGGAAATTTTTTCACGCTCCTACAATTTTTCGTAAAATGACAATGCGAATTTGTGGGTAAATTTATATCCTCCATTCTTCGTTCGTTGGCATTAATACGTATGTCAAGTCATCGTCTTAGAATATAAAATTGTCGAATCATCGCAATGCTTTTCCATACGCAAATTGTCCAATTAGTGATGTCCAATATTTGATATCTTATCGATAGTTCAGGCGAGTCAATCGAGTCAGCAGTTGACTCGGCCTAATCTCATTCCGTCCGATAAAATGTCAAATGTCAGGTTTTCCCTCGCAGACGATATCTTCATCTGTGATCCACCAAATTGAGCCTTCATATTACACGTGTTTACGTTTCTGTTACACAAACACGATTTTTAATATTCTAACGTAGTTACTCAAGCAAGCCACGAGGCAAATTAATCGATTTATGGAAACAAAGCGCTTAGAAACATTATTCTCAGAACGCTAATCATGTTTTGATGAAACCCGATCCACGCACATACCTACCGCTGAGAAATATCGCCCAAAAATCCGAGACAAGTTTTGCCATTTTTATTCACAGATGGGCGGACGATACCGTCAAGGTCGCCCGTGATGAAACTGGCACAGGATCGCTCGATGGAGTGCTAAAGAAGAGATAGAGATAGAAGATACCCAGCCGTGGGTGGCAACGGGCAGATGATAATGATGATGATTCACAAATGCGCTCTAAAGAAGCCTGCAGGCAAATTTTTCCACCATTGCGATACGGATTATTAGTATTTTTTTTATCATAGTTTAGTGGCATAGGTACCATGTTTTCAAACTGTAAAATAATGATAAGGTAAGGTAAGGAAAGCAGTAAAGCCACTTCAATGTTCATCAAACATGCAAAATCTATGCAAACTTAAAGAGAACAATTCGGCTTCACCCTAGTAAATCTACATCATAAATTATTCATATCGGCTAACACAACAATCACGAAATGCATTTAGCGGTTAATCAATTTTCAATATAATATCACCATACAATTTGTCACATCTTTATTGTGTTTATCAGCATAAGGAAAAATTTCGTGCATTTAGAAATCCTTGAGCAATTTGGTCTTACGACGACCTACCATGAAACTAAGACTACTTAAAAAGCTGAACTGTATCCCGCATAATCTATCTACTTCAAAGCGCCAATGTCGATCCACATATTAAATCTCACGACAGAGATCTAATCAGAAAATTCAATCATCTGCCAAACGATAATAATTTACAGTATGTTTGTGACTCCAGCTAAACTTCCTCAAATGTTTCGTTCAATAAAATTCAACAATAAACATTTTCCGTTCGACATGATTTCGAAGACAGAGGGTCGAATCGAGGGTTCCCGGGCTGACGGCTGAAACGACCGACTTCAGTATTCCCGCGTAAACCGCACCGACCGGACGTGCGTCGGTGTCAGTCGCGAACGCAACACTCCCGACCGAAAAAGGTACGTCACTAACTTATTTCAAAAATGGAATAGTCGATTATCGCTTGCCAGTCTTTTGGAATTTACCGATGTTGTTGTTCGGAAAAGTTAGATTTTTTGCGCGATTGTCGAGAGTGGCAACTTCGGTGGTCGGCTTATTTTTCTTGGAGAAGCGACTTAGTGAATACGATGTATTGTATTTTTTTCTCCTATTTATCTCTAAGTTATATTAATGTACTACGTAAGTATGTGATGTATAAAACGTTAATTATGAAAACATCAGCGTAAACATATAATAATACTAATTATACTTTTTTCTTGATTGCACAGAGTTAATAAATACAATTTCTACGCTATTAGACATTTTTCGTGGTGAAGGTATATAATATACCTCTACGGAGCAGAATGTACAAAAAGCTAAAAAACAAGGACAATTGTACAAACACCTATATGTAATTAAGGGAAGTTAATTGTTGAATGATTAAGGCAAATATATAATACAGAATTAAATTTGCTCGTACTCCCTGATTGTTATTTTTATATTATTCCATTTGAATCACCTGGGCTCACACCTAGATGAGTTGAGGTCGCTATTATAAAAAAATAGTAGACTTAAATCACTTCGCACAGGTGGTTACGGTCGCCTGTGAAAAAAATGCGTTTTAGTACATTTTATTGATAAATCGTTCCTTGGCTTGCCTAAAGATATTATACATACATAATACATCTTGCCGTGGGGTGCCGGCAGTAGAATGTTACCCCTCTCATGCTCATGGATGCAGTAAGAGCCCGCTAAGGCATTACCTCCGGAAGATGGCAGCAGCGTCGTTCCGTGTATCAACATCCCGTACTGCGTTCGCCAACCCGCCTGCCAAGCGTGGTGAGAATGGCAACTACCCTAGGCCTGTGTTCAGTAGTGGACGTTTTACAGCTGAAATTAGAGATGAAATAACAACTTTGGTTTCGTATCGAATACCAAGGAGCTTAGGTCGATCAGAAAACACACATTTTTGGGGATCATGACAACATAATTCAAAACGGCAACCATATTGTCTGTCACCTAAGTTTAGGTTAGTCATTATCATCATCTTAATTTCAGTCGTAGAACGTCCAATTCTGAACACAGGACCCCTCATGGATTTCCATGAGGGGTTGTTGGTGAGTATCACCACAGTTGGCAGGTGGGTTTGCCAGCGCAGTACAGGATATTGATATACCGAAAGTCGCTGCTGCCCATCTTCCGGAGGTATCCCTTTGCAGACTCTTACTCCATCCCCTAACTACCTACCCTATGTATTGTATTTGCTCCTAAATTAGTAGATCTGTCACCTAAATCATTTCATTTATTTCTAAATATCACACTGCGTCTAAATATAAAACTATTTCATTCATTAAGTGCCGTGGGGTGCCGGCAGAAGAATGTTACCCCTTCTCTCATGCCCGTGGATGCAGTTAGAGCCTGCAAAGGGATACCTCCAAAAGACGGGCAGCAGCGTCTTTCAGTGTATCAACATCCCGTACCCCGCTCGTCAACCCACCCGCTAAGCGTCGTCAGTATGGCAACTATACCCCTCATTTGCATACAATTTTAGCAAAATAGTTTCATTTTTGTTGTGGTAAAAAGGCTTGTTAGCGGAGTGGTTCTCTGCGGTACATTCGCCGACTTTCGTCCCGAAGGTTGTGGGTTCGATTCCGGCCGAGCTCCATTGCGATGAATTTTCCTTTTTGACAAATGTATGTGCACATTTTACAAGCGCTTTAAAGGTGAGTAAAATCGTGAGGAAACCCGCGGCTTGGACAGCTTCAGACGTATTAACCTGTTTTATTATGTATATTGGGTTCGTTATAATTTTCCTGTAATTTTTACATACACTCCTATTAGCAATAAAAGTTTCAAAGGTTTATCTTTGCAACTAGATAAGGAAGGGGAACTCTATTTTTTTAACGTTTTTGTGAATGAGTCGAAAACTAAAGCAAAATTAAAAGCTGTTTATTAATGTGCAAATGAATACCTTTCATATACCCCACATGACCTAGTCACTTCACAAACATTTTGAAAACCCCTGTCCGCCCCCCCTGCAATCAAAATAAGAATATTTTTTAACATTTTCATATAATGCCATATTAGTTATTTTATACCAGTTCAAATTTCAAGTAGATAGCATCGGTAGTTCTCAAGATATCCATTTGTGACAGACAGACAGACACAATTATACTATAAGGGTTTTTTTTACCATTTTGGTCCGGAACCCTAATTATCAAAAGTCACTGAAAAAATGTGGCTATGTAAGCGGCTTCTATGGTCTTCGAGCAAAACTTACAAAATGGAATTATAATTTTGCGACGACTTAAATCGGCCACATTCAAAATTAATAAAAAGTGTCCTTTGAAGCAAGGCACTTCAGCGCAACCCTTGAATTTGTTTCATTATTTAAGTAGATTCAACTTTTTAATTCGGAACCTGCCGAAATATTCCATTGTTGACCCTTTCCGACCCTTTTAAGTTCTTAAGTAATAAAATAGGGATTAGCTAAAATGCCCAAGAATCTGCATAAACAAAAAGGCATCGTGTAATTAAACAGCTGAGCGTAACCCGACTCCGAAATAAAGAGGTATACAATTTCAAAGTAAGGCGGGCCACCTGAGAACAAGTGTGTAATTAAACTTGATTTAGCTCTCAGGTTGCTTTAATCAGCTTAAGTTGGCCATTTGTATATAGGGAGGAATTTTCTGATTCTGATTCTGACAGCCATTCCGTGGATGGATGAACTGGGCTTGTGGTCAACAGGTTAGTATCAATTATTCTTTCATCATCACAGCGGGTTGACGAGGACAGTATGGTATGTTGATACACGGAAAGACGCTGATGCCCATATTCCGGAGCTATCTCTTAGCAGATTCTTACTGCATCCTGTATACTGCCCTCTGAAAGATACACACAACGTTATCTGAGAATATTCGCTTCCATTGCGTGCACTATTGATCGCACATCGAGTGCGTTGAGTCCGTGGCTAGTTCTTGGATATTTTATTCACGATTCAGGGAAGTCTCTAGTCTGCGCAGTCTTAAGGTGTTCTCAAAGGATTTCTCGTGTACAATACATTCAGACCGACATGTCTATGTAACGAAACGCTTTGTATCGAGCTCGTTGGGCACAATAAGAACACTGATAGAATTTGTTAGACTTTTTAGACCTCGGAGGTTTGTGGAAATTACCTTTGCGATTTAATGAAAGTCGAAGGAACCTTGATGGTCCGGGAACACGCTACACTTTGTTAAACTAGTGAACGAAGCCAAGTTCTTACTGGCAATTAGGCGTTTCAGCTCAACGTTTCTATCTATTTCCGCAAGTATCCTTGTTACCCAGAACTCCATCGTTTATAAACCGATTTGGAAAAAAATATGAGTTCTATTAGACACACTTTATATAAGGTCCAATTTTTTCAAAACTTATTAAACCCCTCCTTCCACTTAGATCCACAGTCTTGATCCACATGTAGATCCGAGGATACTTTTTTTTCCTCTTTAATCCACCTATGAGGGGATCTAAAATTACTATTTCTTTTCTATTCCACTTGAATCCACAATCAAGAGGATCTAAAATTACAATTTTTTTTCTGTTCCACTTGAATCCACAATGAAGGGGATCTAAAAATATTTAATATATTTCTATGCCACTTCGATCCACAGTGGGATCTAGGTGGAAGGAGGGCTAAAAAAGAATAAAAAAAATATATTGTTCATTAAAAAATTCGCTCCTTGCCCGTGGTCCCGTTGACTGGACCACGGAAAAACTTTTTTTCCGTAGTCCAGTTAACTGTACCACGGAAGATTCTTTCATTCCGTGGTCCAGTTCATTGGATAACTGGACCACCGATAAAAAATATCTTCGCTGGTACAGTTAACTGGACCACTCATTTTGTGTGATTATGTGTAAGGAATTGCATAAGATAAGAACAAATGGACACTTATATCAAATTTGACACCTAATGTTAAAATTGACAGTTAATGTCAAAATGACAGCTAATGTCAAAAATTTTGAAATTATTAAAAAATTTAATTATTAAAATTATAAATTACAAAAATAAACGTAAAGTTCTCTTCTCTTCACTTAAATGTAAACAACTTAATTGTTAAATAAAAATAAAAATAGATAAACGAAATTTTCACTGTTAAGTTTATCCTGACAAAGCTTAGATATATGAATAGACCAAAATACACAACTTTTAATTCCGTACTTGATAAACAGAAGTGTAATTTTGTATTAAAATTTTAAAATAAATAATAATTCTTCTGTTAAATAAAAATGAAAAAAAATCATTAATCAACAAAAATAAACAAAAAAAAATATTTTTACTTCACTTGTTCTAAGAAGTGTGCAACTGTGATTTCTCCTGATATTAACTGGTTTTGACATTCTAAAATAAAATTATCATTATCAATGTTTGATTTTTTTCTCTTATTTACAATATTTTCTTTTATGCGCAAAAAGTTATATTTTGCCTCCTGTTTTAATATGCATAAAAAATTTACTAAGTTACAATATTTTTTTCCCAATTTCTTGTTTAGTTTTCTATTAAAACCTTCGATACAGTTATTGGTACGATGCCGTTCTTTTGCGATTGCCCACATCTGTGTGAAAAATTTGCTTTTGAACCAAAACCTTTTCATATACTTTTGAAATTGTATGAGTTTTGGGCAATCATTTCTTGCGATTTCTGTACATATATATATCCATCCGTCAGCTAGATAAGATTCTGGTGTTAGTGGTAAGGAGGCACAGAGTGCAACTATTCGTTTTCCACGTTTTGTTTTCAAAAGTTTCATCTCTTTTCCATGTTTCCATATATTTTTAACAAAATGGTAATAGCAACCTTTTATTTCGGCACAAGGAAAGACTTCACTTATTGCTGTGATAGTTGCTTGTTCAAAATCTAAAGTGAATTTATTTGGTTTAAATAGAGGTACTTGGCTTTTAATCATTTCAAATAAAGTGAAATATGAATCCTTTTTTTTGTTCGTCATTAACGCAAATAATAGCGGAACGACATTATTTGTATCTGTAGTGCTATCTATATCAGAACATAATACATACAATTGTCCGAAGGGCGGAGGGCAACTCATAAATGTTCCGTCACAGAAAATGTGTTTCATTTTAGGTAGGATAGTTAAAGTTTCTGGCAAACAAAAGATTATTATACGATTATCGTTGCAGAAATAATCTGCAAGAACAAAATCCGACAAAGATGGTGGTATTTCAACTTCTGAAATGTTCGTAAAACATGTCTTATTAACATTCCATTTTTTGTTTCGTAATTTATATAACCCTGATTTAATAGAATCAAGTTTTGGTAAAGTGCAAACTAAATTTATCCCTTTGTCTTCGGCGTTTGTTAGACATTCTTGATAAATGCTGGGTATAGGACGACATTCTTCATTTATAACTTTTTCTCTTAGCTCGTGTAATATAATTTTTTTCTCGATCTCATTCTGGTTTTCAGTGCAGTGTGATACGTGTTTTGTTTGTTTAATAATGGCGCCATCCTGTAAATGTAATTAATAATAATAAACTATTTATTTCTCAAAACGAGTAGGTACGAGATAAGTATCAATGAGTGATATGACTTACTTTGAGATTCAATGTTCCATTGCATTTAAATTTTCTCCATTTTGAACATCGCCATATTACTGAACCATTTTTAAAACTCCTTTTTTTATGGTACTGATATCCAGAATGCAGCATAACCACTCCTCTGTTATTAATATATTTAATTTCATTCATTTTTAAGTTAATATATATGTATATTTTAATATTTTTATTAAAATAAATCAATTTTAAGACCAAATTGACAAAGACTGTGTCAATATGACAAGCAACTTCAAGTAGTAGCACTACAGATTGTCGTCGAGTAGAAAGAAGGATTGATCATTATTATGAGTATAAGAACTCATTAGATAAAATAGAAAAATGTAAAGATATAATATACCTACTTCCAACCGTTTTTATCTTCGAGCATTAAACCAGTGCTCGAAGGTTTTTATTATTGGGAATAAGAATTAGACGACCTCCGTGGCGCGGTGGACGAAGGTCCGCCTGCGTCGCAGGAGGTTGCGGGTTCGATTCCCGCCTCGGGACAAATGTGTGTACGATCTGCAGACATTTGTTCAGGGTGTTCTGGTCGTTTATATGTATAATAAAAAATATCTATCTATGTATTGTATTATATTATGTATATCAGTTATCTAGCACCCATAACACAAGCTCTGCTTAGCTTGGGGCTAGATAATGCTGTGTGAATTGTCCAGCATTATTTATTTATTATTTTAATTAGGGGGAAAAGTATCCAATGATCCACCAGTGGATTTAAGAGGAAACAAAAGTATCCAATGATCCACCAGTAGATTTAAGAGGAAACCAAAGTATCCAATGATCCACCAGTGGATTTAAGGGGAAACAAAAGTATCTAATGATCCACCAGTGGATTAAAGAGGAAAAAAAAGTATCCTCGGATCTATATGTGGATCAAGACTGTGGATCTAAGTGGAAGGAGGGTATTAAACATATTAAATAAGTTATAATAAAACTGCACACACAAAAGAAATACAGCTTAAAACATATAAAATCAAAAGAAAAAACAGAAAAATCTAATTAAATCAGGTAGCTAGGAACAATTATTTACAATTCTATACTTTCACAGTAGCTTTGACATACTCTAGCAATTATATTTATACTATCACTAGCTGTCCCGGCGAACTTCGTATCGCACCTACCACTGCAACTACTCTACAACTACCCTATAACTACCCTACAACTACCCTAAAACTACCCTACAACTACCCTGCAACTACCTCGAAACTACCCTACAACTACCCAACAACTACCCTACAACTACCCAACAACTACCCTACAACTACCTCGAAACTACCCTACAACTTCCCTACAACTACCCTACAACTACCCACATACAACTACCCTACAACTTCCCTACAACTACCCAACAACTACTAATTTACGCAACGAAAAGTAGCCTATGTCCGTCTCCATGGTCTTATCTACTCCTATTCTAAAATTCATCCAAATCGGTCCAGCGGTTTTGACGTGAAAAGGGAACATACATAGTACATACATTCTTACTTTCACTTTCATATATTAGTAGGATAGGATAGGATTAAATAAATCTGTAAGTAAGTAGTGATCTACGTGTCCAGTAGTGGACGTCTTACAGCTTATATGATGATGATGATGATTGACTATGTTGGCGTCGGGGATTCTAACTTTTTTCAGCAGTTACAAAACATACGGAATAGATATGTAATGTTCCGAATTTTTCATGTTTTTTTTTCAATAAAATGTTTGTTAGTTTAATACGATTGGTTAAGTATTACAACAAAAGAAAAAACCCAAAAATGCTCTATTTAAACATAGAGTTTCACATAGATTTTAACTTTACATGTGAACGATACCTATTTATGCCTCTGATTTTTTTTAAGTCTACCCAAGCTCGATAAAGAGCGTGACGAGCTCAAGGCCCGACCACCAGTGGCCATCTATTATAATGTTTTAAAGAGGATAGACTTGTATTTTGTTTGTAACGAATAAACTCAAAAACTAGGTACTGGACCGATTGCTAAAATTATTACGCCATTGCTAGGATGCTACATTGTCCCTGAGTCTATGTTAGACTATATTTTATCCTCGTATTCCTACGGGAACGAGAGCTACGCGGGTGAAACTGCGGAGCGCTGCTAGTATCTTATAATCGCATCGGCGGGGTATTAACATGTCCAAAGTGAGCTCGTACTTTCACAAACAAACTTGGGTACCAAAGCGCACCAAAGGGAGGAACAATTCATATTAATTTATGTTGACGCCCAATTATTAATACCACCCATTAATTAATTTTAACTAGCTTCTGCCGGCCGCTTTGCATGCTTTGCACCCAAATAAAAAGCCCATATGTTAATCCTGGTCAACATCAATACGTGTGCAAAGTTTCAGCTGAATCCGTAGCCTAGTTTTTGCGTGAAGAGGTAACAAACCTCTAACCAAAAAAACTTTCGGCTTTATAATATTAGTGGGATAGCATATATTTAGGTTATATTTCTCAGTATCTTTTTATGGGCGCACTTTTTTAAAAATAAACGTTGTTTTTATTTGTATCCATGTTTTAGGTGTTAACATAAATTAAAATAAAGTTTACGTAGTGGTGTTCTCACATCAACTTAATTCTAATTCTAAAACTGATATTTTGTTATTTCTCGGCGTTTCGAGTGCCCTGCTGCCCTCGTGGTCACGGTAAGACTGATGTACCGCTACCGTCGCAAGTCTATCCGTGGCCACGGGCAGCAGGGCACTCGAAACGTCGGGAAATAATAAAATAAGGTAATTATCACTTTTAAAATTATGTCTCCAGATCGCGAATTTTTACTAAGCTTTTTCTAGTTTAATATTTATCAAATTGCAGCTAGGGGACAAAGTTGTCAGGAGTCCAACCAGGTGTGGGTAAAGCTAGGGACGCGCGCGGCGGAGCGTAGCGCGGAAGAATCCTTAACGTGCCAATGGTTGGCTCGCTGGGCTCCACCGCGGCTTCGCACAACTTCCACGCTGTAAAGAAATCCTATTTATTCATCATAATCATCACCGTCAGGCCGTGGGGTGCCGGTAGTAGAATGTTACCCCTCCTCTTATACCCGTCGATGCAGTAACAACTTGCTAAGGGATACCTCCGGAAGATGGGCAGCAGCGTCTTTCCGAAAATCAACATCCCGGCAACTACCAATCATGGAGATTGATGGGAGAGGCCTGTGTCCAGTAGTGGACGTTTTACGGCTGTAATGAATGATGATCATCATGTTCTCAGCTCTAGGACGTACACTGCTGAACGTAGGCCAATATCCAAGTAGGTACTGGTCGCGACGGGGTCGTTGCCATTGTTGCTGTTGTCGCCTCCCATGTGGTAGGGGCGGAATATTACGTGAACTTCAATCTTCAGTCCTTCCGCGACCATGACCAGGTGCAATCCGGTTGAAACGCTAGGAAAATTATAAAAAAGGTACGCGATAAAATCCTGTATTTTAAAAAACAAGAGTATTACATTATATGAAGAGACGTTTGCAACTATCGAGAAACTTTTGTATTTGAAATAGTATTATATTAGGTATTAGTTTGATGGGTTAGGCTTCCCAGCACCTCTACCATCCTCCCAGCTCAGTTTGCTAATAGTCAGGGATTAGATGGCCTTTGCATCTACAATAGATGATCGTCAGCAACTTATTCATATATTTCACATAACAGCACGAAGCATACAAGACGAGCGTCCACGTCGAACGCTAGCACTAATGCCAGCAGCAGCAAACTGCGGACGCCGCTTCGCTGTAATTAGCAGACCTTTGTGCAGCTGGTAATCATAAGGGACGCTGCAGTGCCTGGGACTTTATTAGATGGATAAGGCTTGCCCAGGACCTATGCCATGCTCTCAGCTTAGTCAGCTATTAGTCAGAGGAAAGAACAGGTCAATAATGTCTGAGGCTAACTAAGCCGCGGGTTTCCTCACGATGTTTCCTCCACCGTTAAAGCACGTTTTAAGTGTGCACATGCATTTTTCGTTCAAAGTTGATTAAAGATTACTTTTTAGTCCGAATCAGAATGAAGAGCTCTCATTGAAAAGTAATCTTTAAAAATAGTTCACTTGAACCTTATAGATGGTTTTATTCTTTTAATGGAAAGAAACACTATTTAACAATGACAGCAATTGTGGTTGATCACAAACTTGGTTAGTAGAATAAAAAATATAAATATCTGAAAACGGATTGAAAACTGGCATTCGATTGAGATAAATCTAGATAAGATTTCCATTTAGGTCATGGACAATAAGTATTTATTAATTGGAGTTATGCACTTCTAAGAATAATTAATTTTAAAAGAAAACAAAACTATTATTTATTTTTAAGTATTTAATATATGTACTAACCCGAAAGGGCCATGGAAAGCCATTTAGCCTATAAAAGCTAGTAGTTTTAAAATGAAAATAAAACGGGAAGTGATGTGAAAATGATCCTGAGGTCATATTCGGATTTTTTGTTTCTTTTTTAACTTTTTTTATTTTTATTTCACAAAATCCACAGCTCTTAGAATCAATAGCATAGAATAAATACATACTATAACTGACAGCCAATTACGGATTTACTTTTTTTAAATCATTCTTAAGTTAACAAAAAGACTACGGTCTACTATATCTAAAATTAACAAAACATCACACGAACAACAAGGTACGAGTATCTAAATTACATGCTATGTACTTTAACTACAATATAAAATCAATACATCCACGCGAAACAAACACCTAACAGGTTTTACTTATTACATTACATTAACATAAATAATTAATTGGTTATATAAATAGACAATATACATTAAAAATAAATAATATAAGAAATGAAAACATGAGATGGTAAGTAGCATAGGCAAGCTAATAAACAATATAATATTACATAATAAGTTATTAATATGCTAAATAATATGGATAAGTTGTAAGTAGCACTTATGAACCCTAGGTGGGTTCATTAAGAATATTGAGCACTGCTTTCATAAAACATAATTTAGTGGAGTGGAAGATGAACAGTCTTAAATTTCTTATTATATGATCTGTGCAATCGGGTTGCAAGCGAGTTCTGAGCGTAGTTCGTTACACACTGTGCTACAGCAAAAAGGTTAGTGTGCCTTGTCCTTATTTTAGGAGCACTGAAGCTCAGTATTTTAGACGCTAATTCTTCGCAATCAATGTATCCGTTACAAAGACCATGAAGCAGAGAGAGGTCAGCCAAGACGCGCCTATTTTCTAAAGTAGAGAGGTCATGGTCTCTACATGATTTAAGATAATCTTCAGTTCGTCCGAGGTGCGACCTGTAGTTAAGGTGTTTAACAAATTTACGTTGTATCTTCTCTATTTCTCTTCTTATCTATCTACTTATTAATAAAAAACCTATTTGAGGTTATAGGTATTTTTATTTTTTCCTGTACGACAATGCTTTGCGTCAGTGACACGGCCAAAAATCAGATGGCTTTTAGGTTGTCATTATCGTATAATCAGCTGTTGAAGTTAAAACATTCGTAGACTTGTCTTGAATGAAAATCACAAAATCCTGAAAAGTCGTAAAACAAAAGTTGTTCCTTGGGATGATCATAATCACCCTTTTTCGGCTAAGTACACATGTTATAACACAACCTGTATAATGTAGGTTTATAGAAATAAGGAAGGTACCGACTGTCTCAGGCAGTTGTGTGAGGCTCAACGTGAAAAGTTATACCCTTTTTGGCGCGCCCGAGGGTAACTAAGCTTTAACTCTCAAACTGTAGAAACTGAATAAGATTAATGATGTAAGTTCTAAAAGTTACAACGGCCAATACAAAAAGGAAGGTGATGGTTTCGGACTGATTTATTTTAATCGTGCAAAAGAATTTATCGTATCCATTAATTCAGTAATTTCAGCCGTAAATAAACACAGGCCTCCCTTTTGGATCTCCATGGGGGGTAGTTGTAATACTTACCACGCTTGGCAGGCGGGTTGGCGACCACAGTACGGAATGTTGATAAAACTAAAAAACACGCAGAATTATTGTACTGTCATCGGTCTATGATTTGTATGCAAAGTTTCAATCAAATCTGATGTTTATACAGGGTGTATTCATGTGTACATATGTATGTGTCACTTGTTAAACTTTCGCGATTTGTTAACATATTTGTTTTAGTTTTAAAATTACAGGACTTTAAGGACTGTCACAGTCCTCCCGCGACCAAGAACGCTGAAATGTGTTCGAAACGTTGGGAAAATAATAAAAAAGGTACGCGATAAAATCCTGTAATTTTAAAACTAAAACAAATACATATGTGTCATCTGAAAGGGGGTTTTCAGTTTTTTTTATATATTTTTGTTTACAACTATACTAGTTTGTGTTAAGTATGTAAAAATTATCCTAGAGTCAAAATTGTATTTATTTTTATTTTGAATTAAAAAAAATCTTTTTTGTGGTTAAGTGTAGGTATTTTTATTTGTTCCTGTACGGCAACTCTTCGCGGAGTTCAATGACCCTGAGAAGAATCAGCTGGCACTTAGGTTGTCATTATCGTATAATCAGCTGTTGAAGTTAAAACATTCGTGGTCTTTTCTAGAATGAAAATCACTGAATCCTTAAAAGCCGTAGAACAAAAGTTGTTCCTTGTGATGGTCAGAATCACCCTCTTTCGGCTTAGTACACATGTTACACACATGTACACACCCTGTTTAGGGGTAAAACAACGTTTGAAGATTCCGTTACATAATAAGTACAATTCCGCCGTAGGGTGCCGGCAGTAGAATGATACCCCTCCTCTCATGCCCATGGATGCAATATAAGCCTGCTAAGGGATACCTCCGGAAGATGGTCAGCAGCGTCTATCCGTGTATCAACATCCCATACTGCGCTCACCAACCCGCCTGCCAAGCGTGGTGAGTATGGCAACTACCCCTCATGGAGATCCATGAGGGAGACCTGTGTTCATCAGTGGACGTTTTACGGCTGAAATGATGAATAAGTACAATTATTTTACAATATTCGTCGGTTAAATATTTTTTGTAAAAAGCAAAACCTGTTAAAAAATAAAGAATTATCTGTCATCGTTCACTGCTTGTTGCTACGTCTGCATCCATTACGTTCAGTAATCTCATTGCTAGAACAAAGAAGTGTTTGTGCAATACCGGCGGGATACAATGGTGATATTTTTGCGGCTGTCGCGATGTTTTTTCACGCGTCTTCCGGAGCCCTGGGGACATTGTTCGTGGCCGCGTATTAAGTACCTATCTAGCGACAGGTTTGCAGCAGGCGCGGATCTCGTGATCACCACTGCCAAGCGTCAATTCTGATTTAGTTGTCAGGTGTTGTTTTATATTCGTCACAAAGTTAATTCACGAATTGACGTTTATCAATGATGATCGCGAGATTACGCCTGTTGCAGACCTGTCGCGAGATACGTAATCAGCCTGTGGGATCCGCGGTGCTTACTTTGCTTAACCAGCAGTTTTCTTTTGTAAGTTAGTTCTAGGTAAATGAGGAAGAATCATGATTTCAGCCATAAAACGTCTACTACTGAACAGAAGCCTCCCTCATGGATCTCCATGTTTAATAATGTCCGAGTAATAGAATCAGGCGTTACTTGGCGGAAATACATGCATACCCAAACACGTATCGTCCTGTCGTGTGGGTTTGGGTATGCATGTTGCACTAACAGCCTGGTTCCCCCTGCATGTACATAATTAGCGGGCGGGAGGGCGGTGCATATGCATCTCAGTATTAGCGGAATTAAAACTAGATATTTTTCATAACATTTTATTGTTAATAATGTCCGTCCAAAATTACAGCTTTCTAAAAATCTCTTCGTAAAGTCGCAGACAAAGGGAAGCTATAGAGGTGGTGATACGCTGGTGGAGCAAAGCTCGAGTCGAGCGAGAATTCGTGTAGTGTTGGGGTCAACACTACACGAATTCTCGCTCTCCACTCGGTCACGCGACCAAGTGGGTACTTGGTCGCGTGACCGAGTGGTCTGTACCCCCGACTTTCAATCCAAAGATCGTGGGTTCGATACCGGACGTGCACCAATGGATTTTTCTTTCTTGAAAAATGTATGTGCACATATACCACTCGACCCATGCGGCCAAGTCGCTGCACACAACACGAATTCTCGCTCGGCTCGTGCTCTGTTCGTGCTCGGCTCCTCTAGCATAGACGCACCTTAAGGGTTCCTCGTTGTACTACGGATCGGAAAATTCAGATCTACCCCTAAGTCTGTACAAGTGGGACCACAATAGAACCCGCATCTACCTTCAACC
Source organism: Pasiphila rectangulata (assembly GCA_963082625.1). Classification (NCBI taxonomy): domain Eukaryota; kingdom Metazoa; phylum Arthropoda; class Insecta; order Lepidoptera; family Geometridae; genus Pasiphila; species Pasiphila rectangulata. The sequence continues at coordinate 25,938,199 of OY720236.1, forward strand.
TCTAGAATGCTAATTGGCTTTGCTTCGACCATCGCGTCTTTGTTCGCTAATGAAGCTGTTGAATGGAGCTACCTGATCTTATCTGTACTATTGCCCTAGTTTTATTTGTGTAAAGTAAAAATTACATCATTCAACAGCTTCATTAGCGAACAAAGATGCGATGGTCGAGGACAGAGGAGGCTGGCAAAAAATGACAAAAAGTGAGACCTAATTATACCCAGCAGTGGGTGCTTCCGGGCTGAGAGAAGAAGAAGTAGAAAAGTTTAAAATTTGAATGCAGGCGATAACTTTTCGCCTACGCTTAGTAGTATAACTACAGTTCATTCGATTGCGACAACAAAAAGGCCTTTGCATGTATCGTAGATGATTTATACAGTGTCTGCAAGTGTAGCGTCCTTACGTAGACTTCGAAACTTCCTTCCCGTTGACACTAAGATTTCTCTTGCCCAATGATAGATAGATAGATAAAACGTTTATTTTATCGTCATCATCATCATATCAGCCGTAAAACATCCACTACTGAACACAGGCTTCCCTCATGGATGTCCATAAGGGGCAGTTGCCATACTCACCACGCTTGGCAGGCGGGTTGGCGAGCGCAGTATGGGATGTTGATACACGGAATTACGCTGCTGGCCATCTTCCAGAGGTAGCTCTTAGCAGGTTCTTACTGCATCCACGGGCAAGAGAGGAGGATAAATACATGTACACTTACATACAAACAAATCCAAACAAAAATATATACGTACATATAATAATAATATGTAGGTGTATGTATTTATAAATTATTTTTGTAATATTTTATGTAGTTATATTTGAAATGCCTTCGTAAAACCTTTCGTACATCATTAAACCCCTTGTTGTAACCTTGTTGGACAGATTCAATTATGTGCTTTATTCTATTTATTTGTGTTGTTTTATTTTGTAATTTGTGACGCGTCAATAAGGTCCATGCGGCCGCACTGAATAAAGTATATTTTGATTCTTGATTCTTGTATCCACGAATCCTTGTTGTATGACGCTGCTGCCCATCTTCCGGAGGTATCTCTTAGCAGGATTCTACTGCATCAACGGGCATGAGAGGAGGGGCAATATTCTACTGCCGGCGCCCCACGGTGTAATCCGGGATAATTGAGAGAAACCCTCAAATGTCAAAGGCAGGCACAATGTTTTTTTATCATTTGAAGTCGTTTTTAGTTTAAAACAATTATTACAAATACATGCTGCACACGTCATCAAACTACAACCTTGTTATAATACAGCCCTGTGACTTGGCAAGCCATCAAGCGCTGCCCTATCGCCCCATCTAAATGAGGGGTCAGCTGTGTAGTTAGCTGGTCAAGTACGTACTCGCTATCTGCTCGGTGCCAGCTAATGTTACTGGCGGCAAACATTTAAATCGATAGATAATAAATAAATGTTGCTGGACAATTCAATCAGCATCATCTAGCCCCAAGCTAAGCAGAGCTTGTGTTATGGGTACTAGATGAATGATATACTTAATATATTATACTACATAGATATATTTTTATTATATATAGATAAACATCCAGAATACCCTGAACAAATATCTGTAGATCTTACAGATATTTGTCCCGAGGCGGGAATCGAACCCGCAACCTCTTGCGTCGCAGGCGGACCTTCGCCCGCTGCGCCACAAAAAAGTGTGGCATCGCCTTATAGAAAATAGTTTGTAATTTTTATAGTATTTTCCTCTGACTAACAGCTGACTAAACTGAGAAGATGGTATAGGTGCTGGGCAAGCCTAATCCATCTAACATCCCCCAGGCACTGCAGCGTCCCGTACAGCATGATCACCAGTTGCTGACGCTCTATAAATCATCTATAATAGATGCAAAGGCCTTACTTAACCACACTCAGGTAGAATATTTCAGGGAAATTAAAAAAAAATTACCTGACACGGGTTCCGTAGCTTAGTCGTTAAAGCACTTCCGGCTTTAGGAAGCGTCAAGAATCCCACCGGAAGCGTAAATTTTCATTCACAGAAAATGTTTTCAAATAGCTCGCTAAGTGTATTTCCGTATCATTAGCGTGGCAAGGATTAACATGTAATGGTTTTATTGTTCAAATAAATAAATAAATAAAATAATAAATAAATATGTGCGTAAAATGCAATGAAAATATTTAGTTTTAATTCCGCTTATGCTGAGATGCATGAGCACCTGCTAATTATGCACATGCAGGGAGCGACAATTTTGTCGTATATGTTTGGGTATGCATGTTGCACTAGCAACATAGTTCTCCCTGCATGTGCATAATTAGCGGGTGGGACGGCAGTGCTTATGCATCTCAAAAAATCAAAGGAATCATACTTTAAGTAAAATACTTTGCCTTCTATTAGTAAAAGAATTTTGAAAATCGGTTCAGTAGATCCAGAGATTACCCCCTACAACCTCGCAAACTCACAAACTTTACCTCCTTATAATATTACTATAGATATAAACTATAAATCATAAAAATAAAGAAAAAATTGTATAAGCCATTTCGAACGAAACCCCACGTCTTAGCTTATCTTTCCAATTTTTCTCTTCTGTAAAAAATTGTACCTACTTAAACCATAATCATAGAGATCCTGAGGTCATGATTGGGTTTTAAATTATTTTTTTCATATTTAAAAATAAATAAAACCTCTGTGTAATTTTAGCTATTTTTATTTGTACCTGAGCGGCAACTCTTTGAAGGCCAACGACCCTGTCAAGAACCGGCTGTACTTTAAATGATAATTATCGTTTGTTCAAATAAAATGACGGTTACCACGTTTAAAGAAGACAATTTTTTTTTACCTGCGTATTAAGATTAATAATAATTATTAATAATATAATAATAATACTAGCTAGACAAAATCCACGGATGCCGTCTATTGATCAGACTGTGATTCCCTGTTTATTCTTTTATCGACTTTGGCAAACAGATTTATCTTATAAAACTTTAGCGGTGGACGCGGGAAGACTGATGAGTCCTCTAGTGACCACGTCAAGTAATTAGTAAGTAAGGGCAGAATCACACTACTGCGACGTGTCGTGTCGTGTCGCATCGCAGTATATTTGTATATTCAGAACGGATACTAAAACATTATAAGAACACAAATAAATTGCCACTTCACATCTCTTAATATAGACTATTTTTGTTTTTAAAGTGTAAACCCAACACTACGATATCATTTATAGAAAAGAAAAATGTTATAAAATTGTTGTCATCGACAGGATTCGAACCCGCAATGTTCAGACGAACGCCTAGACACTAGCCGTCGCGTCGAAAATCTTGATTGGCTTTTATCGGTTTTGTAGCATCTCTTAAAATTATTTAGAGTCAGGAAGATGCAGCACAAATTATATTTGTACACTATTTTGCTTCTGACTTGATACGATAAAACACAGTCTTTTAAACTTTCGCGATCACGACACATTATTGACACATATTTAACCGGGTATTTATCGCACTATTTACCTTTATTATTGCCCGACGTTTCGACAGGATTGCACCCATCGTGGTCCCGCTTGGTGTCCCGCGTGGTGTGGCAATAATAAAGGTAAATAGCGCGGTAAATACCCGGTTAAATTGGTGTTAATAACGATAAAACACGACACATCAGCGTGCTTTTATCTATGTTAAGAAACGTTAAATCAATTACAAATATAAGCGTGCTTTTATCTATATTAAGAAACGTTAAATCAATTACAAATTTAAAAACTCTTTGCCGAAATGAACTTTAAATGGAGTCTGCGCCACCACTGAGCTCCGATAGACACGGCGTTGCTATCATAGAATTCAACACAGTCAAAGCTAAACTAAACTAAACCGTATAGTACTGAGTATGTTGTACTTGAGCTTAGTTCCCGCTTTTGCCGCAAGACTTCAGTGGTGGCGCCGAATCTAATTCTTAGAATAAGTTAAAAACAAAACCTAGATAACAATTTAATAAAGTTTTGAGAAGTCTACTGCTGGAAACAAGAACATAGCAAGAACCTGTCAAAAACTTACAAAAACTGATTTATGTTTAAAGGAGTTGGAGCAGATTCCGTCCCAAGCTTTTTAGCTTCTTAGGCAAAATAAGAAATATTATAGTCATGTTTTTGTATTAATAAATTATCTTTATGTTACACAGAAATCACTCGAGACACAAATCTGCAGATAAAATAAAACATTTCTCCCCGACGGGGACCAAAGCTACAACTTCCTGCATCTCAGCCAGCTATCAGAACAACTAAGCCGTGTTGTGTGAATGTGAATGTGTTTCTACCTTTAGAAACATTGGTATCAAACTAAGGACCGCTCATTCGATTTCTTACATCGACACAAACGTATGCAGTTTTCGGAGATCTAAAATAAATATCAAGACTAAGACCGTAGTGCCTGTGGTGGTGGTCGTGGGTACATCATTGCATTATTCAGTGGCAGAATTTTGAATGCCTTATGCATGGGAATGTGCATAACGCTAGAAGAGTTGGGTTCAAGTAAAGCGCTTCAGGGTTGTATGCGCCATACGAATCATATATTTTCAATCAGCCGTCTTCAGTAAAAATCAGCCGAGTGTGAGTCGGCATGCGCACGAAGAGCTCCGTACCGTTATTTGGCAAAACTCTTGTTCAAAACAAATATTATGTGAATATATGTACAAGCGTTGCCGTTATTAATATCGAGCAAGTAACGTTTGTTGTATGAGATCCTCCCTCAAGTATGCACGAGTTTGGCTCGCACTTGGCAGATTTTTTTCAAACTTTCACATTATTACTATATTGAACAATGGGGTATGGGGTATTTATCGCGTTTTGCCTTTATGCTTTTGCGACTCTCTTAATCATCGTAGACATGTTAGCCGAGTGGTATGTACCCCTTTCCAGCCGAACTATTTCTCGTTTTTAAAATATCTATTAGCACACGCAATCTCCATACATTGTATCAAATAAATGATTTTGTTTTTGTATCAAAATTTGGAAATAATGAAAATACATAATACATTTCCCAAATATCACAAAAAGTGCGTAAAAGGTTAAATCCCGCTTAAAATATTCAATTCCCTACATCTCACTAAATAAAATATTAGAAAAGTGACGAGAAACAGTTAAGTCTCTCTAAAACCCTCCACTAAATACCCAAAAAGCCTTAACACAACACTTTGTCGTACCGTCCTTAAAACTTAACAAGAACAAACTAAATAAAACCGGGCAAGAGCGAGTCGGACTCGCGCACCGAGGGTTCCGTGCCATCATACAATATAATATATGACAAAGGCGGTTTTATATTTGTTGGAGAACCTTGACAGCGCCATCTCTTGTCTGATAGCGGAACTTATGTAGATTTTTACACTTTCGATGATTTCTAAAAAAGTATGCTAAGTAGAGAGTTTGTAATAAATTTCCTATAAAGTTTACATACACTTCTATTAGGTATAAAAGTATCACGGTTTTATCTCTGCTAACTTCGGAGATAAGGGGGGGGAACGGTAATTTTTTTAACATTTTTGTAAATATCTCAAAAACAATACGGTTTAAAGGAAAAATAAAAACTGTTTATTAATGTGCAAGTAAATACCTTTCATATGATACCCCACATCACCTAGTAACTTCACAATTTTTTTGAAAACCCCCCTTCCAACCCCCTTGTCTAAAAAACTATGCAAATTAGAGAGTTCGTTATAATTTTCCTATAAAGTTTACATACACTTCTATTAGCTATAAAAGTATCAAGGGTTTATCTTTGCAAACTTCGGAGATAAGGGGGGGGAAACGGTCGTTTTTTCAACATTTTTGTAAATAACTCAAAAACGATACGTTTCAAAGGAAAACTAAAAACTGTTTATTATTGTACAAATGAATACCTTTCATATGATACCCCACACGGCCTAGTAACTTCACTTAAAATTTTTGAGATCCCCTATCCGCCCCCCTGCAATCAAAATAAGAATATATTTTTAACATTTTTATATATGCTATATTAGTAAAAAAGTGTTGTCTTTTACCATTTTAAATTTCAAGTCGATAGCATTAGTAGTTCTCGAGATATCCAGTTGTGACAGACAGACAGACAGACAGACAGAGTGATTCTATAAGGGTTCCTTTTACCATTTTGGTCCGAAACCCTAAAAAGGACAATCTCAAAACACAAATGCTTCTTTTAAAAGAACAACACACAAAGGCAGCACATAAACTAGTTCACAAATAACAAACAGTTCAGCCACGCAAAAACCTCTATCGATACTCCCAAAATAGCCTAGAAACCATTTAGTCTCGCACAAAATCCTCCATTAAATCTCCCACAACTGTGTTATAGCAATACACGAGAAACCATTCTCTCCCGAAACAGTATAAACACGGTAACTTCGCCGTGCCGTCTGCGACTCGATATTTTATTCAACGCAAACGGACCTAGCCTCTAGAGAAACTTGTTTATCAAACTGAAACTGCACAGAATGCGAAGCTGATAGATGGGGGCCTGTATTAACGGTTCTTTTGCATATTTATGTTGACCTCAGTCGTAGGACGTCCACTACTAGACAAAGGATTATCTCATGAATCTCCAAGATCATGAGAGGGTTTTGCACGGTGGTAGGTGTGTTGTCGAGCGCAGAACGGGTGGTTGATACGTGGGAAAAGGCTGCTGCCCATCTTACTGCATACCGCGGGCAAGAGAGAAAAGGCAACATTCTACTGCGGGCACCCCACGGCAGCCTCTAAGGATACAGCACAACTAATTCTAGAGTTGTAGTGTATGTGATACTATATATATTATATATACTATACGCATACATACGCTGCCTCGTGTGGCCTGGGTATTGACGGGTATTGGTTAGCGAACTGTCACTGTCACAATGGGAACTGTCATGTGAGCCGTAAGGGCGGGAGGACAGTAGCTTTTCATGTGGGTAAGATCGGTGAGTGCTGGGTGAGTTAAAACCGAAAATACCAGGGCATTGTCGAGCCAGTGTGTGATATAGATTTTTACAACCCCTACAAGAGTAATGTAAGATTGGGCATTGCAGTGTCTGTGGAATTTGCAGTTGGCAGGAACCACTAGCTTCCAAGCATAGTAAATGCCAACATTGGCAGTGACAGGACCTGGTAAGCAAATATTGTGAAGATGTCATTGCACAGAACCAGTGAAGCGAGGTCACTATGGAAGACCAGCGCTGCGGTAGGACCAGCAGGGTGATAACGTACCTCGCGACAGGTTTTGTAACAGGCGATTGTTCCTGTCAAACGTCAATTTTGTATTAAAGAACAGCGAGGAATTGACTTTTGACAGCAACGATTGCCTGTTGCAAAACCTGTCGCGAAATACGTAATCATCCTGCCGTTCTGCTACAGCATATGCTGAGTAGTGGACATTTTCGTCACTAGTTTGAGAACCTATATTAATATTATATTGATTGATTAAACTATGTGTGACAAGATAAACGTATTTGTATCTTTATCTTAAGAAATATTATAATATAAATTCCTCATCCGCAGTCGAAGCAGACAGGCTTCGCCTGCGAATTGGCAGACGACGTAGGCAATTTCATCGCCTACTTCCGCTCTACTGAGACCGGAACGAATATAGCGACGAGTCGTCTACTCCAATATGTTCAACCACTTGAACATATTGGATACATTTTCTCCAACTTTTTCAACTTAAAAAAGTTGTTGAACTACTTGGACTGAAAATTGCAATATGTGCAATCGCAGTATTTTTTATTAATAACACGGGGTTAAATAAAATAAAACCGGGCAAGAGCGAGTCAGGTTCGCGCACCGAGGGTTCCGTGCTATCATATTATATAATATATGATGGCGATGAAACAAACGGTTTATATTTGTTGGAGAACCTTGACAGCGCCATTATCTCTTGTCTGATAGCGGAACTTATGTAGATTTTTTACACTTTCGATGATATCTAAAAGACTCGCACTTGGCCGGTTTTTTGTAAATAACTCTGAAACAATACGGCTTAAAGGAAAAATAAAAACTATTTATTAATGAGCAAAGGAATAGGCGCCGTGGGGTGCCGGCAGTAGAATGATACCCCTCCTCTCATGCCCATGGATGCAGTAAGAGCCTGCTAAGGGATACCTCCGGAAGATGGGCAGCAGCGTCTATCCGTGTATCAACATCCCATACTGCGCTCACCAACCCGCCTGCCAAGCGTGGTGAGAATGGCAACTACCCCTCATGGAGATCCATGAGGGAGGCCTGTGTTCATCAGTGGACGCTTTATGGCTGAAATGATGAAATGAATAGGTATTCATAACATAAGCCACACGACCAAGTAACTTAAAAAAATTGAGATCTCCTATCCGCCCCTCTGTAGTAATAATAAGAATATTTAACATTTTCATACATGCAATATTAGTAGAAAATTGCTATCCTTAATAATTTCAAATTTTAAGTCGATAGCATCAGTAGCTCTCGAGATATCCATTTGTAACAGACATACAGACAAAGTGATACCATAAGAGTCCTTTTTACCATTTTGGTCTGGAACCCTAAAAACTATTCCTACCATGAATTTAAAAATACAGGCAGTCTTAAAATGATAGTATATGTCAAACATTACAGACGAATGGACTGACCATGTATTTCCGTATATTCCGTGTTTACCTGAACACTACAATAGGTTTGCCACTGGCTACTAGCGCCTATACTGCCGTGAGGTGCCGGCAATAGAATGTTACCCCTGATCTCATGCCCGTGGAAGCGGTAAGAGTCACACTGTTCAGTAGTGGGTGTTTTATGGCTGAAACTATGAAATGATAAAAGATAATAAATTATCACCGGATATTTATTTAAGCCGAAACAGTACTCTTTTGAACTCTACATATTTATGGAAACTCAATTTCAAGGAAAATACCGCTTTAAACGTTCTACATTATGTGTTTCTGTGTCGGACCTTCCCTAGTTAAATATTTATCGTATTTCCTAGAGTCGTGGAATGGAACGGGCTGTGAACAAATTATTTTGTAAAACTATTTCAATATGCTGAAACCATCGAGCACATACCCCATAGAGAGAAAATGCCATTGATTTTTAACCTACGACAAAAAGAAGGGTGATATAAATTTGACCGCTATATGTGTGTTCACGATTGGCCTCATGAATAAGCTCAGTGTCGCTCAACGAGCTATGGCTTTACTCGGGGTTTCTTTACGCGATCGAATCAGAAATGAGGAGATACGTAGAAGAACTGTCACCGACATAGCCAAACGGATTAGCACGTTAAAGTGGCATAGGGCAGGCCATGTAGCTCGCAGAACAGATGGCCGATGGGGCCGAAAAGTTCTCGAGTGGAGGCCACGGACCGGCAAGCGCAGCGTAGGACGTCCACCAACAAGATGGGATGATGACCTGGTGAAGACTGCAGGTCGACGGTGGTTGCAGATCGCTTTCAACCGCAATAACTGGATATTCATGAGGAAGGTCTATGTCCAGCAGTGGACGTCCTACGGCTGAAACGATGTGTGTGTCTGTGAGTCTGTCTGTGGCACCGTAGCTCTTAAATAAGTGGACCGATTTGCATGCAGATTTTTAAATGAAAAAACAGGGTTTCCTGCGGTTCTTAGGCATGTTTTATCAAAATAAGAAATGAAAAAAATCTATATATATATATATTATAGAGGTATATATATGTACATATATAGAAATCGGTCGAGCCATTCATGAGCTAGGGGGGTTGAACAATCGTAATCGCCTCGGAACAAATTAATAATATAATAATGCTGGACAAATCACACAGCATCATCTAGCCCCAAGCTAAGCAGAGCTTGTGTTATGGGTACTAGATGACTGATATATGTACTTAATACATTATACTACATAGATAGATATTTTTATTATATATAGAAAAACACCCAGAACACCCTAAACAAATATCTGCAGATCGTACAGACATTTGTCCCGAGGCGGGAATCGAACCCGCAACCCCTTGCGTCGCAGGCGGACCTTCGCCCGCTGCGCCACAGAGCTCGTCAAATGTCTGTACGATCTGCAAATAACTGTTCAGTTTGTTCTGGATGTTTTTCTATATTATATAATAAAAATTATCTATCTATGTACATATGTATTTAGTAAACCAATCATCTGTACCTATAACACAAGCTCTGCTTATCTTTTTATTCCCTCTCTATTGGGTACGTGCTCGATGGTTGAAGCGAAACCAACGCGAAATATTTTACAAAAGTTCCCGCGCATATTTGGTTCACGGAAATTCTGGAAAACCATATTTAATTTTTATCTAAAATGGTTGCTTGTACCATAACCGCCGATTTAACTGAAATTTCCACTGATATAAAGTAGAATAAAATGCCGTAGTCCCTATGAAGTTAAAATATTTTTTACTTTGTATGGATGAGTTTTACATTTCGTACCGGCGGGATTCGTACACCAATACGGGTTCGTATCCCGCCGATATTGAAAATCTTTTAAAAAGAATTTAAATATCCTTATATATATAAGTATATCTAATATATAGTCGCATAACACGTTTGTTTCAACCGAGGCTTCGAGCAGCGAATAAGCCAGTCGTGTGCAAAGTCAGGTCCGCAATTGCCCGCGATTAATTAATTTCCCAGTCAGCAGGTCGCGGTGGATGTATCCAATAACCTTTAACAGATTGTTATACAATACAATACAATACAATACAAAACACTTTATTGCACACCTTAACAAAATAATACAGAAAAAAAAAACTTACAAACAAGATTGGTACAATGGGCGGTCTTATCGCTTAGAAGCGATTTCTTCCAGACAACCTTTGGATGGAAAGAAATATGGAAGCAAGAGAGGTAGGGGGTGTGTACTGTACGTAATACATAAACTAAAAATAAAATACATACATATATACAATAAATAAATAAATAAATATGCCTAATAAATAAATAATATACATATACATAAATATATAAAACTATAATACATTCTCGGAGAGGTAGAAATTCCTTACTCGAGTTTTGAAAACTGGTAAGGACAATGTTGTTATTATATGAGATTATCGGGTATTTAAACAAAATATTAAATTCAAAGAAAAATAAAGGTAATCCGCGGTAAATACCCGATAATTTAATATAATGACAATGTGTTGTGATCGCGTAAGCGTGTAATAAACCTTCGACAGGATTATTATTACTTCTTGAGATAGCGATAATACAACACAATATAGCTATTGTATTTTTCACCTGTACGTACACGCATAGTGTGAACTGTGATCACCTACGACAGTGTCGAACACTGGGCCGTGTTTCACGCTCACCAACGCTGCAACATTGACCTCCGCCACGTGGATACCCCCCGAGAGCACTTCAGCCACTCTGCAGGTACGGGTTCACGATCTCACCAATCCAATTCCCATAGAACGGGGAGTGAGACAGGGAGACACCATTTCGCAAAAGCTTTTCTTACAGCGGCACTGGAGTATATAAATAAATAATAAATATAATGCTGGACAAATCACACAGCATCATCTAGCCCCAAGCTAAGCAGAGCTTGTGTTATGGGTACTAGATGACTGATATACTTAATACATTATACTACATCTAATCTAATCTAATCAGCCTGTAGGATCCCACTGCTGGGCAAAGGCCTCCCTTCCCTCTCTCCATACTTCCCGGTCCAAGGCGTTGGTCGACCAGTCAGCACAGTACATGTCATACATATACTACATAGATAGATATTTTTATTATACATAGAAAAACATTCAGAACACCCTGAACAAATATCTGCAGATCGTACAGACATTTGTCCCGAGGCAGGAATCGAACCCGCAACCTCTTGCGTCGCAGGCGGACCTTCGCCCGCTGCGCCACAGAGCTCGTCAGTATGTTATGGAATCCTTTGATTAGGTAAACAATAGTCTAAACATCAATGGGGTCAATCTGTCTCATCTGAGGTTTGCGGGTGACCTATAACCAACACCTTCGAAAAATCAAAATCAAGTTCACACATTCGAAAAGTCTGGTTTGTGAAATATTTATGATACTAGCTGACCCGGTGCCCAATTCGTTGGGCGGTAAGCATTTGAAATTATGAGTGTGGTTAGGTTAGTACTGAGTGCTGATTTCCTGACTGCCAGAAGGATATTTAAAAGCAATGTATGTTGTATGTATTTGCATGCCAATTTGGCTATATTACCGCGCTTGTTCAACTAAGTGAACAAAATGATTATAAGTAAATAAATCATGTTTATTTACCATTTTTAATTAGCCGTAAATGTCCTGCTATACTGGACAAAGGCCTCCTCCCCATATCTGCATGCTTCTCGATCTGCTGTTAATTCGACCCATGCGCACATGCGACCTTGCGATCATGTATATTGGTCTAACTCGTCACGCCATCGTTTCTTCGGTCTGCCGTGGCGTCTTACCGTGTCGGGATCCCACTGGGTGGTGGTCGTAACACACAGATCTTCATATATTTTCATATATACACAGATATTATTTAATACCCGAAGTTTCTTAATAATATAATGAATAATTTATTTAAATTTTCCAGAACTTTTCTGGATACCATGTTAAATATAATGAGGAGTTCCAACCCGAGATAAGTAAACGTAACCACAGATTACAGAAACGTATAACTGCTCATGGGAAAAACACTGCTTTCTCAGGTCAATAAAAAAATGTTTTAAAATTTAGAGCTGTCAGCGTAAAATTGGGTGTATTTGTTCCGTTTTAATTTTAGAACGGCACTAACCGAATAGCTGTACGTCATTTTAGTCAGTTTTTAACCCCGGACGCAAAAAGAGAGGGGTGTTATAAGTTTAACGTGTCTGTCTGTGTATCTGTCTATCGTAGCTCCCAAACGGATGAACCGATTTTCTTTTAGTTTTTTTTTTGTGACATAGATAATTTTATCGTGAGTGTTCTTAGGCATGTTTCATGAAAATTTGTTCAGCCGTTTGAAGATCATCAGCTCTTTTTTTTTAATATACCAAAGTGTGGTATCAAATGAAAGGGCATGATGTTTATAGATTGCAAAACTGAGGGTAAAAATTAGGTTAACTCAGAGACTAGGTAAAGTGTCGAGGGTTAATTATTTTTTTAATTTTATAAACTAGTACGTCAATTAAAATACCTTTAGCTAATTAGTGCAACAACAGAATCGCCACCACTGTAGTCTTAAAATATTATTGTTTGTTTAAACGTGTATTGCGTTCGTGTTCAACAAAAATATACTATTATATCGTCTTCGGATCTTTTTCTTTTCTTAACCTTTCGGATCGAAAGTCGGTGGTACATACCACTTGACTGACACACTTCATCATTTCAGCCATAAACCATCCACTGATGAACACAGGCCTCGCTCATGGATCTCCATGAGGGATAGTTGCCATACTCACCAAGCTTAGCAGACGGGTTGTGGAGCGCAATATGGGATATTGGTACACGGAAAGACGCTGCTGCTTATATTCCGAAAGTATCCTTTAGCAGGCTTTTACTGCATACATGGGCATGAGAGGAGAGGTATCATTCTACTGCCGGTACCCCACGGCAAATATCACACTAATATATGTAGGTTGTAATATGTTATGGACTACGTCACGTGTGACGGAACAGCGACTTTCCCGCTTCGGTCGCGGTTAAGCTCAAAATGCGGTTTGCGAACTCGGCACAACATTTTGATTGCCTATTTCGATAGTCTCAGCAATTATATACGCCGAAGTTTGCACTCAAAATTGTTCTATCACATTCTGCCAGAGTTTCCACGTTGCTCTGATTTTACAGGAAATTACTAGTCATATATTATGACGTTGCAGGCGAGCGGAGAACAAACGATTTGGTGACGCATTGATAAACAATTGTTTAAATTACAATAGTCATACGCGGCCCGCCAGAGCTAGCTGGAAATGAAAATACGTAAGCGCCTAAACAGTAATTATACTTAATACTCAATATATTCATTGTGAACATGTTGTTACCATAAGATTATGAAAATTAGGTAAGTAGTTACGTCAGCAAGGGCATAGCAATATGCAATAATCAACGGTAATGCTACCTGGCGATTAATTACATTAAAAGCAATATCAGCCTGAGTAAAAGGAAATATTCATCTTATTTATAATAAGGAAAATATCTTAAATTAAAAATAGGCTTAGAGACCAAACAAATCTAAACATACAATTTAAAGAAATGATTTTTTTAATCAGTTCGACTGATATTAATAGCTGCATAATAACTAGAGAGAATAAGCTTGTCAATCCATAAAGCCAACCGATTGTGCCTAGTTTTGATGACAACTAGTAATGTCAAGTGAGCATTTAGAGATGGGACATACATACATACGTCGACCGCCGCGTATTATCCAAAGTGATTGATCGATTCGGTGATGGTTATTATGAAAGGATAATGTAAAATAGTCATACAAAATACAAATAAAACAAAATTAATGTTCTTCAATGTAATTGATTTATATTTTAGGAATAAAATTAATGGTTATTTTTTTTAAGTAGGTACTATTTGCTGGATGTCAAAATTTAAAACTGCCGCCACTTAGAAATATAAATTATATATATACTGATATATCCCTATATACGAGTATATTGCTTTTTTTACGTTAACCTGTTATGTCCCACTGCTGGGCAAAGGTCTCCCCCAAACTCTTCCAGTCATCTTATTGCTTAATTAATTAAAATCGATTATAATTCTTAATTGAGCAAAAAAAATATTTATTTATTTATTGAGAACATAACATCATTACAGGTTTTATTAAGCTCTAAGGCGATGTTATATCTAGGTAATTTACTAATTTACATACACGCAATATATGTACATATATACAGATTTTGTCGAATGTGACAGGTACAGCACTAACAAAATTTGTCAATGTAATGTGACAAGCGGCCGTCGTAGATGTTGATAAAAAAATGTACTTTGTGTGTTATCATGGCACCATGCCTATCACACGCCAAACAAACTCAGCAATGGACGACCAGCATGCAAGATTTACGCCGCTATGCAAAAAAAAATGATTTTATTTATACTACAAGTAATTTTATAACATAAATATTCACCGATGAAGCGGAATCTTTCCTTCCACTCGATGAACATTCATTGAAGTGTTTTTGCAGTTCGCAACGGCACAATAAGGCATTTCTTCGTTTTTACCTTTGACGTTGTCTCAAAGATAACCGAGGGCGGACTGAACGACGGAAGTAAAATGATTGTAGATCGTCTCGTAATAGCGCCACATCAAGTAGGTACACTTGCGGCTTCAGTCTCTGTTTTCTGTGGCATGGGTCGAATTGTCGGCGGATCGAGATGCATGGAGAGATAAGGGGGAAACATTTACTTGGTTTTAATTTATAAATTCTATTATATATTTTATCGTAATAAAACTAATAGTGTTATTATAGTATTTATGTAAACGTATACAGTACACAGAAAATTAGGACATTTCGTTCACCATTAATGAAAATCTATGTTTTATAGATCAGTTCTTGGCATTTTTTTATTGTTATAGTTAAGGTGTAAGTAAGTCAACTAAAAATTTGAATTTAAAAACATCAAGAATTCGTATTTTTTATTTAGTTTTGTATCAAAAGTAGACCTATACTAAAATATATTACAATCTAGTTAGAATGGCTTATGAGTTACTTAATGATAAATTTATTTATTTATTTATTTATTTATTTATTTATTAAGGCACACAATACACGATACAAGATTAACAACACAAGTAATAAAAAATAAGGTTTAGACCTAGCTTGTACCATAACTTTTGTGCGCACTGCAAAAACAGCATGGCAGTGTCAAAAAAGTGAAATTAGTTAAATAAATTAGTTTTATCAGAATGTAAACTGTTAGGTAGTGTCCATCAGCACTTCCTTATTGTCTCTAATTAAGGGGAAGACAAAGTGTCTTCCCCTTCTCCTTCATCGTAGAGTTTAACATAAAAAAAATCACTTCTTGCACTGCCACTGATTGAAAGAAAAAAAAAATAAGAAAACACATTTACTTTTGACAACACATACAAAATAGCAAGGAAGGGACAAATATCTACAAGCATATTGGTTAAAAAAACGCATCTGCACGATTGGCGTCAGGGATTTTTGCTTTTTTCGGCAGTCACAAAACATACGGAATTGATTATTATTATGTTTTGAATTTGTACTACTTATTTGTGTCGTCCTTAGTTGTAAGTCTATCTGAAATGATTCCCTTCCTTGCTATTTTGTAAGTGTTCCATGGGGTCAAAAAATTGACACTGCCTCAATACTACCGCCACTTTATAGCGAGCTATGAGGTTGGGGCGCTGATTTTCAGGAAGATTGCACTATGTTAACTCGAAAGATTTTTCAATTCATAACATAATATCAAGTCCGTATGTTTTGTGACTGCCGAAAAAAGCAAATATCCCTGACGCCAATCGTGCAGATGCGTTGTCTTCAACCGATGTGCTTGTAGATATTTGTCATTCAGTATTTTCAGATGTGTGATTACTTTGGGGCTTAGAGCCAATACGTGTTTATTCAAAAGAGCAAAAAGCTACATAGAATAGTCAGTTTACAAAATAAAACAGAATACATTGTAATCGAATAAAGCACAAAATTGAATTCGTTTACTTTGGAAAACTTCTTTGAAGTGAGATAACGAAGCGAATAAGATACCTCACACTTTCATTTCTATTCATTGCTGGATGGTAAAATGTCCGGAATTTTTATTTACGGTCTGGTTGTATATTTTTTATGAAAAGAAATTTACATATCATCATCTTCATCATCACAGCCGTAGAACACCCACTGCTGGACAATGTCTCCCTCATGAACATAGAGATCCAAGTACTGATAGAGGGGTTGTTGAAATACTCACCACGCTTAGCAGGCGGGTTGGCGAGCGCAGTACGGGATGTTGATACACGGTAAGACGCTGCTGGCCATCTTCCCTTGGCTACTTACTGCATCCACGGGCAAGAGAGGAAGGGTAACATTCTACTGCCAGCACCTTGCGGCATACATATCACTAAACAAAAATTCAAACTAAAGTAATTTAATTGCATACAGTGAGCAAATTACTTTTACATAAGCTAAATATAACTTAAATCACGTCAAAACGCAAGAAACAAGCTTTTAAACATAGTTTTCTTTTTTTGAAAGTCAACCTTTATGGTCAAATTCTGGATTCTGGATAAATATTACATATGTATGTAAAAAAAAACACCCGTTCCCAAAATAAACAATTTACCGTAAAACCTGTAGTTAATTGCGCACGGTATTCACAAATTTGGTTGGAGAGCCGTGTGCATTTTAACTACGTGCTTATGCCTGCTCAAGCGTTATTTTATTCGAATACCAACTAAAATCTTGTATACAGGTCCTCACGAGCGAAGAGTTATGTTCTAATATGCCATTTCTCTGTCTGCACTAAGCAACCAGGTAGAAAACATGTCTATTCTCATAGATTTTATAGTTTCCTTGGACCATTTTTGTACAAAAGAATAATGCGTTAGCCGATATCTCGTGTTTTAATTCTAAAAATTGTAATAAAGTTGTTAGGAACTATTTCAAAAGTATGTCACATGATGATACCGAGAATTGATTAGCTGTATTAAAGTAGGTTTAACATTTTATTTTATAAATAACTAGGCAATTATACTCTAAGATTCTGCTTCACTGCAATATTAGTTTTATTTGACACTGTATTTTTTATTTATTAACTTAACAGATCTGTAATAAGCACTTGTAAGCTTGTGATTATAAATTTTTGCTCATGACCTCGTTTTGCCTGAAAAACAGGTTTACCTACTTCAGGCACACGACTAATACGTTAGATTTTTTGTTATTATTAGATTTAAGTATCATATGCTTAGCCGTAATAGTTATTTCAATAAATTTATTTATTTATCAATTGTTTATTTGTTTAGATACAGTTCATAGAAGTGAGGCTCTTAACATTTATGCGTTAAATTATGTACCCTTTATTTCTAAGTTCACTTCATTTTGTAAGTGATAGAAAATTATCTAATACTTACTAAGCTGACCGTACGGTATGATTACAAGTTCACGCAATATAATCATCATCGCCATTGTCTCAGCCGTGGGCAGTCCACGGCTGGGCATAAGCCATGTCAGGTACATGGATCTCCAAGTACCGATCATGAGAGGGTTGTAGCCTTACTCACCAAGCTTGGCAGGCGGGCAAGCGACTTTGTCATACGAGCGACGCAAATATTCATACTCGTTGTAAACCACCGCCGGAACACGTGCAAACTTAATATTTTTGTATTATGTTTCTTTTATCAACAAGACCTTTAAAAGTTTTCATAGACAACATGACCTTTAAAAGTTTTCATAGACAACAAGCGCTTAAGGCAAACTATGAAACCACCAAAGCAAGAACTTCCTATTTTAATTAACTTGATTAATTTAATTAGTTTTGCCGTGGGGTGCCGGCAGTAGAAGGTCAGTGGGTCGGTAGTGTCTCCCGTCGATGCAGTACGAATCTGCCAAGGGATACGAAGATGGACAGCAGCGTCTTACCTTGAACCAAAATGTATTTTATTATTCTATCAACAACGTTGCAACATAAGCTCAGCTTAATTTGAAAAAAAATCTTAAAGCAGCATATTCAGAATAACATTGTAAATATAAGTCTGTACGAGCCCCTACGTTGCTCTCGCAGAAAGAAAAACCCAAGTTCTGAACAAAAGTATCCGTAACATGAAAGCCCTTCACAACCAGAACTCAACTTTAACTTCAAGAGTTACGGTTTATTTTTAAATGTCAGAGTTGATCCTTGAGAAAACCCACTTAAACTTTAAAATAAGAGCGTCGCCACTTGTTATAATACTTTTACATAAATCTCCTTCGTTCGTTGAAAGCTTTCCTATAAATGATAGCCGGATCATCACCATCATGGGCCTCTGCGTCTATTTCAGATTATTCAGGGAATCTACGGTTTGGTTTTTCCATTTTTTTAATTATTAACCTACCCGGATAAAACGTAGCATATGTGTTAATTCTAGTCTACAGTCTATAAAATACTAGGACGTTCTTCCGAACGTTAGTAAGTATTGCGGAAAATCGATTTTATGTACGAGAGACTGGCCAGTTAGAATCTACATATTTAGAAAATATGATAATTCATAAGTGATACGTAACGATACCTTGTTCCAATTTCAAAATTTATCTATTCATTTTCTTGGAGCCAATTAAATTTTTAGTGTCTCATTCAATGGATCTGCGTTGAGCACATTTTCGTGCTATCAGCTTTTTGGATTTCGAATATCGCCTGAAACCAGACGAATCGTACCGTAGATTCCAAATGGCATTCATGGATGAAAAAGGCCCTTCCAAGGAAACCGTATATGTCGGTATAACGAATTATAGCGCGGTCGACTAACTTTAGGGGATGGAGAAAGAAGTGGTCATCATTCCAGCCATATAACGTCCACTACTGAAGACAGGCCTCCCTCACAGATCTTCATGAGGGGTACTTGCCATACTCACCACGCTTGACAGGCAGATTGGCGAGCGCAGTATGGGTGTTGATACACGGAAAAACTTCTGCCCATATTCCTTACGGCATCCACGGGCATGAGTGGAGGGGTAACATTCTACTGCCACCAATCAAAATATTTATTTGGAAATCGGTACACATTTTATTACAAAAACTATTTAGAAAGTTGAACTACTGCGATAGTTAAGGTTGACTGTTGAAGAGCCTAAGTAACTAGTTTACATACTAATTATATTTTCCAGTTTATGACTACAGCAATAGAATTATAGTAAAAAGTTTTTTTCACGGCTGTTACGAAAGAAAACGTGCAAGCAGTGAAACATTTAATACAAGACAATAGGCGAGTTACGTATCAGATAATTCAGCACATACTGCAGATTGGATCGGGCCTTCACGGGGAACACGTGCATCATCGCATGAGGAGGATAGTTCCACGCTGACACAGGCTGAAGCAGGCCCAGGAGGAATGGTTCCGTGATATGATAAACAAATTTGAAGCAGGCTCATCTCCGCCTGTTTTCGACATCATTAAAGGTTATGAGTTTGATGTACTGGATTTAGTAATAGGATTCAGAAATAAAGTGCCAGTTGACGACTATAGAACACTTTATTTTACTTTCGCAAAACTTTCCCAGTGTCCCACGTATGTCCACAGTTTCATGTTCGATAGTTTTAGCCTGAAGAGTTAACTAACATGCATAAAAAGCTTTCGGATTTATAATTTTAGTAGGTATTCGTATCATGATCAGCCATAGGACGTCCACTCCTGACATAGATCTCTAAATACTGATAATGAAGGGTTTTTCCCATGCTCACCACGCTTGGCAGGCGGATTGGCGAACGCAGTACGGGATGTTGACACACGTAAAGACACTGCTGCCCATCTTCCGGAGGTTTTCCTTGGCAGATTTATACTGCATCCACGGACAGGAGAGAAGGGGTAATTTCTACAGCCGGCACTCTACGGTACTCATAGTGCCTCGGACCAAGTCCGCTCGCTCTTACTTCCTTTACAAACGAATTGTGCCTGAGGCAAAATACCTACTTAATGGTCGACGAGCATTTTACGAAGTACCCAATAACCCTGTACAACGCTCTAACGGTAAAATTGTATTACACGGGATTACCGTAAATCCGCAAATAAACGTTTCACCGTAATCCCGGGTGCGACCCGTTATCGGATAGCTATCACTTAATCCTAATTAGATTTGCATAATTATTTCATTAATCGTCACCGCACTGAGTGCGGGCAGCAATCCGTGGAGCTGGAGTGGCGACAGATCACCGAGACGTTATCCAATTATTTGTAAGTCTGGTTAGTTTAACAGACTTACAATGGTATCCCTCTGGGTGATTTATTAAAGATAAAATTAACATAGACTATTTATTTCCCATTTCTCTCCATTGCACTCTCCTCTCTCTTAAATAAGGGCAAAACAGCGTCTTTACGTGTATCAACACCCCGTACTGCGCTCGCCAACCCGCCTGCCAAGCGTGGTGAGTATGGAAACAACCCCTTTATGATGTTGGAGAGCCATGAGAGACGCCTATATCTAGTAGTGGACGCGGACAGCTGTCCTACGGCTGAGGTGATGAAGATTTTAATTGCTGGAACTATTGAAGTGTTTCTAAAAGTGCAATGAGATGTACGCGGGATCTTAGGAGGCCTGTAATGTGTCCAACTGCTGGGTAAATATTCTTCCATCAACGGTTATAGGTGGCAGCATTCATTAATGTTATCATGTTAATAGTCATAATAGTCATCATTTCAGCCGTAGAACGCCCGCTGCTGGACATAGGCCTCCCTCTTGGATTTCCAGGTATTGCGGTTGGAAGCGATCTGCATTCACCGTCGACCTCTGGTCTTTACCAAGTCATCTGCCCGTCTTGTAGGTGGACCTGGACGTCCTATGCTGTGCTTACCGTTTCGGACCCATCGGCCATCTGTTATTCAAGCTCATAGCCTGCCCATTGCCACTTCAGTCACAATCCCCTTGGCTATGTCGGTGACACGAGTTCTTCTCCGTATCTCCTCATTTCTGCTTCGATCGCGTAGAGAGACCCCGAGCATATTCATAATAGTAATTTATTCAAAATAACATGATAATAGGTCACAATTGGCTTTAACGTGGTTGCCAATACCATATGACCAAATTAATAACGCTGTGTGCGTTATGTCTATAATATTTTAAAAAAGCATGCCAACAAGAAGGTCCTATGAAATATTGGTGAATTTACAATAATAAACAAATGTTAAATAATAAATAACGATAGAAGTATGTCAATTTCGGTTATAAGAAATGTAAATGTCAAACTATTATCTGAAAGAAATAAATGTCAAAATAGTAACAATAATAAAAACAATAATAATAAAAATATGTCTAAAACGTACAACTTATCAACTTTAATCGTATTATTAATATATTCTATGAATTCGCTATGTGTAGAATGTTTGCTCGACGAACCAACGCTTTAATCTTTCCTAAAATGAAGTCGTTTGTTGCCTCAGTTATCGCACCAGGAAGTTTGTTGTAAACAGTCAGACCTATTACGTGAGTTAACCTGGCTGACTTTTCAAGTGTGCGAGACACCGAGACGACTTTGTTCCGATCACGGGTGGATTACGTGTGATGGTGACCGTTCCTAACATATGCATCTGCGTTTAATATAACGTAGATTGCGACTTGATAAATCAGGATGCAAGGCAGCGTGATGTTATGGCCGTGCAGATACGTCACTCCGTATTCGCGCTATTGTTCGTACGCCCATTTCTGCAAGCGGAACACGCACTGCGCGCTACCATAGCTCGGTGCCGTACTGCAGCAGCGAGTGTACGGTGACAAAGTAGCATACATGGACCACGGCGGCAGATACTATCCTCGTTACGTGGCTCATTGCGTAGCACGTATTACCCAGCCTAGAACACAATCTGCTCGACCGACCTGCCGTCAACTGTTACGGACAGCGGCCGCATGATACGTCCTGTCAGATGGAAATGCAGGAAGTGTGTCTTACCTAACTGAATGCAACATAAGAAAATTATCAGGAGAACTTTTGTAGTTACCTTTTACATGGCGCTAAATCAGTGCTCAACTGATGTAACCATATCAAGAATTTCTACTAGCCCATCATGGGTTCTGAAGCTTAGTTAGTTAAAGCACTTCCGGCTTTGGGAAGGGTCAATTTGACCGACGCGACATGAGTTCGAACCCACGGAATCAAAACAATATAGTTTTTTTCATTATCTTAAAATAAACATTTGAACTATTTTAGTTTTCAATAAAGAAAGAAGGCCTCTTCCCTTAGACAAGATTAATCCTCTCCCTTGGCACCCCACTGACCTCGATCTTTAGATTATGTCCAGCAGTGGACGGGCTGACGATGATGATTATTAATGGTTTGTAATTTTTGGTGTGCAGTAGTAGAAGGTGAATTCGACATAATTGGTGGGAAAATTAATAAATAAATTAAAAGTAATAAAAACATTTTAACAAACAAGCTTTAATTTAAACGACACTAAACTTTAAATGTTTATTTTATTATTTTTAGTATGTACGTTTAAATAAAAGCATATTTGATAATTTTATTTTTTACTTTTAATTAGTTTTCATTAAACAAACTAGGACTCTCCCATGGCACGCCACTGAGCTCGATCTTCAGGTTATGTCCAGCAGTGGACTGTTACGGGCTGAGGATGATGATGATGACGAATGAACACGTTATTTAATATTTCCGGCAGGAATTCAACCTAGTTTGATTATCGAGTTATTCATGTTAATAATTCCTGAAACACAATTTTAACAGGTCAAAATTAACGTTTAATCCTTAATTCCGAGAACATTGATATTTATCAATGTTTAAATACATTGTTCACTGTTATTCATTTTTCAAAGGGTCATTTGAATTTTTAACCGACTTCAAAAAAGGAGGAGGTTCTATGTTCGACTGTATATACTTTTTTACCCATTTCTCCATCAATTGTGGACCGATTTTCAAAATTATTTTTTTAAATTTAGAGTGCACTTCTGAAATGTCCCATTGGAAACAAGTCAGGATCTGATAGTGGATTCCGGGGAAATCGAGGGAAACTCTCATATTTCAAAGGAACGTACAATGTTTTTTTATTATTTAAAGTCGGTTTTAGTTTTTTAAAGAATAATTATAAATTTACTTTATAGGTGGGAGAAATGATGATTCTATTTATATTATATTTTACTGTCGGAACCCCACGGCCCGGCATTTGATTATTTTAATATCTAATAATATGATAGAGAGTCCGCCAAATCGTAATTCTGTCTCAATTTATCGTACGACAAGTCATCTCTCCATCCTTTCGCATAAGCTAGTCCCTTTACAAAATTTTCCGTCCCATTGACTGTATTTGTAAGACTTTTTGTCTGATTTGTTCCATTAATAGCGGGCTATTATAGTACCGAGACAAAAATGTATAACTGTAGGTACTAGCAAACTCTAGTTACCTTATCTGCTGATACGAAGGATCTTTGGGCTGACTGAGGCCTGTTTGTGGAAAGTTGTAAACAATTTCATGAAAAGTTATTAAGGAAAAGTAATTTTAACCTCCAAAATTGACTAGCTTGCAGTGATCTCAGTAGGTAAATGCTATTCGTAAGACACGCCACACCATTATTCATGAATGGTAAAGCATGAACATTAAGTTCTTGTACAATTTATAATCTGTATAAGAATACAACTAAAACTGTAAGTACCTATGTATTGTGCATTAAAAAAAAACACTTCTTCAATCCAATTTGCAACCTCATCTCAGTCGGTTCAACCCTCTCTGAATTATGTGGTTCAATTACTTTGCTAGGTCGTGAAGCGATGACAGACCTTGACAGTTAAAGTCCAGGCTTACAACAGGTCCTGAATGCCCTTCAAAAATATATGGCCGGCACGGCACGTCTTATATTCCTCTTTCACCCCCCTATCTTGTACATATTAACTTCTTTACCAATTTTAATAAAACATGTTTGAGAACCTACTTATAAATAAAAAAAAACTGCATGCAAATCGGTCCACTCGTTTAAGAGCTACCGGTGCCAGTGACAGACACATAGACACAAACACCCACATGTCAAACATATATATATATGTAACGCCCTCTTTTTTGTCGGGGGTTGAAAAGTAAGTACATAAATGAATAATGTCAATCGTTGGGGATAGAGCTCTATAATAGGTACGGCTTCACAAACTTCGCTCGTAGACTTCACGTAGCGCCGCTACGCCTCGTAGCCA
The DNA here is from genome assembly GCA_963082625.1 of Pasiphila rectangulata. Taxonomy (NCBI): domain Eukaryota; kingdom Metazoa; phylum Arthropoda; class Insecta; order Lepidoptera; family Geometridae; genus Pasiphila; species Pasiphila rectangulata. The sequence continues at coordinate 25,962,896 of OY720236.1, forward strand.
ACACCTACGCTTGTACGTGTCGTAGCTGCTCTACGTATTTTACACGTGTACCTACTCACATACACTCCATGGAACCCATATGATAGCCGCATTGTATAACCCATGTGGAATCTCGATGTTATATTTTCATCTACGCCATAGTTTTCAATTACATACCGACAAGTAAATTTAGTTTTTTCTTATCAAATAAATTAATAATACTGGACATTTCACACATTTAGTCCTAAGTAACGCAGAGCTTTTGATATGGGTACCAGATGGTAGAAAGTATACATAGGTACATAAAGTCTCTCGTACTTTAAGTACATAATTTTCATAAATAGACAAATAAAACAAATAATGTACAAAAAAGCAGGCATTTGTCTGCTGGAGGTAATCGACTCGGTCACAGAGGTTGTCTCAATTATTTTATTATACATTATTTAATATTTTCACCATCAACGCCCACTTGATAAACTCTGCCTCTATACTAGATGTTTCAGGTTGATGATTTATACAGATTACTCCCGTCGCGAGGGTAAAATCACTTTCTAGAACTTTCGATCTTAAGTTAAAGAAGTTACATCTATAAAATACTGGGGCACTCTCGGTGATTGAACGTGTTCAAAGAATAATAGGCTTTAACAATGTTAGATGTAAAGAGGTTCTCGCTACAAAAACATGATGCTGGCTTTTGTCCAAGTGGACTGAACAAGGTTTAGAATCCATAGTCTTTGATGTATAAGTACAACATGAGCTGATATTCGTACTGAGATAAGTTAGAAATATTGTATATTTACTATTAGTTTAGTTCAGTTCAATTTATTCATCAAATATGTACAATGCGTACACTTTTGCATGTCAGTACACACAATCATTATAAAAAATCAGTTAAACACAAGTATAACTACAAACAATAAATTAGTTAATTTATACGCTTGCTGCAATTTCATATTGCAATTAATTGCCGAGTGTAGTCCAGCAAGATCTAGCAACTGGATTGCTGAGGAATTTTGCATGTACACGCCAAGCTATATTGCAACTAGATCTCAGTAATAAATGTCAAAATGGCGGATGTTGTTATTGCTGCAGCATGGATGGATTTCGTTGATAAAATTCAAAATCTTTTGGTTTGATCACTCGGCCATGGTAAATAGAATTAAATTCAACAACAGAATTCAACAGATACAAAAAACAAACGCCGCGCGCAGTGCGCATTGCGACAGTGGCGCCACGAAGGTAGCGACGGGTCGAGGCGGCGAGAGGCGAGCGAGGAAAAAGAGATGCACCTATACGTCAGAGCAGAGACGATATACTGCGATATTGCACTAAATTTAAAGCGGGATAAATCATGTGCAATTCTAGCCGGCTAGACATAAAATACTTGCAAGAACTTGAAATATCTAGGCAACATCGACGCGCTACACAGCAAGTATTGCACTGTATTGAGCAATATAATCAGCAACTTAGCAACTACACAATTTCAGCAAGAAATTGCCAAAAATATAGCCGTTTACAGGCACCTTTCAAAAGAAGCGGTGAGATTATACGCCTCTGAAGAACGCCTGCAGTGGGCTGGAAATTACTTGACAGCAGATCATCCGCTCTCACAGAAGCCGTTCCATTCTCGTAGAGGCGTCTAAGAAGATGTACTAGGTGTTTTGGCGTGCCCATATCTAATTGGGTTCTCCAGAGCTTTGGCTATAGTACCGAGTCGAATGCCTTAGAAAAGTCAACAAAGCAAATTAATATTGGTTTATTGAACTCAGTTTGCCATATCTTGTTGCACAAAGTCTGAAACATCTGAACGCCATACTCTCCGGAGGCCTTTATTGTCTCAATCGGTAAGGAGTCTCTTCCTGTGGCCTTTACATTTTTTTAGATGTTTAATGGTAGCTCTGATTTCGGCCTTGAGTATGTTTGGTTCCATTTCTTCGTCAGCAGGTTCTGTGGATTCGAAACAGTGCGATTGTTGATGCAGAAATAGTGTCTGGCAGTATTCCTTCCATACTTCGGTAATCGTGTTATTTTTGTTACGCCTCTCGAGTTTTCAATAGCCCATGTTTGGACGAGAGGGATTTCGTAATTAAATGGATTTTCTGATGAAGGTCCCTGGACTCGTGATTATTTGCGTGAGCTTCAACTTCTTCACAGACATGTCGAAGTTGGGCGTTTAAGTCTCGATCCCCACCTTAAGATTTCCAAATTAATTATTTTTTCGTGATCTTTTTATAGCGTTATCTTGGCGTTGTTATTTTATAATTCCATACACAACTTTAGACTAATAATCTCTTGCCGGTGACGGATAGACAGACAGACAAACAAAGCGAAACTCTAAATAAGAAATAACTGGTCCTATTTAGATTTAGGTACTAGTCGGCAAATTAGTTTATACACGGACGTTACAGTGGTTATGCTCATAAACAAAATCTAATCTATTCTAAATTTTGCAACTGAATTGAAATTAAAACATTAACAAAGCACGCAATAAAGCTTGAAAGAGTTTCATGTTCACATCAGTTGTGTTCGTCGATGAACACTGTTTCCTTTCTTTCCGAACGTAATCGTCTAACACTATCAAAGTTAGACGTAGTTCCCCTTAGATACTTGAAGAGTCATCGCAAAGTTAGCCGCAAGTACTGTGGCACAACTATTGTGAAGCTAACGGAGGGTAATCCACCTCGAGTTACAACCTAGCATTAGATTACTAAGCCAAACTTCTGGGACTTCACCTTTTGTTACTTTGATTGACGACCTCTGTGGCGCAGCGGGCGAAGGTCCGCCTGCGACGCAAGAGGTTGCGGGTTCGATTCCCGCCTCGGGACAAATGTCTGTACGATCTGCAGATATTTGTTCAGGGTGTTCTGGGTGTTTTTCTATATATAATAAAAATATCTATCTATGTAGTATAATGTATTAAGTATATCAGTCATCTAGTACCCATAACACAAGCTCTGCTTAGCTTGGGGCTAGATGATGCTGTGTGATTTGTCGAGCATTATTTATTTATTTATTATCTCGTTATGAGATATCGAAAATACTTGAACCCATTTTTTATTACTTGTTAAACTATCATGGTTGTGAACACTAAATATACAATATTTATTTTAAAAGAATCAAATCATAGTAAATATCGCGTAAATAGTGTAATGTTCAATTTTTAGTTAGTCTATTTTGTCCCACTGCTGTGCAAAAGCCTCCGCCAAGCTTGAACTAATAGTTAGTAAATATTAAAACAAACGAAACCTCAGTAACTTTACAAATTAATTAACTATTGACTGAGTAAATTTTGTCACGGTATTATTCTTATGTTAACAGGAAATAAGATACATGGATGAATCTTTTAACCTCTGTAATAAGAGGCGATGAGAAAACACAGCTCTTTTTAATAGTTAGATTTTTAGTAGCTTCGGAGTTGGGCAAATTTTATTTTAAGAACCTCCGAGTATCCACCTTACCAGGTCGTCCGCCCATCATGTTGGACGTCCTACACTGCGCTTGCCGGTCCGTGGCCTCCACTCGAGAACCATGCTTTGATCTACACGCAAATTCATGATTTTAATTTCATCTGGCGTCTCTGGACGGGATCGAATCAGAAATCAGGAGATACGACTCCAGTTGAGTCATCGATATAGGCAAACGGATTGGCATGATGTGCGTATACCATGAGTTGTAACCGTGAGATCGCCTGCCGTTACTACAGTAGTAATAAGTTCGTTACTATGACATCTGTCAGATTTGTAACTCATGGTACCAAATTCTAAACAAATTAAGCCCAAACTACAGTCGCTGTTGTATAGTTTACTGCGGGTTTTAGTACCAAACTATCCGCAAGAGGAGCTGTATAATATATTATATATACATACATTTTTGTAACTACAGTCGCTAGCGAGTATAGATTGTGAAAACTCATGGTGGACCTACTGAAGTGACGACGGCCTGCCCAAAGTCACTTCAGCGTGCTCCCGGTTTCTGATTCGATCCCGTAGCTAGAGACGCCCGATGGAATTAAAATCAGGTTTTTGTATACGCCACCAAGTCCCCGGGTCCAACTTCGGAACGACTTTAAAACTAATAAACAACTTCAGCACATAAAAGCAGTTTTAAGAGTGAATCACTATTTAACGACCCTTGGACTTGACTAGATATTACCATCGAAATAACGCTTGAAAGAGTTTCATGTTCGCATCACTGTTATATCATAATAGTTTTTACCCGGTTACAGCAAAGCCGTGAACTGCCGGTATTAGCATGTTGCTTCTCTTGTCTATGGATGAAGTAAGAATCTTGTCCCCTTGGCAGATTCTTACTGCATTATTAACATATATTATAACCGGGTATTTATTGCGTAAATTACCTTTATAAAGTGGTAATCGACGCGATAAATACATAACCGGGGTTATGTATGTTAATAATGTGTTGTGATCGCGAAAGTTTAAAATAGACAAGATTCTTACTTTATCCACAGACAAGAAGAGAGGCAGCAGTATCTTTTCGTGTCTTTAACACCCTATACTGCGCATGCCAACCCGCGTTGAATTCAAATTCAAATTATTTTATTATTATTCACAAAAATACATTGATCATAGCAGTAATCGAAGCCTCTTTTTAAATAGAATTGTAGAATAGGTTGAAGAAATAAACGATTTTATTTTTACCACGGGGGAGGCATTTGTCCTGCAGTGGTCGCCCTACGGCTGAAATGATGATGACGATGACAGCAAAGCCAATAGGAAGTTTGATGAAATAATATCATTTTTAACATAAGAAATGTATTTTAGAATTACATCTTGAAATATACACTTATTACCACTGTTATACACTGTATACAACCGTGGGGTGCCGGCAATAGAAGCCTTCCCCTCCTCTCATGCCCGTGGACGCAGTAAGAGCCTGCTAAGGGATACCTCTGGAAGATGGGCGGCAGCGTCTTTCTGTGTATTAACATTTCGTACTGCGCTCGCCAACCTGCCTGTCAAGCGTGGTGAGTATGGGAGCTACCCCCTATGGAGATTAATGATGGCCTGTGTTCAGTAGTGGACGGTTTACGGTTAAAATTATTCATACAAATATTAATATTGATTAAATTGTTCAGAACCAACAAGAGATGGTACTGTAATCGAATCAGATGGTGGAAATACAGGAAGTGTTTAACCGCATTTAAAATCAATTCATAATCGTTAGGTAAAACTGTAAGATCATAATAATATTTTTACAACAAGATATGAAAACAAGGCAGAAGGGTTATGATTTCGGCAGTGAACGTAATTGTTTGTATTAACACAATGTTACCGTGTCGCTTTATCAACTTAAGAGCTGTTTGGTTAGGTTTCTCTAGATGGCTGAGAGAGTTATGTTTAATTTGTAGTGGAGCCTCCAGCAGTTTCCCGCACAGCGAGGGTTCCAAGACGAGGTACAGATAGTCTAACATTTTAAGTGAAAGATATACGATGTTAGTTTTGAACTAATAATTTGTACGAGTCATTATCATCATCACTTTAGCCGTAAAACGTCCACTACTGAACACATGCCTCCCTCATGGATGTCCATAAGGGGCGGTTCCCATACTCACTACGCTTGGCAGGAGAGTTGGCGAGCGCAGTATGGGATGTTGATACACGGAATGTCGCCATTTTCCGGAGGTAGCTCTTAGCAGGCTCTGACTGCATCCACGGGCAAGAGAGGAGGGGCAACATTCTACTGCTGGCACCCCACGGAAAAACGTACAAAAGTAAAAATAGCAAGTGCTTGCATCATCATCATTATCATAATTTCAGACGTAAAACGTCCACTACTGAACACAGACTGACAAGAATCAAGAATCAAGAATCAAAAAATACTTTATTCAGTGCGGCCGCATGGACCTTATTGACGCGTCACAAATTACAAAATAAAACAACACAAATAAATAGAATAAAGCACATAATTGAATCTGTTTACTTCAGATGACACGCGAGTTAGGAAAAGAAGTGAACAGAAGAACCTAACTCGGTCGTTATAGTCATCATTTAACAATTTTATTTTGTCTTATGTTACGTTTGACGGAGTTGGAGCAGATTCCGTCCCAAGTGGTTTTGTCCTCTAGGTAATCTGATATTTTATAATAAGCTTTATTGCACAGATTGCGTTTAATAATGTTTTTGAATTTATTCAATGATAACTTCTGCAACTCACTTGGGAGTTTGTTGTAGAAGCGTATACATTGCCCTTTAAAAGATATTTTCACCTTATGGAGCCTAGTAGTGGGCACAGCGAGTTTATTCTTATTTCTTGTATTTACATTGTGATTGTCGCTGTTTTTCTTAAACGAAGCAATATTTTTATGGGTGTACAACAGGTTCTCATAAATATATTGACAAGCTACTGTCATTATATTTATTTCTTTGAATTTAGTGCGAAGTGATTCTCTGGGACCCATATTGTAGATAGAACGAATAGCCCTCTTCTGCAGCACAAATACGGTGTCTATATCTGCAGCACATCCCCACAGTAGTAAGCCATAAGACATAATGCTGTGGAAATAGCTGAAGTAAACAAGTCTAGCGGTATCAACGTCTGTAAGAAGGCGGATTTTTTTGACTGCATATGCTGCAGAACTAAGCCTACCCGATAGTTGTTCTATGTGTGGGCCCCATTGAAGCTTATTGTCTAAAGTTATGCCTAAAAATACAGTTTTTTCTACAAGGTTTAAACTTTCACCTTTTAATTTAATCTTGGCATCAGCCTGTTTTACATTAGGAAGAGTAAATCTAATGCATTTTGTTTTATTTTCATTAAGTAATAGGTTATTGACATTAAACCAATTAACAACCTCTGAGATTGCATTATTCACCTCGTCATAATCGGTGGTACGTCGTTTCATTTTGAACAAAAGTGAAGTGTCATCAGCAAACAATACAATCTCATGATTGTTTTTGACAAGATGAGGTAGATCATTAATGTAAATTAAAAATAGAAAAGGCCCAAGAATTGATCCCTGCGGTACACCCATTGTGACTACAGATCCCGAAGAACGTTTTCCATTAACATCAACTCTTTGTATCCTGACAATGCTACAAAACATTCAGAAAAAACCATTAATTTGGGGTACCTTCCATACACTATGGTGGGGATGAACTTTTTTCATGATTTACCCATCGTGTGGGGTATCGTTGAATAGGTATTTTGGGGTAGGTTGCGACAATTTTTCAATTTAGGGTTCCATTTGCAAAATATTAAAGTTTCAAACTTTTTTTAGAGCGTCTATATATCTCTATAATCTAAACTGCTAGCTTTAAAAATCTGAAAAAAGTCATGCATGTAGTTTTAACCATGAACTTTTAGGGTTTTCTAGGGTCTATAAGAGTTGAGGTATCATTTTTAGTTTCAGATAAATAGTTGCTCAAAGAAGTGATAAGTTACAAACACAATGTTAGCCGGACGTGGTATGTTATTATTTTCACGAAATTTGGCGCAATATGGTTGCACAATAAACGTCAACAATAACAGTTTGGTTTATTAACAAAACCAGTATTCGTACGTCGGCATTATTTGTTAAAGTAAGTAAGGCCTTAGCATCTATTATAGATGATATATGCAGCGTCAGCAACTGGTAATCATGCTTGTACGGGACGCTGCAGTGCCTGGGACATTGTTTGATGGATTAGGCTTGCTCAGCACCTATACCATCCTCTCAGCTTAGTCAGCTGTTAGTCAGAGGAAAGATCAGGTCAATACGTCTGAAGCTAACTAAGCCGCGGGTTTCCTCACGATGTTTCCTTCACCGTTAAGCACGTGCTAAATGTGAACTTACACTTTTCAAGAAAGAAGAATCCATTGGTTCACGGCCGGTATCGAACCCACGACTTTCGGATTGAAAGTCGGGGGTACATACCATTCGGCCAACACTGCTTAGGTTTTATTATTATTATTTTTTTTTTTTTTCGAAATGACAAAAATGTTGTTGACCGCAGATGGCCATGACAACGTTACCGGACTATGAAATTTATTATAATTTATTATTTATTATTTGTTAACACACATATAAATCAGTGCCACAGTCTTTGTGTTAAGGCACATCTAATGATAACGAACAAAATATTTGCTTATGAAGAGTAGTGTCTTAAAGGTTTCATTAGACGGGCGCAGTCATTAAGCGTTGGTCACGTGCTTTGTGATCGTGATTAACGCGGTATTGCAGTTGTGATAGGTAGGTATTAAACGCTTACAGGCACGTGGGCCTTCGGCTTGTCTCGTCATTTAGTCGTCAAAAGGCTTCTAATAACGTTTCATTCCCAATACCAATAGCACGTCGTACTACAATCCCTTAATCAGAATGTGTCTTCTTTACAGCGATATTTTAATTAAATATAGTGGAAATATTGATATTTTTAACAATAAATTACATAAATTCATAATGGATATCACGATACCACTCTCATTACTGGGATAAGAGTTACATAAAACAATAAGGTGAATTCCTGTTTATTTTGTTCAACTGTATTAACTTTTCGTTTCATCTTCTCCTCATTTGTGTTCACGGAACTGCTTAGTAAATAGTAAATGGCTGTACACAGCTGATGTACACATATTTATACTATATATGTGTTAGATTTAAGGTATATATCTATGGGCCGTAGAATAAGTTATTTAAGATCTGTGTACTTTTCTATTGTTGCCTGATAATAAAGATATTATATTATATATATATATATATTTTAGGATACAATCTAATTATTGTGCTTTATTTATTTGTTTTTCTTTGATTGTGTTCTATTTTGTGTGCCTTAATAAATAAATAAATTCTAATATTTCCTCAACCAATTGGTTGTCTGATTTTCTTATTTTTAGGCAATACCGGGAAGAACGCGGTTCAATCGCTAATCATTAGTGTTATACGTCAATACGCCTACGTAATGTTATACTGCTGTGCGAAAACCAACCTTACGCCATTATGTGAAGGGAGAGAATACATGATGAAACCTTGGCCTTATTTGAGACATTAACAATCATATAATACTAGTGGTTCGCCACGAACTTAGAACGAGCGAGCGACTTCTTTCGATGAAATCCTATTGCATTTGAATTTGCTTTTACGTAGCGATCTGCATTTGGACTAAATTGTATGCCGCGTAAAATTCATGCAACCAGTAAGACCAAACAAATTATACTTTAATATTATCTTATTATTAGCGGCCTGACCCGGCGAGAAGGCGACGCAGCAGACCGAAGCGCAGATGGCGGGACGAACTCGATCAGTACATCGTTGACTGGAGGGAAACAGCTCAGGATCGGGATGTATGGAGGGAATTGAGGGAGGCCTTTGCCCAGTAGTGGGACCCAAATGGCTCATAATAATAATTATCTTATAATGGCACGGGACAGGACGAAGATGGGTGTGGACGTTATTCACAGCTCTGCGTTTTTTAGCCCAATTTACATTCGAACTCTTTTTAGGCGACATTTGGTAAAAAAAATAGCACCGTGCAACCATTTTGGATAGTGATTAACTCTTTTCTTTTATTTTACGCTTTTTGTACATATTTTATCACTTTACTGTTTTGGCAAATCCTTAAAAAAAAATTATTTTATCAAGAAAAACCATATCTTAAAAACTACAAAACATACTTAAATCCTTTACAACATTCGATATGTTTTAAATTTGATGAAAATCGGATCATCCGGTCAAAAGATATCCTTGAAGAAAAAAAAAATGTTGAACCCTATATCTCAAAAACTACCTCCAAACTCAAAATTCTCCCACGACAATCGATTTGTATTGATGTATGTAATCTCCGTTTGTTTTAAATGTCATCAAAATCCGATCATCCGTTTAGGAGTTTTCTACGGACAAAAATTGCGGACATTTATACAAACATTAAGCCGAAACGCCTAGTTGCCACTAAGAACTTCGTACGCTACGCTCACTCGATAAATAATATGTGTGAGCAATCGATGTGGGTATTGCCCGGGGCTAAGGTGGAGCCTGAGGATTCCCAAAATAGTTTCTTTGCCCACGTAATTTCTTGCCACATCAATCAATCAATATCTTGAAAAGGCATTTACATTATTGGGGCAACTATTTGTAATTTTTCCACAAATATTTTTCAAGGATCTGGGTATTTTCTATTCGAACAAGTGAACGAAGCGATCGATGGCAACTAGGCGTTTTGGTTGAATGTTGTATTTATGTCTGCAATCGTTGTTTGCGAGGATAACTCTTGAACTTAATTTCATAAATACTAGACTAAGAAACTCATTTCATTTATATAATATGTAACTATTATATAAGGAACCAACACGAATAACTGAAACTTCAGCAAAATGCATAGATAATATATTTATTAGCCCAAATAAAAATATTGTTGACAGAAATATAATAAGTAATTTAATATCAGATCATTTAGGACAATGTATAAATTAAAATAAAGCAAATTATTAAAAAGACATTTACGATTCAAATACAATTTGACATAACCTTTAAGAGATAATTATGTACCTGCGACTACAAGGTCGATTAGAAAGGTTTAAACTTAACTGGGATTCACAACTATATTTGAATTATTACGATACTAACAATCCACAACCGTCATAATGTCAGTTTTTTAACAAGTTCAGCAATATGTTCAATTCAATACTCGACATCAGAACCATTAGGTCTGATATACACTTTTTGCAAAAATCACTTTTTTACTGATTTGTCCTCTTTCTTTCTATGTAGGAGACATATCTCTATCTCTTTTCCTTAAAAAATCGTTTGTCTCAATTTGGGTCCTTTGTCCACATTGCATTACGGCCATGTAAACTGATGTTTAAATATACCGTTATGCCTGCAAGGTTTTAAAATAAACACGTTTTATTAGGGTCGTGTGTTAATAGCAAATCTAAACGAATAGAATTATCTGAGTCTCATCTTCACAAGTTACTAGATGGCTCCAATAATTTTAGGTTCCATAACGTCGTATAGCAATAACAGACCAAATATCTCGGAACACTTTAGTTCGAGAAAGTGATGCCAATATTGTTTCTCTAGGTGAGAGTGAGATAAAACACATCCGAACTGGTATCCGCGCAGCGTGCGCGCCCTTTCTAATTTTTGTTTACAGGCCGGCATTCGTTTTGGGTAAAATTACAAGCGTATTTTGTTTGGATTTGTGTGGACAAAAAATGAAATTGCAGGAAAAATCATATAAATCCATAGTAGCGAATATAAAAAAAATAGTCGATGCAGACCTGATGCTTGCCTTACACAATCATAAACTATCAATAATGCATTCATGTTTTCCATTGGAAAGTGGTACTGGAAGATGGGCAGCAGCGTCGTTCCGTGTATCAACATCCCGTACTGCGCTCGCCAACCCGCCTGCCAAGCGTGGTGTGTAAGGCAAGAAGCCCTCATCACCCGTTCTTAGCGATTCATGAGGGAGGCCTACTCCAGAAGTGGACATCCGACGAGTGAGGTTATAAAGGCCTGACGTAGAACCCAAGATACAGTCCCAGGCACATTTACTTGTATACTGATCTTCGCGGTCGGCATCTCGTCTCAGCTCTCGCGTTGAATATTCATACCACAATATCATTATACATTGATATCATAAACTTGCAAATTATTTGCGTTGAATCTGGATCCAATTAAGGCTCCTCTGCATAATTGATGGATTCGCCAACTTGTTGTTTGTCACGTCACGACCCAGCCTGCAAACTTATATTACTTGGCACGGAATGCTAGTTCCAACGAGGCAATTCGAACCGAGACAAACTGGCAACCCATTGTACAAATTGAGCTTTTAGCGCGTCATTATAAAAATAAAATAAATAATGCTGGATAATTCGCACAGCACCAAGCTATGCAGAGCTGGTGTTGTGGATACTAGATGAATGACAGATATACTTAATACATTATACTATATAGATAGATATTTTTAATTATATATAGAAAAAAAAACATCCAGAACACCCGTAAAAATATCTGCAGATCGTACAAATAATTGTTCCGAGGCGGGAATCGAACCCGCAACCTCTTGCATCGTAGATATTCGCCCGCTGCGCCATAAAGGTCGTGTGTATCAACTATCAACTTGTGTTGTGTTGTTTCTATCTCGCTGTAATCATAACAATAAAGAGTTTAAACAGACAATATTTGAGTGCATTATCAACTCCTATATCTCCACATTTTCCATGTAAATAAATTGCAGGAATTCCCAACCTGCGCCATCAATGAAAGCAACATCGTTATACGAGTACGTCGTATTTAAGCCCTCGGGGAAGATCCCGTCACTGGTTTATCTGATAATAATATGCTACGTTTACGTTCTGCCACTCGCATCACTGGAAAGCTGCTGACATGATTGCCTTAGTAGCATGCATGCTAGGCTGAGTGGCCCCCAACCGATTCAAAGTCGAGTTCAATAACTGTTTATTCAATGGAGGAAAAAGCTACATAAAATAATTTACAAAATGAACAATAAATATTTAAATTGAATCAAGCAAATAATTGAATTCCATCGGTTAAAAAGCTACGTAGATTAGTTAATTTACAAAAATAACAAGACATTTAAATTAAATTATGCACATATGTACATAAGTGAGTTTGTTCGCTACAGTTACTTTTTTCCAAGTAGGGAAGAAGCGAACAGTTCAACACGGTCTTTCTTGATGTATGCGCAAATTGAACACGTGCTTAAAGCTTTTAAGCCTTTGCCAGCTTCAGACGTACAACATGAATACTAGTTGATGACGTTGTATCATCATTTCAGCCATAAAACGTCCACTACAGAACACAGGCCTCCCTCATGGATCTTCATGAGAGGTAGTTCACATACTCACCACGCTTGGCAGGCGGGTTGGCGAGCGCAGTACGGGATGTTGATATACGGAAAGACGCTGCTGCCCATCTTCCGGAAGTATCCCTTAGCAGGCCCTTACTGCATCCATAGATATGTGAGGAGGGGTAACATTCTACTGCCGGCACCCCACGACGTTGTATAAATCATCTATAATAGATATTAATGTCTACAGTTAGCGAGTAAGGCAATTAAGTGTTTATATTCTGCTTTACCACCTTCATCCAGATTGAACAGATTCAATTATGTGCTTTATTCTATTTATTTGTGTTGTTTTATTTTGTAATTTGTGACGCGTCAATAAGGTCCATGCGGCCGCACTGAATAAAGTATTTTTTGATTCTTGATTCTTCTTGATTCATCACCCGCCTAGCGGAGATCACGTTCCGGCGAAGCAACGCCCATCTACACCTGCAAGATCTGGCGCCAGGGTACGGCCGCTTACCCCATAGCAGACCATATCCCGGGAGCTGCACCCACCGAAGAGCACAGCGACACCATGGATACCGAACCCGAGCCCGAAACTATTTGGGCACAGACACGCGGCTCAGACGGGCCCACCCAGACTAAGGGGTCTTTGGGTGGACCCGTCTGAGCCGCGTCTAGTGAGTGACTAAGGGTCAGCGCAGACAGAACGGAGCGCGACGGAGAGGATTTTATTGACGCACTTGAAAATAAACTTTACTTTACCTCTTTTTAATAGTTAGTTTTTTTAGTTGTTTCGGAGTTGGAGCAAATTTCATTGCAAGCATTTTTCTCTTCTAGATAATCAGATATTTAATCGTAAGCTTTGTTGTGAAAACTACATCTTAAAGTAGCTTCATTTCCTTAGGAATTTTATTGTAGAAGCTATTTTCTAGCAAGAGCACTTAATATTGAAGCTTTAAAATATAAAACAATCAGCTTACATCTACATATCTACATCTACACTAATAATAAAGAGGAAAGATTTTTTTGTTTTTTTGTTTGTTTGTATGGGTTGACTAGGCTCTGAAATTACAGGACTGATTTGAGAAATTCTTTCACCATTATTAGAATGCTACATTAACCCTGAGGCTATATAGGCTATATTTTATTCCTGTACTCCCCCGGGAACAGGAACTACGCGGGTGATACCACGGAGTGCGGCAAGTTAGATATGAAAACAATAGGAAGAACCACTAGTTTTCAAAATTGGAAATGGTTGTAAAATAAAGTATTTTACAATCTCAAAGAATATTACGAGAGGGATAGTGAGTACACAAAATAGCTACAAAAGGTTATTGTTTTCAGTTAATTATTTGTTTTTGTAAAAAAATATTTTTGATATTATTTTACATTGTTCTATTGTATGTTCAGTTTTGGGCAGATTGTATAAACTTGTACACACCTACATATGTAAGTACAACAGTAAAAAATATAAGATATTCTCACTTTCCTGCCCACTTCCCAGACTTCTGACCAGCTTACCACCGCGATAGAGAGCTGAATGTAAACACGGCATTAGGTATTGCGGATCTGCCCTTGTTAATTATGTATTTGATGAGCAGAATCGTTATCAATTCGATTATTTAAGGTGATTAACACAGACATTATGTGTGGCCGGTGACATTAATATATTAGCTCAACCACGTAAGCTGTTTATAATTATGTCCAAGAAATATATTATAAACTAATAAACGAAAGGAAATATGGAATATAATTGTTCCTTGACATGTCTAAAGCATATGACAGAGTAAACCACCAGATTCTACTTCAAAAACTTTACGGGTATGGTATAAGGGGAATGACGTATAAATGGTTCCAGTCATATTTTAGAGACCGTAAGCAATTTGTGCAAACTGATTACCGAGACGAAAACTCGCAACAGCTATTAAACGCTATATCTGACAGACTAACTATAAACAGCTCAATACCACAGGGAAATGTCCTAGGATGTACCCTGTTTCTCCTGTACATAAATGACCTACCGCAGTCAATAAATACACACTGTGTCCTGTTTGCGGATGATTGTGTCACTTGTCTTTGGCAGCACTTTGAATATAGACGTTTGTTAAGTAGTGGAGCAAGGCTAGTTTTCCAGTGGCAGCTCTATGATATCTATTGGCTTCACAAAAAAGGGGACAAATCGAATATAGGAAATCACAGTTCGATTAGTCTCATTTCACATCTTTATAAAACATTCGTTAAAACAATAGAATTCAGAAGTTCAGGCCAGCTAGATATAAATCCACCTTTAAGGACTCGGTGGTAATGCCATCGTGACCGGGATTTTTAATGTACTTCATGTTTAGAAGTGCGCGATGCACTTCAAGGGCTGTAATTGGCTCTACTGTTACAGTTTATATAACCATTTGTATAATCACTAATTGAATATTAAAGTTATTAGGTAAAGTTAAAGATATGCTGTTTGGCAAATTATATAAAAGGCAAGTTTTAGGTAAATACATTGTATTTCCGTTTGCCATGAATTGACAAGGAATTGCCAAACAATGTGTGTAACTGTAGTAATACTACATTCACGGAATATGAGTACGCTACGCAGATGTGGTCGGTTGGTGATATTGATCAGAGGTATTTGAATAAAGTGTTTTGTAATATTCACTGCAAATGTGTAGTATTTGAGAACGATCACCTCCTTTAATGCCATTTGTATGCCTTAAAAAGCCTATAGATGTTTTTCCATTTCTGTTCCTCTGATAGCCTTTTACGTTATATTTACGTTATCCTTACGTTATAATTTCTCTGTTATATAATTTCAGTTTTTGGCTAGGTATAAGTTGTTTAACTCTATTGCATGTGAATAAGAATATAACACTTAAGATTACATAAATAAAAGTTCAAAAGTAAAACAAGGCCCTTGTCTAAAGATTAATTTAAGCTACCTTATAACAGATCAGTGGAATGTGATCTGTTGGAATTAGTGTACCTTTAATACAGTGTTATCCGGACGTGGAGTGTGCTATTTTTCTTTCACGAAAGTTTGTACAACATGATTGCACAATAAATGGTAACAGTTTGGTTATTGGCAAAACCAGTGTCAGTGCGTGGGCATTATTGTTTACACGCATACAATGATGACACAGTATACAGTTTTTGGTGTGAAGGCATATCTGAAGGTAGAATTCCCCCAGTGTGCGGCACTGTGCGGCACAAATGTTTGAATGCTAGAAAACACCAAAATGACATTCAAACATTTGTGCCGCACACTGGTGGAATTCTATCTTTAGGTAGAATTCCCCCAGTGTGCGGCACTGTGCGGCACAAATGTTTGAATGCTAGTAAACACCAAACTGACATTCAAACATTTGTGCCGCACAGTGCCGCACACTGGGGGAATTCCACCTTTACGATTTAAATATTTGGTTCAAACGTGAAGTCAAAGGCTTTTTGGGATCTCACCCATTTTACAATGACAATGAGTATAACAATGGCGTGTTCATTTTCTAATACGCATTCATAAATCTACAAATCTATGGTATCAGCGATTTCCAGTTCAAACTTGTAAATGTTAGTTAAGGACTTGACAATGTTATGCAATGTAACTGAATGGTTAAAATAAATAAATGAAAATGAAATTGGCGAGCGCAGTACGGGATGTTGATACACAGAAGGACGCTGCTGCCCATTTTCTGGAGGTATCCCTTAGCAGGCTCTTACTGCGTCCACGGGCATGAGAGGACGGGTAACATTATACAGCTGGCATCCTTATCTGTTACTTGATATTACAATCCTATAAATTCTAGTAACTGTCCCGACGAACTTCGTATCGCACCTGCAGCTACTTACTACTACTACTCTATAACTAATTTACAACTACCCTACAACTACTCTAGAACTACCCTAAAACTACCCTACACCCGCTCTACTACTACTCTACTACTAATATACTATTACTACTACTCTACGACTAATCCACTACTACTACCGTGTTCTAAGGCGTGGGGTGCCGGAAGCAGAATGTTGCCCCTCCTCTCTTTCAGAGGTGCAGTAAGAGCCTGCTAACTCTGCTAAGGGATACCTTCGGAAGATGGGCAGCAGTGTTTTTCCGTGTATCAACATCTCGTACTGCGCTCGCCAACCCGCCTGCCAAGCGTGGTGTGTATGGCAAGTACCCCTCATGGAGATGCATGAGGACGCCTGTGTTCAGTAGTGGACGTGATGATGATGATGATGAATAATGTGTTGTGATTGCGTAAGATGACTGATTGATGTTTTGTTGCAGGTAAGCTGCGGAGTATCATGGAGTCGCTACCACCAGCCGACGGTCATGCGCAAGGTATTGCCAGTCTTCTCACTCTATAGTGCCGCTCCTATCTCCGTCTCCTTCTGTCTTCTTCTCAATGTTCCAAAGCTTTCTGACCCGGCGGTAGAACTTCTCTAGGCCACATTGGCAGCGAAAGCGGGTTACCAGCGCTTTTATGTTTTAGCTGCAGACGTATTGACCTGTTCTTTCCTCTGACTAACCGTCAGTTGACTAAGCTGAGAGGATGGTATAGGTGCTGGGCAAGCCTTGATCCACCTAACAATGTCCCAGGCTCTGCAGCGCGTACAGCAAGATAACGAGTTGCTGACGCTGTAAAAATCTTCTCTAATAAACTGAAAGGCCTTACTATGTTTCATGAAGGTAGTCACAGAAAAAGAGTGTTTAAATAAACCTAACATGGTATTAAAACGCTATTTACCAACAGAACATCCAACCAGGTCTATGCCCAGCTGTGGATGTGGACAGCAGTCCTACGGTTGAGAAGATGAACCAACAAAATCCTGTATTTTTGATGATATATTGATGTAATTTTATAGCTACGGCCCATATAAACTTTAAAGACCTACATATAGTTATAACGCCCGCCATGACGTCATATTAGAAATACAAGTTTTTAAATTACAATATCCTATTTTTTTACTTAAAAACTGTCTGCGTGTAACAAATGAAACGCTAGTAATCTGTTTTCCGTGTAAATGCGGCGGAGCTCATCTTTTGCACTTCTGTGTTCCCTTCTTGCTTGTAGATTTACTAAGTTAACTGTTGTGTGTATCTTCGTGAAAAGTTCTCTAGACTAAAAATATCAGTTAGTCTTTAATGCAACGAGCCGTCCACTGCGAGGGACGCGGGCTCATTAATAGAATGAAATCAATTTTATTTGGAGCATCAAAAATATTTTTACAAGCTTATAACTAGACGTTAATACTACCCACTTAAAGTAACAATGTGAATGGGAAAAAACAATATGCTTCCAATCGGTGTCCGACTTAGCAGAAATGTTGTGTTAAATATCAGATTATCACAACGCTGGAGGCTAATTCTCGTGATTTTGCGAAACTTCCCTACATTGAGCATTGAGCAAAAATAGAGACAAGAAGGTAGAAAAAAACCGTACAGTAAGAGAGATGAGATTCACAGTTGTCAGATCTCATAGATTTTCATCCGGTCTTGGAAAGTCAAGACCATTTTAAAAAGAGGAGAGGAAACATTCTACTGCCGGCGACCCACGGCAATATTTACCTACGGTACTTATATGCTGGCGGCTTAGTTAGCTTCATACGTATTGACCTGTTCTTTCCTCTGACTAATAGCTGTCTAGGCTGAGAGGATGGTATAGGTGCTGGGCAAGCCTAATCCATCTAACAATGTCCCAGGCACTGCAGCGTCCCGTATATGATTACCAGTTTCTGACGCTGTATTAAACATATATAATAGATGCAAAGTCCTTTATGCTGGATGCGGCAAGCTGAAGACAGGGCGAAATGGCGCAGGTTTGAGGAGGCCTATGTCCAGCAATGGACTAATAATGGCCGATGGTGCTGATAATGTAGATGCAATACTCATTCCTTGACCGAAATGGAAACACGGTCACGAACACTTCAAAAGCTTTGTGGCCTTAGTAACTGATTGTCAACCGACCCCAACGACCTTGAGTTGACTCCAAACCACTCAGAACCAAACTTTGGATTGTGCATTGGAATTATTTTTGTTCAATTCAACTTAATTTTTTGTTCCTTTTACTTTTTATTTGAGGTATCCCTTAGCCTGCTAAGTGATACCTCTGGCAGATCGGCAGCAGCGTCTTTCCGTGAATCAACATCCTGAACAGCGCTCGCCAACCCGCCTGCCAAACGTGGCGAGTGTGCCAATTACCCCTCATGGAACTCCACGGGAAGGCCTGTGTTCAGTAGTGGACGTTTTACTTACATGTTAACACTATTAAAACTTAATTATTAAACTAACACTATTAATATCTATTCTAGGCTCCTTTGTCTGGTAAGGGCCGACTCTAGCGGTAAAAAGGATAGATCTATTAGCAAAATATAACTTTTGTAGGTCGAAGCAGGTTTATTAAGTTTTAAGTGGTTTTAGCTATCTCGCCCAACTTTGTCTGCGTCTCATTAGAAAGCGGTTCGTATGCACTTTTAATTAAAATGCGCCCGCGGTAAAACTGTGATATCCTTTGAAACCTTAATTCCCAGGTCTTGACTTTCGGAATTTTTCACAGGCCCGATTTTTCACATTTCCAGATTTTCTTCACTTTACCAATATTGCACATTTCCAGTGATATATTCCCTGAATTCAAATGGTGTAAGATGCGGATTTATTACTAATGATGAACAACGTAACTATTTGGATACGTTTTTTGTAAATACACCTGGGATAATAATGCATATACGTAAATTTCTATTTGAGAACCAAATAATAATAAAAAAAAAACATTCAATGATGCTCCGCTCCTATTGGTCGAAGCGTGATGTTATGCTTTCCTCGTAAACGGGGCTATCCAACACCGAATTAAAATTAAATTCGGGCCAAAAGTTCCTAACATTAGCGCATTCAATCTAACCAACAAATTAAATCCTTAGCTTTGTAAATTAGTATAGATAACATTTACTGTAGTAAAACACTCAAGATAAATCCGGATTATTTACTAGACACCGTCACTGGCAATAAAATATTTCCTAAAAAAATTACGTACAATACACAATATTCTACTGCCGGCACTCCACGGCGCCACATTTAGAGAAGCTACAGCCGCACTACGGAACACAACACATTTGAGTCTCGGGACACAACTCGGGGAGCGGTATTTTCCAAAAGTGATTTTTGCGTTCCCTTGCGGCGTTAGGGCAATTGCGAACTAAAAGTAGATACTGAAGAGTGTAAGGCTCGCGACGCGATAACGTGGTGCCAGTTCGGGATCGCCTGTAGATAATTTTTTAATCGAACTCCGTGGCGCAGTACGCACAAGGTATGGTTATCTGAATTCTATTTAGTCCCTCACTTCTAAGTGTGTTCTATCTATAATACAATAATAATAGACACATATTTTTTGTTTTTCAATTTAATTTAACAATGGTGTCGATTCTATTTCACACAACCGAAAACTAACTATAATTAGAGATATGACGTTACTAAACTTAAAGTTACGGCTGAAATGATGAATGATGAAACTTATAGCTGGCAGCGTAAAGTTGGGTCTATTTGTACTTTTTAGGGTTCTGGACCAAAATGGTAAAGTGGAACCCTTATGGTATCACTTTGTCTGTCACAAATGGATATCTCGAGAACTACTGATGCTATCAACTTGAAATTTAAAACGGTTAAAGATAATACTTTTTTACTAATATAGCATATATAAAAATGTTAAAAAATATTCTTAATTTTTTAATAAAATTTTTAAGTGAAGTTACTAGGTCGTGCGGGGTATCATAATGAAAGGTATTTATAATTAATACATTAATAAAGCCATTATTACATAATACATAAATAAATTAATACATTTAAACATTAATAAACAGTTTTTATTTTTTCTCTATGCCGTTTCCGAGTTACTTACAAAAAAAACCGGCCAAGTGCGAGTCGGACTCACGCACCGAGGGTTCCGTACAAACCTGTAGGTATATAAGACCTGAGTATTTGATATGAATTTAAATTAAACACCTCTACGCGTTCATGAGGAAAGGGGTAGTAAGTTTAAAATTTTACTATAGTAACTTTCATTAAATTCATATTAAATAGCGGGAATGTTCACGTACTTGTTATTGTTAGTGGAGGCACCAACTATTTCGATACTAATTGAGGGCCTTCGTCAGGGTGAACACGGCTCGCGACCCTCCACCTCCGCGTCCCGTCGAGCACTGCGCGCCAAGGCTCTCTCAGCGCGCGTCTTCGGACGGGGCAGGCAGGGGTGTGGGGGGCGTGTAGGTGCTCGCGGTGTGGACGGGGTGTCTTTTTTCTTGATCTTCCCCTAATTTTTCAATTTATTGCGACTGCGAATTCCGCGAAAAATGCGAAAACCCTAAATTGAAAAATTAGGGGAAGATCAAGAAAAAAAAATCATCTGTTAGGATGATTTTTGTACGTACCCGAAATTAACTACTATTAATTCAGCATTTCTTTTTAGCGTTATCTTGGCGTTATTATTTTATATGTCCATGCCAAAAATAGTGTTCTAGGACTAATAGTCTCTTCGCAAAGCCGGTGACGGACGGACAGATAGACAGACAGACAAAGCGAAACTATAAGGGTTTCTTGTTTTACTACGAAACCCTAAAAAGGAACTCGTGGCTACCAAGTAATACTTCATCATCATCATCACCATTTCAGCCGTAAAACGTCCACTACTAAACACAGGCCTCCCTTATGGATCTCCATGAGGGGTAGTTGCCATACTCACCACGCTTGGCAGCGCAGTACGGGCTGTTTATACACGGAAAGACGCTGCTGCCCATCTTCCTGAGGTATCCCTTAGTAGGGTCTTACTGTATCTAGGGGCAAGAGAGGAGGTGCAACATTCTACTGCCGGAACCCTACGGCAAATACTTTTGTCAAAACGTTTCCGTTAGGAGCGCATAAACTTTTCATTTTCCCGCTGGCAATATAAATTAACTTTTTTCTGTGCAATGCTCTCCATACCTTTTGCATTTAGGGAATGTTTATTTTTATATTCCGCTCTGAAGGAGGACTTGGAAATGTACTGAACGCTAAAGTGTAAAATGTCTCTGTTAGTTTGAAAGAACTTGTCAGATTTGATTACAGGTAGACATCGGGACAGGTGAAACTAAATAAAAGCTTGTACCTCTATAATTAATGTTTTCTTTGTTTTAGTTATATTTTTTTTATTTTTTGTATTTAACCTTTGTTGTCCCACTGCTGAGCAAAGGTCTTCCCTAAAGTCTTCCAACCATCCCGATCCATTATTATTTTTATAATTTTTTTTTTATATTAACCCTCCGTCAGTCGCGTTAGGGTCTTTAAAACCTGGTGTTACAAAAATGTTAAATTCAACCGATTAAAACTAATCCAGCGACTCAATATTATAGGTACCCTTCTAACTTGGATTATACTTATATTTTCCGAATATCGCCGCTTACTAGTTCGCGCGTAAGATCCGTGAGATACCGACATGTTTTGTGCGTACGGGCTCTGAAAGACCCCACGCGACTAACGGCGTAAATAAAACCGAGTAGAATTCTTTAGTATACATTTATTTTGTAACAAGTATTTTATCTATGATTTTGTTGTTTTTTATTTGATTAAGTAGTAAAATGGAAGAAAAACAATATGGTCGTATACTGAGCTAGTTGGATGATGAAAGTAGCGATATTTACGGTGATAGGTGCTAAGCACGTGACCAACGCTGAAATGCATTGCACCTGTAACCCTGAGACATGGAGTTGTAAGGTCTCATGTGCCCGTAATTTCATCGGTGCTCTTACCCTCCAAACCGGAACACAGTTATGCAGCAGACATTACTGCTTTGCGGCTGAAAAAGGTTTGGTAGTAGTACTTTCCCGGATGAGCTCTTCACAAAAAGTTCTTACTTGTGTAGAAAGGTATAGTGTTAGTGATCGACCCATACTACCGAACTAATACGAGTAATATCTCCTTTTGTGTTCGCCGTAGTCGGGTAAATATTAATAAAGCTTCGTTTATTACTTTCGCCCTTAGCCGCGAGAGCAGCGTCTGTGAGTCAAGATATGAATCTACGAAGGATAGAAACTCAACCCCGGATTCTATATTAAAATCAGCGAACAATATGACATTGTCATATCATCGAACAATATGAACAATAGATCCAGGCCATACCAATAGTGAATTTAATAAATAAATAAATTTAATAGTTGACATGAAATATTTTTTATTAAGGACCTTTCAAATATTTAATTTGATTCTATTTTGATTAACGCTTGCAAAGATGGAAAATGTATAATATTATAGTAAACTTAACTTCCTTTCATCTAATTTGATTTTAATTACGCTGCTTTAGTTTGACTGAGTATAGTTTTTAAAATTGCTATTGTTGTATAATTTGAATTGTGAATCAACATCCAGTACTGCACTCGCCAACCTGCCTGCCAAGCGTGGTGAGTATGGCAACAACCCTTCATGATCAGTACTTAGTAACCAATGAAGGAGGCCTTTGTCCAGTAGTGCATTTCCTACAGCTGAAAGAGAAGAGAGATAATTTGAATTTGAAATGTTTAACCTTGTTTGTAATGATTTTTTTAACCTATAAATTCTCGATTATTCATAATTCTGCGGCTATAATTACGTACATTAGTCATTGTCTATGATGCATAATTTACTGCGCCACGTTACACCAACTTGTCACAAGTTGAATAATGACAAAATGTGATAATGAAGAAGCCGAAACCTGAACCTCATAAATAATAAAGACCGTCTCTGGCCCATTGCCCAGACTGCAGATTTCGTTGCCACGTAATAGCAAATATGAAAGAAAGAAATATATTTAGTAGTTGATACAAACAATAAACGCAGCTTGGTACTGGCTGGACACTTAATTAACTTATATCATACATTATAATACACCCTGTATTATAACGTATGTACTAACCCGAATGGGGGGGTTTCAGCCCATGAACAAAAGTCGTTTTGAAAGGGAAAAAATCGATAATTCGTATTTTTTTTTAATATGTTTACTGCGATTTTACTTGTTGGTATAGGTATTTTTATTTGTACCATGTACGGCAATTCTTTGCAGAGTTTAATGATCCTGAAAAGAATCAGCTGGCGCTTAGGTTGTCATTATCGTATAATCAGCTGTTGAAGTTTAAACTTTCGCAGTCTTTTCTTGAATGAAAATCACTGAATCCTAAAAAGTCGTCAAACAAAAGTTGTCCCTTGGAATGGTCAGGTTCACCTCTTTTCCCCATAGTACACATATACACAATAATAAATATATAATAATATATAATTATAATGCACCCTGAATAAACCAACATGTAATATTTAACAATTTAAAAACCGACGTCCTTAAGACTACTAGCCATAATAATATCGCAATAGATTAGATTTAGTATATATTTTTTATATACCCACATACTAAAACTTAATATACAACGTTAAATTACCTAGTACTCCTAAAATTATTATTATATAGTTAAACTTAATATTATTGTAATAAGATGATAATAAGTAACAATTAGCATATTTTATAGTTACTCACAACTCAAACTTAATTTGTGACTCATAAATAGCATAAGTATTAAACCTTAGTGATTTCTAGTTGCTATTTTATATTAAACATGTAATATTATTTGTAAACAATAAATAAATTAATAAAAAAGAAATAAATGAATAAGGATTGTATGTCGGTAAAACCAGAACACAAAGACATGGGTTACTAAACACAACAATGATTATCTTATTATATAACCTTCTTTTCATAATCTATGTAGGTTTGTTTTCCTTTTGTAAATTGAAATTTCTATACTCCAGCCTCTTTTGGTGTATAAAGTTTGTTAACAAACTGTCCGTGTAGTGTAGTGTAGGTAGGTTATGTAAATTATTATATCATGTTGTGGTTAGGCCAGTCTGGAATAAATGGTGATCAGCACAATACGCGTTTCTCTGAGTTATCCCGAAAGTCCCGTTCCCAGCAAGGAATATTACATGCTGTTATTAAATACAACAGAGGAAAGCACTCATTAACATAACACAAGTTTATAAAAATATATTGGTAAAGGGTTTGTATTATTATGTAGATAGATAGATAGATAAACTCTATATTGTGTAAATCATATAGAAAATAAAAACAAAAATAACTAAAATTAACTTAAACTACAAAAACATCAGAAATACACAATGGGCGGTCTTATCGCTTAGAGCGATTTCTTCCAGACAACCTTAGGATGGAGAGGACTACTATGTATGTATGTATGATAACTATGTAAGTAGTTAAGGAGAAATAAATACATTTTTAATTTTAATTTTGTTTATATAAACTTTATGTTGGTTTTTATAATATACTCGTATTTCTCAATTATAGGTGATTTTTGACGACTTCATTCAATTATAATATAAATTGCTATAAACTGGGCCAAAAACCAACCCTTAGGAAGCAATTGAATACTAAGTGTGACAGTTTCTTTACAAACATTCTATGTAGGTACATGGAAAGTGGCCGGAGTATAATTAGCTATTGTGCCCTCTAATAAACACTTAAGAAGTTTTTTTTTATTTTGAACACTAGTGTTTAGGAGTAGTAATTTATTAAAAGGGGTGTTCTAAGTTTTACCGCCATGTGTGTGCCTGTGTGTCTATCTGTGGCACCGTCGCTCTTAAATAAGTGTAACACTTTACATGCAGTTTTTTTTTGTTTAAAAGCAGGTTTTGCGGTGGTGGTTCTTAAACATGTTTTATCTTAGCAGTTTTTGAAAATAGGTCCTTTAACAAGTTTCATGTTTAAAGATAAGCTATTAGATATTATGATGTATAGTCGGCAGAGCAACGAATAGTCTAACCAGTACAGTACTTTTTGTGGGATGTGAGACAATCAAATTGCGCGTCGAGTATCCGATAGTGTGAGTCAAGTGTGGCTCAAGCAGACAGTTAAGCACTTCTAAATTCTAATAATAGCAAAGGTGAAAGTGAAGCAGTTGTTGACCCATGTAGCATATATTCCGTGGGGTGCCGGCAGAAGAATGCTACCCCTCCTCTCATGCCCGCGGATGCAGTAGGAGCCTACTAAGCGATACCTCCGGGATGGGGATGGGGAGCAGCGTTTAATACTTTGATAGCTGTTATATTCATAAATGCTTTTTCATACATGTTTTTGTAGTTCAAAGAACTTATTTCTTAAGCTATCCCATCGGTTTGATTTTAACGCAAAGAAGTGACTTATTATTTTATACAACCAATCCCTTCAAATTACCGTGGCGGGGCCGAGCTCAAATAGTTTTACCAAATCAGGCTTCACAAGTTCGGTAATTAAACTTTGGCTGGTAAATAGTTTATAACGTTGTGATGTCTGGGAGCTAAATGGGCAGACATACTCTTTTGATACACGGAATGACGCTGCGGCCCATCTTCCAGAGATATGTCTTGACAGATCTTTACTGCATCCACAAGCAAGAGAGGAGTTCATTCTACTGTCGACACCCCAGGGCTTGCGATTGCTCAAGCATAAATTAGTATTAGTACAAGCACATTCCGATTCGAAAATCTTCTCTGTCTAGACATTTGCGGCTAGGACGTAATTTGGTACTGCTAATACATATATGCCTTGACGCAAATAGTTGGCGGAAGGCCGACGTCCCACCGTCCTATTTGGCAGCCGCTCGCGAGTGTAAGCTGGATAACGAGGGATCATGCCGCAGCCAGACCGCTAACTTTTAATGTCCATAAAGAGGTTATTTTCAAAGTACTAAGGAACGAAATCTTGACTCATCGGATGTGATGTAAATCAAAGATTTAAATCGTCAGATACGCCCCGTCATGTGAGCGCACCGTTTTGTTTCCACATGAAATGAGTGAGCTTAATCTTTTGTACCTCTTGAATAGTGTACCTCTAAACAAAGTGTTAGCAGGACGTAATATGTGTATTTTTTTTCACGAAAGTTCGTGCAATATGATTGCACAATAAATGGTAACAATAACTGTTTGGGTTATTGGCAAAACCAGCGTGCGTGCGTCGGCATTATTGTTAACATATATGTACATATAAAGGCGATACCACAATTTTTGGTGTGCAGGCATATCTAATTATTTACATCTTTGATGTATATGCGATAAGACACTACTAGTAGCAGACCATAATGTAAAGAGCTTATCTGGGGAAGTATTACCACCAAAACTAGTTCTGGCACCAGACAATAATCTCTGCATTGCTGTGTTCCGGTTTGAAGGGTAAGGGGGCCGGGGAAATTAGGGGCACATGAGACCTTACAACTCTATCCTCAGGTCATGTTTCAGGGTGACGGGCGCAATGCGGTGCAGCATTGGTCATGAAGGGTTAATGCCGTGCCTCATGCTTTGTGAACGTGATCATCGCGGTATTATAGTTGTAATAGGGGTTACCGCTTAACATCAGGTAGTCCTTCGGAATGTGTCGTCATTTAGCTGTTTAGAAAAAAAATATGAATAAATAGAGATAACTAAAAAAAATTAACAGTCACATATTAAGTTAATATCTCACTAATATTATAGAGCCGAAAGCTTGTGTTTGTATGTTTGTTACCACTTCACGTAAAAACTACCTTACGGATTGGGCTGAAATTTTGTACACGTATAGATGTTGACCAGGATTAACACATAGTCTACTTTTTATATGAGTACAACGCATGCGAAGCGGCGGGCACAAGCTAGTAATAAATAAATGTGTGGAATTTGAATTCCGCAACCGTTCTACTATGACCTATTCGTCATTGGACTGTTCGCCGACAGGATCTTTCATATAATGTTCGTTTCTCCATGTATCAACATTCCACACTGCCGTGGGGTGCCGGCACTAGAATGATACCTCTCCTCTCTTGCCCGTGTATGGGCAATAATCTGCTAAGTAATACCTCCGGAAAATGGGCAGCAGCATCTATTTCTCCGTGCATTCAACATCTTGCACTGCGCTCGCCAACCCGCATGCCAAGCGTGGTGAGTATGGCATTAACCCTTCATGATCAGTACTTAGAGATCCACGAGGGAGGGCATTGTCCAACAGTGGATGTCCTACGGCTGAGATGATTATTATTTATGTACTAAACAAAACATTCTTTACTACAAAGACTTGTCTCGTAAGCCGTAGAAAATATCTAGAGAATATAAATCCCATAGAAATAGTATGCCGTGGGGTGCCGGCAGTAGAATGTTACCCCTCCTCTTCTACCCGTGGATGCAGTATGAGCCTGCTAAGGGACACCTCCGGAAGATGGGCAGCAGTGTCTGTCCATGTATAAACATCCCATACTGCGCTCACCAACCCGCCTGCCAAGCGTGGTGAGAATGGCAACTAACCCTCATGGAGATCCATGAGGGAGGCCTGTGTTCATCAGTTGACGTTTTATGACTGAAATGATGATAGTCTTTTTTAAACTTTCGCGATCACAACACATTATAAAAATATGGGATTATCGGGTATTTATCGCGTAATTACCTTTAATAGTCTCCCCGCGACCACGACCAGGTGCAATCCGGTCGAAACGTCGGGAATAAAATAAAGGTAATTACGCGATAAATACCCGATAATCCCATATTTTTATAATGAAATGATGATGATGATGATGAGAAATAGTATACCGAGAGAAGCGGAGGCAAAGCGAGCAAAGAAATTGTAAATTACGTCTAACGGGCTGGACTTGAGTAAAGCGGATATCGGAAAACTATTATATTACTGTCAGAACGAGCGCTATTTAAACTTTGCGATGGCAGATGTCCTCTGAAAAAACATTTAATCAAGTTTATAATACTAAGAATTTTTCATAAACCCTCAGATTTGCAATTAACATATCACCCTTTTATTTGATACCGAACTTGGGTATACATATGTATTTGAATACATTCGATTGTTCGCCCCTAATTTCAAGCCCCATATCTCATAAAAGGCTTGACCGATTTCAATATAACTTTCCGTTTTGCAATCTACACATAATTTCCTTCCATTTAATTGATACCGAGCTCGGGTATATTTACATATGATTATTTATCCCATCTTTCACCTCCCATATCTTGTAAACTTAAACGATTTTGATAAACATGTATAAGGACCACCGCCGAAAAACCTGCTTTTAAATAAAAAAAGCTTCATGCTAATCGGGCCACTCGTTTAAGAGCTACGGTGCCACACACACATATCGGTCAAACTTTACACCCCTCTTTTTCGTCTGGGGTTAAAAAATAAATATTTGCGACGTCCCCTCAGGTAATATGTGGCAACATTTGTCGCGGGACGGCGCTATAAAAGTTAAGGCATCACTTGTTGCCTGAATGTTAGCTTTCCATGACGACATTCGTGGCTCAGTTGGTTTAACAGCCGGAGGAGACGCAAAGGGTTGCGTGTTTGATTCCCGTTTGTGATAAATGTTTGCTTTTCTACAGAGGTTTCTCTCACTTTTAAATGTATTTACAAAAAAATGTATCCAAGTTTTCTATTAGTCATCGGTACTCATAACAAAAGTTCTGCTTACATTGGAACTAAATAGTTGGTGCTGTGTGAAGTCCAGCATCATACCTATGTATATTCACTACCTATGCTATTTTTATTTTACGTGTAGACTCACACTAAGGTCAAGAAAATACAATCCAAATTTGAAGAGCGGGTTCGAGTCCCGTCTTAACTAATAATTGGGTTGTATTTTTCATTTTCCATGTACTGTCTTATTTATTTACATAGCGACTTCCGAAATTCTTTAGTTATGGAAACCGTAGATAATCATTCATCATATCAGCCGTAAAACGTCCACTACTGAACACAAGCCTCCCTCAGGATGTCCATGAGGGGTGTTGCCATACTCACCACGCTAGGCAGGTGGGTTGGCGAGCGCAAGACCGAATCGCGGTAAGGCTGCTGCCTATCTTCTGGAGGTACCCCTTAGCAGGCTCTTACTGCATCCACGGGCATGAGAGGAGGGGTACAGTTCTACTGCCGGCGCCCCACGGCCAACCGTAGATAATGTACCCATGAAAATAGTATTCAGAGAGATGCGGAGGCAAAGCGAGCAAACCAATTTGTGTGTTACGTGGAACGGGTTGGACTTGATTCGGCCGGATATCGGAAAACTATTATCTTGTGTTAGTCAGAGCGCGCTGTTTGAACTCTGCCGCGACAGGCGTAGGTACACTGGAGAGGTTGATTATCATTCTTAAACTCATATAAATT
Source organism: Pasiphila rectangulata (assembly GCA_963082625.1). Taxonomy (NCBI): domain Eukaryota; kingdom Metazoa; phylum Arthropoda; class Insecta; order Lepidoptera; family Geometridae; genus Pasiphila; species Pasiphila rectangulata. Next base: position 25,992,780 of record OY720236.1, read on the forward strand.
ACATTTATTACTACTAAGAAATACAAAAACGAAAACTCTAAATAATATATCAAAACGGTGAATCACCAGCCGCTTAGCAAGGCTTAAGCGGTCGGTGACTAGGACGGCGGGAGAGAAATCTCATCACTATACGTGCCGAGTCCAGAAGTAGGTACTGCCTGTCTGACCTGGCTCATGATCTAACTGCCTAGCGAGAGTCTCTCGAGATATTGATCGAGACTCTTCGCGATAGCTTGTTAACGGAAAAACTACCAGTAGGATAGTCGCTGAGTCATCCCACATGGTGGCAATCTCGTGGGCCAAATTAAGATATTTGCTGAGCTTACCTTTTTCGGCTTTCACGAGATTGGCATCGCATTTATTATTATTTAGCCTCCACTATCCCACTGGAGGGCAAAGGCCTCCCTCCCCTTCACTCTTCGAGATTTGATGATGATGTTTCCTAGCCGATTTCGGCCATGGCGACTGAGTATTCAGATAAGAAGTCTCATAGGAGGGTTCTTGATGATGTTTCCTAGCCGATTTCGGCCATGGCGACTGAGTATTCAGATAAGAAGTCTCATAGGAGGGTTCTTGATGATGTTTCCTAGCCGATTTCGGCCATGGCGACTGAGTATTCAGATAAGAAGTCTCATAGGAGGGTTCTTGATGATGTTTCCTAGCCGATTTCGGCCATGGCGACTGAGTATTCAGATAAGAAGTCTCATAGGAGGGTTCTTGATGATGTTTCCTAGCCGATTTCGGCCATGGCGACTGAGTATTCAGATAAGAAGTCTCATAGGAGGGTTCTTGATGATGTTTCCTAGCCGATTTCGGCCATGGCGACTGAGTATTCAGATAAGAAGTCTCATAGGAGGGTTCTTGATGATGTTTCCTAGCCGATTTCGGCCATGGCGACTGAGTATTCAGATAAGAAGTCTCATAGGAGGGTTCTTGATGATGTTTCCTAGCCGATTTCGGCCATGGCGACTGAGTATTCAGATAAGAAGTCTCATAGGAGGGTTCTTGATGATGTTTCCTAGCCGATGTTGGCCATGGCGACTGAGTATTCAGATAAGAAGTCTCATAGGAGGGTTCTTGATGATGTTTCCTAGCCGATTTTGGCCATGGCGACTGAGTATTCAGATAAGAAGTCTCATAGGAGGGTTCTGGTTTTCTACCCTTTCATGTGCTCTAAGGTGGCTTGTATACCCAATCTTATAAGAGAAGGTACGAGAGCACTTTGGGCACGTTAATACCCCGTTGATAAAATTGTACCGGATGTCAGCTGGTGCACGGGCCTTCAGCTCATCGCTTCGAGATGTAACGCAGTGACAGGCCACGCGCTGAGGTGGCTGTCCAGCTCGTCCCGCCATCTCCTTCGGGGTCGTCCACGCGACATGCGTGAGAACCGAAATCTCTGTGGTATTGTCGCACTAAAATCGTGGGACAAGCGGCATACGTGTCCGGCCCAGTTCCATTTTAGGCTGCTGCTTGCAGAGCAACGTCAGTGAACTGGGTTCCGAGCGCAGTCGCTCTCAGACCGCATGCCGAACAGCATAAGTACTGACCTATGCGAGCTCTTGGTGCAGCGGGCGAAGGTCCGCCTGCAACGCAAGGGGTTGCGGGTTGGATTCCCGCCTCGGGATAAATGTCTGTACGATCTGCAGATATTTGTTCAGGGTGTTCTGGGTGTTTTTCTATATATAATAAAAATATCTATCTATGTAGTATAATGTATTAAGTATATCAGTTATCTAGTACCACAACACAAGCTCTGCTTAGCTTGGGGCTAGATGATGCTGTGTGATCTGTCCAGCATTATTTATTTATTTTATGCTGTTCGGCAGGCGGTCTGAGAGGAACAAAGAGATCAACAAAGCTCGTACTGCGCTCCATAGCTCGCTGGCTTTGACTAATCATCACCACGAGGTAGACATCTGATGATTTGTCAAACACTAGGTAAAGTGAGGTGCCGGCAGTATAATGTTACCCCACCTCGCTTGCCTGTGGATGCAGTACGAATCTGCCAAGGGACACCTCGGGAAGATGGGCAGCAGCGTCTTTCATCAACAACCTGTTCTGCACTCGCCAACCCACCTGCCAAGCGTGGAGAGTATGGCAACAACCCCTCATGATCAGTACTTAGTGATCAATGAGCAATGAGCCTTTGTCTCCAACATTGGATGTCCTACGGATGGAAGAGAAGTAAAATGTTAGTTAGGGGGTTACTTAACATTTTTAATTTTATAAACTTGTTGAAATCTAAAACTGTTTGTTTTACATGTCAATTAACAATAGAAAAACAAAACACATTTAAATTGAACAAAGCACATATTTCATTCGTTCGCTTATAAACAAATATTTTTTCCGAGTTCGGAAGAGAAACCTCCCTACTTCCCTTATTCAATAACTTGTAGAAAGAGGAATCCCTTAAACCGACAACTTAAACGATCAAGATATGAAAACGCGTAACTTGAACCTTGTGCACGTGGTAACAAAGATCACTCCAAGAGGTTTCAGCATCCATGCCGATCTCTACAGCTCGTACAAAGCCAACCGTTTTATAACAAGAAAAGTTGTACGACAGAACTTTCCAGATGTAATTGGAAAATGGCATCCGAAAACGGAAGCATCATTTAAGTTTCCGCAAATGACAAAGTAAAATATACATAACCTTGTACAAAGATCGGCATATCTCCGTAAGTAGTATCTACAGACAACTTTTTGGAGCGCGCTTCACGATTTTTTCTTTTACAACTTAATATGAACAGGTGCTATGAGTATTATTATTAGAAGCCGCGGAGTGCCCGTGGATTCAGTAAGAATCTGCCCAGGGTTACCCCCGTAAGATTGTCTTTCCGTGTATCAAAATCCCGTCCTCCGCTCGCCAACCCGCCCGCCAAGCGTGGGCAAATATGGCAACAATCCCTCATGATCAGAACTCGGATCTGCATGGCAGTTACGTTTTTTACCAAAGTTTTTATTATTATGTACCCAAGCCAGCTGGTTAGCTTTACTACTATGGTTACTAACAAGCCAACTACAACTACAACTAATAAAAAAGTGAGGCCTTTGCATCTATTATAGATGATTCATACAGCGTCAGCAACTAGTAATCATGCTGTACGGGACGCTGTAGTGCCTGGAACATTCTAAGATGGAAACCCGCGGCTTAGTTAGCTTCAGAGGTTATTTCCTCTGACTAATAATTGAGTAAACTAAGAGGATGGTGCTAGGCAAGCCTAATCTATCTTACAATGTCCCAGGTAACCAGTCTAGGCAACTAATACTAGTCCCATAAAACTTACCCTCGCAGCATCCCTTCGAACGCTCTCCGTCGTAACGATTTCCTTTACTGCGAATCCGCTGCGACTTCTGTAAAGCTACCTGTCGTTAGAGCTTTGCAACTATTCGCCTCTTAAATCCTATTTGTATTTATTTTCACAAGGTTTTATTTAGTTTCACCTGTCCCGATGTCTGTCTGTAATCAAATCTTGCAAGTTAAATGTGATCCATTTCCCGGTAACCAACTGAAATTTTGCAAGCATGTGTGATTTACACAAGCTCTCGGATGTATTGTAGGCTGATCTCGTGGTGCCGGCTGTAGAATGTTACCCCTCCTCTCATGCCCGTGGATGCAGTAAGAGATTGCTAAGGAATACCTCCGGAAGATGGGTATCAGCGTCTTTCCGTGAATCAACATCACGTACTGCGCTCGCCAACATGCCAGCCAAGTGTGGTGAGTATGGCAACTACCCCTTAGGGAGATCCATGAGGGAGGCCTGTTCAGTAGTGAACTTTTTACGGCTGTAATGAATGAATGAGTCCCTCAACAGACTTTTACTACATCCACGCGCATGAGAGGAGGGTTAACATTCGCCGGCTTCCTACGGCAAAGGCATTAATTTGTAGAACTTAAACAACAATCAAACAAATCCATAATGTCCATCGCAACTGGAGGTAGACCTCGTTGCAATCACCACTATTCCCTCGCAGCATCCCGCCGACCGCACTTCTTTGTAACGATTACTTTTACCGCGACTCCGCTGCGTTTTCTGTTAACTGCCTGTCTCTAGAGCTTTGCAACATCTAAACCAGTTTAATAAGCTCTTTTGTCTCAGTTTATTTTCCTTTTACTAGTTAAGTCCACTCCACTCGGCGTTTTGCCAGTAAAACTACTTATTCCACGAAGAAATGGTATTGACTAATAATATAATATTTATATCAGGCAACTATAGATAAGTAACTAGATGCAAAATGCTTAAGCTAAGGCCCATGTAATATATATTTTACAGACTTACATACATAATAATAATATCCAAACTACTAAGCACACGTTTGTCCGTCGACGTGCGAATCATTCGCGTTGTCACAATGATTCGGGGCCAGGCGACCTGGGAACAGTTGAAGCTTGACTACAGATGGCCTGTATTCTGGACCAGTATAGGTCGAGAGACAATGTGTTGAAAGTCGCACGCACCATAAAGGAACCGAAGTTTACGTTATGGCGAGAAGCCAACTTGTCGACCCTGAGGATATATTCAGTTCTTTATCATATAGTCTTACATCTTCGGCCTTCACGGTGGAGTGCGTAAAATGTACAACAAGGTAGTAAGTACCTCGGCTCGGAACACAGAGCTAGTTCCCGAAACGGTACCACACCGGTTCTGGCTGGATGGGACGTACTTACCTGGCATTCCTGTGTTTACAGCCAATTGCATTATCATTATCTAATGCAAATTCTATCTGTCCATCTATCATCATTACAGCCGTAAAACGTCCCTAACACAGGCCCCCCTCATGGATCTCCATGAGAGGTAGTTGCCATACTCACCACGCTTGACTGGCGGGTTGGGTTGCGGGATGTTGATACACGGGAAGACGCTGCCGCCCATCTTGTGGAGGTATCCCTTAGCAGACTCTTACTGCATCCACAGGCATGAGAGTAGGGGTGAAGTTCTGCTCACTCTCTCGGCACTCTGACACCCCACGGCCAATCTAAATCTAGAAACTATTACGTACTACTTAATTACTTTTTGCATGCTATATTGCATAAACATATTATGTTTTTTCACTTTCAATGTTAACGTGAGATGTACCTACTATTCATTTTGTAAAAAGGGGGATTAAAGGAATCGTTACTAAAAATGGCGTGTATTGGACGGGGCACTGCAAGGGACATCGTTGCTCTGTACAAGAGTAACGACGGTTACTTAAGGCAACTTTCGGCAACTGGTGTTCTTGCTGTGCAAGCATTGGAAGACGCATTATACACCGTCCTGCCAGCTTCATTACTTCAGCCGTAAAACGTCCACTACTGTCGTGGTGAGTATGGCAACCGCTCATGGAGATCCATGAGGGGTTACATACTCAATACACTTGGCAGGCGGGTTGGCGTGCCAAGTTCGGGGTGTTCAGAAATTCAGAAATTATCATTTATTTATTTCCATAGTTCGCAATTACACAACATAGACACAACGTGTTGATACACGGGAAGACGCTGCTACCCATCTTCCGGAGGTACCCCTTAGCAGGCACTTACTGCATCCACGGGCATAAGTGGAGGGGTAACATTCTACTGCCGGCACCCCCTGCCAGCTTATCCGGGTATTAGTCAGAGAAAAGAGCATTTTGAAACGTCTGAAGCTGACTGAGCCGCTCTCTTACGATGTTTTCCTTAAGCACGTTTTAAATGTGCACATAAAATGTTTAAAAAACTCCATTAGCGCACAATTGGTATCGAGCTACGACCTTCAGATTCACTCAGCCAATACAGCTTACAACAAAAGACACTCGGATAATCTTATTCTGATTATATTCAACACTCGTTTAGCCGTGCCCACTTCGTTAGGCGGTAAATATTTTTACTTTAAGGAGTTCCAACTTATATATAACTGCCTGTGGGAAAAACACTGCTTTCTCAAGTACCCACCAGAGAGCTTTTTTGATCCTGGGATTTATTAATCGTGAGGGCAAAAGAGATCTTGACAGGATACTGAAGCCTTTTTTATGATATCACAGTCGGCGGACGTCCACTGCTGGACAATACAGGTCATCGATGTACAAGAAGTAGTGTTCTTGGCGCATACTCGCTTGGTGGCGGGTAGGTGAGCGCAGTACAATTTTTATACGGAAAGACGCTGATGCCTTTCTTCTGGGAGTATCCCTTGGCAGAATCTCACTTCGTCCAAGCAAGAGAGCACCATTCTACTGCCGTCACCATGGCTTTGATGAAGGCTATAAGCCGGAAAGGAAAAACCTTTAAAGTGGGATGTAAACATATAAAGGAACTAGTTTATGCCCGCCGCTTCGCATGCGTTCTACCAGGATAAAGTGTAGCCTATGTGTTAATTCTAGTCAACATCTTATACGTGAGCAAAATTTTAGCTCAACCCGTACGCTTGTTTGTACGCACAAACAAGCGTACGGGTTGAGCTAAAATTTTGCTTGAAAGAGTAACAAACATCCATACATACTCTACCTTTGCGATTATAATATTAGTAGGATGAAGTAAGAAGCCGTGGGTGCCGGCACTAGAATGTTACACCTCCTCTCATGTCCGTTTTTTCTCCACCTTTTCACCGAACCTTGGAGGGTAATTTTAACATCCGCTACTTGTATAGACATTATTTACTGTAGACAGCCCCCTATTAGAATAAAACCGGGCAAGAGCGAGTCGGACTCGCGCACCGAGGGTTCCGTGCCATCATACAATATAATTTATGACAAAGGCGGTTTTATATTTGTTGGAGAACCTTGACAGCGCCATCTCTTGTCTGATAGCGGAACTTATGTAGATTTTTTACACTTTCGATGATTTCTAAAAAAGTACGCTATGTAGAGAGATAGTAATAAATTTCCTCTAATCTTTACATACACTTCTAATAGTAATAAAAGTTTCAAAGGTTTATCTCCGCAAACTTCGGAGATAAGGGGGGGAACGCTATTTTTTTCAACATTTTTGTAAATAACTCAAAAACTATATGACTTAAAGGAAAACTAAAATTTTTTTATTAATGTGCTAAAAACTACCTTTCATATGATACCCCACATAACCTAGTAACTTTCCAAAAATTTTGAAAACACCCCTTCCACCCCCATTGTCTAAAAAACTATGCAAATTAGAGAGTTCGCTATAATTTTCCTATGAAGTTTACATACACTTCTATTAGCTATAAAAGTATCACGGGTTTATCTCTGCAAACTTCGGAGAAAAGGGGGGGGAACGGTCGTTTTTTTAACATTTTTGTAAATAACTCAAAAACAATACGGCTTAAAGGAAAACTAAAAACTGTTTATTAATGTGCAATTGAATACCTTTCATATGATACCCCACATCGCCTATAAACTTCACAAAAATTTTGAAAACCCCCCTTCCACCCCCCTTGTCTAAAAAACTATGCAAATTAGAGAGTTCGCTATAATTTTCCTATAAAGTTTACATACACTTCTATTAGCTATAAAAGTATCACGGGTTTATCTCTGCAAACTTCGGAGATAAGGGGGGGGGGAACGGTCGTTTTTTCAACATTTTTGTAAATAACTCAAAAACGATATGGTTAAAAGGAAAACTAAAAACTGCTTATTAATGTGCAAATGAATACCTTTCATATGATACCCCACACGGCCTAGTAACTTCACTTAAAATTTTTAAGATCCCCTATCCGCCCCCCTGCAATCAAAATAAGAATATATTTTAAAATTTTTATATATGCTATATAAGTAAAAAACTGTTGTCTTTTACCATTTTAAATTTCAAGTCGATAGCATTAGTAGTTCTCGAGATATCCATCTGTGACAGACAGACAGACAGACAGACAGAGTGATTCTATAAGAGTTCCTTTTTACCATTTTGGTCCGGAACCCTAAAAACTGTAATTAAACATTTTAAATCCGATCACTATGATCATAGTGCTTTGTTTGCTTGTAGCTTATCCCACTCAGATAAATTAGATGAATGACCTACCAACTGATTACAGAAGGTCGCATCAGGAGATTCCAGGATACCATAAATCTTAAATTAGCTAATATAACGAGCTTGGTTAATCCTAAAGATCTATATGTAAAACTGTCAAATATTATAAATAGGGAACACGATCACATGTTCAAACCAAAAACATGCAAAGCTACATACATATAGAGATAGAACCGGGTTCATTGATTGGGTTACTCCGGGAATTTATAGAAGTAGAACTAAACTTTACGATATTTAAGCTACTAGAGCATTTATGTTACATGATCCAACATTTGTTCAATATTAAGTAATTATTCTAAAGTATTTAAAAAAGCATGTCACAGCCAAATGTCTGTTTCTAAAAAACAAAATAATGAGATCATCCGATAAAATTAAAGTGAAGAGACTTATTAACACTGAAACTGTAAGTCGAAGCATCGCAGTAAAGAAACATCAAAAATAAATAAAGCAATTCCGTACAAAAATAAGGATGTTGCAAACGCTTTTGATACATTTTTTCTTAACATCCCCAAAATTGTAACTCAGTCGGTAGTAAACTCATCGGCATCAAAGGCGGTTGCATTACTCGAATCTTCAGTACTAAAATACATGGAATTTTTTAACTTCTCTCACGTCAGTGAAAGTATAATAATAGTCAAAGGATTTAAATCCCTTAGCATTAAAAATACAGAAGATCTTTGGGGTATTTCTACAAAAGTACTAGGTAACATTATTCATGTTGTTGCTCCTTACTTGGCCCATATTTTTAACAGTTGTATTGACGTATGTGTATTAATCCAGATGTAATAAAGTATAGTAAATTAGTTTCGTTGTTGAAATCTGGTAGTCACAGCGATCCTGCCAATTACAGGCCCATTTCTATTCTACCCACGATGAGTAAAATTTTGAAAAATATATTTTAAACCAACTGACTTCCCATTTCAGCCTTTGCTGGAACAATACTCCTAAAACATATATTTGATGCCTGGGAAAGTTCGAGAAATGCCATAGGCGTTTTTTGTGATCTGTCTAAGGCCTTCGATTGTGTTTCCCACAACATCCTTTTGAGAAAACTTAAATTTTACGGCATTCAAAGCAAGGCTCTTGATCTCCTTGAGTCGTATTTATCTGATAGGGTGGGTACACAAGGTTGAGATATGCGGCCAGAGATCGGAGGGATCAAGAATTGAATTAGGCGTTACACAAGGATCTATTTTAGGATCTTTTTTGTTTTTGATTTATATAAATGGCCTCCCGTTCTTTGCAAAAAACTTGCGTGATATTGTTTTATTTGCCGACGATACCTCGTTAGTTTTTAAAAATGATAGGGATAAAATTAATTATGACGACTTAAATAATTCACTATTACTAGTGAACGACTGATTTACCGCGAACAACCTCGTGCTTAGTGCTAAAAAGACAAAATGTATTAAATTTTCTTTACCAAACATAAAAGAATATCCAACAAAAACAATGTTGAGTGCGGAAATGCTCAATCCGGTCAATATTTTTAGGTATACACATAGGTTCTTCCTTTCAATGGAAACTGCAAATTGATACATTTGAAGGTCGGCTTAGTTCAGCAGCTTATGCAGTTAGAACAAAAATAACTATTACTGATGAAGCTACAGCTAGACTGGTTTATTTTAGCTACTTCCATAGTGTGATGTCATACTTATGGTTTTCTGCTCTGGGGAAGGTCGGCCGATATACAGACAATCTTAGCCCTTCAAAAAAAGGCGATACGTGCTATTTACAAATGAAACCTCGCGACTCTCTTAGAGAACTATTTAAGGAAATCGACATTTTAACTGTTATATCGCAATATGAAAACTTACTGCACATAAAATGTAACTAATTTATTCAAGAGATCTGATGTGCATAGCATAAATACAAGAAAAAAAAAATTGCACATCCCTAAATTTAGGCTCCAAAAAGTATATAAATCTTTTATACGTATCTATAATAAGCTTCCATCTGAGGCGACCGAACTATCGATTCATAGGTTTTAAGCTTTTTATAATACAAAATCTCATAGAAAAAGCTTATTACTCCATAGATGCTTATTTGAATGATATTGATCCTTGGCCTAGTGTTGCTCGGTTCAACCGCGATAAGAAATTATATAATTTTGCAATATGCTAATCATTCAATATCCTTGCAGACATTAAATTAAGCATAGTATTAAGACAAATATTGTAACAATTAATACAAGTGAAAGAGTTCATGTTCGCTTCTTTCCCTCACTTGGAAAAAAAAGTTATCCGAAGCGAACGATTTCAATTATGTGCTTTATTCAATTTAAATGTGTTTTGTTCTTATAGTGTAAACTGACTATTTTTGCTCTGAATAAACACTTATTGATTTTGATTTTGACCCCTTATGAGATCCATGAGGGTTGCCTGTGTTCAGTAGTGAACGTGATATGATGATATGATGATTATGATGATAAAGTGAGATTTAAATACGCAAAATAATAGAACGTCTGTCTGTTGGCGCTGTCGCAGCGACCTTTGAGTGGGGTCGGGATTTCAATTTAATAAAATATCTTCACTACGTTGGACCGGGCAGGGAGAATTGAGCCTTATTTCGTGCGGATAAGGTTTAATGTCGATTGACTTAACGCTCTCACCGTGATTTAGAGATAATGCTCTTACTATTCAACGAGGTTCTAATCGCGTCGTTACCTTACTTAAGTTGTTATTTAATAAATTCTTCTTCGCAGGCCTGCTGTCCGCGTTCACATTATAAGGGAGGCCTATGTTCAGCAGAACATAGGCCTCCCTTATAGATCTCCATCCAATCATGAGGCCATACTCACCACGCGTGGCAGGCGGGTTGGTGAGCGCAATGCGGGACAGGACGCTGCTGCCATCTTTCAGAGGTGTACCTTTGCAGATTCTTACTGAATCTACGGGCAAGAAGGAGGCTTTTTAATGCCGATACAGCTTATAGGAATGGGTCAATTTTTGTTGTGACTATTTCCTTTATTAATTTTGACTTCATTTATTAATTATGTGACGTGTAAATCTTGTATTTTACGAAATAAATGATTATGATTATTATGAGTAAGCTAATTCCCGTTCCTTGTAGCTTCTGACCAGCTTCAACAATTTGCGTCACATACGACGTCATCGAAGTGCAGTTTTCTAGTCGAACAGATATTAGGTTCCTCAGGAGACTTATTTTCCTTGTAAATCCCGAGTCATCAAATAGCATCTCCAGTCTGTCCCACAACTCCTTCGATATCCTGACGTTTTTAATATGGACGTAAAGAGCTGGGTCAACGGTTAAAATCAGCTTGGCTCTCGTTGTCGCGTCTTTTTTTTATTGTTTGACTCACAACTTGAAATATATACTAAAGCTCACACTAAATAATAATATAGGTAATAACATTGTCAGTGTGATTTCTAACTACAGTTAAAACATCATGCATCTTGATTGAGCTTTATGCACCCGACCATTCCTTCTAACACAAAAAAATTCTCCGCTGCGAAACACCACTCGCTATAGTTTTCGCGTCCTTTTAGCTTAGGTACGCTAACTAAATAGTTCTAGCTAGACGCCATGATAGCCACTCGCTCACGCATCACTTTTACAATAGTCCGGTTACAGTTCACTTGGTCAATACACAGATATTATTGTTCATCACTATTGATTGATATATTGATTGAGCTGAAATTTTGCACACGTATAAATGCGGACCAGGTAGGCTACTTTTTATCCGGGTACAACTAGTACCTAAAACATAAAACACAAAGTATTAGACAATACTTCAAGTACAATAGTTCAAGCAGACATTTGTCACAAGATGGCGCTGGTAGTCTCATTTTTAAATTACAACTCTTTGGATTAAAAGTCAGGGGTGCATACCACTCGGCCAACACAGCAAGGCCAGTAAAATAATTTAAATAGATAAAGATAAGATAAAGATAAAAATATGTTTATTTTATAAGCAATTTTTTTTTAATTTTTTTTATTTAAAGTGTAAACCCACACTGAGGTATCATTATAGAAATGAAAAATGCAATCAAAATTTTGTCTCCGACGGGACTCGAACCCGTAACGTTCAGACGAACACCTTCAACGCAGGCTGCCTTAACCGTTCGGCCACGGAGCAATCCGAACGTGCTCCGTGGCCGAACGTTACGGGTTCGAGTCCCGTCGGAGACAAAATTTTGATTGCATTTTTCATTTCTATGTTTATTTTGTCACTTATTACGAACAGTTATAAAATTATTAATAGCACTAAGTCAAAGTGACAAAAAAGGTCACCATTCAGCTTGTGCTGTGGCAATTCTCAGTGCGGCACGACCATAGTGTTGACTGCTCGATAATGGTGTTTACACTTCGTAAAACTAATTATAATTAAAGATCTGACGTTTATAAATTTGGAGCTCTCAGTGTAGAAGTGGGTCTATTTGTTCCGTTTCCATTTTAGAACAGCACTAACTGAAAAGCTCTATGTCGTTTTAGTCCGTTTTAAGTCATTCTAATTAGCTTTAGCTAGTTAGCACAACAACAGAATCGCAACCATTGTGTAACCAAATTAGATAGTTCAATTTAAGCGTGTGCTAATGATGTATACATATTACATTTTTAGGACTATTGGTTATCGCGATAAGGTCTTGCTTGAATGTAGACTGATTTTATCCATAATCTATATTTTTTTATAACATATGTATGGTCGCTGAAAAGCTGAAGTCAGGGCTAGATGGCGCAGATTTGGGGATTCCTGTATTTTTTCTATATGTGTATGTATTTTCGATATGTCCAGTCCAGCAGGGGCTCGTATAAGCCGATGATGTTGGTGATAAATATGGCGAGATTTACTTCTCCCTCGCACTCTTTAAACCTCTATTTACTGAGTAGAAAAAAATTCTATGAGGACGACGGTCGGTATTATAAAGTTAAATATTAAAGTCCATCCTTGTGTCCGCCCTAGACTTTATTAATTAGCTTAATGAATTGCCCATCGGTTAGGCGGCATGTCGTCGTGACTGAGTGTTGATTGTAATAACCGAGAAGCTTCAGTAACGACGATTTTGAAGCGAATTTTGTGTTCTGATGTTAATTGGCCGTAATTGAAAATTCCTCTTTCTAAAGAGATGCAATTAGTTTTCAATTTAAAATGTTCTTTATAAACAAAAACAAACAAGTTTCAGTTCCAGTGTACATTAAATTCTATTACTATAAAAACACATGAAATAAACCGTTTTTTAGCCAACCTTTCGGCTATATAATAACTTATAAAAGAATGCAATGGCAAAGTTAACTTAACTTAAATGATATAATATAAGAAGCCGTGGGGTGCCGGCAGTAGAATGTTACCCCTCCTCTCATGCCCATGGATGCAGTAAGAGCCTGCTAAGGGATACCTCCGGAAGATGGGCAGCAGCGTCTATCCGTGTATCAACATCCCATACTGCGCTCACCAACCCGCCTGCCAACAATGGTGAGAATGGCAACTACCCCTCATGGAGATCCATCAGGGAGGCCTGTGTTCATCATGGACGTTTTATGGTGAAATGATAAGGGCAACGACGTCACTATTAAGAAGGGGTAAGTTAGGCGACTGATAAACTGAATACAACGTTATGAACCCATCAGGTTGATGCAGAGACACACCTACAGCCTCAAGGTATTGGGGCTTTGGAGAGGGAATTACCTTATGCTCTAAGTCAGCTCTAACAAGAATTGCTACTCCTTGACCAGACCCGTCACTACGACTGTCGACGCGATAACAAGTGAATCCTGGAAATTTGATGGCAATACAGCCTAGTTTCATTGAGTGCGATGATATCAACTTGAAGGTCAGGACGGACGGACAGACGGACAGATAGACAGACAAAGTGAAACTATAAGGGTTTTTTTGTTTTACTACGAAACCCTATAAACACTTTATTCAGTGAGGCCGCATGGACCAAATTGATGCGTCATAACATCAATTATAAAATAAAACAACATAAATTAATAGGATAAAGCACATAATATAACCAGTATTCTTCAGATGACATGCATGATAAATGAAATTTGGTAAAAAGATAGATACAACCGAAAGGCCAGCTTGTTTCCCTAAAATTCGATTGTCGTGTATTTTTTATGTTGGAACATGGCGTTAGCTTAATGGTCGGCCCCATTAGAAGATTCGTTTTGTTGTGGTCCATGAAATGTTTATTCATAACACAAAATACTTTTTAATGTGGCCTTGCAAATGGTTTATTATCCGTTCTGTATGTAAGTAGGTATTACAAGTGTGATGGCGTAACCAGGTCTAATAATGAATAAATATCTAAATAATGCTGGACAAATCACACAGCATCATCTAGCCCCAAGCTAAGCAGAGCTTGTGTTATGGGTACTAGATGACTGATATACTTAATACATTATACTACATAGATAAATTATTTTTATTATACCTCTATATAGAAAAACACCCAGAACACCTGTATCTGCAGATCGTACAGAAATTTGTCCCGAGGCGGGAATCGAACCCGCAACCCCTTGCGTCGTAGGCGGACCTTCGCCCGCTGCACCACAGAGCTCGTCAAGTACTAATGGACGCACCGCTCGCGAGGTACTCGAGACTAACTGCGTCACGTGATCATGATGGGTAAAATACCAGGCAAAATAAGGCTGTTTTACAGAATTAGTATCAGTAGCTGACGATATGTAAATCATGTATAGGTATACGACAGTGTGTCTCAAAACAGCAATAAAGACAATCAAGCACGAACACATCATATAGTAGGGAGGCTTCAGTATTTTGATATTCGAACATAGGCACGCGAATATCTCCAAACATAAAAATCAGTAGGTCTCCGGGGATCCCTTATAGCAGGTGATTGTAATGGTAATAAATAAAATAATAATGTTAGCTTGTAGATACGCAACTCTTTTTAACCTCTACAGTAGTATTATTATTATAATTTTGTTCTGTTTTGTGACTCTACTAACCATTCTTAATTTTATTTTGTGTTACTGACAAAATGGATGTCTTACATATCTGAATAAATGAATTTTCAATTTCAATTTAAAAATCTTATATGAATGTTTTCACTATTGGCAGATATTTATTTCCAGTCTAGGTGTTTTTTTATGTATCATCAACATCATACATAGACGACACCAAACAATATGTATTTATAAAAAAATACAGGTATTCATCACTTATCTGGTTTGCATAAAACTTAAGCGTTGCTTAGTATGGGTCCATAGGTGGTGGTGTGCGCATGTAACATTTGAAACTATCATGGTTGTGATATGCACTATTTACGGGGTATTTACCTTGGTTTAAGTCCTTTTATAAAGTCGTATAAGCTGTACAATATCGGGAAACTCAAAAAGACTGAAATCATGGTTAATATCCCGTAAATATTGCTGTGAGTATAGTCCATAATTATTTATTTATTTTCTAAATGAATTCACTTGAGTTCTGGTAACTTCAATTGCCTATTAGAAAAGCAAGCATTTTAAGTGCAGTGATCACATGTCTGGAAGAGATCGCTTTTAGCGATAAGACCTCCCATGGTATGTTATTATTAGTTCTCGTTGTGTGTTTTATGTTTTATGGTGAATGTACAATAAAGAGTTTATTTATCTACCTATCAATCTATCACGCTCGTTACACTTGTAATTATTTGTGAAATTTCACATCTATGATGATTGTATATATAATGTAAGACAATGCGTCGTTCAATAATAACAAAGTGACATGCAAAGGCTAGGCCCCGTTATTGCTTGTCCCGGCTTCCCTTCCGAACCTTAGGACTAAACTGAGTTTTATTAGGTGCTGGTTCGTGAAGAACTACTAGTTTATAGTAGACTATATGCGACAAGTATAAAGCTAGAAGCTTAGTAATTTTGTTGTTACAGCTATAAAACAAAGTTAGTCTACGTAATATAAAAATAGAATAGAAATAGAAAACCGCAGCTTCTGCCATAGTACGTAAGTACCTTATACAGCTTCCGTCTAGAAAAGTTTGTTCAGTTTGCTTCATAAAAAAAATCCAGCTATCACAGCGTCTGCCAATATATTTAGCGTTATCGTTAGGTTAAGTTCAAGAGTGAAGTAAAAAAAAAATTCCAGCTTCCGCAGGGCTGCTGAAGCACCTTATTCTATTACCGTCAGGTCAAAGTTTGAGAAATGAGATAAAAAAATTCAGCTACCGCAGCTTCTGCAAAAGTACCTTATTCGGCTTCCGTCAAGCGAAATTCGAGAGATGCGCCATAAAAAAAAATTGTTACCCTAGGGTAACATAACAAGGTAACCTAGGTAAGCGTCTGCCAAAGTACCGTATTCAGATTGCGTCAGGGTTAGCCTTAAAAAAACCGGCCTCTGTTGACAAAGTTTCTTTTCAGGTTACGTCAGGTATAGTTTTAGAGACAAGTCATAAAAAAATGCTAAATTCCTTCGCGCATCACGGCCGCCACAGATGAATCGTTAAGTGAACTGAATATTATAATTTTTTGCAGAAAGAACAATGGCATTTGTTTTAACAAGTTCTTCTCACTTTACAAGATGTCATCTGTCGGACACTTAAGCCTAAAACAAACAAACATTCTGAGTATAAGCATTCTGCGTATAAGCATTCTGTGTATAAACATTCTGCGTATAAAGGCCGTTTCGCGGGTGTCAAGCAGTCAGTAGTACAATACAGATTCACAGCACAATGTAAGTGTTGTAATATTTAATTTTACGAAAGTACAAACATCAAGATACAAGATAATTTCAAGGACTTTATTTGTACGAAACATAGGTTACTTATTTGTACGAAACATCTCATAATTTTCTTGCTTTTATAGGTAGGGTCGTCACAGCATCGTTTCTTCCAGTTCACTTATTTTAGACGTCAAGATCGTGGGGTGCCGACAGTAGAATGTTGCCTTTGTTCTTTTGCCCGTGGATGTAGTAAGAATCTGCCAAGGGATACCTCCGGAAGATAAACGGCAGCGTCTTTCCGTGTATCAACATTCCGTACTGCGCCAACCCGCCTGCTAGAGTGAGTATGGCAACAACCCCTCATGATCCTGAAGATCCATGCGGGAGGTCTACGTTCAGCTGTGGATGTGAACAGCAGTTCTATGGCATCATCTATGAACACGTCAACTCGACACTCACTTCTTTCTTATACATTATTATCTTTCACACAATCAATCCATATATTTTGACCTTCCTCTATCTTCTATAACAATTAATTTTAATCATTAATATGAATATATGGGAAGCCACCAATTAACCAGACTCTCAGTATACACAAGTCCGTTTATGCCAGTTTCCCGCAAAATTTTAAAGTGTACTAAATTGCGTTGCAATCTTTCACCAGGCGTTGTGTAATTAAACTCTATGTTATAATTATAAGGTCCCGATGTTGTACATCTAATCTTTACTCCAATGAAGTCACTCAACTGCTTGTTGCAGGTACGTTCCTCTCCTTTTTGCTGTCACAGTTCTCTCTGCGTATGCCAAAATCAGTCCAAGCAGGAAGGGTGAAAATAGTTGGGCCTGCATAAAGTTGGAACCAAGTAAAATCAATGTTAACGTCACAGCACACATCCTATATATGAGGTGGCCTGATCATACGCCCCCAATAGACCATCCTCATGGACATGATCTATGGTTCGACCGGTTAGTATTCATACACAGCGAAGGTAAGTTCGACTATGTAAACCGCAAATATAACGGAATAAATCTACCAGCTGACAGAGATGAAAATGATTTGAGTATCACCTTAAATGGCGTTGTTATTTCGGAAGACCGGGTCTTGACCTCGTTCAATCCCTTCAGACAGGCCATAAAGTATGCTTTCAAACGGCATTTCACGACAATTTGCTTATTGCAAGAACGGAGGCTGATGAATTATGATAAAGACCAAGCCAGGTATCACTTGTACGTCCATCCAGTGGCCTGCGCTCGGCAGATAGTTCCCATGCTCGAGTCGAAGGTGCCTCTGGAGCTGTGGCAGGGTTCGCCAGAAATGAGACGACAGCATTCGACGCAGCACGACTTACTGATCCTACGAGCAGAGAAACCTTTTCCCAGGCTCTTCGAAACACATGCAAGTCTTGATAAATATTTAGTTAATAATGGAGAATTTTTCGATGCTGGACCCATCAAGACATTTTTAGCAACTAAAAATGATACACTGGGTCGGGATTTGAAATTTGCAATGATGGGGCACATTTTGAATGACGACTTAAGAGT
Source organism: Pasiphila rectangulata (assembly GCA_963082625.1). NCBI lineage: Eukaryota > Metazoa > Arthropoda > Insecta > Lepidoptera > Geometridae > Pasiphila > Pasiphila rectangulata. Next base: position 26,010,920 of record OY720236.1, read on the forward strand.
AAGAAGAGACTCGTACACAGATTGGTTCCTGAGGGATGACAACGCAGTGACAGACTGTGATGCGTGGATCCCCCGTGAGTGGGGCTATTTCATCTGCATCAACAACCTAAATAAAATCCCTCGGATCGCCTCAGGCGCCATGCTGTATTCGAAGGGACTGCTGTTTGGCGTTGGATCGTTCACGCTTTACAAAGGAGAGAAGAGTATACTGGCCTTCACAGACGTGAGGCCTTACGAACATCTTATAAAGGATGCATGTACAGAAAAAGACCAGAACCCATAAAACAGACGATGCCATCTGAAGCGAGCATTGAATTGTAATGTGTTTTTTTAACTATGACTTATCAAAAAGGCCCTTCCTTTCCCACTGACAAAGGACTTCTTGAATACTGCATTTGGTAAAATAGTAAGCCGTGGGGTGCCGGCAGTATAATGTTGCCTTTCCAACCAGTGGGAACAAGAAACAGCTAAGAGCTAAAGCTAGAGTGCAGTAAGAATCTACCTAGAGTTACCGTAGTAAGAGTCTATAATAAGGTATATAGTTTATATATATATAGTAGTAAATTGGCATATTTTTAGTTTTAAAATTACAGGATTTTATCAGAGGACTGTCCTCCCGCGACCAAGAACGCTGAAAGGTGTTCGAAACGTCGGGAAAATAATAAAAAAGGTACGCGATAAAATCCTGTAATTTTAAAACTAAAAATATGTTAACAAATCGCGAAAGTTTAACAAGTTATATTAACAAGTTATATAGTAAATTGGCGTTACCGCATCAATACAATAGATGAAAAGATAATAAAATTTACTACTTTCGTCATCTCAGCTGTAGAATGTCCACTGCTGGAGATGGGTCTCCCTTATGAATCGCCATGTACTGATTATGGGGGAAGTTGCCATACTCGCCACGCCCGACAGGCGGGTTGGCGAGCGCAGTCCGGGATGTTAATACACGAAAAGATGCTGCTGCCCATCTTCCTGGAGTATCTGTAGGTAGATTCTTAATGCACTTGTTGGGGTATCTCTAGGTAGATTCTTAATGCACTTGTTGGGGTATCTCTAGGTAGGTTCTTAATGCACTTGTTGGGGTATCTCTAGGTAGGTTCTTAATGCACTTGTTGGGGTATCTCTAGGTAGGTTCTTAATGCACTTGTTGGGGTATCTCTAGGTAGGTTCTTAATGCACTTGTTGGGGTATCTCTAGGTAGGTTCTTAATGCACTTGTTGGGGTATCTCTAGGTAGGTTCTTAATGCACTTGTTGGGTATCTCTAGGTAGGTTCTTAATGCACTTGTTGGGGTATCTCTAGGTAGGTTCTTAATGCACTTGTTGGGGTATCTCTAGGTAGATTCTTAATGCACTTGTTGGGGTATCTCTAGGTAGATTCTTAATGCACTTGTTGGGGTATCTCTAGGTAGATTCTTAATACACTTGTTGGGGTATCTCTAGGTAGGTTCTTAATGCACTTATTGGGGTATCTCTAGGTAGGTTCTTAATGCACTTGTTGGGGTATCTCTAGGTAGATTCTTAAGCCACTGGTTGGAGAGGCAATATGCCGTAAATTTAAACTTGCGGTTGGGTTTTTTGTTTCACCTACATTTATAGCGTTTTGGCTATATACAGCAACATTTTTAACCGCCGACATAAAAGAGGGGTGTTTATGTTTAACCTATGTGTGTGTGTCTGTATGTGGTACCGTAGCTCTTAAACGAGTTGAGTTGAGTTACGTTGGGTGCAAATCGCAGCCAGAATTTTATACATTATGTATACTATATTTTAATTATCTACTTACGTGATGTGTGTTTTATATTCAATGTGTTTGTATTATTTCGTAACTATATTTAATAATGGATCTTGTGTCTGACTGAATAAATATATTATAATTATTTATTATTATTATTTAAAATTTTGGTTGCATGACAAACAGTTTTACACAATATCAGAATTGTTAGAATAATAAAAATTTGACATTGTTATTATACTAACATGACATTCATCATCATCACTTCAGCCGTAAGACGTCCACTACTGAACACAGCCCTCCCTCATGGATCTTCATGAGATGTTTATATATGTACGGGATGTTTATACACAGAGAGACGCTGCTGCCCATCTTCCGGTGGTATCCTTTAGCAGGCTCTTACTGCATCCAAAGGTTTTGACGACCTCTGTGGCGCAGCGGGCGAAGGTCCGCCTGCGACGCAAGAGGTTGCGGGTTCGATTCCCGCCTCGGGACAAATGTCTGTACGATCTGCAAATATTTGTTCAGGGTGTTCTGGGTGTTTTTCTATATATAATAAAAATATCTATCTATGTAGTATAATGTATTAAGTATATCAGTCATCTAGTACCCATAACACAAGCTCTGCTTAGCTTGGGGCTAGATGATGCTGTGTGATTTGTCGAGCATTATTTATAAAGGTATGAGAGGAGGGGTAACATTCCACTGCCCTACGACTTTCTTTATAAGGTTATGCAAAATAAGGTGTCTATCAATCTATCGTCTATCCCCTTTCTCAGTTGTTATCCCATCACTCACTCCTTTATTTCTCACATCTTTACACACACAAAACACCCATAGACTCAATTCAATGCAGTTAAATCAAATATATCTCACTAGCTTTTGCCCGCGACTTCGTCCGCGTGGAAGTCATAAAACGTAAAATCCTCTTTTTCACGCAGAGAAAATATAGATCCCATTTATTCCCTATCCCGTGTGAATTTCGAAAAATTTCTTCTTAGTGCACCTCTAGGATACTCAAAGATATGGGTGCCAAATTTCAAGTCTTTAGGACCAGTGGTTTAGTGTGCGTTGATATATCAGTCAGTCAGTCAGTCAGTCAGTCAGTGAGTCAATCAGGACTTTGAATTTTATATTTATAATACATACATATATATAGATTAGACTCACATTTCTGAATGTTACCAGTTTTTTGCGTTACAAATGGACCGTTCTCCAGCCGCACAGAAGCTCGCAAAATATAAATGCAGTAAAATTCCTTTCACCTCGCAGCACTATAATAATCTTTATGAAAAGTTCTCGCTTCTAGGGTTCCGTAGTCTACTAGTACTTGTGTACGTACATATATAGTTTCACTAAGTCCGTCTGTGCGCGGCTTTGCTCAGAGAATTTTAATAAAATAATATATAATAAATAATTAACTTATGGTACTCGCCCATGGAGATCCATGAGATGATGATGACCCTCCCATACCTGTTAGATAGGAATTATTTTTTTGAAATCAATTTAACGTTACTGCGCTCGCCAATCCGCCTGCCAAGCGTGGTGATTATGGCAACTACCCCTCATGGAGATCCATGAGGAAGGCCTGTGTTCAGTAGTGGACGTTTAACGGCTGAAATGAAAATGAATGAATGAATTTAACGTTATACCATTTTCAAATCTCAAAAATTGTGAATGTAACTTTTACCGATTCGCTGGCTCACCCAGCCAAAGAGAAAGCCGACTTACCAGATACACTCTTTGCCTCCAACGCGAGTCCGGATGACGGGGGAGACGCTCCACCCCCCATTGCCAAGGTGCGCAAACGCGCTGCTTGCTATCCAAAGTGCTCTTTACGCAAAGTGCTCTGCGTCGCGTCCTTTTTTCCTCGACACTCGACAGTCGAATGGGCGAGATGATGTTCCTGCAAATGCCTTCATGATCTGGGATTGACTCCGGTTCTAACGCGCCTTTTCATACACTTTACTCCACTGAAACCTCCCGTCTTCGTGAAAGCCTTAGACTCGACCCAAAAAGGTGACCGTTCACACCAAAAAACTATCGGCCTATAGCGATGAACTCGCTGCTCTCTAAGGTGATGGAAAAGATCGTAAATGACCAGCTGTTATTACCTAGAAGAGTACCAGATTAGTAGTGACAGGCAATATGGCTTTCGCCACTTCTTTTGCCGATGAGCGGAACCCGTCGAGAACAACGGAGATGCTCTGGCCGTTAGTCTAGATATTGGTGACGCGTTTGATCGGGTATGGCACAAGGCACATTATTGCAGCTTCCATTATACGGAGGGCTTTCAGAGAAACTTTACAACTCGATAGCCAGCTTCTTATAAGAGCGAGGCATTAAGGTCGCAGTAGTCGGGTTTTGCTCTGATATTAAGCCCTAGCGTCCCACAAGGCTCTATTCTGTCCCCTACCCATTGGCATATCAATGACATGTTACAACAAGGTAACACACATTGCTATGCAGATAACAGACAGACAGGCGACACATCGGCCGAGCTAATTTCTCTCGGGCACAAGTGGATGAGTGCCGTAACAAACTTGTATCTGAAATTGAAGCCTATGTTTCTGCTTACATTATAAAAAATACATAAATTTTACTATTTCAAAACTATTGCGGTTTAGCTATGTTTTGTAGTTTCGGCAGTAGACTGTTACCCCTCCTCTCATGCCCGTGGATGCAGTAAGAGCCCTCTAAGGGATACCTGCGGAAAATGAGCAGCAGCGTCTTTCCGTGTATTAAATCCTGCGCTCGTCTGCCAAGCGTGCTGAGTATGGCAACTATCTGAGGGATAGTTACCGTACTCAGCACGCTTGGCAGAGATGGATGGAGATCCATGAGGGAGGCCTGTGTTCAGTAGTGGACGTTTTACGTATCTGGGAAATTGGCGAACAACTAGTTAAACTAGTTGTTTAGTTTATTATTAATTATGTTAATTTTATGTGAGCCGTAGTTAAAGTAGTGTAATAACTTGTACTGAATTAAGTTTGTTGCCTGAAATAGAGTTTATACAATATAATTTATATGTGTACCTACTGAGTTACAAACTACTGCACCAGTGACACGTTGGACGATGGCATTGTAAAACAATTTAATTTTGAACTCCAGCCATTTTGTTTCCGTTCGTAATGCCTTCCATTTTGCACTTTATTATCCGTTGTTTTTTGTCCAACTAATAGTTATCCTAATAGTGATATAGAGGTCTAGCGTGAGTTTTGGAAAAACTAGTGAAATGAAAATGAAATATCACTTTCAAAATTAACGTGAGATATACTATTCATTTTGTAAAAACGGGAATTCATCATCATCATTTCAGCCATAAAACGTCCACTGATGAACACAGGCCTCCCTCATGGCTCTCCATGAGGGGTAGTTGCCATACTCACCACGCTTGGCAGGCGGGTTGGTGAGCGCAGTATGGGATGTTGATACACGGATAGACGCTGCTGCCAATCTTCCGGAGGTATCCCTTAGCAGGCTCTTACTGCATCCATGGGCATGAGAGGAGGGGTATCATTCTACTGCCGGCACCCTACGATGGGAATTACTCACGTAGTATTGTAACGTCGAAGATTATTCAGGCACGTTTCGATTTTTCAAGAAAATCATCATCATGGGATTGAATCCCCCTGAATGGATGGGAATTAATGACACGACACGCGTGTCGTAGATTAGTTAAACTTCTTTTTAAGAAATGCGTAATGACGGTGGTCGGTATATTGTTCAATTACTTATAAACCAATTTTCTCATAAATATTTGAGAAATGTATGCAGTATAAAATATGTGACACAACTACTGTTTAAAGTATAAACTGTAAGTAAAGTTCAAAATTTCACGTAAAAGGTTCTTGGTAAATTCAACAGATGACGTTCTTATTTTTAGTTAAATTGTAGATCGCGCTATCGAAGCGTTTTAGGTTTTAACCTAGTCATTGGATTAATAAAATTAAAAAGAGAGCTTGAAAGACAGACTCCTTCTACATAATACGGTTGTTTTATTGAACACCTCTAAATCAGTTGGGATTTTGTACAACTACACTAATTTAAAATAGGCTCTCTTTAGATGTCACGTGTCTAGTAAAGACTATATTGTCATTTTACCTCTTATTAAATATATTAATAATAATGCTGGACAATTGGACACCATCTAGCTCCAAGCTAAGCAGAGCTTTGTGTTATGGGTACTAGATGAGAAATATAATTCAATTTGGTCTTTTAGAAATTAATTAAAGAAGCACCTTCTACATACTCAAAAATTAGTATAAAATAAGTAGTCGTTTTGTACCGTACCTTTACTTTGATTTTGATACATAATGTAGAATCAAGATTTAAAATTATGAACATATTTGCATTGAAATAATTTTTGTTCAATTCAACAGGGTTTTCTTTGTTCTTATTCCTTCTTAGCCGTGGGGTGCCGGCAGTAGAATGTTACCCCTCCTCTCATGCCCGTGGATGCAGTAAGAGCCTGCTAAGGGATACCTCCGGAAGATGGGCAGCAGCGTTTTTGCGTGTATCAACATCCTATACTGCGCTCGCCAATCCGCCTGCCAAGCGTGGTGAGTATGGCATCTACCCCTCATGGAGATCCACGAGGGAGGCTTGTGTTCAGTAGTGGACGTTTTACGGCTGAAATGATGATTCCTTCTTATTTTATACTTATTTCCTTTTTGTTAAATATTAAATGGTTTGATTTCTTATTGCTTTTCAATATGTTTGTACCTAAATTTTTGCAACCTCATTCGTCGCAGGAACCATATGGCTGCGCCATAGATGTCGTCGCTGATTTATATAGATAAAAGAGAATTATAGTCGTTTTAGTTAAACTTCACTAATGAACGTATTCCAACGGTGTTCCGGGAACCTCGCCCGGTTGTTCATTTTTTAATTCGTACGCCATTGTCGAGTTTTGTTAAGCGGAAACCGGGAGCGGATTCTAGTCGTTAAGCATTTTGCTGGCCGATTTAATCTTAATGCTGAACGTATTTCGTTTTAGCCTTTTTTAACTGGGACATTTATTTTATTGTGAATGAAGAGCGAACTACGGATATTAAGGAATTAATTTGCGGGAGAAATGAAGCGAAACTCGACTCCGTTGAATTTAATGGGATACAATTTGATTATGACATCCATTTGGTGTTCTCCGTGGTTCTTTTGGTCTGATTCGAGTATAGGTTCGATTTTGCGGGCCGATTTTTAGAAAAGTAAAAGAAAAGTTTATTATAAATAAGTAATTATTGTTGGGCGCTTTTTTTTTTAATAAATAGCTAATTGATCATAATAGAGTTGCACTATTACAGCGGTTTCTTTTGGCCGCCATCGTAGGACGGATTTTTTTTTGTTAATAAGTCGAAACTATTCGACTTATAGGAAAACTAAAAACTGTTTATTAATGTGCAAATGCCCTTTAATTATTATACCCCCTAAAGAATAAACAATTTTCAAAATAGGTATAAAAAAAAATTAACATTTCGGACCGGAACCCTAACAGTAAGGCCTTTTGCAATCTTATCATTTCCAAAATCTATTATAGATGATTTATACAGCGTCAGAAACTGGTAACCACGCTATCGACCTATACATCTTCTCAGCTTAGTCAACTATTAGTCAGAGAAAATAATAAGTCAATACGACTGAAGCTAACTAAGCCGCGGGCACCGTTAAATCACGTGTTAAGTGTGCCCATACATTTTTTAAAGAAAGAAAAATCCATTGGTGCACGGCCGGTATTGAATCCACGACCTTCTGGTTGAAAGTGGGGGGTACATACCACTCGGCCAGGCCTTCTCGGGTGAGCATTACCGTTATTTAACATGACAGAAATAGTTTATCAAGCTTTTACATAACCGACTATAAGAACAATTGTCTACAGCCCGTGCCTTCCACTAATGAAGCCAGACGAGCTTTCACGCGCACTGCCCACGCCGTAAATCGTACATGTCGTGAGGGACGTCCCAACCCCACCCCTACCGCTGGAGTCCATGCGAGATAGTGAGAATAGTCCCTTGACTCGGGAGGTGTGGAGCGGCTAGTGCCAGTCAGTTTCTATCGTAGTAAATTTATCTAATGTCTTGCTCCCCAGTTTTACTTGAGATAACGTTTTTGTTTGAATGTACAATAACTACATTTATTTATTTATTATTGGATTGGATACTTTACATACTAGTGCAGCGGTGGGGTGCTGGCAGTAGAATGTTGCACCTGTTCTCTTGCCCGTGGATGTAGTCAGAGCCTGCTAGTAGCACCTCCGGAAGCAGTGTCTCTCCGTGTAGGTATCAACGTCCTGTACTGCACTCGCCAACCCGCCTGCCAAGCGTAGTAAGTAAGGCAACTTCCGCTCATGGAGATCTATGATGAATATTGGACCCAACTGATCCATCTAAACCTAGAAATGAATCATTAAATGTCATTAGTTTTTTTTAATTTTATGCTCCTATTTATGGTTGCTATTATGGTTAAATCGTGTAATATTAACTTTACACGTAATATATTTACTTCTGCGCAAGCCTATTGAGGTTTATTAACTGAATTTAATAGCTTTAAATGTGAAACCACGGAAGACCAGCGCTGTGGATATATTCTGCCTCGGCATACGCTGAGTAGTGATATTTTCCGACTTCAAAAAGACTCTCAATTCGACTATGTTTTTTTTTGTATGTGTTACGCAATAACTCCTCCAATATTATAAATGGATGTTGATGATTCTTTTTTTATAAGATAGATATTTTTTAGTGGTCGTCCATTTCTTTCAAAAGTCGATTCTGATGATAGAATCCATGAGGAATCAAATAATTGTACTACACCGGGGTCCCTCAAGGTATAGTTGTATGCCCTAAATTTAATCTCGCGCGTGGGTTTTCTTTACATTATAATGTGTATAACATGTACTGTGCTGACTGGTCGACCAACGCCTTGGACCGGGAAGTATGGAGAGAGGGAAGGGAGGCCTTTGCCCAGCAGTGTGATCTTACAGGCTGATTAGATTAGATTAGATTAGATAATGTTTGTGAGCTACGTCGGCTATTTGTGTTTTCGAGCGCAGTGTCGTATTCCTAACATGGTCCATAAGTTTGACGCCCAAGTGGGACTGGGCAGGACACGTTAGCCGTATGCCCCAACAACTATGGGCAAAAACCACCACCGATTGGGTTCCCCAACAAAGACGACCACGGTAGACCCAGGCGACGATGGCGAGATGAGCTTGACTCCTTTAGCATAGACTGGCTTCAACAAGCTCAAGACAGGGATAAGTGGAAGGAGGGAAGGGATCCCTTTGCCCTGCAGTAGGAAACATCAGGCTTATAAATAAATAAATAATGTTTGCTTGTTTTTGCACCCAGTTCTGATGGGATCCATGATAAATCGAGGGACAAACTCAAATATTACGCGTACTTAAAGCGGTGGTCTTTTTAACTAGACAAGGATATTATCATTTGAAGTCGGTTTTTTTTATCGTATCTCCAATCTCGTAAACATTGTTTACTCCTGCAATTTCCTTGTACCTATTGTCACGAAATAATTTTTATGAATACGGAGTTCGTCTATGATGAATTATTCTGGAAAAGCGGTTACACTCTAAAGAGTACTAACAGGTAAAAACTCTCATTAGATTCATAATTTATAAACTGGATCTAGTGAGACTTTTCTAAAGGTAAAACTCTCACTAGATCCAGACGGGATCTGCTGACTAGATATACTGAGAGTGATCCAAAATTACAAGATCTAATCATACGTATAGACCCAATTCACCACATAATGTTTAATACATAGTACCTTAATTCAGAAACGTCTCTACGTGGCGGCGTAACGAACATTACTTTGTTACGCACAATCGATTTGCAATCGACATTTGTGTATCCTGGGATTACGAGAATGCAGCTAGTTCTTTTCAAGAGACATTTTGACAGTTTTTGTGAAATTTATCGACTTTATCACTTGGATCACGATACTCGAGAATCGGACCCCCTAGTCATCGTGCCAAAGCTTACAGGGCCTTCTTCGCTATTATTTTAATGTGCCAGGGCTCCATATTTAGGCTCCATATTTTGGCCCTGAGCTGATGATTTATACATTGTTTGTGACTGATATTTATGTTAGGATGCTGCAGTGCCTGGAATATGATTTTTAGATGGATCACAAACGTGAACCCCCTTCAAAGAACCCAAAATAAAATCATAAAAAAGCTTTACCATTATCACTTTCTAACGCCAACAAATACAATATATAGGAAAAGTAAACATTTTAACACAAAACAACTTTATATTTACAAAACATGCACTCTTATCAAACTTTTAACTTCTAACTCTATACAATCAACCATACAGCTACAGCAAAAAGAAAATAAACACAATCTTAGGAATAAAATAAAATTATATGTAAAAAAATCCCGAACTAACTACGGAAAAAAACACTTATTTCTGAAGGAGCGCAATTATTTAATAATCTGCCACACCACATAAAAGAATGTGAAAATATAAAGGTGTTTAAAAACAAGCTTAAGGCGTATGTAATCGATTTAAAAGATTAGTAAAAAACAATGAAAGGAATCAATAATATAACATTTAACATTTCTTTTGCTTACAAATTGGACCATACCTCAAATGTTCGACCAAGCATTCCACTACTTGTAGTAAATATTTTGTCAACCTACCTTATATTTCATGTTTTATTTTATTGTATTTTTTTTTCTCGTCTTGTGACTGGATGTTTTGTTTTGTTTTATTTTAAGTTTGCAAAATTTAATTAGATAAACTATTTTGTACGGGCTTTCAAGAACTAGAATAGGTAATATAAAATTGTGTTAGTTATTAAGGTGATTAAGGTTCCAGAGGCCTATTATTTAATTTTACTTTTGTGAATCTCATTATAAGTGGACCTTGTAGTTCTTATGAGAAATAAAAATTCTTTAAACCTATCTGGCTTGCCCAGCACCTATTCTATCCTTTCAGCTACGTCTGAAGCTAACTAAACCGCGGGTTTGTTTTCATTCACCCTTAAAGCACGTGTTAAATGTAAAAGAATCCATTGTTGAACGGCCGGTATCAAACCTACGACCTTCGGATTGAAAGTCGGGGGTACATATCTCTCGGCCAACATGGATTTTTTTTATTTTGTGGGTAATGAGAGCAATCGGTATTTCTTCAAAATTGTACTAAACATTGATTGTCATAAGTAGCAGTTTCTTTAATAAAATCGTATAATTTAATTTTCCTTTTTCGCTGCCTCTCTCTTGCGCCGAGAGCTCATTACTCGCGCCGATAAACATTAATAAAGTAGTAGGTGAGCTCAATATCAAGGTAATAATCTGAAGAAAGTACAACAAAGAAAATATTCTTGCAGTTGTTTCAGTTAGATAAAGACACGTAGCTGTAGCAAATAAAGGTGTGTCTATGTCTATATATATGTCTAAAGAGACGTTTAATTTGTCAGAAAATATATTCGACTGTGATTGCCGATAAATGGGTTCTAGTACATAAACAAAACCGGGCAAGAGCGAGTCGGACTCGCACACCGAGCGAGAGCACACATCATACAATTATAATATATGACAAAGGCGGTTTTATATTTGTTAGGGAACCTTGACAGCGCCATCTCTTGTCTGATAGCGGAACTTATGCAGATTTTTTACACTTTTGATGATTTCTAAAAAAGTATGATGTTTGTAAAAATTCCCTGTAATCTTTACATACACTTCTAATAGCAATAAAAGTTTCAGAGGTTCATCTCCGCAAACTTCGGAGATAAAGGGGGGGGGGGGGGGGAGTCGTTTTTTCAACATTTTTGTAAATAACTCAAAAACAATAAGGTTTAAAGGAAAACTAAAAACTGTTTATTAATGTGCAAATGAATACCTTTCATATTATATACCATACGGCCTAGTAACTTCACTTAAACATTTTTAGATCCCTTATCCGTCCCCCTGCAATCAAAATAATAATATTTTTTAAGATTTTCATATATGCTATATTAGCAAAAATGTGTTGTCTTTTACCATTTCAAATTTCAAGTCGATAGCATCAGTAGTTCTCGAGATATCCTTTTTACCATTTTGGTCCGGAACCCCAAAAATGTTTTTTTAGGCTCGTGGCCTCGTACAACTATGTTTTAATACATAAACATTTTATAAGTACATGTAACAAAAATAAAACTATATCGTCATCATCTTAGCCGTAGGTCTGCTGTCGTCCACTGCTGGACACAGGCCTCCCATTGGACCTCCAAGATCATGAGGGAGTTGTCGCCATACTCGCTACGCTCGGCTTGGCAAGTGCACTACGGGATGTTGATACACGAAAAGACGTTGCTGCCATCTTCCGAAGGTAGATTTTTACTGCATCCACAGGTAAGACAGGAGAGGCTGCATTTTACTGCAGGCACTCCACTATGATCTTAGTGATGCATGAGGGAGGCTAGCAGTGGACGCGCTACACTGACATGATGATAAGCTATATTGTTTTTTTAATGCAACTAGAACTCGAGTTGACTGGACATTTTTATGAGTGCAATCATCACAGCCGTCGGCCATCCACTGCTGGACATAGGCCTCCCTCATGGACTTGGTGATCCAAGTACTGATTATAAGGGGCTGTTGCCATACTCACCACGCTTAGCAGGCGGGTTGGAGACATCAGCGCAGTACGGGATGTTTATTTATTTATAAATTCTGTAATGCACAAAATTATAACAAAGATGCACAAAAGGCGAACATAATGCCGTAGGCATTTTCTACCTGTCAACCAAATATTGTAGAAAAATCAACTTGGCGTGCATAAAGAAACAGATAAAAACTTAACTAATTGCCATTTAACCTAGATTTAACATCTATAAGACTTATGTATCTAAACCAAATCATCACAGATGTGTATAATTATTGTATATATTACATTATTTGTATTTGGTGTAGATACATAAGTCTAGTATAGATATAATATGAATATTATATGATGTTAATACACGGGAAGACGCTGCTGCGTCTTCCGGAGGTATCTCTTAGCAGTTTTTACTGTAACATTCTACCGCCGGCCATACCAGCCGTAAGTTTATAAACGTTTTCTACTACCATTTCAAGCCTCATAGTTCCTGACTTATCAGACCGACAGACAAAGTCACATCACTAAAACAACATAAGAGGGTTTCATTGCCTTTTTTAAAACTTTCGCGATCACAAAACATGCTTTCTGTTGACCATTTTGATCGGGAACTCTAAAAACGATACATTATTTCCGATATTGGTAGTAAGTTATACCGCGTGGACAGTTTGATAGCTCGGCCACTGTAATTGCGCTGCTAAAGTCGGCGCTGACTGGCGGCACGGCGCGGCACGGCACGGCTCGGTACGGCACGGCTCGGCATGGCTTGCTTCGACAGCCTGTGTGTCTACCATGACTTGTCACTGTTAGATCGCCTGCCGTTAATGTCACCTTATAATAATGTCCAAATAGAAGTAAGGCTAAATATACAATTCTGTCTTGAATTCAAGTGTGTTGGAAGTAATCTTTATAGATAATTTCACGTTTATTATTGCTTTATTTAGCTTTATACGTCATAACTGTCAATCTCGTACTGTCAATCTCTATAACTCACAGTATTCTGATTTTGTTGATCTCTTTGTTATGAGGAAAAATGCTTTTAAAATCATTATAATTAATAATTTCTTTCAATTAGACTATAATTAATATTAATTTAACATGTTATTTATGTATGAATATGTAATGGTTTTTTATTTATATATACCAATCTAATAAAATTAGTTCTATTATTAACAGGTTTATGGTATTTAGTTGTTATTTATATTAATTATATCTTATATTATATTGAATAGGTCTAATTACTGATAAAGTAACTATGTAGATAAGGTTTATGTGTGACATAGGTTTATTAAAGTAGTTAACTAGAGTTGTTTTTTTTTTAATATACATTTATACCTTTTAATTTTGTCATAGCTAATGTTTGTTTGTTATTTTATTTGTATGTAGGCACGACACTCTTTTTTTTCTATTTACCATAAGTTTTATGTACTTATCCATAAGTGAAAACTATTTAAGGCTTTCTTTGTTTCCATCATTTGTTTTGTTACTTTGTAAGCAGCTGTTTGTTTTCCGTGTAATTTAAAAATAAAATAAAATAAAATAAGTAGAACCAAATTTAGAACCATTTGACTGGTTATTTATTACGCCAACCTTGTGAATTCCAAAGGGTATGACTGTATAATGAATCTCTTTCAAATTCGGTTATAATGCCATAAATAAAAAGGATACAGAATGATTCATTTTTGTTGCTATTTTAGCCTGGTTTCTATTACGTTATTATTCTAAGGTTACTACAGTTGTTATAGTACGTTACTATGACATCTGTCAGATTTGTAACTCATGCTACCGAATTCTAAGAAAATGAAGCCCAAACTGCAGTCGCTGTTTACTGCGTATTTTCGTAACAAACTATCTGCTAGAGGTGATGTAAAAGTTTTCATACATTTTCTTAACTACAGTCGCTAGCGAGTATATATTGTGAAAACTCATGGTAGACCAATGTACGCTTTGGCATGATGGGGCATCCCGCAACAAGCCCAACCACGAATCGTTAGATGAGCCCTGACACCAAAAACTGTTGCATTGTCTTACACACATATAAATGTGTGTAAGACAATAATGTCAACGCACGCATGCTGGTTTTGCCAAAAAACTGTTATTGTTACCATTCAACAGTAACACGTTTTGAGGGCTATAGCTGGTAGTGGATATCCTACGGCTGAGTGATGATGATGATTTAAATACGTTCAGGATTCATATTACTTATTCGATTCAATCATACCGCGGCCCGTTGTAACATTCCGCAGCGAGCCACTAAAGTCACAGGATTATGACATTTAAATTAATGAAGATAAAGTTTAGAACTGGTCCTGATCCGTGCAGAACATAACTGGTTAGACTGCAAAGATTTCCACACTAAAGTGATAGAACGTTTGTCTTAAGCCGGGTCCGCAGCGCCAATTTTCTAACAAAACATGTCAACATAACATGTTAAGCAAAACATGTTTTTAAAACAGCCCGTCTGGTGTGTTCTGTTTTGTTTATTGTTTTTGTTTCATTCCAATTCATTTCAAAAATGAGTTCCGACGAAGAAAAGATTTAAATACTCAAAATTATTCAAAAATAAGCTTCCGGAAGAACTGAAGGCCTTAAAAGGAGTATTGTTTAAGAAAAAACTTAATTTATGGTTACTGGAAAAATGTTTTTATGATTTAAATGACTTTCTGAACTGTAAATAATTTAATACCTACGTTAAATAACATTTTAAATAATATTTTGCATGCTTGCACACAAGCTGAATACAGGCACTGCACTATTATATAAGACCTTATTGTAAAATTGTATTCTGGCAAATAAACTATTTTGATTTAATTTAAAAAAAACAAAACCTAAACGAGTGAACGAACGAATGACGTCTTGCTTCAATGAGCGCTAACATAAAATGCGACGCTTCCCCTCCCCGCAGGCGAACGCGGGTGATGTTATCCATTTGTCTCGGCAAACATGTTTTTGTGTTTTTTCTAACAAAACTGTTAAGCCACGCCCCTATTCTGTTTTGTAAACATGTTATGATGTTAGAAAACACGAAAACACGGCGCTGCGGACCCGGCTTTAGGTATATATACGCGTTGACAACTTCAAGAGCCGAGTACTCAACCATAACTGGGGCGGCACGACATGGACATTTGACAAAATTTTCATCTTGTCCGTGTTAATTTTAAGGCCTACCCGTTGGGAGACTCGATTGAGGCCTTCGAGCAGCGTGCTGAGTTCTCTCGTCGACTTTTCCATGACCACAATATCGTCGGCAAACCGAAGATGAGTCATGTTATTATTATTATTATTATAAGCCCATCTGATCCCACTGCTGGGCAAAGGCCTCCCCCGATTCCCTACATGCATCTATCATAGAATGGAATAGGGGGGGTTTGGACCGTGACCCACCACGCTGGTCCAGTGCGGGTTGGTGGGTGGGGCGCCAGATCCTCGTTTGTTTGTTAGCAGGGTGCACCGCGGGCAGGTGAGGTCGGCTTGGGCTTCGGGTAGATGTTTTTAGAGTCATGTATTCGCCGTTATTATTAATGCCTTGCCATTCCAGGAGCTTGAAGGCGTCTTCCTTAGCGGTCGTAAACAGTTTCGGAGAGATGACATCTCCCTGTCTTACGCCCGCAAATCACCTTCGAGCTCTGCTCTTGTACAATGGACTTACATAGTGGCGTTTTTTACAAACACTTCAACACTTCGATGTACCGATAGTCAAAACGGCATCGTTGGAGAGACTCAACCTCCGCCCATGTTTTAATAGAATCGAAGGCTTTCTCATAGTCCACAAACGCTACCGCGCCGTGCCATCTGGCGCGGCCCTAAGGCTCCGACGGATAGGTGTCGATGCGGTTTTATAACTTTGAACATGCTTTTCAAAATGGGAGACCAAAATGTTATTTATTTTTGATCATTATCGATAAAATCGCACGAATTTATATGTGTTTGCCTGTAATTTGTTGTATGAATGTTACCATAATAATTATGTGTATCCGTACCTCTAAGTGTGTTTTTGTTATGTAAACTGTGGACGATCCGGTTCTTATATAAATTAACAATACTCATTAGTCCGCATATACCGCCGTGGGGTGCCGGCAGTAGAATGATACCCCTCCTCTCATGCCCGTGGATGCAGTAAGAGCCTGCTAAAGGATACCTCCGGAAGATGCAGCAGCGACTTTCCGTGTATCAACATCCCATACTGCGCTCGCCAACCCGCCTGCCAAGCGTGGTGAGAATGGCAACTACCCCTCATGGAGAACCATGAGGGAGGCCTGTGTTCATCAGTGGATGTTTTATGGCTGAAATAATGAAAAAAAACTCATTAGTCTGGGGTGCCGACGGTCATATTATATATCATATTTTATCATATTCATCGAAAAACCCTCTCCACCGATAGCGAAACTAATTACAGATATTAGAAATATGCGATGATTTCTAAGAATCATTGTGAATGAGAGGGATCGTTTTATTTTTCTTGTATAAACCTCTATAAAATCTTCTAATCTCTCAATATTATAAAGAGGAAAGATTTGTATTTTGTATGTATAAATATATAAATAATAAACTCAAAACTACTACACCGTTTTTCAAAACTCTTGTACCATTAGAATGCTACATTATCCCTGAGTAACAAAGGCTATACTTTATCGACGTATTCCCACGGGAACGGGAACACTACGTGGGAGAAAACGCGGAGTGCGGTCAGTCCCTAACAAACCTCTAAAAATACAAACATTACTATCTCTAGTCCGGTCAATTTAGACCAAAAAACAAGAGTAAGATTACATAAATTTCGTTCGTTTATTAGTGAATGGAATCAAAGACTTTTTATTCAAATCAACTCGAATCATGTGCTTTATTCAGTGCCGCATGGACCTTATTGATGCGTCATAACATAAATTACAAAATAAACAACACAAATTAATAAAATAAAACACATATTTGAATCGGTTCACTTCAGATTACACGCGAGTCAGGAAATGAAGCGAACAGAAGAACCTAACTCGTTCGTTATAATCATTTAACCATTCTCTTTTTTTAATTTATGTTATGTTTAACGGAGTTCGAGCAGGTTCCGTCCTAAGTGGCATTATCCTCTAGGCAATCATATATTTTATAATAAGCTTTATCGCAAAGATTGCTTTGCAATGTTGGTTTATTTCCTCGGTCTTTGAGCACAGAAGACATCCCCGAGTTGTTAAACTGTTTAAATTTCCTCCCGGCATTCGTTACCGTGTCTCAGGAAATCACCCGTGAAAGGAAACGAAATTGGGTGCGCGCGCGAGCTGCGAAGGTGAGCCCACGCGCGCTATTGAGCCGAATTCCTTACAAAATTGACTAAATTTAATGTTCCCACGTGTTTCTTATTCAGGTCGCGACTTTGGGTTTAAAGAATAGTACGTTTACTTTTTCTGCCCGAAACATAAAGAACAAAAAAGTTCTTCGGCTAAGAAGCTTTTTTAAAAAAAATCTCATAGAAATCTCATACAAGTACTACAATGTTGTTCAGTGAATAGTGAAAAAGTGTTACAGTGGTGAACAGTGTTCAGTGAAAAGTGTTCTAGTGAGAATCTGCCGAGAGCTTCTTATTAGTATGATCTTGGATTAAAGTGTTAATTTTGGTTTAATTAGACTACATTATTTAATCCTGAACAACAAGCTCGCAACAAGCTTGCCGAGCTTGCCAAGTTGGCCAAGTGTTGCTCGTTTCAACCGCGATAAGAAATAATGTCATCTTGGAATATTCAAACTATCCAATATCCGAAAAGTTCATCCGGAAGTACTACAACCGACCTATTTCTGCCGCCAAGCAGTAATGTCTGCATTGATGTGTTCAAGTTTGAAGGATAAGGGTGGCGGGGAAGTTTTGGGCAGATGAGACCTTACAACTCTATGTCTCAGGGTGACGGGCGCAATGCAATGCAGCCTTGGTGAAGTGCTTAGTGAAAGTGATGATCACGGTATTGCAGTTGTCATAGGCACAGGCTACCGCTTTACATCAGGTGGTATTCGGCTTGTCTCATCATTAATAAGTATTAAAAATCCTTGCCGACATTAAATTAAGCATAATCTTAAGACAAATATTATAAAAATGAATGGAAGTGAAAGAGTGAGGTTTCTTCATCGCTTCTTTCCTTGCGAACGAATTCGATTATGTGCTTTATTCAATTTAAATGTGTCTTGTTCTTTTTTGTATATTGTCTATTTATATGTAGCTTTTTGCTCTATTGAATAAACATAAGTTTACATCAATGATTATAATGATGGTATACCGATAACTGCATAGGTATATACAGCATGTCCCGTAATTGGGGTACTAAGCCGAAAGGGGGGTTTTCTACCCCCCCTGACAAACAACGTTTGTTCTACGACTTTCTTGATTTTCAAGTTTTTCAGTGATAAGATAACGTTCAAAGTTTATACCAATTTCATAAGAGTGACAACCCTGCTCTCAGCTGTTACGGGCAATGACCTATTGACCGCCGGGGATTCCCGCGGCGCGCCCGCAACGCGCTTGTGCGTATATTGAGTGTGGGTATAGGTGCGTGGTGTGCGTAGGCGCGTAGGTATGTATTACGGACACACGTCTGTTATACATTAGGGTTGACAACGACTTGGAAAACTTTAATTTTGTATAGAAACCTGAAAATACGTTTTTCTGAAATCTTTCTTCGCCTTTGCATTCCTTTGGTGGGGGGGTAATTTGCAGCTCCTGGCTTCATACACCAGTTACGGGACACCTTGTATATCTTATTTATCTTAAAATATCAATATCCGTCGATGGGCAGATGACTTGGTAAGAACCACAGGTTGGCATTGGATGCAGGCTGCTTCCGACTGCAGTACTTAGAGATCAATCAGGGAAGCCTTTGTCTAGCAGTGGACGTCCTGCGGCTGATATATACGTGCGTACCGGCAGTAGAATGTCACCTCTCCTCTCGTGCCCTTGGATGCAGTAAGAGCCTGCTAAGAGATACCTCCGGAAGATGGGCAGCAGCGTCTTTCCGTATATCAACATCCCTGTACTGCGCTCGCCAACCCGCCTGCCAAGCGATGAGTATGGCAACTACCCCTCATGGAGAGCCTAGAGGGAGGCCCGTGTTCAGTAGTGGACGTTTTGCAGCTGAAATGATGATCGCTATAGTTGACTAAAAGATTATGTGCTTTGTTATCACAAAATCTTTGACATAAATACATCAAGCAAAACAACAAAGGAAATCCATAACCCTCCTTCTGGCGCAGTCGGGTAAAAAAACAGGCGACAGGTAATTCATCATCTGGTTACAATGTTCTCGCTCGCTCCATCAAATCATAATGGAACACATATTTCTTTATTAAATAAATAAAACCGTCAGGTGCGAGACGGACTTGCGCAGCGAGGGTTCCGTACTAGGGTTGTTGCGAATATCAGCATCAGCATCAGCATCCGCATCCGCATTGATCGATGCTGATTTTCAATGCTGATGTTCGAGTCGCGACATGACCCGAAGAGGCGGGGCTTAAAGCGCATTTTTAGTACAAATATAGTACAAACAACACACAAAGGGTGTTCCCTGTGCTACCCTTTGTGTACTAAACCCTCAAAAAATGCAAGATTTTTCGAGACTCGGTTTCTATTTGAAGAACCACCTACGTTAAGTAAGTGTGGAACACTAAGTTTGCGAGCCCGACACGCACTTGGCCAAAATCAGCATCAGCATCCGCATCCGCTGATGTGTCAAAAAACCACATCAGCAACAACCCTGTTCCGTACCATAGTATCATCATCATTATGAAGGGTTCGATAGCGGAACTAATATATAGATGCCGTGTATACCGAGTCGTATGTTTTAATCGAATGTTGTTAGTTCGATCCGGACCGGGCATGGATTTTGCGTTACTAAACGATATAGAATGTTACCCCTCCTCTCATGCCCGTGGTTAAAGTAAAAGCCTGCTAGATATACCTACCTCCGGAAGATGGGTAGCAGCGTCTCTCCGTGTATCAGCATCTCGTACTGCGCTCGCCGACCCGCCTGCCAAGCGTGGTGAGTATGCCTAACTACCCCTCATGAAGATCCATGAGGGAGGCCTTTGTTCAGTAGTGGACGTTTTATGAAGATGAAAAGATATTATAGTGTGCACATTTAACTTCATTTAGTACCGGCAGCGCTCCGCAGTTTCATCCGCGTAGTTTCCGTTCCCGTGAGAATATGAGGATACAAATATGTCATTATCATCATTTCAGCCATAATCGTACACTACTGAACACAGATTTCCAACTCCAACTACTCCCCAAGGAGATCCATGAGAGGTAGTTGCCATAGTCACCACGCTTGGCAGGCGGGTTGGCGAACGCAGAACGGGATTTTGATTCACGGAAAGACGCTGCTGCCCATCTTCCGGAGGTATCACTTAACAGGCTTTTACTGCATCCACGGGTATGAGAGGAGGGGTAACGTTCTACTGCCGGCACCCCACAGCTTTTGAATGTAATCAGAAATAATTACAACCAGTTTTAGCTCAATCCGTAGGGTAGTTTTTGGGTGAAGAGGTAACAAACCTCCATACAAACAAACTTCGTCACAAAGTAAATTCCTAAAGTAGCGCTAAATGTTTGCGTCGGTTTGTATGCAGATATTGATGTGTACCTATATATGTATGTATAATGTACATAAATGTAGTATGTGTATAGCTAGCTTTTTTATATATACTCGTTCATTTATAAATTATCAATACTTCTATTGTCCCAAGTAATTAAAACATGATGTTTAAAACTAGCTTTTTTTTCTATAAACTCGTTCGATTATAAAGAGATAAAGATTATTTCGATGATAAAGAGAGAACATCCACAACGAGCGTAAAACTAAATATTAACAAAAACACAAATAGGTATCATAAACGCGAAAGTTTGTGAGTATGTATGAATGTATGGATGTTTGTTGATTTTTCACGAAAACTAGCCTACGGATTGAGCTGAAATTTTGCACACGTAGACCAGGATTAACACAGAGCTCCCGCGCTGGCAGAAGGCCGGCTCCCGGAATGTTTGAAAATTTGCGCGTCTGTGGAAAGGCCGCCATCTGTTTCTCGCGGAAAGTTACTGAAAAAACCATTGCTGCACTCCTCTAACATTATGTCCCTGCCTTCCTTGCAGACAATTTTTTTTTTCGAAATGACATTATATGTTGTTGACCGCAGATGGCCATGACAACGTTACCGGACTATGGTGAGCGCAGAAGGCGCCAAAGTCGGCCGCAAATGTTAGGTTGGGGCAACAAGCTCAAGGGCACCACCTAGGTTCGAACCACGGCTTGGACTGTTGCCAGATTTTTGTATGTAGTGATGGTTAACGTCCAGGTGCAAAACTGCACCTTAAGACGGAAGAGTGTATTTTTCGGCCCCGCCGGCGGGACCGGTTATTGAAAGTGTGCCTAGCAGCTAATGTGGGACGGGTTGACGTCACCTCCGGGTTAGCGGCGATGAGCTCGTCAACGGGCAAGCCGAGAATGTGTCTCGGTCGACGGAGGAAAGTCCTTGCAGGCAAGGACAGGACATAAACGTTTTATCCGCGTCCAACGCATGCGAAGCGGCGGGCATAAGCTTGTTTAGATATAATTGGAGTCGCACCCCGCTAAACGAAGTAGGTAAACTTTCGTATTTTCTGTCGAAAATGAGCATATTCATAATTGGCCGTGGAGTAGAATTATGGTACACTGGCGTCAGGCCAAATGGGGTCGTTGTAGCTAAAGTGTCTTATTACTCTGCTTTACTGTTGTGTTATGGTAATGCCTCTCCATTGATGGGATTATCAAGGACAAGCTATGGCAGAGGACTTATTCAGCCACCAGATTTAGCAAACATATTTATACTCTATAAATTTAATTTTTTGCATCGAACAAACATTTTGTGCTGTGGGGTACCGGCAGTAGAATGTTACCCCTCCTGTCGTGCCCGTGGATGCAGTAAGAACCTGCTAAGGGATACATACCTCCGGAAGATGGACAGCAGCGTCCTTCCGTGTGTCAACATCCCGTACTGCGCCCGCCAACCCGCCTGCCAAGCGTGGTGAGTATGGCAACTACCCCTCATGGTGATCCATGAGGGAGGCTAGTGTTCAGTCGTGGACGTATACGGCTGAAATTATCATGAAAAATTTTGTACGTACAGTACAGAGGTATTAATTTTACTCAAGTTCAGTATTTTAATCGTATTGTGAAAAGTAAGGTACCTAGTTCATAGTTCATAGTACTTTATTAATAACAATATGTTACAGGTCACATAAAATTGGTACTCACACTAACATCAAAATAATTAAATATAAATCATTTAATAATAAAACGCAAACAATTGAAATCATTAAATAAGAATAAATATTAATTAAACGTAAAAAAATTCATTAGATTAAAATTAATAGAATAAAAATAAAAATTAAGTACAATTTAACAACATAAATTCATTAACATTATAAATTGTTTGGGAAATTAGCAACTTCTTTAATTTACCCTTAAAAGATTGCGTGGACGGTGCACTCGTGATAGACTCCGGAATTCGGTTGTACACAGCCGTCCCCATCACGTGCAGCAGCTTCGACGTCTTTGCAAGCCGCCGTGGCAGCGCTTTTAGCCGTTGCCGGGGGTTTTCTTCTCACGCGGACGAAGTCCGCGTGGGGAAGCAGTTTCGGGCGTGAGCCCCTGACTGCGGTATTTTGTCCGCCCTTGGCTAATGCCAAGGGGTCCTCAGGTCGGCTCGTAATGAGCCTGTTGCTTGAAGCCCGCGTTTCTTCGCGGGCATGGTGAAGGCTGGAGGTCCTCTCTCGGTCCTCTTTAGCGCAGCTGCAGCTGCACGAGCGTCCCTATTCCGCTGAGGATCAGCGGGATCGGGCTCGTCCCCTGCCTGATCGCCATAAGGACGTCGCGCAGGATCTGCAGTGCTGCATCCAACACCTCCAGTTGGGCCTGGTCGTGCTGGAGGGTCTTCGTTGTGGTAGTGGCTGCGGGGTGTGCGGGGCGCGGTAGGTCCGGTGTGGATTTCGGGGTCGTCGTGTTGATGTTGGTGATGATGGCGGGAGTTGGCTGCTCCACTGCTGGTGTCGCGTTGCGGGGTGTTGGTGCGGTGCGGGGGGGGTCTGTCTCTGATTCAGAAGGTATGGTTGCCAGCCTTACCTTCTGCTTCCGGCGTCTGGGGAGGCGGTTGGACCGCGCTGTGGGGCCGTTTGCTGGGGCCATGAGGGAGCCACCATGCTCCGTCTGTGAAGTTACAGCCACAGTGTTAAGCTGTGGCTGTTGCGGTCTGGCTGGCGGCTTGTTAAGGCCGTCCCGGGTCGTGGTGTAGGCGGTCGTACCCGCCTTCCTGTTGCGGGCCTCCCGCTTGAATGTTGGGCAGCTTGTCTTGTTGGCAGTGTGGGGGCCGTGGCAGTTGACGCACGTTGGTGCTTCCTCCTTGCTCCTGGGGCAGTCGCCTGCGTGGTGCGATCCTCCGCACCGGACGCAGGCGAGAGGGCGATGGCAGTGGTGTGACGAGTGCCGGAATCCCTGGCAGCGATGGCACTGGGCGGGGCCTTTCTTGCCCCTCCAGCTCTCGATCCGGACACCCGGCATGAGGAGCACCTCCGTGACGTCATAGATGGCTGGCAGAAGGTTGGGGGACGGCTTGAACACGCCGAGGAATATGCAGCCTGGGCGGCCCTTGCTTGCCCGGATGGGCTTGATGAGCTCCGCCTCGAAGCCTTTGGATAGGAAGTCCTGCGCTATCTCTGCTGGTGGGGTGTCGGCTGGAATGCCGCGGATGGCGAGCTTGATTTGGCGCTCCTCAGGCGGAGAGTACGAGAACCAGCTGAGTGGTTCCTTCGTCTCCGTGAGGTAGCGCTGGATGGTGCGGTACTCCACAGCCGACTCCGGTGTGAATCGCACGCCCTTGCCGTAGGGCCGGGCGTTTGGAGTGTGGCCTAGAAGGCCTTTGATGGCCTTGAAATGCCGTGGCCAATTCGGCATCTGCTCCACGACAAGGGGTGGATAGCGGGACTTCTTTGGGGCTGGCTCGACCGAAGTACTCGGGCAAGCGGGTTCCGGGGCGCGGGGGGATCCCGGGCGCGCTGCTGCTGCTGGGCGGGCTGGCGTGTCCAGTGGGGCTGGCGGTGTACGGCGTACGGGCGGCGAGGCCGCCAGCGACGCGTACGACGTTGAAGACTTCGTGGTGGTGGTGGTGGATGCTGGTGTTGTGGGCGTCGCTTCTTCCACGACGACGGCGCTCTCGGTTGCCCGCCTCTTCCTCTCCTCGGGCGTGGAGGAATCGTCGCGTTTGCGACGGTGGCCTGATGGCGGTGGTGACGACGGGTGTTCAGTTTCCTGGGGGGGTGGCGGGGGGAGGGGCTCGGGCGCGGGCACGGGTGTGCCGCGCAGTTGCTTCTCCTTCTCCTGCAGGAAGCCTCTCAGGAGCTCGGCGACTTCCTCGCTCATCATTCCCTGTTCCATGAGCTGCGCAAAGACGGCGAGATTGACGTTGTGCGCAGACAATGGAGACAGCGAACGTGGGGGCGGGGGTTGCGGGGATGCGGCGGGGGGGGGCATCGCCTCGGAAGGCGTCTGCGCCCGCGGGGTGGTCCTCCTGGACCTTGGGATGGACAGCGTCCGTTCGCCGTCCGAGCTGGTGGAGTCGATGCGGGACGATCTACCTTCACGGGAGATCAACCCCGACCGACTGTTGCGGTCAGACGCTGTGTGTCTCCGCTGGGCCTTCGGTGCTTCGGCGTGGTGCCGGGGGTCGTATGCCGACGCGCGATCTATTGGTGGACGGTCCGGGGGATCCCGTCGTCCACCAACGTCCTCCTGCTGCATGGCTGTCTGCTCGCCTCTCCGACACTTCCGCGACGAAATTCGCGAATGCGATCGGCCAAGGGGCCGAACTCGACAGGCGTATTCGAAAATACGCTGCCGAGATCGAGGGGGGGGTATAGAAAAGATCCGTGCGCGCGCGTGTGTGCTCAACGAAATACGATAGCCACTCCAACTCAACGAAATACGATAGCCACTCCGCTTTTAGCCGTTGTCCGTGTCGTGTGTCGTATTTGTGACCATCTCCGCACCTTGTATACTCATCTAAGTGATTTCGTACATACATAGCAGACTGTAGTATAACAAGGGCGGGTAAGGTCTAGGTGAACTACTTATGTTTTTAATGTACTCCTATAATACACTACATAAACATCAATATATATAAAACTCTTCCGTTACTGACTGAGTGACTGACAGACAACGCACAGCCTAAACCACTGGATCTAGAGACTTGAAATTTGGCACACATATGTATACCTTGAGTATCCTAGAGGTGCACTAAGGAGGGATTTTTCGAAATTTCCACGGGAATGGGAACTACGCGGGTGAAACTGCGGAGTGCGGCTAGTACAATACATAATCAATGATTTTAGTAGTTCCCCGATACACCAAGAGCTCTAAATATGCAAATCCCGATCAATACGGAAACCACAAACAAAGCAAAAACGGTTTTGATCCGCAATCGACCTAATTTGCTCTGTTCTCTCCAGCTAATTCTATTTCCATTGGACTTTGGAAAATAAGGATTTGATTTATATATACTAATACTAGCTTTTGCCCACGACTTCGTCCGCGTAGGAGTCACAAAACGTAAAATCCCCTTTTTCACGCAGAGCCACTTTGATTCGAAAATATAAATCCGATTTATGCCCTATCCCGTGGGAATTTCGAAAAATCCCTTCATAGTACACCTCTAGGATACTCAAGGTATGTATATGTGTGTCAAATTTCAATTCTTTAGATCCAGTGGTTTAGGCTGTGCGTTGATATATCAGTCAGTCAGTGAGTCAGTCAGGACTTTGAATTTTATATACATATATATAGATTATAAACAATTAAAAATTAAAAAGAAAAGTAAAATAATAGAAAACACACACGATAACATTACATAGGTAATAATTGGACATACATATCTATGACTGAACAATGATAGTCGGGCAGGGCACCAGCAGGTCTGTCCTTTGCCAGAAACCAGTTGACCAGAAAGGACCAGTCTCAGCTACGTATATATTGTAGATTTTATTTAACTCATCACATAATAATTGTAAAAGGTGGACATAATGCCAGAGCAATATACCTAGCCTTTTTATTTTCGGAGTGAAGGCTCGAGCAGACCGGATGCGTATGCGTAGATGTGCACGTACCACTGAGTTGTAATGTATGGAACTGTATGAGACAGGACACACCGCTTGCGTGACGTAGACGTGCGCTTCGTCATACAGTTCCATACATTACAACTCAGTGGTACGTGGACGTCTACGCATACGCATCCGGTCTGCTCGAGCCTTTATTGTTCGCTCAAATAGAGGATGCGGTTTACCAATCATAACGAAATACTTCAAACCGATAGCTCAATTAATTCCTGTATAAATGTACTGATAAACGTAAAAAAACATACACTTCTTACAACAGGACTACTAACCATACATGGCGCGTGGCCGGGGATGCCGTCAGAATCTGCCAAGGAATACCTCAGTAAGATGGGCAGCAGCGTCTTTTCGTGCATCAGTAAACCCGTACTGCGCTCGCAAACCCGCCTGCCAAGCGTGGCGAGTAAGGTAACTACTCCTCATGGAGATCCTTGAGGGAGGCCTGAGTTCAGTAGTGGACGTTCTACGGCTGAAATTATGAACGCTATCGTACCACTAAGTAAATTCTAATGCCCTATTACCTCTTGTCTTTTCTACACAATGAAAGTTCAATTTCACGCGAATAACCAAAGTTTTTCAATACACTGCTCAAGAACTTCTGCACAGTGGAAAACGGCAAAAAGTCTTGGCGGATCGCCAGCTTCTATACCTACATTTCGTAGTAGCCTCGCTGTTATTAGAACTTTAGCTTTACGAACTTATTAAAATCATCATCGTCATCATATCTAGAACAACCCGCCTGCCACGTGTGGCGAGTACGGCAACTACTAGCAGTGTGTCTGCCGTGAGTTGACACTGTTAGATCGCCTGCAGTAGTGATAGTACGTTAGACAAAATGGCCGCCAACATGGCTGGCCAAATAACTTACGAATTTATAAATTAACTTGACACTGGCGGAATTGTGTTAAACCAAACACAAAAGGCCATAAAAATAAAAAGACAAGACAAGATAGTAAATGATATTATTATTATTTATTATTTAGATTTCTTTGTGTTTTGTATTTTTGTTTATGATATTTTTATGTTTTATTTTCATCTCAACCCCTTAATTTGTAATTAGTCGTGAGAACCAATAATTGGCTTTTCATTTTATCTATATGTAAGTGTAATATTGTGTTAGATTTAAGCTGTCGGTCTTCCTTAACAATAAATAAATAAATAAGTGAATATGACATCTGTCAGATTTGTAACTCACGGTACTCCGAATTCTAAGCAAATGAAGCCCAAACAGCAGTCGCTGTAGTATTAAGTTAACTGCGTATTTTAGTACCAAACTATCCGCTAGAGGCGCTGTACAAGTTTTCAATTATTTTTTTACCAGTCGCTAGCGAGTATTGATTGTGAAAACTAATGGTAGACCTACAGTACTTGGAGATCCAATGTCCTATAGCTGAGGCGATTATTTTTAAATTTTAACCGACTTTAAAATGGAGGAGATTTTCAAAACGACTGTTACTTTTTTATTTTGTTTGTTACGTTGTTACTCCGCCAATTAGAAATAGATTTTGATGATATTTTTTATAAGGTAGGTCATGTTTTTGAGATGGTCTCATCTTTTACCCGACTGCCAAGGAAGGGTATTGTTTTTCGCGCGTATCTTGTATGTGTTCTTGTTTGTTTGTAAATTTATTTATTCCCACGTATCTTACAAACGGCCGGATGGATTTCGTCAATTAAGGTTTTTAAAAAAAACGATATGTCGGATTTTTGGCCCAAATTTTTAGAAGTAAAAAAATAGATTTCCAAACCTATATCGACAGGTCAAAAAAGGGAATTAAAAGGAGATTACAAATATATACATATAAATGTTATGTTTTTAAATGTCATTCGTTTCAGCCGTAAGACATCCACTACTGACTACAGGCCTCCCTCATGGATCTCCATGAGGGGTGGTTGCCATACTCCTAGAGGAGGGGCAACATTCTACTGCCGGCACCCTACGGCTTTTAAATGTAATCAGAAATAATTACAACCAGTTTAATTCAATCATTCGAATAAATTTGTAATCAATGCATTTCAATCGTCGTGTTTTGGCTTTAAATCGGCCAAGTGTGTGTTGGACCTTGCAGTTGGTTTTAAACCTTATGCTAAATTAATATTAGTGAGACTAAATTTGTTCATCATCGGAGCAGAGCGTTATATTAGTAAGTCTAAATAACTTGTTCAAAACTGGATTCTAGTGAAGGTCCATCAGGAATTTCATTAAAATGTTATAGTAGACAGGAGACTCTCAGGGCATAATATTGTATGCCCTAAATTTAACTTTGCTGTTGGATTTTTTTGTTATAATTTGTAATGTTAACTTGTTTTTACAACCAGTTCCGGTGATGAGACCATCATAATTCGAGGGAAATACTCAAATATAATATGCTTAGGTACAAATAGCAGTTTGGGCGTTTTCAGCAACAAGTCAAGGATTTTTAACCCCCGAAAAAAATGAGGGGTGTTATAAGTTTGACCTGTGTCTGTGTATGGTCTGTCTGTACACATTTAAAAAAATAGGTAACCTCCGAGACTATGTAGTGTGGGGGTTACTTAAGAAATAAAGGAAATACATTTATTTTTGACACACAACACATACAAATTATATAGAAAACGCATAAAAACTACTGAGGCCATTTTTTGATTGTATATAAATATAAATAAATAAATAATGCTGGACAAATCACACAGCATAATCTAGCCCCAAGCTAAGCAGAGCTTGTGTATACTTAATACATTATACTACAGAGATAGATATTTTTATTATATATAGAAAAACACCCTGAACAAATATCTGCAGATCGTACAGACATTTTTCCCGAGGCGGGGATCGAACCCGCAACCTCTTGCGTCGCAGGCGAACCTTCGCCCGCTGCGCCACAGAGCTCGTCAATATGTGATCGTCTCGTATATATGTGATCTATGTTATTGTAGTAACACTGTTACCAGTATTACTACAATAACATAGCAAGCTACACGGTTGCGGCGCTGATTTTCATGCACTTATTTAACATTTTTAATTTTATAAACTTGTTGAAAATTAGCTAGCAATTGGCCACTAATCTATATTGGAGACGAGAAAAGATGTGCTTATGATGGAGCACGAGTGTCTTAAAAAAACCAATGAAACCTAAAGCCTGAAAGTGAAATCCTGCCTTCCACGAAACAGGCATAGCCTGGTTCATCATCATAATTCCAGCCGTAAAAAGTCCACTACTAAACAGGCCTCCCTCATGGATCTCCATGAGGGGTAGTTGCCATACTCACCACGCTTGGCAGGCGGGTTGGCGAGCGTAGTACGGGATGTTGATACACGGAAAGACGCTGCTGCCCATCTTCCGTCGAAAAATAGTCCGGGTCAAAAGTAGGGATGAACAATCGAATGTTTTCAAATATACCCAGGTGTGTCAAATGGAGGATATGATGTGTAGATTGCATATATGAGGGTACACATAACACAAAAAAAATCGACTAAGTGTGAGCCGGACTCGCGCACGAAGGGTTCCGTACTACTATTTGGCAAAACAACCTGTTAAAATCAGGTTTGTTGTTCCCATAAAACCCCCACAGCCCCCTTCAAGTGATTTAATTTAATTATTTATATATTTTGAAAGTGAATATCTCATCTCACTAATATTATAAAGCCGAAAGTTTGTTTGTATAGATGTATGGTTGTTTGTTACCTCTTCACGCAAAGCAACCCTACGGATTGAGCTGAAACTTTGCACTCGTATAGATATTGAACAGGATTAACACATAGGCTACATTTTATCTGGGTACAACGTATGCGAAGCAGCTGGCAGAAGCTAGTACTAAATATTTTGTGAATATTTAGAACGTCTACCTGTTATTATTATCGAGCAAACAATCGAATAAAAACGGCAAAAAAACAGGTTTGTTGTATGGGGGGCTCCCATAATACTATAATTTAATATTTAGCTATAATTTAATTTTTTATTTTATTCTGTTTTTAGTATTAAATAATATCCGCTATAAAAACATTTTTTTTATAGCGGATATATTCCACTGTGAAAATGTTAACTGTCTAGCTACACGGTTCAAGAGATACAGCCTGGTGACAGACAAACGTACACACAGACAGACAGACACACAGACGGACAGCGGATTCTTAATAATAGAGTTCCATACTCAACGGTACGGAACCCTTAAAATTAGGTAACTTCCGAGAATAGGTACATTCTGTCTTATAACTTTTAAAATTTTATCAATAAATGCTGATAATACTCATTTATCGATATCTACCTTTTAGCCTTTCTTACCTGCTCTTATCAGCCTATAATACCAATAGGGGAGGCCTATGTCCAGCAGTGGACATCCTACGGCTAGGATGATGATGAAATAATGTGCTATCCCATCTCGCCGTTGACGGGTTCTAGGTAAGCAAATGTAACAGCAGGCATCCCACTAGTCGGTAACAAAGATTTAAATAATTAGATGTGCCCATCAAAAACTCTGGCATTGCCTGTAGATGTGCGCTAACGACAATGCCGACGCACTCACACTGGTTTTGCCAATAAACCAAACGGTTATTAATACCATTTATTGTGCAATCATGTTGCGCGATCTTACGGGAAAAAATACTACGTCCGGCTGACACTGCGTTTAGTACACTGATTCTAAAGAGCGTAAAAAAAATTATAAATTGTTTATTTTAAAAACAAGAATTACATTTTTAAAGCATAACAATTCATACCTTTTTTAATTTAAACCTAACTTTACAGGTGTAAGACTTGTACAATGTGGTTGGTCTACAGCATCTACACTAAGTGTGAACTTGTGCTGCAGATGCTGCTTTTAAAGGCGTGCTTGGATTTCACAATAATAGATGGAATATATGTATGTAGCGTGCGCACTCATTTCGCGTGGAAACAAAACGACGCGTTCTCTTTACGGTAAGGGCATATCTAACGATATAAATCTTTGGTCGGTAAACCATAAAGTTATACAGCAGGGTGAATTATGACTTCAGCAGCGCTTTGCGACTGAGAGGGTACTTACTCCTTTATGGATATCTTCATGAACATTATCGTAAAATGGTGAAAATAAATTTTATTAAACCCATTGTTACTACGCCTCGGACGAGGCCCTTCCGACTATATTCTTTTATTCTCAAACTCACTGAAAAGTAGGTACATATATAAGCAGAATTTTCAACCATCAACTTCGGAATATATTTATGATTTATACAACTACCCTACAACTACCCTAAAACTACCCTTTTTTTTGTGACGGGGTGGAAATCTGCTAGGTCAGATACCATGCTGCGTTAAGGGCACAGCATGGTTATGTGAGGTTGTCTCCTGACGACTCACTAAAACCACCCCGATGGCCGGCCTCAGTGCACTAAGGGCTCCGGTTCCTCATAAAGAACACCCCGGAGCCCATATACCCTAAAACTACCCTACAATTACCAAACAACCACCCTTTTTTTTTTTGTTTTTTTTTTTTTTTGTGACGGGGTGGATATCTGCTAGGTCAGATACCATGCTGCGTTAAGGGCACAGCATGGTTATGTGAGGTTGTCTCCTGACGACTCACTAAAACCACCCCGATGGCCGGCCTCGGTGCACTAGGGGCTCCGGTTCCTCATAAAGAACACTCCGGAGCCCCTATAGCACCTTGCTTGAGCACGTCCCGGGGGCGTCCACAACTAACGCCCCCTACGTCTCGCGGAACTTACGATGGTGCATAGCCATATTATGCATCATCGCCCTCCCTGGGTCCGCCTTCCACGCCGTCTCATCTGCCAGCATAGCCGCAACTACGCTGGGCAGAGAGAGATCCTGCCCGATCCTGAGGGCCAGATTCCGCCTTTCCACGCACCACGCCGAGCAATCCTCGAGCGTGTGCTGGGCGGAATCATGGCCCCACCCACAATGGTGGCATTGCGGTGTCGGTTCGCGTCCGATCCTACTCAGGTACTCACCGAAGCAACCATGCCCGGTGAGTACCTGAGTAAGTCGATAGGTGACGTTACCACCCTCCCTCCCTAGCCAGGCTTCGAAGCTAGGCAGAACAGCGTCGACGGCGCGTTGGCGCGAGCTCCTCGGCTCCTCGAGCCGCTCGCGCCACTTCCCAAGCGCACGTCGACACCCTTCTTGCCGCACTTCAGCTGGCGCAGCCCCACCATCGCCCTCCTGCCGGAGACGAACGTACACTCGTGCGTCCATCTCCGCCAGGAGGTTGAGCGGCGGGAGCCGCGCCAATAATGTCGCCGCCTTATGCGAAATCGTGCGGTAACCGCGAACGATTCTGATGGCAATAGAACGCTGCAGGCTACTAATCATAGCCCTGCAGCGCCTAACAACCGTCAGTCTTTTGGACCAGACGGGCGCGCCAGAGTGCCATCGACCGCACGACGCCCGCATCCTACAACTAACCTACGACTACCCTACATACAACTACCCTACAACTACTAATTTACGCAACGAAAAGTAGTCTATGTCCGTCTCCATGGTCTAATCTACTCCTATACTAAAATTCATCCAAATCGGTTGAGCGGTTTTGACGTGAAAAGGGAAGGTACATACATACATATATACATACATTCTTACTTTATCTTTACATACATGTGGGATTAGTAAGATGTTACTAAGAAGATTTATGTGAGTTGGGTCTATGTTTTGTTTCTGAAGGGAGTCAAAGAAGGAGTTATGTTTAATACTAAACGAAAAATTAAAAAAATTAAATAAAATACTGTCGAAGATTATACAGAAGAGTTATGTTAGAATGGCAGAAGTTACGGGGAAATTTTCCGGAGATAAGAATGGAATTGAAAAATATTATAAGTTAGGGTAGTACAATAGGTTCACCAATTTTTAGGGCTTCCGTAGTAATCCCATCTTCTCCTGGAATTTCGCTATATTTCGTGCTGCGTCACGCCTAAGTCTGATATCGGCGCTACGTTTTCAGACCAAGAATATATTCGTAAGTGTTTTCTGAGGTGGTTTTCGTGTCAGAATAGAGTTGTTGTATAAAATTCTGTGTAAATATTTAAAACTTTATCCCTCTCACCGTGTTTGACGCCGTTTTTATCTCTCAGGTTGGTGACAGATGATTTACCCTTTTCTATGCCCTCTTTTGCTGATTTTGAGGAGATATTGCTGTCTAATGCGGATTTTACTAAGTTGTTGTTAAAATTTCGTATATTTCGCTTTACAGACATAACTACATATTTATATTCGTTAGTGCTACACTTGAGTGTAAGGCTTTTTTCTATGAGATCTTTTGTGTTTTTTGTAAGATTTTCATGTTTTTTCTTTATAGTTTTGATTTTTAAGCTAGCATTTTTAAAACTGTTTATTGTATTAATATAATTGAGTTTCCAATTGATCAGAATCTGTATCAAAATTTTTAAAACTATTTGTTAGTTCTAAGTTAAATTGATCATTGTAAGATATAAGTGAAGTTTTGTCCACGCGCTGTATACTAATTTTTATTATTTGTATTCGTTGTATTTTAAAATTAAAATTTAAATGCCAATTTTGCGAAGTGGCTTGTGATCGGAACTAAAACGAAATTTATTCAAAACGTTAACATTAGTGACCATTTGTCTATCGGACGGGAGACAATAGTCAATTTTATTTCTCGCGATTCCATCTCGAGTTGACCAAGTCCATCTTCGGTGCAGTTGTCTTTTGAAAAAGCTGTTATTCACGCCTTGATTTTGGCCAAAAGCGAATTGTAAAAGCCGTTTGCAGCGTTTTCCTAATTCTATAACCATAAGGTCCAATGACAGACGGGTTGTCGTAAGGTTCTGTTAAGCCTATATTGGCTTTAAATTCGTCCAAGTTCCTTGTTGCTAATCGCAAGCCTTATTTAAAGCGTCATAAAACTCTTCAAGTTCACTTTAAAAATAAATAATTAAAATAAAATAAAACAAATATTTGAGGCGGGCTACAACAAACGTGATTTTTTGCCGTTTTTTGCTCGATATTAATAAATGTAATCGGTAGACGCAAATATTCACAGAATAGTTTTAGTAGTATATTTAACGTATAGTAGTTATTTTTCCAAATTATGGCACGGAACCCTTCGTGCGCGAGTCCAACTCGCATCGATTATTTAAATTATGTTTTAAAATGATGAATGTATTGATTCATGTTAGAGATAGACAAAATCCGACAGTTTATATGAGGATTGAAAAATCTGCCCTTAATCTCGTAATTAATTAAAATAAATAATGCTAGTCAATTCACACAGCATCATCTAGCCCCAAGATAAGCAGAGCTTGTATTATTAAATTAAATTAAATTAAAAAATTAAAAATATATTTATTCACTAAAAGGTAAGGTTTACAAAACATAGTATAAATTATGCGCTAATATTAGATTGTTTAATGCAAGATGTTCGTGACATAATTCATACCTTGCCTATGATAACCCCGTAAACAATGCGTCTTCTCGTTCTAACTAAGTTGAAAACTTGTGATTAGATACAAGGGTAAGCTCTGCTCCGGCATCACACAGAAACGGTATTTATTATAATTTTAAATGCAATAAAAATTATGGGTAGTAGAAGACTGATTTATATAATACATTAAACTATTTACATACAATGATATTTTTTACTTCACATAGAAAAACAGCTAGAACACCCTGAACAAATATCTGCAGACCGTACAAACATTTGTCCCGAGGCGAGGACAACCCACAAACTCTTGTGTCGCAGGCGGACCTTCGCCCGCTGCGTCACAGAGCTCGTCTATCGTAAAAATCGGCCCTTAATCTCGTAATTAATTTAAGGTTGTCGTGATCGCTTCGACACGCGAGAGGCCAGCGCCAGGCTCTACTTCCGCGCATGCCGCTGAAAAATTGCCTTTACAGTGAAATATCGCCCGGTGTAAATCAAGTTTTTGACGGATAAATCGAATTACGAGATTGTACGATATTTCCATGTCGGTTGAACTTGTTTATTGTTATGGTATACAAAGTTACCATGCGGTACCGGCAGCAGAATGTTACCCCTTTTGATACCCGTGGATGCATCGAAAGCCTGCTAAGAGATAAGGCGACAGCGTCTTTCCGTGTATGAACATCCCGTACTGCGCTCGCCAACCCGCCTGCCAAGCGTGCTATGGCAACTACCTTTCATGGAGATCAATGAGGGAGGCCTGTGTTCAGTAGTGGACGTTTTACGGGTGAAAAGGTGATGATACAACGTTATCGAGCTGTGCCGGCAGTAGAATGATGCCCCTCTCCTCTTGCCCACATATGCAGAATGAATCTGCCAAAAGATTCCTTCGGAAGATGGGCAACAGCGTCTTTCCGTGTATCAACATCCCGTACTGCGTTCGCCAACCTGCCTGCAAAGCGAGTGATTATGGCAACAACCCCCATAACAAATACTTTACAATCCATTAAGATCCTCAGCTGACATGATGATAACAGTGCATTTACTATTTCCTGACAATTGTCTGTGATCTACTGCCGGCACGTAACGGCGGCGGTGATCTATTAACGTAATTGGTTTCTATATAAGTTGGCAGTTTTAGGTGTAGGTCAGCTAAAATACTTTTAGTTAGGTACTACACTTTATCGACCGAGTTAAGTACCTAACTCGGTCGATAAAGTAACATTTCACAATTGTAGTTGTCCTATGTTACATAAGACGGAGTTGGAGCAGATTTAGTTAAGAATAAAGAGTGGTAACTTTCTCCTCTAAGAATCTGCCAAGGGATACCTCTGGAAGATTGTAAGCAGCGTCTTTCCGTGTATCAACATCCCGTACTGCGCTTGTAAACCCGCCTGACAAGCGTGGCGACTATGGCAACAACCCCGGCAAGGTACGTGTATGTAACTCAAACAAATGTCAGATACGGCCTTTCGATCAAATCTGCCTAGCAAAAGCTAAGATTTAAAAAAAATCTTTTAACACTCCTATAGCTTCGTTGTTATACAATTCCAGTTATTATTCTAAATAAATACACACCACTTCCATCTCACGTTCAATTCAACGAAAATAAACATCGCAGCGTGTTCGTAACATAACAAAGAGCGTAACGGAAAACAGAGTAGCTTGATATTTTCACCGCCCATTATCCTCAAGGTAAAAGTTGAGGTAGAAAGTACAGCCATTTTGTTCTATCTCCAGCAAATATTTAAACAGTTACATACGCTCATACCGTGATGAGACCGGGCAGTTTTGTTCCACACGGAATGAGTGAGCTACACTCACTTTGAATTAGTGTACCTCTAAACACAGCGTTAGCCGGACGTGGTTTGTGCTATTAATTCACAAAAAATCCTGTAATATGATTGTACAATAAATGGTAACAATAATAATTATTTCATTTATTCATAAATATAAACCTTACCAAAATATCCTACTAATATTATAAAGCTGAAAGTTTGTTTGTATAGATGTATGGATGTATGTTACCTCTTCACGCAAAAACTACCCAACGGATTGAGCTGAAACTTTGCACATTTGCTGATTATGACTTGGTTTAACACATAGGCTATCATTAATCCGGGTACAACGCATGCGAAGCGGCGGGCAAAAGCTAGTAATATACATATATATCGGTATTATCAAAACATTACCTCCCGTGGTAGTTAAAAACTGTGTTACGGCAAGGTAAGGTCTGTAAAACCACGCGTCATATAAAAATATCTTATAAAAATCCTTGAATGTATACCTTTTAGTAAGTAAGGCCTTTGCATCTATTAAGATGATTTATACAGCGTCAGCAACTGGTAATCATGCTGTACGGGATTAGATTATATTATATATATATTTTATATTATTGATTTATTTACTATTATTATTATTTACCTTTTAGTATAGATTAACATAATATGTAAACAGTTTGATGTATCGCCAAAACGAGTGTGCGTGCGTCGGCATCATTGTTATCATATCACACTTTTAAAAGACAATGCCACAGTTTTTGGTGTCACATCTAACGATTTAAATCTTGGTCTCCAGGAATAAAAGATGCTCTCGGACAAATGGTCGGGGCAGCACGAAGATCGGACAACTGACGCAGATGGATTGCCCCGCGCCACTCTGCTAAATTGTTTCCAGAAGCTTTCGAGTGGAACGTTTTAACTATGAGGACTCAAATGATTATACTTTGAAGTTTCAAATGATAGTAACTCAGAAACTCATTCATTTATTTCCATAGTTTGTAATCAGCCTAATCCCAATAACAATGACCCAAAATGTTTCCTTCATCCTTTAACGGTGAAGGAAACATCGTGAGGAAACCCGCGGCTTAGTTAGCTTCAGACGTATTGACCTGTTCATTCCTCTGAATAATAGCTGACTAAGTTGAGAGGATGGTATAGGTGCTGGGCAAGCCTAATTCATCTAACAATGTCCAAGGCACTGCAGCGTCCCGTACAGCATGATTACCAGTTGCTGACGCTGTACAAATCATCTATAATAGATGCAAAGGCCTTACTTTTTACTTTTCATAAGAACGTAAATGTGAACAGTCCAATTGTGAACTAACATGAGTACTCCTCAAGTAAGAAGCTCAGCGTAGGATAATGATATATTTAAAATTCTTAAAATTAATCAAATAACGGTATGGACGTTATTTTGTCTGTAGTTGTTAAATTAAAACCAAATAAAAATATATATATATAACCAAGTACCAGCCGAACTCGCCCACCCCTCGGTGGGCGAGTTCGGCTGGTTCCCTCGTTCCATAGGTTTGTAGGAACATTATAATTATTATAAATTAGCTGATCTGATTAAGTAAAAGTTTTGTACAAAAAACAAAAAGATTCGGTCACCCATCCAATTTATGGCCGCGCGTAGGGTTGCTTAACCTCGATGATTGATATCGTGCTTTTTTGAAGACGATATTTTTATGATTGCATTTAAATGTATAGTTTTTAGATTTTTTTCTGTGTCTATATTATGACAATATACCTTGAATTTTGATTCCTTTGAGAATGTCGAAACATGCGATTTATGCGGCATAAACGGTCGTATAATTTTTCAGGTTAGCTTGAATATTGATTTTTTTCACAGTTTAAAGAGGCTGTAGATTTTAGTACATGGTTCTTATTTCAACTTGATACCTTAAGTCGTTCTCGAGATAAAGGGTTTTGACAGACCGACAGACAGACGGACAACAAAGTGATCTCATAAGGGTTAGTTCCTTTTTAGGGTTCCGGACCAAAATGGTAAAAAGGAACCCTTATAGAATCACTCTGTCTGTCTGTCTGTCTGTCTGTCACAAATGGATATCTCGAGAACTACTGATGCTATCGACTTGAAATTTAAAATAGTAAAAGACAACACATTTTTACTAATATAGCATATATAAAAATGTTAAAAAATATTCAAATTTTGATTGCAGGGGGGCTGATAGGGGATCTCAAAAATTTTAAGTGAAGTTACTAGGCCGTGTGGGGTATCATATGAAAGGTATTCATTTGCACATTAATAAACAGTTTTTAGTTTTTCTTTAAAACGTATCGTTTTTGAGTTATTTACAAAAATGTTGAAAAAACGACCGTTCCCCCCCCCCCCCCCCTTATCTCCGAAGTTTGCGGAGATAAACCCGTGATACTTTTATAGCTAATAGAAGTGTATGTAAACTTTATAGGAAAATTATAGCGAACACTCTAATTTGCATAGTTTTTTTAGACAATGGGGGTGGAAGGGGCGTTTTTAAACTTTTGGAAAGTTACTAGGTAATGTGGGGTATTATATGAAAGGTATTCATTTGCACATTAATAAACAGTTTTTAGTTTTCCTTTAAGTTGTATAGTTTTTGAGTTATTTACAAAAATGTTGAAAAAAATAGCTTTATCTCCGAAGTTTGCGAAGATAAACCTCTGAAACTTTTATTGCCATTAGGAATGTATGTAAAGATTAGAGGAAATTAATTACAATCTCTCTACATAGCATACTTTTTTAGAAATAATCGAAAGTGTAAAAAATCTACATAAGTTCCGCTATCAGACAAGAGATGGCGCTGTCAAGGTTCTCCTACAAATATAAAACCGCCTTTGTCATATATTATATTGTATGCTCCTCTCCTGCCCGTGGATGCAGTAAGAATCTGCTAAGGGATATCTCCGGAAGATGGGCAGCAGCATATTTCCGTGCAAGAACATCCCGAACTGCGCTCACCAACCCGCCTGCCAAGCGTGGTGAGTATGGCAACAACCCCTCATGCACTTGGATCTCTAAGTCAATGAGGGAGGCCTATGTCCAGCAGTGGATATCTTACGGCTGTAATGATGATGATGATATTGTATGATGGCACGGAACCCTCGGTGCGCGAGTCCGACTCGCTCTTGCCCGGTTTTATTTTCCTTTTGAGGTACGAAACTCTAAAAAAAGATAATTGAATCTTATGTTATCAGGAAATAATTAAATTATGTCCTTTATTCATTTAAATTTAATAAAGGACATAATTGAATTCGTTCGCTTGGTAAAACATTTTTTCCAAGTGTACAGTATACCTTGTATAGTATCTGAACATTGGATGTAAATGAGGTGGGGAATATAGATCAAACTAAAATAAGTAAAGCGGACAGGAGCGAGTGAGACTCGCGCCGTAGGGTTCCAAGATCGATTTATTTCGACTTCATTATCGTCATCTCAGCCGACTGTAACGAAACGTGAAATCTGTAAAATTGTCTTATGTGTGTTACTCATAAGCCATTTAATATTTCCATACCTAGGTAAGGTGGAATGTAAGGGACATTTTTATTTTAATACCAACTCTGTAACTTTTATTCGTGCAAAATAACATTATTACCTTTATCACGTTCACTGCTGAACATATGTACATCTCCACGATCATGAGGGGATTGTTGCCATACTCGCCACGCTGGGCAGGTATGTATGTGTTTATGTATGCTTGTGACGAATAAACTCAAAAATAACTAAACCGATTTTAAAAATTCTTTCACCATTAGTGCACTACATTATCCCAGATTAACACAAGCTATATATCGTAGTTTCTTGAGAACAGGAACAACGCGGGTGAAACCGCGAGGTGCTGCTAGTCATCTTTTAATAAGAAATTAAAGGCATTAATCAACCGGCAGGTGTACCCTGAGTTTTCACAATCTTGTACATCTCCTCTAGCGGATAGTTTGGTACTAAAATACGCAGTAAACTATACTACAGCGACTGTAGTTTGGGAAACATTTGCTTAGAATCTGTAGGTCTACCATGAGTTTTCACAATCTATTCCCGCTAGCGACTGTAGGTAAAAAAATGTATGAAAACTTGTACAGCGCCTCTTGCGGATAGTTTACTACTAAAATACACAGTTAACTATTATATAGAGGTACTACAGCGACTGTAGTTTGGGCTTCATTTGCTTAAAATTTGGTAACATGAGTTACAAATCTGACAGATGTCATAGTAACGTACTATTACTACTGTAGTTTACGACAGGTGATCTAACAGTGACAACGCATGGTAGACACACTGTACTAATCTCCTCCCGGAAGATTGGGAGCAAAAACGAGAAACTTACACATTATTGATTAAAACGTTGTTCCACCGCAGTTTATGTTCGCCTATCGTTTTTGTTGGTGTTTTCACTTAGTGTTTTCTAATGGTGGAATACACAACTCCCGTGTTGTGCAACGCGGTAGTTAGACAGCAACTAGTAAATATGTAAATAAGAATACGAATTCCCGATTTTATTCCCTTCCAATGTGAATTACTACCTTGCAATTCACACTGGAACACTGGACAGGTTTAACACCTGTTAAACGATCTCCGTGGTTTACATGAAATCATCCATGGATTATGCGAGGCTAAACAGGACCTGCAATCTCAACTGGAGCAGACAAAGACACAGGCTGAAAACCAGTACCTCATACAGGAAAAATCCTTTTACACCAAAATTCAAGCACTCAAGGACGAGATTTCTAACCTTCAGACTAGCAAGGTGCAAGGGAATCCAGTAACCGAGTGCACCATTGATCTGGGTGATGTAAGACAAACTATATCTGAAGAAATGTACAAGCACCACGAAGCAGTGATAGAATCATCAGAAGAACTTACAAAGCAAGTAGGCAGGCTCCGGATGGACATTCTAGATCGTGCATCAACTGATCCACAAGTACGAACATCGCATGCCAACATCATAAAGCGACCAAAGTGGCAATTTTATTTTATTTTTATTTTTATTTATTCAGGACAACAAACAATTACACTCAAGTATTACTAAACACAGAAATAGTACATAAGTAGTAGTTATATAAGCGCAATCAACCCCGTTGTCCACGGGTGAGTATGTAAACAAACATGGGCAAATACGGTGTGAAACTGTGAACAAGTTACTTAGGTTGGTATACAAACTAAATATGCAGGAAGACAAGAATAACAAGTGAGTACCAGGATAGCTGGACCCCTCGACGGCGCGCTGCCCCTGCACTCGGTCGACTGCGGCTGCTAGCGAGAGAGAGAGGGCAGCATCCAGCCGGGGCGCAACTAGCCTGGCGGGAGCCGAGTTTATAGAATACATTATGTACATTACCTATTATTTTTCTTAATCTCAACAAATCCTCAGGTACTACTTACAATCTATGTGAAACTAATTTATAAGTTAAGGTAAGTTAAGGCAAGGGAAAGTATCAGCAGCC
Organism: Pasiphila rectangulata; assembly: GCA_963082625.1. Taxonomy (NCBI): domain Eukaryota; kingdom Metazoa; phylum Arthropoda; class Insecta; order Lepidoptera; family Geometridae; genus Pasiphila; species Pasiphila rectangulata. The sequence goes on from OY720236.1 coordinate 26,052,996, forward strand.
ATCACTGCCGTTGATAAGAGCCTCACAAGCGATCAGGTCCTAGACAGACTCGAGAAGACCCTAAAAACCAGCACATCCCTGATTCAGATTGACTCGGTCAGAAAAACAAAAGACCAGACCATCATTGTCACGTGTTCGGATGAAATCTCGTTGCTACATGTTAATGAAGCACTGGAAGACTTGCATTTAAAAAGCAGACCTTTGAAGTGTAAAGACCCCCTCATCATTGTGACAGATCTGATCTCCAGTGTCACCGATCAAGAAATCCCTCAATCACTGATAACCCAAAATAGCGGCATAACATACAAAATCCGAGAACAAGATTATACAGCGTCAGTAAAATACATGAAAAGATTGCGTAACCCGTTATACTCCCATATCATCCTGCAAGTGTGCTCTGGACGCGGCTAACGGAGGCAGGCGAGATCTACGTATACCTTCGATTGCGGCGGGTACGGGACCAGAGTCCGCTGCTTCAATGCACCAGGTGCCTGGGCTTTGGCCACGGGCGCCGGTTTTGCAAAGAAGCGGCGGACCTTTGCAGCCATTGTGGTGGCATCCATCTCCGTAAAGACTGTCCTGCGTGGGTTGTGGCGGACAACCCGTCATGCATCAACTGCAGGAAGGCTAAGCATGGACGTCATAACCACAGTGCGTTCGATGCGGTGTGCCCCGTACGGCAGCGATGGGACACTATAGCTAGGGCTAGTGTAGCATACCCCCCACAGTAATGTTAGTTTTGTTTGCACCTTATATATAAATATAATAAGAATCAAATGAAAAGTATTGTGCTGTTTTTTATTACTTATATAAGATCGACGAACTCTGTGGCGCAGCGGGCGAAGGTCCGCCTGCGACGCAAGGGGTTGCGGGTTCGATTCCCGCCTCGGGACAAATGTCTGTACGATCTGCAGATATTTGTTCAGGGTGTTCTGGGTGTTTTTCTATATATAATAAAAATATGTATCTATGTAGTATAATGTATTAAGTATATCAGTCATCTAGTACCCATAACACAAGCTCTGCTTAGCTTGGGGCTAGATGATGCTGTGTGATTTGTCCAGCATTATTTATTTATTTATTTATCTTATATAACAATTGAACATGCTCAAGTTGTAGAAATTGTATAATTAAAGTAGATTTAACACAAATAGCATGAAAATAGTAAGATATAATAAAATAATCAGAATATTCGAGACATTACAAAAAACTCACCGACCAATCCATTGTTAAAACATTAGATTTAAAATAGATATAACAAATAATAAAGTGTCTGACCTGCAAGTAGACGAAATAAAGCTCAAGTAATCAAACATAAAAAAGATGCGAATTGCTTGCATAGGCTGGAACCCTTTAGGAGTACACATATTACACCCTGTATAGATGAAGACGAAACAAAAATTCGATCTCGTTTACATCAAAGTGATGATAAACGATGTTTTCCTTCAACGTTAAAGCACGTGTTGAATGTACACATATTTTTAAGGAATGTTAAAACCTTTTTGGTGCACGGCCGATATGTAATCACTTCCCTCGCATGGAAAGTACGAGTACGTACCACTCGGCCAACACAGCCCAGAATAAATTGTAGATTGTATTCAAAGACTTGTTTTGTTGTTTCAGTTCGATCCCCAGCGCGGAGAGTAAGGTTGAACCTGATAGCGAGAGGTAAGCAAATCCTGCTGCACAAACATAGCGTGAATGAAAAATGCAATCAAAAATTTGTCTCCGACGGGACTCGAACCCGCAATGTTCAGACGAACACTTTAAACACAGGCTGCCTTAAAAAACAAAAATTGCTTAAATTAACATAGCGTGTATTCGCGAAGCTTAGAACAACGTAATATGTGACGTCCTGTGTGGCGCAGCGGGCGAAGGTCCGCCTGCGACGCAAGAGGTTGCGGGTTCGATTCCCGCCTCGGTACAAATGTCTGTATGATGTGCAGATAATTTGATCCGAGTGTTCTGGATGTTTTTTTTCTATATATAATAAAATATATCATTGTAGTATAAAATATAATCTAGTACCCATAACACAAGCTCTGCTTAGCTTGGGGCTAGATGATGGTCTGTGAATGGTCCAGTATTAATTAATTAATTATGATAAAAGTGGATGCCGTGGGGTATCAGCAGTAGAATGTTGCCCTTCCTCTTTTGCAAAGATCTTCGCCTCAAGAAGTCCCCTGGATCGAACGGTATCAGCAACAGAGTACTCAAGAAGTTCTCTGTTCATCATTTCAGCCTTACAACTTCCACTAGAGGTACTGAACACAGGCCTCCCTCATGGATCTCCATGAGGGGTAGTTGCCATACTCACCACACTTGGCAGGCGGCTTGGCGAGCGCAGTACGGGATGTTGATACGCGGAAAGACGCTGCTGCCCATCTTCCGGAGGTATCCCTTAGCAGTTTCTTACTGCATCCACTGGCATGAGGGGAGGGGTAACATTCTACTGCCGGCACCCCACGGCACTTCTCTGTTGCCCTCATACATCTCTTTGTCACCATCTTCAATGCTGCCATTTTTTTTTTTTTTTTTTTTTTTTTTTTTTTTTTTTTTTTTAGGTGTGGAAATCATCTAATGACTCCTCCCGCTCTGGGTGGAGCGGGAGGGCGTGTCAGACTCGTACTGACTAAAACCACACCTGTGTCCTTCAGTTGCCCCTTGCGTTCTAGGACTACGGGTTTCCTTTTCAGAAATTCCCCGCGGTCCTAGCTTGCGGGCATCGGCCCTGTGGGCCCCTACGGTTTGTAGCCTCTCTTTGAGGAGCACGTGGAACACTACGCGCTGTTGACGACTGGGCTTGGTCTGGTCAATTACCGGACAGCCGGACGGCGAGCTACCCATTGCTCGGCGTCCGCAAGCCCGCGTCTACCGTGGTTGGTAGTCGGGGTCGGAATCTCGGCGGCTGGGGCGTGAGGACGTTCGCTCCCTCACCCAAGCGGCCTTCTCCTTCGCTAGCATTACTGCTTCGCAAAAGGAGGCGACCGCCTGCCACTCCTCCTCACTACGGACCATAGCCTGAACCAGGGCCCGGCGCGAGAGGTCCCTGCCACCGATGGCCTCCACGAGGACACGGCGGTGCTCTGCCCAAGCGGGGCACACCTCCACCGTATGCTCCACCGTGTCCTCCGGGCGATCATCACAATGATGACACCCGGGCGATTCTTCCGCCTGAATCCGATGCAGGAACCTCCCGAACTTGCCGTGTCCGGTGAGGACCTGCGTCATGCGGAAGGTGAGTACGCCGTGTTGCCGCTCCAACCACTCCTCAAAGAGGGGACTTACCGCCGTGATTATGGCGTGCCCAGCACTGGGTTGCGACAGTCGCAGTCGCCATTCCACCATGAGATCTTGCCGAAACTCTGTCCGCCATGCCACGACTTGTCGTGGCAGCGGAGTTTCGCCCCTGTGTTGCATTTCCACGCGCAAATCGTGCATGCGTGCAAGGACTGTTGCCTCCAGATCCCATGGTGGCAGGCCAGCAAGGAGGCTCGCCGCTTCGCGGGAAACCGTGCGGTATCCCCGCACCATCCGGATGGCCATGACCCTCTGGCAAGCGTTCAACTTCGCCGCCGGTCGCTTACGCAGCGACGGTGCCCACACTGGCGCCCCGTAAAGGGCCATGGACCGAACGATCCCCGCATAGAGCTTCCGGCAGGAGGCGTCTGGACCTCCTAGGTTGGGCAGGAGCCGCTTAAGGGCAGCCCCAGTCCGTTCCAGTTTGGGAGCCAGACGTCGGAAGTGCTCCTCGAAGGTCCACCGGCTGTCGAGGACGATTCCCAGGTACTTCATCGTCGACCCGACGCCGATGTGAACCCCTCCTACTGTTATTTGGGAACCTGGTGGTGGTGCATTTCGTGGGCCGTAAAAACACATGGCTTCGGACTTGTGCAGTGCCACCTCAAGTCCCAACAGCTGGATCCTCTCTACGACTGTCGCAACCCCACGTGTCGCTAGTTCGGCCGCCGCCTGGTACGACTCTCCTTGCGCCAAGACCAGCGTGTCGTCTGCGTAACAGACCACGCTGACTCCGCCAGGGAGGTCACCGCGCAGGACGTAGTCGTACCCGATGTTCCACAAGGGCGGTCCTAGTACCGATCCTTGCGGAACACCGCACGACATCTCACGCCGATTCCACTCTCCCTGGTGACCGGGGTAAATGATGTACCTGTCCGTCAGGTAGGCCTCAATCGCACGACGGAGGTAGGTGGGCACCTGATGATACTGGAGTGCCCCCCTAATGCTACTCCAGGGCAGAGAATTGAAGGCGTTGGCAATGTCCAAAGACACCGCAAAGACGACTTTGCCCCGGGACACCGCATCCCCCGTCGTGAGGGCTCGCACGCGCATGATGGCGTCCACTGTAGAGCGACCCCTGCGAAAGCCGAACTGGCCGTCCGCAAGATCTGGCCCCACCCTTACCAGGTGCGTGACGAGGCGGTCTGCAATCACTCTTTCCAAGAGCTTGCCCACCTCGTCGAGCAGCACAATGGGCCGGTATGCAGACGGAGAGTCCGCAGGGCGCCCCGGTTTCGCTATGAGGACCAGTTTCCCGGTCTTCCAGCGAAGTGGAAACTGTCCTCTCTCCAAACATGCGCTAAAGAGCCCCCTCAGTCGAGGCCCGAGGGCCTTTATGGCCAGGACCCAGGCTTTCCCAGGTAAGCCGTCGGGTCCTGGGGCGGTATTTTTGGCGTTTAGCCTTCGTACTGCCGCTCTCATCTCTACCTCGGTCACCTCCGTAGTATCGTCGTCGTCGCCGTCGTGATCCGCGTCAGACACCGCAAGTGGCGGAGCCATAGGCGGGGGAGAATGCTCCCCTCTCAAAGGGAACAGAGCGTTCACTACACCCTCCACAAGCTGGGGCCGGAGACTCTGTGTCAGCGGGGGAGCCCAGGTGCGGAGTTTATCCCGCACCATTTTGTAGGGGCGTCCCCATGGATCTCTGTTCAGAGTCGCTAGCCACGTGTTGCGGGCCTCCATTTTGGCCCGCCGTATCTCCGCTCGGAGGGTGCGCTTCGCCGCTCTATATTCCTCGTACAGCTCCGCCTCTCTGGCCTCCGCATCCGGCGGGCGGATGCGGCGCCTGCGGTGTCTGGTGTACCGGCGACGTGCGGCTACGCATGCCTTGCGCAGGTTCGCGATCTCCGGTGACCACCAGTATACCTGACGCCGGCCACTTCCTGGCCGGACTCGCGGCATTGCCACGTCGCAGCTTTCCGACATGGCCTCCCGGAACCACTCAGCCTCGACATCAATATCGACAGGCCTGTCCGGTGCTGGCACCCACGCCTGTACTGTCACGGCTTCCAGGAGGAGCTCCCGGTCCAGCTGCTTCAGTGCCCACCGAGGACCACACGGGTTTTGTTGGACTGGCGCGGTCGAGGTCTGGGCAGAGACGTCGAACCGGATGTACCGGTGGTCCGAATACGTCTCCACCCCCTCCATGACGCGCCAGTTGACAACACGCGGTGACAGAGCGGGACTTGCAAACGATATGTCCACCACGGACTCGCCCCGCATCCGCACGCACGTAGGGACAGAACCCTGGTTTAGGACGACCAGGCCTGTCTCCAGAGCCCAGTCCTCCACCATCCGACCCCGCTGGTCTGTGTACCGGGAACCCCAAGCCAGATTCTTGGCGTTGAAGTCCCCGCAAACAACCACGGGGAGGGATTGAAACCCGGTGACGATGATGTTCAACTCCATAAGGGAGTTGTGGAGATTGGCGAGAGTTCGGTTTGGGGAGAGGTATACTCCTACCACTACTATGTCCCCGAACCGTGCTGCCACGCAACCCTGTCCCTTCGTGACGCTCTCGAGGGACGGGGTACCGGCGGCGGCCGACGGAATTAGTGTCACCGAGCCGTTCAGGTCCTGCACCCATCCAGCCCTGGGTGGGACATAGTACGGCTCGGAGACTACGGCGATATTAGTCGACCACTGCGCCATGCTCTGGAGCAACAGATCCTGAGCGGGGGCGCAGTGGTTGATATTCGCCTGAAGGATACGCAATGGAGCCGTTATTGACAGTCCATTACAGTCTCCTCCCGAGCCCCCTGTGAGGGCCCTGCCGCGGCAGTTGCGGCGGTGGCTGTGGCTGTGGCGGCGGCTGCAGTGGCTGCGGCGGTGATGGCGGTGGTAGGAGAGGGCCTTTTGCCCTTACCCCTGGCCTTGGCGGAAGGAACGCAGTTCCTGCTCCCAGCCCGGTGGTCGGCCGGCTTGCCAGCCGCTGCACAAACATAGCAGTATGGCGCGGCATTACAGGCTACGGCCTTATGTCCGGGCCGACCGCACTGGAAGCAGTTTTCACTGCGGTCCACCTCCGAGGTGCAGTATACCCCCGCATGGTGGCCCACCTGGCATCGGTAGCACCTCAGAGGTTTTGGCTCCAGCAGCTTCACCTGAGCTGAAACCCAGCCCACCAAGAGCCTTCGGCCCTCCCCTGTTATCGCTTTTGCCGCCGACACGGGACAGCTTACCGTGATGGTTTGCATGCCCGTGCTGTCTGCACGAATATTGCCTGCCTGCACTTGGTCGGCAGAACACCCTCCCGTCCTGACAACGGCGGCCACCACCTCGTCCTTCGTCACGGAGTCGTCCAAGCCCATAATGCGCATACCAATGCACTTCGTGGGCCTGGATACTCGGGCCTCTTCTGCATCTAGGGACGCTCTGATCTTTTTGGCCAGAGCGTCCGCGGTAGGGCCGCTGTCCGCACCAGGGACCTCCAGCATACGGGCCCCGGTCGCGGTGAGCCTCATCCGAAAGCCCCCGGCTATTCCGAACTCGGTGAGGTCCACCGCCCGCTTCGCTTTGTCCATTACCTCGCCGTAGGTTACGCCCTTCTTTTCCGCCGCTGGCTGTAGTGTAATCACTACAGCTGCGGATGTTGGGGCGCGAAGCCTAGCCGCAAGGGCACGCTTTTTGCGTTGCTGCCGCCTGTTGCGTTTCTTAGCTGCCTTACCCGCCCTCTTCTTCTCTCCGACCGCTTGCCATTCAGCGTCGGCCGGTGGTTCTGCAGTCTGTGGTAGCGAGGGCGGCCGGTTCGCTGCTGCGGCGGGAGTTTTTGTCGCTTTAGCAGCCATCGCTCCCTTGCCTTTTTTGGAAGGGGCAGACCTCCCTTGCTCTTGCTTGGCCGGCGGAGCTGGCCTCGTGGGCTCCGACACCATCGTGGGCCCTTGTTTGGCTTGACCCGACGGGCCCGGCTTGGGCGCAGTAGCTGAGACCGCGGCGGCGGCGGCATATGACGCTGCCTTCCGTTGGCCGGAGGCCGCTAGCGGGGGGCGCAGCACAATGCCCTCCAGAACGGAAAACTGCTGCTGCACCCTCTGCTGGAACTGCTGCTGCTGTTGCTGCTGCTGCTGCCGGAAGGCAGCCAGCTCTTGCCGCAGCAGGGTCAGCACCTCGCTCTCCGGCTGGGGCTGGGGCTGAGATTGACTTTGTCCCTGCTTGCGCTCCCCTTTTGGCGCCGCCTCGGAGCCAGCCGCTCGGAGACCAGCCAGGTTCTCCTCGAGCTCCTCAATTTTCCTGTTGAGGGACGTTTTTAGGGACTCTACGACGGTCTCCAGTGCCTTCGCAATTGAGGCTGCGGCCTCGATTTTGGTCCTCCCCTTAGAGGACTTCGACCTCTTATTACTGACGTTTGTTAAAGCGTCTGCCACCACCTCGGAGAATCTGGTCATTGCCTTCTCTATGCCGTCTGGCTCGCTGCCAGAAGGCTCCGGCTCCGAGAGGCCGGCTTGACCACTAGTTTCCCCGGGGTGGCGCCCCTCCTTAGCGATTCCCTGGGATCGTCGGGCGGCTTCCTGGGCAGTGAGCCCTCTCCCCCTCGCAGTCTTGCGGCCCACCCCCCGCCCAGCGGTGTTGATTTTTCGGGCTGATGCTTCATCAGAGGACGATCCTTGACCGTCCCCCGACTTGGGACGCTTCAGGAGGAACTGGTTCCTCCTGAACGAAGTGTCCTCCACTTCCATTCTTTGTGAGGTGATTGAAGACGCGGCGTCAGAGTCCGACACCGTGTCTCCACTCACCTCCCTCAGGCCAAAACTCCTGCCAACCTGATCAGTACACACCGGCGCCGCGGACGTGCTGGGAACTGGTCCCAGGGACTCCACGTCACCGGTAAGTGAGCCACCCTGGCTCAATGCGTCCACAGAGGACGGTAACAGATCCCTGGGGGATCTGACGCGCTCTTTGCCCCCCCCAGAATACGAGGGGCAGACCAAACTCTGCTTGGTGAGGGATTCTCCGACTGCCTGGCAGTCAGTACCCTCCTGGGGTAAAAAACTCTTTAGAGACGCGTCCATTATTTGACCTTTTTTTGCAATGGGGTAGGTTCCCCAGTAATCACGTTCGCCATCTTGGTCATGTCTGATACGCAGACACGTACCAGAGACGAACCCACTCTCCAAAATCGCCGTCTAACAGCACCAGCAGCTGTTGATGCCGATGCTCCTGGACAGCGCACCTTCCCTGGCGGTCCGACTGGACTCCGCCCTGTGTGTGTTCCTCTTGGTCTGGTCTCTCACTTGAGGCCTTCCGGCATGAGTAGCTCTACCGGCATAGCCCTCAAGATCACAGAGACACGCGAGCCCCACCACGACGACAACGTGGGAACACATTTGGTGGGGGGGAACACATTTGGTGGGGTCAATGCTGCCATGGCGAACTGCTCTTTCCCTGATGTCTGGAAGGTAGCCAATTTAATTGGCATCCACAAACCGGGCAAAAAAGCAAACGAGGCTTCCTCCTACCGTCCTGTCAGTCTCCTCAGCTCTCTGGGAAAGATCTACGACGTTTTCTTCTGAGACGTCTGACGTCATGTCAACGAGCATAGACTCTTGCCTGACTAACAGTTTGGCTTCCGAGCCCATCACTCCTGCCCTCAGCAGGTGCTCCGCATCACGGAGCACATCCTGACCAAGTGGCATCACACTTGGCCAGCAGATACGGGCGCTGTCTTCCTCGATGTGGCGAAAGCCTTCGACAAAGTCTGGCACAACGGCTTGGTTTACAAGCTTTTCCTGCTTGGAGTGCCAGACGAGATAACTTGTCGAATCATAACTTTCGCTACTGCGTGGAAGGCACGCTCTCGGACTCCAAACCCGTCCGACCTGGAGTTCCTCAAGGCTCAGTCCTTGCTCCCCTTCTTTTCACGCTGTACACCAGCGACGTTTCCTCGACAATCGGTTTGTATTGATGTAATTTATTTGGTTTTAACTCGGAGCGTCCGTTTAAAAGATATCTAAATAAAACCAACCTAAAAAAAATAAAAAATAAAAATTATTTCAGACAACTACAAGTCCATTTTAAAGCTAATAATAATTCTTATTTGTATTATATCTATTTCTTAAATTTATTTCATCCTTATGAAGTAAAGAATTATTACTGTGGGAAATACTTTCCCCCACTAATCACTCTTCGTATGAGGCATTTCCACAGCGGAGATGTCCAATTTTATATCGCAAATAAATAAAAATAAAGATATTTTATTTCAGACAACTACATGTTCATTTTAAAGCTAATTCCTATTTATATTATATCTATTTCTTAAATTAATTTGATCTATAAGCAGTAAAGAATCATTACTGTGGGAAATAGTATCCCCCACTAATCACTCTTCGTATGAGGCATTTCCGGAGATGTCCAATTTTCTGCTACAGTCTTCAGGATGCTGTTTTGGCTGCCCCGAACTCTGCTCATCAGGGATACTGTTTTTTTGCGAATGATGGCGTAAAAGCCATCTGTACAGTAAGCAAACATTCCTGCAAAACCCCATTAATCAAATTTTCCACACTAGCCCCACATCATCATCATCATCAGCACGGATATGATACTCGAAAATTAAATTAAATTACGTAATTTTCATAGAACTGCTGCGATCGTTTGTAAAGATGTATTACCGTGGAATGCATCTCACAAAGAACTTAAGTAGCTAAGCGTCCTTTGTGAGATGCAGAGAGCATTAATAAGAACCTTGAGAATGATTCTGTAAAATGATAAATAACATCTTGGATTTACTATACAGAAGAGTAGGAACCTATTTATTAACAAAGTGTTGGGAATATCAAAGATCGAAACATGTATTTTTGTTTGTGCGTTGTATTACTTTTTATTGGATCCGCATGAACTTTTGCATGCGTCGTCAGGAAACAATAAATTTAAATTTAGGAATACTTGACACGTAGATAGATAGATAGATAGAAGATACTTTATTGCACACCTTAAAACTAAACATAATAACAAGAGAAACTTGAGAACATAATGACATATCGTCACATCCCGAAAAAACTGATAATCTCCTTATAATTAGACAGGTTTATAAGGTACTAGCGGACCCGGCAGACGTCGTCCTGCCCGCTGTTATGTAGACATGCTGACAGCAGCGCCATCTACCGGGTTCAATTGTGTCGGTCCAACTGTTTAGGAGGAATATAATAGAATAGAATATACTTTATTGTACACCATAACAAACAGGAAAAAAAAAATACAGAAATAAACACAATTAACAAAAAGTGGTACAATGGGCGGCCTTATCGCTAAAAGCGATCTCTGCCAGGCAACCTTTGGATGGACACGAAAAGTTGAATATGAGAAGACGGTGGCGTACTTAGAAGCACAAGTACAACGAGCAATAAATAAATATACTTACATTATATACACATATATGTATATGCCTACTTAGATAAATAAATACTACATATTTTATTTTTTATTTTTGAGGAGTTAGACGTACCGCTTTAATTATTTTGTCGCGCGAGATTTTTAACCCGTAAGGTATTTATTTAAATTATATGGTATATATGAACTACTCAAGATTAAAAAAAAAACTTATTTGGATACATATTTACACTATCTTTGTTTGAAAGACTTCGCAATAAATGCATATTTTTTGTAGACCTTTCAAAGAGAAAAAAATCTTACAGACATCACTTAAATGGTTTAGGCGGCAAACTCAAAAACAACCAACTTCTCAGTCTACAATACATTTTCCGACATGTTCAACCGTTCAGTCAGCGAACATGCACATTTCCTAATACATTTTTGTTTAAAATTCTTTTCTAGAATTACTTTATTTAATTAGTGAAAAGTGCATGAAAATCCGCTCAGTAGTTTTTGAGTTTTGCGCGAACAGACAGTCAGACGCGGCGGATGATTTTGTTTTATAATATGTAAGGATAATTGATATTTTCCTCGCTAGAGAGCTCCGATAAAAGTGCGATCTCTGCTAATCATAAAGTGCTTTAAGGCGAAGCGCATCATCATTCTAGGCCGCCGCCCCCCGCCCGGCCGGTACCGCTATGTCCCTGCATTTTAAATCTGTAATATTTTCGAAAATATTCATTTAAATTACACGTTGTACAGGGCCATATTGATTTATATTAAATGCACAATTTATTTAGGGTACTTAATTGAATAAGGATTAATGCTGTATTGCTTAAAATCGCTTCGGAAATAAGCCATTATTTCTCGAAAAAGTAAAGGATCGATAAGAAATGATTATTATGGGTTATCCCTAAGAGATAGACATACATACATATACCATCGCATACTTTTTTGTAGACTTTTTTAAGGTATAAGCTAATCCTGTAGTACATTATTTTGATCTATCTCGTAGGAATCAGTCGGCGTTTGCAATGTAAGCGCAAAAAAAATTGTTTATTTACGACATCATATTAGAAACCTATAAAATTATCGGTGTATATCTGCTATATTATGCATCTATTACACATAAAAACCTTTCTCTTGAATTACTCTATCTATTAAAAAAACCGCATTAAATCCGTTGCGTAGATTTAAAGATTTAAGAAAATATATGGACAGACAGACGGGAAGCGACTTTGTTTTATACTATGTAGTGAAACAGCTTAGATCATCAACATCATCACCTCGGCCGTAGGACGTCCACTGCTGCACTCTCTCATGGATCTTTAAGTACGGATCATGAGGGGGTTAAATCACTCTCTCTGTGGCACATGCTGACACTAAGACACAAATGTTTTATATTGGGGTTCAAAAAATGTCAAGGGCACTTCTTATCCAGGGCCAACGCTACAGAGCACCCAGTGTTTCTTTAGAACTAACACGGGTCGGTTCAAAATAAACGAGGAGGGTTCTGGAGAACTGTTACTTTCCCTTCTATAAATTCCGCTCTAGGACATAATTTACTTTTGAGCTTCATCATTTCAGCCGTAAAACGTCCACTACTGAACACGGGCCTCCCTCATGAATGATCTCCATGAAGGGTAGTTGCCATACTCACCACGCTTGGCAGGCGTGTTGGCGAGCGCAGTACGGGATGTTGATACACAGAAAGACGCTGCTGCCTATCTGCCGGAGGTATCCCTTAGCAGGCTCTTACTGCATCCACGGGCATGAGAGGACGGGTAACATTCTACTACCGGCACCCCACGGCAACTTTTGAGCTTACTGGTATTTTAAAAGTGGACATAATATTACTTTAGATGTCATAGTAAATAAGCTACATATCGTTACTATATATTAAATAGGCGATATGTGACTTTTTTCTTATATTATTAATTCACTTTTAGTTTACTTCAGATATTTTGATTAAAACAATTATATGTCTGTATGTCTGTCTGTGGCACCTTAGCTCATAAATGGTAGACCGATTTGCATGCAGTTTTTTTTATTTAAAAGCTGGTTTTCCGGCGATGATTCTTAAACTTGTTTTATCAGAATCAGTTAAGTAGTTTACAAGATAAGGGGGTTGAAAGAGGGGATGAATATACCCGAGTTTGATATCAAATGAAAGGAAATAATATGTAGAATGCAAAACTGAAAGTTATATAGAAATCGGTCGAGCCATTCATGAGATATGGGGGTAAAAATTAGGGTTGAATAATCGAATAATAGGTTAAAACCTATGAAATAATAGGTTTTCAAATATGCCCAAGTGGAAGGACATGATGTAAAGATAACGCTTGTGCGATTAAAGGGAAATATATCCGTTGTCTGTCTCAGAGCATAGATGTATGGAGGACACTTTACAACCTCGATACGGTTCAGACTGATGGATGATCGGACCACCAGTTGCGCGGGAAAATTCGATAGTTTCGGCTGAAATGTGAAACTAATGCTCGTTTGTCGAAGTACATGTAATCTGTCAAAGGATATGAATAAATAAATGAAATAAAGTTTTCCTGTAGGAGTATTTTTTGTAGTTAAAATTTTAATTTATTGGGTTTATTAGTAGAACTATTTGTGAATAGTTCATCAGAAACAGATGTGGTGGTAGTACTTCCAGTAGTACCTCATATATACTGCATCTGTTTCTGCCGGTCTGCCAAGCACAGCGGCAAGCTAATGTCTACATTGTGTTGTGTGAAGGGTAACGATGCCAGTGCAATTACGAGGACATGAGACCTTACAACTCTGTCTCAGGGTGACGGACGCCTTGACATTACGGACATCTTACTCATAATCATCATCCACAGACAGACTTCACCCACTGCTGGGTATCGGCATCCCTTATTTTGTGCCATCCGCCACGACCCTGCGCCAGTCATATCCATTTTCCCGCGACTTTATCAATATCGTCTGTCCATCTTACACAAAAAAATATTAAAATAACACAAACAAGGAATCGACAACAATATAATTTAAAATATATGACCTAATAGAAATGATAATCAGGTACTTATTATGTAAAATCACCAGCTAGTCGTTTCACTAAGTAGAGAAAACAATTAACAATTTACAAGACTCTGCCATACCAATTCAATTCATGGTCTACCTTGTGTTATCACAATCTATCCTTGCTAGTGACTGTAGTTAAAATAAAACCGGCCAAAAGCAAGTAAGACTCGCGCACCGACGATTCCGTGCCGTGTTTATTCGTTGCAAACATACACAATACAAATCTTCACTCTTTACATTATGTTTTAAAGTTCCGAAGACGAACGCAGGCGCGAATTAGACGAGAAACGAGACCATCTTAAGAACAAACCGCCTGCAAACATCCGTTACAACTTTGTGAATGGTATTCTGACTCGCGCTATCTGCGCACGGACGTTCAAAGCCTAAATTGGCTACATAAGTCATCTTAGAGTTTATCCACCCTCATAGACAGAAGTAAGGTCGCCGTAGCCGAAAACGGTTCGGAGGATTATTATTATTATTAGTATAGATATAGATAATGACACGGAACCCTCTCTCTCACGGACTCACTCTTGCACGGTTTCAATCTTTTTTTAAATTAAGTAGCATTAAACTGTATTTCAAATCAAATCAAAATATACTGTATAAAGTGCGGCCGCACGGACCTTATTGATGCGTCATAACATAAATTACAAAATAAAACAACATAAATTTATAGATTATAACACATAAATGTATCGGCTCACTTCAGATGACACGCGATTTAAGAAAAGAAGCGAACAGAAGAACATAACTCGGTCGTTATTGTCCTCATTTAACAATTCTATTGCATCACGTTACGTTCGACGGAGTTGGAGCAGCTTGCGTCCCAAGTGGTTTCGTCTTAGTAATCCGACATTCTATAATAAGCTTTGTTGCAAAGGTTCCGTTTAAAAACGTTTATGAATTTATCCAATAACTAGCTGACCCGGTGCCCACTTCCTTGGGCGGTAATTTATTATAGCCTATGACACTCACAAACACTGTGGCTTTCTATTAGTAAAATAATTTTGAAAATCGGTTCAGTAGATCCAGGGATTACACCCTACAACCTTACATACTCACAAACTTTTCCTCTTTATAATATTAGAGTAGGTATAGATATTATATCCAATAATAACTTCTGCAACTCACTTTGGAGTTTATTGTACAAGCGTATACATTGCCCTTTATAAGATACTAGCTTGGGCCCACCGCTTCGCATGCGTTGCACCCGGATAAAAAGTAGCCGATGTGTTAATCCTAGTCAACATCTATACGTATGCAAAATTTCAGATCGATAAGTATGCTAGTTTTTGCGTGAGGAGGTAACAAACCTTCATACAAACAAACCTTCGGCTTTATAATATTAGTGAGATTTTAACCTTATGGAGCCTAGAAGTGGGCACAGCGAGTTTTATTTTTATTTCTTGTATTTACATTGTGATTCACTGTTCTTCTTAAACGAAGTAATATTTTTATGGGTATACAACAGGTTCCCACAAATATAGTGACAAGCTATATTGTCATTATATTTAATAAACACTTAAGTACTACTCTTGAAGCTTGAGATAAATCAACCTGTTCTCTCCTCTGACTGCAATCGACTTAGCTGAGAGGATGGTTTAGGTGCTGAGCAAGTCATAACCATCTTTCAACGTCCCTGCCATTGCAAGGGAAGCTTACGGTTAAGTTGCCTTCAGTATCAACCTATTTTTTTCTCAATAAAGCGTTTTTTAACCCCGGACGTAAAAGATGTGTGTTATATACTATAAGTTTGACCGCTATGTGTGTGTGTCCGTGTGTATGTGGCACCGTAGCTTTGAAACGTGTAGACCGTTTTGCATGCAGTTTTTTTTTTATTATATCTATAGGTAGCAGGTTTTACGGCGGTGGTTCTAAAACATCGAAATACTTTATGTATGACATATAACCGATATCTTGTAAACTTCTTAACCAACTGAATAAAATAAAGGTAATTACGCGATAAATACCCGATAATCCCATATATTAATAGCAACTGTTAAGAAGTTTACATTCTATCTTCTCTTGATATCTTATAAACTTCTTAACCAAATGTTACAAGATATGGAGGGTCAAAGAGAGGATGTTTAATGTTTCCAAATATACCCGAGTTTGGTATCAATTGAAAGGAAATGATGAGTAGGATGCAAAAAAGTTATATAAAAATCGGTCGAGCTATTCATGAGATTATGAGGGTTGAAAGTAGGGGTGATAGAACTTTATTTTATTATAATTATTATTTTTTTAATTATTAAATTATATTGCATTAGCAATATTTACGAGTTTAATCGAATATTTATATTTATGAAAGTGAGTACCTACTAATTGTAATTTAATTGTTGTGTAAGACGGCTGCACTATTGTATTAGGATAATCCTGTCAAAATAGGTGTAATGTAGATAAATTAAAATAAATAAATAAAAACCTCCGAGACTAGGTAAAATATCGGGGATTACTTAAAATTTTTAATTTTACAAACTTGTTCTACTCGACGACGGGGTCCAAGGCTTCTTGCCAAGACACAAACACGTATGCAAAGAGTACAGAATGCCTGTGCTCGTTTCTGTTTCGATATACCGTTCCGTAGTCATGTGACTCCATACCAGAATGCTCACTTTATTCATAAAATGAAGCATCACCGTAAACTATACCTAGCATGCTTACTTTTCGGAGTTCTAAAGAATGACGTTGATATCTGAGCAATAAGATAAAATGTTTATCAGATTTGAGGTCCCGCGAAGTCAGACAGCATTCGATGCAGCTCTTTGTGCAAAGACACAGAACTACTGCTTTTAGAGGTAGCTTCGGCTATGCTGCATCGAAATGCTGGAACAATATCCCGCCTCCGTTATGGAACCTGCAGAGTTTATACGGGTTTAGATTAAACCTTCGAAAATATTAAATTGACTGGCAAAAACACCAGTAAAACTGTCTTCACGATACAAGTGCCATTTAGCGTAGGTGCAAGTACTTTTAGTGGGATATATGGGTTTATTTTTTTTATTGTTTATTGTAGTTCTTTTAATTTTTTGAGTTGTGGAATAAGTAAGTCAGTAATTGTAATTGTTTTGCTTTCTTCGATTAATTACCTATGTTTTTGCTTTATTTTACCTTTTTCTTTTTGTTTATTGTTTTTGTTATGTGTAGTGTATATGTCCGTTCACTGCATAAAGGATCCAACGGAAGACCAGCGCTGGTTGCCTCAACTAGCATTATGCTGAGTTAGTTATCCTTTTTCGTTACAACCTTTATTGTATTTGTTTGTTACAGTTTAATAATTACTGCATTTGTTGTTGCAAAATAAATATTATTTTTAACTATGTTTATATTGTTATCAGAAACTCGCTCGTATGAAATGAAGGGTAAGGCTGGGTTTAATAGGGCTTTGTCCCCACATTTTTAGGGTTCCCTAGTTCAACAAGGAACCTTTATAGTTTCGCTTTGTCTGTCTGTCCATGTGACTGTGGCATTCCCAGGAATATATGTACTAGAAAGGTAATTTTCGTTTTAGAGTTCCGTTTGCGAAACATAAAATATTTCAATATTCTTAGTACCCCGCCCCCTTAAATCTAAAATGCAAGCTATACAAACTATATTATATTAACGTTAAAACACGAACCAAATTTTTACAACAGGTCTACCGGTAACCATGAAACCCTACAATGCGCGTGCGCGTGGCTGGACACGCACTTGGCCTAATTTATTACGGTCACTGAGCTTGTTGAACACAGCGCCATCTGTGTCTCAACGTCTGCACTGCATTGAAAATACCTCCTAGTTTCCTATAAAAAAAGGAAGGCCTTTGCATCTATTATAGAAGATTTATGCAGCGTCAGCAACTGGTAATCATGCTGTACGGGACGCTGCAGTGCCTGGGACATTGTTTGATGGATTAGGCTTGCCCAGCACCTATACCATCCTCTCAGCTTCGTCAGCTGTAGTCAGAAAGAACAGGTCAATACGTCTGAAGCTAACTAAGCCGCGGGTTTCCTTACGATGTTTCCTTCACCGTTAAGCACGTGTTAAATATGAGCTTACACTTTTCAAGAAAGAAAAAATCCATTGGTTCACGGCCGGTATCGAACCCACGACCTCCGGATCACATTACCAATCCGTACGTAGATCAATTTAGTTAGATTCTTAATAACGTAGTTCGGACAGCCGCCCCTAGACAGCGCTGCTCCGAGGCTATATAAGTGAGATTTGAGAACGCGGGAGACCTCTTTCCTCCTGCAATTGTCATCTAGACACCTCAAATCAAATTCGAATAAACCATTTTTTTCTGTTATGGCTGGTTGTTTTCTCTTCCTGCATTTTACAGAACTAACCGATCAGCAATCATGCCATTCCTAGCTCGCTTGCAGCTTGTTGGAGGCGGATCTAATGAGTCGAGCGCGTCTTATCGCCGCCGGCGGCCGTAGTCAAGCTCAGCCCGGATCGGAACGCCAGTTATTAGCGCTGGCTGATTGCTAGGGGCCTACTGCTAAACACACTAATAACATATACAAATAAATTAAGCCGTCACGCCTGGCAGATGTATGTAAAACATTTTCACCACAGTCGCTACAGCCACCACAGTAGCCCGAGTTGCCACAGTCGCCACAATTAACACGATGAGCACGATTTTCGAAGGGCAGTCGCCCTAGTAGCTAGTTAATAGGGTAGTCGCCCTAGTTTTTATTCCCAAATCTCCAAGCGTCACGCGTCACCACTTGTCCCACCGTCATCAGTCGCTTGCTCGCCGCTGCGCGCATAGCACGCGCGGCACAATGGCTACGGTGCGGTCCCCAACTAACGTAGTGAATAATTGCGGTAGTGATGTTGTAAATGACGAATCCCAGTGCGTAAAATGTAAAATTGTGATAAACGAACTGCTGACTTTCATAAGCCATAAAGTCGACACACTGCCTGAACCAGCTATTTTGCAGATTTGTTTAAGTGCCTATTCCTATGAGGAAATCGAGACTGCACGGGCAATCTCTGCGAAACTTATGGCGCCGAATAAAAAGTTTTTAAGACGCAAGGAGGGATCAGAGCAAAGAAGCCTACAGGATATAGTCAAGCTAATTAAGGAGTTTGATCCGGATTGTTTGCCTGTCTTTGTTGCAAAAAACCTGAGCCGTTTACCTGCAGTTTCTTTTGACTATGTGGATGTATCGGCGTTTCTTAAGGAAATGGCGGTTTTACGAAAAGACGTAGCCCTTATCAAATCCAACAAAAATGACGATGACAGATCAGATATTAACTGTCTGAAAACTGAACTTGAGGAAGTAAAAAAAATGATAAGAGAACTAAGTTCGTACACTGAGCAGAGCAGCGGCTTAAAAACAGATCAAGCAATCAGCAAGAAACAATGCGCAGAACAAGAAACTGCAACCGACTTCGCACTTAAATCTACTTTAGTCTGTGAGAGCGGGGGCGAGGCTACACATGCACAAAAATACGGCATGAGTTATGTGCAGAACGAAAAAAATGATGCAGTAAGCGATCGTAGCAAGCGTAATAACTTGCCTAATGCAAATGCATCGGCTAAGCGCAAGCAGGACAGGCGCCCGCGTTCAAGGACGCCCGGTCCCCAGTTGTCACCGAGCGCAGTGTATACTGCGCTCCCATCGTATCGCGATATAGTAGTGAGCGCAGGCGCACCGGAGCGGACACACGCCCGCGCGCCGCGCGAGCCGACACTGAATGAGAGCTTTACTGTGGTGGAGCGTAAGAAGCGGAAAAGGTTATGTAACTTTATTGGAACCGGGCAGGGTACGAGTAAGCTACAGGTAGCGGAATTCACGTCAAATATTTATGTATCAAGACTGAATAAATCCACCACTGCTGATGACGTTCGTGAGTACATTATTTCAATGGGACAAGAATGTAAAAGTATAGAATCCCTGACACAAAAAAAAGAAACGGAGTTTAACTCTTTTAAAGTTACTATACCCAGGAATAAGCTTGATTTATTTTTGAACGAAAGTTTTTGGCCTATAGGTGTAAAATTTAGGCATTACCGTGAATACGCGGCGAGAATAAGGACGAATAATACTCCACAACATGCATAGTACAACCTCAAATGTATCTATAGTCTCGTTTAACTGTAAGAACGTCAAAAGATCCGTCCAAAGCGTCCGGGACCTGTCCAGGTCAGCTGATATCATCGCGCTACAGGAAACTTGGCTGCAGCCTCATGATCTTAATTTCATCCATGAAATTAATAGGGATTTTGGCTGTATTGCCAAGTCGTCTATGGATACATCTAAAGGTATACTCAGGGGAAGGCCCTATGGTGGCCTGGCCATATTATGGAATAAGGCCAAGTTTCCAAATGTCTCTCAAGTAGAATGTTCATGTGACCGTATCATGGCCGTAAGGATATCCGTAGACTCGGGCACTTTTCTAGTTGTGAACGTGTACATGCCTGTGGACGATGTTATGAACATTGCGGAATTCACTGAATGTCTAGCGCTAACCAGCGCTATAATTGAGGAAAGTGACCTTCAAGTAGCATTTGTGATTGGTGATTTTAACGCGCATCCTAGCAAGCCCTTTGGTAGGGAGATGAAGCTTTTCTGTGAAGAACTACAATGGGAATGTGCAGACATCAACATTCTAGGTGTAGAGTCTAGTACATATACCTTTATGAGTGACGCGCATCACGGGTGTATGAGCTGGTTGGACCATTGCCTTGTAACAAGAGCTGCATGGGATACTGTTGTGTCTGTGGACGTACTTTACGATGTGACATGGTCCGATCACTTTCCATTACGTGTTGTGTGTAACTTGGGAAGTGTGCCAGTTGTTTCAGCCAGCTCAAACAAATGTGATGTAATGAAAAAAATACGATGGGGGGAGAGGGACTCTCTTCAGATTAAAACATATAATAAATACTGTTTTGAAAATATTGACAACTGTGATAATTTTAAATTTAATTGTATCTGTGATAATATTTTAAACTGCACTCATTTTAATGATTATTATAATTATATTGATAAATATTATGACCATATAACCAAGACAATGCAAAGGGCAGCAATTAAAAGTGCCCGTAACAGTGCTAAAATCAAACGTAAGAAGGTGATTGGTTGGAATTATCATGTCAGGGACAGCCATCAGGCAGCTAGACTAAGTTTCGGCTATTGGGTGGAGGCCGGTAGGCCTTCGGTGGGACCTTTATTTGATAAAATGCGTAGTACCCGATCGGAATTTAAAAATAAAATAAAGTGGTGTCAGCGGAATGAAGAACAAATTAAAATGAATATATTAGCCTTGCATAAAAATGACAAGAATTTTTCTAAATTTTGGAACGCGACTAAAAAACTAAATTATAAACAAAGCTTACCGGTTTCAGTGGAAGGCCTGCAGGAACCTCTATCAATAGCTGAAATGTTTGCTAAACGTTTTAAAATCATGCCGCAGCCTGCAAGGAGTGTGCCATCTGCCGAAGCCATACCGTGTGACTACCATCCTCAGATCACGGCTAATGACGTGAGAAGAGCGGTCAAAAGTATGAAGCGCGGCAAATCACCAGGCCACGATGGTCTCGGCATTGAACACATTCTTTGGGCTAGTGACAACCTATTTGATCACCTTAGTTTGTTCTATTGTTTATGTATAAGATATAGTTATTTGCCATTAAATCTCATGAGGACTATAGTAGTACCTATTACTAAAAATAAGACTGGCGACCTTACTTCCTCTACAAATTACCGCCCGATTTCATTAGGTACGGTGATAGGTAAAGTTTTGGAGCGGCTTATTCATCCAGATCTGCTAAATAACCTGAATATTGATGACGCGCAGTTTGGTTTCCGCCCCGGTCTCTCAACGGATTCGGCCATAATGAGTTTAAAGACTACGGTCAATTATTACACGTCACAAGGTACATCTGTCTACGCTTGCTTTTTAGACCTAAGTCGTGCTTTTGACCTTGTGAATTATGAAATTCTCTGGTCAAAACTAGTAAACGCGCAAGTACCAAGTCATGTTGTCAATTTGTTGAGATATTGGTACGGAAACCAAATCAACAATGTAAAGTGGGGCGACACGACCTCTAGCGACTATAGGCTAGACTGCGGGGTTCGCCAAGGCGGGTTGACTTCTCCAGACCTGTTTAACCTGTACATTAACGATCTGATCGGGGAGCTGAGGAGCACTAGGATCGGATGTCATGTCGGCAATGTCTGTATAAACAATCTGAGTTATGCTGACGATATGGTGCTTCTCAGTCCCTCGATCAAGGGTTTGAAAAAGCTTATTTTAATCTGTGAACAATATGGTATTGCTCATGGATTAAAGTACAATGTCATTAAAACCGAAATGATGGTGTTCAGGTCTGGTAAAGGTCCAGAGCGGGTGCCAGAGGTGCGCATGGGAAACACGCCAATAAATCTAGTCAAGCAGTTTAAGTACCTTGGCCACCTGCTGACAGAGTCATCAAAGGATGATGCAGATATAGAGCGGGAAAGGAGAGCTCTCGCCGTCAGAGGCAACATGCTCGCACGCCGATTCGCCAACTGCAGCACTGACGTGAAGAATACCCTATTCAAAGCATATTGTCTGGGTATGTACACCTGCCAACTGTGGTACAACTTCACTCAGAAATCCTTCAGCACCATACGGGTCCAGTATAATAATGTATACCGGGCCCTTATGAGGCTGCCACGATACTGCAGTGCGTCGACTATGTTTTCTGAGGCGGGAGTTCCTGACTTTTTTGCAATAAGACGGACACGAATAGCAGCTTTCTGGAATCGGCTAAGTCGCTCCAAAAATACTGTACTGGCGGCTGTTTCTGAATATTTAATGAATCCAATATACAAGCACTGGATTTGTGTTCACACAAATCCAAATAAAAAATAGGTAAAGATATTTATATCTTATATTATTTTTAAGCATACAATTCTTTATAATGTTTGTATTACGTTTTTATTGACACATTTTGCTTTTGTATTTTGTGATATGGGTCTTTGCCTGAAATAAAGTGATTTTATTTTATTTTTATTTTTTTTATTTTTTTATTACAACCCGCAAAAGAGGTTTTACATCAAAACGAAAAACCTTATCATAAATACATGATTGCGGTGTTGTTCATTTCTTTGAAATGTTGCTACTAATAATTTTGGCTGAAGGGTGTCGTATTCAGAAAGTTCATAGGAAGGCGATACCGTGCCTATGCATCGCCCCAGTGTCGACGACACGTTTAATAACCTTAGAATATTTAATGATGTGTATTAGCCGTGGGGTGCCGGCAGTAGAATGTTACCCCTCCTCTCCTACCCGTGGATGCAGTAAGAGCCTGCTAAGGGACACCTCCGGAAGATGGGCAGCAGCGTCTTTCCGTATATCAACATCCCGTACTGCGCTCACCAACCCGCCTGCCAAGCGTAGTGAGTATGGCAACTACCCCTCATGGAGATCCATCATGAGGGAGGCCTTAGTTCAGTAGTGGACGTTTTACGGCTGAAATGATGATGATTTAATGTATGTTAGCCTATGAGGTATTTATTATCCTATCACAATCATAAATGTGAAAATGGGAGCCAAGTACAATATATAAAATGTCGTGGTTGTTGACTTCGCCTACAAAAGAATTGAGATCTAAATGACGCCAAGTTTTGTAGATAATCCTGAAAGTTATTTCTTAGAATATTTAAAAAAAAAGCTGCTGATAACTTAGGATCAATTTAAGCTCACGGTTTAATTTGGCTATTTTTTAACTCCTGTTTAAATATTTGGAGCCTCAATCGCCTCGCCTAATAATCAAACTATTAGGAATGGCGAATATCGCCATTGAAAAACTCAGCCGATACCGCTTATTGTTTTGCAGGGTAGTCCCCTGGACACTTGGGGCTTTCACGGGTATATTATTAACTAGATGGTATATTAATATGTGATGCTTGTTTGTTAAGTTACTTCTCGACTCTGCGATACATTGTCTAGGGGGTCTCTTGGGGTTTTAACAGAGCCCAGGGGCTCACAACGGTAAACTGAGAAGGTATAGTTGCCAGGCAAGCCTTACTTTGACCCGCAGGCTGATTACGTACATATCTAGCGACAGTTTTGCAACAGGCGTAGATCTCGCGATTATCATTGTCAAACGTCAATTTGTAAATTAACTTTGTGACTAACATAGAACAACACCTGTTCATCATTTCAGCCGTAAGACGTCCACTACTGAACACAGGCCTCCCTCGTGGATCTTCATGGGGGGTAGTTGCCATACTCACCACGCTTGGCAGGCGGGTTGGCGAGCGCGAGAGGAGAGGTAACATTCTACTGCCGGTACCCCACGGCCACAACACCTGTTATCTAAATCAAAATTGACGTATGGTAGCGATCATCACGAGATGTGTGCCTGTTGCAAACCTACAATATCGCTAGGTGCGTAATCAGCCTGTCGGGCACCCTTAAGTCTTTTTGTGAAGGTTGGAGCATGGGGAGCTTTTTGGTGTCGCTGGGTCTTACAATTGGGCAAAGTAATGCATCATAGCCTGACATCATGCTATCATGCATTACTTTGCCCAATTGTAAGAAGCAAAGTTCTATTCAGTCCGTCAAAAAAATTAGACACGTATGTTTGCTTTTTCAAATTCACAAAAGGATACTTAGCTAAAGCGAGTTGAACTTTAGGAGTGGGGGCTCGTGAGGTCATAATTCAGTACCGAAGCACGCGCGTAATAGCGTGCGACTTCAGGCGACATTTCGTTATAATGTATCGCTGTTATTTTTGGATATTTTTATTTATGGATTACATTAAAAACGAAAAAGTACGTGTACAATAGATTTTGTTCAATCTACATGACGGATGCGCAATTTTTTTGAGAAATACGCTGATTGTATATTTTAAAATCGCGGGTCAAACAGACCCAGCTATGCAATCGCCAGGTTAAGCTATTCGCTAGAATTACATTGCTTCACATCGATTCGAAAAATAAATATTAATGCCAGCAATGCTAGCGAGTGTGATGAAATGACCTCGCTGCATGCGGAGTGGACAGCCCGCATGAATAATGCCCATTTGCCAACAGGCTGGTAATCCTCGAGGCTGGTAAAGTCTGGTATTGCCAACCACCTCGGTAACGAGTTATCGACTAAACGATTTAGCACCCGCCAGCGGACCAAGTAATTTGATACTTCGCTAGCAAATGGCTGGAGCTTTTTTTAGAATTTAAAATATTAGCTGGAATAAAGTTTGGTTTTGCAGTCTGGCCGCGGGGTGCAGTAGAATTTTGCCCTACTTCTCTTAACCGTGGAAGCAGTAAGAGGGATACGTCCTGAAGTTCGGCAACAGCATCTTTCTGTGTGTACATCCCGTAATGCGCTCGCCAACCCGCCTGCCAAGCGTAGATAATATGGCAACAACCCCCTCACGAACTTTTAGACCCATGAGGGTCGCTTTTGTCCAGCAGTGGACATGTGCATCTGAGATCAGACTACCAGCACTGCTCTGCTAACGAGGAGAAGCGCTAAGCTGAGACGGGATCTCTGGAGGTCCAACAACTACTTATTTATGCTTACGTTTTGTTTTCTTTTTTTTTCGAATTGAATTTTAATTTTGTTGAACGCAGATGGCTATGACAACGTTACCAGACTGTATTTGACCTTCGACCAAAAAAAAGAGGGGTGTTATTATTTTAACCGCTATGTACATATGTATGTGTGTGTGTGTGTGTGTGTATGTCTCTTTAAACGAGTAGACCGATTTGCATGCATTTTTTTACTTAAAAGGAGATTTTACGGCGGTGTTTTTTAAAAATGTTGTATCAAAATCGGTTAAGAAGTTTTCATGATATGGGGGGTGAAAGAGGGGATGAAAAGTTAAATGTTTCCAAATATACCCGAGTTTGGTATCAAATGAAAGGGCGTGATGTGTAGATTGCAGAACTGAGGGTACATACTACAAAAAAGTAATGTGTACCTACACGGGTTATTTTATTGTTTAAAACTTGTTAACCCTTATTGCTGTCCACATCCACAGCTGGAAATTATAGATCTTTAAAATCACGAGGGGCCATACTTGGCAGGCGGGTTGGCGCGCGCAGTACGGGATTTTGATACACTGGAAGACGCTGCTGCCCATCTTACGGAGCTATCCCTTCACAGGTTCTTACTGCTACTGGCAAGAGAGGAGAGGCAGCATTCTACTGGCACTGCAACTTACTAGTTTAAGTCTGAGGATTTACCCTAACTGGTTTGGAGGATTTATCCTATCTGTTGCGTAGCTGGGACGGCGATGGGCCGCAAAGGGCCAACTTTGCAAGTTCTGTCCTTGAGCTCTCAAGACTTACCTATAATCGCTGTAGCTTAAAGTTTCTTAGAACTATCGTCCCACGGGGTAATATAGATATATTATATAGATAGAAACTATACGTTGGTAATGTTTTCAATAATAATAAACAAAAGGCATTTATTTTAATCAAATAATATACATTACATACATTTTTCTGTCATTCAGCCGTAGGACGTCCACTGCTGGACAAAGGCCTCCTTCATTGATCACTGAGTACTGATCATTAGTAATCAAATAAGTCCAATCCGTGGTGGATGGCACAAACTAAGGGAGGTCTATAACCAGCAGTAGGTGAGGCTGTGGATGATAATGATGAAGATCCATATCAATGTGAACATAATAAACAATATAACGATAGTATTACAATAACTTGCCGTGGGGTGCCGGCAGTAGAATGATACCCCTCCTCTCATGCCCATGGATGCAGTAAGAGCCTGCTAAGGGATACCTCCGGAAGATGGGCAGCAGCGTCTATCCGTGTATCAACATCCCATACTGCGCTTACCAACTCGCCTGCCAAGCGTGGTGAAAATGGCAACTACCCCTCATGGAGATCCATGAGGGAGGCCTGTGTTCATCAGTGGACGTTTTATGGCTGAAATGATGATTACAATAACGAGCTATGGAGAGGGCTATGCTCGGTGTTTCTTTACGGGATCGAATCAGTAATGAGGAGATTCGTAGAAGGACTCGGGTCACCGACGTAGCCAAGCGGATTAGCACGTTGAAGTGGCAATGGGCAGGCCATGTATCTCGCAGAACAGATGGCCGATGGGGCCTAAACGTTCTCGAGTGGAGGCCACGGACCGGCAAACGCAGCGTAGGACGTCCACCAACAAGATGGGCTGACGACCTGGTGAAGACCGCAGGTCGACGGTGGATGCAGATCGCTTCCAACCGCAATATCTGGAAATCCACGAGGGACGCCTATGTACAGCAGTGGACGTCCTACGACTGAAATGATGATGATTACAATAATATTCTTTAAAACAATATGCTGTTAGCATATGTGTATATATTTCGGGTAATGCTCTAGCATAAGATTATTATTTAGATAAGAGCGAGCTAAGGGCACCCCGAGGTTAGGTTTAGTTAGGTTACTTTTAACCCTTTACACACTTAGGAACCCCGCTAAGTAAATCCTACTTAAACATAAGTCTACGCTAAAGTCCAGTTTTCACACGAAACGGCAGAAGTAAGAACTTCGGCTTTTCTCGATGTAAATGAAAAATATATTTTATTGCATAAAACATTATTACCGGTATTCAAGGTAAATAAGATTATGTGATTAGCTCATGTTTAACTATTCTATAGCATGCAATTAATTAACTTATGTCTATGCCTTAAAATTTAAGTTCATTAGGTACCTTATTACAATTTTTTATGCTCATAGTCAAGCTGAGCTTTTTTGAAGTCTAGCTCCAAAGTATTAGTTGTGACGTGTGATCAGAGCTAAAATCATCATCATCATTTCGGCCGTAATACGTCCACTACTGAACGCAGGCCACCCCCATGGATCTACATGAGGGGTAGTTGCCATACTCACCACGCATGGCAGGCGGGTTGGCGAGCGCAGTACGGATGTTGATACACGGGAAGACGCTGCTGCCCATCTTCTGGAGGTATCCCTTAGCAGGCTCTTACTGCATCCACGGGCATGAAAGGAGGGGTAACATTCTACTGCCGGCACGCCACGACAATACGCCGTAAGAGCTAAAATACCTATTATTTATAGTTTTCAGAACAAACAATAAAACTAAGTGATTGGTACTACTTAAGCTAGTTGCTACAAAGATAAAACAACTATTTATTTACTACTAGCTGTGCCCGCGACTTCGTCTGCGTGTACTTAGATGTAGTAGACCGTAAATACGCCGTATAATACTCGTATACTGAACGTAATAAATAAGCAGACATATATATATAACTTCAAAGAATACTCAGAGCGAGAGTCAAGTTAGTATTTTTAGTTTGTTTATTTCCAAAACAGCATGTACGTAAGATACTCAGAAAATTTTACGAAAATATAATAAAGAAAAAATAAAGTGCTCTATGGTTAATTATATTTTTTTTAGTATTTTCTTTGAAAAGATAGAAGAAAGTACTCTCCACCAGCCTTCAATACAAAGACCAACCAGAATACAAACCAGTTTTCGAAAAACTTTTACCAGTCCGCCGCAAACACCTTGTTTAAAGCCTGCTTTAACGCTGACAGCGCATCTTCCGGCGACGAAAATTGTATCCTTTTGAGCTCATTTTTTATTTTCAGGAATAAAAAGAAGTCACACGGTGCTAGTTCAAGGCTGTAAGAATGGTGACCCAGGAGTATGACTAGCGTGCTGCCTAGGAAGTCCCTCGTTTTGAGTGCGGTGTGCACGGGCGCGTTGTCGTATTTGGTCGCTAGTTACTCGTAACAGAGAAATCTTTTGCCAAGCCTTTGAAAGTCTACCATTCGGCGTTGATGCTTCTTTGGTTCCGTAAAGAAATTGATATCAAATAGCCCGTCAAATTGAAAAAACTCGCGATCAAAATCATTCCACCGCTTCTAGGTCGTTTCACTTTGGCAGGCGTTTCGTTTTGAAACACCGAAACCGAAAACTGGCGCTCTGTGAAAATGTCGTGTTATGTTGCTGATGCATGCTTCAGCCATTGCGTTATCCCAGTGTTGATCTCCATCAAGCAAATGACGCGCTTGGCATGCAGCGTGGTAAGTGGGGTACAAAACTTTATCAACCTTTCTCAGTTCGGCAAAAGATGTAGGTTCTCGAACTGTATGTTAAGCGTAAATAATAGCATTCGAAATTGTTTGGGTGCACTGCATATACGTCTAATGAAAGAACATCTTTGATAATTCTTTTATTTAATAAAAAACCTACTTTAATAATACAATCTTAAATGTTGCTGAAAATACCCATACCACTATATGTATGCTTATTACATACATTTGAATATGTATTTCCCTTGATTTATCATAAATCCTATCATCAGACCTTGGTTGATAAGCAAGCAAACATTATTAAGTGATACAAAAATCCCAACCGCAAGTTTAAATTTAAGGCATAACACTAATAAAAAAATACTTGCCGTGGGGTGCCAGCAATAGAATGTTATCCTCCTCTCATACCCGTGGATGCAGTAAGAGACCACCGGAAGATGGGCAGCTGCGTCTTTCTGTGTATCAACATCCCGTACTGCGCTCGCCAACCTGCCTACCAAGCGTGGTGAGTATGGCAATAACCTGTAATGATCAGTACTCGGCCATGAGGGAGGCCATTGACCAGCAGTGGACGTCCAACGGCTGAGATAATGATACATATACAGTCGACTGTCAAGTTGATCAAAGCTTCTCCTTTTTCGAAGTCGGTTAGAAATATCAGGCTCACTACCTACTCGTCTTCCTCAGTTGAAAGGATGTTGTTTGCTGAATTGTTTTCCACACCTACATAGTATAGACGGAATAACCCCGACGACACCTTACCGAAACAAGATAAAGTGTCGACGGTTATTTAAAATTTTTAATGTTATTATTTAACGTTAGTAACTAGATAAGTTTTTGTATAGTTAACCATGAAGTAGGTATTTTGTTTGAAAAGTACATTTGAACACGAAGTTGATCTATGTTACTGGTGAACTGCAAATATGGCGTTACCTCGCAAAACTGGGACAAAATAATATCGCAAGGGAAATTGAGGGGACTCGCAATGAAATGGAAGGGGAACGAAAATTAATTACCCTTTGTCCAGGGTCCAAATGCTAGAGGAATTAAGGTGGCCAAGGGCGAGTTCTATTTGCGTAGTCTCATTAATTCATATCCTTTGACAAATGACATGTTCTTAATAATTAATTATTAACAATAAGTAATTAATTAAGGGTAATACATAATTCATATCCTAATATTTCTGTAAATAACTTATTTCGTTCACGGATAAAAAATTACAGACTTCTAGAGAGAGCTACTAATAAAATAATATAATAAATAAACATATTAATTCAGATATCTAGATATTCATTCATTCAGCTTTATGCGACATATTTATTGTCGTAAGCACGTGTCTGGCACACTGAGGAACTAACGTAACTATAAGTTTGTATCAGAACTACAATAAGAATTCAGGAAGGGTCGCGGAACTGTTACTCTGTTCGGCGTAGCAGTTATTAACTTTGCTCGAGATAACATGCCCAAATGAAAATATAAGGACAAGTTTAAAATTAAAAATTTTATGTAACCCCACTTTACCTAGTCTCGGAGGTTATCTATTTTTTTTGTAATGTTTTCCCTCAGCTTTGTAATCTACACATCATGCACTTTCATTTGATACCACACTTGGGTATATTTGAAAACATTCGATTGTCAACCCCTACTTTCAACCCCATATCTCATGAATGACTTACCAAAATTCTAGAGTTTTGCATGAGATATATCATTTTCTTTCATTTTATATCAAACTCGGTATGTTTGGAAACATTCAGTTATTCATCCACTCTTTCATCCCTCATATCTAGTAAACTTCTTAAACGATTTTGATAAAACATCTCGAACCACTGCTCAATAACCTGCTTTTGAATAAAAAAAAACTGCATGAAAATCGGTCCACTCGTTTAAGAGCTACAGTGCCACAGACAGACACACACATATAGCGGTCAAACTTATCGAATGTTTTCAAATATATCCAAGCGTCAAATGAAAGGAAATGGCGTGTAGAATACAAAACAGAAAATTATATAGAAATCGGTTGAGCCATTTTAAGATATGGGAGGTGAAAATGAACAATCTAATGTTTTCAAGTACACACAAGTGAGGTAACATGCTTGTGTGTAGATAGCAAAACTGAGATCAAATCATACAACTACAACAACATAGAAAAATCGCAAAATCTCTTTTTACTCATGGTTGGAATTAAACATATGAACTTAAAAGCACTTTGTTTAACAACTTGTAGTAGAGTTTATAAACTTGTTACTCAAAGTGCTTTTAAGTTCATATGTTTAATTCCAACCATGAGTAAAAAGAGATTTTGCGATTTTTTCTATGTTGATGTACTTGTATGTACCTAGCCTTAGTAATATTAATTACCTCTGAATTTCAATGTCTCTCACATTTAAATATTATAATAGTGGTTGCCTAGTAAAACAAGAAACCCTTATAGTTTTGCTTTGTCTGTTCGTCTGTCCGTCCGTTACCGGCTTTGCGAAGAGACTATTAGCCCTAGAAAGCTGTAATTTCGCATGGACATATAAAAACACAACGCCGAGATAACGCTTTAAAAAAATGCAATAAGAATAATAATTTTAGGTACCTCCCATATACATAATAAGGTAAGCTTGAACTTTTTTTATAGATTTTCCCATCCCGTGGGATATCGTTGAATAGGTATTTTAAAATCAATTAGGGGTTTCTAAAACAAATTTCGATTTAGGGTACTGTTTGCAAAATATTAAAAATTTTAAACTCTTTTCGTCTAAAGTCTAAACTTTTTCAAAATCACTAATTTTTCAAAATCACCTAGCTTTTTCAAAATCTGAGAAAAATCTTAAATGTAGTTTTAACCATGAACTAATTAGAAAAACTATAACGATTGAGCGACTATTTCAACGAAACTAAAAAAGCTAGCTCAATTTTTTTAGTTTCGTTGAAATATTCGCTCAAATAATAAGTTATGCTCTTTCCCAAACATAACGGAATACTGTAAACCGAAAACTGAATGGTAAACTTAAAAAACCATACACCAACTTCTATCAACAGGTCTACGGTTAATAAATAATTATTTATATTAATTTTCAGATGTTAAAAGGTAGGTAGGCCTCATGGAGATCCATGAAGATTCCCATGATCCATTTTGATGATCCATCAGTGGACGTTTTATGGCTGAAATGATGATGTTACCGAATCGCGAATCTTTAACAACCTGTGTTTCAAATTGGTGTTTCATCAATTAAAAACCGAATAATTAATTACTAAGTAATTACCACAGATTCCCGTAATTGTTTATGCGGTTCCCCGAAGCGTTCAAATTTTAATAATTATTCTATTTCAGATTATAATATTTCTTGGGTGTAAAATTATATTCAAACCGAACGAGTTCGTCAATCTGCAAGCTTCCCTTTTAAATGTATTTAATTTGATTAAACACTTCCCCTTGCGGGACTCGAACCCCGCAATTCCTGGTTAGAAGCCAGATGCCATATCCTGTAGGCCACAACGACTGGTGAATAGGGCATAAATAAATATTCTGTAGAACAAAGTTCCCCAAAGATTTTCTTGAGTTTTCAAATTTATTTTCAGTAAATACAATTCGTTAGTCAACACCTCGACCGAAGGGCTGCTGTTCACGTTCTTAGCTGGATGTAGACCTCTCATGAATCTCCAAGATCTCGTAGTTGCCATACTCACTACACTCGGCAGGCGGATTGGCAAGTGCAATTACGGCTATTCATACACGGAAAAACGCTTCTGCCCATCTTTCGGAGGTATTCCTTAGATTCTTACTGCATCCACAGGCGAGAGCAACGTTCTACTGCCGACTTTAATCTGATATCGCGTTTTCCTTTCACATAATAAGTAATTTTGTGAACCAGGTAAATGAATTCCCGAAACGCTGAACAGTACAATTTTGCAATTGCCCCAACGGGACAAAGGTCTTGTGGAAATTGTTTAATCACAACGATTCACCAGCAACGGTTCTTTTTGAAACATTTTTTAATGTACACGATGATATTTTTTAGTAGTAAAGAAATAAAACAGATCAAAAGCGAGTTGGACTAGCGTGTAGGGTTCAGTGCCATCATACAAAATTATTTCTATATTATGGTTCTATTCGAAGACGTCTCCTATTTATCGAAGCGTCTTTCCGTGTATTAATATCCCGTACTGCACTTGCCAACCCGCTCGTCGAGCGTGGTGAGTATGGCAACAAAACCTTATGTTGTATATTGTTTATACTGTAAGTTGTTGCTATAATACATCATCTCAGCAGTAGGACGTCCACTGGGACAAAGGCCTCCCTCATGGATCACTGAGTTCTGATCATGAGGGATTATTGCCATACTCACCACTCTTTGCAAACAAGTTGGCGAGCGCAGTGCGTGATATTGATACACGCAAATGGGCTGCTCCCCATCTTCCAGTAGCAGTAAGAAGGAGAACGACACAAGCTTTTTTATTACATAAATTGTGTAAAGACGTTTTAAGTTGACATTAAACTTTAATGGAAAATGTATATTTTATGAAAAATGTTAATAAACATGGTTGCATTTTAACTTAGAATATATTTTTCCAAATTTAACTTGACACTGGCGAAATTGTGTAAAACGAAACACAAAAAGCCATAAAATAAAAAGAGAAGATGTATATTTTATTCTTTTTAGTTCGTTTAAATAATAGCTTGTTTGTCAAAAAGTTTTTTTACGTTTAAACTACAGGCGCTAGCGAGTATAGATTGTGAAAACTCATGGTAGACCTACAGATGGCAATACACTTGACAGCAGCTAAGGCTGTAGGTTATATAAATAAGGTAATTAGAATTTCCAGCAACAACGAGCCCGCAAATATATATCTTGTAAATCCGGGCTGTAGTTGAATACCTTTATCCTCCCTCATTCGACCTTGCACGACCCTTGTATTTCCACATTAAAAGCTCTACAGGTCCCCCCCCCCCCCAGCCCCGCCCCCACCTGGCCGTATATCAAAACTTAAGCTCTTTCCACGCGCGGGGCGAGAGTGGAAACTATTATTTATTTAAGTTAGCTGCAGATTGTAATTGAGTGGTGGTACGCTCGTACGTTCTCCCGTATGTACAGTCGTACAGGTATCAGAGAATGTTTTCTGGTCATCATCATTATCAGCCCACGTCCACTGCTGGACATACGCCTCCCTCATAAATATTCAAGATCATAAGGGGCTGTTGCCATACTCGCCACGCTTGACAGGCGGGTTGGCGAGCGCAGTGCCGCTGCTCATCTTCCGAAGGTATCCCTTAGCAGATACTTACTGCATCCGCGGGCAAGACAAGAGCCGGCACCCCACGGCATTTTCTAGCACAGGTTAGAAATTACCTTCGGCTTAAAGAATGTATGCTCGCAAGAACCGAAGTACAGTTGACCTAGAATTAACCTTATTGCGGTAATAGCATTAAGTTTACGGAAGACCAGCGCTGTGGTGCTGTTAGGATGTATTGTTACGGGAACGGCAACTACGCGGGTGAAACCGCGGAGTGCGGCTAGTTAATTACTATATTGAATCTATTTATCGTCATTCCAGCCGTATAAAGTCCACTACTGAAAAGGCCTCCCTCATGGATCTCCATGAGGGGTAGTTGCCATACTCACCACGCTTGGCAGGCGGATTGGCGAGCGCAGTACGGGATGTTGATACACGGAAAGACGCTGCTGGCCATTTTCTGGAGGTATCCCTTAGCAGGCTCTTACTGCATCCACGGGCATGATAGGAGGGAATCTATTTATAGCTAACAGTACGAAAAGTACACAGGTCGGCTGTTCGCGCTGTACTATCAAAGACGAGAGTCAGTTGCCATTAGTTTTAATTCTAAAGCACTAATGAGTTTTGGAATTCGAAACGGAATCTGGAACGTATTAGAACGAGCTAGCGAAGCGAACGATGTCCATTGTAGCAGCGAGGCGTCTTGTATGTGTATCCGCAATATATGTCCGATGATAAATCTTGATCGGATGTCCGAAGATAAATGAGATTACATGAATACAAATCGATTTTCGTGTGGATTTTGGATGTATGAGGTTGTTTTTCAGTTAAAGAGGTTTTATTGTTTTTTATTTGCGGATTTAAATGCTTAATTTAAAAACATTTCGTGAATTGAAACCGATTTTATGCAGTTTTATCATAAATGTGGTAGTATTTTAGGGTTAACAGGATATTTTTATCCTAGGATAACTCTTCAGCAGACGATCTTATTTTGATGACAATTAAAACATTACGAGTTTAGGTAAACAGGTTTATGGGATCTGGTGGTACATATCTCTGTAAAACACAATAGATTTATCGCCGTGACGTAATCCAGAGGGAGACTTATAGCTTTAAGAAAGTAACGTAGGAGCAGGATGGATGTAATGTCACAATAAACCCTTTAATCTCTCGCTCCAAAGAAACACGTATTATAGGGATGAAGAGGAATATAGTAAATACTTACATAATTCTGCCTCCTATAGTAACTAGTTGTTCGTAACGAACTTAGAGCGAGCGACTTCTTTCAATTAAGTCCTTTGAACTTGATTTTACGTAGCGATTTAGATTCGGACTGGATTGCATGTGACATACCGCGTTAAATTATTTCAACCAGTAAGACACAAAACAAATTATACTGCAACATTATTTTTAAATGGCACAGGACGACACGACAGTTGGGCGTGGACGTCATTCACAGATCTGCGTCTTTGTTAGCAAGATTTACAACTTGAACACTTTTTTAGGCGACATCTCGTTTAAGAAATAAAACCGGGCAAGAGCGAGTCAGACTCGCGCACCGAGGGTTCCGTGCCATCATACAATAAAATATATGATAAAGGCGAAGAAACTTGACAGCGCCATCTCTTGTCTGATAGCGGAACTTATGTACCTTCGATGATTTCTAAAAACTATGTTAATTAGAGGGTTCGTTATAATAATCTAAACATGCAATCATATTAGAAATATAACTATACGGCTTAACTCTTTGTAGGTCCCTTTTTTATGTAAAGATTTTACGTTACCTTTACATCGCCGATGTCAACACCTCTCACTTCCCAGCCGGCCGGTAGCTTTCCAAAGATGAACTCAAGGGTGCCGTTGAATAATTTTGTTGATAACAGGTCACCTTGCTTCACACCCTTTCGCTATTTTGAAAGGGGGACCAACTGAATCCAATTTAATTGAGGCTGTGCTGTTTGAATACATATTTCTGATAGGATTAATTTATGTAGGATCGATATGTTGGTTATGAAAGTTGGTTATTCATTTTGTTTTTCTATCAAACACCGACATTTTAATCGTGAAGATGGTTTTCGTCTCTCATCTGCATGGAATTCTGTAATTAATAAGTGTGTGCGATGTGTTCCGACTGTACACCAACCTGACACCGTCAGTGTAGTGTGTCATAATATGAACCGGGACATTTCTGATTCTGAAGACGAATTGAGTGTAGTCGTGGATCCTACCATCAATTCGCGGCGGTAGCTCCCAGAACTTCAGTCCTCCCGCGACTATTACCAGGTGCAATCCGGTCGAAACGTCGGGAAAATTAAAAGGTATTTTGAAAACTAATAATATGTTAACAAATCGCGAAAGTTTAACAAGTTCTAATGTGACTAAAATCTGGAAAAATGATGAAAGATACGCCCTTTTTACTAGGGGGGCAGCATCGTACAGGCAGTGAAGCGTGGTATTATAGTTGGTAGCGCGGTAGATCGAACAAATACGTTGTAACGGTGTAGAAAATCTTCCGAATATATGAGTGTAAAGGACGTTTGCAATCGGATTACAATCATGATACAAGTATCATGGGGTGCCGGCCGTAGGATGTTCAATTGCCATTTCTTTCTTGCCCGTAGATGCAGCAATAATCTGCTTGAGGATACCACCGGAAGATGGGTAGTAGCGTCTTTTCGTATATTAAACCACTGATCTTAGGCTTGAAATTTTCAGAGTACTTTTATCTTGGTGCAAAACCGCCCACTAGGAAGGGGATTTAGGAAATTTAAACTCTAAAAGTGAACCCCTTTTAGAGTTTAAATTTCCTAAAGTTGTTTTTACTGATGTGGCATGGTATCTCCAAAATCGTGCATGGCAGACACTTTAAATTTGGAATGTAGACTCCTCATTTTTAATAAGCAAATAAGCTTTAACAGTGAAGGAAAATATTGAAGTAAAAATAACAGCAAGTCTTATTTTTACTTCAATATTTTCCTTCACTTGGCTGGAATTACAATCTTTAAAACTTTAAACCGAACGCGTTGACCGATTTACATGATACTTTTTGTTAGCACCGTCTCAATGAGAGAAGGGTGCTGATTGATTTTGGTGACCCTAGGGTCACAGGGACCAGAGTTATTGTGACCTACAAAGATCACCATAAAAATAAAAGTCTTCAAATGGCCGAAAAGGTCCAAAAACCCAAAAATGCAATTTTTTACCCTTAGAGGCCTTCGCCCCCTTTTCTGGTACCAATGCTTGTTATTAATAAACGTAGTTTCGTTTTTCAAATATATATAGGTACTATTGCCTTGAAAAAAATGCTTTAAACGATAAGACCGCCCATTGTGTATTTCTGTTGTTTTGTAGTTTAAGTTATTTTTGTTTTTTAAGGGTTTCGTAGTAAAACAAAAAACCCTTATAGTTTCGCTTTGTCTGTCAGTTTGTCTGTCCGTCCGTCCGTCACCGGCTTCGCGAAGAGACTATTAGTCCTAGAAAGCTGAAATTTTGCATGGACATAATAAAATAACAACGCCGAGATAACGCTACAAAAATTTGGCGTACCTCATCATAATATACATATACTATACACGTAAGGTGGGGATGGACTATTCTTATTATTTTCCCTGTGTGGTATCGTTGAATAGGTATTTTAAAATCATTTAGGGGTTGCAAATACATTTTTTCAATTTAAGATTGCGTTTGCGAAATATTAGAGTTAAACTATTTCATAAACACTTTGTGCTTAACGGTTGACTTATAAGTACATTAATTTATGAGTATACACATAATCATCATCATCATTTCAGCAGCAAAACGTCCACTAATGAACACGGGCCTTCCTCATGGATCTCCATGAGGGGTAGTTGCCATATTCACCACGCTTGGCAGGCGGGTTGTCGAGCGCAGTACGGGATGTTGATACACGGAAAGACGCTGCTGCCCATCTTTCGGACATATCCCTTAGCAGGCTCTTACTGCATCCACGGGCATGAGAGGAGTGATAACATTCTACTGCCGGCACCCCACGGCTAACATTAGGGTACATATAATGAATAAGTACTAAGATGGTTAACTGACTAATCTGAGAGGATGGTATAGGTGCTGAGCAAACCTAATCCATCTAAAAATGTCCCAGGCACTGCAGCGTCCCGTATAGCATGATTACCAGATGCTGACGTTGTAAAAATCATCTAAAATATGCAAATGTCTTACTTATTAAGATGGTAAAAATATAATGTAAGCAGAAAGATTATGTTTGTATGAATATCTCTCACAACTCAGCGGTTAATCACCTTATCTACGTGTCGCAATTACGGGTGTCACGTGAAACTCTTATTTACGTGCTACGTGTACGGTACACCGCGCGCCGTGACGTATAATGTACCGTAAGTTACGAGTATTTAGGATAGACGTGGAAGATTTATAGGTATTGGGGTGCGCTTGCATGAGCAAGGTCGTGGGTTCGATACCGGCCGTGCATAAATGGATATTTTTCTTTCTTGAAAAATTGATGTGTGCACACTTAACACATGATTTATTGATGGTGAAGAAAACGCGCGATTTCCTCACGATGTTCAACAAAACTTTTACAAAAACCAGAGGGTTACGCTAGTTTTTTAGTTTCGGATAAATAATCGTTCAAATGAGTGATGCGATTGTACCGCAACAAAGGACGCCAGATCGGAGACGGGACTGCAGGAGCTCATAGAGTCATGCCCTTCTTCTTCTACAACATCTGCATATCCTTCGGGAATGCTCAGGGAATGCTGTTGGCGGCCCAGAGTCCTTCTCCGGTACTTTAAGGAGTTGGGCTGGCTACAATACACAATACACCCCTATGCAGGACGTCAGTGCAGATCTAGTTACCCCCACAAGAATAAGAATAAGAGTGATGCGATTTCCCAAACATACCGGAATACTCTGAACCAGAAACTCGATTAATTCCTGTTTATATATTTTGGTAAACGTAATAAGATCCACAGCAACTTCTTACATCATCATTTCAGCCGTAAAACGTCCACTACTGAACTAAGGCCTCCCTCATGGATCTCCATAGGGGTAGTTGCCATACTCACCACGCTTGGCAGGCGGGTTGGTGAGCGCAGTATGGGATGTTGATATACGGAAAGACGCTGCTTCCCATCTTCCGGAGGTGTCCCTTAGCAGGCTCTTTCTGCATCCACGGGTAGGAGAGGAGGGGTAACATTCTACTGCCGGCACCCCATGGCTACGGAACCTTAAATAGCGCGTGGCCCGAGACGCACCTAATCTCATTGTGAGTCATCGAGAGTGGGATTCGTGAAGGATCTTACCTTGAGATACTCGTTGAAAAGGATAAAGGATAATCTGCTTAGGGCTTTCTCTGGAAGATAGGCAGTAGTGTCTTTCCGTGTATTAAAATTCCACACTGCGCTCGCCGACTCACCTGCTAATCGTGGCAAGTATGGAAAAATACCTTCCATGAAGGAGGCCAAAGCGTGAGCACGTCGATGTCCACTGCTGGACTTATCCAGCAGCGGACATGGACGGCAGTCCTACAGCTGAGACGAGAGTGTTAAGTTGAAGTCTATAAGTGTCCCACTGCTGGGCAAAGGCCTCCCCTCCAACTCTCCATGCATCCCGATCCGCCGTCAATTCGACCCATGCGCTGTTATGCCGGTCTAACTCGTCACGCCATCGACATATTATACATATATATACATATTACCTACATACTTACTTCGATTATTATTTTAACTAAGTTTTATTGATATTGTATTGTTTTTGACATAATGTAATATTAATGTTTATTCTTTTAATTAAATTAGTTTTGTATGATTACGAATAGTGGCCATTTGTTTAGACGTTTTGGGCGCTTTGGTATATCTGTAAGCCCAACTCGTGTGTGTGTTTTCAATAAATAAATAAATAAATAAAAAACGTGTTGTACCGACACTACCCAGTTTGTAATAAGGGTAGGAAAATAGCTGCATGTAACAACCGCGATGGCTGTATGTAACAACCGCAATGGTTCACCAGCTCAAGTTCTCCACGCAGCTCAATTACATGGAAAAGTATTTAAAAGGTCATTTTTCCGGCTCCAATCGGTCCCTTGATGCACATCATTTGAATAAATTACAGCAAGCCCTGTTTCCCTTTGCCTAATGCGTCTAGAGCTTTACTTCCACATGTCATGGCATGAGTTTTAAAAGATGCAGTAAGAGCCTGCTAAGGGATACCTCCAGAAAATGGGCAGCAGCGTCTTTCCGTGTATCAACATCCCGTAATGCGCTGTCCAACCCGCCTGCCAAGTGTGGTGAGTATGGCAACTACCATCCATGATCCATGAGGGAGTCCTGTGTTCAGTAGTGGATGTTTTACGGCTGAAATGAACTTGCCGTGACAGCCGAGGATGAGACCGAGTATTTAAAGAAAAAGGCTGGCTTAAGCTTGACTGCTAAGTTGGAATTGAGATTCCACGGTGTCTAGAGCTGCTCCTTTCCCTTAACTATCAAGAGACGGAAAACCTTCTTATGGTTGATAAATGATATTTTACTTTTACCTTTCTAACATTATATGTTATACAACCGCACCATTTGTGTATTTAGACACATCATATATGTATACATACACACACACTCACACACACGCACACAAACAGCACAGTTATTTGTCTATATAAATATGTATAAATATATATATATATATATATATGTATATAATTATATTTGATGTTTAGTAATACAAATGTCATTTCTTATTTTATTATATTTTATTCTGTATTTAATGTTAAGGAGGAGAGCGTTGGTATCTGCGACACAGTTTCGTACTTCTGCAGGTACCATCGTCTTAAATCACATGTGTCATAAAATACATGTTTACAAATAAATGAAATGAAATGAAAATGAGTAAGTACCCAATGCCTCGCTACTTTCATGGACGCTGGTTTTTGGCTGAAAAGTGAAAGAAGTGTTCAGAAAGTTTATGCAACACTAGACACTAGGCACCGCGCACGCGTCTTTATTAAAAAGTAAAACCTTCAAAAGTTCCGGAAAAGTCCAGTTTCCTCGAACCGTATCATCATCATCATTACAGCCGTAAGATATCCACTGCTGGACATAGGCCTCCCTCATTGACTTAGAGATCCAAGTGCATGAGGGGTTGTATAGATAAAAACTAGGAACACAATTTGACAATGACATTAATTGTGATCAATTACAAACTTGTTTTTTCCGCTTGCCAGCTCCATCTGTTAGATTTAGGAGAAAACCTTCTTTCTTTTTAGCTGAAAACGATCCAAAACAGTCCTCTGCATTAAGTTTAAATTGGCTCGAGAGTCGAGTGGTTTTAATTAATAATATATGAAAGTTACACGATTTTTCGCATCGATATGTTGCGTAAATTCAATTAATTTTATAGCGAAAGTTCCAGAGAAACTTGTGTCCAATTAACGTCCAATTACTGGACAGCCAGGTTGTTGACTTTACAAAACCGCGCAGTCTCCAATTCAGTTTAATTGAAAGGTACAAAAGTTGCCCGTTTCAGTCTCGCATTGAGAAGTATATTTTCTACTAGCTTGTGCCCGCGGCTTTTCATGCGGTTTACACGGATAAAAGTAGCCTATGTGGTAATCCCAGTCAATATCTATACGTTTGCAAAATTTCAGCTCGATAGGCAAGCGAGTTTTTGTGTGAAGAGGTAACATACCTCCATACAAACAAACTTTCGGCTTTATAATATTAGTGAGATGGAGTTTAAATTAAGAAGGAAAATAAAATCAGTACACAATGCTATGCTTAAAACTATGCTTAGGCAGGAATGAGGTCGACGATGAAGCAAGCCTTCATGTATGTAGAATGATTGACAAGAGTTAACCTAAAAATAACATTATTTCTTTTCAATTTTTTTATATACATATTTCTTAATTATTGAGGATTTCTGACCATTCCCGTCAATATAAATTATAATTACCTCGGTTAAAAAACATACCCTTAGTGAGTAATTAAAATTTAAGTACGACAGTTTGTTTACAAACTTCTATATTGAATTTGGCTGAAGTATGAGCAGTATAAGAGATCGGCCAAACCTGCGCGTCAGTAAAGCGGGAGCGTCCGCCGCGCGGCAGACGCTCCCGCTTCGCAGACGCGCAGGTCGCGCAGGTTTGACCGATCCTTAAGTAGGTTTCGCCACCAATCCGATTGAGAGATTCTTCCCAGCTGTCTAATTAACTCTAGTGCTATGTTAAGTTTTCTTTTAGCATAGATTTTGTTTTTCCTACAGGATTGTCAAAGAAATATTGTATCCCCCAGTCCATGTTTGACCAGGTGTTCATCATTTCAGCCATAGAATCTCCACTACTGAACACAAGCCTCATGGATCTCCATGCGGAATAGTTGCCATACTCACCACGCTTGGCATGGCACGCAGCGGGTTGGCGAGCGCAGTACAGGATGTTAATAGACAGAAAGACGCTGCTGTCCATCTTACGGAGTTTTCCCTTAGCAGACTTACTGCATTCACGGGCATGAGAGGAGGGTTAACATTCTACTGCCGGCACCCCACAGCAACCAGGCGTTCATGTTGATATAATATCTAAATGTACAACAAATAAACAGAAACAAATCCGCTAACTATATCTAATAGGCGCTTGAAAAAAACGTTACGGAATACACTAGAAACAACAAGTCGCAGAGGTAGGTAGAAATTCTAAAAAGCCGTAGGGTGCCGGCAGCAGAATATTGCCCCTCCTCTCTTGCCCGTGGATGCAGTAAAATCAGTAAAATACTTCCGGAAGAACGCGTACAAAGTCGCGGACGTTAAGCTGTAGGTTTGATGCCTAACTAAGTCTGATGTTATTTAGTCAGTAACTTGGACTCGGCCGAGCAGGGAAACATTAACCA
The DNA here is from genome assembly GCA_963082625.1 of Pasiphila rectangulata. NCBI lineage: Eukaryota > Metazoa > Arthropoda > Insecta > Lepidoptera > Geometridae > Pasiphila > Pasiphila rectangulata. Next base: position 26,095,744 of record OY720236.1, read on the forward strand.
TTATTGAGAAAGTTTCTCCGTGTCTGTTCGTGTTGGATCCGACAGAGCCCGTCCATTTTATTTTCCGTGGAACAAACTTTGTAATACCTTTGTAAGTATTTATAAAGCTTGATCCGCTTAGTTCTATCGATCAGTTTTAAGAAGGGGTTGGTGGGACGGGGTGCGACTATCTATTATGGATTTAAGCCCAACAGCCCAGTTACCTGTTTGAGAAGCTTAACTTCTCAAACCGCCATATCCGTCAATCCAACCGCCTCATATGTCCGAGGCACAGAACGGCTGCATTTCGTGGCAGCTTTAAATATGCTGCCACGAAATGCTGGAACAACTTGCCTCCACAGTTAAAAAATTGCGAAGCAGTAATTTTAAAAATAAACTAAAAAAGACTTTGCTAGAAACACAGTCAAATTCGACTAGTATGACAGCCCGCTGTTTTAGGCCAATCCATAAATAATGGCTTTTATATTGTTATTATTATTTTTTATAACCTACATATTGTTAGAATTTGGAGAAAAAACATTTAAATATATATTTTAGTATAGTTTAGTTTTCACTATAATAATGTAATGTTCTATTTTTGTATATCTGTTGCATATTAAGCTCGTTCGAAAAAAAGAAAAGGAAAAAATAGATATTAATGTCTCATTTATTTAATTAGTTATGTCATTTATTAGATATGACATTTTATGTTAATTAGTGTGCTGCGGTTGCCACCAATCGCAAACAATGGTAACTACGGTAGACCAGCGCTGTGGTACGACCTGCTCTGCCACAGCAAATGCTGAGTAGTGGCCTTTTTTGTCACGGTATTATTCTGTCTAAACTTAATTAGTTTTAAAAATATAATATTGTGTTATTTCTGTGACAAAATAAACAATTTTATCTATCTATCTTATCTTTAAACCTCATCTCATTTTTCATTTTTTACGTATTTTTATGAAAGATCCTGTCGGCGAACAGTCCAATTATACGGACTCACCGTACATTTTGGTAACACATTGTAGACTTTCGTCTTAAGGTCTAATCTATACTATCTACGTGTATATCTATATCAATAATATAATGAGGAGATTTGTATTCTGTATGTTTGTAATAAATAACCTCAAAAACTATGAACCGGTTCCTTTACCATTAGCTACATTATCCTTGAGTAAATTAGGTAATATTTTATCCCCATCTTCCCACGGGAACGGGAACTACGCGAGTGAAACTACGGAGTGCGTCTAGTTTAATAAATTATCTTCATTACAGCCGTAGGACTGCTCTCCAAGTCCACTGCTGGTGACAGGCCTCCCTCATACATCTCCAAGATCATGATTGGGGATTGATGCAATACTCGCCACGTTTGGAAGGCGGGTTAGCGAGCGCAGTATAGGATGTTGATACACGGAAAGACGCTACTGCCCATGAGGGAAAGAAGCGAACAAGAAACCTCAGTCTTTCACTTATAGATAGATAGAATAGATAGAAAGTACTTTATTGCACACCTTAAAACTAAGCATAATAACAAAAGAAACTTGAGAACATAGTTCATTGTTATATTCATTTGTTAAAATTTCGGCTTAGTATTATGCTTAATTCAATGTTAAATTTAGGGATGTTCAATTTATTTTTATTTCTTGTATCATCCGGAGCAGAGCAAGCTCTTGGCAGATTGTTACTGCATCCACGGGCAAGAGAGGATCCAAGGACAAAGAAGCGCAATTTAGTTTTATTTATTTTCCTTTAAAAGCATTATGTACATTTTTCACCAGATTTTTATGTTCATTAAAACGACGTAAATAAAATTATTATCTATATTACAAAAAATATGTTAGCACATCTAGTCGTTAAATTGTAGTACAAAAGTGTATTAACTTTTAATAGTACAACAGTGCGAAATACAACGTTTGCGCAATCATCACGTAAAAGCAGATCTTGCGACTTTAATACAAATTGACATAAGGTCAATTGAGAGTGCGATTGATCACTTTGACACGAACGTTGCGTAAAATAAGATCTCGCAACTCTAACACGATTAATGCCGGTGTAAAAGTCATATTTATAGATAGTTTGTTATAGATAGACTGGATAGTTTTTTATTAGTCGTATAAGAAGTTTGTACGATGTATTTATACGATTACACTTTGTATAAAGATAAGACTAAGTATTACCCGCAAAAATTACATCAATACGACATTTACAGCATTTTCAGTCGCGTTACTTGCTTTTGGAAGAGTTTGGGGGAGACATTTGCCCAGCAGGGGGACAAAATTGGGGAAAAAGAACTTGCTTTTATATGATTTAAATGTTTGTTGGGGAAAGGCAAAATTGTAACGCCAGCACCTCACGGCAATTTATTAAATATTTGTCAAAGTCAATAAGGATTTATTCAATAGATCAAAACGTTACTTAAAATAGTCTATTTACAAAAGAAGAACAAGACACATTTAAATTGAATAAAGCACGTAATTGAATACATATTCGCTTCAGATAACTTTTTTCCAGGTGAGGGAAAGAAGCGAACAAGAAACCTCACTCTTTCACTTCTATTCATTGTTACAATTTCGGCTTAGTATTATGCTTAATTCAATGTTAAATTTAGGGATGTGCAATTTCTTTTTATTGTATTCATGCTATCATCATCATCATCATTTCAGCCGTAGGACATCCACTGCTGGACATAGGCCTCCCTCATGGATATCCAGTTATTGCGGTTGGAAGCGATCTGCATCCACCGTCGACCTGCGGTCTTCACCAGGTCATCATCCCATCTTGTTGGTGGACGTCCTACGCTGCGCTTGCCGGTCCGTGGCCTCCACTCGAGAACTTTTCGGCCCCATCGGCCATCTGTTCTGCGAGCTACATGGCCTGCCCATTGCCACTTCAACGTGCTAATCCGTTTGGCTACGTCGGTGACCCGAGTTCTTCTACGTATCTCCTCATTCATGCTATGCAAATCACATATCTTGATGTATTGTCTGCAGCGAGGATGGGCGGGCAGTCGCGCCGGCACGTGCTCGGCTGCGTGCTGCTGGCCGTGCTGGCTGTGGTGGCGGCCGCCTCCTACGACCGCGAGCGGCTCGAGATCGCCAAGCAGATCCTGGAGGAGGTGCCCTTGACTGATGGGTTTGTACAACTTTAATAAACATATGGGGCGAAACTGAAAAAATCTGCATAGGGATACCTCCTGAAGATCGGCAGCAGCGCCTTTATGTAAATCAACATCCCATACTGCGCTCGCCAACCCGCCTGTCAAGCGTGGTGAGTATGGCAACTACTCCTCAAGGAGATCCATGAGTTAGTCTTGTTCAGCAGTCGTCGTTTTATGGCTAAAATAATGATGATAATGGGGCAATCGACATACGTTGAGCATGTCAACACCTTAGGGAGTCCCTCATATGCTATCGGGCTGTTTGCATCTTGCTGATTCAAAGAATACAGACATAAGTAGCCAAGAACATACACCCAGCAACTTGTTCTTCGATATGGCCTTACGGGCCCTGTTGTTCCGTATTATAAATACGCACCGGAGCTGGTTCTTGAAAATGTTCTTGCCATTCTCTATTGGGACCGATCTATAATAAAATTACCAGACTGGACTTTTCTTGCGAATAAGCCTGGTATCGTTCTCATAGATCGGTTGGAGCGGAAGGCAATACTTGTTGATGTCACCATTCCACGTGATGCCAAACTCGTAAAAACAGAGAAAGATAAGCTTAGTAAATATTGATTTGGCCCACGAGATTGCCACCATATGGGACGTAGACTCAGCGACTATTCCTCTTATAGACGATACCGTTAACGGACTCATAGCGAAGAGTCTCGATCAACATCTTGTGAAACTCTCTTTAGGTAGTTGGATCAAGAGCCAGACACAAAAGGCTCCTGGATTCGGTAGATATAGTGAGAAGATTCTTCTCCCTGCTGTTCTAGCTACCGAAAGCTTGACGTCTGAATGACGATGCAGTCGCAGTCCTAGTCACCGAAAGTTGACGAATGACGACGCTTCATTGCTACAGTAAGACCATGCGATATTTTTCGCGCCACATAACAAACGGTTACTGCGGTTAATAATATTGTTTGATCACTCTTGGGTCAAAACTGTTGGTGCTTCCACCAATTTAACAAGTACATACGTGAACATTCCCGATATTTTGATTGATCACTTTTACGAAGCATGTCACCAACAATTCATTGCGCCCGTCATCCTGAGAGTTATAAGGACGCATGTGCCTGTAATTTCATTTACTTGAAACTAGTTCGACGATAGATTTGTACCCTGTTGTTCCAGGCACAACGACCTGCCATGGAATATCCGCAAGTTCCTTCGCAACCAGATCAACGAGTTTGAGCTGAACACCGACCTGACCTTGGTGGAACCCTGGTCCATCTCCAAGTACAGCCACACGGATCTGCCGCGCATGCGCGAGGGCATGGTCGGCGCACAGGTAACACTCGTACATACTCTTATCAAAAATTTTAATCGTTCTTATATGTGAATTTGATTTTAGGTTCATAAAGATTATTTACTAAGGTCACCCCCGACACTTAACCTAGTCTCTGGGGCTACCCAATTTTTTTGTAATTTTACCCTCAATTTTGCATTCTACACGTCATTTCCTTTCCTTTGATACCAAACTCGAGTATATTTGGAAACATTCGAATATTCATCCCTTTTTCACACATCCATGTCTTGTAAACTTCTTTACCGATTATGATAAACATATATAAGAACCACCGCCGGAAAACCTGCTATTAAATAAATAAAACTGCAAGCAAATCGGTCTACTCGTTTAAGAGCTACAGTGCCACAGACAGACACACACACATAGCGGTCAAACTTCTAACTCCCCTCTTTTTTGTCGGCGGTTAAATTAAACACTTTAATATAAATTTTTTAGAAAATATTTTCATTGAAAACAGTCAGAAAATCATCACTGTACTAACGCTATTTCTAAGTGTACCTATAGAAACTTCACGCATCTGAATTCGTATTTCGGGTTAAAAGTAATACATAAGAAACACTTCAAACCTAGACATTATATTCTAAATAACTAAAAATCATCGAATTTTTTTTTAATACTAATAAATGACGAGACAAGCTGAAGGCCCGTTAATGTTAATCGGTAACGTCTACCTATAACAACTGTAATGCCGCGGTGATCACGTTCACTAAGCACAAGAACAACGTTGCATTGCATTGCGTCCGTCATCCTGAGATAAGAGTTGTAAGGTCTGATGTATGTACCCGTAATTTCACCGACCCCGTTACCCTTCAAAGCGGAACATGAACGTCACGAAACATTACTGGTTGGCGGCAGAATAGTCAAATGGTCAAAGTCAAAGTCAATAAGTGTTTATTCAATAGAGCAAAAAGCTACATCGAATAGTTACAAAAGAAGAACAAGATACATTTAAATTGAATAAAGCACATAATTGAATTTTTTCGCTTAACTTTTTTAAGCGAGGGAAAGAAGCGAACGAAACCTCACTCTTTCACTTCTATTCATTGTTACAAAATTTGCCTTAATATTATGCATTATTTAATGTCCGCAAGGATATTTGATAGTTCGCATTTGCTAAATGACATGAATACTCACCGTGGCTAAACCGAGCAACACTCGGCCAAGTCAATATCATTCAAATAATCATCTATGGAGTAATAAGCTTATTCTATGAGATTTTGTTTAATAAGAGGCTTAAACCTATAAATCGATAGCTCGGTCGCCTCAAATGGAAGCTTGATATAGAAGTGGACACGGTGTCCCATAAATTATTTATTTACTTTTCGAAGTCTACATCTAGGGATGGGTAGTTTATTTTTATTTCTTGTATTTATGGTGGTAGTACTCCCCCTGATGAAATCTTCACAAAAAGTTCAACTACTACTACATGAAACGAAGTAACTAGTATGAAACGAAGATCGAGCCATCTTTATAATACAGTTCAATATCGTAAGTACACATAAAAATGAATTTAAGATGATTTATGTTGTATAAATCATTTAAATTTCTCGTCGTGGGGTGCGGCAGTCGCCGTGGGGTGCCAGCAGTAGAATGTTACCCCACCTCTTATGCCCGTGGATGCAGTAAGAGTCTGCTAAGGGATACCTCCGGAAGATGGGCAGCAGCGTCTTTCCGTGTACACCAACACCCGTACTGCGCTCGCCAACCCGCCTGCCAAGCGTGGTGAGTATGGCAAATATTGAAGTTGGATTTTTTCGTGAATTATTTGATGGAGAAGGTTTCTTTTTCGCTGCTTTTCCTAAAGGAAAAAAAATATTAGAAGCGAACGAATTCAATTACGTGCTTTTCTTAATTAAAATGTCGTGTTCTTTTGTAATTTGACTATTCTATGCAATTTTAATAAACACTTATTGACTTTGACTTTGAATTTGAATGTATGGCGAATAAAAAGAAACGGGAGGGAGATAACGTATCTCGCGAAAGGCTTGCAATAGGCGTATATTTTGCGATCAACGCTGCAACAGGCGTTAAACTCGCGACCATGGCTGGCAATGGTCAATTTTGTAGTTTAAAAAAGCTTAAAATTGATATTTGACAGAGACGAGATATACGCCTATAGCAAACTTGTCGCAAGATACGTGTCAGCCTGCCAGTCTTATCATAAAAGCCTACGTTTCGAGATGAGGCATTAAAACCTCCTTAACGCATTACCAAGCCTGATATTCATTAAAAAAATCCAATTAGCTGAAGTGTCCCACTGTATTTCGTTCCGCCGTCAGCTTGTAATGACCCACAGCTGGGCATAAGCTCATAATCCCTTTACAAAAAGCTAACATTATTCGCATGAAAAATAAACTGACAGGAAAAATAACCAGCAAGTGAATTAAAAGTAAAAACTTGCATAAAGAGTCTGTTTCATAATATTTCAGCGAGTCAGAGTTGAAGCATAATTCCGAGCGCAACAATTTTATAAACTTTATACTCGATTAACTGTCACCGAGCCACAGATACTATGTAAAGTTCTGAATGAAACGCATTCACAAATATTTAGTTAAGATAAATAAAAACTTAAGCCATCCGGGACGCCCAGCAGATGTAAAACATTATCATAAAATTCGCCTTAGTCGCCACAGACGCCGCAGTCGCCTCAATCAGCACAGTCGCTACAGTATCCCGAGTTGCCATAGTCACCAAATTCACCCCAGTCGCCACTTTCGTCACCATCACCCCAGTCTCCACAGTCACCACAGGCCCACAGTCACCCCAGCCGCCATGGTCACCACAGTCGCTACAGTAGCCCGAGTTTCCATAGTTACCAAAGTCGCCACAGTAGCCCCAGTCACCCCAGTCGCCACTTTCGCCAGAGTCGCCACAGTCACCACAAACGCTACAGTCTCCACAGTCGCCCCAGCCGCTACATCTTCAACACGTTGGGCATGATGGACAAAGGGCAGTCGCCCTAGTACTAAGTCGCACATCTCCAAGCGTCACGCGTCACCTCTCGTCCGATCGGATTTACCCCCGCAAAAGATGTTCTACATCAATAAGTTGTTGTTGGACAAAAACTTTATTAGAATATAAATTATGAAACTCAGTTAGTGCCTTGGGGTACCAGAAGAATGTTGCTTCTCCTCTCTTGTCCGTGGATGCAGTAAGAATCTGCCAAGGGATACCTATGAGAGATTATTTTTTTCCCTTGATACTTAATGGCCAAGCCATACTCACCACGCTTGGCAGGCGGGTTGGCGAGCGCAGTACGGGATGTTGATACACTGAAAGACGCCGCTGCCCATCTTCCGGAGGTATCCCTTGCAGGCTCTTACTGCATCCACGGGAATTAAATGAGGGGTAACATTCTACAGCCAGCATCCCACGGCATCGAATCCAAGTAATCAATTCAAATTGTTAAATAGTCAAATTCGCTTTCATAACATTTTCGGAAGTCTATAAATTTTGAGAAGTAATAAGTTTACGTAGTACGACTCGGACCAAAGTAGCTGCGTATTGGACCAAACGCTTACTGGACAAACCGCGACTTGGACTAACTGCATGTAGGACGAACTGCTAACAAATCAGTTGTTTTCGCATTCAATCTGGACCAAGATTTGTGCTTGCTGTAAAAACCCTCTCTTTGATAATATTATTCTTTTTTAACATACAGGACTTTATCACATTCCTTTTTAAGGGTTACGTACCTTAAAAGTAAAAAAACGGAACGCTTATAGGATACCTTTGTTGTCAGAAATCAATGATTGAGGTTAAGCATACGCGCGGTCATAAATTGAATGAGTGACCGAATCTCTTTGTGCATTTTAATAACTTTTACTAATATTTATTATGTTTTTACATACATACGGATCCCTCGATGAGCGAGCCCAGTTCGCACTTGTCTGGTTCTTATATGCTTTTATTTAGCTTGCCATGTTGTATGTATGTATGTAACTATGTTGGTTCGGGTGGAATCTTGCAACTCAATTTTGAAGCAGATATCTTCAACCAATTGTGCTGAAATTTTGTATACACGTTTTGTTTGGATGACACGTTTCAGCGTTCCAGCCCTCCCGCGACCAAGAAAGGAACGCGATAAAATCTTGAAAGTCTACCGTGAGTTCTCACAATCTATACTGGCTAGCGACTGTAGTTAAAAAAGTATAAAAACTTGTACAGTGTCTCTAGCGGATAGTGTGGTACTAAAATAAACAGTAAACCATACTACAGCGACTTTTGTTCGGGCTTCATTTCCTTAGAATTTGGTAGCATGAGTTACAAATCGGACAGATGTCATAGTAACGTACTATTACAACAGACACATCACTCCAATACAAAAACGAAAATATCTACGCTATAATAGCCTACAAAATTGTATTAATAATACCAGCAGTTTACAGCGAGTGTACCATAAGTATGCAAGCATAGAGTTGAGATTGCTTTGCTCACCCGCCCCACCTACTTGCAAGTAGTTTGTGAAGCGGCATCGAATGAGTGGCTAGGGATGCTTCTGCGATGATTTTGATAATAAAACGAATGTGGTGAAAAAAACACGGACAGCGGATCAGTATCAGTTATATATTTATTTATTTATTTATACATAGTTTGACAGTAGCTATACAGTAACAACCAAAATGCTTACTATCTAGGATTACAAAACATCATAAATACTAAAAGTTCTAAACTAACACAAGAAAAAAGAAAAGAAACAATCTGCATCAGAACACAAAAATATAAAATCATACTAAAAATCTAATGAAAAGTTAAATATGATCTTAACGCCATAATAATCGAACTAAGACTATCATCAAAAAGGTCTACATGGTGAAACTCGTATATATGGGTTTTTGCCATACTCACCACGCACGCGGGTTGACGAGCGCAAGCGGGATGTTGATACAGGGAAAGACGCTGCTGCTCATCTTCTGGAGCAGAGCAGATTCTTGCTGCATCCACGGGCATAAGAGGAGGGGCAACATTCTACTGCCGGCATGCCACGGCAAACTTTTTCATAACGCTGACTGTCTACAATAAGTCATCGTTAAAACTAATTGAGGTAGATTTAAGTTCCAAACTTTGTTTTGTCAGCCACTACCCCCGCAATAAATGTAGTAGGATTATGTGAGTTGAAAAATTGCCGGAGCGAGTCCCGGGCTGGGCTGGGTTCATGAATCATCGAAACGAAGGTATTCTAAGGTATTATAACGCGCTATACTTTTGCCAATTACTTCTGAATACTGCGAGTCCACAAGACGGAAATATGACCTCTATCACAGGGACAGGAGACAAGAGAAATGAGAAAACCTGTTTATCATTAACAAGATTATAAAGTTATAGTATATTGTTATACTAGGAGCTAAAGTGACCCATTATATATCATCATTTCAGCCATAAAACGTCCACTGATGAACACAAGCCTCCCTCATGGATCTCCATGAGGGGTAGTTGCCATACTCACCACGCTTGGCAGGCGGGTTGGTGAGCGCAGTATGGGATGTTAACACACGGATAGACGCTGCTGCCCATCTTCCGGAGGTATCCTTTAGCAGGCTCTTACTGCATCCATGGGCATGAGAGGAGGGGTATCATTCTACTGCCGGCACCCCACGGCATTATAGCATTATATATAGCGAGGGAGTAAATAGAAATCGAGTTTTAATGGGTTTTTAGCGCCGTGTGTTACACTCTACTTTCCCTACGATTGCGAGAAAATAAAATAATCCAATACAATATGAAATACTTTATTTAATTAAAAATTAAATGCACAATTTGTATTTTTTTTTAAAAAACAGTTATAAGTCGAGTCTTTATTCATGATTATTCTAGACACTTTTTCGTTTTTGTAGGCTTATTCTCATTGGACATACAAAAATAAAACAATAAAAACTTTTCCCCTAGAGGAAGAAATGCAATTTTTCTTCGCTCTGTTACGCCACAATGACGGTCTTTATGAGCAAGAGTGAAAAAAAATTAAGTCCCCCAACACTTCGCCTAGTCTCTGTGGTAACCAAATGTGAACAAATATACCTAGTTTTACGCTGATAGCTCCTAATTTAGATACCTCATATGTCTAATTATAATTAGTTTTAAAAAGAGTGAAACAGAATCGACCCCAATGTCTATCTATTATATAATCATCGTTTCTGTCTTAAAACGTCCACTACTAAACACAGGCCTCCCTCATGGATCTCCATGGGGGAAATTGTCATACTCGCCACGCTTGGCAGGCGGGTTGGTGAGCGCAGTATGGAATGTTGATACACGGAAAGACGCTGCCCATCATCTGGAATAGAGCAGACCCTTAGCAGATTCTTACTGCATCCACAAGCAAGAGAGAAGGTGCAACATTCTAATGCCGGCATGTCACGGCTACGCTTTACAATACTTTAATCTAAATTTCTATCATTGGTATCTAACCAAGAAATAATTGATTAAGTATAAAAACTATTTACTAAGTCTAATGCATTAAGTATTTGTGTGTGTGTGCGTGTGTGTGTAAGTGTGTGTGTGTGTGTGTGTCTTCCTTTTCCGCATTTGGACTCCAAGTTGGTCCATGATGCGTGAGGTGGCTAGCATAGCCAACCCAACTCCGACCAGAAGCGTAGAATCTTCCTGGGGTCTTCACAGGCTTCACGGAGTGACCTCGGTTGTTTGAGGATTTGTTATCGTTGTGCTGTTACTCTCTCGCATTCCAGGACTTCGTGGGCAGCTGATTCGATTCCTCATCAGACATCCTCTGCCTTCAACATCGGAGCCACAGACAGCCCCCTCTGCAGAGGATGTCAATGAGGTCGAATCAGCTGCCCACGAAGTCCTGGAATGCGAGGGAGTCACAGAAGAGTAGTCTTATTAAGTCTTTATTTAGAGACTTAATGAATAGGCATCTATACTTAAGCAATTAAAAAAAAAAAAAAAAAAAAATACAAAAATATTTATTTGGAACAAAAACTTTGGTACAACATAATGAGAAAAACGTTTTTTGGCAGAATTATGCCCCTCCTTTCTTGTTCGTGGATGCAGTAATAATCTGTTAAGGGATAACTCCGGAAGATGAAAAGCAGCGTCTTTCCGTGTTTCAACAACTCTTACTGCGCTCGCCAATCCGCCTACTAAGCGTGGCGAGTATGGCAACAACGCCTCATGATCAGTACGTAGTCATCCATATATATCTATATATATATATACAACGGAGGGCCTTTGTCCAGCAGTGGACGACCTACGGATAAGATGAAGAAGTAACCTGGGTAACATCTACTTCACACTAACAAGTAGATTTTTATAATTCTTTTGTAAGAGCTTTTCAATCTTCAATCACAGTAATTTAGTTTCAAGATGTATGTAGGTACGTCACAAACTAACCTCCGTATAGTAGCGGAGGTTCACAAAAAGATGACCTAAGTTACAATATCCCCGGGGCACTTCCTCGCAAACCAAACAAGTCCGCGGAGTTGCGTGACACTGTAGCACCCGCAACCCCATCTTATGTGAACACTTCTTTACGGTTATTTTTCCAGGCTTGTTCGCGCTTACCCCGTCAGAGGTTAGGCCGAGTAATATATTTCCCCAAATAATTCCGCCATTGTCGGAGCAATATTTATAGCTGGCATAAATTTAAATTAGTATAACCTATTTGGGGCAGAAAAACACAGATCTGTGAAAGTTACGCTTCGTTAAACGCCTCCTAAAACACGCGTCGGCGGCTGCGAATTCTATTTATGGGCAGCGAACGAAGCAGACTCAATTTGATTTGCAAAGGATTCTTGAAGATGCTTAACCGCATAATATTCTTGCTTAAAATGGCTGTGAAATGTTTGAGCATTTGCCAACAACTATGTCGCAAATAATTAGCACTATAAACTTGCTGTTGCTGCTTGCTAAAGTCATTCAATGATTTCTCCCTAGCGAGTTGCAAGCAAGTTTAGCCGTGGGGTGCCGGCAGTAGAATGTTAAGCCTCCTCTCATGCCCGTGGATGCAGTAAGAGCCTGCTAAGGGATACCTCTGGAAGATAGGCAGCAGTGTCTTTCCGTGTATCATCATCCCGTACAACCCGCCTGCCAAGCGTGGTGAGTATGGCAACTACCCATTATGGAGATACATGAGGCATCCCACATATATATCCATGATGGGCTTGTGTTCAGTACTGGACGTTTTACGACTGAAATGATGATGAGTTGCAGAAGTTATCGTGGAATACATTTAAAACGTTGTCATACCAATGTTTGTTATAAGGCTTGATAATCTGAATAAATTACTTTGAGTTTGTTTTGTTATGATGCCAGATCGATAGCGCTGTTTACCAAAGATTAAACAAAATTATTTAAGACTTTAGGAACCTCTTGTATGTACCCATTGATATCTCCCCTGCCCAGGGGAGCCAACAGGATTTTTTTTCCTGATATTTCCCCTAGGGGATCCATTAGGGGAGCCATAAGACCTGCACCATGATACACGCTCTGTATAATTTTGGGCTAGATGGAGCTGTGTGAAATGTCCAGCATTATTTGAAGTGTTTCCGTGGGGTGCCGGCAGTAGAACATTTCCTTTCCTCTCTAGGCTGTTAAGAATCCGTCAAGGGATGGTCAGCAGCATCTTTCCGTGTATCAACATCCAGTACTGCGCTCACCAACCCGCCAGCCAAGCGTGGTGAGTGTATATGGCAACAAGATCAGTATATGAAGATTGAGATCTACTTGTAGATTCATGAGGATGCCTTTGTCCAGCAGTGGACTTCCTTAAGCTGAGATAATGATGATAATTTGAACTGTTTAAAGGAAAAACTGTACACGAACCGGAGAGTGAACAAGTAAGGAGTTGTAGTTTTGTATAGAAGCTTTGTTGAGACTTAACACTTAACTAACGAAAATTGTAAGCGCTAAGTGTATTTTTCTTTGTTTTCCTTAAAGCAGACATATAGACTACGGTCTGAAACTTATTCCGTACAACTCTTCGCAAGGGGGATATGGGGGAACCTCATCCCCTCCTAACAAGCACAAAAGGAAAACGAAGCTTAAGCAGAATTAATGTTAATGTTTTTAACCCACAGTATTAATGTTTTTAATATCTATTATAGGAAATTTGCCGTGGGGTGCCGGCAGTAGAATGTTACTCCTCCTCTCATTTCACTTTCAAAATTAACGTGAGATATACTATTCATTTTGTAAAAACGGGATTACTCACGTAGTATTGTAACGTCGAAGATTATTCCGACACGTTTCGATTTTTCAAGAAAATCATCATCATGGGATTGAATGCCCGTCCGCGTCCTCCTCTCATGTCCGTGAAAGCAGTAAGACCTTGCTAAGGGATACTTCCGGAGGATGGGCAGCAGCGTCCCTCCATGTCCGACGTTCGAGTACGTGTAGGAAGGGTTTCGACGGATGTTTTTAATAAGGCGTTTACAACAATAGATAAGCCGGCATAAAGTATTCTAAAAGTCATTTGGTTTTTATTCTCCGACAAAAATGAGAGGTGTTATAAGTTTGACCGCTATGTGTGTCTGTCTGTGGCACCGTAGCTCTTAAACGAGTGGACCGATTTCATGCAGTTTTTTTTTAATTATTAGCAGGCGGTAGTTGTTAAACATATTTTCTCAAAATCGGTTAAGAAATTTACAAGATAAGTAGGGGATGAATAATCAAATGTACATAAATATAAACACATTTATTATTGTAAAATGAAAGGAAATGATGTTGTTTAATGCGAAACTGAAAGTTATATAGAAATCGATCGAGCCATCCATGTAATATGGGGGTTGAAAGTAGAGGTAAACGTTCGAATATTTTCAAATATACCCAAGTGAAATGGCATGATGTGTAGATTGCAAAAGTGAGGGAACACATTACAAACAAAATTAGATAACCTCCGAGACTGAGTAAAGTGTTGGGGGATATTTAAAATTTCTAATCCCACTAATATTAAAAAGCCGAAACTTTGTTTGGATAGAAGTTTGTTTCCTCTACACGCAAAAACTAGGGTACGAATTGAGCTGAAACTTTGCACACGTATTGATGTTGACCAGGATTAACACATAGGTTACTTTTTATTCGGGTACAACGCATGCGAAGCGGCCGTTAAAAGCTAGTTTTATATATAATGTCCCACCGCGTGTGGAACAGTATACCGCGCTCCAAAACAAAAATCGTTGACGTTGCTCATAAACCCACCAGCCTGAAATGGAACTGGGCTGGACTGAGTGGAAGAAGGGAAGGGAGACTTTTACCCTGCAGTAGGACACAAATATTTGAAAAATATAAATAAAACATAATGTAATAGGGTCTGTTTACAGTTGATCGGAAAAAGCAAAAAAAACACGCTTCAATGCATACTTCAGAGCAATTCAAACCTGTTTTTATCATGCTAGCGGGAAAACTCTTGACCGTATTGAAATTAAATTAGTTTCCATTAAATAAACCTAATTTATTGCGACATCCATTCAGTACTGGGACTTTGAGCTGAGTTTTATTGAGAGTTCTCTCGTTATTTATTCGTCTATAAGTCTCTGAGGACTTCCGTCGGTCAGTTAGGTTAAATAACCGATTGAGACGTTGGAAGTTCCATTTCTACCGTGAACAAATATTTGTATTTATTTTCTGAAGATATTTGTATAAAATAAAAATAAAAAAAGTGTTATTTCATTAATTTAGTAACCATAACAGAAGGTTACTTACTTTGTGGTACTGTGTAAAGATCGTGTCTTATCTTTTCATCATTTCTACTGAGGAACACAGGCCTTCCTTCATGTATCTCTATAAAGGGTTATTTCCATATTCACCACGCTTGGCAGGCGGGTTGGTGAGGGCAGAACGTGATGTTGATACACGGAAAGACGCTGCTGCATATCTTTTGGAGGTATCCTTGGTATAAATATATCCACGGGTAAGAGAGGAGAGGCAAAATTCTACTGCAGGCACCCACGGCATGTTATTTTGTACATTAACTAAATACATAATATATAATTATATATATATAATTTACAGTAACTTAATACGAACATTACGAGGTACAACAATCCTACGTCCAAAGCTACAAAACTCGTAGAGGTGCTACGTAATCAACACCGTTGCTACGCCCGTAGACCTGCTACGAAATAATCTCAAGTTTCGTAGCTACAGCACCAATATTAAAAATAATAGCTTTTGGCAACATCAAAGGGCCGTAATAGGAAACTTCAGCTAAATTACGTCACAAAAAGGCTAGCGGCGAAAGCTACGCGTTATCTTCTCGTTAAGTTACTTTTAAACATTGCAACTACTTTCGGGCGTCTAATTTAGGCTATTGACGTTTCACTTTAAACAGTTTACGACGGCCTTTTTAAGAATTACTATAGTATTCCATCATCATCATCATTTCAGCCGTATAGTGTCTACTACTGAACACAGGCCTCTCACGGATCACCATGAGAGGTAGTTGCCATACTCACCACGCTTGGCAGGTGTGTATATTGAAGTATTTACGACCAACTTATTAATAAATAAAATAAATAATAAATAATTCTGGACAAATCACACAGCATCATCTAGCCCCAAGGTAAGCAGACCTTGTGTTATGGGTACTAGATGACTGATATACTTAATACATTATTCTACATAGATACATACATATTTTTATTATATATAGAAAAACACCCAGAACACCCTGAACAAATATCTGCAGATCGTACAGACATTTGTCCCGAGGCGGGAATCGAACCCGCAACCCCTTGCGTTGCAGGCGGACTTTCGCCCGCTGCGCCACACAGCTTGTCAATTAATAAGACTTGTATAACTGATGAACAATTAGTTCTTAGTTTTCATGGTGCAATTGTGCTTTAGATTGTTTAACATGTTGTTAGCCGTGGGGTGCCGGCAGTAGAATGTTACCCTCCTTTCATACCCGTGGATGCAGTAAGAGCCTGCTAAGGGATACCTCTGAAATGGGCAGCCGCGTCTTTCCGTGTATCAACAACCCGTACTGCACACGTCGACCCATAATCAAATCTCTTGTCAAAAAATCTCACACCATCAAAGTTTAAAAGCACTGGAGAAACCACCTCTGAAACATGACCTACCTTATAAAAAAGAATCATCAAAATATGTTTATTATTTTAGGAGTAATCGCGTAACAAACAAATAAAATAAACGAACCGTCTGAGATAATTGAAAATCTCTAAAAAAGTTTTAAAAAAAGACCCTTGCCCCTGTAATTAATAATGTCAGCGTCCGCGCCGCCGCGACCAGTCCCTAATGCAGCAACCTTGTCTCAAATACGTTTTAAAATTAGCCAAGTGGGAGTCATTATTTGGC
Source organism: Pasiphila rectangulata (assembly GCA_963082625.1). Lineage (NCBI taxonomy): Eukaryota > Metazoa > Arthropoda > Insecta > Lepidoptera > Geometridae > Pasiphila > Pasiphila rectangulata. Next base: position 26,112,462 of record OY720236.1, read on the forward strand.
AAAACCGTTATTCATATCTACTAAAAAACGGCATCAAAATCACGTATGTTGTAAGAGAGCCCCCAAGAGCAATAAATATATATATGTATATTATTTTAATTACTTATTTTTGAAATGAATTACAACTTATTATTCTGTAAATATTTCAAGCGTCTACCTGTCTGTAGCCTTTATTAATGTCGAGCAAAAAACTGCAAAACACCACGTTTGTTGTAGGTATGGGAGCCCCTTTACATATCTTAACTTTACTTCACTTACTTATCTTTACTTCACTTAGTATAATGTAAATCCGTTATTGGCTTTAGTTTTAATTCATAAGTTTTACTTGTTTACTTTTAGGGGCCGTGGATTTTGTTAAATAAATAAAAAATAAACTATTTAAATCTGTTTTTAGTTTTTTTTTATATATTTGTACTTTGTGTTATAGCGGCAACAGAAATACATCCTCTGTGAAAATTTCAACTGTCTAGCTAGCACGGTTCTTGAGATACAGCCTGGTGACAGACAAACAGACAGACAAACGGACAACGGAGTCTTAGTAATAGGGTCCCGTTTTGACCCTTCGCGTACGTAACCCTAAAAAGCAAACGTTCGGCTTACATCTTTGGCTTGCAAAACAAACTATTCTTCCTGTTACCACCACCGCACGAATATCAGCTCTATTTGCTAAGAATCAAAGCAGTTTTCCCTTACAGGCCGGTCGGTGATTGAATCTGTGAAGGCTTGGTTTATAAATTGGTTAAAGGGATGATATAAGGGTGGCAATACAAAAGCAAACTTATTGTAACTTTTGTCACTTGCGGCTTGCAAATGGGGTCGACCTTTGGGTCGTTCGGCCCTTCTTTCTAACGCTTTGGCAAAGAATAGACTGCTGTTAAGATGGGACTGGATCACTGGACTCGGGTATATCACGAACCAGATCTAGTTAGAGTCAAACCTTTTTTTTTTGCTAAACGACGAGACAAGCCGAAGACCCACCTGATGTTAAGCGGTAACCTTTACCTATACTGCAATAGCGCGGTGATCACATTCACAAGCACGTGACCAACGCTGCATTGCATTGCACCCGAGACATAGAGTTGTAAGGTCTCGTGTGCCAGGTAATTTTGAATTCTCAATAGATATAAAATTGTTTGCTGTTCTATAAACAGGACCAGCTGAGAGTGATTCGGTAGATAATACAATCCTAAAGTGCAATTTTACCCAGTAGTGAGCCAAATTGCGCTGTGAGTGAGACAACTAGAGCAAAAGAAATCACTACACTATTACGCCAGTGTAAACGCAGATTGATTACGTATCTTGTGACTGGTTACAACAGGCGTGAATCTCGAGATCATCGCTGTCAAATGTCAGTCTGTCAATTAACTTTGAGACGAATTATACAGCAACACCTGTTAACTAAATCGAAATTGACGTTTGATAGTAATCATCACGAGATTTGCGCCAGTTGCAAATCTGTCGCGAGATACGTAATTACCCTACCTTAAAGGTGTGCTTAAAAAAAAAGAAGGCCTTTGCATCTATTATAGATGATTTATACAGCGTCAGCAACTGGTAATCATGCTGTACGGGACGCTGCAGTGCCTGGGACATTGTAAGATGGATTAGGCTTGCCCAGCACCTATACCATCCTCTCAGCTTAGTCAACTATTATTCAGAGGAAAGAACAGGTCAATACGTCTGAAGCTAACTAAGCCGCGGGTTTCCTCACGATGTTTCCTTCACCGTTAAAGCTCGCGTTAAGAGTGCACATAAATTTTTCAAGAAAGAAAGATCCATTGGTGCATGCCGGTATCGAACCCACGACCTTCGGATCGAAAGTCGGGGGTACATACCACTCGGCCAACACGGCTTTTTGGTGTGCTTCACGGGAGCATAAATTGCTTAACAATACGAATGGATCATAATCATCATCATCCCAGCCGTAAGACGTCCACTGCTGAACAAAGCCTCCCTCTTGGATCACTACGTACTCGACATGAGGGGTTGTTGCCATACTCGCCACGCTTGGCAGGCGGTTTGGCGAGTGCAGTACGGGTTATCGATACATGGAAAGATGCTGCTGCACATCTTTCGGAGGTATCCCTTAGCAGACTTTTACTGCACCCGTGGGCAAGTGGGGCCGTGCGCCGTGGAGTGCCGGCAGTAGAATGATACCCCTCCTCTCATGCCCATGGATGCAGTAAGAGCCTGCTAAGGGATACCTCCGGAAGATGGGCAGCAGCGTCTATCCGTGTATCAACATCCCATACTGCGCTAACCAACCCGCCTGCCAAGCGTGGTGAGTATGGCAACTACCTCTCATTGAGATCCATGAGGGAGGCCTGTGTTCATCAGTGGAAGTTTTATGGCTGAAATGATGGGCAAGAGAGGAGGGGCAACTTTCCACTGCCGGTACCTCACGGCAGGAACACGGAAGAATGCATCAACCTGGAGTAATCATCATAATTTCAGCCGTACAACGTCCACCAACAAACACAGCCTTCCTCATGCACGAGGGGTTGTTGCCATACTCGCCACGCTTGGCAGGCGGGTTGGCGAGCGCGGTACGGGATGTTGATACACAGAAAGACGCTGCTGCCGATCTTCCGAAGGTATCCCTTCGCAGGCTCTTACTGCATCCACGGTCATGAGAGGAGGGGGTGACATTCTACTGCCGGCACCCCAAGGCCTGTACCATATTCTAAATAAATGATTATGGTTATGAGTTTCGCAGTGCAAATACCGCCTGCGACTTGGCAGCGTCAACTGGTACGTAGTTCGAGAGTAAAAAGTAGCTCTTGATAGTTTAGACTATTTCCACCATCGCGGCTGCCAAGTCTGTCTCGCAATGTGTTCATGGCTTAGTGGTAATGAAACTAAACTGAAAAACGAAAAAAAGAAACCTTATTTTGTGTCACAAATTCGCAATATACAGAATACAATATAAATAATGAGTTTTCTACTCACGTTAATTTATTCGTTAAAAATAGGTTTCCAACGTGTTCAGTTCCTCCTAGGGGAACTTTCAGTGCAACGCGAGCGCGTGAAAGGGAAGGAGACTACTACTAAGGAGAATAGTGTAACTCACGAGTCATTTGAAAGTGAAATAAATAATGAGGTTAACTAAAACGGTCGTCACTCAGCTATTGTTTTAAATGGCTGTAACCCGCTACTATAACGCTGGTCTTCCGTGACGCCAATAACAAGAGTGTGTTAGATTTTACAAGATTCTGCCAATAAACTTAAACTGAATATTTAGTTTTACCTAGAATTTGTCAATTAAGTAACATAAACCCTAGAGTTAGTTTATAACAAAATCGTAAACATTCCGCGTCTGTACATGAAATATTTTTGCAATCAAATACATAAGTGGTGAAAACACAAACATGAGGAAAATGGTAGTAAAACGTAAAAAACTATTTTTTACATTTTGTCTGTTTGTCGGGTTGTGCACGCATCACGCCAACACCACTAATTTGTATCAAATGAAAAATGCAATCAAAAAAATTTGCCTCCGACGGGACTCGAACTCGTAACGTTCAGACGAACACCGAACGGTAAAGGCAGCCCACGTTATAGGTGTTCGTCTGAACGTTACGGGTTCGAGTCCCGTCGGAGACAAATTTTTTTGTATATAAAATTCAAAGTCCTGACTGACTCGCTGACTGACTGACTGACTGATATATCAACGCACACCTTAAACCACTGGACCTAAAGACTTGAAATTTGACACACATATACCTTGAGTGATTTTTCGAAAGTCCCACGGGATAGGGAATAAATGGGATTTATATTTTCGAATCAAAGTGGCTCTGCGTGAAAAAGGGGATTTCCACGCGGACGAAGTCGCGGGCAAAAGCTAGTTAGAAAACTAGCTTTTGCCCGCGACTTCGTCCTTATAGAAATAAATGATACCTTAGTGTAAGTTTTCACTTTCAAATACAAAAACCACTAATTTGGTTCAATAAATAGCTACAGAAAAATATCAAACAATATTTAGTGTTTATATCAACAAAACCGACTCACAGAATAAAAAAATATTCATCTTTTAAGTTTAGATGGAAAAATCATATCACTATACCGCTGCGAAGCCTGTGCCTCGCGTCACGTTACAGGCGCAGGCGGACGGTGTGTCTAATTGAAGAACGATAAGGTCCTTTCCCTGCCATATGATGGCACAATAAATGGTTAGTAACAGTTGGTTTTTTGGCAAAACCAGTGCGTGTGCGTCGGCATTATTGCTAACAGACATAATAAAGACAATGCCAACAGTTTTTGCTGTCAGGACACACATAACGATTTAAATATTTGAATATTGCAGTATTCCCAGAAACAGCATAACGAAAAAATAAACAATAAAATGAATTAATAAATAAGTGAAACCATCCATAATCATAACCAGTAGATAACTCGTAGTTGTTCAGCAACCCGGGGGGTCACGGCGAGTCAAGTAGCAGCCATGCCTTGTCACATGAATAATGCAGGCGGGGTCGCGGGGTCGTGCGGTCGCGGGTCGGACGAGACCCCCGAGATGTCTTGGCGTGTGAGGGTTATACAGTTACAGTTGCTCATTGGATCTCCTGATGAAATAGAAAAACTGCTAAAAACTTAAATCAGTTAACTTAATTTTGTTAATAAAATTGACAACAAAATTCATAGCAACGATTGATTATCCATAAAAAATGTAAAGACTACTTACGATAAGATGTCTTTAGAAAAAGCTGAAGGGAACAGTAAAAAAATATGGGACTGCATTAAAAACGTGACACATACATCAAAGCAGCGTGAGTCACCTTCATGTTTATTACAGGCTAGCTCTACACCGGTTGGTTCTGCGAACACTGCCAATAATTTATTTGTTAGTGTAGGTTGAAAAAAATGTCTGGCTGAAATATGTAACTTGCAAATTTCTAGTACAAACACAAATTTATCACGTGACACCTTTCTAACATCTTTTTCTCTGTTGGATACGGATGAGGCAGAAGTATAAACCTTGATTATGAGTTTGAAAGACGACTGTGCGGTGGAATGGGACAATATCTCAACCAAAATAATAAAACGTTTCAGACAAATTTGAATTCCTCCTTTTACTCATATTTTCAATAAATTTTTACAATTCGGAGTTTTTCCCAAGTGGCTGAAAAAAGCTGTCGTTGTTCCGGTTTACAAAAAATCCGGCTGTGAATATCAGTTCACCAATTATAGACCCATATCTTTACTTCCTGCATTGTCAAAACCATTTATTTACCAGGCTCTTTGTCAATCAATTTTATCTTACTGCATTACGTCATGACGTTTATGGCCATAGGGTGGGGTAGGTAAAACGTTATTACTAACTGTCGAAAAAACACAAAGAGCCGTACTTAAAGTATTAACTTCCCGTCCTTTTATTTTTCCAAACAGTCTTCTTTGCAAATCGTGAGGAGTGTTATCAGTTCGACAGTTATTCATAATGAACATGGTACTAAAACAAGACACAGTGCTCCCATATAGCACTGAACCTACTAATAAAAGGAGAAATAATGTCTGCCCTGAGCAACCAGGTAGAAAACATGTCTTTTCTCATAGATTTTATAGTTTTCTTGGACCATTTTCGTACAAAAGAATAAATGCATTAGCCAATATCTACTGTTTTAATTCTAAAAATTGTAAAAAAGTTGCTAGGAACTATCTCAAAAGTATGTCATATGACGATACCGAGAATTTATTAGCTGTATTAAAGTAGGTTTAATATTTTATTTTCTAACGAACTAGGCAATTATATTGTAAGATTCTACTTCACTACAATATTATATTTATTTGACAGTGTATTTTGTTATTTTTAGGCTTACTTAACAGATCTGTTATAGGTGCTACTCGTAAGCTTGTGATTATAAATTTTTGCTCGTAACCTCGTTTTGCCTGAAAAAAAGGATTACCTAGTTCAGGCACACGACTAATACGTTAGGTTTTTGTTATTATTAGATATAAGTATCATATTTTCAGCCTTATTAGTTATTTGAATAAATTTATTTTATTATTTTATTTATAACTGAATCCTATTGCAGCTGAAATTAAATTGTGTCTTATACGATATATTCAAGCAAAATACATAAAAACTCAACCTCAAAAAGCGTTTACTTAGGGCGTCTTTAATATTGTTAGTCACCTTACAAAATAAAACAAAATTATATTTCCACAGAATTTTTATGCTCTTCTCACAGACACCTAGCACTAATACTTAAGACAAATAGTTTTGAAACACTAAAGCTTCACATAAATTTATTCCTAACAATCTTAGCCCCGTGATCTTCAAATTGCTTCTTCGTGACCCACAGCGGTGTCGCGCCGGCCATACTAGCGAACGTGGCTCCTCCGAGCCAGGCCACCGTACAGGCCTCCGTCGATGCCAGAACGTTCACAGGGCCATGTTGCTTCCCCAGCTCCAGAGCTAGTCTCTCGTTGAGTCCATGAATAGTCGCCAACCCTCCGCTCGGCACTACGGCCTCATAAGATAAGGCTCTAATGTCAGCATCGCATTTCAAAGTTGATTCGAAGATAGCATCCTGCAGTGGCTTGTATGAGGTCTTCTTGCCAGAGACAAGGTCCGGCTGGAACAGCAGTTCAGCAACCGCGAACGCTTCTTGGCCGACGTCGATCTGCTCCCCGCTCGGGAGGCGATACATCCTCTTGTTCTTCTTACGCAACATCGCAGTGTTATTGGTGAGGTAAAGTAGTTTTTTAATGTTTTCGATGTCCGGTGTTCCGACGTGGATGCCTCGAGTGTCGAGGCTGCGTTTGAGGTGGTCGTTGACCTGCCTGCCGGCGAGGTTGGTCTTAACGTGTGCATAGTTGATAGTGCTTCCCTCGTAGACTGGGACTATGTCAGTGGTGTCGAAGCCGAAGTCAACGGACAGGCCACTGGTAAAGCCGGCGCCGTAGATGGAGAGAACGCTCTGCGATTGGATGCAAATCGCCGGCGCGTTCAGTGTCTCGAAGAATACCTCGCAGCATTTTATTCTGAAATAGAAGTTTTCAGGATCTGGTACCTAACGATGATCTTGGCTTGGATGCTGAACGTATTTTTTAGTAGGTAATTCTTTATCTATTTTTGATGAAAATTACCAACGCATTTAGGAGTTTTAAATGTAAGAATTAATGAATAAAAGTAGAAGATACATTTTAGGATCCATTACCTAAGCCTGCCCTTAACTCCTAATGGTTTTCCTGAACTCGGACTATGCTAAGTCTTTACATTGATTCAAACACAAAGTACAAAAGTACAGCATAAATCAAGTATCGTTGGGTGAAAATATTCATTTTATTTAGCAATTGAGCGTATCGTGCACTAAATTCACTAGCCTAGGAATATATACTTCTGAGTTTCGAAAACAACTATTTTCATTAGTGAAAATACATTTAAAGTATAACTAAGTCTTATGTTTCTCGCAAGTAGCCAGATTCATCGATGTTAATTACCACGGCATCTGAGAATGCCATCAACTTGTCTCAACTCGACTACTAATTAATGTTTCTAAACTCTGTACCACCCCAGCAAGTCCGCTCGATGCTCGTGTTACTATAGATCTTATTTCTGCTGCCAAAGGGTTTAAAATCGAGGTTCGCAATTAACTTAAGCAGAATTTCGAGCTAGCATGTTGATTGATTGGAACGCATCGTTTGAATTCTAAATTCAAGTAGAATCACAAAAACTTATAAAATATTCAGAGCGACGCGAACTTTCTGTAATACGTTAGTAAAACTATTCATCATAAAGCCTGGATTCTGTTTGGGTCCGCCCCGGACGCCGGCCGCATACTAAACCCATACTTTCTGCCACTTGATATCGCAATTGACTTTCACTCGCCGGCTCGAGGCTAATGCTACCTGAAAGCCTCGCATTGCATAGTGTGGGAGTGTGAATGGGCTTTGATATCAGAGCACTCTGAAATGTGAAACGTGTTTACTAGAACCTTTGTCCGGCCACTGATTATGTGCGAGTTGTGATTCAACGGGGAGGGAAAAAATCGTGAGGTCTTTTTGTCTGAGATTATGTTCGACGTAGCTAAAGCAGATGCCCCAAGTGGTTTTATTCTCAAAGTAATCTTATATTGCATCAAAAACAAACGTTAGACAACTGAACATTTTAAAAAACAAAGGACGTAGGAAGCCTTATATGGGAAAGGCCAATGTCCAGCAATGGACTATATGAGGCTGATGATGATGATGATTATATATTTTTCTACGGATTATACGAATATATCAACCTGCGATGGTGATCATGATGGTGATGATGATGAAGCAGCCGTAGGACGTCTACTGCTAGCATGAGGAGGTTTATGGCTACACCGCTTGGCAAGCGTTGTAAGTATGCCAAATGTGCGCAGTAACTGATATCCTTAACCACACACGGATAGACGCTGCTGGCCATCTGCCGAAGGTATCAACTGTATCCACGACCAGAGAGGAGGGGCAACATTCTACTGCGGCACCCAGCAGCATTTTAACGCTGCAGCGAGCGCAAAAACTCCATCGGAAGCTAGGAAGTATTATATATTCGTAACGTCAAGTTTACTCACAAAGCACAACTTTATGTGCCCCGACTAAAACTAGGCCTCTGCGAGAATGCTCATAATTGGCTCCGTATTAACGACTCGCATCATACACACAGCCTTAGTGTAATATCAAGTCGAGTCTAAACGAAGACCAAACAGACTAATCTTTCCCTTAGCAGACTCTTACTGCATGCATCCAAGGGCAAGAGATGACGGGAAAGATTCTACTGCACCCAGCGGCATTTTAACATCTATTCGATATTTCCAACGTCAAACTTATTGACAAAGTACAACATTATGTACCCCGACTAAAACTTGGCCTCCGTGAAAATGGTCATAATTGGCAACGACTCGCGTCATACACAGCCTTTGCCGTAAACGAAGACCAAACATAATAATCATCGCCTCTGCCGCAGGACGTCCACTGGCATAGGCCTCCCTAATGGATCTCTAAGAACTGATCTGAGGGGGCTGTTGTCATACTCACCAAGCTTGGCAGGCGGTTTGGCATGTACAGGTTGTTGATAACCGAAAAGACGCTGATGCCTACCCTCCAATGGTATCGCTTGGCAGGTTCTTACTGCATCCGCAAGCAAAAGGGCAGGAGCAACATTCTACTGCACCGAACAGCATTATACCGGTGCAGCGAACGCAAACCCTCCTTCGGAAACTAGTATTCGATATTCGCAACTTTATGTGCCCCGACTAAAACTCGGCCTCTGCGAGAATACTCCTAATTGGCTCCGTATTAACGACTCGCGTCATACACAGCCCTTGTCTAATATCAACTCGAGCGCGCTCGAACGTGATTCTAGCCCCTAACTGTGTGGGGATAGAGATGAAATTCCTATGGAGCGGATCATAACCCCAGTGTCATTGCGGATTTTAATTTATACCAGGGCGTCCGCTGTGTGTCAGCGACAGGCATTGGGCGACCTTTGTAGTAACACTGAAGGTTTACGATAAATGTATTTGAAACTAAAAATATGTTGGTATTGTATCCCTGAAATTGCCATGGGGTGCCGGCAATAGAATGTTACCCGTCCTCTCTTGCCCGTGAATGCCGTAAGAATCTGCATATGGAATACCTCCGGAAGATGGGCAGCAGCGTATTTATGTGATATGGGCCTTCATGATTAGTACCTAGAGAAGAGGGGCAATATTCAACTGCCGGCATTCACGGCATAAATATTAAGTCAAAGTCAAAAAGTGTCTTTTCCTCCACAGGACACATAGAAATGTCAATTTACAAAAGAAATACAAAAATATTTTCATTGTAGAAAGCACATAATTCATGAATTCGTTCGATTCAGAAAACTTTTGTATAAAGTGAGGGAAACAAGCGAAAAAGAACCTGACTCTTTCACTTTTATTCATTATTAAGTTGATTGAATATCCGCAAGTATATTGAATAGTTTGGATACTTGCAAGATGACATCCCTTCTTTTCACGGTTAAATCGAGCAACACCTGGGCAAGAGTCAATATCATTCTCAGTTGGCCAGAGGTAAGTCTATCATAAAAGCACACAGTTTCCCATTAAAGATTTACTTTATGGACACTTAAGCACAATCACTAAGTGACTGTGGCAATTTACCCTGTTTTAATGCCATTGAACATCGAATAAATATGGCCAAGATTGAACCTTAAACGTTCCAGAATTATTAGTATAATTAAAATTTGACATATTAATTTTATTAAACTAACAAGCCATTATAATTTATTTAATTGTAAAAAAATATAATAATATTATTACTTTGTTCTTTTATAATTGTAGTTAATATTGTTTAAGTTTATATAATAATTGCGTAGTACCTTAATTTCAACATTCGCATGCCGAATAGTCCGGTCAAGTGTGTAAAAACCATACTTGAGGCAAATTAATTATTTCTTTTCATTTCATTTCCAAGTTAGCTTACAATTTTGCGAATAAACTTCTCAGTCCCCGGAAACTTTGCATCAAAGTTCTCACAAAATCAAAGAAATAAACACAACTGATTTTGATTAAGAGTATTCATCATGTACCAAGAAAACTTATCTGGATCGTCATCATCATAATTTTAGCTGTAAAACGTTTACTACCGAACAGGTAAGTTGCCATACTCACAACGCTTGGCAGGCGGGTTGGCGAGCGCAGTACGGGATATTGTTGTACACGGAAAGACGCTACTGCCCATCTTCCGGAGGTATCCCTTATCAGGCTCTTACTGCATCCACGGGCATGAGAGGTAGGGTAACATTCTACTGCCGGCATCCCATAGCTTTATCTGCATACCCACAGACTAAATAAAACGAAGATACATAGTATGAGGACTATCGTGACTCAGTTGATTCATAGCTGGCTAAAAAGGAGAAGTTAAACATAAGGTCTTTACATCTATTTTAGAAAATTTATACAGCGTCAGCAACTGGTATGATGCTGCACGGGACGCTGCAGTGCCTGAGACTTCATTAGATGGATTAGGCTTGCCCAGCACCTATACCGTCCTCCCACTTTACCTAGCCTCGGAGGTTACCTAATTTTTTTATGTGTTCCCTCAGTTTAGAATTCTACACATCATTTCCTTTCATTTGATAATAAAGTCGGGCATATTGGAAGCATTCGATTATTCATTTAAACTTTCTTGTAAACTTTATATCCGATTTTGATAGAATATGTTTAAGAACCACCGCTAGAAAACCTTTCAATAAAAAAAACTGCATGCAAATCAGTCCACTCGTTCAAGAGCTACGGTGCCACAGACGGACACACAGACACACACATAGCGGTCAAACTTAAAACACAACACCACCACCCTTCTTTTTTTCTCGGGGGTTAAAAAACAAATCAATCCATCTGAAGCAGATTAAAACGCGGGTTTCCTCACGATGTTTACCTTCACCGTTAAGCACGTGTTAAATGAGAACAAACATTTGTCAAGAAAAAAAATGCTTTGGTTCACGGCCGGTATATCTAAGCCTTAGAATTAAGAATCGAGAGGAATTGATATTAGCATTCGGCCAGCACGGCTTTCTAACGGCTCTGTGCATTAAGAACTATAATAATAATGATAATTAAAAGTACACAATTGGTGTGGTGGAGGCCGTAAAGTTCTCGAATGGAGGCCACGGACCGGCAAGCGCAGCGTAGGATGTCCACCTACAAGATGGGCAGACGACTTGGTAAGAACCGCAGGTCGGCGTTGGATTCCAACCGCAGTTCCTGGAGATCAATGAGGGAGGCCTTTGTCCAGCAGTGGACGTCCTACGGCTGATATGATGATGATGATGATGATGAATTGGTCTCCTTGTAGTATATATTAATAGTATGCAAACTTTGAAGTAGCAATTAAAAATTAATAATAATTAATCAATTAATAATAATAAATTTATTAATTTAAACTAGGAAGGGTGGCCTTTGCCCTGCAGTGGGACAGTACAGGCTCTTAATAATAATAATAATAATAATGCAAACTTTGATAGTATGTTAACTTAGTAACAATTTCACAATTTAATATTATAAATCCGTCAAAAACACGGCAATATGGTATTAAACTGACTCTCACGTAACCCGCTTTATGCACACCATAGATAACACAAGGTTTTCAAAAGTCGATCTTGACGCCGCAGTCCCCTTTGCATTCTACCAAGGAGCAAAAATGCTGATTCATTTTAAAAAACACGCGGTTTACTCACGCATATTATAACAGAGAGAAAAATGTATACAAGTTAAATTTGAAAGTGAACCAGACGGTATTATTCTAAAAAGGGCATGGCATCACTTGACTTTATCTTAAATAAATAAATCAAACAAACATCAAATAGTTAAAAACTATTTTAAAGCCACTTTTCTTTCCTTTTTATTTGAAATCTAAAGATACCTAAGATGGTTACATATAATATCTACTAAAAGATGAAATACAAAAATACAACTGTATTTGCTGAGAATTCGGGTATCAGAATACTCTGTTTTATCATATTTTTGACTGACAAGTTATAATAAGATTTCATTATTGTACTAAATTCTTATAAATATAAATAATAATTTTCAGCAACCAAAATGTTGGTGATCGTAGTAATGGGCACTCGCCTTTATCGTTGTGGCACACCCAATTCAATTCTTGATCCCTCTGATTTCTAGCCTCAAACCTCAACTTAGTGTACTCTATCAGTTAAATGGGACAGAGGAATATCACGTGCCTTGCTTTCAATCATTCATCATCATCATTTCAGCCGTAAAACGTCGTAAAGACGAATCGAGAACATTTTAATTTAATTATGCACATAATGTATATGTTTGTTTCAAAATACGTTTTTCCAAGTAAAACGTAAATAAGCAAATAAGAAAACTGAAAATATCCGTTATAGTTCCTAAAGAGTTTTACTAAACTAACAAACAAACCTAAGAATTCTTTACGCAATCTTACTTTGTTCCATAAATTAATTATTAATCATTGTTATGTTTATTGCATGAACGATTTAAGTTTTATGATTAGCATGTTATTATTTCCGGCATTATATTATTTTTATTTAAGACCATTATGGTAACCTATGTGTCGTACAAATAAAGTTCTTGTATCTTGTAAAATCATTGGAGTTGGTACACACTATTATGTTCCACTAAACTGAATTTAAATTAGCAATTTACATTCAAGCCCAACCCAACCGTATGGAATCGTGTGCGGATTCTTTACCTACCACAAATTGCCTCATCCTCCACAAAGGAGCATTTCTGAAGAAAGGAATTACTGTTTCCAGAGAGCCCACGCAATTTTTAATACCACAGCTGAGCATATGTATCTAAGGGTTATAATTTAAAAACAAGTAAGCCCTTTCACAACTATTATAGATGGTTTATAGCGTCAGCAACTGGTATTCGTGATGTATGGTCCGCTGCTGTGCCTGGGACAATGCACCTATTTGTTAAACTTTCGCGACTTGTTAACCTATTATCCCTTCAACTGGGAATGAACCCGCTCCGGGTTCCATTCAAATATGGCGCATCTGCGCACCAACCCGCTCCGGGTTGATACGGAGTACGCACGCTGCCTCCGTTATTTCGCGGAATTAACCATAAACGCCTATCGCCACACTGCTCTAACTTAGTCAGTGGGTTTGTTGAAGAACAGAGAGAGGTAGCAAACATTGACAACAGTGGCGCCCATAGAATAAAAGTTCGAAAATTCAGTCGATTTGCGCGCTCTTTTGCGGGAAGTTCAAAAATTCAAGGTGGTATTTTGGTTGGGGTTTTTGTGTGTATTTTGTGTTTAATTGGTGTTTTCAACGTAAACGAACAATGAACAAGTAAGTGTTTAATGTTTTTATAATCAATGATGTCGGTTTTGATAAAGTTTACATTCAAAATCTTGCTAATTTCATCAGCCACCCAATTTTTCTTCTGCAAAGTACTCAACAAAAACACTTTGTTTGGCATAAAAACTAATTGTCCTTACTAAAAAACCAATTAATTAGGTCAACAATACATATTGTTATGTTATTTATGTGTTATATTGTTATAATTTAATTCGATTTCCTCAAAATAGTGAAGTAAATACTAGCGTTCCATGCATCGGCCCGGAGCGGGCCAATACGCAGTCCGCGTAACGACCATTTTGCCGGATCTAGATAGGAATGGATGTGGCATTTCAGTATGTCAGATTCATCATCATCATTTCGATTTCGACGTTTCTATAAAGAAAAAAATATGTTTTGGTAACTCAGTAACTTATGAAGTAGGTACGTAATTTTAACTTGCAAAAAAGAGGAATAGACTTGCAAAAGTGACAAGGTATTTATTACTCAAAAAATTTAGATCCCAAATTTGACAGACAGACAAACACACTTTCAGATAGACAGACAGACAGACTGTTGATTTTTTCGATATTTATTTTTTATTCAATAGTACTCGTACATTCAGTATTTTCGCCGATTTTACTGAAATGCCATATCCATTTACGTTGGTAGATCCTTGGCGCTGATATCATAGAAAATTGTAAGTTTTGATTGTTGAATTTCTAAAAGTTTTTGTAAGGTAAAGGGTAATTATTTTATTACAAATCTATTGTAAATATATTGTAGTTTTTGGATACAAATGTTTTTACCTAACTCGTTGATTCTACTTTGTACTACAATACATAAATTGATAGTGTGTATTTGGTGTTAGATTTTAAGGGGTCTGGCATTTTGTTTATAAATCTTGAAATAGTATGCTTGGGATGTGAGAAGCTTTGTCTGCGTATTGTTTATGAACTACTCTTGAGACTTAAGCCATAAAAAAGGCAACTTCACTCTTGTGGAATTCATAAACAATCTTGGAATTTCATATTCTTCACATCTGGGCGCTAGGGCTGCCGAAAACAACCCTTTTTTTGTGATTATTTTTCTCGTAAAAATTAATAGGAAGTTATGCTTTTGTTGACCTTTTATCTTAGCATGGTGTTTATTTAAGTAGATAAAAGACTAATTTGATTTAAAAATCTTTTTATTTATAAGATTTAGGGGTTTTTACACATAAGTCGGTGATCCATCCGTTTACTCAATCTTTGACTTCAAGTAGCGAAGTGTATATTTGTAAACGAGTCTTAATTATTATTTAATTAGTTAGAATATTTCAAGCTGATTTCAAAAAGCTATAATGATACAATAGTTGCGGTAGTAAAATAAAAGACAATCATCAATCAATTACCGAGCGGCGTGCGCGCGGGTACAACCCACGAAAACCGCACCCAGATGTGTCATTTTTAGCGCGCAAGGCTCCGCAGGCGAGGGGTTATTAGTTTTTAAAACCCTGTATTTTAAAAACTAATTAAATGTTACTATTTTACTAAGCTTGCCCAAATGTATAGTGTTATTAATATAAGCCGTGGGGTGCCGGCAGTAGAATGATACCCCTCCTCTCATGCCCATGGATGCAGTAAGAGCCTGCTAAGGGATACCTCCGGAAGATGGGCAGCAGCGTCTATCCGTGTATCAACATCCCATACTGCGCTCACCAACCCGCCTGCCAAGCGTGGTGAGTATGGCAACTACCCCTCATGGAGATCCTTGAGGGAGGCCTGTGTTCATCAGTGGACGTTTTATGGCTGAAATGATGATGATGATTATAATAGGCCCCTATACTATTATCTTAGCTTAGTAGGCTATTTGTCGACTAAGCCGTGGGTTTCTTTACGATGTTTTCCTTTACCGTGAAAGTTTATATGAAAAATTAATAAAAGTACATGGTAGATATAACCGGCCGCATGCCGCGATGCATGGTACGATAGACCTTAAAGCTAACCGATTATATCATTTGGGTTAATATGCGTTTCCCAAGGTGGGATGGACTGGCTGAAATCCAATAATTCTAGGTTTCTCAAAGATGCGTATAGTAATTATAACGACGTTGCACAGGCTAAAATCACTAGGTAATTAGGAAGGCTTACTAACCTGGCAAGTCCAGCAATCTCTGAGGGTCCAGGGCTGCGCGGGAATCCTTTCACTTCACTACACAGAGAGGCGAATTCCTTTGGCTGGCAACTATTTTGTGGTAATGCGACCTTTCCCAAATATATTATGGGACTCGGTAATAAGTGTCCCACGATTCCAAAGAACGAATCGCGACGGGGACACATGCGGGAAATATAATTGAGTTGCGTGCGACCGACCAGCGAGGCGTCTTGATTGCAACTGGTCTTGTCAAGGTGACCGACATTAGAAAAAATGCAGAGTGCATACGCAGCAAAATATCCGTCGTGTGGATTATAGTGTACGCACACACGGACACGTAGGAACATCGCGTAATAGCCCAATATGGGATTACACAAAATTCCCAGAAAAGTAAACCAACCCTTAGTTTACCTATAGATAATTAACTATGCAATGTCGTTTATCTAACGTTTAAATTAAGTTACGCTCGCAATGCTGTCGGCGTAACCATATTCCCCGGCTTGAAAGGTCCTAATCTTTCAAAACAAAAAAGAGGAAACAACAATTAACAATTGCATATTATCATCATGAAAACTCTACCTTATGAAAGAAACTAAATTTATGAAGGAATTTTATAAACTAGTTAATAAATTTAATTAAACCTAACTTCTGCATTATAAAAATTAGATACCAAAACTTATTGTGTTGGCAAAGGGCACAACTTAACTGTTGGCCGTTGAAAAAACCCACTCTGAGTCTTGATCGTTGCGACTCTAACTACCCCGTTCTTATCCGGATAGACTTCAGTCACTAAGCCTATCGGCCAATGTAGAGGCATAACGTTGTCCTGCATAGAAACAACAACCATACCAGTCCGTAAAGGATTAGCAGGTGTGTTCCATTTAGAATGAACAAGTTGATCATTTAGTTCCTGTCGCGAAATAAGATGTAAGCGCGTTTCAGTTACCTCGCGAGCAGGGAAAAAGACGAGTGGTTTCGTGTTAAGAAAATGTGCAGGAGTTAATGCGGCGGGTTCTGACGGATCGGAGCTAAGCGCGTAGAGCGGTCGCGAGTTTAACAAAGCTTCAACCTGAGTTAGCATAGTGCTAAGCTCATCATAGGTGAGTATTTGTTGTCCAATTACCTTAAGAAGGTGCGTTTTTACACTTTTTACTTCACTTTCCCAGCATCCACCGAAATGGGGTGCTCTACACGGGATAGTTTTCAAAGTTATTTTATTATCCGCCAGTTCCTTTTCCCAATATGTGCTGTATTCATGCGATAAGAATTGGTAGAGTTCACGAAGATACGATTTTGCACCAATAAAGTTGGTGGCGTTGTCTGTATAAAGACATTCGATTGGACCACGGCGAGAAAGAAAACGTTTAAATGCCGACAAGAAACTTGCTGTGCTTAGATCTGAGGCGACCTCCAGATGAAGAGCACGCGTTGTCAAGCACGTAAAAAGGCATATATACGCCTTGCGACTCTTTTGGCCTCTGCCGCGAACGGAGGTTATCATAAGCGGGCCAGCATAATCACACCCAGTGTGAGAGAACGCTTTAGGAGCGCTTTCGACGCGAGAGTGTGGCAAGTCTGCCATGACCGGAAACACGGGTCGCGGCTTGGCTCGAAAGCAAGCATTACACTTAAAAGTTATATGACGAACAATACGCCGTGCGGACAAAATCCAATAGCGCTGTCGTAAGAGAGACAGAAGCAAGTTTGGACCTGTGTGAAAATTACTAGCGTGATAGTGGGATACCAAAAGTTCCACTACGTGGTCCTGTCGAGGAAGTAGAATTGGGTGACGCGACTCAAATTCTAAATCTGAGTTGGCTAGACGTCCACCAACGCGAATAAGTCCATTATGCAGAAACGGGCTTAGTTTCTGTACTGGCTTAGAACATAACTTGTTGCGATTTAATCGCTCTAAATCGGATTCAAAATGAATTCGTTGAACAGTTCGCCACACAACTGATTCAGCAAAGTTCAAATCGAGCGCGGTTATTGGGCCTATAGGAAGCCGCTTTAGAAATTTGTAAACAAAGCAAATTGTTTTCAAGTATTTTTTCCAGGAGGAAAACCTATTGGAGAGGTTATACAGAATGTCTTCGGCAGGAGAATTCACCTTTGACATTGCCGGCGATAAAGCAGGTAGAGCCACTGGCTTCATTTCGGGAAGCTCTTGCGTCTCACCTGGAACGAATGGTTTTATAGGCCATTTGTGGCGGGGTAGTTTGAGCCAGGGCGGTCCAGTCAACCACAGTGGATGATGGATAAGCTGGGCTGGCGTCAAACCGCGGGAAAGACAATCACTAGGATTATCTGATCCTTTTACATGGAAGAAGTGTTTTGCCGAGAGATTTTCGTGAATCTTGGCTATGCGATTGGCCACAAACGTGTGCCAGCGATGTGGCGAAGAGTGGATCCAACTCAAAGTTACAGTTGAGTCTGAAAATGCTACGACAGCCTCAATGGCATATCGGGAGGAATAAAGATCAAAAACTCGCTTTATCAAAGTTGATAAAAGCAATGCGGCGCATAGCTCCAGACGAGCCAGCGAAATAACTTTAAGAGGAGCGACCTTGGACTTTGCACATACTAGCGAGATGGTTATGTCTCCATCTGGTTTAACTACGTGGGCGTAGACAGCACCACCGTAGGCTTTCTCGCTAGCGTCTGCAAACCCAACTAATGAAACTTTACAGTTTTCAATTACGCCAATGTGGCGTGTGAATTTAAGCTGCGAAATATGCGGCAGTTCATCTTGAAACTGCTGCCACAGACGAACTATGCGGTTTGGTGGGACATCATCCCATCCAATTTTTACAAGCCAAAGATCTTTGATCAATAGCTTGGCGTACAAGATCATGGGCGCGACTAAACCCAGAACATCGAAGAGGCGAGCGATAGACGACAGAATATTTCTCTTCGTGCAAGGGCGATTGTCAGAATTGACTTGGAATGCGAAATAGTCTTCGTCGGGAAACCAACGAAGCCCAAGAACCTTTAGAGTCGGATCCTTACTTAGATCGACACTGTGCGCGAGCCGCAATGACTCGGGAATAGCCTGAAGAACCTCAGGGCTATTACTTGACCATTTAGTCAACTCAAAATCACCAAGTGAAAACAACTTAATCAGTTGGTGAGCGGAATCTATTGCTAGCGCAATGCTAGGAATAGAACTAGCGATATCATCGATATAAATATCTCTATTTAGAATCTCGCTTGCGAGAGGACAATTTTGACCCTCATCCTTACACAATTGTTGAATGGTGCGGATGGCGACAAAGGGCGAGCATTTGAACCCAAAGGGAAGAACGGAAAATTGCAGAATTTGCAATTCCTCGTCTTCGTGAAAGCGATATAGTATACGCTGAAGAGGACGATTTTCAGGACGTACTGAAATTCTGAGGTACATAGCTTTAACATCAGCCGTTATAGCTACAGCGTAGAATCTTAAATTCAAAAGAATATTAAAAAGGTCCGACTGAAGAACTGGACCTGCGTAGAGAATATCATTTAGTGATGTACCATTGGCTGTCTTCGCGCTCGCATCAAGAACCACGCGTAACTTGGTGGTTGCCTTGTCTTCGCGAATTACAGCATGGTGCGGGATGTAGTAAGATACCTCGCCAGGAATAATTCCTTGCACAAGGGAAACGTAATTATTTTTTAGATAATCTCTTATGACGTCATCATAGAGTAATTTGACGTTAGGATGCGATTTAAGTTTTCGTTCGAGGCTAATAAATCTACGACGTGCAATTTCGAAAGAATTACCTAACGCCGATGCGTCTGTCTTCAATGGCAAAGCAACGACATACTTGCCAGATTGGGTGCGAGTAGTGGTGGAACAATAAAACTGTTCACAGTATTTATCATCCACGCTAGTGATAGAAGAGGGTTGAACTTCCTCTATCTCCCAAAACTTGCGCAAGTCGCAGCTTTCCAAAGGGGAAGTAGCGAAAAACGACAGGGTGGCTTTCGGACGTTCTAAGACAGGTGCGTCTCCCATTAATATATAGCCAAGCACTGTCTCTAATGCGTCTGGACATCCCGCGGTAGAAGATACATGACCTGGTTGCAATAACTTAGCAAAAAGTTTTACTCCTAACAGAATGTCAATATTCCCCGGCGTAGCCCAAGTATCGTCGGCAAGTAGCCTCGAATCAATGTGATTGAAGTTAGCGACATCTATCGGGCATAACGGGAGCTGACCCGTTATCTCGTCGAGAACCAGAGCGTCGATGTTGTACTTGGGTTGCACACGGAAACGCGAACTAAATTTGAGTTCAACTGAACCTCGTACTGGTTGAGAGGTACCACCAATACCTTTGACGGTAACCACCGAATCCTCGCGGATAGGTAACCCGAGCTTACGACAGCATCGAGTAGTTATATAGTTCTTCTGGGAACCTGGGTCCAGAAGACAGCGAATAACAGCATCCTTGCCCTTCCTACCTACCACTAATACCTTCGCAGTAGCTAGCACTTCAGTAGTGCGAGACGACCTTTGAACCGTGGCTGAGTGCGTGCAAAAAGAAACCCGTTCCTGCGATGGCTCAGGTTCTTCGGCACTAGTAGCCGGTGCGGTGCTGACACTAGCAGCTGGTTTCTGTGGCCTTTGTTCGAAATGCAACAAGGAATGATGTTTACCCTGGCACTTCTTACAAGTGGCAGAAGACTGACATTTAGACGCTGTATGCTGCGCACTAAGGCAGTTGACACACATATTGTGTTCCTTAATGAATTTAAATCTGTCATTCGCGTTTAATTTTAAAAAGGCACTGCACTTATATAAGTGGATATGCGATGAATGACAGAGCGAACATTTAGGCGATGTAGATACATGCGCCCTAGAAGACGTAGCAGACGCCGCACTGGCGCCACTGCGGCCGGCGGTCGACTTTTCAGCATTCGACGGCGCGGTGCGATATAATATTTTTATTTGTTCGCGTACAAACTTTACGAAGTAATTATAATCTACCTCTTGAGGATCTTTCAAATTGCGAAGCGACATTTCGTAATGTTTTGCGATGTCGGAGTCTAATAACTTAAGACCCGCGTACGTGAAAATAAAATCATCCATGTTATCTATTTTCAATTGCTTGAGTCCTGCCACAATTGCAGTGAATTTATCAAATACCTGTTCAACATTAGCAGGCGAAGTACCAACTGATTTTATAGAAAACAGCTGATTGAGATAACTAACTGCTAATGCGCGCGTGTCATGATATTTTGCGATAAGCGCGTCCCAGATTACGCGATAGTTCTCTGCAGCGGGCACAATACCGGCTGCTAGACTTTGAGCCTTGCCCTTGAGATGACTTAGTAAATAGTGAATACGATCCGAGTCCGATAAATCGGGATTTAAATGTATTACACGTTTGAATGTTTCATAGAAAAACGGAAAAGTTTGAATGTCGCCCTCAAAGGTAGGCAGTTCGATTCTCGGTATTTTGATATGACATAACCCTGAACTTGAACCGAGTCTACTACTCGTCGAATTAGTACTACTCATAGCATAATCCTTAGTAGGGGGAGCTGGGGTCAATGAACTCAATACATTTTTAATTTCGCACGAAAGATCGTCAAAGGCCGACAACGTGTTGTAATTAACCTCATAGTCGGGATTAATTTTCATTGACAAAATATTTATATTATCAATTGTAGTTATAATTTCGTTTCTAATTTGATCGACTGTTCTGGCTTTCGCAATGAAAGTATTTCTCGACCTTTCGTCATTGAGATTTGAAATTGAATCATATATTTTTTGAACGCGACCAAAATATGAAGCACATTTGCCTTCGTAAAGTTTAAGTTTGTTATTTAAGTCTTCCATTTTAAACTAAAAATTTGTGTTTAAAAATAAAAAAAATAAAAACTTTAACATAAAATTGGTACGGAACCACTTATCCGCCCAAGCGAAATTCCAGCCTAAGCTAATGGATGCAAAACAAAGTATTAAATATTTATATTTTTTAAAAAACAAAAAATAGGTAGGTACGGAACCAATTTTCCAATCATGCGAAACCCTAGCGTGTGTTCAATACGACACGACAATGGCGAAATCGAAAAATAAAAAAAAAAAACTTGTAAAAACAAACGGTACTTATATGATTTATATATGGTATATAGAACGGAACTCTATTTCAAGCAATAAAGCGGACGTACAATACGACGCGACACACGGGTAAAACAAAAAATAAATAGGTGTGGAACTATTTTCCCGACCATGCGGAACCCTAGCGAACGTGCAATACGACGCGTAAGGATAAAACAAATAAATACCTATCCTACCAGCAGCGTTAGTAAGTATAGATAGGCACTAACTGACCAAGCTGGCACGATATAGGAACAGTATAGATAGCACGAGCGTAATTGCTGTGCATGCGAAATAATAGGTACTTATGAACGTAAGAGTGAGAAATAATTTATCTTGTCTTAAGAACAAACAACCTAGTAAATAAGTTACTTCAGAACCTACTAAAATTCTTCAATAAATGCGGTGTGGACTGTAATATTTTTGCGATGTAACTAAATAAACTCAATGTTTAGTTATTAGGTTAAAAATAAACCAACAAGATGTTATAGTGGCGATCCTTACTTGGATTCGCTAACAAAGTTAACCAGACCAATCTTTGTGCCACGAAACTTTCCACGAAACCACCGTCAATTAAATAAAATAATGAAAAATTAGCGTAATTAACGCAATTTAACGTAAAATCTATTTCACAACATGAAACACTAAAGTAGTAAATAACTTATACACACCTATTTGTGAATCAGTTAGGAAAAATGCGAATTTAAATAATTTTATAACGGGACTTCGTGTACAAGTGCGGACACACAATGGACCTTACATGTAACGCAATAAGGACGAGTTTCCTATGATGATTATATGCAATTACACGTGGTAATAAACCCAAAATTTTAGATTTCTATCCGGCTCGAAGGACCAAATATATGGTAGATATAACCGGCCGCATGCCGCGATGCATGGTACGATAGACCATAAAGCTAACCGATTATATCATTTGGTTAATATGCGTTTCCCAAGGTGGGATGGACTGGCTGAAATCCAATAATTCTAGGTTTCTCAAAGATGCGTATAGTAATTATAACGACGTTGCACAGGCTAAAATCACTAGGTAATTAGGAAGGCTTACTAACCTGGCAAGTCCAGCAATCTCTGAGGGTCCAGGGCTGCGCGGGAATCCTTTCACTTCACTACACAGAGAGGCGAATTCCTTTGGCTGGCAACTATTTTGTGGTAATGCGACCTTTCCCAAATATATTATGGGACTCGGTAATAAGTGTCCCACGATTCCAAAGAACGAATCGCGACGGGGACACATGCGGGAAATATAATTGAGTTGCGTGCGACCGACCAGCGAGGCGTCTTGATTGCAACTGGTCTTGTCAAGGTGACCGACATTAGAAAAAATGCAGAGTGCATACGCAGCAAAATATCCGTCGTGTGGATTATAGTGTACGCACACACGGACACGTAGGAACATCGCGTAATAGCCCAATATGGGATTACACAAAATTCCCAGAAAAGTAAACCAACCCTTAGTTTACCTATAGATAATTAACTATGCAATGTCGTTTATCTAACGTTTAAATTAAGTTACGCTCGCAATGCTGTCGGCGTAACCAGTACACAACACATACCTTTAAAAGAAATAAAAATCCATTGGTACACGGGCGGTATCAACCTACGACCTTCCTGTCGAATTTCGTTGGGACATACCGCTCAGTCATGTATTAGAATTCTATGTAATTATATTATTTGGTTTCAAAAACAGCATTTTATTGCGAACCTTTTTTATAATTATTACCAATTTGCAGCAGTTTATTCCTTTCGCCACCAAAAACGCTATACAGACCTTCGAGAAAATAATAAAAGAGGTACGCGATAAAATCCGGTATTATGTACCGTTTAAGGACAGATTTGGATAATATATTAAAGCAGATTGGTCCTATTTTCTGATTAAGGGAGAGACTTCTCAAATAATGAAAGGAAAATTGATAGTTTTTAGTGCATGAAATTAAAATTATTTATTATCAGGCAACATAAAAAATGTAAAAAGATCTTAACTAACTTATTCTACAGCCCATGCATACATTACAAACTAACAGACATAATATAAACTTGGAAACTAGCACACGTTTAAGACGGATACGTGTGACGCATCCCTGTCTCATAGCGACGGTTCACAGTGTCCGCTTGCAGGCGTCCGACGAATCGTCGGCATTTGATGCCCTTAGGCCAGAATTTAACTCTCGTATAAGTTAAGTAATATAAGTTTTAAGCAACAAGTCAACCGTTTGAATTACCATTTGGAGAATTAAGAAAGTACCATTTGGTGAAGTGGAACTAATGAAGGAGATACGCACATATAGATCAAATAAGATGTTAGACCTAGAGGCCACGCCACCACTGAAGTCCGATGGCGCTGCTGTCATAGAACTAAATCATCTCAGCCGTAGGACTGCCCTCCACGTCCACTGCTGGACAAAAGCCTCCCTCATGGATCTCTATTGCAGTACGGGACGTTGATACACGTAAAGACGCTGCTGCCCATCTTCCGGAGGTATCCCTTGGCAGATTCTAGCTGCATCTGTGGGCAAGAGAGGAGAGGCAACATTCTGCACCCCACTTAGGCTTAGAACTAAACAGAGACAATTAAATAAAGACTGTACTGAAGAGTTTAGTGTCCACTTTAGCCGAAGTCTTCAGGCGTCGCCTCTACCATCGTATTCGATCTTAGTCAAGTCAAAGTCAAAGTCAATAAGAGGTTATTCATAAAAACAAAAAGCTTCATAGAATAGTCAATTTACAAAAGAAGAACAAGACACATTTAAATTGAATAAAGCACATAATTACCTACTTAGCCGCGCACTTGGGTGTGTGCACCAATGTTTTGTAATGTTGTGTATTTTATACCTGTTCTGTGCGTTTTCTTTTTGCCTTTCTGTATGTGCGTGTGTGTTAAGTAAATAAATCTTTTTATCTTTGTCTTTAATTGAATTCGTTCGCTTTAGACAACTTTTTTCCAAGTGAGGGAAGGAAGCGAACAAGAAACCTTACTCTTTCAATTCTATTAATTGCTTATCGTCTTTAGTATAAAAAAAAAACAAATAATACAGGCCAATTCACACAGCATCATCCAGCCCCGAGCTGATCAGAGCTTGTGTTATAGGTACAAGATGTATATACATAATATTATTATATATACTACATAGACATATACTTTTAATTATATATAGAAAAACATCCAGAACACCCTGAAAAAATATGTGCAGATCATACAGACATTTGTCTCGATGCGGGAATCGAATCCCCAACCTCTTGCGTCGCAGGCGGACCTTCGACCGCTGCGCCATTGAGGTCGTTCGAAAAAAACGTGAAGCCTGAAGGCGAAACTGCAAGGCCGAATAAAAAAGCGAAGCCTGAAGGCGAAACTGCAAGGCCGAATAAAAAAGCGAAGCCTGAAGGCGAAACTGCAAGCCCGAATAAAAAAGCGAAGCCTGAGGGCGAAACTGCAAGCCCGAATAAAAAAGCGAAGCCTGAAGGCGAAACTGCAAGCCCGAATAAAAAAGCGAAGCCTGAGGGCGAAACTGCAAGGCCGAATAAAAAAGCGAAGCCTGAAGGCGAAACTGCAAGGCCGAAATACAGCTTCTACCTTACGAAATTTACTTTAAATTAAATATAACGAGCGCCTTTCTGTGTAAGAGCCTCTGTCGTGGCGCTCGTTAGTCACATTTAGTATAAACAGAAACTAGGGAAAGGTTTTACGAGGAATACAAACAGTCGACGCTTTGAGAGCAACAAGCGTCCGGCGCTCAGTTGGTAGCCGACTGATGAAAATGAAAAAATATTTATTTACAGCAAAAACAATGTTCGTTCGTTTCAGCCGTAAAACGTCCACTACTGAAGCCTCGCTCATGGATCTCCATGAGGGGTAGTTGCCATACTCACCACGCTTGGCAGGCGGGTTGGCGAGCGCAGTACGGGATGTTGGTACACGGAAAGACGCTGCTGCCCGTCTTCCGGACGTATATCTTAGCAGGCTCTTACTGCATCCATGGGTATGAGAGGAGGGGTAACATTCTACTGCCGGCACCCCACGGCGGCACGGCAAAACAATGTAGGTATCACAATAATAATAAACACACAAGTTAAATAGCTTAGGACAGGTACACAGTTGTGGATACAAAGAATGTTATGAGCACTTATTAGCTGGGTAAGGGGCTTCCTCACTAGGCTCAGCCTACTGAGGAAGATACGCAGAAGGAAGCGGGTTCGATCACGCTACTCGTTAATCAATTGTTTGTAATTGATTTGTAGATATTTACCCGTTTCTGGGTATTTTTAACCCCGACAAAAATTAGGGTTGCTATAAGTTTGACCGCTATGTCTTTATGTCTATCTTGTCTTTTTATTTTACGGCTTATTGTGTTTGGTTTTACACAATTCCGCCAGTGTCAAGTTTATAAATTCTAATGTTAGTTGGTTGGCCATGGTGGCGGCTATTTCATCGGCCATTTCGGTAATCAATATTCCATAGTTATTTTTTATTTATTGACAAGGAAATAAGTTTCCTGTTGCCTGTTTACGTCTATCTGTGGCACCGTAGCTCTTAAACGAGTAGACCGATTTGCAGTTTTTCTTTAATTTTAAAGCAGGTTTTCTGGCGGTGGTTTCTAAATATGATTTATTAAGATCGGTTGAGAAGTTTACAAGATATGGGGCGTGAAAGAAGGGATTAATAATCAAATGTTTCCAAATAACCCCGAATTTGGTATCAAATGAAAGGAAATTATATTTAAAATGCAAAACTAAAAAAAAGTTATATAGAAATCAGTCGAGCCATTCATGAGATATGGGGTTTGAAAGTAGGGGTGCACAATGGAATGTTTTCAAATATACCCAAGTTTGGAATTATATGTGTAGATTGCAAAACTGAGGGTACATTACATAAAAAATTTAGTCACCTCCAGAGACTAGGTAAAGTGTCAAGTGTTTCAAGTGTTGACGGCGGCTCTGACTCATTGCATTCAAAACTGTCGCTAGACTGCGGGACTCGGTGTGCCATACTTTGTGTCTCGCTCCGTACCTACGCGCGTGGGTGCATATTTCTCCGCACCTACGCGCGTGATCTGCATGAACGCGCGTAGTTGCATTTCCGGTGTATTGGACTGTGCGTGTTTTCTATACAAACGTAGATACTTACAGGCAACTTTAGAAGACGCATTCATGCAACATGCAGCATGATGCGTGGCAGTGTGTGAACCGCCTTAAACCACGTTTTGTATGTGCACATACATTCAAGAAAAAAAGTCCAGTGGTACACGGCCGGTATCTAACCCACAACTTGCACATAGATATGCTTCTCAACAACGTTTATCGAATAATATAATTACTACGTAATAAAATGCTTTTATGATAAACGAATCTCGAGCCTCGTAATTGAATCTTGAAATGAATAAATTAAACTTGAATCCCTCTTGAACAACGTCTAAACGAGAAAGTGTCCATTTACTATGGTGACTAGGACGGGATCCACTAAGCTGGGATTTATGTTACAAACTAATTTTAAACGTAACTATCATCATCGGAGCCGGTAGGACGACCACTACTGGACAAAGGCATCCCTCATGGACCTCCAAGTACGGATTATGAGTTGGTTCTTGCTGTACCCACGCATGGCAGGCGGGTTGGCGAGCGCTGTACGGAATGTTGATATAGAAGACCCTGAGGTATCCTGGGGCAGATTCTCATTGGATCAACGGACACGAGAGAAGCTGGACCATTCTCCTGACAGTACCCCAAGACATTTTTTGAAAATATGCACGTTGCGCGGAATATTAGATTGTACTGGCTGTTCGTTACGAACTTAGAATAAGCGAGCGACTTCTTTCAATGAAGTCCCATTGCATTTATTTGTGTCGGGACAAATCCTGCACGGCTTGTAGCCGGTTGAAACGCAGAGGCGTATTAGTCGCCTACTAGCCGTGTATTGGTAAAATCTTCCTATGTTCACAACTTCATGAAAATTCAAGATACTCGGACCAAAGAACATCGATTGATAGATATACATAGATATATCTCAACAACTACAGCAGTTATCAAAAATCCTCCAGAACAATCGATTTGTATTGATGTAATCTTCGTTCGCTTGAAAACCCACGATAAGCATTTGTGAGGGGTGGGGGTGACAAGATAAAGCTTCAAACCATTTACAGTTACTCGTGAACAGACAATCACAAGGTTAGCTGAATAAAGGTCAAAGTGTTTTAGGGTCAGATGAGATGACGGCTCGAGCTACCCGGCCCTCGACCAGCACTGCCTTGCAGTTAGTAATTTATTTATATATACATTTATTTAGAGTAAAACCAAACACCACAAGTAAACGGATGTTATTTGGAAAAGTACAGCCGCTGTGCTGTCAACGGCGAGTGACAGTTGTCATTGCATTAGTGCAAAGCACAAAATTAAATGTTTTTCGTAATTTTTATTAAGAACTTTATTTCCCACGCCATTAACAAAAGAAGAAGAAGAAGACTTAATTTCCCCTCTATTGGATACATATGTATGGTTGGCACAAAGTGTATATAAAAGAAGAACGGTAATTTATGACCCAGGCGAAAACAAATATTATAGCAAACGAAACAAGGTTGTTATTGTACTTATGTTATTTTATGTAAGTACCTACATTGAAAATTTATATATTATTTTTATTTTTTTTTGTTTAAATTGCCTTCTTTTAAGTACTGTTGAGAGGTTGTGAAATATTCGCCATTTTAAGATCTTATCTCGCTTTTTTTACAAAAACGATTAAAACAAAAGAACTCGCGCATGCTATCTCACTCGCACTCCCCTAAAAGAGCGAGAAGACATTGTGACTAAAATGTTTTTTCGCTCTTTACTTACTGGTGGTACTTTTTGGTGGAGATTGTGCGTTTTTATTTATGTTATATTTTTTTTTTATTTTACGACGATTTAATAACTCTTCCAGACTCTTGATAAGCTAAATGATTAGTTGTTGAAATGCCGGACAATAATTGTTGTGTGAGCGTTGGTTACGTCGTCGTCGGCGGCATGTGATTTCTTGGCGCCTACTCTAGAAAACGATTACTGAGATTACTGATTCCAATTATCGTCAGAGTAGGTCCCCTATACGCCTGTCTGTAGACCAGCAGGGATTTTGTAGAACAAAAAATGTTACGCAACATTGGTGGAGAGGTTTGTACCTACCATAGATTTTAGAAAAATGGTCCACTGCACCACAGGTGACCCTGTAGTGCAGTGGACCACTGTTCTAGGTTTAGGTTTTCGGTTATTTTTAGGTTTCCTGATGTCACAAAAACAAATAGGAATATAAACGTTAACTTAAAAAATATACTAAACCTTACAAAGGCAATTTAACTAAGTTAACCACAGAAAAAGAAGAAAAAAATACTGATAATCAATGTCCACAAAATACCAAAAAAACTGAGATATGTTTCGTTTGCGCCGGGCCTGAGTAAAATTTGTATGGATCGTGACCATTCTTGTTTCATGTACAAAATTGAGGTAAATCGCTTTGAGTAGGCGACTAATTATTTCGGGATCAGAGGAAATTACGTTGGACGCGTCGTCGCGTACTGTTTTGCCCTTTTCATTAAAATAAAGGTTATGAACACGGTTTTGACGCTTTTCAGTGGAGAAGCGGAGTATTTTGGAAGCATTTTGCGTAGGTAACCTACTATTCGAAGCAATGTTTGAATAGGAACCGGTTAAGTGTGAGTTAAAATCGCGCAGTAAGTCCATAATAACCGTTTTAACAACTTTAAAACAATCATTACAATCGTTAGATACGCCCGTACTGTAATGACACCACGCCGTTCTGTTTCCACGCGATATGAGTGACCTCACTCATTTGAAATCAGTGTACCTCTACAAACAGTGCTAGCCAGAAGTGGTGTGTTATTTTTTCATAAAAGTTCGTGCTCTATGATTGCACAATAAACTTTACTGGTGTTATCAATAAACCAAACTGTTATTGTTACCTGTTATTGTGAACAGTTCACAGACAAATCAATAAAATGAAATTTAAAAGAAAAATAATTTTCGCTTCTTTCTCTCACTTGGAAAAAAAAGTTTTCTGAAGCGAACGAATTCCAGTAATGTCAATTATTTTTCTCATTATCTTTCAAGATCCATATTCTAAAACTTTTCTAAAAATGTGGTCACACTAAGTGTGACTTATTAATTACTCACTTTTCTTCCATAGGCGTCAGCAGATTGAGAGCGAGTACGACTGCCCTGTCTTCAGGCGCCACCTTGAAGAAAAAAAAAATATAATAAAAATAGCCTAATAACGTATGCTGTGGGGTGCCGGCAGTAGAATGTTGTTGTAACGTTAGCATTGTGCCTTGTTATCTAAATAAATAAAGATTTTGAGGATATCTGATTATCATTTTTCTGCGACGCAAGGGGTTGCGGGTTCGATTCCCGCCTCGGGACAAATGTCTGTACGATCTGCAGATATTTGTTCAGGGTGTTCTGTGTGTTTTTCTATATATAATAAAAATATGTATCTATGTAGTATAATGTATTAAGTATATCAGTCATCTAGTACCCATAATACAAGCTCTGATTAGCTTGGGGCTAGATGATGCTGTGTGATTTGTCCAGCAACATTTATTTTATTTATTATTTTGTTTTATGGCATGGAACTCGGGTGAAAAGCTAGTATGTAGGTCCATGGCAAAAATATGTCATTTTATTAGATGACGTCGTGATCTATAGAACATAATGGTTCAATTCAGTGATAATGGGAACTATGAACAACAAATATTTAGTAACAAATCCGCTAAACTAAATCTAATGAGCGCTTGAAAAACATCGACACAAGGCATCTTCAGGAGAAATCAGCCCCCTATTCGTCACGGAATACACTAGAAACAACAAAGACGCAGAGGTAGTTGCCCAATCACGAACAGCACTACCGCTCCTAAGACGTGTTGTCTCTTTGTCCGTCGGCGCCGAAGAGAAAGTAACAATCCTTAGACGTGTTTTCTCTTTGACCGCCGAAGAGAAAGTAACAAAAAGTAGAAAGTAGGGGACTACCCGATTTACCTTCAGCTCCCGGTAGAAGCAGTGGTGCCAGATTCGTTCCATGTTCTCCCAGTGTACGATGCGACCTTCCACTATGGGGCTGCTGATCTCCAGGTCCTCGATCCTGGACATGGCAGTGTCACCTGCCAGATATCATTTTTACTTGGCAAAGAAGAAGCAGATGAAGAGGAAAAACATTTGTGATGAAGTAGTGGTCAAACGCAAGCGAACATGTGACGCGAACGAATTCAATTACGTGCTTTATTCAATTTAAATGTGTCTTGTTCTTCTTTTGTAAATTGAACATTCTATGTAGCGTTTTGCTCTGTTGAATAAACACTTATTGACTTTGACTTTGACCATATAATGAGCATACATTACAACACATAAATAGAAGTTGAACTTTTTGTGAAGAGTTCCAAGAGTTTGGTGAACCGTATCACTTATTTGAGCGATAATTTATTTGCAACTAAACAAGCTACTAGTAGCTTAAATGTTATAGTTTTCCTAATAAGTTAAAGTTTGAAACTATTATACTTTAATTTATGATTTTGTTCAGATTTTAGAGGGGGGTCGAAAGAATTCGCAAACAGAACCCTAAATCGAAAAACCATCTTCACATAGCTACCAAGCTAAAGCCTCTCTCGTTTAAATATATATGATACCTTATTAAACGATTCTTGTATTAAATTGCAAATCTAAGAAGTATTCAAACAACCCGTCCAGTTTCACCGCCAAAATTGTAAATGAAAATATAGAAAGAGACATCTTCTCTCTACCTCACGAGTATGGCAGGGCTATTCTACCGGAAGAGCAGCCACCAACCGCGGAAATCTAATAATGACAGCCGCTTGGTTGTCAATATCATACTATTCTCAATGTCTTCATGTTTCAGGTTATTCTTTAGATACACACAAACTGTAAAATGCAAGAAGAGAAAACAGCCAGCTATAACAGAAAAATTTTGGTTGTTGGTATTATCATTCAGGGTGTACAATTTCCCAGGCACTGCAGCGTCCCGTACAGCATGATTACCAGTTGCTGACGCTGTATAAATCATCTATAACAGATGCAAAGGCCTTACTTTTTTTTATTCAGGGTGTCTAGATGACAATGAGGCGTTTTCATTAAAAAGTAAAAACTTCAAAATAGTTCCCTCGAAACTTTTACATGGCGTTACTTTTCTTTTACTGGTAGGAAACACAATTTGACAATGACAGCATTTGTGATTGATTAATCACAACATGCTTTCTTCGCTTGCCAGCTCCATGTGTTAGGTTCAGTAGAAAACACTTTTTTTCTTTTTTTACTGAAAATGGATCATTGCAGGATAAGGAAAGAGGTCTGCCGCGTTCTCAAATCTAACTTATATAGCCTCGGAGCAGCGCTGTCTAGGGGCAGCTGTCTGAACTACGTTATTAAGAATCTACGAGTAACTAGATTTATCTAATTAGGTAATGTGATATCGGAAACTATGAGGTATATGCAATGCAGTGAAGCCGTTGAGATACAGATGGCGCTGTGTTCAACAAAAACCATGTAAGGTAGTTAGGTACTTTATGTAACCTTACAAATAGTTCAGCTCTTACATGAAATAGAACAGAGCATAATAATTTGGTTCAGACAAAGTGGAAAAGCATGTTCCGATGTTTCGGCAGAAATATCGCGGATGGAACGCTTCCAAATCGCGCTGTTGGCCCGCGGTTAGGAGATATACTTAATTAGCAGTTGTAAATAAATAGGTTTTGCACTATGATATAAATTGATTTAGGTTCATTATTTATTTATTATTATAAGTTGCATTAACAAAGTGAACATTAACATATTAATAACATACATATAACCGGGTATTTATCGCATAAATTACCTTTATTATTTACCGACGTTTGATTGCACCAAGCTTGGTCCCGAGAAGACCAGTGTCTTCTTATGCTTGGTGCAATCCAAGCGAAACGTCGAGAAATTAAAAGTATGTTAATAATGTTTTGTGATCGCAGAAGTTTAAAAAGACAACTTTAACATAAATTTTAATTACAATCTAAAACCAAATGTCACCTTAATTAAAAATGCAAACATCATGCAATCACAACAAAAATAATAAAATTTTAATGACAATGTAATTATAATCCCAATTAAAGATTGTAAATTTATTTATTATATTAACGTAAACAATAAACAGAAAGTAAATTATATTTTATTTTTATTAAAATAATTTACCCCTACTCTCATGCAGTAAGAGCCTGCTAAGGGATACCTCCGGAAGCAGGTCAGCAGTGACTTTTCATGTATCAACATCCCGTACTGCGCTCGCCAACCCGCCTGCCAAGCGTGGAGAGTATGGCAACTACCCCTCACGGAGTTCCATGAGGGAGGATGTGTTCAGTGGTGGACATTTTATGACTCAAATGAAGATTTCTTTTTTTGTCTTGACAAAAAAGTTACCGGACAAAACTTACCAATATAGACGTCATAGTACTCCCTTCCGTATGTTCCTCCGAGGTACTTCGGCCTTCCCACCGCCGCACGGAACATGGAAACGGGGTGGTTGTCGCATGCGAACCCTGCCTTAATGACGTGGCTGCCATTGTCTATCACCACCACTGGCTTCTCGAAAGACATACCTACTTATCGTGGCACTAATACTATTTGGTACTAATATAATGTTTACTTGGCAGCAAAGATTACTCGTGTTTTCTAAAAGCTGGGCACAAATTCGCGTTGTATTTGAATGTTGGCATGAAATATTTCTGACAGGGAAAATAAATCAATATGACAGTTCAGACTTTGCCCACAAACCCCTGGCCAAAAGACCTTATACCGAACCTCAAATAAAAAGTAAACATGAACAAAAATAAACACTAATTGATTAACTTGACACTGGCGGAATTGTGTAAAACCAAACACAAAAAGCCATAAAATAAAAAGACAAGACAAGACCTAATTCCTTATTACTCCAAACAAAGACTCCAAAATATAAAAAGAAGATGACCTTATTAGATTACCTATGTGGCTTTCTCTTTTTAGGGTTCCGTACCCAAAGGATAAAAACAGGACCCTATTACTAAAACTCCGCTGTCCGTCTGTCGTCCGTCTGTCATCTTCAAATATGACTGTCTGTCTGTCACCAGGCTGTATCTCATGAACCGTGATAGCTGAACAGTTGGAATTTTCACATTATGATGTTTTTCTGTTGCCGCTATAGCAACATACAACAAACGTGATTTTGATTGAATAATGGTACGGAACCCTTAGTCCGACTCACACTTGGCCGATTTTTACTATAGTCAAAGCTTTGACCACTGCTGGGATTCTTTGACGATTTACGCAGCACTGCATAGATACCTACCCTTGCCACATTAATTTTACGGTTTGCCCAGCAAAGATGCATGCTTTATTTTATTTTTGTAAAACATCTTTGTCGGGCTTTAAACCCGATCAGACGAGAGGTGACGCGTGACGCTTGATGATGTCCGAGGTAATGCTAGGATCAGTTTAAGGTATATTGGCAACATTTTTATTCATCCCCTCTTTTATCTTGTCTCCATATCTTGTAAACTTCTTAACCGATTTTAATAAATTTAGATTTGCGTAAAGGAAAATTGGTCCACTCGTTAAGGACTACAGTGCCACATACAGACACACTAATAGCGGTCAAACTTGCATGAGGGGTACTTTTTTGTCGGGGGTCAAAAAAACCTAAAAAAAGACTGACCATACTGACCAGAAAAGAACCCCATGTTATCTGTGAAATTTTATTTATTAATGTATAAAAGAACAAACTTACTGTTGGTGAAGACACTTCATTCTTGACTCGAGTATTAAGTCATGAACAAAGTGTCTTCACCAAAGTTTAACTCAAAGTTACGAACATTCATGTACTAGAAAAACTTATAATTAACCCTGTCAGGGCCAACATCTTCATATTCCTCTCTCGTCATATAAAATCCCTTGAGACAGTTTAGCGACGCCACGACAGATCCACCAACCCACGACAGATACTGCCTGGAAGGCAGAGCATCCACGCTTGCTTTATAATGCTGTTCGCTAAAGAACAGCTTTTTTGCTAAATCCATCTTCAGACGTTCAATTAGACCTGGAATCATGGAGCTTCCTCCAGCGACTACAATATTATCGTAGAATAAAGCTCTGTTATCAAGGTCTGTCTTGGAAATGCTTTGGCAAATTGTGTTTACGATATTCTGGCAGTTGAGCTTTTCGAGAGATGGGTTGAAGAGAACTTCCGTGGTCCTGATGCGATCGTCCCCGAGCATGATGACTTGACCGTCGGGCAGATTGTGCGGAGTCATGTTGAGGCCAGTGCACGTGCCCATCTCGATCTCATCTTCAAAGTTCGAAGCCACATAACATTTTTCTTCCTGGAAATGTAAAATCACTTTATTTATCAAGGTTTCATTGCCAATCTTATTTGTCAATCTGTTATTATGATTCCCCTTTGAGATGGCAGCTTGGACTTCAAATACCACTTAAGATTTAGATTGCACAAGAAATCCTCCAACATCTTAATTTACGCAGCCTGTTAGATTCCACTGCTGCTGTCCCTTTTCCACTTTCACAGTTTTTTATCTCAGTCTAGGGCTTCGCCCTGCTAAGGGATGACTGAAATACAAGCAAAAATCACCTAGTCAATCGTACATTACCGAGTCATTACCAAGGAAAGGGATTCAAGATTAAAGCTAACCTTGACAGTATTCAAGACATCTTGTTCCGCCGCTGTTGTAAACGAGTAGCCGGTCTCAGTCAGCAACTTCTGCAGTCTTTTCGTCAGGAGTTCTCCTCCCAGCGGCGAGGTTACAGTAGCGTTCTTCAGAGGAAACCCTTCGTACACAGGCACAACGAAGCTGCAGGAGTGGCCCATCTCTAGGACAACTCCCGTGGTCCTTTCACTAGCGTGAAGGGCGAGGATTGCTGAATTGACCAAGTTCAGACCTTTGATGGCAAAGGCTTCAAATAGAATTTCAGCCATCTTTTCCCTGTGGAGAAGAAAGAGATTTGCATTTCTGATATGGACAATTTGGTCATAAAAGAGGATTTAACAGAATTTCTCGGAAAAATGTGCCGATTTGTTTCAGAATTGGGGTGTTGTCACGACTCTTAACATTTATTGTATTTCAAATTTGCGAAACGTCCCCAGATTTTACTCTTGTTGTTTGTCCTTGAACCGTATTTAGACAGCATCCCCCACTGCTGAGTGAAGTCATTTACCTTGGTTTTTATGTGCCACTCCTCACGTGGTCTCACGTCTCCGTCTCACGTGCCTCATCCAGCTTCAGCTTACGATGTTTATCTTATTAAAAGACTATTGTCATACTAGTGGGGGGACCGGAGTCTGTTGAAAGTAGACATTTAATACCCGCAACGAACAATACAAATATTGTAACTTAAACTAAAACGCCCTGGGGTGCCGGCAGTAGAACGTTACCCCTCCTCTCATGCTCGTGGATTCAGTAAGAGCCTGATCTCACCTATCTGTTCTCGAGACCTCAGGATGAACGACGTGCAGGACTGTGGCTTCTTCAGGAGGCACTTGTAGCTCCTTGTAGAAGATGTGGTGCCAGAGTTTCTCGATCTCGTTCCAGTCTTGAACCATGCCGGCATGCACCGGCCAGGTCAGTTGGGATAGACCCCGCTTCTGGATCGCTTCTCTGCCGCAGTACACCAACGGAAAGCCATCCAGGAGGCCAGGCCGTCTGAATCTGATGAAGTTTAATTTGATGGATGTCATAGGAAAATAAACATGCTATGGAAAATGCTACGGAAAATTTAAAAGACTTGACCATGTATAACCAGTATGAGCATGGATTTGTCCACTGCTAGATATCATCACCATTTCAGTGATAGGACGTCCACTGCTGGACATAGGCCTCCCCATGGATTTCCAAGTGTTGATCGTGAAGTTGCCCACCCACAGGTAGAGTGATGATTTGCTATTGGCAAAACGCTGGGCAAATCGAAAAAAAAGGTGAAATAGTGCAAATTGGGGGATGGTTAATACAGTCGTGCCGTGGAGTGCAGGCATGCAGTAAGAGCTTGCTAAGGGATATTTGCGGAAGATGGGCAGCAGCGACTTTCCGTGTATCAACATCTCGTACTGCACTCGCAATTCTTCCTGCCAAGCGTGGTGCCAAGCGGCTGACGTGATGATGATGAATGGAAGATCTTAAATGAGAGACTGGATAGATTTAGAAACCTTAGCCCACCAGTGGGAAGAGTTTAGTTAATACAAAAATGATGACGCATAATTATCTTAATCACCACATGTTCTTTGCCCATTTTGTCCTTGTCGCGTAAGGTGCTAAATGTCTCACACGTATTGCCATTCAAAATTTACAGCACGACGCTTGCGAGATTTTATGTCGATTGAGTTAGCAGTTAAGGAGAAGGCGTTGTAAGTAAACAAGCGAGGGACAAACAACATTACCATTAATAATTTAGTATAAGGATGTAGCAGGCTCATGTTTTCACATCTCTTTGCACGTATTCTAAAGCCGAACTTGTAAATAAAGAAGTGAGGGTACTTTTTACGAACCAAAGCCTATTTTACATCGGCAGATGTTTTTGTCAACGAACGAGGAAAACATGTGCCTATGCCAAATTCAATGAAGACAGAATGTACACAAATTGTACATAACCTGAAAATTAATAATTTTTAGGTGATTTCCTTTCCCGGTTTTCATTCAGAATTTTAATTAATTGCGGATTTAGACCACTCCGTTTTATGTAAACCATACATCAGTTCAAAGGAAGCTAAAAAGACAAGTAAATCAGATCCTTCGTCGGCGATCAAACCTGCGACTCAGCCAGCTATTAGACGAACCGTCAAATTAACTAAGCGAAGCGCAGTCAACACCAGAGGCACATATAGCCCCGAGCACACAGAGCTTACAAGCTCGCACCTCGTTGAGTCAAAGGGGTGCCTATTTGTCTCCGAAAAACGATTGTCCGAAAATCACAATCAATAACAAGTGTCTCCGAAACGTCACCATCCATAACATTATGGTCCCATAAATATCATTTGCAATAAGATATTGTTCATTCTAATGCTCCTTACGCATACAATTATTTTACCTAATATATAATTTCCATAATTTACATCGTTATGAACATATGTCATAATAATAACGAATCATAAATCTTATTATCCCGAATATTTTCGAAAGATTATAAAACCTTCCAGTGGCAGAATCAAGACGGCAGAACAGTAGGTTATTAGGTTTTATAACTATCTGAAAACACTGCCTACGACAGAACCGAGATGGAGAAACAGTAGGTTATTAGGTTCTTTTTTATAACCATCCGAAAACCCTGCCTGTGACAGAACCGAGATGGAGAGGCAGTAGGTTATTAGGTTTTTTATAACCATTCAAAACCTATGCCTGTTACAGAACTGAGATGGAGAGACAGTAGGTTATTAGGTTTTTTTCATAACCATCCGATAACCCTGCCTGTGACAGAATCGAGATGAAGAGACAGTAGGTGGTAATTAAATTGTTTTTATAACTATCCGAAAACCCTGCCTGGGACAGAACCGAGATGGAGAGACAGTAGGTTATTAGGTTCATTTTATAACCATCCGAAAACCCTGCCTGTGACAGAACCAAGATAGAGAGACTATTAGGTTATTAGGTTTTTTTTATATTTATTTTTATGAAAAAAAGTCAAATGACAAGAAGTGCTAATAAATAAGTAAGGGTAGTAAAAAAAACTACGCGACAGCTGCAGCTGCCGCCAACAAAATATTATGGAATATGAAAATTATTTTAATAAATAATTATGAGAATAATGTTTATAAATTAATAATATAATGGATTTCTTAACTTATTGCGAATCCCTTTATAGATTGTAGACGTTATGGATAATGATATTAGTGGAAACTATATTAGGGATCCTTATATTATAGATTGTGATTATTCGGGCAATCGATAATTATGTAATAAATTTTAGGGAAATAAAATTTCGGAGACAATAGAGAACCCAGTCAAACGCCGCATTAAGCACACATGGATACACATCCACATAAGCCAATTCATAGGATAATTACTGGATGTATCTCTCGAGAGGACAGTGATAATGAACGGTATGGATGGCTGCCAACGTTTTTGTTTTATAGAGCAACTTTGGAGCCTTTATTCACAGACCTGAAGTAAAATAATTGGGTATATTTTAAGCTTTCTGTAGCCAGATTCTTTGTGAAAGTGACCTCTTACATAGGCCTCCGGTGTTTCTTCACGCATTTCTGTCCACGCATTTCTGTCACGCGCTGACTTCTCTCTAGATTATAGTTACTCGTCATATAATGATTATTTACTGTTAAAGCAAGCGTCGACAAATAAAAATAAGATAAAAGATAAGATAAAAATCATTAAATAAACACTAAAGAAAGGTGGTAAAACATTCTTTGTGAAATTACAAAGAATGTTTTACCACCTTGGAAACGCAAATAGAGTAGGTCCCACTGTGTGAGGTCTCCACCGTCTTCAAATCAAATAACTTATTACCAAACATGGATCAAAAATATAGTTATTTAATACATAGTAGGGTCTAACTAATTTTACCTATATTCATACACAATGTAACTATTTTTGAATAAAATAAACTGAAACTGTACTTAACTCAAAACATGTTAAAATAATTTAAGCATGCAAATTCTTCACATGTCTGTTTAAATCTTGTTTAAAACTAAAGTCAATTAGGCGTTTTGAAAGTTCAATCTTCAAAAGTAGTTCCCTCGAACCTTAAAGATGCAGTTAGGTTTCTTTTATAGGCAGGAAAAACAATTTGACAATGACAGCAATTGTGATTTTTCACAAAATTGCTTTCCCCGCTTGCCAGATAGGTTGTTAGGTTTACTAGTTGTAGTTGAAACAAAATATCAAATTATTATATTGTCACTTCCTTCTTCAGATATATTATTAACAAAGGTAGTATCAATTTATCATACCTAAGTGACTCATATAATAGTGATCGAACTTCACTTTGTAAGTTCGTTTGATCATCTATTTTACAAAACGCATTGCCAAGAACACACGGTACGCATTGTGCTTGTCACTCAACGTTGCCTCGCGTCGCGTTGCTGCATGAACGCGAGCGTTTCTTTTGATGGCTACAACTCCGCAAAACAATATCTATTGTAAAGTGAAACAAAGTTAGAGAGAATCCCAGCATTCCGGTCGGTTTTCCATTTTATGTTGGTCTATTTCATTGCACGGTCGTCGTAAACCTCCGCGCGATATTGCCGACAGAATACTGTTATAGTCGCACATGGGCAGAGGGGAATGGACTCCGCGGGGAAAATATGAAATAAATAATTCACCATCATCATTTTTGCCCGTATGCACCCACGGCTGGGTACAAGCCTTCGTAAAGTAAATAATTAAATAAAATAAACTGCGTTACCTGCCGGGTGGCATCATCATCAATTTCACCCGCCCTCCTCGACTTCGGCCACTGCTGGGTATAGGCCTCCATATGTTTGTGCCACATTTCACGGAACTGTGCTAATCTTATGATAAAATTGAAAAACGTTTTCAAATTATACTATTTTAAACTAACCCTAACTTTCATAGAATCCAAAATAAAGTACCAAAAATGTGGCTTTATCACGAAAATTTTGAGTAAATGCGTTTGCGGTGGCTGCCCACCGACCATATATACTTTTTGAAGAATAATATTTGAATTCCCCCCGTGAATGACAGTAGAATGTTAGCCCTCCTCTCATGCCCATGGATGCAGTAAGAGCCTGCTAAAGGATACCTCCGGAAAATGGACATACAAAATGGGGGAAATGTTAATATATGGAGAGCGTCTTTCCGTGTTATCAACATTTTCCCCCATTATGTATGCCCATTTTCCATACTGCGCTCGCCAACCCGCCTGCCAAGCGTGGTGAGTATAGGAACTACGCCTCATGGAGATCCATGAGGGAGGCCTGTGTTCATCAGTGGTTTTATGGCTGAAATGATGATGATGATTTGAATTCGCCGTACCTTGATATAGGAGAAATAAACTCGAGAGACCGCACGTCTCTTGAGATTATTTCTCCTTTGTGTGTCCATTACCTTGAAGCGCTTTGATGGAGGTGTAGCTAAAATTCTGTCAACATCACAATAAAGCGAGGCACCTTTAAGTTGCCTTTGTCAAACGCCTATTGTATGCATAGCTCTGGCATAATCAGCTAATGAAACGGCTGTGTGAAATTTCAAGCATTATAATACAAATAAAGCTGGAAGGAATAGATTTGTACCCCAGAGTTTATATAACATTGTCATCCAGATACAACCGCCGATCCTAAAACCTAAAAAGCTTGAAATAACGATGCACTCTGGATTGTTATCAGCGTTTTTGAAACATCCCCGCAATCAAGATAA
This sequence comes from Pasiphila rectangulata, assembly GCA_963082625.1. Taxonomy (NCBI): domain Eukaryota; kingdom Metazoa; phylum Arthropoda; class Insecta; order Lepidoptera; family Geometridae; genus Pasiphila; species Pasiphila rectangulata. The sequence continues at coordinate 26,153,866 of OY720236.1, forward strand.
CGCAGTTTTTCTAGGACGATGTTGAAAGAAACAGTATGAGCTCATCAAATTCATGGACAAACTATAAGACTGCACTACTAGTTATTTTACGTTATGTTGAGTTCTGGTGATCTACTGGTATACCTGCCCACAGCCGTAGGGAAGACCGCGCGGGGAAAGGATTCTCCGGCGAATCCAACCTTCGAGTTGAAAGATCCTATGTCGAGCACCACGCCAATACCCCCGCCCGACATTTTGGAACATGGCCAACTAGATAGATCGAAACACTACTTGATGTTACACTACCTTAGAATATATGGGACAGAATTGCAGAAGGCGCAGACGGTGAAGCTATTTCAACCTTGAAACTGTCAACCATGTGTAAATCTTAACGCTAACAATTTCCCAGGGATATCATTACGCGGTACAGGTATGGTAGATATAAAAATAGTTTTGCACAAACCGTAAAACGTCCACTAATGAGCTAAGGCCTCCCTCATGGATCCCCATGAGGGGTAGTTGCCATACTCACCACGCTTGGCAGGCGGGTTGGTGAGAGCAGTACGGGATGTTGATATACGGAAAGACGCTGCTGCCCATCTTCCGGAGGTGTCCCTTAGCAGGCTCTTACTGCATCCACGATTAGGTGAGGAGGGGTAACATTCTACTACCGGCACCACACGGCTATTAGAGGTTACCTGTTTTTTTTTAATGTGTACCCTAAGATTTGCAATCGGCACATCATTCCCACCTTCACCCTTTCATTTGATACGACACTTGGGTATATTTGAAAACATGCGATTATTGACCCCTACTTTCAACCACCATTTCACATGAATGGTTCAACCGGTTTCTATATAACTTCAGTTTTGCATTCTACACATCATTTCCTTTTATTGATACCAAACTCGAGTATATTTGGAAGCATTTGATTATTCATCCCCTCTTTCAACCCCCATGACTTGTAAACTTCCTACCCGATTTTGATAAACATGTTTAAGAATGACCGCCGGAAACCCTCCTTTTAAATAAAAAAAAACTGCCGTAGCGGACCCATTTGCAATTAGTCCACTCGTTTAAAAGCTACGGTGCCACAGACAGACAGACACACAAAGAAACACACGTAGCCGTTAAACTTAAAGCACTTTAGGGATGTAGCCATGATACTCACACGCGAGCGCAGATGTTGATACTCGGAAAAACGCCATTGCCCATTTTTCGAACATATCTTTTGGCAGATTCTTACTGTATTCACTGGCAAAAGAAAAGGGGTATCTTGCTACTGCGAGACAACCTTGTTGGAGATACACGGAATGATGCTGCGGTTCATCTTCCAGAGGTATTCCTTTGCGGATTTTACTGCATCTTCGGGCAAGCAAAGAGAGGCAACATTCAACTGCCGGCGCCCCACAGCAAATACCGTTTGCTCAACATGATCCCCTTGCAAAGTTCTCGAACATTTCAGACAGCGTTCGCATATGAAAAACATTCTATTTGTATAATATTTCCATTTTAGTTCGCTGTTTACTGTGGACACTCAACTGCTGTGGGTAATGTTGAATAATGCAGTTATGGTTTGGTGAGGTTAAATACTTATGGTCTGGGATACAGCTGCATTATTCTAAGCTCATCTGTTATTCAATCATATATAACCTTAACTTAATTAGCTGTTGTTTGCGGATTTCCCCGCGTTTTAATTTTTTTACTGAGACCTTATTACTCTTCTCGAATGTTAGCAGTCACTCTTTCTAAAACAGATATCTTATAGTGAAAGTCAGGTCAAAATCTGTCCAGCCGTTTCCGAGATTAGCGTGAGTGAATAGAATAGGCAAGCAATTTAAAAACTATATTTTTTATACTCGTAGTTATCGTATATATCCCTTGGCAGATTCTTACTGCATCCACAGGCAAGAGGGAAGCGGCAAATTGTAATGCGGGTCGCCCACTCCAAGCGGTCTTGTTCACCGCACGTAACTGGATGTAAGGTTATTTGAAATTAGCCAGTTTGCGATTCAATTTTAAACTATCAAATATACTTTGTGGGTGGGGCAAAAATATATGATATAGTTGCACACAGATTTTGATTATTCTACCGTTCCAGATACCATATTTTTCATTTCACGTGATATTAAAATTACGAAAAATAATATGTTTTTGCTCGTGGTTGTGTACTTCAAGCGTGTCAAAATATTAATAATAATAATCCACCTAGCCGTTTCCGGCTGTAGTGACTTAGCTTGTTTATAGATTTGGGTGTTCAGCTAAAATAATTAAATGAAAAATGACTTAAATGACTTATGTACCCGACCTTTGCGCTAAACGTACGGAAGCAAACATCGCAAGTTAGGGTACCATTAACGTAGTTATATTTTACCTCTATATTTGAAGGCGGTTTTGTTTTGAGTTGTTCACGTTTTAGATCCAGTTCTCGCCTTCTTTCATAATTTTGATTTACCTATATGTTAATTTCTTAGTATTGCGACTACGCCGAACTGAGATGCACAGGCAGCCGTGATTACTGCCTCCCATAAAAGTTGGAGTGAGCATTTGTTTAGGGCATTTATAGCCCCCTTCCCGGCTGAGCGAGGAAAGCAGTGTCTCTCTAAAAAGAGCTGCTTTGTCGCAGCGGGTGCTGCCGAACCGCACTGTCACCCCGTAGCAAGCCGGAGCGACCACTCTCCCTAAGCCGCGTGTGTGCGGGTATCAGACAAAGCCCGGCATACACCAGGGCCGAACCTCTCCACCTCTACCCGTCGCCACAGGTCTTGTTATACTCGAAGTCCGATTAAGAAAAAGCCAAGTCAGATACGCAGGATATTTTTTGGGGCATAAGTCTACCTTCCCTTGGTCCAATGGAACAACAACAAGTTGTCAGAAAATGAACAACGACGTTTAGAAGAATAGTCAGTAATAAAAATAGTTTAATAATTATAATAATACTAGCTGTCACGGCGCACTTCGTATCGCACCTACTACTACAACTACCCTACCACTATTTTACAACTACACTTCAACTAGTATAATGTGTTAAGTATATCAGTCATCTAGTACCCATAACACAAGCTCTGCTTAGCTTGGGGCTAGATGATGCTGTGTGATTAGTCCAGCATTAAAAAAAAAAAAAAAAAAAAAAACTACTCAATAGCTACTTACTTAATTCAAATTCAATTCTTTATTGCAAAAGTAGTAGTACTTCTACTAAAATATAAACATCTGAGTTTAAGTTAAATCACAATATAAACTTTCTGAACGAATCTTTACATTTTTGACAACTAAAAAATGTTATCACTTCCGCCGTATTATACTAACTAACTTAGGTACGAATTTAATAGAATCAGTGACGCAGTATTCCTCCTATGCCCGCAGGGTAATTGATTACGTATCTCGCGACAGGTTTTGCAACAGGCAAACCCCACCCTTTATAGACAAGCATTGGTACGGGGGTACCAGAAAAGGGGGCGAAGGCCTCAAAAGGTCACCAAAGGTCAAAAATAGGGCTTCGCACCCTAATATAGATAATTACGCCGCATCTACTGCGAGGCAATTATCTATAGGCAGCGTTTGAAGCCTACTGCGCTGTAATAACCTGGCCTTAACTAGAGAGCAGCATTTAACTTGTTAGAGATTCGAGCAGCTTGCAAGACAACTCTCAACTAGTACGTTCACGAACTTTGAACGTCGAGAGACGGCAACGCCAAGACGTTACTGTTAATTTAATAATTAGTCCTGTTTAGAATTTAATACGACGAGAACACTTTGGTAGTTCTAGCACGGACCCAAGTAATGCTACCATTTTCACTCAGCCAGCTCCTGCTGCTGAGAAACCTAGCCTGGAGCTACTGAATATTGATTACAAGTCAGTGTCTGTCGGTGTGTCAAAATTAGCCTGGCCCAAACGGACATTGAGAAACTGATGATCATCTCTGATCATGAGATCATAACCTCTCTGGATGCCCTCACCTTGACGGATTTTCAGTCAGTGTTGTGTATTGTATCATATTAAACAATTTTTAGTCTTCACAAACCCGAATAGGCTACTTGACTAAATTAACATTTTTCAGTCTGTCATGTAGATAACCAAACCCAAAAACGGCGAAATATTATCACGTGACGTCATACGTTGTCGTATTTCGGTACATCATATGACTATGCTATGACGTCACGAGCTCCCACCTACTTCAATGTGCTTTATCGATGTTAAATACGTGTCTATTATTTTTGTGTTATCTAAATGACGGACTTATTAGAACTTTGATTTTCAAACCTTTTTTTTACAGACATGCCAGGTACATTTAAAAAAACATTATTAAACTGGCAACTAGCACTAGCTATTAATTAAACTGTAGTATAAACTGTCAACTACCTAGTATTTTGTTTGCAGAATTAGACTACTATTAACCCTTAAGCTCGATAACGCACACATTTGTCCTCGAGTTAGCAACTAGCTACTTCTAAGAGTAGAACTTCTTTTCAGTCTGTCATGTAGATAATCAAACCCAAAAACGGCGATATATTATCACGTGACGTCATACGTTGTCGTATTTCGGTACATCATATGACTATGCTATGACGTCACGAGCTCCCACCTACTTCAATGTGCTTTATCGATGTTAAATACGTGTCTATTATTTTTGTGTTATCTAAATGACGGACTATTTAGAACTTTGATTTTCAAACCTTTTTTTTTTACAGACATGCCAGGTACATTTAAAAAAACATTATTAAACTGGCAACTAGCACTAGCTAGTAATTAAACTGTAGTATGAACTGGCAACTACCTAGTATTTTGTTTGCAGAATTAGACTACTATTAACCCTTAAGCTCGATAACGCACACATTTGTCCTCGAGTTAGCAACTAGCTACTAGAACTTCTAATAGTAGTCTAATTCAGCTTGCACATTTTGACTCAAACAAAATACTAGGTAGTTGCCAGTTAATTAAATGCTTTTATAAAATACACACGCAAAAACATAGGGAGTGTGTTTTTAAAATTAGTGTTGTGTTGTAAAACACTTCCATAATCAAAAAAAATATTTATTCAGCGCGGCCGCATAGACGTTATTGATGCGTCATATCATAACATAAAAAAAAACAAATGGTTTAATCTTTTTTTATTGCCCGAGGACAACTCTTGGACGGATCATCTGATTTTGATCAAATTCAAAACAAGAAGATTACATCAAAACAAATTGATTGTCGTAAGGATTTTTTATTAAGCGTATTTATTAAACGAAGATTTTCGTCCGAGCATAACTCAGAACATATGCCGGGTTTTTAGGAAGTTACACACAGGGAAATTTACCAAAACACTTTATATGATTAGTATAGACGAATCAATGTCCTTATTATAGAGCCACCCACTAACTCAGCCTGTTAGGTCTGTCTGTGAACACCCCAAATAACACCCCTAATCTAATGCTCGTCTTAGATTTGAGGATTATTTGCGTACAGAACTCAGTCATGATTTGTAATTAAAGCTCAACGCAAACTTCTGATAAGTAGGAGTTATCAAATCTATTTACACAGAAGTTTATGTCTCGTGCCTGTTGAATATATTTCAGTTGGTATGTTGTTTGTTGTCTTAGAAATCATCATCATCGTCAGCCATAGGACCTCCACTGCTGGACAAAATGCCTCTCTCATGGCCACGTACTGATCTTCAGGGGTTGTTGCCATACTCATCAGGCTTGGCAGGCGGTTGGCGAACGCAGTACGTGATGTTGATACACGGAAAGACCCTGCTGCCTCTTCTGGAAGTATACCTTTGCAGATTTTTACTGCATCCATGGGCAAAAGTAGGGGCAACATTCTACTGCCGGCACCCCACAACCCTGTGTTGGAAAAAGAAAAATCGAAAGCAGCCCAAACCGTTTCGAAGACTGAATATACAAGATTTATTGTTGCGCGAGTTTTTAATGTAAAACAGACAAATTACTTTACACACACAAGGTGGCGAGACACCATTCTATTTTAATTCGTGTCTCGTTACGACTAGCTTTTATATTCACTTGGAGCGGGCAGGCGATTTTTTGGATTATTCTGAGGGCGTTCTTTCTAGTCAAAAGGACGCAGCTCACTTAGACGACCGCGCTCCAACACCGCTTCCGCACAACACCACCTAAAATGGGCACGGTAACTAAACCAGCTGTCCACGCGCTTCTAGCTATCTCTCACCGACAAGCTAGCAAAGCAGCGTAATCTATGCGAGCAGTCTGCCTGCGTAGGTACATCGCGCGAGTCTCCCGCTTAAAGCGCGTGGGGAGCGAGGCGTCAGCTATCGGGTGGTATGAAGGTGGGTCCGCTTACAACAAGCAGTCTGCTAATTTGTGCTGTCAATGCAATAATATTTTTTTAATATAAATAATATACAATGCTGGACAACCCACACAGCATCACCTAGCCCCAAGCTAAGCAGAGCTTTTGTTCTGGATACTAGACGACTGATATACTTAATACATTGAAATGTAGTTCATTCAGATAGATATTTTTATTATATATAGAAACACATCCAGAATACCCTGAATAAATATCTGCAGATCGTACATACATTTGCCTCGAGGCGGGAATCGAAACCGCAACCTCTTGCGTCGCAGGCGGACCTTCGCCCGCTGCGCCACAGAGCTCAAGTGCACAGAGAAAGTACACAGAACGCCCTAAAGTTGACGATAAATATTATTTTTCCGGGCGCGAGCGGTGAAGTCGCTTACAACCTTTAGACATATTACCCAACATTCTTGCAAAAGTTGTTTTAAATCGCTACCATACCCGTTATTTCGAACATCTTTTAAAGGAAAATGTACGACATTAGTTTACATTTTCCGTGAAAACCACCATATACATATCAGTGCATGAAAAAATCATGAGGATACCCGCGGCTTAGTAAACTTCAGACGTTTTAACCTATTTCCTTCCTCTGACTAATAGCCGACTTAGCTGGCAGGATGGTATAGGTGCTGGGCAAGCCTTATCCAACCAACAATAAGCCAGGCACTGTAACGTCCCATACAGCATGTGTTCGGGTAAAACCGAACACGCAACAGATTTGCACTTTTGCTTTTTTCAACCCCTTTTCTGCATGAATACCAGTTGCTGACGCTGCTTCATCATCTCAGCCGTAGGACTGTGCACTGCTCTGCTCAATATAGGCATCATGGATCTCCAAGTACTGTTCATGACGGTCCGCCATACTCGCCAGGCCTGGCGGATGTTGACACACGTAAAGACGCTACTGCCTATATTCCGGATTTATCCCTTGGTTCTTATTGCATCCACGAGAATGTGAGGGGTAATATTCAACTACCCACGGCAAATGTCACTATTTAAAAAAAATCTCGTTACCACGTCCATTATTTCGCACAGCGCCGGTGAGCGCGTCTGCGCTTGTGCGAGGGTCCCGAAATGGTTTAAATACGAGTACCGGGGCGAAACTCGTCATACAGATCGAATACGGGCTGGAGTAACGAGCCCATATTCAGTCTGTATTGCCAGAACCACCAGTCAAGCGCTTTTGAATAAGCACTTATTGATTTTGACTCTTATTGACTTCTATAGCAGAAACCTGAGACGATTTTTTTTATGATAAACAAAGAAAAATATCTAGTTTTAATTCCGCTAATGCTGAGATGCATATGCACCGCCCTCCCGCCCGCTAATTATGCACATGCAGGGGGAACCAGGCTGTTAGTGCAACATGCATACCCAAACCCACACGACGACACGTGTTTCGCCTCTCCGCGAGGCATCTTCAGGTTAAACGCCGAGATGTTGACTGGTCGGCGGCTGGAACGAAAGTGACGATTTTTTTTATTTGTATTGATGTAGGTCTACGAACAATTACGCTCAATCTTCATTATAAAACAAAGTCGGGTTAGTACCACTTGTTACTCGAGAACGGCTGCACCGTTTTCAGTGATGTTAGATGTTTTGGCTACTGAGCACGAGATAATATATAGGTTATTTTGATTGTAAAAAGTAAATCAATTGTTCGCTTTATGTTATGTATATATGTATGTATAATTAGGTCGTTTTTAAGAGCTGATTTTGTTTCATAAAAAAATATTACAACGTTCATTTTCTCATACGTTTTTTAAGGACGATAGACTGGTTATAAATAAAAAATTTAGTACACCGCATTCTAAAACAAATATTGATCTACAGGCGGTGCCTGTAGATCAATATTTGTTCTACGAGGATACGAGGATCTGTAGTCAAATATAATTTTGTTAACAAGAAAATATCTATACGATCGGCAAATATATATGGGATAGATATTTGCTGTGGGATGCCGGAAGTAGAACGTTACATCTCCTCTCATGTCCGTGGATGCAGTAAGAGCCTGCTTAGGGATACCTCCGGAAGATGAGCAGCAGCGTCTTTCAGTGTATCAACATCCCGTTCTGCGCTCGCCAAACCGCCTGCCAAGCGTGGTGAGTGTGGCAACTACCCCTCATAGAGATACATGAGGCCTGTGTTCAGTAGTGGACGTTTTACGGCTGCAATGATGATGATGATGAGATATGTTTAACAGTAAAATGCACTCTTACAAGAACCTCCTACAGATTTTTGAATTTAGGTTCTACTATGAACACATTGATGGTTATAACTTCATATTTTTGTGCATAGTTTTATATGTCTATAATTTTTTAATTATTTTTTTACTTTACTTTAGATTTTAATTTCAAGTTGATTTAATCTTGTGTTTTCGTAATTTTTTTCTGTCTTATACTTACGTTAATATTATGTTTTTGTACATAATTTCTTCATTTTCCCTAACGCACAAATGGAACAGTTATGTACACCCCACTTGTCAATTGTATCAGATTTATTACCCTGATTTAATTCGTTACTGAATGAGTTTTTTATACTTTTGATGTATGTGTACTTAAACAAATAATCAACTGTTTAATTTCAAACTTTCGTAGTCTTTTATCGAATAAAAATCACTGAATCCTAAAAAGTCGTAGAACAATAGTTGTTCCTTGGGATGGTTAGGATTGCCCCCCTTCAGCTTAGTACACATATTATATTACACCTTGTATAGTTTTTTGCTGTATTGAATAAATACTTATTGACATTGTTTTTGCTCTGGATCGTGATGCGCGATAAAAAGACGAGAGCAACTGTACCATCATTACCATCCGTAGCGCGTCCACTGCTGGACATAAGCCTCCCTTATTGATCTCCAAGTACGGATCATGAGAGTGTGATTGCCATGCACGGAAAGACGCAGCTGCCCATCTACCGGAGGTATCCCTTGACAAATTCTTACCTTGGATGCACCAAAGGCAAGGCAACATCCTACTGCCGGCACCCCACGGCAAACACAGGTATAAAGAACTAAAATTATGACGTTAATCTAAGCTTTAGATAAGTGGAGCCTCGCGAAGGCACGCTATGTTTGTGCAGCTGGGTTTGCTTACCTCTCGCTGTCAGAATATCTCCCGTCCAGGATTGAACTGACACAACAACCCCGTCCTCCCTCCACTATGAGTACAATCTACAAATGGTTCAGTGCAAACAGTCGTGCAGGCTGCGAGAACAGTCTTTACTCAAGAGTTTGTTTGGTTGAACGCGCTATTTTCAGAAACTACAGACTCAAATCGAAAGCTTTTATTTACTTTAGTATTGGATAGCTGATTTATCGAGGAAAAATAATGGCTATTACAATAGACTCTACGCCAAGTAGTAAACGAGCAGAGGATCAAATCGCAAACGAAATCGCGGGGAACTTCTGGTATTTTATGTTTTTTTCTGATACGCGCGGTTTTTCAGCCTTACTACTACAGTACAGTTGGCTTAGTTGGCTCAACTATTGCACAATTGGCTCAGTTGACTCAGCTGTCTCAGTTGGCTCTACTACTGCACAGTTAGCTCAGTTGGCCCTACTACTGCACAGTTGGCTCAGTTGGCTTTACTACTGCACAGTTGGCTCAATTTGCTCAGTTGTCTCAGTTGGCTCTACTCCGAGGGGAATGGAACCACCCAGCTTGTCGGTTCGCGTAGGTGACGTTGACGTCCAGGTAGGGCCGTACCTTAAGTACTTGGGCCTCACCTTGGATAGTCGCTGGGGCTTCGAAGAGCACTTCAGCCTCTCCGTCCCCCAAATCTAGAGGGTAGTGGGTGCTTTGCACAGACTGCTACCCAATCTCGGAGGACCAAGAGAGGGCGTTCGCCGCCTCTATGCGGGCGTCGTGCGGTCGATGGCACTCTACGGAGCGCCCGTCTGGTCCAAAAAACTGACGGGTGTTAGGCGCTGCAGGGCTATGTTTAGTAGCCTGCAGCGTTCTATTGCCATCAGAATCATTCGCGGTTACCGCACGATTTCGCATGAGGCGGCGACATACTGCACAGTTGGCTCAGTTGGCTCTATTACTGCACAGTTGCCTCAGTTGGATCTACTACTGCACAGTTGGCTCAGTTGGCTCAGCTGGTTCAGTTGGTCTAATAGCCGGCGGAAACGCAGGGCCAAAATCTTTAGTAGGCGTTGCCTGCTAAAGATTTCGGCTCCTGCGTTTCCATTCTTTATTTTTGTCTCGGGTCTGGGTGTTTTAATATAAATATGTATATACAAAAATAAATAAGGGTTACTGTTTACCTACTTAACTCATAATTAAATAAACATTATAGTAACAAACCCGTAACCTATTATGAAAAGAGTGCTTGAAAAACACTCAAAAATATGTAACGAGTTTCCTTCTTTTAAGTCGGTTTAGTAAAATCTGGGCCCTGGGGTGCCGGTCGTAGAATGTTGCTCCCCCTTCCTTTTCCGTGGATGCAGTAAGAATCTGCTAAGGGATACCTTTGGAAGATCAACAGCAGTGTCTTTCTGTGTATCTACAACCCTTACTGCGCTCGCCAACCCGCCTGCCAAGCGTGGCGATTATGGCATCATCTTCATGACCTCATGATCAGTACGTAGTGACCCAAGAGGGAGGCCTTTGTTCAGTAGTGGACGACTTACGGCTGAGATGATGCTGATGAAGAATCTGCACAAGGCTGTTTGCGAGCCGTCACATCTTTAGTTATCCTTGTGATTATTTGCGTACGGAATTAAAGTTGTTGCTTTGCAATCAGATCGAGCTTTATGCAAACTTTTGATAAGCGAGAGCTATAAACGCTGCTTACGCCGAGTAAGTTTGACTGTTTGGAAGTTTATATGTGGGAGAACACGTATTTTCGGGACCGTGGCTGGTGCAACCCAGTCGAAACTTCGCGAAATAATAAAGGTAATTTACGCGAACGAATTCAATTATGTGCTTTGTTCGATTTAAATGTGATTTGTTTTTCTATACTAATAATACTATAAAGAGGTAAAGTTTGTGAGTTTGTGAGGTTGTAGGGGGTAATCTCTGGATCTACTGAACCGATTTTCAAAATAATTTTACCAATAGAAGTAAGGCCTTCGCATCTATTAGAGATGATATCTTAATATATCTTATATGATAATGATATCTTAGATGATCTCTTAGAAAAGGTTCAAAAAGCCTTTCTAAGATATCTGCACAAACGCAAGCTAGGATAATATTATCCCTTCTTGTATCCGACTAAGTACCTACAGGGATGCCTTGGATATAACTCTCTAAAAACTAGAAGAGCACTGGATCAGATAACCACCATATTGAAAATTTTCCGTGGTAAAATTGACGCACCAGATCTGCTTAATGAGTCTCTTCTGCTCTTTGTTCCTAATAAATATCTGCGTGGCAGAAAGCACAACCTCTTTTTTCCACCCAGGAGTCGATCTGTCGCGCGTGCTGCTTCTCCCATACCTAGGACCCTCACTGCCCTCAACCAACTCCTCGAGGCATACCCAGATTGTGATGTATTTTCGGAGGAATGGTCGAAATTGATTTGTATTAGCCTTAGGTACTGTGAGGCGGTATAAAATTGATTTAATGTAATATGATTGTAAATTGTTTTTATTTTGACTTTAATATTTGTTTCACCGTGATTTATAGATTTGTTTTTATTTTATATGTTGTTTTTTGTTTTAATTCCAATATAATTCTAATCTTACGTAATTTAGATGATAAATTAATGGATTGAACTTGACATTTTATGCCTATTTATTTTATATAATTTTATTATGAGGATAATTCTGATTCTACCCTTTCACTTTTGTAATGCTATGTTAATTAATTATTATATTTTAATTTTTTAAGTATTTTAATTAATGTGATTAATTAGTGTAATTGGTGTAAACCGTGCTAATTGAATAAATAAATAAATAAATAAATGATTTATACAGCGTCAGCAACTGGTAATCATGCTGTACGGGACGCTGCAGTGCCTGGGACATTGTTACATGGATTAGGCTTGCCCAGCACCTATACCATCCTCTCAGCTTAGTCAGCTATTATTCAGAGGACAGAACAGGTCAATACGTCTGAAGCTAACTAAGCCGCGGGTTTCCTCACGATGTTTCCTTCACCGTTAAAGCACGTGTTAAGTGTGCACATACATTTTTCAAGAAAGAAAAATCCATTGGTGCACTGCCGGTATCGAACCCACGACCTTCGGATTGAAAGTCGGGGGTACAAACCACTCGGCCAACGCGGCTTTTTAAAATTTATTTTTTTTACCAATAGAAAGCCACAGTATTTGTGAGTGTCACAGGCTATAAATTACCGCCCAACGAAGTGGGCACCGGGTCAGCAAGTGTTTTGTAAACTGACTATTCTAAGCAGCCTTTTGCTCTATTGAACAAACACTTATTGACTTTGACTTTGAGCGCAGTATGTTGATACACGGAAAAGCGCTGTTGTCCATCTCCGGAGGTATCCCTCAGCAGATTGCCACTGCATCCACGGACAATAGAGGAGAGGCAACAATATTTTGCCGGCACCCCACGACGCTGTATTAACCATCTAATTATGAAACGTGAACTTCTACATCTATAATAATAATATAATATATAAATAATATAAACTATAATTCAGACAACTAGTAACAAGATGTAAAGTACTAAATCTAAGGCCCATATAATATAATATATACCTCACAGACTAACATACATAAAAATAATATCTTATCTACTATCAACACGTTTGTCCGGTGTTTAGTATATATGTACATACATAGATATAAATATATATATTTGTCTATAGATGTAGAAAATCACGTTTCAACACCCATAGTGGAACAGACACAACCGTCCGTTTCGTCGCTATCATTGGCTTCACACACCCCAGAGACTAGAGATGCAAGAGAGCCATGCAAGTGAGCCAGTCATGCAAGTAGATTAGCAAACAAGACGGCGCAGCTGCAACATAATTGTATGCTTTTAACTTGCTCTTAAAAAGGGGCAAAGCTCTTTTGTTAAGACGCTTATAGCACGAAACATGTGGCGCGTAAAACTACATCAACATTATTATAATTAAGCCAGAGAATATAATAAGTAAACCTGTTTGAAAGAGGTCTATTTATATTGCTAACTGTTGCCCGATGCTTTGAGCGTTTTGACAAAACCCAAAACTCATACTCAAAAAATTGCCCAAGTGCGAGCGAATGAAGCACATAGTATTTTAAAATCTCGTAAATCTAAAAAAAAATAAGTTTATATTTATAATTTGTACTAAATAGTATTGATTACTGAGGACTTTTACTTTTTTTCTTTTTTTTTCCAAATCAAAGGTGAGATAAATGAACTATCACTTCCTTCAAATCAAGGTCCCGTCATAAGCGACCTACTGTTTCGGAGATTAGCCTAAACAAACACACAGACAGTCAGACAGACAGAAATAATGTTGTTTTATTTAAAAAAAATTAAGGACTTAGTATGTCGTAGACGCTTAAAATGGAGATAGGAAGGGCATGTTGCCGGGCGAGAGGACAACCGATGGACCAAGGCGGTGAGTTGTTTCCGATGGAAGCGAGACGGGCTTGAGGCAGACCACCTGCCAGATGGGCGGACGATCTAGCTTGGCTTGGCGGACGACGGTGGATAAGACATGCACAGGACCGTTTACAATGGCGTGCTGAAGAGGAGGCCTATACCCTATGTTGATGAAGGACTTAGTCTTAGACAAATCGGGTTGCCAATGAAATTGACTTGTTTGTATGCTCTGTGACGCAGTTTAAAAACGCAGTGTTATGTGATCTATGTTTTGAATTTATGAAGTTAGGTAATGTACGTTAGGTAAAACCTATAAAATATTAATTATAAAGCCGAAAGTTTGTTTGGATGGAGGTTTGTTACCTCTTCACACAAAAACTAGTCTACGGATTGAGCTGAAACTTGGCACACGTATTAATGTCGACTAGGCTACTTTTTATTCGGGTACAACGCATGAGAAGCGGCGGGCAGAAGCTAGTTTAACATATATCTTATCTTATTTTGATTTGTAATTTAATTTCATTGGATGTTTTTAGATTATGATTGTAATATATAGGGATTATTAATTTTACGTACACTATTGAATTAGGAATTAAGTCATGTAATGATAGTTGTATTTAAATTAAATTAAATAAATAAAACATCGCCCAATTATAATTAGAAAAGGAAAGCAGCAAAGACAACAACATCAACAATCCCTAAATAAGCCTAGCTTGTTCAATTGAATCAAATTGTTAAATTTGTTACTCGTAGGGTCAGCTATATAATTACCTGCTGACCCTACTAGTAACAAATTTAATTCACAATACGTATTGCGCCAAACATTTTTATTAAAAAGAAATAATGGAATTGGGCGATACCTTTGCCCAGCAGTGGGACAATAAGGGTTGAATAAAAAAAAGAATGTTATTTTTGTTGGTGTCGTTTACGCGAAAACGGCCGGCAGGCTTCTCTGTGTTCTGTGCGGCAGGCATTACGTAGCGACAGGCTTGCAACAAGCCTACAAATCACGATCATCGCTGTGGAACGTGGGCTGAGTTGACCCTATAGCGGTAGATGTGGCTAATTGAGCCCGCGGGCTGAGTTGACCCTATAGCGGTAGACAGTGGTTAAATGAGCCCGCGGGCTGAGTTGACCGAGTGGTCCGAGTCGCCCCCAACATAAACAGTAGCGGTCAACTGAGCCCGTGAGATGAGTGGTGTGTGGGCTGAGTTGCCCCCGAAGGGGTCAATTCCGTTTAAAGACATTTATTCTCATAAAAACAATTGATCATTTACAATGAGATAAAAATGTGCAACAATACTTAATACTTAAAACTATCGCTACTCTTGCTGTGGGCTGTTTATCATACGCAGGTACATTATGTAGACATAAAGGTAAAAAACAAAACCGTAAAATTGCTTGCTATTATCGAATACAAAATTTTCGTTTCACAGAGATGGTCACGATATTTGCGCCTGTTCCATGGCTATCCAATTAATTCTCAGCGCTCAGTCAATAGAGAAATCGTGTATAGCGCCTTGCTTATGGAAATAGCAATTTCTCAGCCAAAAGCAAATCTTCTATTATCTTTGGGGATTTAATTTGCGGTAACATTTCTCATAGTAACTGAAACTCCTGAACAGAACCATGATAGCTGAATATGCTCGTATATTCAGCTATGGTTCAGTTCAGTCCGTATGTTAAGATGTGCACTAAATGATTCACTAAAATCTCTTTGGCGTAAGATTTAGGTATTGTTGATTCCTGTTTGTACGGTGAAATATTTGCTTACTCCAAATCAAATAAATAAATAAATTATGCTGGACAATTCACAGCAGCATCTAGCCCCAAGCTAAGCAGAGCTTGTATTATGGGTACTACATGACCGATATACTTAATACATTATACTAAATAAATAGATGTTTTTTATTATATACATATAAAAAAATATCCAGAACACCCTGAACAAATATCTGCAGATCATACAGATATTTGTTCCGAGGCGGGAATCGAACCGAACGGGGTTTCTTATCCGCGGTCCACCTCACAAGTTCACCTGGGTTGAATACGGAAACTTGTTATGATCCATGATACGGTTATTTTACAAATTTTCAGTTTATCTGTCGGTTTGCTTTTTTAAAAAACACTTATCTAATATGTTATAGTGATTGTTTCAAATGTTGATGATGATCATGGTCACGGTGTTAGTGTTATAAAAACCCTGTATATCATAACAAAATTCAAGAATAGCTGTTAATTTCATAATTTAAACCCATATTTTAACCCACTTAGGGATTGTATTTTACCTCTACCTCTATATGGGATAACCCTTGGGATATCTCCTTTCAAACAAATAAGAATTATCAAAACGACCAAGTCATCCGCGAACATAAACAAAAATATATATACTGTCGAATTCAAACACCTCATCATCATCATTTCAACCGTAAAACGTCCACTACTGAACACAGGCCTCCCTCATGGATCTCATGACGGATAGTTACCATACTCACCACGCTTGGCAGATTGGTGAGCGCAGTACGGGATGACACGGAAAGACTCTGCTGTTCATCAGTTTCAGTTTCAGTTTATTTATTCAAAAACAATTACATTGTGTATGAATATAGGTACAATTAATTATATTTAATATTTATACACTGACTTATAATGATACAAAAAACAAAAATATAATAATGTTCTTAAAAAAAATAACATGCAATTATTATTTAGGTAATCCAAATCATCATTCTGGATCTTTCGGAGGTATCCCTTAGCAGGCTCTTACTGGATCCATGGGCATAAGAGGGGTAACATTCTACTGCCGGCACCCCACGGCCAATGTATCCTCATGCACAAATATAGCTTAAATCGTAAATCTTCGGTTTGGCTTTGCCACAGTCAAGTAAATGGAATATACACTTTCATGCAAAAGGAGTCGCCGCAAGTGATTTATACAGCGTCATAAGACGCAGGTAAATTTACGCAATTTATCAAAACTTATGATATGAAACCCTAGAGCATCATTATTATAATGTTAATGATCGAAACTTATGCAAAATTCATTCGAATTCTGGGTAAATTAATTCACGAGATAAAACTCCAGTTTATGTATGTATGGGAAAAGTTCAGATATTGTTCTCCGGCTTAGGGATGGAAATATGAAATGAACCATTGTTTTGCAATAGGGCGGTACCCCACCTTCTAAGGTGTACAATAAAGCGTATTCTATCCATCTACGAGTGTCTAACCCTGTACGTTTGTCCTCAGTTCTGGTCCGCGTTCGTGCCGTGCGGGTCTCAGGACCGCGATGCTGTGCAGCTCACGCTGGAGCAGATTGACGTCATCAAGCGGCTGGTGGATAAGTACCCGCAGTATCTCAAGATGGCCACCTCTGTCACTGGTGAGCTGTAGCTTTCAAAGTATATTAATAATAATGTTGGACACCTCACACAGCATCATCTAGCCCCAAGCTAAGCAGATCTTGTGTTATGGGTACTAGATGTTACTGACTGATATACTTAATACATTATACGAAATAAATACACATAAAAACATCCAGAACACCCTGAACCAATATCTGTAGATGGTACAGACATTTGTCCCGAGGCGGTAATCGAACAGGCAACCTCTTACGTCGCAGGTGGACCTTCGCCTGCTACGCCACAGAAGTCGTCGAGTTCACCCACAGCCTGACTTCATCTACTGCTGGCCTAAATTAGTTTTCTACCGGCAGTAGAACGTTACCCCTCCTCTCATGCCCGTGGATGCAGTAAGTAACCAGCCTGCCAAGCGTGGTGAATATGGCAACTACCCTTCATCCATGAGGGAGGCCTGTGTTCAGTAGTGGATGTCTTACGGCTGAAATGATGATGATGACGAATATATACTGGAGTCCCTCAAGGTATAGTTCAAATAACCAAAATTTAAACTTGCGATTAGGTATTTTGTATTTTAATAATGTCTTTTTTAACATCTTTTTGTCATTTTTAACTCAGTTTCGATGATGGGTTCAATGATATATCAAGTGTAATACGCAAGTATGTATTAACATTGCATTCAGATAGCCGTTTGAGTATTTTCAGCATCATTTTCGAATTGAAGTTAATTTTATCATTGACATAGGTGTTTTTGTTGAAAAATGTAGTAATTATTACTATTTCCAAAGCTGTGGGGTGCCGGCAGTAGAATGTTACCCCTCCTCTCATGCCCGTGGATGCAGTAAGAGCCTGCTAAGGGTTACCAAAAAGGGGTACCCGGAAGATGGGCAGCAGCGTCTTTCCGTGTATCAACATCCCGTACTGCGCTCGCCAACCCGCATGCCAAGCGTGGTGAGTATGGCAACTACCCCTCATGGAGATCCATGAGGGAGGCCTGTTCAGCAGTGGACTTTTTACGGCTGGAATGATGATTACTATTTCCAGTTTCAACACATTGCTAACTAACACGTTTATTATTGTATTTTAACAAATACGAACAAGTTTCTTTTAAACTCCCGACAAAAATGAGGCGTGCTATACGTTTGACCGCTATGTGTGTCTGTGAGTCTGTCTGTGGCACCGTAGCCCTTAAACGAGTGGACATGATGAGTGGTTGCATGCAGTTTTTTTTATTTGAAAGCAGGTTTTCCTTCTGTGGTTCTTAAACATGTTTTATTAAAATCGGTTACGATGTTTATAAGAAACGGGTCCTAAAAGAACTGTTATGTTTCTCGCAAGTGGTTTTTAATCTAATATAATTATATTAATAAAGATTTTAGACCATAAAAGATGAATAATCTAATGTTTCCAAATATACCCGAGTTTGGTATCAAATGAAAGGAAGTGATATTTAGAATGCAAAACTGAAAGTTATATAGTAGGTTGAGCCATTCAAGAGATATGGGGGTTGAAAGTAGGGGGTGAATAACCGAACGTTTTCAAATATACACAAGTGTGGTATCAAATGAAAGGGCGTGTTGTGTAGATTGCAAAACTGACGGTAGATACACATTACAAAAAAACTATTAGATAAAGTGTCGGAGGTTACTTAAAATTTTTGATTTTATTAACTTGTTCGTTGAACAAATAAACGTTAAAAGCCGTAACTTTCAAACTAATTTGCTAGTGCAAAGTGGATCGCAGAGCTCGCGGCGGATTTGTCTAGCGCTGAGCCGCCGCCATTTTGCAAGTGGTAGTTATAAGTGTGTTAACATGGGGTTTAACCGTCGAATAGCAGACACACGTAGTATTAAACTACGTGTGTCTGCTATTCGACGGTTAGCTTCTTTGTGTGTAGTTGTTCTTAAGAGGGGCCAATCCAACTTACTTTTCATACAACCGCTCGTACGTGGGTGTGTTAACAAATTTTATACTGAATTTGTTTCTCCAAATTTTGATTTTTTGTTTAGATAGAAACCTAGATATAGTGCACAAGATACCTATTAGATCAAAAGTTTCATAGAAAGATCTATTACGACGCCACACCCACGTACGACCGGTTGTATGAAAAGTAAGTTGGATTGGCCCCTCTTAACTCAACATTATCATCTCAGACATACATATGTATGACGTGACGTACATAGGCACTAGTGGATATAGACCTCCCTCATTATGAGGGGTTTGTTGCCCCTGAGTAAGGGATGTTTATACACGGAAAGACGCTGCAGCATCTTCCGGGGGTATTGCTTGGCAGATTATTACTGCTCCCTTCCGGGTCATGACTGTTCCTATGACTGAATGTCCAAATAGTTCAATTACCTATGTGCCAAATAATACGAGTGTCAAAATGCACAACAGACATCCACGGGCAAAAGAGGAGAGGCAATATTCTACCGCCGCGCCGGCCCCCATGGCTCACAGTTGATTCCGACGACATGTCTAGCTCAGTTGGGCAAATAGCCAGCGGATACGCAAGAGGTGCCTGGTTCGACTTCCGGAGGGCACAATATGTTTAGATGTGCAAGAATATAAGAATACCTCTCTACTTTGTCAAATAAATGTGTCAGCATTAGATGTAAGCAATTTATGTCGATGAAGTAGCAATAAATACCTATATTTTTCATTTTTTTTTCATTTAAAGATAGATATGTGGATAACTCTTTATCGTAGTTAACTTAATATGACACAAATATAACATAGAAAGAAAATTACAAAACTAAAAGTAGAACAAAAAGTAAAACAAAAAGTAGAAGGGTGGCCACTATTAACACTATTAGCGATCTCTTTCAGGCATTATTAACACATATTTAAACGGGTATTTATCGCGCTATTTACCTTTATTATTGCCCGACGTTTCGACAGGATTGCACCCATCGTGGTCCCGGGAAGAGTCTTCCCGGGACCACGATGGGTAAATAGCGCGATAAATACCCGTTTAAATATGTGTTAATAATGTGTCGTGATCTCGAAAGTTTAAAAAAGACTCTTTCAGGCAACCTCCAGAATATATTCTCCTCAAAGAAGTCCTTTCGCTTTTACTTCTTTTTATTATTAATTTTTGTCGTGAGATGCTCAATTCTATGTATGTCCTCAAGCATATTGGAAAGATTGCAAGATGACATAATTTCATAACGCGGATGAACCAAGCAACTCCCAGCCAATAGTCAATATAATTTAAACAATCATCTATGGAGCCTATACCACTAAACCGACCTCGATAAATAAGGCGACAATTGATTCGTTACCTAATTACTTCTTCAAACACAGAAATTTAAGTACAAAAATCTTTACTTGGCAAACTATGGTTTATATTATTTACCACATTGAGGAAGAACATTTCATGGTAATGAAAAACCTTTGAAAAATGTAAGCTAAGTTGTTTAAAGAACTTTTTATGAAGGGGGAAATAATTTGATAAACGTGGGTTCGAACCCCACCGGAACCGAACACTTTATAAGGTTTCATATTCTTGAAATCTTTAGTTTATTTTTTAAACCTACAAACACACATCTACCCATACCTACGCACATACATAAATGTACCCATCACCACTTCAGCCGTAAAACGTCTACTACTGAACACAGACCTCCCTCATGTATCTCCATGATAGGTAGTTGCCATACTCACCACGCTTGGCAGGCGGGTTGGCAAGCGCAGTACGGGATGGTGATACACGGAAAGACGCTGCTGCCCATCTTGCGGAGTATCCCTTAGCAGGCTCTTACACATCCAAGGGCATGAGAGGAGGGGTAAAATTCTACTGCCGGCACCACACGGCCAATGTAACCCCATGCACAAATACAGCTTAAATCATATATCTTCTGTTTTGCTTTGCCACAGTCTAGTTAAAAATTGAATATATACGTTCATGCAAAAGGAGTCTTCAAGTGATTTATACAGCGTCAGTATCTCCATGGACGCAGGCAAATTTACGCAATTTATCAAAACTTGTGATATGAAACCCCTAGAGCATCATTATTATAATGTTAATGATCGAAACTCATACAAAATTCATTCGAATTGTGGGTAAATTAATTCACAAGGTAAAACTCCAGTTTATGTACACAGATATTGTTCTCCAGCTTGGGATGGAAATATGAAATGAACCTTCATTATTGCGATAGGGCGGTTACCGCGATATTATGCGGGCTTTCCACTGCATGATGCCTTTACTGGCCCTAAATGTCCAACAACCTGGACATACGCGAAAGTCAAAGTCAAATAGTTTATTGCAACCACGTTGTAGTACAAATCCTACTGGTTTAATTAAAAATACATAATACTAACTTTAAAAAAATCTTAATATATTTAATGTTAAAGATTACAACAAAGTCAGTTAAAGAGTTAACTTGAAAAGAGAGGGCTTCTTTCGATAGTAATCTTACGTTGTTTGGCAAAGAAAAACGTCAACCGCCATCTTGTGGGTCAGTGCCCACTCGGCCCGGCTTAGACTCAGCCCGAAGAATAATACCTGATTATTTCTGTTTTGATAGGCGTAAAAACGTCGATGTATAAGTAAGACAGAAAAGTGTTGGATCTCGCAACACAGAATATAAAATTTATATAATGTTTTATGGCGGCAGACATTTTCAATGTTTAGTGTACTTCATAAAGTACTGTCACAGGAAGCCTTTGTGTCTGTAGTACCATTGATTTGTACCATTGATGTTACAAGTGACACAACTTTGTACCCTTCAGGAACACGAGGTTTATGCAAAGTGTTAGCTCAATCGGTTATCAGGAAGACAAATCAAATCTTGTAAACTTTATAACATGTTGCATATTATACCTGAATAGAATTAAGAAGCGGTTCTAAAGCAGATCGTTTTCTTAATAATCGACTTAAAATTATAACGTGAGTAAAACGTGTTTTTAAACAAACAGCTAGTCTCACGTTAGTTTTGAAGGCTAAACCATTTGATTTAGATTTTATGGTAAGCTTTTACCCAGACATACATACACCGTTGATACGGCTGCCTGTCTACGGCAAGATTAATTAACTCTGCCTTTTGAGCTAGGTTATACCGCCTTTAGTTAGGTTCTGTAAGCTCTGCATTTAGCCGGTAAAGTAGTAAAGGGTTGTCAAAGTGTCTTTCGTTATCACTAACGAAAGACACTTTGACAACCCTTTACTACTTTACCGGCTAAATGCAGAGCTTACAGAAACTAACTAAACTAACTGTTCACACAGGGAGAACCAGTAACCCTCACCGGCCAACTAACATCTTTAGGGCCCTGGCCACCCATGGCTATGTATAGTAATTCAGTTGGAGAATGCCAAAAATTTCAAACAGTTGTCACTAAAAAAAATTTTCGTTACTCAAAAACATTATTTTGGATCATTATAGTGGCTTATTCCTAAAATCCCCTTCGACTATCCCCTTCGAAGGGGATTATTGGACTTTTTGTCCAAAAATCCCCTTCCGGCTCTCGAAGGGGACGCAAAGGGGATTTATGGACAAAATTTCCACAAATCCCCTTAACCATTATAATTAGATACTCCCTTGCATTCTCATATGGCCCATGACTATGGGTATTATCTTATTTTTGATCGTGTCTTTGAATATTTTTCACGTATACGCCTAGAGAATTACACAGTTTTAATCCATGTAGTTACCTACCACACATACGTCTAATGCTATACACACCACACACTTTATGAAACAGTTCTTTTTGTCCCATTTAATCCTTAAAATTCTTCACATCTATTCCACGCGGCTCATTAGACCCCATCCTCCCATCTACCCCATATTGTGTTGTGACTGTCTAACATTATCATTAGGTATGTTAAAAGCACTTGCTTGGGTTGTCGGCATTAGAATGTTCTCCTCCTCTCATGCCCATGGATGCAGTAAGAGCCTGTTAAGGGATACCTCCGAAAGAGGGACAGCAGCGCCATTCCTTGTATATTATACCGTACTGCGCTCGCGATTTTTTTTCTCTTATACACCATGCTACAACAGATCATCGGGTTTCGGCAATTCAGGAGTCAAACACATAGTTTGCTCAGTTGAAAATAGCTGTTAAAGAGATGAAATTAGCTAAAAATAAGTATTTACAAAATAAAAATCGGAAAAGCACTTTTTATCTACCCGCACCACGGTGACGTGCTTGCACGGGACAAACGTCCCTAAAGTTTGTCCGCAAAGGACATCGAGCGGATATAATTAATATTATTTTTTTACAATTAATAATATTTACAGTCGCCCTAGTTGCCATTGTTCGCCTTAGTCGCCATAGTTCCCACAGTCGCCATTGTTATCACAGACACCCTAGTCACCACAGTCACCATAGTCAACACATACACTAGTCGCCCTAGTCACCAAAGTCGCATCAGTAGTCCCAGTCACCACAGTCACCACAGTAACCACAATAACCCTAGTGCGCACTGTCGCCACAGTCGTTTCAGTCGGCACAGTCGCCACAGTCACTATAGCCACCACAGTCAACCCAGTCATTACAGTGTCCTCAGTCACTCCAATCGCCACAATAGACCCAGTCACCACAGTCGCCACAGTCACCAAAGGCGCCACCGTTGCCTAGTCTCGGCAGACACCTGATGATCCTTTCAAGAGTTATCCTTGGATAAAATATCCTGTAAATCTTAAAGAACTACCACCTTTATGAAAAATTTTGTTGTGTAGTTTACTCATACCAGTTGTTTTATTAAGAGGTAACTTTTGATTTTTTTTTATCAATGAAAATATCCTCAATCGTGTTTTTGCTTTACCATTTCTTAAGTAAAATCCTGAACTTTAATATGTATAAATTTCAGAATTCTATGTTTAACGGTTATTGAGAAATACTTGTTTTACAGTGATGATATCTGGTAGTACCCGGCCTTAATAGATTTTGAGTGACGAATGGACCAAAAGTGCCTCCACATGGATCGGGTAAAATACACACTGCTGCGTCGTCACCCATTTACTTACAGCGCCATCTCTTGTCTGATATCGCAACTTATGTAGATTTTATAAACTTTGACAATGATTTCTAAAAAACTATGCTAAAAAGAGAGTCTGTTATAATTATACAGTAATCTTTACATACACTTCTACCAGCTATAAAAGTTTATTTTATCTTTGCAAACTTTGGAGATAAGGGGTAACAAAGTCTCGCGATAAGAGTTCCTTTTTACCATTTTGGTCCGTGAACCTAACGACGCTTTCAAAAACGCACTATATTTTATCCCTGTGTGACGATTACGTAAACATAATAACATTTCAAAGGTTCATTTGACATCGACTAACCAATCTAGAACTACCTAGCTCAAGCTCGCTTATACGCGTAACCCTACAGATAAGGTTATGGTGAAAGTTACCCAAAAACTTGTGCGATTAGGAGCGTTTACCGAGGGGGAGGGGCAGGCAAGGGGGGGGGGGGGGGTAACGAGTTAAGTTTCGCAGTTCAGGTGCCGAGCGAACCTCTACGGCCTCCAGGCGTTTATGAGCACGGTCTCACGGTAACGCAGACCGCTATCCGTAAAAACTTTGGTGATAATTAAGGAACTTTATTTACGAAATATAGGACTGCAGCAGCTTAGTAGCAAAGTTATCTGAAACTTGCTTGTTAAGAACAACATCGAAGTAATCGAAAGAGTAAAGTTATGTGTTTAACTGGTAATAAAGTAATAGCTTTATCAGCTTTAAGCGTTCTTCCTTCAGACTAATAAAATGCCTTAGGCACTACAGCGTCCCATACAGCATGAATACCAGTTGCTGACTCAGTATAAATCTTCCTAACCTTGCTCTTGTAGCATACTCACCATGCATCATACTCACCACGCTTGCGGTTTTAGGTTGCTTCTTCGTATTCTTCCCTCATTGGAAAAAAGCTTTCATGCACACAAAAATATTATGAACTTAATCAAGAGATGTGGTATGCATATCATAAATACAAGAAACAAAACCAATTGCACATCCCTTAGGCTCCAAAAAGTAAATTGATCATATATGGGAAACTGTGTGCATTTTCCTAATAAGCTTTCATCTGAGGCGACCCAACTATCGATTCGGAGGTTTAAGCTTTTTATGAAACAAAATCTCATAGAAAAAGCTTATTACTCTATAGATGATTATTTGAATGATATTGGCGCTTGGCCGAGTGTTGCTCGGTTCAACCACAATAAGAAATCATCTTGCAATATCCAAACTATCCAATATCCTCGCGAACATTTATTAAAGCATAATATTAAGACAAATATTGTAACAATGAAAAGAAGTGAAAGAATGAGGTTCCTTCTTCGCTTTACTTGGAAAATAGTTTTCCGAAGCGAACGAATTCAATTATGTGCTGATTCAAATTAAATGTGTTGTGTTTTTATTTTGTAAACTGATTATTCTATGTAGCTTTTTTCTCTATTGAATAAACACTCATTGATTCTGACTTTGACTATACATGGCGTCGCATAACTTATTATTTCTTCCGTAACGTACAAAGTCGGGGTTGGTATAACTTTTTACAATATTATCCTTTTATTAACTACCTATATTTATTTATTTATTTACTTTAATTAAAACGGCACAACCAATTACATTAATTAAAGATAAGAACAAGTTATTATTATTAGTTTTAAAATTACAGGATTTTATCGCGTACCTTTTTTATTATTTTCCCGACGTTTCGAACACCTTTCAGCGTTCTTGGTCGCGGGAGGCGTTATTATTAAAGTTATTATTAATTAGAGAGATAACACTTACATCTATTAACATAAAATCTAAATAATTGCAATAAAAATAATAATAATAATCAAGAGCCAGATCCAAAAGGCAGTACTCCTGGACTCGGCACGTATAGTAAGGAGATTCCTCTCCCTGCAGCCCTAGTCATCGACCGCTTGAGCCTTGCTTCGCGGCCGGTGATTCACCGTTTTGATATATTTTTTACTGTAGAGTATTTGTTTTTGTATTTCTTTATAGTAAAAAATGTATTTTTATGAGTTTACAAATAAATGATGTGGAATAATAATAAACTAAATTAAACACAGTCACAAACGGAAAAAAAATTAAATAAATGATGATGTCAAATAATATAAAAATTATGTCATGTCAAAATATTAAACTGTTTGAAATATTTAAAGTGGAAAATTTAAAAAAATAAAAATAAAATTAAGGCAGATCAACAATGACGTTCACAAAAACATTGACATACAAATAAAATTTCAGCGCACCTATCAGCAAACAAGTCAAAGTCAGGGCAATCATCCAGGAGACCGTTGATTTTGTATAGGTACCATTTTCTCGCCTATCATTCCTGTTTATTTCCCGACGTTTCAATAGGGTTTCACCTATCGTTGTCGCTATTACATTTTTAAAATAATGTGCCATGTTTGCGAAAACTTTAAGAATATTTGTTTTTTTTTCTGCAGACATTCTGGAGGCGCACAGTGCGAGGCCTCGCAAGATCGCCTCCCTAATCGGCATCGAGGGAGGTCACTCCATAGGCAACTCTCTCGGCATCCTGCGTACATACTACCACCTCGGAGTACGATACATGACGCTCACGCATACCTGCAACACGCCCTGGTAAGTACTCCAAAACGCCCTGGTGTGTACCGCTACCACACCATCGTAAGTTCTACAACACGCCCTGGCGAGTACCGCAACCGCGTCACAGCTTGCATGCCCTAGTGAGTGCCGCAACACGCTCTGGTGAGTACTATTACCTACAACACGCTTTAGGTAGAAATCCAACACGACAAAGTGCGGACAGGAAGTACTGCAACACACTCAGATGAGTAGATACTCACCAGGTACCTAGTACTCAACACTGCTTATTAAGTACTAGGCACCGAGGCATGCTACTCCAACGACTCCGTTGGTGAGTATGCAACACACCTTAGTGAATATACAACACACCTTAGTGAGTATGCAACACACCTTGGTGAGTATGTAACACGCCTTGGTGAGTATGCAACACACCTTGGTGAGTATGCTACACACCTTGGTGAGTATGTAACACGCCTTGGTAGGTATGCAATACGCTCTCCATGAAAATACAAAGCCATAAGAGAAAATATATAATAACAGACAGAAGTATGAATCTAAAATGAAGAATACAAAAAAATCATTCCTTATGAGCTACGAATTCATCGTAGCGATAAAAGGATGATATTGCGCTCCATCGTAAAACCTTGAACACCCGCTAGATAAAATCTACTGTTCCTACAAAATACTTTCAATGAACGGTAGAGAAAAAGAAAACTCACTAAACACGATTTAGTTCAGTTTCTTTTTTCATCTGTTACCAGGAAATGGATTTTCTTTCCCTCTCCGGCTAATAAAGCTTTTTCACTGCTCATGTACGCCCTTGAGATAGCCCACTTAATTGAGTTGCCTACAGAGCCGGATTAAGGAAAATGCAAGGGTACTGGGGGATAACAGCTTCCTCGATCCGTTCGTCAAAATATCTGAGCTAGGAATATAATAGGAATTTCCGTAATGAAAAACAATATACTAATGACGTTGGGTGCCGGAATCAGAATGTTGCCTGTCTCTTGCCCGTACATTCAGTAAGAATCTGCCAATTCCATCCGTCTTCTCTTCCTTATTTAATTAAAGAGATCAGCTGTTTGGGATACCCCCAGAAGACGGGCAGAAGCGTCTTTCCGTGTATCAACATCCCGTACTGCACTCGCCAACCCGCCTGCCAAGCGTGGTGAGTATGGCAACAACCCCTTATGGAGATCCATGCAAGGCATGTGTCCAAAGTTCTAGAGCTGAAATGATGATGATGACTACTTATTATAAACCTTTATATTATTTCTGAACTAGTTATGTTCTACTTATAAGTCGAAAAGACCACTCCCGTCTTCTTCTTCATATCCTAGATAATCTTCACTTTCTTGATTGTGTGTAGTGTCCAGCATTAATTTTATTTCCCTTTAGTGTAGAACTCCTTGATGTGTTCCAATCGAGGTCTTAACCAGCTCTGTCTGGGGCTTGTCTCAAAGCAGTAGTGACAGTGAGTACCGTTAGCGCATGTAATAATTTTATTTTAAAATTAAAATTAAAATAAAAGCTGCTTATCTAGCCACTTTACTTACATCAACCCCTTAATACAATCCTGTGTTATCCATGTCACGGGTAAGCAGGAATACTGGCTGCCACGTCTCGCGATAATCTATTTAGCTAGTTAGAGATGCGGCGTTAGGCTTTTGTCGTGCACAATGAACGCAATATCGCCCCGATACGAACAGTATGGCGCAAATTGATAATTTCATTATCATCGTCATTTTAGCCGTAAAACATAACCACAGGCCTCTCTCATGGATCTCCATGAGGGGTAGTTGCCATACTCATCGCGCTTGGCCGGTTGGCGGGCACAGTTCGGTATCTTGATACTCGGAAAGACGCTGCTGCCTATCTTTCGGAGGTATCTCTTAGCAGACTCTTAGTGCAGCCACGGGAGAGGAGGGGTAACATTCTATTGCCGGCACCCCACGGCAATTAGTCATGTATCGAATAAATTGGCCTGTCACGTTCACGAAGATGAATAAAGGTGTATCTACTAACGCGGAGCTGGGCGAGGCTGAGCGAAGCATGAATTTAACAATCACAACGCTCTCGAGCCTTCTGTGATCTGTCCTTCGAGCTGATTGGCCAAATATAAAATTTAAGATAGAATCACGATACTACACGATAGAATTGTAGTAAAAATCTAACTCTTCAACTCACATAATTTGTTAGGGTCTAAGTGATGTATTATTTTGTGACGTAAAAGCCGTGTTGGCCGAGTGGTATGTACCCCGACTTTCGATCCGAAGGTCGTGGGTTCGATACCGGCCGTGCATCAATGGATTTTTCTTTCTTGAAAAATGTATGTGCACTCTTAACACGAGCTTTAACGGTGAAGGAAACATCGTGAGGAAACCCGCGGCTTAGTTAGCTTCAGACGTATTGACCTGTTCTTTCCTCTGAATACTAGCTGACTAAGCTGAGAGGATGGTATACAGCGTGTCCCGTAATTGGGGTACTAAGCCGAAAGGGGGGTTTTCTACCCCCCCTGGCAAACAACGTTTGTTCTACGACTTTCTTGATTTTCAAGTTTTTCAGTGATAAGATAACGTTCAAAGTTTATACCAATTTCATAAGAGTGACAACCCTGCTCTCAGCTGTTACGGGCAATGACCTATTGACCGCCGGGGATTCCCGCGGCGCGCCCGCAACGCGCTTGAGCGTATATTGAGTGTGGGTATAGGTGCGTGGTGTGCGTAGGCGCGAAGGTATGTATTATGGACACACGTCTGTTATACATTAGGGTTGACAGCGACTTGGAAAATTTTAATTTTGTATGGAAACCTGAAAATACGTTTTTCTGAAATCTTTCTTCGCCTTCGCATTCCTTTGGTGGGGGGTAATTTGCAGCTCCTGGCTTCATACACCAGTTACGGGACACCTTGTATAGGTGCTGGGCAAGCCTAATCCATCTTTCAATGTCCCAGGCACTGCAGCGTCCCGTACAGCAAGATTACCAGTTGCTGACGCTATATAAATCATCTATACTAGATGCAAAGGCCTTACTTTTACTTTACGTCATAACTAAAATATGATTGCTAAATTGTTTGAATATGACATTTCTGCTCCCATTATAAGCACGACGTACTTAAACACTCATTCAATACCTGCTTAATAAATTTTGGTAAACGAAAAAAATACACCATTTTTCAACGACAGGTCTACATTTAACTACAGAACCCAACGCGTGGACCGACTGACACCCGGCCTAATTTATTTAACATTAATCAGAGACCGGTAAAACATATTTTTTGTACAGCATTATCATCATGAAAGCCGTAGTACATCCACTGCTAGACGAAGGCCTCATGGACTCGGAGATCCAAGTACTGATCAAGGGGTTGTTACCATACCTACCACGCTTGGCCTTTTCAGGTTTTTCTGTAAACATGTGACGGAATCACAGCCCACACCGTCACAAGCCTTTGTAAATCGTGACATTTCCACGTATAAATTCGCTCTCAACTCAAACGGGCAGATCACGCAGCCGTCATTCGTATGTTATTTGCGGTTCACATCGCCGCGGGACTCGGGAAAAGGAGCGGAGTGGCAAGCTGTGTGCGCTCATACTATTTTAGTAGGCATGATGCAGGGCAGTGGTGACTTTCAGGCTAGGCGGTAACGCCGAGGTGTCAAATGACCAACACTCATTATTATTAATTAAAATGAAAAGTTCAGTGTTGTGTTGCACCGGCTCGTTAGCTTAGTTAGCTCAATGCACTATGGCGAGGGCGAGGTGCTCTTAAATATGTAAGCTAATCTCGCTCTTATATATTTTTTTAACCCTCGACAGAAAAGCGGAGTGTTATAAATAAGTTTGGCGGGATGTGTGTGTGTATTAATGTAGCACCGTATCTCTAAAACGAGTGGACCGATTTGCAGTTTTTATTTAATAGCTGGTTGTCTAGTGGTGGTTTTCAAAAATGTTTTATCAAAATCGGTAAAGACGACGAAGATAGTTGGATTTCACAGGCATTTTATTCCACATGCTAATCTTGTGGCAAGCCTGTATTGCGGGACATCATTACAGAATTTGAATTACATGGCAAAAAACTAAAAAAGAGAACATAATAACAAAAAAAAAGTAAGGCCTTTGCATCTTTTATAGATGATTTATGCAGCGTCAACTGGTAATCATGCTGTACGGGACGCTGCAATGCCTGGGACATTGTTTGATGGATTAGGCTTGCCCAGTACCTATACCATCCTCTCAGCTTAGTCAGCTGTTAGTCAGAGGAAAAAACAGGTCAATACGTCTGAAGCTAACTAAGCCGCGGGTTTCCTCACGATTTCTCCTTCACCGTTAAGCACGTGTTAAATGTGAACTTACACTTTTCAAGAAAGAAAAAGAAGTAAATTTGAATTTTGAATTTTCTTGGCCGAATGGTATGTACCCCCGACTTTCAATCCGAAGGTCGTGGGTTCGATACCGGCCTTGAACCAATGGAACATAATAACAACTATATCTATACATATAATGTATTTCTGTTGTTTTTGTAGTTTAGGTTAAATTTAGTGATTTTTGTTTTTATTTTCTGTATGATTTACACAATAAAGAGTTATCTATCTATCTATACAATATTGAATTAAAGTTTACGAAATACAATTTAGAGTTCTATGAGTAACAATATGGTTATAATTCATTGGGATTGTGGTAGGGGGATTATATAGGACATAACAAATTAATAAGTAAGTAAGCTTGGAATACTCATCGCAGAATGCTAAGGAGGTCTTCGGTAGCATCGCAGACTACGGTTAGCAACCACCGTCTTATTGTTTAATTAGAATCATGAGTTAGCTAAACTTTTGCATATACAACTATGTCTGACGAGAATACAATATGTATACTTTGAGAATTACCGCGGCCCTAAGATGGCAGATGTATTATTTGCCAAACCCCATGAGTCACAAGCCCCCAATAATTGAGAACTGTTTATGAAAACCGAGAGAAAAAAAGTTATTTTTAGGTTAAGTATTGACTGTTTACTAAACATACTACATCGAAAGTAGCTATATTACACATGTAGGTAGGTTAATAACAATAAAATGATTTGTTTTTCTAAATTTTAATGAGTGAATGTCCCCGTGGACGGGCTGTCTGCCCTGGCTATATTAAGCCTAATTGACGCCAACTCCTTCTCGTCAACTCTAAAAGCACTCAGATGTAAATACTTTTAATGGTCTTTCCGCTGACACCGTCCGGATCGATCCGTCGGGACTCTTCTTTTATAGACGAATTTATCTCCAAGATGAAGCGGCAGTGAGATTAAGTGGCTATAATGTGGAATGATACTAAGGTTTTTAATTTCAAACTTAATTGTTTATTTGTACTTATAAAATGAAACTCTAAAAATAGCACCCCGCAATTGTTTTCTATTTAGCCTCTTTCCCTCACTTGGAAAATAAATCTGAACGGGACAAATTAATCTTTATTTCTCATGTTCTACGTAAGTAACGTTATGTCGTGTATCTGTCTCATCATCATCATCCCAGCCGTAAGACCACCACTGGTTATAGGCCTCCCTCGTGGATCTTCAAGTACATGAGGTTGTTGCTTACTCACCACGCTTGCCAGCCGGATTGGCGAGCGCAGCACAGGATTTCGATACACGGAAACTCGACAGAATACCTTAAGATCGATCTTATGGTGATTTTTCAAAATCCAATTCAATATCAAGCTTTACAAAACTTTAAAGCTCAAAAGTTTTTTTTATTTTTTTTTATTTAACCTATGTTGTCCCACTGCTGGGCAAAGGTCTCCCCTAAAGTTTTCCAACCATCCCGATCCTTTGCAGACTCCCACCATCCTCTGTCAAAGGTAACAAGTTCATCCCGCCAACGCTTCCTCGGTCGACCCAAAAAAGGTTACTAAAGTGTTTATTTTTTCCATGTGTAGGGGCCATAACAGGGTACTAACACAATTAAACAAATAATGACGACCCAGAAGGAGATGTCCGGATGAGTTGGACACTCACCTGAGAAGGGGTCCTGTCGCTAAGTCACGAAGAGTGGAAGATGGGGAGGGGCCTTAGCCCTGCAGTGGGGTGGGACAGTGGAGGCTAAATAATATTACCAGTTGTTCGCCACGACATAGAACGAGCGAGCGACTTCTTCCAATGAGGTCCCTTTGCATTTGAAGTCTGATTTTACGTAGGTTTAGCAATCTTGATTGTGTGTGATCTACCGTGTAAAATATGTATAAGAGGCTCATTAATATTAATAAACAAAATTTTTAAGTTAAAAGACAGACAACATGTTATTATAGTATGTTTATCTATGGAATCGTCATTCCAGCCGTAAAAAGTCCACTACTGAACAGGCCTCCCTCATGGATCTCCATGAGGGATAATTTCCATACTCACCACGCTTGGCAGGCGGGTTTGCGAGCGCAGTACGGGATGTTGATACAAGAAAGACGCTGCTGCCCATCTTCCGCAGGTATCTCTGCAGTAGGCTCTTGCTCCACGGGCATGGCCACTACCCCTCATGGAGATGAGGGAGGCCTGTGTTCAGTAGTGGACGTTTTACGCCTGAAATTATGCAATGTACCTATGCCATTGATGACCGTACTTGAAGCTCGTCTATGCGAACTACTAAATCCAGGGCTCCATGGGAGAGCTACTTTTGCTAAGTACATTATAATCTACCTAAAAGGATCTAGGACGTAGTTAATTCATTTAGTTTCGTTTTTTACTTTTTACCGTCTGTGTCTATTTTCCCAGAAAGTTGTTACTGCAGTGAGCGAGTTTTCATAGTAATTAGGAAACTTTTTTACTGGGAAAGAAACAGCTTTGGGCATTGATGGTGTCAGTTTAATAAATAAATATTGCTGGACAATTCACACAGCATCATCTAGCCCCAAGATAAGCAGAGCTTGTGATATGGGCAATAGATGGCTGATATACTTAATACATTATGCTACATAGATAAAAGATTACATAGAGAAATATTTTTATTATATATAGAAAAACACCCAGTCCACAACCACAACACTCTTCGAACAAATATCAGCAGATATTTGTCCAAGGGAATCGAACCCGCAATCTCTTGCTTCGCAGGCGGACCCTCGCCCGCTGCGCCACAGAGTTCGTCAATAAATTCGAAGTTTTATGTATTGAAATGTTAAACAAATGGATGGAATCTAAGAACGTTCAATAACCGATTCTAACACCGAATTTATCTCCATAGGTTAGAGTACTTTTCTACCCTGTATAGCGATCAAACATAACAATCAAGATACACGTCAGCCCATTCAGTTTAGTTAGTGATTGTTAATGATTAGAATATAAATAGTACTTCCAAAGTTATTTTAATTCCCCTAGAATATCACCATCAGTAATGTACAAAATTGGAACTTCCTGATAGTTTCTCGGTTTCTTCGGTAGTTTATAGAGTCGGTTAAAAAAACGTCTACGTTTCGCGTGCATCAAAGCTACAAACAAAACTAAGCCACGACTCACATGCCGCCATAATTCAGTTGCAGCAAAGCTATACAGGCGAAACTGTGGCATTGCCTTCATATGTGCGTGAACAATACTGCCGACGAACGCACACTGCTTTCGCCAATTAACCAAACTGCTATTGTGACCATTTTATGTGCAATAATATAGCACGAACTAACGTGAAAAACAAACGCACACCACGTCCAGCTAACACTGTGTTGGAAACTGATTCCAAATGAACGAGCTATCTCATTTCGTGTGGAAACAAAATGGCGCGGTCTCATTACAGTAAGCAGTGCCGGATTTACCAACAGGTTGAGTAGGCTGGAGCCTAGGGCGGCAGATTGTAGGAGGCGGCAAATTTAGACCGCTACTTTTTTAGTCTTAGAGAAACAACAAAATATATGAACCAAAAGAATACTACTCTTGGAAATTTAACATTCGATTCATAAATATACCAACTATTAACGGTAAATAGCACAAATCGTGTAAGGTTGTGATTTCTTAGGTGAGCAGGGGCGGCAAGAATGTAATAGCAGGGGCGGAAATTTGTTATTCCGCCACTGACGGTAAGGTCAAACGATTTTAAACTATGTATACACCTGTATGTAACTATCTAGTTATAGCATCGTATGAACTCGTCAGGTTGCAATCAAGGTTTTGTTGTTTTTAGGGAGGGTCGGCACGATCTGGTTCAGGAAACACGAAACGTTCACGATTCAGAGTATTAGCCATGTTAGCCGAGTGGTATATACCCCCGACTTTTAACCCGAAGGTCGTACGTTCGCTACCGGCCGTGCATCAATGGATTTTATTTTCTTGAAAAATGTATAGGCACACTTAACACGTGACGGTAAGGAGGAAACTCCGCGGCTTAGTTAGTTTCAGAGGTATTGACCTGTTCTTTCCTCTGACTAATAAATGACTAAGCTGAGAAGATGATATAGGTTTTGAGCAAGCCTAGTCCATCTAAAAATGTCCCAGGCACTGCAGCGTCCCGTATAGCATAATTGCCAGTTGTTGACGCTGTAAAAATCATTTTAATAGATACAAAAGGCCTTACTTATCCCGAATATTCTGAATATTCCTCGCCAATTTGTTTTAGATAAAAAGAGAATATCCATTTTTAACAATGAAATGGCAAATTTTACATTCTTCCGGCCCCATAAACGTTAGGTATAAGCTCAAAGGAGATTCAATTTCCCATCCGAACCTTTGTTGGGCCCTTTTGTGCCGGATGTCGCTGTAAAAGGTGTAAACAAGCCCTCGAAATTGCAGATTAAATTGAATTAAAAATAACAGGCTAAAATATTGGTAAAGTTGGTTAACGTGTATATAAAGATGAAGCAAATATGTAGGTATAACTTTTTATACTATCATGGTTGTGAACACTATAAAATTGTTAAATGATGACTATAACGACCGAGTTAGGTTCTTCTGTTCACTTCTTTTCCTAACTCGCGTGTCATTATGTGCTTTATTCTATTTATTTGTGTTGTTTTATTTTGTAATTTGTGACGCGTCAATAAGGTCCTTGCGGCCGCACTGAATAAGGTATTGTTTGATTCTTGATTCTTCTTGATATAAGCAATATTTGCGGGATATTTACCATGAATTGATTCTTTTGAGTTTCCCGATATTTCGGCGCAGTACCACAAGCCATGATCACGTATAAACAAAAAGAATCAAATCATGGTAAGTATCCCGCAAATATTGCATACAGAACTAAGTAGATACTAGGGTTGTTGCGAATATCAGCATCAGCATCCGCATTGATCGATGCTAATTTTCAATGCTGATGTTCGAGTCGCGACATGACCTGAAGAGGCGGGGCTGAAAGCGCATTTTTGTACAAATTAGGTAAACAAGTACAAACAACACACAAAGGGTGTTGTTTGTACTTGTTTACCCTAAGGGCCCTGTGCTACCCTTTGTGTACTAAACCCTCAAAAATGCAAGATTTTTCGAGACTCGGTTTCTATTTGAAGAACCACTTACATTAAGTAAGTGTGGAACACTAAGTTTGCGAGCCCGACACGCACTTGGCCAAAATCAGCATCAGCATCGGCATCCGCTGATGTCAAGATCAAAAATCAGCATCAGCATCCGCTGATGTGTCAAAAAACCGCATCAGCAACAACCCTGGTAGATACCATAAAATCATTTGACAGATGTGGACAACTTATGAGATATCTACAATGTCTACATGCCAAGCGGTGATTTTACAAAAAAAAACGTATTGCAAATCTTCTAGAATTGTTTAATTCCAGTAGGATTATCGTATATGATATCGATAGTTCCTTCCTAAAGTAAGTTAAGAAAAGTATATATTTATTTGTAACAAAGCTGAAAGTGCTTTATTCAATTATGCTATGAAGATATGAATTGGCCGTGGGGTGCCGGCAGTAGAATTACCCCTCCTCTCATGCCTCCTCTCGAAAATCTTAATAGGATCATTAATTAATATCACCTAGAACCGATCAACATTATACTTTCTTATATTTTAAGTAAATAAAAACTAAGTAGTGTTTGTTAACATTAATGTATGTATGTATATAAAATGCCATGGGGTGCCGGGAGTAGAATGTTGCTTGCGGGTGTAGAAATAATCTGTCAAGATAAACCTCCAAAAGATGGACAGCAGCGCCTTTCCGTGTATTAACATCCTCTGCACTCACCAACCCGCCTGCCAAGCGTGGTTAGTATGGCAACAGCCCCTCAAGATCAGTACCTACTTGTAGCTTCATGAAGCAGGCCTATGTCCAGCAGTGGACGTCCTACTACTGAGATGATGATGATGATGATGATCCTACTAATATTATAAAGGCGAAAGTTTCCGAGTATGTATGCATGTTTGTTACTCTTTTACGCTATGGATTGAACTGAAATTGCACACTTAAAGATGTTGGATTAACACATAGGCTATTTTACCCGGATACAACGCATGCAAAGCGGCGGGCATAAGCTAGTATAAGAATGTCGTTTTACCGTACGATTACAACCCCACAGACAATTCCACCGCTTAATCTTTGCAATGGAAAAACGTCATATAAATTGCTGTTCTAACGACCTTGTTTTGTTCAGGTACCGCCGTTGCAGGGGCGTATCTCTAAATAATAGGCCCTCTTTAATATTTGCGGATAAATCCGTGATATAAATCATTTAAATAGGTTCTCGATAAATTATTCAAGCGCCATTGCGCCTGGGGGCACGGCCAGTGAGTCTACCACGAGTTGTCACTGTTAGATCGCCTGCCGTTACAGTAGTAATTACTAAGTCAGATAATGTAACTCATGATACCAAATTCTAAGCAAATGAAGCCTAAAGTACAGTCGCATTAGTACAGTTTACTGTGTATTTTAGTTAACTATCCACTAGAGGCGCTGTACAAGTTTTCATACATGAGATTTTCTGAGATCGATGGATGACTGACATTTAAATTTGATATTTTTTAATTATTATTTGACATTAGTAACATAAATAATATTTTATATTGTAATTTGACATTGAAATATATTTTTATTTCATTTAATGGTTTATTTTATTAATAACTAGCTGTTGCCCGCGACTTCGTCCGCGTTTCCATCGTTTTTCGTAAAGTAGCCTATGTCCTTCCTCACGGTTCATTGGTTTTGATGTAACAGACAGATTAACTTTTGTATTTTATTACGGAAATATAATTTGTCAATCTACAATACTGTTGAAAAATATCGCAATACGGAACCGCACAATATTATTGTTAATAGCTGTGCCCTCGACTCCGTCAGCGTGTAACTCCTTGTGTGTTATTAAGTTAATGTATTGGTAATATTGTTTAGATCACGTTCACATGAAGCTTAAGTACCTATAGAACGAAAATACTTCAGCGCAAAGCTTTCGTGTAAGCTGTTGAAAGTTGACCCGTCCGGCACGTGAACATAAAGATTTCTAGAACTGCTAACCCGAGAAAGTCGCTACAACTGACCATGCGAGAAACAACTGACCTAAACAACCTCTCAGTGAAGGTTTCGGACTCACGGGATAGTACATGCCGTTCACGATCAGCTGTGAGACGTAATTCCCTCTCAGTGTAGGTTTCGGACTCGCGAGATAATGTATGCCGTTCGCGGTCAGCTGTGAGCCGCAATTCTCGTTGTGAAGCAGTTTTAGCTTCTCGGGATAACACATGTTGTTCTCGGTCAATGGTAAGCCTTAGCTCTCGTTGAGAAGAGCTTTGAGACGCCCGTGATGTAGCTCGTCTCGCTCTGTCAACTGCTAATCGCATCTCTCTCTCTCGGGAGAGCTTTCATTGGCTCGAGAAGTTGAGTTACTAACTCTCATAGAGTTTAACCGATGTGCTCTTTCCTCTGACGATTCTTGAGACCGCCTATTTCTCATTCTCTTAGCTTCTCTCGAATTTCGAAATAAAGATAATCGTTTTTTAGGTGGCATTGATGCAGGCAAATGCAAATAAAACCTAAATGAAAATAAAACTAATATAAATATATAACTAAAAGTGAACGTAGGTAAATTAGCCAAAACTTACCTATCGGTATCTAAAAATCTATGCGTACCTACTACTACTTCACCTAAAAAGAAATAAAATGTAAACTATTAATAATATGTAATTTGAACGAATATTTAAACACTACTAAAATAACTAATACCTATTTTATAAAATAACAACAAAAGGAATCTAAAAATAAATTATCAAAGACTAAAAGTCGCGCTGATAAGCACGGTTTGTTAATATCAATTAAGTATTTTCTATCAATAAGGTCGAACGCTCTGAACGTCTATTCGCATGAACAGGCAAAAATTGTATGAAATAATGCTCGCGCTCGGACGCCCCGTCTTTTTATACCTTCGGCCGCGAGACGCGTCGAGCGTGATTCAGTATTCAAGCGCGATGGCTTATTATTAGCGTATTTCATGTATAACTTTTGTGTTTCTATACCAATTTCTATGATTCTTTTTTATGGAATAGTTAAATGTTAACTTTTTTAATTAGGGATGACTGAGAGTGTTATAAACGTCATCATCGTTATCTTCTACTGTTATTTATTTTATTTTATGGTGTGCAATAAAGTTATAATCATTATATGTCACCTTGTAAACCTTTGCTTGTTCTTACTTCTTTGTCTAAAATAATAGAAAAAAACACTTAACAACAGACTCATTCAGTACCTAAATAAATATAACATTCTGACAAAATCTCAGTAAGGTTTCAGAAAAGGGTTATCCACCGAAGATGCTGTAACGGCTCTCAGCAACTATGTTGTCAAGGAAGTTGATGAAGGTAAAAAGTGCTTAGCGGTTTTCCTCGATCTTAAAAAAGCATTTGACACTGTGTCTATTTCTATACTTATCAAACAGCTGGAAAACGTAGGAGTTCGAGGAATACCGTTAGCATTATTTACTAGCTGCCAATGCGATCGAAGACAGAAGGTCACTATTGAAAACATCGAGAGTGAAGATGTGATCATAAACTATGGAGTTCCACAAGGCAGCGTCCTAGGCCCGACATTGTTTTTGATATATATTAATGATATATGCAACCTCGAAACACCTTTTAGTAGAGTG
This sequence comes from Pasiphila rectangulata, assembly GCA_963082625.1. Classification (NCBI taxonomy): domain Eukaryota; kingdom Metazoa; phylum Arthropoda; class Insecta; order Lepidoptera; family Geometridae; genus Pasiphila; species Pasiphila rectangulata. The sequence goes on from OY720236.1 coordinate 26,193,597, forward strand.
ATCTCATACGCGGATGATACTGCTATAGTATTTACTGGAACATCTTGGAGTGACACTAAAATTAAGTCTGAAACAGTACTAGCAAAAACATATAATTGGCTCAACTCTACCTTACTAACTTTAAACATTTTAAAAACAAGTTTTATGACTTACACAAAATATAACTATTCCCAGCCCCCAGATGATTATTGTATTCAAATACATAATAACCAATGTAAGAAAATAAATTTCAACTGTCCAAATATAGAAAAAGTCACAACAACAAAATATCTCGGTATCATGATTGATCAAAGACTCTCCTGGCATGCTCACCTCGAGCTTTTAATGAACAGGACAAGAAAACTGATTTGGATTTTCAAAGCACTCCGCCATGTAGCTGACAAAGAACTAATACAACAGATCTATAAAAGTTTAGCACAATCAGTCTTGAATTACTGCATACCAATCTGGGGCGGAGCTACGAAAACCAAATTCCTTCAGTTAGAAAGAGCACAAAGATCTCTCTTAAAAGTAACTTTCTGTAGACCCTACCGCTACCCTACAGAGTTGCTATACTCCAATACTGGTAATTTGACGGTTAGAAAGCTCTACATACTACACGCTGTTTTAAAACTGCATAAGCAATTAAAATATGACCCAACTAAACTCACGAAGAGAAGAAAGGACAAAGTTACCTGTAATGAGACAGTTTATTCAAAATTTGCAAAACGACAATACATCAGACAATCCAACAATCTGTACAATAAAATCAACAAAAAATTAAATATTTATCCACTTACTAAACACGCAACTAAAACTATCCTTACTGACTGGCTTCTCAGCCTTTCCTATCAGCTCCTGATAACTTGACTGTTACATTTGCTGACCAGTTTTCAATATCCCTTGCATGGCAACCTCCTCACCAATCTGGTGGCCGGAATGATGTGACCTACAGAGTGCATTGCACAAACTGTGGACCTAGTGTGGAATTCAGACCTGCCGCATCTGGTCTCAACAACACTAGGGTAACTGTGATGGGTCTGGATCCAGTAACAGAGTACAAATTTCAAGTGTTTGCTGAGAATGGTATCACTGAGTTGACAGGTGAACCGGCGAGAAAAATCGAGATAACCGCCGTCACCGAAGCTTCAGTGGTGAGCGTAGTTTCCAAACTAAGAATATTGAGCGCAGAGAGTGACAAGCTCTCCATCGCGTGGAACCCGCCGCCCACAGACCTGACCGACCCCGACGACACTATTGAGAGCTACGAGATCAAGTGCTACCCAAAGGACAACATGGATAAACTAGCGAACGCAACTCTCACTCACACTAAGGAGCCGTACATCGTCATCTCCGGTCTGAAGAGAGATACGGAGTACGGTATTCGAGTGCGCGCAAAAATGAAGCGCGGATGGGGCGAGTTTAGCGGGATCATGTACGCGCGAACAGGGAACGTGCTCGAGACGACGTTCGTGGGCGAGGAAGACGGCGCGCAAGTGCGGCTCGTGGCCGGCGTCATGGTAGCCGTGGTCGTGCTGTCCGTGGTCGCCATCATCGCCGCCGTGCTGGTGCTGCGCGCGCGCGCCGACGACCCCTGCGACAAGAAGCAGCCGTCCGACTGCAACGCGCTCAACTACCGCAACGGCGAGGTGTACACCGGGCCGGAGCGGCCCGCCAAGGCCGGCAGCACCGCCACCACGCCGCTGTTCGCCGGCGCCGGCAGCCGCACCTACATCGACCCGCACACCTACGAGGACCCCAACCAGGCCATCCGCGAGTTCGCGCGCGAGATCGACGCCTCCTGCATCACCATCGAGGCGATCATCGGCGGCGGCGAGTTCGGCGACGTCTGCCGCGGCAAGCTGAAGCTGCCCACCGGCTGCGGCCAGGAGATCGACGTCGCCATCAAGACGCTCAAGGCGGGCTCCACGGAGCGCGCGCGACGCGACTTCCTCGCCGAGGCCTCCATCATGGGCCAGTTCGAGCACCCCAACGTGATATTCCTGCAGGGCGTCGTGACCAAGTGCAACCCGATCATGATAATAACAGAGTTCATGGAAAACGGGTCGCTGGACACGTTCCTGCGCGCCAACGACGGCAAGTTCCGCGTGCTGTAGCTCGTGGGCATGCTGCGCGGCATCGGCACCGGCATGCAGTACCTCTCCGAGATGAACTACATCCACCGCGACCTGGCGGCGCGCAACGTGCTCGTCAACTCGCAGCTCGTCTGCAAGATCGCCGACTTCGGGCTCTCGCGCGAGGTGGAGTCGACGGCGGACGGTACCTACACCACGCGCGGCGGCAAGATCCCCGTGCGGTGGACGGCGCCCGAGGCCATCGCCTTCCGCAAGTTCACCACCCGCTGGCGGTGGTGATGACGTCTGGTCCATGGGCATCGTGTGCTGGGAGGTAATGAGCTTCGGCGAGCGCCCCTACTGGAATTGGAGCAACCAGGACGTGATCAAGTCCATCGAGAAGGGCTACCGGCTGCCGGCGCCGATGGAGTGCCCGGAGGCGGTGTACCAGCTGATGCTGGACTGCTGGCAGAAGGAGCGCACGCACCGGCCCGCCTTCTCGTCGATCGTGAAGACGCTCGACAAGCTGATCCGGTGTCCGGAGACGCTGCGAAAGATCACGGCGAACCGGTCGGCGGACCCGCTGGGCGGCGACACGCCCGACCTGATCCAGTTCTCGTCGGTGGACGAGTGGCTGGAGTGCATCAAGATGTCGCGCTACGTGGAGAAGTTCCGCGCGGCCGGCGTGGCCGACATGGACGCGGCCGTGGACCTCACGGTGCACCAGCTGGCCTCGCTGGGCGTCACGCTGGTGGGCCACCAGAAGAAGATCATGAACAGCGTGCAGAGCATGCGCGCGCAGATCCGCGGCAACGGGCCCTACGGCTTCCTCGTCTGACCCTGGACACAGTGCAGTGATACGATGGCGATGTGACGTGATGTGAGCGATGCGACCGCCGCGCCGCCGCCGCTCGTGGGGACTGTCGATCTCGAACGCGACTCGCTATATTCAACACTAAGAATATAACGTGTTTTGTATATTTTTTTAAAAGAACTGCCATAGTTTTAGGTATAAAGAGACGTCTTCATAGCTAAGGGAAATTTACGTAATATGTGCCGTTTATACTTTTTTTATTAAAGTATGTAATTATTTAGTCTATGCAGCCTGATATGACAGTTATTTATCTTACCGGCCTAATAGTTGTCGATCTAGTAAGTTATGTGTCCCGACCGTCTGATGAGCACTGCCATACAACGAATCAAACGAAACAGAGCCTCCCAAGTACTTTTGTACCAAATAAACGAAAAGAGATTATTAGAGACACGCCATGTTGGTTTTGTAGTTAAAATATAGTGTAATAGGTATTTTAGAACACCAAAACCTTAGTGCTTTTCTAAGGAACTTTTTACAAAATTATGAAAGTACAAGGATAAGATATGTTTGGCAGTTCTACTCTTCCAGAAATTATTATATTTCGTAATAAGTATATTTATTTAGAGGAATTGTAGGTAGCTAATTTGCTAAATGACTATAATTTTCGATCAGATTATGTGTATCACATTTAACCTTAAAGATTACTTCAAACTATTCTTTATATCTACTAATAAACACTGTTTGTCCATTCTTTTGTGATTTGTTTACTATCTTAATTATTTGTGATGAAAATAAGTACTTAATTAATTTTAGGACCGCCACAAATTGTGCATTTATGTATTATATTGTGGTTATAGGTAGCTATTTTTGTTCCATTTTTACAACGCATGTAAATAAGGCTGATATATTTACTTACTGTAAACTTTAATTTTAATTATTATGTTTGGTAGTAGTTGTATTTAAAAAGGCCACATTGAATTGTAGAAATAACCTTTCATTGCCACTTTCTCTGTCGAATGTAAGGGTTAATTGCCATCGTGAGATCATTCCATGCGGACACTGGAGCTAAATGTGCGTGAAAACACGTCGCCCTTATCTTATGATCTAAGAGAACGTTCTAGTGAATAACGTTGAACGTGACGAAACGAACACACGTCTAGCGGCCTCATCTCTCTATGTGATGGTCTTATGTTAGCATTCTGCCCGCCTAAACTACCAAACATTGTAATTTATCTCAGGAAGGGCTAGCTCTAGTTCTAACGTATTCTTTAATTGCGAACAACATAGTTATAGGTATATTGCCAATAGTAGTTGTAAGAGCTTGCTTGTTAACTCTGCCTTGTGTACTTGTATGCGAATGCGACTGATCACATTTCGCATAGATAACGGTGTGGATAACCCCGTCCTTTGTTGGATCCCTGACGTCACTTCTGTTGCTATTTCTGTTGTCTACTCAGATTCCAACTCCTTGTCACTATTACAACCTACTGATAAATTCCACCCTTAAAAGTATGAAGTTCTCTACCATCAATTATGTTGTCTTCAACTATAACAAATTTACTACATGTCTGCTATTTACGTATACTTATTCAAGTTTGTACACCAAACATCACATCGGTAATATTATACATATTTTATTTCATTCGGTAATATCGTTTGTACTGGAATACTCGTCTTCACCACATTATAGTTGATTTACCTGTGGGAAAGATGGTGTACTAACTCTTACTTTCGTAATTTTAATATTCGCTCGGCAACTTTTATATGAATATATTAATGTATATACTGTATGTACTGATTGTCTGCAGATGCGAAATTGTATTTGAACAATTACGTAAGTAATTAATGCGAAACTACTAACATAATTTAAGCTGGGTCTCGACAACGTTTATATCTTTTACGAAATAAAAACTGTTTCAATGATTTTCTACCCGTATTTAAAAAAAACTTCAAACGAGTTCCGACAGATGGCGTTGCCACCATTTTAAAAACATGTAAGTTTGTTTGCATTGAACTCTGCGTTTGCTTACTTACCTAATTGCTCACCTGCAATTCCATCAAAACTACACCATATTGCCTGTCACTGAACGAGCAATATCTGATTGATTGAAGCAATATTAGCATTAAGTGAGTGTCCTCCATGTTAGTTGACTCTCTTGTGTACTGTACATACATATTTGGTGTGTATGCGTGTGCCCGCGCAGTTGTTTGCGCGCGGTGGAGCTCATGCTGAACTTGACTGTGATTCATTGCCGCGGTACTTAATCGTTCCGACTGTGGCCGCGCGCAAAGATGCGGCTCAATGGACAGTGATATGGAAGATGTGAGCGAACGCAACCAGTTTATATTTTTATACTCCTTGTATATTTTAGTGCATACAAAGATTATAAATATAAAACAACCAATTCGAGATTATTTTATGTAATGCGAAATAATATTTTTCCATCTGTGGTAGGTATTATACTACTGGAATAATATGCATCGGTACTGACTGATAAAACGCAGAGCGTGAAGGCAACAAGATCCTTATATATAACTGATGAAAGCTCAAAACTCACATTCAAAGTAAAGTTTTAAAATTCTTCTTTAATCTGTGGAATGAAGCTTGCTTGGTTGCAGTCGCTCACATACTCGTTACTACCTTTACTTATCAGCTCTCTCTGAACCCTTCTGTATCTATTTCGGTGGGAATGCATTGAAATCTCTTCTGGTATTGTATGTACTTAGCATTATCTTGTCAATTTACTACTTCAGACTTGTCTTCTGTAACTTTATATCTGTAACTCTATTGTTGTTTATCTACGTGTACGTAAAGCTGTACTGTTAAGTTACCAACTTGCATGCGATTGTGAACTCGAACTGACGACCGATACCACAGTACATAATATGCATTGAATTAACTTGTTTGATTTTTCTCTCTTCTCAAATATGTAAGAAGAAAAATTCCATCAGAAAATTTCAATAGGTTAATATTCTGTAATGTCTAAAAATGTATATTATCTACTAGATATTTCTACAAAAATAGTCTGTAACACCGATTACATGTTACAATTACAACTTACGATAGCATAGATAATTTGCCTATTACAAACATAAAACACCAAAATAGTACCTTAGATATAATGTTTACCTAAAAGAACCATGGGTAGTACTAATGTATACTATTTGTTTCGCGCACCTACGTAAAGTAGAGATCAGTAGTATTACACCACACCACGAATTTAACTGTTAGAAATCAAAGCAATACTAATACAATAAGATATTAATCAGTATTTAACACAATATAATTCAACACATGACACCAATTACAAATTACTTATTTTGTTCATCGAAAGAATACCGTTATTTAAAAAAGTTAGCTAGAACAAAATATAAAAGTATTTACTAAGAATTTTGATACGTGTTCGGAAATTATGACAATGTAAGATACTTAGGTAAGTAAAAAATATGTCCATATTTCCATAATGTAGAATCAGTTTATTTCTGTAACTTTTTAACACGCTAGTGCAGCCACAATCTAAATGTCGGGGTTCCGCAAGGTCGTCGCTGGGCCGCTGCTAATCCTATTCGTTGAATGTAACTTTTCATCATAAAAACACAACACAATCAGGAATGTTTCTACAAAAATAGTGCTGTTATCACTGGGCGAGCGTTTTACAGTTTAGCTTGGTTGTAGCCAAACTTCGATAGATTAAGCACAACCTTATCGCTAGTGAGCATTAGAGTACCTAACGTAATAGCCTGCGCGGATATAAAATGTTTGATCTACAACAGTCACGAGCATTCCTACGATTACGTTATCTTAAATATTAATGGGATCACGATAGGATACCGTTGACTTCTATCGAAGAAAACGTAGATTTGACCCGGGCACGCGCTTCTCGCGTGCCTTGTTGTTGTGCAGTGCTTACAGCAAGCGTATCCCATAGATGTATTTGCTCGTGCATAGAACCGCTGAAGCACAGGAAAGGTAATCCTCTCGGCTGGGTACTTGTTGTAAAAGTAAAAACTATGACTGCCTGGAAGAGTCGTCGCAAAATCTCGCCATTGTTTTATTTTCGACTAGCACTTTCTATATGACCCGCACTTAAAATTATGCTTTGCGCTGCAACGAGAAATAGTGTTTAGTATTGTACTAAATAGCAGTAGGTACTTCTTAATCTCCGACCCTCGCACGGCGTTGACATAACAAACTGAAGTGAGAATCCTCTGTAGGAGATTATTTCACATATCTATCACACTGGGTTACCCACACATGAAACCTTGGAGCCATAGTACCGATATATTTCGCGTCACAAAGTTTAAGTTTAGATGTACCTATGCAATATTAGTAAATTTCTAAATGTTTCTTTAACCATGGGGGGATGGGTTTTCGTTAATTTTTTTTAGCCCTTACTGTCCCACTGCTAGACAAAGGCCTTTCCCATACAGGCCGAGTTGATAAATAAGCGTCATGCTCGTCCCGCCATCTCATTCTCGGCCTTCCGCGTCGCCTCCTGGCATTGGGGGGGCCCTACTCTGGGCTGGTCTTCGCCCACAAATTATAAATATATTATAATAATTATAGCATGTTATACTTTTACTGTGCTTTTACGAAGAATTAATGAAGAAGAGGAAGATAATTATGCGACAAACAAAGCCAAGCCCTAATACAATTTTATTTCCCTGGACACTACACACAGCACCATCTGGCCCCAATGTAAGCAGAGCTCGTGTTATGAGTACCATACAGTTGATGGAATACTTAAATAATAATAAATAATGCTGGACAGTACACACAACACCATCTAGTCTCAAACTAAGCTAAGCTTGTACTATAAAAACCAGATGATTGATAGATCCTCTGCACGTAGAGTCTTCAGACAGTAAAGACGTGTTTGTTATAAAATCAGCAATTAATAAAATTGCTGATTCGTGACCTACTCGCATTATTACGCTAATATCAAAATAATTTACATTCGATTTATTTAAATTATGTATAGTGAAATGGTTTAAGATTTCTTTGGAAATGGAAAGCAGTCCCTTCAACCGGAGCGGGAGGACTGCGCGCACGCCGCCTCCAAGCTCGCCCGCGCCCGCGCCCACACCCGCCGCCACCCCTCAAGTGCCCACCAAACTGGAGGAGATGGACCTCGTGCCTACCCCAGAATTACAGAACTGGTTGTCCGCTGTTGACGAGTGCTTAGGCGAGGTGTGCACTGTAGCCGAAAGTAGTAAGCTCAACTCAGAGCAAAAGTTGAACATTGGTAAATTGTGTCGAAAACTTGGCCACGCGCTTTCGCAAATAGTAGTGACGTACCAGGGCCTCAAAACAAAAACTGTTCAAGTCTGCACTCAAATGGATTACCTTCAAGGCCAATTAGACGTATCTCATCGACTGAAAAACCTCGAGGAAACAATTATCAAGACCTCCAAATCTAGCACGGAAACATCTTTTGCCGATATGGTAAAAAAAGCTCGAACAATTATATTAAGCCTACTAATCTGAGCTCGTTGGCCATATATCCGAACGACAAACTAAAGTCAAGTGACGAAACAAAGTCCTTAGTACAACAAATTATCTGCCCTGAACAATTGAAGCTACATGTTTGAGGATTGCGCAAGACCAAGAATGGGGGTGTCATAATTAGCACGGAGACCAAGGATGACATTGTGAAGTTGAAAAACTCTGTGCAGATTAAAGACTCTGGCCTTATTGTTGACGAGCCGCATAAAAGAAAGCCGAGAATAGTTATCATCGGAGTGCCCTCATCAATGCCTGAAATGGAAATTTTTACGTGCCTTTACAACCAGAACTTAGCGGACACTTTGACATCCTGCGACCTAAACAAATTTTTGGCCTGTATTAAATTAAGTCATAAATCAGGAAAGAGAAATGCCGAGACTTGCAACTATATAATAGAAGTGCCTGCACAGATACGGAAAGCGCTTTTAACTAAAGATAGAGTCTTCGTGAACTGGTCATCCTGTCCTATAAAAGACTTCACTCTGGTAACTCGATGTTACAAGTGTCAACAGTATGGGCATGCGGCCAAGACATGTAGAGAGGTCTGCTACACTTGCGGTCATTGTGGTGATCAAGGTCACAAAATGCAGGAATGCCCGAAACAGAATGACGACCCCAAATGTGCAACTTGCTCGCGCTTTAAAAAGCCAAGTAAGCATAGCACAGGTGCTGTTGACTGCCCGGCAAAGATAATGGCGGAAAAAAGGTTTATTCATTGATTATGAAGGCGTTTAAAACCTATTTTTTCTATTTACTTTGTTTCTTTTTTCTGAATTATATATTTTTATTGATTTTAAAAACTTATGCTGGTATGTAAATTTTGTGAGAAATCTTATTACCCAATATTATGTAGGTACCTACTATAGATAAGCCTTAGTAATGTAGAATTAGTGTGTTAGTATTCCATTATTTGAATAACCTTGTAACCATGTACCTAGCTTAAGAATCTGGTTCAATGCATCGTCAGCGCTTTTGTTCACTTGTTTTCATTTATGCTAAGTTCACAGAAAAGTATTGATAGATGTCTGATTTTATTGATGAGTTTGTATGTATGTAACTTCTTTGATGTTATTGTTAATAGTGACCTATTTTTGACAGAAAAAAATCTGTCTCTTGCTTTGTTTGCTTTATATTCATCTGTCTGATTAAATTAAAAAAATATTTTCCTACAAAACTATATAGCCGTAACTGTATTTATAGGATTAATATATGTTAGTCTATAAGGTATATATTACGATCTTTGTAAGGTATTTTTATATGTGAGCGTGATTTGAGAGACTTTACCTTGCCGTAACACAGTTTTAACTAGCACGGGAGGTAGGGTCTTGAAAATAGCGTTGGATATGTAATACTTTGTTAAGATATTTATAAATAAATGATTGATTGATTGATTGAGAACACATAAATACCTACTTATTTTTTGTAAATAACATAACGATACCTTGATTCGCAAAACGAATAACTCCTTTGTAGAAAACTACAGGGGAGACTAAAAACTTTATAGAAAAATGACAGATCAAGAGAAAAAACAAAATCCCTTTGGAAATTGTAAATATTCTTAACTTAAAAAAATCCTTCAAAAAATAATTTTTTGTTAAGTGTATAGATTTATTGGCGTAATTTTGAGTTAATATATTTTATATTAACAAAAAATGGAGTTGTTTGCTATTATTATTAAAAGAAACAATTAAATGAAAAAACAGGCAGGTAGGTACGGAGGTTAGTAGTAGAAATGTAGGTAGGTAGATAGCTAAGTAGGCAAGTAGTTATATTATTATAAACATGAATGCGAGAGGCAAACGAAGTAATTATTTAATAATTACAGGTACCTACGCTACAGAATAACATAGATACGTTGCAGCATAATCAAACAACTCCAAGCAAATATCCTATAGGTACAAACAAATATCAAAGCTATCAACTCCAAGCCCAGTGTAGGTAATCTTTGAATAGTGCTAAAATACAGTTAATTGCTAAAATAAATTACCGAAAATCTCACCACCTAAATAAAATAAATATTTTTATCGAAATAAAAACACTCATGCGTTTGCTTCTGTGTCGCCAAACAAAATGGCCGATTGCGTGGAGTTAATTTGTCAAAATTAAGACGTTGCGTTTTTAATGGAGTTATTCGATTTTACAATAGCGTTTTCAAACAAAACTGCTCGAAATCGTGGAAATATTAGAATTGTAAGCAGTAGAGAAAACAATCTAGTTTTTTCCGGTATCAAAAAGTTATTTTCGAAGAAAAGTGGAGTTATTCGTTTTGCGAATTAAAGTATCGATACATATTTCTTACGTGGAAAAATACGCAGACTGAACATGATCAGCAGCTACGTCATGATTAATAATAATAATAATAAAATCGTTTATTTGGAACAACATTACAAATGGCTCTTAAAAACTAATGTAAACGGAGATGCTGCAATAGTTATAAAAAACTGTAGCGCGGCCATCATTAGGTACTGTGAAGTTGGAGCCACCAGCCAGGTTTATGCACTGAAAATACTAGAAACTGCTTTCAGTGAAGTCCAGACTTGTTCTGAATGGCTGATCCTCTGAGACCACATCCTCAGCAATGAAACAGCCTTCATTCTCATGGCTGTGATATCTTACAACATTGTTCAGAGGAAAGCCATTATAAGAATAAAATCACTAAAACAGATTGAACATTTCTTCCACACGCAAAATCCTATTGATGAAAGAAAGCCTATGTATTTCTAAAGAAAGCCTATTTATTGATTAATGAAACCCCAGAAGACATCCAACCGAGAAGATTTTTCAGCGCTTTCACATCTCTTGAAAAGGGAGGTTGCTACCAGCAATTCACAGGGTATCCAAAAGCAACAATTTGTCTCAAACTTGCTAAGAATGAGAGAAAGAAAATACGAAAAAGCGACAAATATACACTGAAAGATCTCTCCACAATGAGTCAGGAGAAAGAAATTAACGAAAGAGCGAAACTCGACGAAACATCTGATTTAAAAATTCATACACAGTACCGACAGTAGTTCACAAGACGACTCAATTATAAAGAAAAAGCATAAAAATAAGCCAGATAAAGATAACCACAAAAAGGGGATCACAGAAAAGTTAAAGAAAACCAGACTCATAGAACTCTGTGTCCAGTTTCGAAACATAATTCCAAAATCAAGAACAATGTAAGCGCCAAAACTGGTAGAAAATAAAGTTCTTCGAAGCTGATGTCCAAATCTAAAACACGGAAGAAAGTTCTCGACAAGCGAAGTAATAACATGGAGAAGAAAGTGGAGGAGTTAATGAGAACCTGCACAATCTCTGACTCTGAGAGCTGATAGAGGGAATGTTAAGTAAATGAGTACAGCAAACTAATTCTCAAAATTTAAACAATTTATTTTAATATTTATTAATCCCTTTTCACGGGTCTCGGAATAGTGGATTTGACGTGACTAAACTTCTTCTTGAAGGAAGTGCTGAGGCTCGTGCTTGGTTCGGTCGTTGCCGGAAGCGTGGACGTCCTTATCCGTGGTTTCAGTAAACCTGAGAACAAAGGATTATATTACATATCTTGTGTTTAGTATTGGGCGTGATTTTATCAATTACCTATATCTATCACCTAAATTCAATCATCGAGAAGAATTTGGACTTTGCCGCGGCAGGCTCGCTATGCTCGCTTGGCTCGAGCGTTGTTGTGACACAACCAGAACTTAATATTTTTTTTATTAAGGGTTTGATATTACTTAGTGATTCAATTTTGGTGACAGATTTACTATTTTAGGAACAAATACACGTACGCGTATAATAAGCAAACTAACTAATCTAAACATAAGTGACAGTTCATTCCCGCACTTGGAAAAAAGTTATCTGAAGCGAACGAATTCAATTACCCATGTGCAGTGTTCAATTTAAATGTGTCTTGTTCTTCTTTTGTAAATTGACTATTCTATGTAGCTTTTTGCTGCATTGAAATGTATTTGTCTCAGGTGTTTTTTTTAAGTATGTTATTACCAGTCTTCCCGGGACCACAATGGGTGGAATCCTGTCGAAAACGCTAGGCATAAAGGTTACCGCGATAAATACATCAATTAGCACATAGGTTAATTCTTCTCATATTCTAATAACAATAAGTTCTATATGTTTTACATAATAAAGGCTTTGCTTTCTAGTCGTTTGGCACTAGATTGTTATGTTTGTAGTGTCTAACAATATTTATTTTTAAGTCATTCATTACGAACATACGCAAAACTGCTATGGCAGTCTTAAGTATAATTATGTTTATAATCGTTTCAGAAATATCTCTGCAGAGAAATAACGATTTACAATGTGGTATGAACTTACAACTCAACTTGCTCTTACCGTCGTGAGTTTTCGTTTTCTCAATTTTAGCAGGACTCTCCTTTCGCTTACAAATGTCGGTTGAAATGCGGCGACGTTGCCCAGGCAACTTCCCTTCTTTTTTTGGGACCAGGTTTAACGTGGAAGCACTTCCAAAGCGTTTTATGCGGCTTTTTGTGAAGTCATCCGTTGTCATTATTCTGGAGAGATTTGGGCTCGATGCAAACTGGTGTTTGGAGTCTGCACCCTGAAAATGAAATGATTGACCTACACCGTCACTTTACTCTTGGCTGCGATTGCTGGGGTTAAGAAATCATGAGTTCTGTACAGCCTTTATTATGTTTTATGTGTTTGTTTCCAGCTACTTTTATAATGTTGTGTGCAACGCACGTGTTGTGCGGTTTAATGGTGAAGGAAAACAACCCTCCGTGTCGGTTTGAAACTTGAAGATTTATGTTATGAATAGGACGTAGGACTGCTGTCCACGTCCACTGCTCCGGACACAGGCCGCCCCCACGGGTCTCCCAGACCTGGGGTTGCATGGGTGAGGCTCGTGTCCAGCAGTGGACGTAGGACTGCTGTCCACGTCCACTGCTCCGGACACAGGCCGCCCTCACGGGTCTCCCAGACCTGGGGTTGCGTGGGTGAGGCTCGTGTCCAGCAGTGGACGTAGGACTGCTGTCCACGTCCACTGCTCCGGACACAGGCCGCCCTCACGGGTCTCCCAGACCTGGGGTTGCGTGGGTGAGGCTCGTGTCCAGCAGTGGACGTAGGACTGCTGTCCACGTCCACTGCTCCGGACACAGGCCGCCCCCACGGGTCTCCCAGACCTGGGGTTGCATGGGTGAGGCTCGTGTCCAGCAGTGGACGTAGGACTGTTGTCCACGTCCACTGCTCCGGACACAGGCCGCCCTCACGGGTCTCCCAGACCTGGGGTTGCATGGGTGAGGCTCGTGTCCAGCAGTGGACGTAGGACTGCTGTCCACGTCCACTGCTCCGGACACAGGCCGCCCTCACGGGTCTCCCAGACCTGGGGTTGCGTGGGTGAGGCTCGTGTCCAGCAGTGGACGTAGGACTGCTGTCCACGTCCACTGCTCCGGACACAGGCCGCCCCCACGGGTCTCCCAGACCTGGGGTTGCATGGGTGAGGCTCGTGTCCAGCAGTGGACGTAGGACTGTTGTCCACGTCCACTGCTCCGGACACAGGCCGCCCTCACGGGTCTCCCAGACCTGGGGTTGCATGGGTGAGGCTCGTGTCCAGCAGTGGACGTAGGACTGCTGTCCACGTCCACTGCTCCGGACACAGGCCGCCCTCACGGGTCTCCCAGACCTAGGGTTGCATGGGTGAGGCTCGTGTCCAGCAGTGGACGTAGGACTGCTGTCCACGTCCACTGCTCCGGACACAGGCCGCCCTCACGGGTCTCCCAGACCTGGGGTTGCATGGGTGAGGCTCGTGTCCAGCAGTGGACGTAGGACTGCTGTCCACGTCCACTGCTCCGGACACAGGCCGCCCTCACGGGTCTCCCAGACCTGGGGTTGCGTGGGTGAGGCTCGTGTCCAGCAGTGGACGTAGGACTGCTGTCCACGTCCACTGCTCCGGACACAGGCCGCCCTCACGGGTCTCCCAGACCTGGGGTTGCGTGGGTGAGGCTCGTGTCCAGCAGTGGACGTAGGACTGCTGTCCACGTCCACTGCTCCGGACACAGGCCGCCCTCACGGGTCTCCCAGACCTGGGGTTGCGTGGGTGAGGCTCGTGTCCAGCAGTGGACGTAGGACTGCTGTCCACGTCCACTGCTCCGGACACAGGCCGCCCTCACGGGTCTCCCAGACCTGGGGTTGCATGGATGAGGCTCGTGTCCAGCAGTGGACGTAGGACTGCTGTCCACGTCCACTGCTCCGGACACAGGCCGCCCTCACGGGTCTCCCAGACCTGGGGTTGCATGGGTGAGGCTCGTGTCCAGCAGTGGACGTAGGACTGCTGTCCACGTCCACTGCTCCGGACACAGGCCGCCCTCACGGGTCTCCCAGACCTGGGGTTGCATGGGTGAGGCTCGTGTCCAGCAGTGGACGTAGGACTGCTGTCCACGTCCACTGCTCCGGACACAGGCCGCCCTCACGGGTCTCCCAGACCTGGGGTTGCATGGGTGAGGCTCGTGTCCAGCAGTGGACGTAGGACTGCTGTCCACGTCCACTGCTCCGGACACAGGCCGCCCTCACGGGTCTCCCAGACCTGGGGTTGCATGGGTGAGGCTCGTGTCCAGCAGTGGACGTAGGACTGCTGTCCACGTCCACTGCTCCGGACACAGGCCGCCCTCACGGGTCTCCCAGACCTGGGGTTGCATGGGTGAGGCTCGTGTCCAGCAGTGGACGTCCTCAGCTGAGATGAGATGATAGTAGGATGAAGGTAAAAAACGCTGCTCTACTTACAAGTAACAACCAGATTACCTTCAAAATAGATATTTTTGAGACATCAAGGGCGAGGGACGACACAGAGGAGTCATCATTTTTGTACTGGTCCACGTATTCGTAGATGACGATGCCCAACTGTTTGCAGAGATCTCCAGCTGTCTTCTCGGCGGCTATTAGGCTATCCAACACGCTGGTTGGAGGGGCTTTGATCGGGCTGAAAGGGTAAATTGTGGTTTATGAAACTCTATTTATAATAAGTCGTTAAGAGTCATAATTCATAAAACATAAGGTACTTAGATTTTTTTGTGGGGTTAGCACTATAACCCTTTATCGAAACTAATATTATAAAACTGAAGAGTTTCTTTGTTTGTTTGAACGCGCTAATCTCTGGAACTTACTGGCTCGAATTGAAAAATACTTTGTAATGTCGGATAACCCAATATCAAAAAAGGTTAACGAACATCTCGCAACGACCAATAGAAGCGGAGCATCATTCAAAAATGACGGGATTCGAACCAGCACGTCACAGGCGGATACCCTTAACGCGGACTGCCTATACCCTAAGTATACCGTTTGGCTACAGAATCACTAGTGATCGTTTTTATATTTTTTTTTTCTTTATCTACGTGTTTTTGGTCCATTATGTGATTTTTAATTTTCAAAAGATCGCACTCAGGAAGTTACCTCGAGGTTTTATTCCTACGTCTAGTGCTGTCTGGCGGCAGGATGTATGTGTTTTCTCTGCCCCACTTTCTCTGAAATTAAGGACAATCATTAACTATCAATCATCTAGTTTCCATGGTACAAGCTGTTGCTTAGTTTGTTGGGACTAAATTGTGCTGTGTGAGCATTATTTATTTTAATACATCCGAATCACAGATATCAGAACCTAATCCGAACTGCGCTCTCGCACCAAAATGGCAGATTTAGGTAGGTAGCGTCAGACTTATGTATCATCATAATTTCAGCCACAAAACGTCCACTACTGAACATAGGCCTATGTATAATATGGAATAATAATAAAACATTTATTTCAGGCAACATTTTTCAAAAAACTTTAAAATCTTTGACAGTTTTTATGAAATTTATAGCAGGCCAATTAAAGAAAAGATAAACTAACGTTTCTGAGCAAAAGTCTACATCATAAATTCTGATGAGAGTTCGTACACAATCTGTTATTTCATGCAGAAGTGACACATTGTTCTCCTAAAGGCCGGTGTCAGAAGTCTAATGCGAAAGTTAAGTTTTAATTAATCACATGCAATGAATTTAGGTAAATTATGCATCCAACGTAAAAATGCTTCGAAAATTACCTATATTGCTACACCTGGAAGAAAAATAGCTAGAGTAGATAAATAACCCCCTGGTCCAACATCTTTATATCCTTCGGGCACGCTCAGGGAATGCAGCCAGCGGCCCAGAGTTCTCCGATATCGCTAGGATTTGGGTAGGCTAGGGTCGGGGTAGTATCAAAAGGCGAAAACGCACAACACACCCAAATGCGGGAAGTGAGTGCAGATCTGGTATCCCCCAAATTACAATTGGAGTAGACAAACAAATTACACAGGAAACCTTGCTCTCGGGTTTTCCGACGTCTCCCGAAGACTCGGAGATGAGACGCGTGCGCTGCAGCGGCCGAGGTTGCGGCAGCTGCTGCTCAGCCTCTTCGGCGGCAGTCAGCGTGTCTAGGGAGCGGTACCGGGTTGGCGTCTCGGGTTTCGCGTCGAAGAGTCTGAACGTAAATAAAATCTATCAAAATTTAAAAATACTTATGTAATGTTAATACGAGTATTACATGTAATAGGTTGAGGAAAAAGTTTCATCGCATTTTTAAAGAAAATTCAATACATTTTTTTATTATAGTTTATTTACATTTAACTAAAGTATGTAGGTTCCATTTTGTTCGATAACTTTTTGCCATCTTGTAGGTAGGGACATCCCATTGCTATAGAAATTTTGGGGCTTCTGATCAAAATACCGCGACAAGTGGTTTTGGCAGTCCTCTCGTGATGGTATCCTGAAACTGCCTAAAGATTTCTGAAGACACCGAAATAGGTAGAAATCTGAAAGTGCAAGGTCAGAACTATACGGCGGATGCATTAACACCTCCCAGCCAAACTCTATTATTTGCTGAGAGGCTAAAGATGTGTGAGGTCTAGCGTCATCATGATGAAAAACCACACCCCTTCTGTTGATTAATCCCTGCCGCTTTCTCTCAACTTCTTGCTTTAATCTCATCAGTTGTTCGCGTAGAGCTTAGAATCGATGGTCCTGCCTGGTGGTAACAGCTCATAATGAATAATGCCCTTCCAATCCCACCACACACACAGCATCACCTTGTTGAGAGTTAACCCGGGTTTCGCCACAGTCTGTGAAGCCTGACCGGCCTTTGACCACGACCTTTTTCACACGTTATTGTCGTAGTGTGTCATTGGCCGTGGGGTGCCGGCAGCAGAATGATACCCCTCCTCTCATGCCCATGGATGCAGTAAGAGCCTGCTAAGGGATACCTCCGGAAGATGGGCAGCAGCGTCTATCCGTGTATCAACATCCCATACTACGCTCACCAACCCGCCTGCCAAGCGTGGTGAGTATGGCAACTACCCCTCATGGAGATCCATGAGGGGAGGGAGGCCTGTGTTCATCAGTGGACGTTTTATGGCTGAAATGATGATTGTCGTACGGTACCAGTTATCAGCTTTTTCAAAAATGGTTCGGGTTCATGACTTACGTCGTAATAAAGAATCACAAATGAGTACACGGTACCCAGTTTTTTTCAAAATGCGCCAAAACTATATTGTGTTCAATTCCCAGTTTTTCAGCTACGTCGTAACTACTGATATGCCGATCTTGCTCCACTTTTTCAGAAATGGCATCCATTTTATCCGTAATAGGGCGACCAGAGCGACGTGCATCTTTGTCATTAATATTTCTAGATTCAAAACGCTTAAACCAAATTTGTGCTACTCTCACAGACACTGCACTAGGTCCATATAAACATCGCAATTTTTTTCCGCGGCTTGCGTTGCATTTTTACCTTTTTTGTAGTAAAATTTTAAAATGTATCGAATTTCTTCATTAGATTCACTCATCTTGACAGTAAGAAAAACAAATAAAAATCACACATTTTCCTAATTTGAATTTGGAATTATCTTCTTTAAAATTTGAACTTTTAATGATACCAAAACCAGCCAGATACAAATAGTATAGCCAAAGAGATTTTATTACAAGTTCATACATACATAGGTACATACCTACTATAATGCGAAAAGACTTTTTCCCCAACCTATATAATGGAATAGAGTTGCCCTGCATCTATCATCAACTATTACACTTAATATTAAATTGCTTTCTATGGGTTGAAATTTTTACCGAATTAAAAGTAACCTATTATGCACTGCGCTGTCTACCTGTCGGGTGAAAGTAATTTTTATGTTATGTAGGTATTGACAGTTTGTATACAAACGTTGCTGTGGGGTGCCGGCAGTAGAATGTTACCCCTCCTCTCATGCCTGTGGATGCAGTACCTAAGTACGTTTAACGAATTTCGTCCATCTTCAGGTTAAGTTGGACGAGATTCGTCGTGAGGAAAGTAGTTGGACACTACGCGTGCCAGTTTAGTGTGTAGTTAGTAGACTAGTGCCGTGGGGTGCCCACAGTAGAATGTTGCCCCTCTCTTGCCCTTGGATGCAGTAATTTCCGTTCATTCGCCTCCATTCCATCTTTCCGTGTATCAACATCCCGTAGGTGCTGCGCTTGCCAACCCGCCTGCCAAGCGTGGTAAGGCTCAACCGCCTAATGGTCTTGAATACCCATGAAGGAGGCCTTATTCCAGCGACGTGGACAGCAGTCCTTGGCTGAGATGAATAGCAGACCATTAAAACAGCCCTGGAGTGAATTGACAAACCGTTTCTCAGAAGTCTTCAGCTCCGTCACGCTGGCAAACTTGTCTTCCCACATCCGATCGGGGTTCGTCTCGTTGTTCTGCTTGATGCAGCGGATGATCTCATGCAGCTCCTTGGTCAGGCGGTCGCGGTGCAGCTTTGGGAGCGATCCTAGGAGGCTGCAGCCGAATTCCTGCAAAGGGTAAAGACCTTGTAACGAACTTTATATCGTTAGATGTGCCCAGACACCAAAAATTTACATTGTCTGTAGTTGTGTGTTACCGTGGTGTTATTTATAATTATAAATATATACAGTGGAGGTCATCTAATTAGAAACACCCACCTGGGTTTATATTTTTATTGCAAATTCCTTTTCTAACTATTTTTTAACGTATCATCAGGCGTCACTCGCTCAAGGCCACGCGTTAAATGCCTGCCGCTTGGTGTAACGTCGGTGGTACGCCGGCACGGGACGTTGCTAAGAACAATAGCTACAAATATTGCTGGTGTATAGATGGGAAAATCTTCATAAGAAAAACTGAAACTTTAAAAGCGTTACTTATTACGAATTAAAAACAGATTGATAATTTAAAACTTAATACATGACTAGATAATAGGAAATTTATTAATATTCTTATTTGTGAGACATTACGTAAGCCTAAACTAAGTTATTTAGATATTTTAACTACCTTCTATTTATTTAGATATTTTAACTTCCTTCTATTTATTTATATATTTTATTTATGTTAAACATGAATCTTTTTCACAGCCATTTTCAAAATAGTCCTCAGTCTGAACAGTCCTTTAACAATACTTTTACTAAAGGTTAAAAACTCATTTAAATATATCAATTTTGAATGCAGGAATAGCCCGTGGGTGTCATTTTTTGGATTAAGAGCTCAAAGTGACTAGGTGTCACCACTGTATATAATAAATAATAAACCAAGCCGTTATTGTTACTATTTATTGTGCTATAATGTTGCACGAACTTTCTTAAAAAAAAAAAACAAACTACATCCGGCTAACACTATGTTTAGAGGTGTGTACCTCTAAACATAGTGTTAGCCGGATGTAGTGATTCCTAGTGAGTGAACTCACTCATTTTGTGCGTTAACAAAACGGTGAGGTCTCATTACGGTAAGGGCGCATCTAACGATTTAAATCTTTGGTAATGAAGCGTTTTCATTAAAAATTGAAACTTTAAAAATAGTTTCAGCTAACCATAAGGTTCAGTTCATCTTACCCCATCTATAAAGATGGGGTAAGATTTCTTTTACTGGTAGGAAAAAAAATGTCATTATAAGCAATTGTTCTTTGATTATTCACAACCTTGATTTCTCAGCTTGCATCTTTTATCATGAGGGGGTTGACAAATAAAAAGATATAAAATGATAGTTCAAATATACTTATAGTACCTAGGTAGTCAGTAGGCCATAATTATGTAGTTTCCGTACCTTATCCAGTGGTTTCCCGCCAGTCATCCCGAAGACCTCCGAAACGCCGCTGTTCTGGTGCTGGACGGTAGACGGACAGGAGCAGTTGGTGCCGGGAGTCTCCAGCACCACACGGAGCCCTGACGACTGAAACGTGGCATCGTTAGTCAACCACGCGGATCATTATTTTAGCATTTTTCTAAATAAATCAAAAACTATACGGCTTATAGGAAAACTAAAAAGGTTTTATTTATGTGCAAATGCAACACTTTCATAATTATGATGCCCCACAATGACCACCCAATGAAGTTAAATTTAGAGGAAGGGCAGTAATAAACTCCGAGTAGTACTTTGGTATGCATAAGTGTGACCTCTAAGAAAAGGTGTTCCGCACCACTGGCTGGTTGGGGAGACGTGCTGATCACTGAAAAAGGAATATGAGAACGAAGATAAATAGCAACGCCTCCACCAACTCTACCTTCGCGATCGTTGCGAACAAGAACGAAACCCGGCAGCGAGTATGACGTAGAGGGTAAACACGGATGGAACCAAGACTCGGAGACTAGTACTGCATGAATATTTTTGTTAGTAAAAGATGCCAGCATATCAGGGTAGTGAGCAGGAATACTCTGAGCATTTAGGTGAACTACATTGAAATTTTTAGGAAAAACTGATAACTCAGACTCAAGTGTCTCAGAAAGCGTGGCGATGCTACAAAAACTGTCAGTGCTCGGCTGATCGTCAGAAGATGAACAGGATTCGAAGAGCTCATTTTCACTATCACTATTAGAAAATACCATAAAATATACTAAATAACATATACGTACTTATAAAATTAATATATAAATAAATAAAATTAAATTAAAGAAACAAAAATATCTACTTCGTGTCTCTTATTAACTTTAAATCCACCCGCCAGTTATGTTATTTTAGAGAGATAACTAATTAGAAAATACCTCGACCATCCAACCGTCCATAAAAAAAAACAAAAAAATATACGCTATACCGAAATTAAAGTCGATAGCATCACTAAAAAAAACAATTTACAAAAGTGATTTTTGAAATAACTGTAACACGACAAAAAAAAGAAGAAGACAAAATATTGTATTGGACGCCCTCAGATTGACATTGACATAATAAAAACACACTTCAAATTTTAAGTGTCAACCATACAAGTGACGTCTATCAATAACAATTGCCACTTGTCAGAAAATTATAAACCAACAAAAAAAATAGAAAAAATGTTAATTAAAATACGGTACCTAGTTCGTCTTCGTCACCAGAAAGAAAGCAATGAAAATTTGCGAGAACTACCTACTGACGTGCTTACTGTAATATAAATAAACCTACGAACTTGTGGTCAAGTTTAAAAGACGGGGACAGACAAGCTTAGCACCGAACACTCGACTACTTTCTTGCCATTTTCACCATACGCTTGGCCCTCGGTTCTGCTGCCTCCTTGGTCACTGCTAGCGGCTTCAGGGAAGCCACTGGTGGCCTTGGAGAGGCTGCTGCTGCCGCCGTCGACTCCACCTGGGATGGCTCCACTATCTTATTGAGGTCGCTCATCCAGTTTACGCGTAGCCTATTTCCAGCAGGCCCAATGACATACACATTGCCTTCAGTCGTCCAACATTTGGAGATGCCAAAGCGCTGCCTGGCGGCCATGAATACCTCTAGCCGGGACTTCGTCAGAAATTCTGACAGTGACACCCCAGAGCTCTTTAAGTTCGTCTTAGAGAACCAGACCTTGTCTCGCACAGCTACGTCGCGCAGTTTGAAGAGTATAGGTCGGGGCTTAGTTGTTGAGGCCCTACCCATTCGGTGGCAACGACTTATGTCAACACTGGAGAACTGTGGCATCTTCAGCTTCTTGGTGACAACCTGTACCACAACCGATGCAGTATCTTCCTTCTGCTCTTCAGGGACTCCATGGATCAGAAGGATCTTCCTTCTACTTCGCATCTCTAGATGATCAATGGACCGTGTTGTGAGCTCAATTTGATCTTTAATTGAACGCATTGCTGACAAAGTGAAGGCCTTGAAGCTTGTGAACACAGCGGCCAGAGTAGAGAGGCTGGGTGTCTGTGCCTGGTCAAGACCTTTACAGAGTTCATCTTCAAAATACTCCATTCGCTGGCTGAAATCACTCATCATCTGCTGGGCCGAAGAGGAAATCTCAATGTTGTCCATGGTGAAAGTGCGGTTATAATTGTGAATGTTTTACAAATCGATGTATTGATGAATGTGCTTGATATAAAAAGGAAATAACACTTATTGGCGGGTGATTTGTGTTAGTGATGCATTTGAGGCATATTTTGAGAATGTAAGTAAACTTGTACTATTTTTAATAAATAAAATAATATTTTGAAAAAACTAATGATGTTCTTTAAATGACTACCCGCACAGAAAAAAAGATAAGATAGATAGATAAAACATTTATGTAACACTCATAATAACAAAACACATAAAAAATAAAAGACACAACAGGAGAGAGAAATAACAACATAACAAATTAAACTATGAAAAAACAGTTAAAAAAAGACGTCTGACTCAGCCTAAGTTGAGCATAAGCACAACGCTGATCTTCCGTCAGAACCGGTTTGATATGTGATTAGAACATAACACTCAACTAATAAATTATTATATATAACTACCTACTAACAAAAAAAAAACTAAAGAAACATAACTAAAGACCATAAATCTAATAGAAAAAGTGCAAAAGAATTTAAAACTATCATTTAAAAGTTCTTATCTATTCTATCTCTAGTTAAAGGATCAGAGCACGAAACGAGAACACACTGTTAGGCATCCGGCTTAGTACATGGAGGTACCCACAACCAAATGACACTTGGCCTGTTTAAGGAAATTAAATATAAAAAATATTGCGTAAATAAAGCTCCCCTCTTTATTCAATATAATGTGTATAAATAAATAATAATAAATAGTAAGGTAACAATTTCCCATAGGATTTCTTGTCCGTCTATATATATATGTCTATGTATAGAAAGCCACATTATTTGTTAGTATCATAGGCTTGAAAGACCTTTTCGTGGTAGCCAGATTTGTTACCGCCCAAAGACTAGCTGACCCAAGTGGGCATGGGTCAGCTAGTCCTTGATAAACGGGTATGCATTACATAAACTTGGAGAAGCCAAGAAGTACCTGGCAGTGGATGACCACAGTCCGGGTGCCTGCCTCGGCCTGGCTGCCGTCCCCGCTGGAGCTGAGACTCTTCACGCCGAACCCCAGGCACTGCAGCAGGGCGCACAGCTCCACCACGTCTGTGTGTGCTTCCTGGAATTATTTAATGGTGACGTTTCTGTTTTACACATCCTAAAACTAATTATGCAATTAGTGATATGACGTTTCTAAATTTAGAACTGTCAGCGTAAAATACGGCCTATTTGTTTCGTTTTAATTTTAGCGAATAGTTATATCGGTTTAATATATCATTTTAGTCCGTTTTACGTCAATTTCATTAGATTTAGCTACCTATTTAGTATAATTAAAATAAACTTTTAAACCAATGTTTTTAAGGTTTAGAATAAACTTCTAGGACCTCTTTCATTCTTCTTTTTATTTTGTATCATCTCAGCCGAGGACCTCACGGTCCACTGCTGGGCACAGGCCTCCCTCATGGACCGCTACATATTGATCGTGAGGGGGTTTTTGACATAGATACTCACCACGCTTGGCAGGCGGGTTGGCAAGCGCACTACGGTTTGTTGATTCACGGAAAGACGCTGCTGCCCATCTTCCCGAGGTATCCCATGGCAGATTTTTATTGCATTCTCGGCAAGATAGGCAGCGCCATTTTGTAGTTTATGTGTAACTGTGAACACGTGTTTTCTTTCTTTCTGTAGGACCCACACCGCGGCACAGAGCCAGCTCCTCTGATCTAATCCGATATATTTTCATCTTTGATGATCGTCACTTGTACACAGTTTTAGTTGCTCAATTTAACTTGAATGAAAACAAACCTCAGCTTTCAATAGTTTTGACAACGGCTGCGCTGTAAATGGTAGAAATTGCTTGCACTTACTGAGATCTTAATGCAATTACTTACTGATGAGGACATGATTGTCTTTCACTTTTTACACCACTTTAAGCAATCAAATATGGAAAAATAAACTAAGATGAACAACCGAAACAAATAATTTTAAACCTTTATGAACTGTTGTGTGTTGCTTCCACAAGCTCTTGAATACAATGCCAACGATGAGCGTAACTAGAGGTACCCTCATTGTACATCATCGACCGTCAGTTATCTACGCCTGATTATTCCAATCTACCTTATAAACCACTAGTCAAAAGTTTTACCTATAATTTCACCGAAAATTTGATCAAATTAATTTACAAGCAAATGAATATGCATAAAAACAGTTCACATCGATGTAATTTCTTCAACCAAATTATTTTGTTCAACCAGCGCCCGCTGCTGGACACAGGCCTCCCTTAGGGACCTCCAAGAGCATGAGAGGGCTGTTGCCATACTCGCCATGCTTGGCAGGCTTGGCAAGCGCAGTACGGGATTGATACACGTAAAGTCGCTGCTTCCCTTCTTCCAGAGGTATCCCTTGACAGATTCTTACTGCATCCACGGGCAAGAGAGGAGAAGCAACATTATATTGCCGGCACCCCACGGCAAATAATTAAATTAATTCTAATCATCTCAGTCACTTTTAAAAATTCTGGAAATCAGGTCGATACCTACGTTCTGGAAAGTATACAGGGCGTCCCACGGATATGCCACATGGAGGGAAAGTACCTTGAATATTGTAGATGCGCTTGCCAAGCCTGCCAAGCATGGCGAGTATGGCAACAACCCTCTCGAGCTCTTGGAGGTCCACAAGGGAGGCCTGTGTCCAGCAGTGCGCGTGGGCAGGTGGTCCCACGGCTGAGATGATCATCATTAAATCGTCTGAAACTGTACAAGCTGCTAAGGAACGAACTAATAGATAGGAACTTAGGAACAGAACGTATCTACTGACACATGTTTCCACACGATCATTTCTTTCATCCTGCAGACAAACTTTTCGAGTACGAAATCAAATGAATGTATTCTACCTATACAACCACTACAACGCCGTGTGTTACACGTGTGCGTGTGTGTGTGTGTGTGTGTGTGTACAGCGAACAACAGCCGTGTGGAACCTTGCGCCGTGTATTAGGTATGCAGCGGGGTGCCGGCAGTAGAATGTTGCCTCTCCTCTCTTGCCCGTGGATGCAGTAAGAGCCTGTTAAGGAAGAACGGAAGAACTTCTGGAGTTTGTCTCGTAGAATTACCCTCTAACCACATAATCACACACATACATACATCCACATAAATATTAAGACACTCACACTTTCTCGTACACATAAAGCATACATACATCCACATAAATATTAAGACACTCACACTTTCTCGTACACATAAAGCATACATACACATACATACCTACTCATTCATACACAAAAAACACGCACAGTTGTATATTAGATAATTTTTTTTTTAATTAACTTAATCTGTATTTAGTTAGGTACTCTTACTAGGCAAGAGCGATACCCCCTAACACAGGTATTTATCTACTTAAAAGGGGGTTTCCAGTGCATAAAATGAAATGTATAGATTAAGTTACTGAAAATAAACCTATTTTTATTTTTTTTAATCATTCAATCATTCATTCATTCATTCATCATCATCATTTCAGCCGTAGGACGTCCACTGCTGGACATCTCCCTCATTGATATTCAGTTATTGCGGTTGGAAGCAATCTGCATCCACCGTCGACCTGCGGTCTTCACCAGGTCTGATGACCTGAAGATGGGATGATTCCCATCTTGTTGGTGGACGTCCTACGCTGCGTTTGCCGGTCCGTGGCCTCCACTCGAGAACTTTTCGGCCCCATCGGCCATCTGTTCTGCGAGCTACATATCCGTTTGGCTATGTCGGTGACCCGAGTTCTTCTACGTATCTCCTCATTTTATTTTTATTTTTATTTTATTTTTATTTATTTATTAAGGCACACAAAACAGAACACAATCAAAGAGAAACAAATGAATAAAGCACAATATAGATCTAGATTGTATCCTAAAATATGTGTACACAGCAATTTGCTATTTACGAAGCAGTTCTGTGTAAACGAATGAGGAGAAGAAGATTAAACTAGAAAAGTTAATACAGTTAAATAAAATAAACGGGTTACAACATTACAACAACAGTTACAAACATGTTTTTTTTTATGAAAAACTAAGCCCACTCTCGGTAATGAGAGTGGTTAATATATCTTTTTTGAATCTATATAATTTATTGTTAAAAATATCAATATTTTCACTATATTTCATTTCTGATTCGATCGCGTTATAAACGTAAGAGTAGACAAATATAATCAGAAAGCTTCGAACTGCTAAGCTATCGGGAGTTACACGTGTTATTGTGAGTCAACCATAAAAGATAGACATGTGCTGTCATGGGATATTTTTTATATAATTTTAAAGAGAACATTTCCGTCATACATGATATCTGTGTAGCTTTAACCATTAAGGTTGCACACGCGACGGAAGCTTAAAAAATGGAGTAACTTCTCCCGTTTTTCCAACATTTCCCTTCACTGCTCTGCTCCTATTAATTGTAGCGTGATAAAAAGTATACTATAACCAGCTTAGGAGTATGAAAAATAATTGTACCAAGTTTCGTTAAAATCCGTCGAGTAGTTTTTGTTTCTATAACGGTTATACATACAGACAGACAGATAGACAGACAAAAATTTTACTGGTTGCATTTTTGGCATCAGTATCGATCCCTAATCACCCCCTGATAGTTATTTTGGAAATATATTTCATGTACAGAATTGACCTCTCTACAGATTTATTATAATTATAGATAAGTAGACATTATTATTTTGTAATGAACTGTAATTTGTTAATTTTATTTTATTATTAGTGGATAAAGTTTGAATAATTAATTAGTGTAAGTGGTCATTATGCGACCGTTCTGGTTAAATAAATAAATAAATACATTTTTAACTACAGTCGTTAGCGAGTATAGATTGTGAGAACTCATGATAGACCTACTGAATGCCCTTCGGCTGTAAGAATGTTGCCAATTTCTGCGGAGGCATCTGGGTTGTGGAGATACAAACAAAAGACATATTTTGGCTTTGAAATTTGCGCCGACTTCGCCCAATAGCGGCGTGGATTCCATAGCTATAGAGAGAACGTAAAGTTTCACTGCGTTCTGTCTGTATAAGGTATAGCAAGACCTTTGCATCTATTATAGATAATTCATACAGTGTCAGCAACTGGTAATCATGCTGTACGGAACGCTGTAGTGCCAGGGACTTTGTTAGATGGATTAGGCTTGCCCGGCACCTATACCATCCTCTCAGCTTAGTCAGCTGTTAGTCAGAGGAATGAACAGGTCAATACGTCTGAAGCTAACTAAACCCGCGGGTTTCCTCACGATGTTTCCGGTTGAAGCTAAGGATAGCAATTTCGAATTTCATCATCAACATCCGCAGACTGACTTCACCCACTGCTGGGTATAGGCCTCCGCCATTTTGTGCCACGCCTCACTATCCTAGCTTCTAATTTCGAAAAAATAAATATTATTTGCAGTGGAGAGCAGTAGAATGTTGCCTCTCCTCTCTTGCCCGTGGATGCAGTTAGATTCTGCCAAGGGTTTCTCCGGAAGATGGGCAGCAGCATTTTTCCGTGTACCAACCTCCAATACTGCGCTCGCCGACACGCCTGTCAAGCGTGGCGTAAGTAGGAAGGGTATCCCTTGGCAGATTCTTATTGCATCCACGGGCAAGAGAGCAGAGGCAACATTCTACTCATTCAACTGCTCCCCACGGGAGTTGTAGAAACCTAGAGGGAGATTTTAGGGGGCGAAGCCCCCTAATATGCACAACGCTGTCTGTCGGTCTGTCTGTCTGTCTGTCTGTCTGTCCGTCCGTCTGTCTGTCCGTCTGTGTATTTGACGATTACAACCGAACGCGTTGACTGATTTACATGAAATCTTTTTTGTTAGCACCGTCTAATTGAGAGAAGGGGACTGATTGATTTTGGTTAGGGTCACAGGGACCCGAGTTATTGTGACCGAAAACGTCCAAAAACCCTAAAATTACATTTTGACCTTTGGTAACCTTTTGAGGCCTTCGCGCCCTTTTCTGGTACCCAATGCTTGTATACATTTCAAAAGCAAACGCTCTCTAATTATATTTTTATGGTCCTACAATATACGGGAATTTCCATATTATATACACGAAAACCTAATAAAATGCGATTTAAATACGCTGAAGCAGTATTTACCCCGTGCGAGTGGGAGGGAAGGTTTTGGGATGTTTGCAATGTGCCGTGGGGTGCCCGCGGTAGAATGTTGCTCTTTTGCGCGTGGACGCAGTAAGAGTCAGTTGAGGGATATATCCGGGAGATGGGCATTAGCATCCATGTATCAACATCTCGTACTGCGCTCGTCAACCCGCCTGCCAAGCGTGGCGAGTATGGCAACTACCCCTCATGGAGATCCTGTGTTCAGTACTGGATCTAGTTCGTTTTACGGCTGAAATGATGAATGATGATGTGCCTAATTATAAATTATATTTATTTATTTTTACAAAATCCACAGCTCTTAATAAAATACAGTTCAAAACTTACACACTAACTTACAGCCAATAAAGGACTTACATTTTTTAAGTAATAATAATAACTAAAAACCGACATCCACAGAGCTAATAAATACGTTCCAAACATAACAAATTAAACATAAATTTACAAATATAAAAACAAAATTAAACATGTGAAAACAGAAAATTATATTATATGTCACACCAAGAAAAGAATATACATACATAAGATAATATACATACATACTATAAGAATAAACCTAGTCACCCTCACTCTCCACACCCAAAACCTTAAGAACTTCTTCCTTGAAGAACCTCTTACTACTATTAAAAATATCTGAATTTGTTTTATAGGAAACCAACCCCTAACCTACCATTCTACTGCCGGCACACCACGGCAGGGGATGATTTAAGAAAAATGTTGTAACATATGTTGACATTTTTTTTGACAATGTTAGTAC
Organism: Pasiphila rectangulata; assembly: GCA_963082625.1. Taxonomy (NCBI): domain Eukaryota; kingdom Metazoa; phylum Arthropoda; class Insecta; order Lepidoptera; family Geometridae; genus Pasiphila; species Pasiphila rectangulata. The sequence continues at coordinate 26,223,081 of OY720236.1, forward strand.
TAATTTTCACGAAAAAAATCATTTCAGCCGTAAAACGTCCACTACTGAACACATGCCCCCCCTTATGGATCTCCATGAGGGGTATTTATTATATTTGCCATACTCACCACGCTTGGCATCATGCTTGTTGGAAAGCGCAGTACGGGATGTTTATACACGGAAAGACGCTGCTGCCCGTCTTCCGTAGGTATCCCTTAGCAGGCTCTTACTGCATCTACGGGCATGAGAGGAGGGGTAACATTCTACTGCCGGCCCGGCCATGCTCTTACAACACATCACAAAATTATAACTTGCGATACGCGCGGACCTTAGCTGCCGCACGATACCTTCACAGTGTCGATCATTGTGAGTTGTTGGCGTTCATACAGAATGCCATCCACACTTTGGACGAGGTAAGCATACTCCAGATCTGCAAGTCAAACTTTCTCTCGGCCAGAAGCCAGGATTCATAATGGCCTCAAGGCGCTCCGTGGGGACACAGTAAATTAACAAAAGCTCACATTATGGCAAGAATCCGGCTTCTTGACCCTCAATTCCACTCCGTTCTTCTTTTCTGAGGTATCATAGAGCTTTAAGCACTTCCGAACAGAAGTACGCACTACGCAGATCGACGGGTCCCGCGTTCACTTCAACGTTAAGACCGTAGAGGTCCGGAGGACCGGAGTGGTATTGAGGGTCGAGAAGCTAGACTTGCTGGAACAATCTGAGCTTTATTTAATTTAAGGTGAGGGACCCCGGAGCGTCTTGAGTTCATCATAAACCCTGACTTCTGGCCGAAAGGGTTTAATTCCGGCGGTTCAAAGGTCGCCTGTTACGTGAAATCACGCGCCGCGTCATGTCGGTGATTAATACTGTGACTTAGGTATAGTATAATAATTATGAAAATATGAATCCATAGGCTAAGGTTTTATACATCTTTATTATTTTTAAGAACAATACTAGTTTTATCTATTGTGACAGCTTTTACGCAACGCGAATACTACAATATTAAAATCAACGCCCAGTAAGCGCCTAACGCGAAGTGCAGAGAGGACCAATCCAAATCGCTTGTAAGATGTAATCGACCTTAGCTAATTTTCGTGAAATTTTCGTAATGAGGCGTTTTCAGTAAAATAGACAAGTGTTTTCTTCTAAGCCTAGGTAGCAGATGGAGCTGGCAAGCGAGAAAGCAAGTTTGTGACTCATCACATTGTCAAACTGTGTTTACTACCGGTAAAAAAATACTATCGCCATCTATAAGGTTCGAGGGAATGATTTTTACAACACATTATTACTGTATTGGATTTCCGGGTATTTATTATAGCGTAATTACCAATTATTATCCCGACGTTTCGACCGGATTGCACCTGGTCGTGGTCGCGGGAAGACGTGCTGGAGTTGAGCGCAGCAAAACGAAGGCGTCTTTTCGTCTGAAAAGACGCCTTCATACCCTCATTTGGTCTTCTAATCTAATCTAATCAGCCTGTAGGATTCCACTGCTGGGCAAAGGCCTCCCTTCCCTCTCTCCATACTTCCCGGTCCGAGGCGTTGGTCGACCAGTCAGCACAGTACATGTCCAGCTCATCCCGCCACCTGCGCCTGGGCCGGCCGCGCGGTCGCTGTACCGCATGTGGGACCCACTCGGTGGCTATCTTTGCCCACATTTCTTCCGACATGCGACACACATGTCCGGCCCAGTCCCACTTCAGTTTAGCAGATCTATTGACAGCGTCGACGATTTTTGTCTTGGAGCGCAGTGTGGTGTTTCTTATGCGATCTGTTAATTTAACACCTAGAATACTGCGCTCCATCGCCCTTTGGCAGACTCCGAGCTTTGAGCGCTGAAGAGATGTCAAAGACCAGGTTTGTGCACCATAAGTTAAGATTGGTCTTCATAATTGAAATATGAGAGGCCGGTTCACACTGGGGCAGCACACTACACTTACTGTATCTGCACACTTTAGTGGTTCATTCAACCCGCGCCGAGTACACTTAATATTACTGGATTCCTGATAATAATAAAGGTAATTACGCGATAAATACCCGTTCATCCAATATATTAATAATAATTATGAAGTACTATTTAATGAAAACCCCTCAGTGGTATGTAACCGCGTAGATAAGATTGATGAGATCGAGTCATACAAACGATTTCGAAATAGTCCCCGTGTCGTCGTAGTTCTCGCCACAATGCGCCAGAGGAGCAGCGAATGTGACAATAGCGACTGAATTTATTTCACTCCATGTACCACCTCCTACATCTGTGATTATCCTTCTTTCCTCATTAGATCCCTGTATATATCAGTGTTTAGCTTCATTTATTTGTAATAATAATATCAATATTTAATTTTACCTATTATATGTATATTTATTAGATACTTCCTACTCCTATGATTGTTGACGTAGAATAAATTCCTTCTGATCCTTTTACCATCCGTTTTATCTCCCGTGATGTTTTAACATTGATTATTTCCCTAATTTTTACTATATTAAAAAAAAAAACTTGAAAATGGAATGCACAAGCCGTGCAAAGCCAAGAAGAAGAGGAAAAAAAATAGCGACTGAACATCTCAGATTCATTTCAGCATTTATTTGTGTTCTTTGTCCGTAGGGCTGACTCTTCCAACGGACCCGCCGTGGCGAACGGACTCACGGAATTCGGAGAGGTAAGATTAAAATGTACTTTACAGCCATTAGGTTACGGATCATATTTGTTCTGCTCATAAAATGTTCTGTTTGTAATTTAGCAGCTCGTGTTTCGAACTACAGTAGTATCCTTTACAATGTATTTTTTGTTCTTAACTTTGTATGTCTGAAAGCTTTGGCGAAAGTAGCGAATGTTTATTACTACCTACATTTGATACGATATTCCGCCCACTTACAGAGTCGCCAACGTTAACTACTCTCAAACTATAAACCAACATGGTAATATGAGACTTTTGTTTGACAGTTTGTCACAGCTGGTTATCTCGGAAACTAACTCTGTTTAGCTTGGAGTTAGATGATGCCGTGTGAATTGTCCAGCATTATTAATTACTAGCTTTTGCCTGCGACTTCGTCCGCGTGGAAGTTATAAAACGTAAAATCTGGCAGAGAATGCTTTAGCATTAAGTCCTCCTTACACAATTGTTATGTGTTAAAGTGTTAAATAAATAAATAAATAAAATCCCCTTTTTCACGCAAAGCCACTTTGATTCGAAAATACAAATCCCATTTATTCCCTATCCCGTGGGAATTTCGAAAAATCCCTTCTTAGTGCACCTCTAGGATACGCAAGGTATATGTGTGCCAAATTTCAAGTCTTTAGGTCCAGTGGTTTAGGCTGTGCGTTGACATATCAGTCAGTCTATCAGTTAATCAGTCAGTGAGTCAGTCAGGACTTTAAATTTTATATATATAGATTTAATTTGAAGTGGGACTGGGCCGGACATGTTTGTCGCATGTCGGAAGAAATGTGGGCAAAGATAGCCACCGAGTGGGTCCCACATGCGGTACAACGACCGCGCGGCCGACCCAGGCGCAGATGGCGGGATGAGCTGGACATGTACTGTGCTGACTGGTCGACCAACGCCTTGGACCGGGAAGTATGGAGAGAGGGAAGGGAGGCCTTTGCCCAGCAGTGGGATCCTACAGGCTGATTAGATAGATTTTAGATTTAACTACTCAATGCTATCGTCTTGAAATTTGGAATGGTTAGAGATATTTCTTTCCCACGTATCATCATCATCAACATCATAACCGTAAAACGACCACTACTGTACACAGGACTCCCTCATGGATATCCATGAGGAGTAGTTGCCATACTCACTACACTCGGCTTGGCGCCTGCCAAGCGTATGGCGTAGTGAGTATGGCAACTCATACGCCAACCTGCCTAGGTTGGCGAGCGCAGTACGGGATGTTGATACAGGGAAAGACGCTTCTGTCTTCCGGTGGTTTCCCTTAGCAGGCTCTTACTGCATCCACGGGCATGAGAGGAGGGGTAACATGCTACTGCCGGCACCCCACGGCATTATCCACGTATGTTGTCAACAACATAAATTAGGCCAAGTGCGTGTCGGGGTCCGCGCTGTGTAGGGAGGGTTCCGTAGTTACCCGTAGACCTGTTGTTAGAAGCTGGTGTGTTTTTTACGTTTACCAAAACATAATAACAGTTATACGTTATACATTGATTTTCTGTTATAAAGTATTTCGGTACGTTTGGTTAACCATTTGAGCAACAATTACTCCGAAACCGTGATAGTTCTCCTAGAAAGTTAGATAGATAAATTCTTTATTTGCTACTTCAGCACACACATACAATTTTTACAAAAAATAATAATAATAATAAATTTTTATTGCGAGACACAAGATCCATTCATAATAAATAACAATAAACACATTAAAAACAAAAATAATAGATACAAAATTATTTCGAAAAACCATGTTAATGGTAGGTACACTACCTAAAAGAAAAATTTTAAAAAGGGAATTATGTGACTATAGCTACCCACTGTATGAACGTGTCTGACGGTTGGAGAGGCTCCTAATTATTTCATTTTTACACATGTCAACTCTGGACATGAATGACGCTACTCTCTTTCTCTGGATGGCATTGAAAGAGTCTACACGGGCTTCTGTGAACATCTCTGAAGCGCTGCAATAGCGCTTCAGGCCCATGAGATGTCTAAAGATATTGTTGGAGGCCACCCTTATACCATCGTGAGATCTTTTAGTATAATTTGTCCATAGTTGACATGTGTAGAATGTTAGACTTGTTAAAGAAAAGTTCGTTGTTAAAACTACATCCATGATTGGATGGTTTTAAATTGATGTTTGGCAGCGTTGATCGCGATTTGCGCCTGTTGCAAACCTGTCGCTAGATACGTAATCAGCCTGCGTGTTACAAATTGCGCTGCGGTTCGGGCCCATTTCATGTAAAGTAAGCCATTCGTCCGCCATTATCGCGTAATGGACGCCGCTCGCTCATTTGTTCCAATCAATCTGGTGATCTGTGGGATGGGTGAATACGCATCCGTCGTCATATTACAAAGCAGTCGTCATCATCATCCTAGCCGGGGGACGTCCACTGTTGGGCATAGGCCTCCCTCATGGATAATAGCAGGCAACATATTCCTAGCCCTATATTTTTTCCAATTGGTTAAAAATGTACTAAATCTTACTATGTTAATGTAGTTAGATGAATATTTATTTTTATTTTAATCATAAAGGGTTTGGTCGCTTGGCAACCATATCCGATAAACTCTAAAACCGAAAAATTAAATGAAATGAAATGAAATTGTTTATTTGCCAGAAGTATGGTACAAAGGTTTTAGGGTAAGTAAGTCAGCTTCACATACTTCACTGATTGATCAGCGTGCAAAATAATGTCTGTAGTTACAAGTACCTACATACATAAGAATGAACGGAGATTCTAATATTAATTGATTTACATCCAATTCAAATTTCAAATTGTCATATCTATACAATGTCAAAATTTACTATTTAAATAATCATTTACTTTATAAATATGTACATTTATCTACTAGCAACTTATACAGCTTTGTCTTAAATTGTCTGAATGGTAATTCTCTTATGTCCTTAGGTATCTTATTATATATTTTTATAGTCATAATGTATGAACTCTTGCTTCTAAGTGTCGATTTACATATTGGTAATATAAGCTTTGTAGGGTCTCGGTTTTTTTATGATAGAGTTTAATTTATCTTTATACTGGATAAAGATGGGATTTCCTTTTGCAAACAGGCAAACTTGAAATATATAAAGTCCTGCTAGTGTTAATAGTTTCAGTCTTTTGAATAGCGGTCTGCATGATTCTAAAGGACCCACTCCGCACAATGCTCTTAGGCATTTTTTTTGGACGATAAAAGCCCTGCAAACATTAGTTGAGTTGCCCCATAATATAAGACCATACCTTAGAACTGACATGACATAGCCGTGATATGCAGTTAGAGCTATCTTTTCGCTAGATATTTGTCGTAACCTTTTAAGAGCATAAACAAAACGATTGAGTTTATTACAGACATACTCTATATGACATTTCCAGTTACAGTTTTCGTCCAACATTAAACCTAAAAATTTTATGTCATTTACTTTTTTTATTTCCTGATTACGGCACGTCAAATTAAAATCCAATTTATTTTTATTATTGTAGTTATGAAAATGTATTATTTTAGTTTTAGAAATATTAGCGTGTAAATTGTTTTTATCTAGCCACTTTAATACGTTTTCTGTTTCATCATCTAACGTACGTGTATAGTTTTCGCCTTTGAGCGGTACTACAACAGAAATGTCATCAGCAAATAAAATACATTGATGATAGCGGCTGGAAGGTCGTTGACATATAATAAAAACAATAATGGCCCCAAAATGCTTCCTTGGGGTACACCGTAATTATTTATTTGATATTTCGACCGATGCTGATTAACGACTAGATCTTTATTTAAGGTTTTTACTTCCACGCATTGCTTCCGCTTTTTGAGATAGCTTTCTAGCCAGCTTAGAGCAGGCCCTCTTATACCATACGACTCGCATTTGTGTAAAAGTATCTCATGGTCGACAAAGTCGAAGGCCTTGCTCATGTCAAAAAAAATTACAGAAACAGGAATACGCTTGTCAATAAGATCTGTAACATTATTAATAAGATTAAAGGCTGCTAAAGTCGTAGATTTTTTCTTTTGGAACCCGTTTTGTTCTGGCCTAATTATATTAAATTTATCAGCAAAAGAAGTTATCCTGGCGTACATTGCTTTCTCAAATATTTTTGCAAAAATCGGGATTAAAGTAATTGGACGATAGTTGTTCATATCGGCTTTATCATCCTTTTTGTGCAGAGGCTTCACTATCGAATGTTTAAGCATTTCAGGAAAGACTCCATCTACAAAAGAGAGGTTAATTAAATACGATAGGACAGGACACAGAATCTTTGCAACTTCCTTAATAATTTGCGTTGAGATGCCGTCAAAACCTACTGTCTTAGAGTTGTTAAGGGACGATATGATCTTAAGTACCTCTGATTCATCTGTAGGATTAAGGAATATACTTGAGTTTAGTCGTTGCATTCCCGGTATAGCTTTAGGTATTGCTATAATGTTTTTAGATGAGTTTGTTATGTCAATAAAATAATTGTTAAATTCTTCTGCTATCTGTAGAGGTTCTGTTATTGTCTTGTTATTTACCTTAATTTGATTTACACCTGCAAATGACCGATATTTATCATTTTTGTCTTTTATTATGTTCCAGGTAGCCTTACATTTGTTTTTAGAGATTTTTAAATGTTTGAAGTTAACATTATGCCTGGATCTGTTAATACATTTTTTTAATAGTATACTATATTTCCTATATTTTGTAATGATATCAATGTTCTTTGATTTATAGCACTGGTATCTTAAGTTTCTTTTCCTTTTAGCTGATATTTTTATTCCAGTAGTTATTCATTTAGCCCTATTAGAGTTTGAATAATGTTTCGTCTTTTTAATAGGAAAATATAATTCATCATTTCAGCCATAAAACGTCCACTGATGAACACAGGCCTCCCTCATGGATCTCCATGAGGGAAAGTTGCCATACTCACCACGCTTGGCAGGCGGGTTGGTGAGCGCAGTATGGATGTTGATACACGGATAGACGCTGCTGCCCATCTTCCGGAGGTATCCCTTAGCAGGCTCTTACTGCATCCATGGGCATGAGAGGAGGGGTATCATTCTACTGCCGGCACCCCACGGTAAATATATTATGGTAAACGTAAAAAAACACACCAACTTCTAGCAACAAGTCTACGGTTTACTAAGGAACCCTACATAGCGCGGAACCCGACACGCACCTTGCCAAATTTATTTTTAATTACATACTAACCTAGGTGAGTCTAGTCTGTTAGCCGTCGGGTGCCGGCAGTAGAATGATACCCCTCCTCTCGTGCATGCAGTGAGCCTGCTAAGAGATACCTCCGGAAGATGGACAGCAGCGTCTTTCCGTGTATAATCATCCCGTACTGCGCTCGCCAAATCGCCTGCCAAGCGTGGTTAGCATGGCAACTAAGCCCTCATGGAGATCCTTGAGAGAGAGTGTTCAGTACTGAACGTTTTACGGCTGAAGATGACTCACCAGTGAGCTTAGCTGATTAAGGTAGAACGATCCATAAATACAAAAGCGTACAGAAAGGTCCGACGAGTGTGAAAAAATCCCACATACATTAATCAAAAAGCATTTCCCATTACTAGTAGAAAGGAGTACGGAATGCAGCGCGTGCAATCGATGCGAAGCGGAGTCACCTGCCTCTAGTTAGTGCAATATTAAAGTGCCGCCGCCGAGTCAAATGAATGGAGCTTGAGGTTCGGTGCAAGCTATGAGAACTAATTTGAAGTTCTAGAACTTTTTGTGAAGATTTTGGGGAAGTACTACCACCATTAATAGATATAAAACGGCTTTCACCACTCCGCCGTCCGATTTCTAAAAGGCCGTTCAGTGACGTTCGGGCAAAATTGACTTTTATACACAGCACGAAAGCGTAAATTTTACTCTATCTACCAATGGGTCTTTGGCTCAACTGTTTATAATGCCTGAGATCTCGACTCCATCATCATCATCATCATCATTTCAGCCTTAAAACTTCCACTACTGAACTAAGGCCTCCCTCATGGATCTCCGTGAGGGGTAGTTGCCAACTCACCACGCTTGGCAGGCGGGTTGGTGAGCGCAGTATGGGATGTTGATATACGGAAAGACGCTGCTGCCCATCTTCCGGAGGTGTCCCTTAGCAGGCTCTTACTGCATCCACGGGTAGGAGAGGAGGGGTAACATTCTACTGCCGGCACCCCACGGCTAGACTCCATGCACCCCGCTAACTACATCTTTTCTGCAGTTTTTCAATTCTTAAATACGGTTAACCCGCATTAAAATACTAAAACAAAGCTAAACACGTCTTACCAATTTCCACGGTTCTACAAATTTAGAAAACGGTTACATGCACTTATTACATAAATAGTTAAAAGACTGTTAAGGTCAAGTAACGGTTAAATGTTATTGTACTATTTAAGCGTTACTTGTCCTTAACAGTCTTTAAACTATTTATATCCAGCAAACGGCATTAGGATCTACGAAAATGGTCTACGAAACGTCTATGTGAAAGTGACTTTCACATCGACGTTTCGTAGACCATTTAGAGGCCCTTCTTCATGAGCACCGTTCGTGGCCGCCTCCGTACCGTTTACTACCACCATACCGATATTTGCCGCATAGCACTAATGTCGGAATTCTGTGTTCCGGGTTTAAGGGTAAGGGGGCCGGAAATATTATAGGCACATGAGACCTCTTATGTCTTAGGGTGACGGGCGCAATGCAATGAACCGTTGGTCACGTGCTTAGTGAACGTGATCACAGCGGTGTTGGAAGAAAGCGGGTAGGCGCTCCGTGTAGTCAGATAAGCTGATCAATATTTATTATTTTTAAAAATAGTTAGTTGGCAAAATCAGTCGAAAACTTCGTTTTTATTTGCTCATAAGCCTCTGTCTCGACTGTGTAAGTGTTTTCAGAACGATTACATCCATAAATTAGTGAGTGATTTTATAGTGTAAATATGACTATGAAGTTTAGATCAAGTATACAAAATAACATTTATGCCGCGCTGAATGGACTAAACTACTAAAAAAAATAGTAAGCAGCTTACATACGCTTTACTTACTTTTATTTAATCTGTCAGTGAAAGTTATCGCCCGTTTAACAACAAAAACTTATTGCTAGTTACAGTGGCGCCATCTCTGTTTCACCCCTAGAACTACAATATCAAGCAGCGTACTAAAGTCTAATACTGTTCAAGTGACTAAGCGGTTCGATGGCAATTGATATCAATAAGCAAATGCGGAGCCTGCGGCAAGTTTCTGACAGGTGGCGCTGTCTGTTTGATTTGCAATAATGTTTGTCATAAACTATGTGTCAACCCGTCCTCAAATAAAACTCCTGATCGCTGAGCGTGTCCGGTTTGTATGTCGCGTGTTCCTCGCACATATAATAGGAACACTCCTGTTAAAGGCACGGATCAATAGAACACTGAAGATACCTCTCAGAAGACCGAAATCAACTGCAGTGAAGAGGCCTCGGTCCTTGAAGAAATTAGAGCTCTCAGAAATGAGATGAGCGGCTTCCGTAAGGATTTCGTAAATTTCAAAACTGAGGTCCACGGTGAACTTAAAGATTTAAGAAGTAGGTACATAACAAAACTGCTTGGAACAAATTAATGATTTGACAGAGCGTTTCGAAAATCAAGAATAACAACTAAAGACCGTGGAAGCTTCAGCTAAGAGTTCACAAGATTTGGAACAGGAGATACTTGATCTGAAGCGAGAACTCAATAATAGAGAGCAACAAAGCCTGCAGAATGACAGGGATCAGCGGAGCCACCGAGCAGAAAGGCGAGAACGTCATGCAACGTCATGCTTAATGTAATCTCGGCAAATACCGGCCGAGACGGGTAAATTGAAAACCAGCGCTGTATGTTCCGCATGCAGCTTACGCTGAATTAACTCCCTTTGTCTCAACATTGTGTACTTAGATTAATCTTATTTAAACTTTTTGTGATGGGACAATAAGTAATTTTGTATTGTATTGTAATAGGTAGAGGATCCATATACATTTATATAAAACTATGCACTTGGAATGGAATCATAAAAAAATACCTACATACCTACGGAACCCTCGGTGGGCGAGTTCAGCTCGTACTTCTCCGGTTTTATTGTATTTGGAGTTCTGTTTACGAAGTATTAAAGTTTACAATTTTTATTCGAGCGTCCCTAATCCCCCTTTACTTCGCTTTAAAATCTAAGCTCTCTCTTTAACTTTCATTTTCAACATTACGTTTCAAAATCGCTACTTTTCGTGAATTGTACCTTTCAGAATATGAACGCTCCAGCGATAGACCATTTACATATTCTAAGTCACCAAAATTGAATTTTTGGGAGAATTCAGTTAAAATGTTTCCCCTCACGTGTCACAGTCACAACAACACAGTCGTCAGTTAAAATTAACACTAATGATTGCGTGTCTAACGTGATTTGATTTGTAACTTTGATTGATGAAAATTACAACCTCACTTCAAGTCAAGAGCGAATTAGTGTCGTCTAGACTTTTGTGGTCTTCTGCTGGCCACGTCCTCGCTGACCATCAGATGAGATTGTGGCCAAACAATGGTCTATGTATACCATATTCTAAAAAGATAGAGGAAAGATTTGCATTTTGTATATAATTGTATTTTGTATTTTTATAACGATTAACTCAAGATGCCGAGTGAGCTGTGGGCAAAGATAGTCACAGAGTGGCGGCCTGACCCGGCGAGAAGGCGACGCGGCAGACCGAAGCGCAGATGGCGGGACGAACTCGATCAGTACATCGTTGACTGGAGGGAAGCAGCTCAGGATCGGGATGTATGGAGGGAATTGGGGGAGGCCTTTGCCCAGCAGTGGGACCCAAATGGCTCATAATAATAATAATAATAATAACTCAAGAACTACTGGAACGATTTTCAAATTTCTTTCACTATTAGAGTGCTATATTATCCCTGATTATAGGCTATTTTATACCCGAATTCTCACGGGAACGGGAACTACGCGGCTGAAATCGCAAAGTTCGGTTAGTCAGATATAAAAAAGCACATTCAGAATGTTTCTTGTTCTGACGTTGTTTGATTGATACGATTGAGACAAGGTGTCTGATCTCCTACAAATTTTCCTACATATTTTGACCATTTTTTTTTATTGCTGCATTCAGTAAAATCTCAATTGAGGTGATTAAGAGCGGGGTGCGGATGTCGTAGGCCAATCGTTAAACTGGAGGGATGGAGATGTGTCTCGGACATATCACAATTCACCGGCATTTCTTGATGCGAAAGTAGTTGATAGGTTGGTTGAGGAGTCGAAACAAGAAACAAAAACAATTGTATTTAAATTAAAAACATTTTAGTAAGGTCTTTGTATCTGTTGTAGATGATATACAATATACATATACATAAATATATAAATCGTCGGATTGAAAGTGAGGGAACATACCTCTCGGCCAACACGGCCAATTAAAAACAATTACAGTGAGTGTAATTGCAACATACCCATATATTATTTTACGAAACAAAACAGTTATTGATATAGTAAAAAAAATATTTTTATTAGCTAGTTATAGAAATAGAAATGATTTATTGACAACTCATACCTGTATCAGTACCTAAATAAGGTAAATTGGAAATAAAGATTAAAAAAAAATAAAAATCATAAGTAATCATAACACATAAATTGGTCACCAACTCAGCACACGCCGTGAGAACACGGCACTGATTTTCAGTGGCGCCATAATTGCCAAGTGTTGTTGATTGAACCTACACTCGACTCGATTTTCCAAAGCATGGCTGGACAAATCGTGAAACATTGAGCTTTTAACATAACATACATATGCCAGGTATCGTGATATATCATATGGCATATCGTGATTTATCCAGACAGATCGATCAGGCCAATTTTACGGTTGAAATGCGACACGGATACCGGTCCATTCAAATATTGATCCTGAGGCGGAGTCTGATGAGCTTTGCGCTTGGTGCGTTGACAATTCTGAGTAATTCTCTCAGAAATCTTAGAGAGTTTTCTCGGGGTTTCTCTCTGGTTAATGTATCTATAGAGAAGCTGATAATAATGTAATTTATGGTTCTGTACCTCGACATTCGCTTTATCGTGAGGTAATAAGCGGCTTGACGTGGGGTGCAGGCAGTAGAATGTTACCCCTCCTCTCATGCCCGCAGATGCAGTAATAAGGTTCTTACTGCATCCGCGGGCATGTATATTCTGTAGGTATTGTTGCTGATTAGCACCTGCTAAGGGATACCTACGGAAGATGAGCAGCAGCATCCTTTCGTGTATCAACATCCCGTGCTGCGCTCGCCAACCCGCCTGCCAAGCGTATCGAGAATGGCAACAATCCCCTCACTATCTTAGAGATCCATGAGGGAGACTTACTATGTCCAGCAGTGAACGTGCACAGCGGTCGTACGGCTGAGATAACGATGAATAGATGCACCATCTTACCAATCTACATGATCCCCTATTGTCCCCAGAAAGTGGTGAAGGAGATGAACCGCCTCGGCATGGTGGTGGACCTGTCGCACGTGGGCGAGAACACGACGCGCGCCGCCATCCGGGCGTCCCGCGCGCCCGTGGTGTTTAGCCACTCGTCCGTCTACAGCCTGTGCAGCCACAAACGGAACGTACCCGATGACGTCATCCAGTCCTTGGTAAGGCAACACGTCCGTCTACAGCCTGTGCAGCCACAAACGGAACGTACCCGATGACGTCATCCAGTCCTTGGTAAGGCAACTCGTCCGTCTACAGCCTGTGCAGCCACAAACGGAACGTACCCGATGACGTCATCCAGTCCTTGGTAAGGCAACTCGTCCGTCTACAGCCTGTGCAGCCACAAACGGAACGTACCCGATGACGTCATCCAGTCCTTGGTAAGGCAACTCGTCCGTCTACAGCCTGTGCAGCCACAAATGGAACGTACCCGATGACGTCATCCAGTCCTTGGTAAGGCAACTCGTCCGTCTACAGCCTGTGCAGCCACAAACGGAACGTACCCGATGACGTCATCCAGTCCTTGGTAAGGCCACTCGTCCGTCTACAGCCTGTGCAGCCACAAACGGAACGTACCCGATGACGTCATCCAGTCCTTGGTAAGGCCGGAGTTACAATATTATGTGGGAACAAATGGCAAATAATAACACGATTTATAATTCATGAATAGGTATCATAACATTTGCTTAATAATAATGTCTCAATTTAGATTAAAATATATTGTTATTTTGGCTTGTATACGACTTTGGTACTTTATTATAAATTAATATTTGGTGCTATACAGACTACACTTTTTCGTAAAAGTGCTGTTTTGCGGTTGGGATTACGAAGCCTAATAATGTCTTGTCTGTTACGTACCATCATACGTACAATATCCATCATACGTTGAAAAAGCTGAAGGTTTCTTCTCACAAACAATATTAAATTATATTTATTTTTTTATTATAAATAATAGTATATATTTTATAATATTATATTTATTTACTTTATTTGGAAAACAAACAGAACAGCTTATAGATAAAACTTAACATTATAAATCTTAAACCAATTAAGTTTCCACTAATAAATTTTACATACACATCAAAGAAAAAAAAGTGGGAGGCGTTTTCATTAAAAAGTAAAAACTTCAAAAATAGTTACCTCGCACCTTATAGATGGCGTTAATTTTTTTTTACTGGTAGGCACAATTTGACAATGACAGGATTAATCACAACTTGCTTACTCCGCTTGACAGCTCCATCTGTTAGGTTTAGTAGAAAACTCTTTTTGTTTTGTTACTGAAAACGGCTCATTAAACTATCAATATAAATCACATACCGTCATGCATGACGTTATTTTTCTAAGCGTCATGTTATGCTCGATTGTCATTTACTATTCCTAGTCTTGTCAACTGTCAAAGATATTTTCTGCCGGCTCTCAGTTGCTGGACGAAGTAGACGTGATAAACATAAAGGTGATAGAACAAATTTTGTACAAGTAAGATGCGGAAAAAGTACCTAATGCTCCTTTTGTTTACAAGAATCTACCTAAAGACATTAGAGAAATGCAATTTTCAATGTTCCAGAGAAAATTAAAAACCTTACTATCTCTCAAGACTACAATTTCAGTGATTTCGTAAACGATAAAAATATACAGTAGGCAACGTAATATAATTTATAATTTGACTTTAATATCAGCTGACATCATGATTTTTGACCGAAATTTGTAATCATTTTATATATGACATGTGTTGTAATTCAATAAATAAGTTAGGTGCTACGTGCACCTTGGTCTTTCATATTCATGATAGATAAATATTATAACACCTTGTTTTACATGTATTTCAGCAAACTTAATTTACTTCACACACCTGCCACGGGGGCAGTATTGGAATTGGACCCATACTTGCCTCCTTAATTGTGATGTTATAGTCAAGCGGGGGCCATTAGATTCAATTTAGATTGGGCCTGCGGCAGAGCGGCATTTTCGCAAGACCTTCCTAGCTCCCTAGGTTAGTGCAATTCCAGCCAGATTTACGTTTCTGCAACCACTTCTTCACCCAGTATCTTCTCTTTCTTTGCTTTAACAATCCTTTGGTGTTTCGACAATACTAGAGCCATTCTCTTAGATGTGCGTTTAGCGGAACGTTGACATGCACTCTGAACGGCAGGCTTGTGTGTAGAGAACCGCCAAAATTGCTCCGACTGCCACGGGTACTGCCCCTGCGGCAGGTATGAACAGGGTAGGTTAGGGTGAACAGCCGGCTTAACAAGACATGGATTCAAATTCAAATTCAAAAAATACTTTATTCAGTGCGGCCGCATGGACCTTATTGACGCGTCACAACTTACAAAATAAAACAACACAAATAAATAGAATAAAGCACATAATTGAATCTGTTCACTTCAGATGACACGCGAGTTATAGTCATCATTTAACAATTTGATATTGTCTTATGTTACGTTTGACGGAGTTGGATCCTTCCTGAACAGGATAATCTTCTGTTTGCAGAAGTCGAACGGTGGTATCATCATGGTGAATTTCTTCCCTGACTTCGTGAAGTGCTCCCCCAACGCGACCATCTCCGACGTGGCTGGTAAGTCCACCTGTCACATGTTATGTTCTTCTTCGTTTCAGAATCACACTAATATTATAAAGCCGAAAGTTTGTTCGTTTTGAGCGAAACTTTGCACACGTATAGATGTAGGTCTGGATTAACACATAGGCTTTTTATACGGGTACAACGCATGCGAAGCGGCGGGCAGAAGCTAGTTAGACAATTATAGTCTATATGACAATCAAAATAATATAGCTTTGAGATTGTTCTCTTCTGTTCAAAATAGTAATTACTTAAAAAAATCTAGCTCTGAAAAAGATTATATTTTAAAAAAATCTATTTAGGCCAATGCTTACACAGATTTTTTTGTTTTGTCCTTTGATTTATGACATAAGTAATTTAATTAGAATAAATAAAATAAGTATAGTTAGTATAGACTTGAAACTGAATTACGAGAAAGCTAGGAAAAACTACAAGACTTGATTCCTGAACTACATATTTTTGGTGAACAAGGTTGTCTGGAAGAAATCGCTCTAAGCGATAAGACCGCCCATTGTGTATTTCTGTTGTTTTTGTAGTTTAAGTTAATTTTAGTTATTTTTGTTTTTATTTTTTCTGTATGATTTACACAATAAAGAGTTTATCTATCTATCTATCTATTTTTAATAATGTACCTAACAATATGTATATTTTATACATTTGTACAATTAGGTCGGACTCGTACTGGTCCGGTTTTTAAGCAACTTAAGTAACGCACACGAGCCACATGCATTTTTGGCCTCAATGAGCTTTAAACAAATCTTTATTTATATTTTAAGGAAGGAATGTTACGGTGCTTTAACTCCAACTCCGAAAGGTCGGAGCTTCCGAATGATTTTACACCTGCGACGTCGTCTTCGGCACCAACTCGAATAGCCGAGAAGTTTGCAACAAGCATAGATTTCGCGATAATCGCTGTCAGACGTCAACTTTATTTTATATAACAGCATGGAATTGTCGTTTGACAGCTGTAGTGTTTGAGTTAGTACCCGATATATACAATGCAGTCTCGTGCGACGATGTGCAGGCGGCGCGACACTTGACGATAGCCGCCGGCGCCAGCGGGACCTGTCCATCGGTTGTTGTCGAGCCTGTGTGTGTACCTATCAGGATTTCTCCCCTATCTACGAATACTACAATAGCGATGATCGCTAGATTTATGGCTGTTGCAAACCTGTCGCGAGATACGTAATCAGCCTGCGGATGTTATATCAAAGAGCGAAACGCATCTCATGCGGGCAGAGTGCGCTCGAATCACTTTTTGTGTGCATTATCCACATTATTTTGTATCTTCCTAGCCGTGCCCAACTTGTTGTAGTCACGGTAGGCAGCGATTAGGGAAATTACGATATTCCACTCCGACTCCGAATTTTTTTCGAATCTGACACCGACTCCAATACATCAAATTTGAAACCTCCGGCCCCGACAGCGATTCCGGTGAAACCGCCTCCGTAACGTCCGTTTTATTATGGTCCATTCAAATTCAGCCAGTGGCCAATTACAAGATATTTTGCATGTATATTGGATTCCAAACGGAATCGAACATGACAACACTTATTTGGTTATTCCTGACACCGATGGAGCTATTTACAGTAGAAACAATCAGAGCTCCCCAACAGCTCTTCCATCGAACTTTTATCTAATAAAAAAACACAAATTCACATAATTATTATGAATGAATGCATATTCAAATTAAATATCGGGAATGTTCACGTTTCAGCCGCTAAACGTCGACTGCTGAACACATGGCTCCCTCATGGATCTCCATGAGGGGTAGTTGCCTATTCTGCGCATACTCTGCACGGTTGGCAGGCGGGTTGACGAGCGAAGTACCTACGGGATGTTGATATATGGAAAGACGCTGCTGCCCATCTTCCGGAGTTCATGTTTGCACAACTCAATTCTTTCGTATCGGGGACGGAAAATATTGTACCCTAAAAATATAACCAGGATTTTAATAAAATGTTTACTTTATTGCTAATCAAGAACGAAAAAATGGTAATTCTTTTGTCAACTTACAAAAACGGTCGTGTATAATGAAGACCAGTATAACGGGAACCGGTTAAACCCAGGTCCAGATAGGGTGCCCCAAAATCACATACATATATTTTGGCATCATAACAAGATTAGAACATAGACATTAACCCTCATACTAATAAACGATGATTAAACTAAATCACCACTTAAACAACGGATTTATTGACAGTTTTGTATGAAAATATGTCATAAAAATATTAGTCGTTGGTTAATTTAGGCAGCGTTTATGAGTAAGAGAGTACAATAAAATTAATTAACTACAAATACCACACAAACATTTTTTTTTGTTGCTGTAACGGTGATTGTTTTATAAGGAGAATGGGACCCACCGTGCCGTACCCCTAAGCACTGTTCCTGAATCGGCTTCCACTCAACGTGTTTGTGCATCTGCCTCTCGGTCTCGCCAGGTGATCCCTCCAAGGTGAATGTGACGCAGCCCAGGCTAGCGGAGCACTGGGGCGAATGGCACCCAAGAAGGGACGCCTATGCATGTCCAACAGTAGGATGTTTTCACCGTCAAAGCACGGGTATACACGGGTAGTTGCTGACGCTGTATAAATCAACTATAAAGGCCAAATTAAACATAAACAAATATCCTTCTTGCCGTGGGGTGCTGGCAGTAGAAGGTTACCCCACCTCTAATGCCCGTGGATGCACTAAGAGCCTGCTAAGGGATACCTTCATAAGTTAGATTATTAATTATGTATGAGGTGTGGTGTACCAATAAACGCATTTTCATTTCATTTCATTTCCGGAAGATAGGCAGCAGCGTCTTTCCGTGTATCAACATCCTGAACTGCGCTGCCAAGCGTGGTGAGTATGGCAACTACCCCTAATGGAGGTCCATGAGGGAGACCTGTGTTCTGTAGTAGGCGTTTTACGGCTGAAATGATGATGAAATGTCCTTCCTTGTCCAAAACTCCGCCGGTTGCGATTCGAGGCAACATGTTCCGGCGCACCCTGCAGCCGGTACAATTGCGCCCATAATCTCGGCAGATGTAAATGCACTGTAATTTCTTTCACCTGCCAGGAGCACGAACATAATTTTGCATTATGAAAGAGTTTGCTTTTGCAATTCTTACTAGGAAATATTTTATTCATGGAAAAACTGGTTGTTACGGGTACCCAATGCGTAGTTACCAGAGTGTCTACCATGAGTTGTCACTGTTGGATCGCCTGCCGTTACTGCACGCCGGAACCCGGTAACTAAGCATTGGGTATCTGTCAGATTTGTAACTCATGGTACCAAATTCTATGAATGAAGCCGCTATAGTATAGTTTGCTGCGTATTTTAGTACCAAACTATCCACTAGAGGCGCCGTACAAGTTTTCAATTTTTTTTTAACTACTGTCGCTAGTGATCGCATATGGAAACTCATGGTAGACCCAGTGATCATTAATGTGTCTGTCCACTGCGGGATGCATGGTGCCATTAATGACTTTTTATTGAAGATGAAGAAATCATTGATACACAGTATACAAGTCTTTTTTTAACTTTCGCGATCACGACACATTATTAACACATATTTAACCGGTTATTTATCGCGTTATTTACCTTTATTGCCCGACGTTATACGTCAGGTATAAATTTAGGTCTAACAAAACAAGTGAAATTTGTGGACCAAAAGGTCCTACCTCAGCATAATGTTAATCCTTAAATATAAGGATAGATTATTGCAGACAGACCTTTGTTTGTATGTATTTATACGTTTATTTATACGTTTGTATGTATTTTAAGCTGAAATAAACGTATTGAATTGAATTGAATTTGTTTGACCACAATTTCGCCTGATGGTAAGCGACGATGTGTCCGATGATGGATCACAAAGGTCTAGAAGACACCTATTCACTCTTGACTTGAAGAGACCTTGAGAGGTTGTAGTTTTCGGGGAAAACAGAAGCCGGCAGCGAGTTCCAGACCTTAGCGGTGCGGATGATGAAGGAGAACCGCTTAGTACGGGAATGTCTACTAGCTACAAAGTTTATGCTACATAGAATAGTCGATATATAAAAGAAGAACAAGGCACATGAAAATTTAATAAAGCACCTTATTGAATTCGTTCGCTTCAGATATTTTTTCAAATGAGGTGTAGATGCAGGCCAAACTTTGTTGTGCTTTTTGAAATCAATGAACTAGTTAATACAATTAAAAATGTTAATTATCCGCGACATTTTACGTTGTTTCTGAGTTAACTTAATTTTTTCTTGTAATTTTTACCCTCATTTTTGCAATCTACACGCCATGCCGTTTTATTTGATAACACACTTGGGTATTTCAATATGTGGAGACGCTTTAATGGTAAATAGCTACTTTCATAGATAAGTTTTTATAGTTATTAAGTACTGTTTGTCTTCCAACAATATAAAAATAAATAAATAAAAGTATATTTGAAAATATTCGATTGTTCAACCCTCATATATAGAATTCCCTTCATTTGATACCAAACTGAACTGAACTGAACTGGGCCAAAAAGTTCTCGAGTGGAGGCCACGGACCGGCAAGCGCAGCGTAGGACGTCCACCAACAAGATTGGATGATGACCTGGTGAAGACCGCAGGTCGACGATGGATGCAGATCGCTTCCAACCGCAATAACTGAAAATCCATGAGGGAGGCCTATGTCCAGCAGTGGACGTCCTACGGCTGAAATGATGATGATGATGATGATACCAAACTCGGGTATATTTGGAAACATTCTATTATTCACCTCCTCTTTCACCCCCTATATCTTAAAAATTTCTTAACTGATAAAAACATGTTTTAGAACGACCGCCAGATAACTTGCTTTTAAATAAAAAAACTGCATGCAAATCGGTCCACTGGTTTAAGAGCTACAGTGCCACAGACAGACACAGACACGCACACATAGCGGTCAAACTTATAACACCCCTCTTTTTTGTAGGGGTTAAAAATGTCCCAAATGTATCATTATTACGGTTCACCATGTCAGCCAGAAGTACTGGATCAGGGTTATTGCCATACTCACCACGCTAGGCAGGCGGGTCGACAAGCGCAGTACGGGATGCTGAGAAAGTCGCTGCTGCCCATCTTCCGGAGGTATCCCTTGGTAGGTCATCTACGGGTAAAAGAGGAGGGGCTACATTCTACTGCCGGCACCACACAGCATGTTCCAGTTCGTGACAGTTTAATTATCTAAGCCCAACGTTAGCGGTATCTCGCACAAACAGCGCGCGTTCATTATCCCATCGGTAGAAGAAGCCATTAGATGCGGCGGAGTGCAGCACAGCGTCACATTCCCACGCTGAGACACCTCGCTCGAACACCGGTGCGCAACTTGTCATAACAAAGTAAATGTGTCGGGGAAATAAAGCACAGACAATGTGTAGCCATTTTAACCATTATAAATTCAACGTTTCAAACAAAGCTCTCAGTTCTCAGGGCAAAGATTTAAATAGTTGGATGCGCCCAGACACGAAACAACTGAGACATTGTCTTTCAATTTGTGTTAGAATATACTATAATAAACAGTAATTCTGACGCACGCACACAGGTTATTGTTACCATTTTTCACGAAACCTCGTGCAATATGATTGCACAATAGCAATCAAGTAATATTGCTCGAACTTTCGTGAAAAAAATAACACACACCACGTCCGCTAACACTGTGTTAAGAGGTACACTGATTCCAAATAAGCGAGCTTACAAGATTCGCGTGGAGGATCCCAGTACGGTAAGGGCGCATCTAATGATATAAATCTTTGTGTTAGGGTATATACATATATGCCATTTTCGTTCGACTCAGCGATCAGCGCACAATTTGTTGGAACTGCAATCAGCTTAAGTCTATGCTTTTAACTAGTTTTAACTCAAATTTAAAATCAATAATTATTTATTCGATAGATCAAAACGCTACTTAAATATTCAGTTTACAAAATAAAAACAAAACACATTTAAATTGAATAAAGCACATCATTGAATTCGTTCGCTTCGGAAAACTTATTTTTTCAAGTGAGGGAAAGAAGCGAACAAGAAACCTCACTCTTTCACTTCTATTCATTGTTACAATATTTGTCTTGATATTATGCTTAATTTAATGTCCGCAAGGATAGATTTCAAAAAGGGAACACATTACAAAAAGAAATTGTCATCTCTAGTGTCGGTTACTTAACATTTTTAATTTAATAAACTTGTTACAAATCTTTAACTGCCTACTTGCTTAACTTCCTAAAAATCTTATTATAACTCTTTATCCTACAAATGTCTTTTCATGACTATCTCAATTTCTCGAGCTTCAGTGCTATCTCACACAAAACAGTTCATTAATTTACATCTACAAACTCCGCAGCTTCGCACTGCTTCTTGTATCTCCGGCAGATACAAGAAGCAGTCAGAAGCTGCGGAGATGCAAGTTAATAAACGGATGCGGTGTGCATCTTAGCGTTCTAGTCACGGCAATATCAGCACTGTCTCACTTGAGATGCAAAGATTTAAATCCTTAGATATCTACTAAAAACTGTGGCATTGCCTTTATATCATCATCATCATCATTACAGCCATAGGACATCCACTGCTGGACAAAAGCCTCCTTCATGGACTAGATCCAAGTACTGATCAAAAGGGATTGATACCATACTCACCACGCAGGCAGGCGGGTTGGTGAGCGCAGTGCGGGATGTTGAAACACGGAAAGACGCTGCTGCCCATCTGCCAGAGTTATCCCTTGGCAGATTCGGACTGCATCCTAGAGCAAGAGAGGAGGGGCAACATTCTTCTGCCAGCACCCCACGGCATGTGTTAACTATAATGCCAAAGCACGCACACTGGTTTTGCCAATAAACCAATCTGTTAATGTTAGCTAGAAATGACACACGCCACGTCCGGCTAACATTGTGTTTAAACGTACACTGATTCCAAATGAGCAAGCTATCTCATTTCGTGTAGAAACGAGTCGGCGCGGTCTCATTGCGGTAAGGGCGTATCTAACGATTTAAATCTTTATTAGGATGCAATTACAGAACACTACATAAACTTTAGTACGTGATGAACGTTACGTGAAGATTTATAGCTATCTTAATAGACTTCAATAAAGGAGCTTGTTAGGCCGCCTGTACGCATTTTTTGGGTCTATATTACCTCTCAACTCCGCGTTTAAGAACCGAATCGTTTTTTTTAGGGGTCAGTTCTGCTTACGAGTTCCATGAGGAATCGAAGGAGCTCCTCAAATAAAGTCAAAGTCATTTAGTATGTATTCAATAGAGCAATAAGCTACATAGCATAGTCAATTTGCAAAAGAAGAACAAGACACATTTAAATTGATTTTTTCCTACTCATTCTGTTTCTGGTATTTACGCCATGTTAAGTCATTTGCCGTTGCCGTGGGGTGCCGGCAGTACAATGTGGCCCCTCCTCTCTTGACCTCTTGCATGCAGTAAGAGCCTGCTAAGGGATTCCTCCGCAAGTTGGGCAGCAGCGTCTATCCGTGTATCAACATCCCGTACTGCGCTCGCCAACCCACCTACAAAGCGTGGTGAGTATGGCAACTACCCCTTACACAGATCCTTGAGGGAGGCCTGTGTTCAGTAGTGGACGTTTTACGGCTGAAATGATGAAGCCGTTTCATTCAAAGTTATGACTCGGTGAAGTGGAACTGATTGAAGACCACATATGGCCATCAAACTTGTTTAACCTGGGCCTTAGATTTAGTTTTTAAGAAACATTCTGTAGATAAGGTGTATAGTTGCCTGAAATGATATATTAGTATTATTATTTTACGTAAAAAAGTCACTGTTGGCCACATCGAAAATAGTTCGCAGACACGTAGGGATCAAAGTCCCTAACCCCGATAATATGTCAATAACCGGCGCGGTGACTAGGCACGGACCACGGTAATAATCACCGTTCAATATTGTACAATAATTACAATTATTGTGCTATAGACGTGGCCTGCATGAGGCAATATATATAAATTATTAGGGTTTCAGTCCATGAAAACATGTAGTTTTAAAAGGAATAAAAATCGGGAATCCGTATTTTTAATTATTTGTTTTTACTTTATTTGGAAAAAATATATATTTAGCATTTTACTAGTAAAATGAAGAACTCTATTCCGAGGAGGCAGGGTGGAATTAAAACACTACGGTTTTGTAGTTCTTATCAATTCATATATTAAAAAAAAATCTTAGTATAATATACCGGTGCTCTGAGTTTTTGATAGCGCGATCTAGACATTGACCAAAAAACACGGCGAACATCTAGTTGTCATTTAAGAACAAATGTCCGTTTCAATTTTGCATTGAACAAAATGCTAAATAAAAATCATCTAGATGATGTGATGTGAAAATGATCCTGAGGTCATAATATGAAACTTTTTTTTACTTTTTAATAAAAAAGTACCTTATTGTGGTTTTTATAGTTGTATCTGTACAGCAACTCTCCGCGGGGGTCAATGACCCTATCAAGAATCAGTGGCTTTTAATTTGTTATCGTAAAATCAGGTATTGAAGGTAAAACTTTCGTGGTCTCTTGAATGAAAATCGCTGAATCCTAAAAGTCGTGGAACAAAGGTTGTTTTTTGGGATGGTCAGAATCACCCCTTTTCGGCTTAGTACACATGTTATATTACACCTTGAATATCTGGTAATACGTAATAAATGTACGTGCAAGTTGATTATTTCATATCAGCCGAAGGTCCACGTCCACTGCTGGACATAACATTCCTAATTCTTTATTTTGTTGTTGCTTTTGTGTGTATTGTTACATGGCGAATTGGTGTCATACTGTAATGCTGTGTTATTTGTTTTAATAAACATATAGGCCTCCCTCGTGGATTTTCAAGATCATGAGCGTGTTGTTGCCATACTCGCCACGGGATGTTGATACACGGAAAGACGCTGCTACCCATCTTCCGGAGGTATCCCTAAGCAGGCTCTTACAGCATCCACGGGCATGAGAGGAGGGTTAACATTCTACTGCCGCAGGCTTGCATCGCTGTGGCACAGGTAGGCGAAATCTGGCAGACTCACCCACGTGCAAAGACCTGTGTGTCTACCATGAGTTGTCACTGTTAGATCGCCTGTCGATACTACAGTAGTAATAGTCGTTGCTATGACATCTGTCAGATTTGTAACTCATGGTGGAAAAATTGGGTAATTCTAAGCAAATTAATGAATGAATGAATAAATGAAATATTTATTGACCACATAGAGATATAGCACAAAAAGGTTAACAATACAGACAAATAGAAGATACATATTTAGGAGTAACCCAATAAATAAAAAATAATGTAACCTATGCTCACTGTAGCAGTATGGGTCAAAAGGTCCGTCTCAGCTTGAAATTAAATGAAATGAGAGGTAGATGCCATACTCACCATGCGTGGCAGGCGGGTTGGCGAGCGCAGTACGAGATGTTGATATACTGAAAGACGCCGCTGCCCATCTTACGGAGGTATCACTTAGCAGGCTCTTACTGCATCCACGGGCATGAGAGTAGGGATAACATTCTACTGCGCCACACGACACATTAATTATTGTAATTTAACTTAATTTTTGACCTGTAAATTGTTTACCAATGAAATGACTATACGACCATCAGACCTCAATAAATCAGCTATCCAACAATAAAGTATTTTTTCAATTTGGCTCCAACAGAAATAAATTTCTTAATATTCAAATTTTGCTAAATATTTCCTCGGAGTTCCTGCGATTAGCGTGTTCAGGAAATCAAACTCTCCAGCTTTATAATGTTAGTACGGTACAATTTTAAACTTAATGTTTTTTACTTTAACTTATTCACCAGTCATAACAGGGCTTGGAATCACAGGACAGGAACCTTTTAAGCAAAGAATGAATGAATGAAACACATACCATAATAGAAAAAACAAGAGAAAAAAATAAGCGGGCTTATTGCTCAAACATTTCTTCCAGGCAACCTACTAGGAAAAACAAGTTGGTAAATTTAAATTAGGTAGTGCGCAAAAAAACGTTTGCTTGAGGAGAATCTGCTCATATTTTTATTAGCCTTATTTTTAATATTCTATAATGCTGCATTTCTAAATTTATATTCAAGCAACCGCTGCAGTGCGTCAGTCAGTGCATAATGTCGATCTTTGCTATTTAAGCCGAAGTGTGACATTGTGTATTAAACTTAAATAGATAAATATTATTAGCCGTGGGGTGCCGGCAGTAGAATGTTACCCCTCCTCTCATGCCCGTGGATGCAGTAAGAGCCTGCTAAGGGATACCTCCGGAAGATGGGCAGCAGCGCCTTCAACATCCCGTACTGCGCTCGCCAACCCGCCTGCCTAGCGTGATGGCAACTACCCCTCATGGAGATCCATGAGGGAGGCCTGTTCAGTAGTGGACTTTTTACGGCTGGAATGATGATGATGAGATAAATTGAAGTCTGCCTGAACCCTCATGGTAATTGGAAGCGCCACCCGTGCCCGTAACGCATGTGGAGTCATGTGGGCCCAGGCCGCCGTCGCTGGCGGCCTGGGCCGGGCGCCGCTCAGAAGGCCGTCCTCTCCCGGCCTCGACGCATCGATCTCTGTCTCCGGACCCTGCGATATTGTGCAACATGTAGGTACAATGTAGCAGTCTTGGACTTGGAGCTTGGAATGTTCTCCTCTCGTTTCTTGCAGGCGCGGTGTCTTTAAACATAGATAGATATAACTTGTTAAGCTTTCGCGATTTGTTAACATATTTATTAGTTTTAAAATTACAGGATTATATCAATTATATCGCGTACCTTTTTTATTATTTTCCCGACGTTTCGAACACATAGATAGATAGATAAAAAATGCTTTATTGCACACCTTAAACGAAACAAATTAACAAAAAAAAAAGAGAAACACTAAACTTTCGACAATCGGCGGTCTTATCGCTAAAGAGCGATCTCTGCCAGACAACCTTTCGATGGATTGGATTGTGGTAATGATATGGGGTAAAATGGTGTGAGATTAAAAAGAAAAGTAAATATTAAAAATACTATATAGAATATACATAAAATATAATTATATATGTGTGTAATAATGTATATATATAATATAAATTATGTTATAAATAAATACTTATATACAAATAAACAAATATACAAATTATGTATTTTGACAATGATTCAAGCAGCTAATTTCAACAGGACAAATACAGTCATAGTTATTATATTATCCTCACATTACTATAAAAAAATAACCGCTTCTCTTAATTGCTTATTAGTAGTAGACACACCAGGCACCTGCTTCTATCTATATATATATAGTGTGTGCCTCGTGTTTTCACCTTTGTTATCTCCGAGCGCAGTGCGGTATGTAATACACGGGAAGACACTCCTACCCATATTCCAAAGGTATCCCTATGCAGATTCTTACTCAAAATCAAACATCAAAATATATTTATTTAGGAACAAAAATTATACATAATAGTAGTAATAGAAACGATGATGACTGCAGAAGTTTATAAAAAGTGTCGCAGTCATCAGCGCCCTCTCCGAAACAGCGACTGGGGAGTTCCAGATACAATTTAAGAAAAAAAATTACTTACAAAATAGGCTTATAACTAACTTTAACTGTAGGTACCTATGAAAACGTAATATAATATAACACAACATAACATAACCATTTATTTAATTACTAGTCTTAAGAAGATCCTCAGTTTCATCATAATACAAGGCTTTCAACCATGCACTGCATCCATAAGCAAGAGAGGTGGGGCAACATTCTACTGCCCCACAATAATTAGTAGAATTTCTGCGATTTTAGGTCGTACGCGAACGGTTTAAAATTAGTGCCTGCCAGTACCAAATAAACAAATAAATTTAACACTTTTTACATGTATCTGCCGTGGGGTGCCGTCAGTAGAATGTTACCCCTCCTCTCATGCCCGTGAATGCAGTAAGAGCCTGCTAAGGCATACCTCGAGAAGATGTACAGTAGCGTCTTTCCGTGTATCAACATCCCGCACTGCGCTCGCCAACCCGCTAGCCAAGCGTGGTGAGTATGGCAACTACCCCTCATGGAGATCCATGAGGGAGGCCTGTGTTCAGTAGTTGGCGTTTTGCGGCTGAAATGATGATCTCGGAACACACATCAGTCAGGTAAGCACATCTTGTGTTATGGGTACCACAAGATACATGGAATATAAATATATCAGTTTTCTTTGTAAAACATAATTATGTACAAACATAGAAAATACCCAAACCCGAAACTAAATAAAAGAAAAACCTACCGAAAAGCATCAAAATCATGTCCCCCGACGGAAATCAAACACACAACCTCTTTCGAATCAGCCTATTAGAACAAGGGAGCCACGAAGGCCTTATTACCTCCGATCTCGCAAGTATGAATGCAACCGATATTTTACTTTCTATCCATCTCTGCATCTCAACTGGTTGCGCATCCACTGCATTTACAATCGTCAATGTACCTCGTGCAGATATAATTCGTCTAGCATTTCAGTACTAGCACACAGGTCTAGATAGCCTGAAAGTATCACTGCGCATGCTCCCGACGGAATTTGCACTGCACCTTTGGAACACGTTAAATGCACCAGTTTTTCCAATAGACACTGATAATTACAAATAATAAATAATGCTGCACACTAGACACGTACCCATGCAGTGGGATGCCGGCCGTGGAATGATCTTGCTCGTGCACGCAAAGAACCTGCCAAGGGATACCAATCATGCACGAGAATCGACATCCAGACCCGTGACAAATATCAGCAGAAAAGCAAACATTTGTCCCTCGGCAGGAATCGAACCCGTTACCTTCTGCCTCTCAGCCGGGTGTCAGACCAACAGAACCACCGAGATCATGTCGCAGGAAATAGAAAGTTACTCGTACAAGATCATAATATGATATTTTTATAAAGATATAAATAACATATTATATGAATGAACACTTTAAATTAATTTATATCTATGTATATAAAATTCAAAGTCCTCACACTGACTGACTGACTGAAATATCAACGCACAGCCTGAACCACTGGACCTAAAGACTTGAAATTTGGCACACATATACCTTGAGTATCCTAGAGGTGCACTAAGAAGGGGTTTTTCGAAATTCCCACGGGATAGGGAATGAATGGGATTTATATTTTCGAATCAAAGTGGCTCTGTGTGAAAAACGGGATTTCCACGCGGACGAAGTCGCGGGCAAAAGCTAGTATGATATAAAGTGTAAGACGTACAATTGGCGGCATTTTCGCTTAAAGCGATATTTCTTCCAGGCAACCCTAAACAGAGTAAGAAGACAAAAAATTAAGGATGGCAGTGTCATACAGGAAACTATGAAAAACATTAGATTATTAACCGGGTAATTTCAATTACAGTAGCCTTTTTTATACAATCTTAACACTAGTTTTACAAGAAATTTACATTTAATTGGTAATGTTCAGACATCGGTAGTGCTCTGATGGTTGTGCTTTCCAGCATAGGCCTCCTCCAGACTTTGTGAACTTTCTGTCTTCATGGCGCCCGCTGACACTTTAAAGTCTGAAAACCAGCGCTTCCTAGCATTCCTTATGCATAATGCTGAGTCAGGCCCCTTTGGACTCACACTGTGAACTGGTTGTTCATTTCTTGAAATAGTATTCATTCTGCTTTGACCCGCTGAGTGAGCTGCTTACCATCTATTTGTCACTATTTCGCAGAATATTTAACTGGGTAGGTACTTTATTACCATACATATGACCGGGTATTTATTGCGTAAATTACCTTTATTATTTCCTGACGTTTCGCTTGTATTGCACCAAGCTTGGTCCCGGGAAGACTGAGTAGACTGGGTAGGTACTCCTAGATAAAAATTAGAAATAAGTCAGTTTTTTTACCATAGTTATTTTTAAGTTTAGTGTGTGTGTCTAATAAATGTATTTCTTCTTCTTTCTTCTAAAGTCGTCTTCCCATCTTCGGTAGGGTCTTCCTCTCATTATTTTCTCTGAGGTACCATTCTGTTATGTCTTTGGTCCATGTATACTCGTTCGGTAGTTGCAATGAAGCCTGTGTGAGTGGACGTCTTTGTCTACGAGCGAAGGTGTAAGTCTCGTTCTGCTTTCGGTGTGCAGAGCATCCTCCTATATAAAAGCAGGCGCTCGCCGCTGCAGCCTCAGTATCGGAGATCCCGAGCCTCGACTAGCTGGCTCCTGATCTCCGCTATACTCACTACACCCTAGCTAGCTGTTACAGCCTAAACTGTTGCTTGCCGCTTGCAGTGCCTTGCTCACTGCCAAAGTCAAAGTGTTTATTCATTTGCACAGAGAAGCATCGACACAAACAACCGTCAATTTACAAACTATTTAGTTTGCAATTTATCAGGATTTTATCGCGTACCTTTTTTATTATTTTCCCGACGTGTCGAACGCGTTACAGCATTCTAGGCCGCGGGGAGTCTGTTATATTAAAACTAAACAGTATGTATGTATGTTAACAAATCGTTAAATTTTCATCTAGTTGTATGTCAATTTACATATGAATGACACAGCATGCGTAAATTGAAGCACATACTTAATTGAATTCGATCGCTACAATTTTTTTTTTCTAGTGTGGACGTTGTCTTTTTAGCCCTACTTTGTTAGGCTTGGTTACAATTATCTAAGAAAACGTAATATTTAAATCATCGTCAGCATCTTAGCCGTAAGTCTTCCACTACTAGACGGATCGTGAGTGGGTATTCCCTTGGCTGATTCTTGGATGGCAACCCAATTCCTCTAGAAGGTGGGTGTGAGAAGGGACAACATTTTACTGCCGGCACCTGACGTCATTAATTAATATGCACGACTATTTAATATGCCTTTTCACAACTCATAACCTTTTTTTGTAAAATGTTAATTTGAAGCTAATTAACATTAATAAATAATAGTTATGTGTAATAATTATAATTAGCTTGTTAATTACCACAGTTTTTAAATATATTTTCAAATTCAGAAGCCGACTTTTTATTCAATCAGTTCATTCTACTATTAACCCCCGATACAAAAAGAGGGGTGTCATAAAGTTGACCGCTAAAGGTGTATCTGTGGCACCATCATAGGTGGCTTATAAACGAGCAATGTGAAGGCAGTTTTTTGGCTTTAAAGACCCGTAGCTCTTAAAAGAGCAGACTAATGTAAGGGCAGTTTTTTTTATTTAAAAGCAGGTTTTCCAGCGGTGGTCCTAAAACATGTTTTATCAAAATCGGTTAAGACGTTTACTGCATCGGTATCGTTCAAGACGATATGGGATATAGAATGGAAAACATTTTTAAAGTGATAGGTAACAACAAGTATTAGCGTAGTACCTACCTACTTGGATTCTCTTAAATAGTAAGTGTACCTACTTCTAAGCATGGAACATGTGTATGTGTGTGTAAAGACAAACTTTTATTTTTTCTATTTTTGTAATCAATCAGTAATGACTGCATTAGCGTTTTTGTGTATCTAAATTGTTTTTTAGCCGTGAAGGCCACTTATTGGCTTGTCTGGTGTCTGTTAAAATTAAGTTAATGTTTTGTCTACCTAGTGTATTTGTACTATCTGTAGCTTGGGTTAAAAATTAACTTTATTTTTGTTCTGCATTTGTATAAGCTGTAGGCCTTCCTTCATAAGTAAATAAATAAAATAAATAAATAAAAACTGAAAGTTACATAGTAATAAGTTTACAGAGGAAAGTTGTATTTTATTTTAGTAATTAACATGCATGTGTCATCCTAATAAATAAACCCAGGTACATTATTGAATGTTTTTTTAGATTGTTTAGCATTAGTACGCTTTAACGGTGTAGGAAACATTGTGAGGAAACCAGCGGCTTAGCAGCGTCTCCTACAGCACGGTTACCAGTTGCTGATGAACATCATCATCAACATCAGTGCAGACGCAAAACGTCCACTACTGAACACAGTAATTGCCATACTCACCACGTTTGGCGGGCGGGTTTGCAAACGCAGTACGGGATGTTGATACACGGAAAGACGCTGCTGCCCATCTTCTGGAGTTATCCTTTAGCAGGTTCTTACTGCATCCACGGGCATGATAGGAGGAGTAACATTCTACTGCCCACACCCCAGGCAAGCTTGCTGATGTTAAATACATCTATAATAGACGCAGAGCCCTTTAAAGGCGCTGCGAGAAGGGAATGAGGCGTTTACTGCCGGGTTTAACAGGAATATTCTACGACGCAAATTTTGCTGTGTCACCTGTGATTAAGCGACCCCTACTAGTGGGATGGTGACTTTGAATCGAGTTTTTTTTGATTGAGGAAACTTTTGACGGTAGCTGTGTCATGAATCAATATATATCCTAAGATAACTCTCTGCACAGATCATCCGATTCTAATAGAAAAATACAGAATACCTTTGTTTCGGAAAATACACCTACCCATAAAAGATACAAAATCATCATCTCAACAGTTAGACTGCTGTTCTCTGCTAGACATAGGCCTCCCTCATGGATCTCCAGTGTCATAAGGCGGTTGCTGCTATACCCGCTACGCTTGGCAGGCGGGTTGGCGACCGCAGTACGGAATGTTGATATGCGGAAAGATACTGATTTCAAAAAAAACTATGCAATTTAGAGAGTTTGTCATAATATAACCTGTAATGTCACTAATATTATAAAGCCGAAAGTTTGTTTGTATAGAGGTTTGTTACCTCTTCACGCATATAACTAGCGTACGTATCGAGCTGAAATTTTACAAACGTATAGATATTGACTAGGATTAACACATAGGCTACTTTTTATCCGGGTACCTACAACGCATGCGAAGCGGCGGGCACAAACTAGTCTTTACAAAATTTCTATTAGCTATAAAAATTTCAGGTGTTTATCTTCGCAGACTTCGGAGATAAGGGGGGAACGGTATTTTTTTCAATATTTTTGTAAATAAGTCGCAAACTTGAAGGAAAACTATGGTATTGCTTAAAGGAAAACTATGGTATTGCTTAAAGGAAAACTATGGTATTGTTCATTAATGTGCCCACTTGACCTAGTAACTTCACTTAAACCAGTGTTTTCTAGCGCCTCGTGAAGTAAGGTCGTTTCACGCACAGTACGGTACGTAGCGATAGCACTAGTTCTGTGACAAGCGGGGAGCCCACCTTATACAGGTCGGGTGCAACGCGCCATGGCGGTCGAACCCTATTGTGATGTAAATACGGTTGAGGATAACGCGACAAATAATGAAGTGACCAGTGAAATTGTTGTTATTGTTAATGAGGAAAGATCGGAATGCAGTGAAGTAGCTGATATGGAGATAGAAGAATTGACTAAGAAACGTGCAAGAGAAAGTTCATCAGATGAGGGATGGAGCACTGTTGGACCACGATTACGTAAAGTTGTTCGACATAGTAAACCTCAGGAATCTACATCGAGACAGGTGGAGACTCAGGAGTCTACATCGAGACAGGTGGACGAGGAAAAGCCTCAAGTATATGTGATATCGTCAACTCCATTACCCAAGCAATTCGCATTGGCTGGATTATTTAAAGACAACAACATTAATGATATTCATCGCGTAAAGTATGTCCATCAAAACAAAATATTGGTCACTTTTGACCTGGAATCCAGCGCTGACTATTTTGTTCAATGCAAATCATTTAAGGAAATGGGTTGGAAGTGTCAGAAGAATTCAATAGTCGGAGTTTCATACGGAGTCATAAAAGATATCGATTTAGATCTAACTGAAGAAAATATAGTAAAAAATTTGAAAAGCGACGGAAGGAAATTATTTCAGCAAAGAGATTAAATAAAAGAAAATATGAAAATGACCATGCCGCTGGTTGGATCAAGTGTGAAGTAGTTCGAGTCGACTTTATGGGGGCATACCTTCCCACCCACATATACATTCACGGTATCAGAGTTAAAGTGGAACCATTTATATTTCCCGTTACCCAGTGTTCACGATGCTGGAAATTTGGCCATACAAGAACATTTTGCCCGGCGAAGAAGACGACTTGTCCCAAGTGTACGAAGAGTCATGATAACTGCGAAACAACTAACTTCCGTTGCGTTAATTGTACTGGAAGCCATATGTCTCTTCAAAAAATATGCCCAGTATTTAAAAAAGAGAGGAAATTAAGAGAACTGATGGCCGAGTTCAATTGCACGTATAAACGAGCGCAGACCCTGTACGTTCCACCTTCGCCTGTACCTGATAGAAACCTGTCTCCGTTTCCAGCATTAGGAACCGTGCAGGATACTAGTGTTACTCCTCGCAACGACAAAAACTCCAACTACGAATATGAACGGGAAATACCCACACAACTACACTCCGAACAAAGGGAGAGAATTTTAATGTCCCAGTTATTTAAACCTACCACATCTGCGACTCCTGATAACATTTTTACAGCTACAGCAGCACCAACTCAGAATTCTACGCTGCCTGATAGAGATGAGACATCCCATTTAGTTCCTAATAATCGCAAGCAGAAAAATAAACGACGTAAACAAGCGAGACCTGCCTCCCCCGCCCCGCAACCCATGGAAGCCGAATGGAACAATGATTCAGAGAGCTCAGAAGACGCGACACATCCGTTATATTTACACAAAAATGAGGACTTAAAAAATAAGCGAGAACATAAAATCAATGACTTGAATTTCTTTAGTTTATTACGTAAATTATACCATATTTGTGTAAGTAAGGATTCTTTAGAATGTAAAATTCAACAGGTAGTGGCAATTGGTACAGAGTGGATATTATCAAAAATTTGCGATAGTTTTTCAACTAGCTCCTTCATTAGCATGTTTGTAAAAGATGGTAGACAAAATTATTAATATTAACATCAACATATTACAATGGAATTGTAGAAGTCTACGGACTAAGGCCTTATCATTAGAAACAGTTTTATTCCAACAAAAAATCCATATTGCTGTGCTCAGCGAAACCTGGCTTGAGCCCGATTCCTATTTTAATATGAATGGCTATAATGTATATAGATTAGATAGGTCGGATAGTCATGGTGGTGTTGCTATTATGACTCATAAAACAGTTAAAAGCGTTGGTTGTGTTGTGTCTAATTGTCCTAATTCAGGCATTGAGATATTGCAGGTAAAAATATTGAATTGTCGGCATATTGAGAACGTTATATCGGTATATTGTGCGTCTTCGGTACGTACATCTCAAAATGATTGGGACTACGTATTCTCATTGGTAGGTAGTAAAAGTTTAATACTAGGCGATTTTAATGCCCACCATTTAAACTGGTGTAATAGAATGGATTCAAGGGGAACAAAAATTTTTGATGCTATGTTGGATCACAATTTTATATATTTAAATGACGGAAATTCTACGAGAATACAGCTTGTGGATGGCGTATTACGAAAAACTTCGCCCGATATCTCTTTTGTTTCGACAGATTTAGCTACATTGTTTGCTTGGCAGGTTATCAATGAGTCATTAGGAAGCGACCACCTTATGTTGAAATTGTCAATTAATTTGGATATATCCCAATACATAATAAAAAAAAGAAACTTTAAAAATAGTGACTGGACTTCTTACACGTCATTTTTAGAAAATAAATTTACCAATTGTCAGATTTCAGATAATAGCCAGGAATTATATGATTTTTTTGAACAAACGTTACAATCAGCTGCTAATGAATTCATTCCATACAATAAAATCCCACAGCACATAGGTAACAAGTTTAACCCTAAACCATATTGGAATGCTGATTTATCTAAGGTAGTGGCCTTGCGCCGTCTCGCTTTGGGTAATTTCAGACGATGTCCGTCTGCAGGAAATCTAATCATATTAAAACAAAAAATAAGTGAGGCACAACGAGCTATACGATCGGCTAAGAATAAGTCATGGCAAGAATTTTGCACTTCTATAGACGAATCAAACTCATCGTCCGATGTTTGGAGAAAAATGAGATGGGTGAAGGGTCATCGCTCATCAGTGCCTAATCGCTGTGTTGACAAAAATAGTGCTAAATCACTACTTGATTCCTTAACTCCCGACTTGACTTTGTATGTCCACCTCAGCCACAGTTTCAGTCAAATAATTATATTTTGGAATGTGATATCGCTATACATGAATTGGAAAATTCTATTAAAAAAAAAGACACGGCACCAGGTAGTGATGAAATATCGTTTTCAATGA
This sequence comes from Pasiphila rectangulata, assembly GCA_963082625.1. Lineage (NCBI taxonomy): Eukaryota > Metazoa > Arthropoda > Insecta > Lepidoptera > Geometridae > Pasiphila > Pasiphila rectangulata. The sequence goes on from OY720236.1 coordinate 26,258,805, forward strand.
TAACACATTTACCTTTAGTAGGAAAATTGCTTTTATTAAAATTATACAACACTTGTTTACATTCCGGTTTTGTTCCAGCACAGTGGCGTCATACAAAAATAGTGCCTATTCCAAAACCTGGCAGAGATATTAATTCCCTCGCAGCACTTAGACCTATTTCCCTTATTTCTTGCCCTTGCAAAATTTTTCACTCAATAATTAACAAAAGATTGGAATGGTTCTTAGAAAAACATTCATCATTTTCCAATAATATGACGGGCTTTCGTAAATCTCGATCTTGTTTCGACAACCTTACACGATTAGTTTCGCATACTCAGATAGGCTTTTCTAAAAATTTGCTTACTGCCGCTTGTTTTATTGATATAGATAACGCCTACAATAACGTGGATGTAAGTTGTCTATTAGGTATTTTGGATCGGTTGGGAATAGGAGCAAAAATATGTTTTTATCTTTGGTCTTATCTGAAATACAGGTATTTGAAAATTGACGTAGATAGAAGTACATTGGTAAGATGCACAGGCAGGGGCTTGGCCCAAGGGGATCCACTCTCCCCCCTTCTTTTTAATGCGGCAACCATCAATATATGTAAAACTATTAAAAATGTAAACATTTCTCAATATGCCGATGATTTTGTATTATACATAAGTAGCGATAAGATCCATTCTGCTATTGGTCAGCTTGAAATTGCGAGCCAAGAATTAGATAATCTTTTGAGTTTACTAGGTTTAGGTATTTCACCAGTAAAAAGTAAATTGTGTATTTTCAAAAAGGGGGGGTTTCGGGGTATAGTCGATTTTAAAATTAATAATCAACCTTTTCAAACTACAAATAATTTTAAGTACCTCGGTTTATGGTTAGATAGTTCACTTCGATGGAAAAAGCATATTAATGAGACAATTAATAAAGTATCTAAATTCATTAATCTTTTAAAAGTTTTATCGGGTCCGGGTTGGGGCGTACACCAAATTCACCTAAGACGTTTATATATAGCCATTATTCGAAGCAGAATGGACTACGCGAGTTTTTTGTACGATAATTGTTGCTATACGACATTATTGAAACTAGATAGGGTTCAGAATCAAGCTTTACGAGTCATTGGTGGTTTTATAAGGAGTACCCCCATTCATGCGATGGAAAATGAACTGAATCTTCCACCTCTTTACATTCGAAGAAAATACCTTGCTGGGAAGTATTGGTTAAAATGCAAATCTTTATCCAACAACACGATTATCACTGCGATTCAAGACCTTATTTCTTTAGCTGATTCCCGGTATTGGTCTCATAAAAAGACTCCATTGCTAATGCAAACTCAGCAGTCGTTAAATTCCTTGTCTTTGTACAGTAATAATCAATTAAACATGTATTCACTGGACACCTGGGTGAGCAATATTAATCTTCACGACGTAATAGTTGATTGCATTCCACAAATTGATAGGTCTAAACGTACTTATAATAATCTATTTTTAAAAAATATTTGTATTAAATTTATTAATGAAAATTACGATCAATGTTACAAAATTTTTACAGATGGGTCCAAAGACAATGTCGGTGCAGGTTCAGCTTTTTTTGACCCCTTGTTGGAATGTGGTATGAGATTCAAGATAGACTCTGATTTATCAATTATGCACATTGAATTAATCGCCATCGCAGAAGCATTGGCATACATTAATTCAATAGATTTCGGCCGTTTTGTTATTCTTACAGACTCTAAAAGCTCGTTGCAACATTTGGCTCGCATAACCTCTTCAGTGAGAGGTTTACCGATTGCCTATACAATATTAGAGTCTATCTTGAATTTAAGATCTCAGAACAAAAAAGTTTTCTTGCAATGGATCCCAGCTCATGTACAGCTTGATGAAAATGATTACGTTGACACCTTAGCCAAACAGGCGGTTGTAGATGGTGTACCGTTAAACGTGTTGCCTTTCTATTCTGAACATTTTAAAACAATTAAATATCAATGTAGTGTATGTTGGCAAGAACATTTTGATAAACGATCACTTGAGAAAGGTATATGGTACAGAACCATCCAACCACAAGTATTTAAATTTCCGTGGTTTGACAACGCTAGTTTAAGTAGGAATGTATTAAAAATCGCACTCAGACTTCGTTCAGGGCACATTCCATCAAACAAATTTGCATTCTTAATGAAGAAAGTCTTATCGCCTAACTGTGATGACTGTGGCGTAATTGATGACGTACAACATGTATTGATGGAATGTTCCCGGAACCAGACATTTAGAATAGCTCACTTTAGGAAACATGAAACAGTTTGTATTGGTCTTATAAATAGCATTTTAGCTGACCCTCTGTCAAATGATGCTGAAGTACTATACCAATTAGCCACTATAGGTTTAAGTAGGTAACTAAGTTGTTTTTTATTGTATTGTTTCTTTTATAAATCGTGTTATTTTAGTTGTATTGGAGTTATGTTTTTGTTATGAGATTTTATAGGACGATGTGGTCGCCCAGCGACAAAGTCCTTCAAATAAATAAAAAAAAAAAAAAAAAAAAAAAAACTTCACTTAAACTTTTTGATACCTGCCTTACAATCTTAATAAGAATACTTTTTTAACATTTTGATATACATGATGTACATGAACATTTGAAGTAAATAAATAAATATGGTATATCATTGAAAAAGCGTTATACCATTTCAAATTTCAAGTCGAGAGCATCAGTAGTTCTCAAGATATCCATATGTGACAGACAGACAGACAGACAGATAAAGACACACCATAAGGGTTCCTTTTCAGCATTTTGGTCCGGAACCCTAATTACAAATTCAAACTTATTTATCTTGTTTTCTGTCGACTTTGTGGGTATTGCTCTGTCATGCCGAGTTCACTGAGTAGCGGCACGCGAGGGCGCGAGCTCGTTAGGGAATTAATGCTAACATTGAGTGGGAGCACTTTGTTTGCTGATTTATGATAACACTGATTGTTGTTCGTTGCTATTTCGTGCACGTCTCTGCGACAAAATCCGTAGATTGGATACTGGTGTTGATCCTGTTGACTTCCTAACCAAGAATATTATTAAGATTGCTGCGTAAGGATAGCCTGGTGACCTACCACTTTTAAAAAACCCATAGCAGCCCTCCGTGGAAGCAGATAAATGTTGCCGCTTCTCTCCTGCCAGTGGATGCAGTAAGAGATTGTTAAGGAATACCTCCGGAAGATGGGCAGCAGCGTCCTTCTATGCATCAATATCCCGTACTGCGCTCGCCAACCCGCCTGCCAAGCGTGGTGAGTATGTCAACTACCCCTCATGGAGATGGATGAGGGAGGCCTGTATTTAGTAGTGGACGTTTTACGGAGGAAATGATAATGAAGTAAAGTAAAGTAAAGTATGCCATCCATGGATGAGGTGAGCATCATCCAAATCTGTAAAACCAACTTCAAGGAGGAGGATGTTTGCAGTGAGAAGGCTCTCCTATTCCAGGCCTTCAGCCAGACCAATCGTATGCCGTCACGACGCAGAGACGGAGGCGAGAAAAGTCTCCAGGATATGATCACTCTCCTGAAAGAGACAGACCCCGATGTTGTTACCAACTTCATCGCAAAGGAGCAGCGCAAGCTGCCCCCTGTGACGTTCGAGCACGTCGAGGCTACTGAAAGACATCACTTCAGCGAAAAGACGCCTGGCCGATGTCATATTGAAGTTGAAGATCTTGCAGAACACCATCAACTAACTGAATAGAATAGAATAGCAAATGTTTATTTATGTCTCAAAGATACATACATGAAACACATTAAGGTTACAGTTACAGAAACCTAAATCGGTCGCCAACTCAACACACGCCGTGAGAACACGACACTGATACAACTGAACTGCAGTCTGAGGTAGCGTTATTACGTAGTGCTGCTTTAGTGGACAGGTCGCCCGAGGTCTCAAACATCAACATTCGCCGCGGAGGATAAAATGTATAGATAACATCGTTCGAGTCAGTGATATTGGACGCCTCGCCGACCGCAGCTGACACTGTTGCCGTCGCCGTCGATACACCGTGCCCTCCCCGCCCGCCCCCCGCCGCCCGCTCGCGGGACCGCCATGTGCACGCGCGCCTGCTCCCCTCGCGCGCGCATACGCAACCATCGCCGCCCGCGGTGCCGCTAGCTGCCCCGCACCCGCACCCGCTGCCGGTCCGCGGCCAGCGGCGCCCAAGAAAAGGAAGGGGAAGAAGTAGCAGCCATCTAGTGCTGCCCCTGCATCAGCTCCTAGAAAGGAGCCGTGTGACCCGGATGGTTTCACCGAGGTGGTACAGAAGCGCTGAAATCCATCCGGTGTGGTACTGCCTCAGGAATATGTTCTGGGTTCCGAGCGAAGGTGCCTACTACCCAACTGTACGTCTCACGGGTTCACTACGCCGTGCAGACCTAGGAGGTGGAGAAAGGTTGTCTACCCGCCATAACGTTCCTTCGGGATGAGAGTTCCAACGGACGAATTTTCAACGTTTATGAGTGCATGATTCTGACGGTACATTGGACGCCTGCAAGCGGACACCATGATTCTGACGGTACATTGGACGCCTGCAAGCGGACACCATGATTCTGACGGTACATTGGACGCCTGCAAGCGGACACCATGATTCTGACGGTACATTGGACGCCTGCAAGCGGACACCATGATTCTGACGGTACATTGGACGCCTGCAAGCGGACACCATGATTCTGACGGTACATTGGACGCCTGCAAGCGGACACCATGATTCTGACGGTACATTGGACGCCTGCAAGCGGACACCATGATTCTGACGGTTCATTGGACGCCTGCAAGCGGACACCATGATTCTGACGGTACATTGGACGCCTGCAAGCGGACACCATGATTCTGACGGTACATTGGACGCCTGCAAGCGGACACCATGATTCTGACGGTACATTGGACGCCTGCAAGCGGACACCATGATTCGTCATACGCCGCCGTCTTAACGTGTGTTAGTTTTAGCTTATATTATATGTATGTTAGTTTTAAGGTATGTATCTATGGGCCGTAGAATAAGTTTAACACAGTTTAAAACTAGTTCAGAAGCCTGTGGATCAAAACTTTATGCTTCACATATAATTGTTATTATTTTTTCTTGTCAGCTGTAGGACGGCGGTCCACGTCCACTGCTGGACATAGGCCTCCCTCAAGGGTTTCCAAGATCATGAGAGGGTTTGTGCGACGCGTTTAGATTGCTCGCGGATTTCAGTAGGCACTCAGGGGTGCGTACCTACCTGTAGTAAATAGATACGTATTTAGTGTTGTTAAAGTTATGTGTGATTAAATATTGAGTTTACATTTAGTTGATATATTTGTTGCCTATTAATTATCTATTGTGTAAACTATTGTGTTTTATGAAGTCTGTGTTAACTTTCTAAGTATTTTACGTTCAAATATGAGAATAGATAATAAAATGTGGCGTGCGCGGGAAGAATGTGCTTGGATCGGGAGAGGGACGCGGTAGGTCCCCCCGACGCGGTGAAGCCGACGGTTCTTTTACGCGACCTAGTGACCGCACGTTTGTTGGGTGCATTCTTGCTTCCGCTCGCCACTCTTCGAACTCAAGTTTCCGTGTATGATTTTACCAGCCCTATCCTGTCCCCTACAGGGTTGTTGGCATACCCACTACGCTTGGTAGGCAGGTTGACGAGCGCAGTACGGATTATTGATATACGGAAGGACGCTGCTGCCCATCGCTCGGTGGTATTCCTTGGCAGATTCTTACTGCATCCACAGGCAAGACAAGATGGGCCACATTCTAAAAAATATTGATACCCCATTTCCGCCTCCTTTGCAATCTTATTAAGAAGTTTTCTTCTTCTTCTTCTTCTCAGCCCGGAATCACCCACTGCTGGGTATAGGCCTCCCTGAGTTTTTGCCAGCCTCCTCTGTCCTGTGCATTTCGCATCCAGGTGTGCCCAGCGACTGCGATAATGTCGTCGACCCATCGCGCTTTTGGACGAAGAAGTTTTAAACATTTTTATATATGCTATAATAGTTCATAACAAATTTCAAGTCGATAGCATCAGTAATAAGAACGTAGATATTTGTTTTGTTTAAACATTCTTAAATATAATTGTTACCTTTGTTTAAAAATTCTAATTCGTAATATGTTAACTTTTGCTATGATAACTTAATTTGTAACCTAGCTAATTTAAAGCTTAATTTGTAGCTGCCTGTAATTGGGAGAACACTAGCTCATGATTTTTATTGCTTTTACTTTTGTAATTTTTTCTTTGTGTATCTTCTGTTGGTGGCTCAAAAAAATAAATAAAATAAAATAAAATTCTCAAGATATCCATCTGTGACAGACCGACTAAGAAAGTTACACCACATTAAGAAAGAAAGAAATATAGAAAATGTATTTATTCGGTACACACACAGCACAGAACACAGGCATAATTAACATATTAGGGTTCCTTTTTACCATTTTGGTTCGGAAACACAACCGAGCAGTATTCGGATGCTCTGAAAGTTATAACTGGTTAATGAGAATATGAACCTGCGCTCGGTAAGAGCTTGCTACCTTGCCTCTCACAGCTGAAAAGTTAGTTTAATAGTTCGTAACTTCGCCGAGAATGCACCACTAAGCCGTAGTTTTGGTTAGGTAATGGGTGCTGCAAAGTTTCCTTTAAGTGCTTAATTTGCTATAAAATTATTAAGTTATAAAGTTTGGTTTTGCATCTAGCTGGTATGCGTGTCACATATGCCTGCTGAGCCGCGGTCTCTACTCAGGAACTGATCTTTAGGGTGCAACGCTTTTGGAGAAAAACTTCCGCAGCTAATAGTGTACTGTACAGCTAATAGTTTACAAAAATGTATGGGATACATGGAAATCAGAAGAAGGTTATCCTAACGCAGTGCATGCTGCGACCGAGAATGGCTGGATGGAGACTCCAGTTTTAGCTAAATTCTTTGAATAAGTTTTTTGCCCACCGTAGGGCAAACACGCCCCATTCTTTTGATATATGTAGGTATGACCTAGCTTAACCAATGCTCACATCGTTGGGCGGTAAACATTTTTACTTATGTAAATCCGACTACCATAAAAACATATTTTTATTTATAGCTTATCTAAGTATTTAACTAATCAGCTGGTAACACCCACTGCTGAGTAAAGGCCTCTTCTCTTATAATTCATCATTTCAGCCATAAAACGACCACTGATGAACACAGGCCTCCCTCATGGATCTCCATGAGGGGTAGTTGCCATTCTCACCACGCTTGGCAGGCGGGTTGGTGAGCGCAGTATGGGATACATGGATACACGGATAGACGCTGCTGCCCATCTTCCGGAGGTATCCCTTAGCAGGCTCTTACTGCATCCATGGGCATGAGAGGAGGGGTATCATTCTACTGCTGGCACCCCACGGCGGCATACGCCTAATTAATTGGCCTTTAAAAAGGTCAAAGCAGCTTAGGAACTTTCCTTTGTTCTGTACCATACACTACAAGTTGTAAGATGCCTGGCACGACGATACCGCTAACTTACTAGAAGAAAGAATATACGCTTATTTCTGGTCGCAACCAACACTGCAAGAGAGAATAAAACATACAAACAAAGAAATAGGTGCAACAGAATAATGTTGCTTTTTGTTATAAAGGAACTGCCTCAGCTTAATCCGGCTTGAATGAGATGAAAAATTGTTACACCAGCAGCATAGTTCGGGTATCTTAAACCCACCTCGTGTTTAAGATACCCGAACTTTGATGTAATGTTTTTATTGCTTTTATTGTATATCTATCATTATTTAAACAAATTAAAAATTACAACTATTCAAGAAGATCAAGAAGATTTATCACAAAACACAACAAAATCTAACGAAATTCAAACTTCTTTAGTAAATCGACACTATAATGTATTATGTTCTAGTTAGAACAACTAAAAAGGAACTGAATTAATATCTGTGATATAAATACCATAGCACCAAACACCAATAAAAAAATGTAACACCGACTACGAGGTGGGGTGTGACGTACCCCAGCAAAGTTTTGCGCAGCATTTCTCCGGTCACCCCTGCTGTTACTAAACCTGACCATGCACCACGCCTCTCGCACCCTTACCTTTAGGTACTGCAACGACTAGACTCGCATGGCAACAGTAACATGAAATAAACTGGGTATAAAAACTTCTTGGGTATGACATACCCGAACTCATTCGCGCGGGGTTAATGCCACATTAAAGTGGTTAGGCTGTGACGGAATGACAGGTAGGTGAAGATCTATCGATCCCTGGTCCACTGGTCGCTGGTCGTATTCTATGCTATTCCTGATTGCGTTAGCAACGCAATCAGGAATAGCATCGAATACGGATGCGTTCGGTCGTAGTGCGGGCGGAGAACAAGCGGAACGCGTAGCGTGGTTTACATTGACTCAGATATAGTTTATAATCGTTAAAAGTAGTCAACAACCCTTACTTGGCAGTTTATTTTTATGGACTTGTTTTGTAGCACTTTAATTTTGTACGCCTGCGAAGGTAAAACATGTTGTTACAAATTACTTATTTTGTCAGCCTAGCTTACACATGTTTATGCAAATAAATGATATTTATCTTTATGTTATCGGGAAAAATTAGAATAGTCCATTTTTTTATTTGTTTTTTTTTTTAATACTCTGCTCCTATGTCGTGTTTCTATCATTAAACTTCTTTCATATCAATCTTTGATATCTGGGCTTTACCATATCAGTGGAAAAAGATTAAAAAACTGTGTGATGTAAAAAACTGTTATCAGATGTGCCATAAAATTAACCGAACTACGATCTTCGCCAGGTCGTCAGCCCATCTTGTTGGTAGATGTCCTACGCTGCGCTCGCTAATCTATGGCCTCGACTCGAGAACTTTTCGGCCCCATCGGCCAGCTGTTCTGCGAGCTACATGGCCTGCCCATTGCCACTTCAACATGTTAATCTGCTTGGCTATGTCGGTGACCCGAGTTCTTCTACGTATCTCTTCATTTCTGATTCGATCTAATAGAAAAACCCCGAGAATAGTCATTAAAACGAATTTAAACGAATGTCTACGTTCGTTTTAAGTCACTAAGGAATTTTGGACAAAAAGACGTTGCGTAGTTTCCCAAACGCTGCCCATCCGAGTTGGATTCGTCGATTGACCTCTTTCTCGAAATTGGACCTACCTAACTGGACAGTTTGTCCTAGGTATACATAAGCGTTGACAACTTTGAGAGCCTAGTTCTCAACCATAACTGGGGCGGGCACAAAATGGACATTTGACATAACCTTCGACTTGTCCATGTCTCGTCTCCAACGGGTAGGCCGTTGGGAGACTCGATTGAGGCCTTCGAGCATCGTGCTGAGTTCCTCCATCGACTTTGCAGTGACAACAATATCGTCGGCAAACCGAAGGTGTCATGTTTTCCCGTCAATGTTGATGCCTAGTCGTTTCCATTCCAAGAGCTTGAAGGCATCTTCCAAAGAGGTCGTAAACAGTTTCGGAGAGATTACGTCTCCCTGTATTACGCCTCTTTTTAAGGGAATATCCTTCGAACTCTGTTCCTGTACTCGGACTGACATAGTGGCGTTTCTATACAAAGAAATCAACACTACCTCGTTCTTATAAATATATAAAATAAAAATAAACGTCTTTACTATTTTATTTTCAAAGTTATGTAAAATTAACAGCTAGGTTACGAGTGGGGTATAATGTAAGGCCTTTGCGATGCAAAGTCAAAGTCAAAGTCAAATAGTTTATTGTAACCATAATGCCGTGATAGCGAGTTGCTGACGCTGTATAAATCATCTATAATAGATGTATTATAGATGATTTATACAGCTACAGCAACTCGTTATCATTCTGTACGGGACGCTGCAGTGCCTGGGACATTGTTTGATGGATTAGGCTTGCCCAGCACCTATACCGTCCTCCCAGCTTAGTCAGCTATTATTCAGAGGAAACAACAGGTCAATACGTCTGAAGCTGACTAAGCCGCGATGTTTCCTTTACCGTTAAAGCATGTGTTAAGTGTGCAAATACATTTTTCAAGAATGAAAGAAAATCTATTGGTGCTAGGCTGGTATCGAACCCACGACCTTCGGATTGAAAGTCGGGGGTACATACCACTCGGCCAACACGGCTTAAGTATAATGTATATTATCAACAAAACATGCAAGTGCATGTCTGCTGAAGTAGTCACGAGTTTCCGCAAATAGGTATTAAAACCAAATTGAACGTAAACTTAGTAAGTAGACAACGTACACATAAAATATAAGCAATCTAATAAAATATAAGATCTAAATAAAAGGCGACTTCAAAAATATCTAAACATTTGTGAAAAAAGCCTCCGCAAGCAAGCGCCTACTTCCGCGCTTAAATGTTAGACTTGGATAAGACAGAGAGAATCATAATGATTCGCCAAGTTTTAATGACAGATTTAACAGATCCAATAATGTGCTCTATTCTATTAATTTGTGTTGTTTTATTTTGTTATTTGTCAATAAAGTCCATGCTCTTGATTCTTCTTAATGATTGAAAGGTATAGGTAATTTGCAGTCTTTATCTGTTTGTTTTATTTGGCCACTACGGCCTCTTCCAACATCAACCAATTTTCCCTTGAAATATTTTTTATTAGCTTTTGTTATTCATAGCTACGAAGTTGTGCATCAAAATTCAATTTAAATAAAGATATAGATAAAATAAAACCGGGCAAGTGCGAGCTGGATTCGCCCACCGAGGGTTCCGTAGGAACATACATTAGCTGATCTGATTTAGTAAAAGTTTTAAAAATGCACAAAAAGATTTGGCCACCCATTTAATTTATGACCGCGCTTAGGGTTGCTTAATTAATCTCGATGATTGATTTCGTACATTTTTTGGAGACGATCTTTTCATGATTTAATTGCAAACGTATAGTTTCTCTGTATCTACAGTATAAGACGATATAACTTGCCAAATTTCATAGTTTAAATCTACGGGAAGCACCCTATGAATTCTGATTACTTTGAGGATGTCGAAACATGCAGTAAAAACGGTCGTCTTCGACGGAAACCTTCAAACTTCAACGGAATCTTTTTTTCAGGCTAACTTAAAATATTGTTTTCTTTACAGCTTAAAGAGTAATATATGGTTTTAATTTAACTCGATACTTCTACATGTTCTCGAGATAAAGGGTCTTGACAGACCGACAGACAGACGGACAACAAAGTGATCCTATAAGGGTTCCGTTTTTTTCCTTTTGAGGTAAGGAACCATAAAAAGACAAAAACAAGTTTATTTTTTTACCATGCAAAAAGTACACACAAAAAATTCGTATGTACATGAAATCAAACAAAAAAGTCACAGAAACAATTAGTAGACACTTAATCATCATCATCATCATTTCTGCCGTAAAATGTCCACTACTGAACACAGGCCTCCCTCATGGATGTCCATAAGGGGCAGTTGCCATACTCACCACGCTTGACCCGCCTGCCAAGCGTTCAGTTGCAAGTCATTCATATAGATCAATCATATTTGGCCAACATCCCCGCTGGCACACCGACCGCTCCTCAACCAGTACAAACTAGTTATTTGACGTGCAAAGTACAACAGCCGGAATGTTTTGGCCCGCGACCACGGGCACAAACTCCTGTAGTTACAACTATGTGCTTTGTTTGAGTTTGAAGAGAAATATTTGCCTGTTCGCTGTCGTTCGTCCGCACATTAATCCGGAAGCTTTGCACATTAAACAGATGGGGTTGTTCTGCTATGATTCATCATCATCAACGCCGTGGGGTGCCGGCAGTAGAATGTTACCCCTCCTCTCATACCCATGGATGCAGTAAGAGCCTGCTAAGGGTTACCTCCGGAACATGGGCGGCAGCGTCTTTACGAGTACCACCGAAGCGTGGTGAGTATGGCAACTACCCCTCATGGAGATCCATGAGGGAGGCCTGTGTTCAGTAGTGGACGTTTTCGGGCTGAAATGATTATCATCACCAACTCTTAGCTAATTTTCTTAAGTTGTTATCACCGACTTAACAATTAGTTAAGCTTAACTATTTAACTACATTACTACTAAATTACATTTTTGAAATACGAGTACCTACATTAATTGCAGCTTTCAATGTATGTATGCTTGGATTCGGATTTTCTAATATTGCTTTAAACAATGAACAACAGAAAAGAATTAAACAGTTCGTACCATAAACTGCATTGAGACCAAAGCTTTGCCTATGGATGTACACAGTAATGGTACGACCAGTGCTCACCTACGGAGCAGTGGTGTGGTGGCCAAGAACAAATCTAGTTACAGCAATAAACAAGCTACAACAGATTCAAAGGCTTGCGTGCTCCTTGATATGTGGATGCACAAAATCTACTCCATCAGCAGCACTAGACATAATTCTTGGTCTGACGCCGCTTCACGTGCATATACATACAGCAAGAAGCCATGTCGGCCGCTCTAAGAATAAAATCCACAAACCAATGGAAAGATAGATAAGATAAAGATAAGATAAAAATTGTTTATTTTGTCACAGGAATAACACAATATTATATTTTTAAAACTAATTAAATTTAGACAGAATAATACCGTGACAAAAAAGGCCACTACTCAGCATTTGCTGTGGCAGAGCAGGTCGTACCACAGCGCTGGTCTTCCGTAGTTACCATCGTTTGCGATTGGTGGCAACCGCAGCACACTAATTAACATAAAATGACATATCTAATAAATTACATAACTAATTAAAATAAATGAGACATTAATATCTATTTTTTCCTTTTCTTTCTTTCGAACGAGCTTAATATGCAACAGATATACAAAAATAGAACATTATATTATTATAGTGAAAACTAAACTATACTAAAATATAAATTTAAATGTTTTTTCTCCAAATTCTAACAATATGTAGGTTATAAAAAATAATAATAATAACAATATAAAAGCCATTATTTATGGATGGTCCGAGGCCTAGAACAGCAATGCAAGGGTTACAAACCACCGCAAAATACTGGATAAGGCTATAAAAATTATACCAGAAGCCTTAAATGGCACGGATAGAATAGCCACAACATACCTAAATAACAAGGGGTACCATGTGACCAGTCAAGATGACTCAGTAGAAACAACATCTCCGTCTATCTACCATATATGTATATACGGATGGGGCCAAATGCAAAACAACCGCGGGCTGCGGCTTCTACTGTCCAGAAACGGGACTGTCCAAAGCGCAACCCCTCAATGGTACAACAACAGCTTTCCAGGCGGAAACGCTTGGGCTTCTTCAAGCAACTAAGGCTATAACTGCTTGTACAGATCTTGCAACCGAAGACAGTGCAAATCAAACGACGCTCATTTTCATAACTGATAGTGCAGCACTTACAAACGCACTGAGCAGACCAGAAACCAGGTCTAAATCCGTTGCAGAATGCCACAGTGCCCTACAAAAACTAGCTGAAAGGTACAGAGTAAAAGTTAAATGGACAACGAGTCACGGATCCTGCACGGGGAACAGCAGAGCCGATGAATTGGCAAAGGAAGGATCTAGTATCACTCCAAACCCTGAGGATATCGGCCTCTGCAAACCTCCGACCGCAGAGATCAAAACTAGGCTTAATATGAATTCTGCAAAAGAACACCAGAAGATATGGGAACGCAGACCGGACTGCAAGCATACAAAACTAATGCTACCAGAGAGAAACAAAAACATAACCAACACTCTGCTCAAGATGACAAGACAAGACCTACGGATGATGGTGGGGATCATCACGGGACACTGCGATCTAAACTAGGTAACTAGGTCTAAATCTTATTTTTTATTACTTGTGTTGTTAATCTTGTATCGTGTATTGTGTGCCTTAATAAATAAATAAATAAATAAATAAATAAACCACCATCTTCTGAAGACAGGGGCCACAGACAGCGGACTATGTCGCGGGTGTCTTGAGAAGGAGGAGACAGTGGAGCACGTGCTATTGCATTGCACCGCAACAAAGGACGCCAGATCGGAGACGGGACTGCAGGAGCTCATAGAGTCATGCCCTTCTTCTTCTACAGCATCTGCATATCCTTCGGGAATGCTCAGGGAATGCTGCCAGCGGCCCAGAGTCCTTCTCCGGTATTTTGAGGAGTTGGGCTGGCTAGGGTCGGGCTAGCATCACGGGGGACAATGCACAATACACCCCTATGCGGGACGTCAGTGCAGATCTAGTTACCCCCCCTAGAATAAGAATAAGAATAAGACTGCATTGAGAGTGTGTAATAAACATAAAACAAAGACCGGGAACAGATTGCGTTACGAGGCTGTGTCCTATTTACAAACTTCAAACACGACCATAGACGTAGAATTTTCCTCTAAGCCTATGAACACGACAGACACTGGCGTAGTTCTCGGCTCTCACAGTTGCTTAGGACCCAGGTTCGAATACGGAGTGACGGTATAACATTTTGCTGTTACGGCAAAATATTTTTTGAAGTCGAATGAATAGAAGAAGAAGAAGAAGAAGAAAAAAAATTATTTATTTATTTATATATTTACACAATCATTATAACATTACAGATAATAATAATCCACTGCGTTATATGAAGTACTTAAATACCTATGCATCTTAACTTAATGCAGTTTATGCAAAAAATAAACAACAATAAAATGTGTTAAAAAACTAAAGTTACTTACTTAACAATAATTAATATAACTAACTTAAATATATATATTTATATAATTTAAACTTTGATAACAGGTAACAAAAAAAAACAGCACATAAAAATCAAAATATTTGTGTAAACACCTATATTTACCACACGCACAAATGTTTGCCATTATTTAAACAATGTGTACTGCCTATGTATAGTAATTAAGTTAAATTAAGACGAATGTATGTGCCAAGACAAACCTCGTACGGTTTTTATGGCACTGATTTTAATAACCATGTATTTAAGTTTTTGAGTATAAATAAATAAATAAAAAAATAAAAAAAATCACAAAACATACATCCACATAAAAATAACATTAAAAATAAAATATCACAAATAAACAAGAAGAAGCAGATGTGGCGTGGGTAAATGGGTCCCCAACTCAGCATTGTGTAGCACCTGGCTAGGCTCGCTTTTCAACGCTACGCTGCTACCATGCTACGCTGGTTTTCAGTTGGGGCCCCGGGTTTCAGAGATCACCCCTAAACCTTTAAAAATTTAAATTGTAGATTTAGCATACATATCCAGAATCGTATATGTATGTACTCGCGTTAACAACATTAACGCCGAGTTCTCTTAGCTGCTACTTACTTTTATTAATTAAAAAGACACACAATGCAATTTACATAGATAGATAGATAGATAGAAAATACTTTATTGCACACCTTAAAACTAAACATAATAACAAGAAACACTTAAAAACAAAGTGACAATTGGCGGCCTTACATAAATAGCCTTTAAAGTAACCTGATAAGCCTTTGCATCTATTATACATAGATGATTTATAAAGCGTCAGCAACAGGTAATCATACTATATGACATCCTCTCTGCTTAGTCAACTATTAGTCAGAGGAAAGAACAGGTCAATACGTCTGATGCTAACTATGTCGCGGGTTTCCTCGCGTTGTTTCCTTCACCGTTAAAGCGCGTGTTAAGTGTGCATACTTTTTTAAAGAAAAAAAACTCGGTCAACACGGTTATCATAAAAAGCTTGTAAACCCTAGTGGATTTGTTTAGAGTGCTAGGTACATTCCTCGTTTACTGATACTAGCTTACAATGATATTATATACAATATACAAACGCGAGTTATAGTGTGTACATTCCCAGTTACTAAACTAGGCAGGTTCCTACTTCTTTTCAAACAGGACAAGTTTACAATACAATTATAACGAATGTAAACCAACTGGTACGATAGCTTTACGTATTCTATGGTAGTACAGAGTAGTTTCAGTATACAAAGTGTGTTATATAACTGCTAATACTTTGTACGAACGTACTGCCGTTAAATTTCTCATACGATATCAGATTGTTCAAAAGTTGCAAATCTTTTACGAGTATCGTTAGTAAATTTAAGATCGGTTGCATAATACAAAGATATGTTTTCACGTAAAGAACCGTTTCTTTACAGAAATAAATAATAATATCTGTAGCTACGGAAGAACAATAAATCTTACCTAGACAACATTTACAGATTAAAATTAAAAATTATTAAGAATATTGTTTTACCTAAAATCGCAAAAAAAAAATACAATCGCGACGATAAATGCTCTTTTAACCACTGTCAAATAATTCCGGTACACTCACAAATCAAATATTTACTGCTCATAGAAAACTTTTTTAACGAATCCTTGAACCAAATTGTTACACACCCGGCATACACTCGAGCCATTTCTTTAAATAAGCTCACCTAATATTGCACACCTTGTGCGAGCAACGCCTATGGCCAGCGGACAACTACCTATCTTGTTCCCCGGTACATAAACAGTTTACCTCTCGTCTTAAGACATAGTTTCGCCAGAGAGAACACCAAATCAAATCTAAAAAAATACTTTGTGTCACCTGATAGATAACTCATAAATTAAATGTTTCGGTTATCTTGCTCCTTGTATAAGTTATGTACTTGTTATTTTTTTTCAAGTTTATTTAGTCATTCTTATTTTAAGATATTGTTTTTACCTTTGGTGAAGACTGTTGTCTTGAAGTGGTCATTAATGGTGGTAATTTCTTTGTTTCCAGAACATTTCCACTACATCAAGCGGCTGGTGGGGGCGGAGTACGTCGGCATCGGAGGGGATTTCGACGGCGTTAATAGGTACCTACTGTTATAGTTACACACCTAATGACTTACCGTGGGGTGCCAGTAAGAGCCTACTAAGGGATACCTCTGGAAGATGGGCAGCAGCGTCGTTCCGTGTATCAACATCTTACATATGTACTTCTAGGCGCAAATCTCTTACCTTTGGTTCTGCACGGCACGTGTACCAGGGCTGAAGATTGAGTGACTGCTACGAATGGCAAGCTCTAAACTCCTTAGCCATCATTTTGGCTCTGATCCGCATGCCATTAGTGGCTATAACTTTCCCTGCGGAATGGCTTCACACTTGACCATGGGTAGTCCGCTATTCACACGATTTCTATTAAACTTTTTCAAACGCCAAATTTGGATTAGAGTGACGGTAAACGCAATTAATGATATGTTTGAAATCCTGTCAGACATCTTTTTTTCGTATTGGCATTGGCAGGCATTTGGCATAGAAAAGACCACACCGACCACAGAGGATCGCACGCTAATGGCCTGTCCACGGGCGTTCGCTGTGCCTGTGTTGGTTTGATGGTTGGTCTACCTCTCATGAATGTATTTATGTATTTATATAACACTCCTCAATTATTTATTTTATTTTATTTTATTTTATTTATTATATTAGGTACTCTATTGTATGTATGTAATATTATTAATATTTATTTTGTACGCCTACGCCTCGCACTGACAGACGAGGCGGTCACAGACAGGGACCTGCCAGAAAATCAGCGCCGCAACCGCGTAGCTTGCTATGTGATTGCGGTAATACTGAGGCAGAATCCATTTTTAGGGTTCCGGACCAAAATGGTAAAAAGGAACCCTTATAGAATCACTCTGTCTGTCTGTCTGTCACAAGTGGATATCTCGAGAACTACTGATGCTATCGACTTAAAATTTAAAATGGTAAAAGACAACACTTTTTTACGAATATAGCATATATAAAAATGTAAAAAAATATTCTTATTTTGATTGCAGGGGGGCGGATAGGGGATCTCAAAAATTTTAAGTGAAGTTACTAGACCGTGTGGGGTATCATATGAAAGGTATTAATTTGCACATCAATAAACAGTTTTTAGTTTTCCTTTAAACCGTATCGTTTTTGAGTTATTTACAAAAATGTTGAAAAAACGACCGTTCCCCCCCCCTTATCTCCGAAGTTTGCAGAGATAAACCCGTGATACTTTTATAGCTAATAGAAGTGTATGTAAACTTTATAGGAAAATTATAGCGAACTCTCTAATATGCGTAGTTTTTTTAGACAAGGGGGGCGGAAGGGGGGTTTTCAAAAATTTTGTGAAGTTAATAGGTGATATGGGGTATCATATGAAAGGTATTCATTTGCACATTAAAAAACAGTATTTAGTTTTCCTTTAAACCGTATTGTTTTTGAGTTATTTACAAAAATGTTGAAAAATTGACCGTTCCCCCCCCCCCCCCCCTTATCTCCGAATTTTGCAGAGATAAACCCGTGATACTTTTATAGCTAATAGAAGTGTATGTAAACTTTATAGGAAAATTATAGCGAACTCCCTAATTTGCATAGTTTTTTAGACAATGGGAGTGGAAGGGGCGTTTTCAAAATTTTTGGAAAGTTACTAGGTGATGTGGGATATCATATGAAAGATATTCATTTGCACATTAATAAACAGTTTTTAGTTTTCCTTTAAGTTGTATAGTTTTTGAGTTATTTACAAAAATATTGAAAAAAATAGCGTTCCCCCCCCCCTTATCTCCGAAGTTTGCGGAGATACACCTCTGAAACTTTTATTGCTATGAGGCGTTTTCATTAAAAAGTAAAAACTTCAAAAATAGTTACCTCGAACCTTATAGATGGCGTTAATTTTCTTTTACTGGTAGGCACAATTTGACAATGACAGGATTAATCACAAACTTGCTTACTCCGCTTGCCAGCTCCATCTGTTAGGTTTAGTAGAAAACTCTTTTTGTTTTGTTACTGAAAACGGCTCATTAGAAGTGTATGTAAAGATTAGAGGAAATTTATTACAATCTCTCTACATAGCATACTTTTTTAGAAATCATCGAAAGAGTAAAAAATCTACATAAGTTCCGATATCAGACAAGAGATGGCGCTGTCAAGGTTCTCCTACAAATATAAAACCGCCTTTGTCATATGTTATATTGTATGATGGCACGGAACCCTCGGTGCGCGAGTCCGACTCGCCCTGGCCCGGTTTTATTTGAGTTCACGCAACATTGTTTGTATGTTGTTAACTTACCTTACTAAGCCTAATTTGATTATTTTACGAGTTTTCTATAATTTTTATGTGTTGTGTGTGTCAAAAATAAATGTATTCTCTTTCTTTCTTTCTAACATCATCATATCTAAAATCATAACTCGCCATTCCACCTGCCAAGCGTGGTGATTATAGCAATTACCTATCATGGAGATCCTTGAGGGAGGCCTGTATTCAGTATTGGACAGTTTACGGCTGAAATGATGATTATAATAACTTACATGTTCAAATTTTTGGCAGGGGGTTGTGTGTGCATCCTCACTGTCATCATCAGACTCGTCATCCTCATCATCCCAGCCGTCGAACGTCCACAGCTAGACATAGGTCTCCCTCATGCATGGATCTCCAAGTACGGATTATGAGGGCGTTGTTGCCGTACTCAACACGCTTGGCAAGCGTGTTGGCGAGCGCAGTACGGCGATGTTGATACACGGAGACGCTGCTGCCCATCTTCCGGAGGTATCCCTTGGCAGATTCTTACTGCAACCACGGGCAAGATATGAGGCGCAAAATCCTACTGCCGGCACTCTACGGTTTCACGTCTTCTTTAATATAGTTTGTAATTTTTTATAGTGTTTAACCACACTTAGAAAGAACATTTTCAAGGAAATTAAAAATTTACGATGGATGGGATGTTGATAAACGGAAAGACACTGCTGCCCATCTTCCGGAGGTATCCCTTAGGATTCTCTCACTGCATCCACGGGCATGAGAGGAGGGGTATCATTCTACTGCCGGCACCCCACAGCTAATGTTTAAATAACAGCTAGTTGAATACGCCGTCTCGTTGCAGGGTGGCGCGCGGCCTGGAAGACGTCTCCAAGTACCCGACGCTGTTCGCCGAGCTCCTGCGCAGCGGCCAGTGGTCAGTGCAGGAGCTGAAGAACCTGGCGGGCCTGAACATGCTGCGCGTCATGCGGCAGGTCGAGAAGGTATCTATTCAACTAGTTGGTACCTACTGACGTGTTGACCTGTTCTTTCCTCCGACTTAGCTGGTCCAGGCACTGCAGCGTCCCATACAGCATGAATACCAAATGCTGACGCTGCTTGAATCATCTACAATAACTGGCAGTCGTGTAGCTAGATCTGTTGTTACTTACTGCCGAAACAATATCATCCGAGCAGCGGGCAGGTGTTCTATGTAGAAGCAGCAAATCTCCTTGTGGTGAATTCTGGGTCCATGGGTAAACCTCCAGCCGCGCCAGTCGTCCCACCGACCTTCACGAGTGAAATGAGTGAGTTCTTGTCGAGACAAGAAAGCTACAATATCACAATTTAGGTACTAGGTTTTACCCTAATAATCTACCTGTGTGGATGGACGACATAGTCGCGACACAAAAATACGAATAAAAAATAAAAGCAAAATGCATAATAATTATACCTACTAGGACGGACGGTCACCCATCAAATATCGGTATATATATAATATATATGAATATAATATAAACATAATTATAATTATTAAATTATATTATACATACATATATACATATATATATTAGGGTGTCCCTTATATGGGTGAAAACTATCCTTACTTGCTTATAGAGGTATACAAAATTTCATATTCCTACGTCAACGTTAACCCGTACCGACAGAACTCTGAAGATTTTGAAAATTGCTGTTTTTAACCCTTTCCGTTATATAGCTAAAACTTTTTATGAAAAATTTTAATATTTTAATTGATTGATATTATTAATAATAATAATATTTGAATTGATGAACATGGTTATGAGAGGAGGGGTAACATTGTACTGGTCGTACCCCACGGCTAAATTTAGTAAAACCTATGTAAAATTTAGGAATGCAGTGTGTGATTTCAAAGTCCTAAAAGGAGTCCTCTTCGATTCCAGGTCCGCGACGAGATGCGCACGGCCGGCTCCCCTCCCCAGGAGCACATGGACTCACCCAACGACAACGGCAACTGCACCAGCAACGCGTTCTACCAGGAGGTTTCCTAAATGGACCCTGGACCTTCGCGACGCGCTCCCTCACGCAAACTCACACCGATTGATGCAAAAATGTTCAACATTATATAAAGAACAACCACAATGTGCAGTGCAAGTTAAGATATCGTAATTCATTAGTTGAGAGTAAGTACAATGTTATTAAACTTGAAATTCTCTGTCATATAGACGTGGTAATTGATTATTTATGGTTAAGATTCTGTCAGAATACCAACGCTTCTACGCTCATGTCGAATAGTATAAAGATCTCGCACTACTATAGTAAAGTTGTTTATTAATCAATTTATTTAATAATTATTTCTGATTATGATGTGCCTATATTCTGTGTTGCATCTGTGTGACAACAAAGATTTTTTTATCGCTTCTTTTGGGAGATATTGAAATACAAACCTTATATATTTAAAAGCACAAATTGGTACAGCAGCTCTTCCATGGTGATATGGAGTAGCAAAGGATGAGACGGGACCTATCCACTCGCACTGTCGGTCATCCCGTTTTAAATATATTTCACACAAAATTAGCAATTTGGGATTCTATGGCCCTTTACTCTTTGCCTTCCGTCAGCTCCTTTGTTGATTTGTTTATCACGTGAACTGTTTTATGATTGTAAACTCAGGAAGCAGTTTTTCTTAACTCTATGCTACTTATTTTTATTTTTAGAAGTGGATTTGGTGAGTGAGCGAGCGCGGTAAAAGTATCTTGTCGATGTAATATGATCTATGGGTATCGTCTAACAATGGTAATCGATGTTGGTCGTTGTAGTTGAAAATGTTTACAGAAACTGCTGTTCTGTCATGGATGACCTAATGTTATTGTAATTCTTATTTAAAATTCGTAAATACTATAAATTATTATTTTGAACATAAATCTAGCCAATGCTCTATGTATACCTACATTTTATAGCCTATAAAGATTTATGATTGGTTTTTGTCTTGTATCTTTTTGCGGTCACTTCAAATAAGAAATATTTTTTCATTGTAATATGACCATTTCTTACCGTTTTCACTTGGCCTTCTGATTCCGTGACTGAACAGCTGTATGTATCATATATACAATAATCTGTGGTAGATTTATCTGTGTGTCATCAGTGTCGTAGCTAGGCGTCTGCACCCTGTCCTTCTTCCCTCAGATCCTAGCCCGAACCAGCCAAGGTCTAATGAAATGGCTCGATGCAACTCTATTTGTTCTAAAGGGTGGTTTTATCTTATTTGTTCCACGAGCACATTACCCATGTTGCATCTTAGATAGTTTGAAATGAGATTGGATTTAAAGAAGGCTTTAAAAGGGATGTGAACGAGAGAGATGTAATGTTTAACTCTGTGTATTTAATAATGGAAACTAAAACTTATTTTACTAATGTAAATTTAAAAAATGATAAAATGTTTGGATTAGGAACGTAGGTAGAGTATAAAATATTAAATAATGAAATTATTGATTTATTAAATATTTCGGGGATAAAAATATTTTCAATTGTTAATTTTTATTGAGGTAAATTGAAATGTTGGAAAGGATCTGAAGCCATTTCGAAAGTCTTAATAGTTTATTCTTCTAACTTCACTGCTTGATGTTTAGATGCATATGTAATCGATAAATAAATAAGTACTTGTCCTTCATTGTGTAGAACATTGCTGTTTGTGTACCTACTTCCTTATCTTGGTTTTAACGCAGTCCGTTGCACTTCTAGTTTTTACCATGAAATCAATGTAAGAACAAATTATTTTATTAGATCTTGGAATAGACGAGTGCGCGTGGTTGTGAGATGTAAACAACACTGTGGGAATTTTTACCTTAGGTTCACTTGTTCAACACAAATTGTATCTGCTAATAATGGTCTTCAGTTCAACTGATTACAATTACAGAACACTCTTCGAAGTCTCGAGACTTAGTAGGTATACCTATACTTATATACCTATAACTTAGGTGCAGGTTTCTTGACACACATTCTTTAAAACTGTCAAAACAACACCTGAATCAACGACTAGGTAACGGTATTTGAAAGTGCAGAAAGATCATATGTTTGACCAAGCTTAACAAATCGTCTCGTAAGGCTACATTCTCAAGTCACGCGCCCTCGGGAATATCAAGAACATGGTAATTGTCTACTTTAGTGCCAAGTTATGAATTCTTAGTCCCATTCTGTAAGCTGGTTCCAGCGCTCTATACTTTTGTTTGATTTTGAAGTCCGACTTCATTCACAGTTGATTTAAGAGCTATTTTGGTACCACTTTTGTCTGAGAGACAATTAAGTTAGGTGAGAAGACACTCACTGCAAGCTGTGAACGAAGTACCTATTTGTTTAGCGAAATCGGGAGTGAATGGCACAGCACTTACTTTGACCTGATTTATTTGCGATTCACTTCACTTTATTTATTACACTACACTTGACTTGATATCACAAATTATTAAAAATAACTGGATTCGATATTTATCGCATACTGTTGCCAACCAAAACCTTTGCGCCATAGTAGCTGCTCAGACTGACACGCAAATCATTGCTTATTGTATTTTGCAGCGCATCATAATACTTTTACGTGTTTCTTCTTGGTTCTAAAGTTGCATTGACAATCTCCTGATTTCGTAAAACAAATGTATCATTCTTAGATATACTGCGTAACATAGATTTCTTATAAATTACGACTGAACAATTTTTGAACCTTTATTATCTAGCAAACTAAGGTTTGGTCTGAATCTGGCTGTTACTTTGTGATTACGTTGTGTAAGTAGATAGACGCAAGCGCACGCGCAACTAGCACAGGGTCGTTGACCTATGCCAAAATAATCTATGGAATTCAACTATGTTTTAATGTCGAAAGTTTTTTTATTATATGATTTGAATTGTCTATAAAACTGTTGGTCTATTATACAAATAAATTAAATGTTGTTCCTGTTCTTGTTCTGTGGACTTTTTAATGAATAAAAATTATTTGTCAATCGTGACCTATATTTATCTGGAAAGTATCATACCGATAAGATTATTTTCCATATTGCTGTAGCTATATTGTCAGCTACATTTGACGTCGCATTTTTGTGTGATCAAACGAAGACAACTAATTTCTAACCTATTGAATGTATATGACCTGTATCGAGTATGTATCGAGCTTTCAGCCAGACAGAACGTGCGCTTGTGTCTTTAAAGCCGTGTACGCTTTGTAGGTGCTCTTTCATTGTTTGTGTGATCCCAAAGGCTCACACCAGCCGTCGCCTTCAGGCTACAGTAGGTACAACTATCTTACATTACAGAGATACAAGAGGTTCTCAGGGGAAACCATGAATGTTCGCCTGCAAAGCGCAACAGCTGATTTTTCTGAACTATTTTACATTTATTATACTTGGTAAAATAATAAACACATTTGTTGTATATGTACTGTAAAGACTTTGTTTTATTTCAAGTGCGAGTTCTCATTTGTACTAACTATAGTAGTGGTAGGTTACTAGGTAACTGCTAGGTTGGCGAGCGCATTACCGAATGTTGATACACAGAAAGACGCTGCTGCCCATGTTCTGGAGGTATCCCTTAGCAGGTTATTACTACATCCTCGGGCATGAAATGAGGAGTAACATTCTACTGCCGGCTCCCTACTATTATACTGTGAAAGCGAAAATGTAATGCGTTTCCTCTGTTCTAATGTTTCGATTCATGAACCCATCGTTTCGTCCTCGGGTGTGACGAAGCGCTACGATAGTTCGTAGAGCCTCTACGAATGCTCTACAACCGTGGCGAATAGGTGCTACGTCGATTACAGGCCTCTAAAAATACGTCGGCGGTTGATATCATAATCACAAGAAGCCAACCTGAGTTCCTTTCCAGCCGGCTGTCAGCGGTCTTCGGTCTTTAAAAGGATCTTTCGGCCGTAGAGGAACCGGTGATGGCGGGTTTCTCCTTACACGATGGGCTTACACTGGACCTGCGCCCGAGCGCTGGCGTGGCTCCGAAGCCACGCCTGCACAGCGGCGGAAAACGTCGTTGTGCGCGTCCGCACCTCCTACACAGCGGAATCCGGCCTCACACTCGTTTGACCGCTCCCAATCCGATTCCTTGTAAGGAGACAATTAAAACTGCTGCTAAATCATTTTTAATGCAGGTGGAAAGAGCACAGCGATCGGTCTATAAGGTGATGTTGAAAAAGCCGTACGGATATCCCACTTTGACTATTTATAAGGATGCTGGTGTTTTGAGCGTGCGTAAATTTGTTGTGCTCAGAATATCGCTCTTAGTTCATAAATCCGTATTGTCATCCCCTGACCTCGACTACCTATTACACCGTAGAGTTTACAGACTGCCAAACCCTTCGGTAAATACTAAGTTTGCACAACGTTTGGGGAGCTCTCTCAAAGTTCACTTTTACAACTGGTTGGCAAAATTTTGTGATATTAAAAACAAGTCCATTTTTGAGACCAAATTCTTAATAAAAAAATTGCTTGCTACTTTAACGTATGAGGAAACTGAGATTTTGAAATTTGTTAGTTAGTAGTAATTCTTTTGTTTTATTATTAATATATTAGACCACAATTTATTTTTTTGTTTTCTTATTTTAAAATGTAAATTACCGTTTTTAAATATGTATTCACATTTTTTCATCGATCATCTTCATTACTGATTACAATTAAGTAGACTTCTTATAATCCCAAAATGTCTACTCGTTTCTTGTTCCAGCTCAACAATCTTTTCGTCTATACTCAAAGTGCGGATGTTAGAATGTGTGTTATCAGGGTCTTAGCACCCCAGCCCCGCCGTTACCGTGGCTGCTACCATAGCCAGGAAAAGCGGGGCTGCCGGGGGCTCGGGAACTCATGAAGAGTTTGTTACCATCTCGCAACGCTTAGCGGGTGGGTTGGCGTGCGCAGTATAGGGTGTTGATACACGGAAAGACTGCTGCCCATCTTCCAAAGGTATTCCTTGGCAGATTCTTACTGCATCCATGGGCAAGAGAGCTGCTGGCGCCCAACGGCACTTGGTTCGACTCACGTCTCACAAAAGTTGTTTGACTTCAGCGTTAATTAATTATTTAATTTTATAGCATTAGAAGCTGATCCAATTTTCTAAAATTTTGAAGACCATCTGAACCTCGTAGAGTAAGTACTGTTCAGTGATCTGAACCCTCACTTTGGTACAAGGTGGAGGTGACGACTTTGTTTGGCCGTGGTTGAACTTGAAATACTTATTAATTGTCCATTAATTTATCAAAAGTAAAGAATATTAATTAAAAATATTAAAACCTCGGGATCATTTTCACATGACACCAACTAGTAAAATAACAAATCAAAATATAAAAAAAATTTAGACATTTGTCCCGAGGCGGTAATCGAGCCCGCAACCTCTTGCGTCGAAGGCGGACCTTCGCCCGAAGTCACAGAAGACACAGAAGTCGTCATTTTTAGTATTTATCTAGTTTCCATAGTACGAGCTAAATCTCGTATGTCTATCTATGCTCAAACTTGGTAAACCAAGTTTGAGCATAGATGGCGCTGACATCCTGAAGACACGCACTCGGGCCAGTATGGCATATAAGATATTTTTTTAAATAATCAAACAAATTAACATATATGTAAGTAAACATTTATTTAATATTAAAGTGTTACAACTGTCATACAAATTAAAGTGATACAACGCCGTGGGGCGCCGGCAGTAAAATGATACACCTCCTCTCATGCCCATGGCTTTAGTAAGAGCCTGCTAAGGGATACCTCCGGAAAATGGGCAGCAGCGTGTTGTGTGGATAGACGCTGCTGCCCATCTTCCGGAGGTATCCCTTAGCAGGCACCCCACGGCATCTGTGTCACTACTAAATAATATCATGAAAAACATTTAAATACCGATTTCTCGAAACTAGTCTATTTTGATTAAACATGCACTTTTTCCTATGTTGAAGTTAATGTAAGTCGATAAAGAATATACATAATCCGCTTATTCGTTTCGGAGTTATGCATGGTCAGTAATATACCTTTAAACCCATAATAATTAAAAAAAAATTTAGAAAGCCATATTATATGATCATCCCAATGCCGGACGTCTTGGATCCCTCGAGGACCAGCCTCGTTAGGCTATCGATCCGTGCTTCGGACGCCCTATGGCTGTTGGAACGACCTTCAACCGCCCTAAGGCTGTTGGAATATGCTGCAGCTTCCTTGCGGCTGTGGCGGCGTGCTCGTGGTTGGCTCCCAGCCCTGAAACAGACATTATATGTACATTAAAAAATGCTTATGGATGCAGTAAGAATCTAACAAGGGAAACCTCCGGAAGATGGGCAGAAGCGTCTTTCCGTGTATCAACATCCCGTACTGCCCTCGCCAACCCGCCTGCCAAGCGTGACGAGTATGAAAGCAGCCCCCTCATGATCGCTACTTGGAGATCCATGTGGAAGGCCTATGTCCAGCTATGGACGGCCTACGGCTGATATGAGGATACTATTCATAATATTTTCAATATATTCAAAATATCTATAAACCTATTTTAGCTGAAAGACGCGAACCAAACTAGAATCTGGTCGTTTTTGCCCTAATAAATAAATAATATAGGCCATGCGTCCTGTCACAGTCTCAAAGTAAAAGCAGAGCTTGTATTAGAGCCTTTACTTCACCGGAACGTGAATGATATTGTTGCGCCGTGCGCAAACGCAAACTAGTTAATTTGCGAAAGTACGATAAAGAGTGAAAAGGTAACTTCTATTTTACAAGCTTTTATTTAGCTTGCCTGTATGTATGTATGTCACTATGTTTGTTCGCGGAATCTTGCAACTCAATTTTGAAGCTATGATATAGATATCTTCAACCAATTGAGCTGAAATTTTGTATACATGTTTACTTTGGATGACAATGCATGGTCAGCTATGTGACGTCACTCTGAATCCAATTTGGTGGAACACCCAAGATGGCTGACTACATAATTTTAATTTACCCCTATAATATGGATATCAAATAAAAGGGCGTGCTGAGAATAACTCAAAAAATTAAATGACGTCACTCTGAATCCAACATGGCGGAACACCCAGGACTGAACTGGACTGTACTGGACTGGACTGGACTTTAAGCAGGTACCTACTCGTATTTACATTGTTTGAAAAAACATCTCGCGACAAGCTTTTTTTTACATACGAGTATATTGTGTAAAGACGTTTTAAGTTGACATTAAACTTTAATGGAAAATGTTTATTTTATTATTTTTAGTGGGTAAATTTAAATAAAAGCTTGTTCGTTAAAAAGTCTTTTTTTACTTTTAATTTATTTAGAATGTATACCTCCGTGTTCGAAGCAGGCCGCTCACAGTCGATCGTAACCATCCTTGGAGCTGGACCCCTGAAAATAATACAACAGCTCATTAATTCCAAACGTATCTAGTCTAGGACTAACAACAAGCTCCCTTTCTTATAAACGCGATTTAAAAAGCACATAATTGACATTTATTTAGGAAAATTTAGGTGTCATCAGTTTTGAGTTCATACTGAATTAGGGTTTTTATGTAAAGGGGTAAAGTACTATCTTAGAGGGGTTCTTAAGGCAAGTTCAAGTCAAGGTTCCGAGTAGTGTAACTAACACGACTTTCTTTTATATATATATAGATATAGATGACAGAACTATAAATCAACAACAATCTTGCTAAATCCGCTTCCTAGCTCCATCTGTTGGGTTCAGTAGCAAACGCTTCTTCCTTTTTTACTGATAACGGCTCATTGCTATATTCATTAACCTAAGAGTTAGCGGGCAGACAATAATATTACTGAAATATTTCAAGTGTAAATAATAAGACGCAGTAATAAAGTTGTTAAAAATAATTAAGCAGTTAATAGCTGTTTACTGCGTAACCTACTGTTAAGATTTCGGACATCTGTTGGTGAACTCGGGTGCTATGTTAGAGCTCTCGTGGCTCGAAACGCGCCATCTATTAGATTTGGTTGGAACTTTGATTTAACCTCACGTGAAACCCCCTCAGCTGATATTGCAACAGAAGCAACGAGTCAACATTGAAAGCATTTTGATGAGTTCCAAGCGGTTTTCAGCGAACTTACGAGATCGCGGCCACCTACCATCGAAATCAGAATCATGGTTCCAAACTATTTCGTTTTAAAAAAGTGTAACGCCATAGCTTTAAACTCAAAAACAAAATTCTATTAAAATGTGCTTCGTTTTTCTATTGTTTATTGTAATTTTTAGGCCTTATGGTTGATCACTGGTATCGATTCTGTTTTACCTTCCTTCTAATCATAATTAGAGATATGACGTTTCTTAATTTAGAGCTGTAACGTATAATAGTTCCATTAAAATTTTAGGACGGCACCAGCTGAATAGCTTTGTCATTTTGGTCCGTTTAACGTCAATTTAATTTAGCTTTAGCTAGTTAGTGCAACAACAGAATCGCCACCACTGACTCGTATTTGCCTGTTTTTGTATGGCAAATCTGTCAAAACTAAGCACGTATTTAGAACGACCATTGCAAGCACTTCCCCTCCGCAGGCTGAGAACGTATCTCGCGAGACGTTTGCAACAGGCGCAAATCTCGCGATAACCGCTGTCAAACTTCAATGCCTCGCTGTGAGCTCCTTAGATAAAACAAGTTCATACACAATTGACATTTGATAGCGATGATCGCGGTTGTTTATAACGGCTCAGCCTCAGCTGAGCTGAGCTGAGAGTGAACGAGCGGGTGGGAGGGGGGGGCAAGGGGGGCCGCGAGACGGCGGATACTGACATAAGTGGGTCGGAACTTTGCGGTGCGATGTGGTGCGGCGGCGGCGGCGGCGTCCTACGGGCGTCTTCCTCTGTGGAAGGAAAGATAAAGGTAAAAACAAGTTTATTACGTTACCGAGCAAGTGCCGTGGGGTGCCGGCACTAGAATGTTACCCCTACTCCATGCGCGTGGATGCGGTAAGAGCCTGCTAATGGATACCTCTGGATGATGGGCAGCAGCGTCTTTCCGTGTTTAGCAGCCCAATGAGGGTGACGGACATTAGAAAATGCATGAACAAATTTTAATTTTTAAATGAACATAAATGTCTTGGTTTTTACCTACAAAAAAAAGGTGCAAGTATTTATTATTGTTAAAAAGCCAGAACGGGAAACACAAAGCTAAAAGGAAGAAATTAATTCGTTTTAGGATATACTGTTTTCAATTCTGGTTTACACTTTCTAAAACTAATTATAATTAGAGATATGACGTTTCTGAACTTAGACCTGTCAGCCTCAAATTGGGTATATTTGCTCCGTTTTAATTTTATAACGGCACTAACCGAATAGCTTTATGCCATTTTCGTCCGATACATCAATTTCATTAGCTTAGTTAGTGCAAAAAAGAATCGCCACCTATATCATGTCATTTTGGAAGACAATATAGCTGGCGATTTTGTCTTCCTGCTTTACAGGTATGTGATGAAAAAATGACGCAAAACATTTAATTATGCAGAAAAAAAAAATCTTAAAACTAGTAATATACATTTTGAATCGCTACATAAAAATTACCTAAAAGAAAAGTTAACAGACCTGCTTTGATATAGTTTGGACTCCTCGCTCTAAGTTTTGAACTTGTGAAATAGTCACGAGGGATCTTCACTTCGGCTTATATATTCGGGTTTTTATCACCCACTTGTTTGTCTTGCAATTTTTAAAACTTGTTACACTGATATTAAGTAATTAAGCACATATAAAGGTAGATTAAAGTTTTTTTTATGTCTCCTGTATACGAAGGATCAGTACCTATCTCCAGGTGTGTTACTGGCGCGCGTCGCGACGCCGGGGGCACGTAAAGAGGGCGCGCGGCGCGGTCGCGCGCGCGCGAGCGTCTCACGCGTCTCGGAACATCTGGAACAACAACAACCATATTTATATCAACGATTCTATGTGTATTGATGTAATCCCCTTAAGTTTTTAATTTCATCAAGATCCGATCAGCCGTTCAAGAGTTATTCCCGGACAAACATTTCAGACAACATATGTACATTGCTTTCACTGTGACAAGACTGCCGAGCTGCGCATGCATGCATTGGTGTGACTACTAATTAATATTTGAAAACTGTTGTGATAGCGTTCAACTTTTTAAGCATGCTTTTATCAGCTTTACCTGTAGAGGTATAATGTTACTGTAACGGAATCTTCGACTTTTGTTTTAACTCACTTATTAGAACATCTGATATAATTGAAACTTTGCATAGGTAGGTACTTATTTGTACCTTACTTGTCAAGGACCGATGACAATAATCCTGCCGCACAAAAGATATCCACTCCAGAGCTACGTCCATTTCCATTTTTCCCGCGCCGCCGCGGAGTTTGAAATAGTTAGATTACAATTTTTTGCGGTATTGAGTTATATATTATGTAACTCAATACCGTAAAAAATTGTACTTACTGTGGTTATCTTTTGTGCGGCAGTGTTGGACATGTATTTTTTTTAGTTTTAAACTATTATAAAACTGTTTAATGTTAGTAATCGAACATAATCAACTTATAATCTGTAACTGTTTAGCTGCTCGAAGTTATATTAAGTAACTTATTTTAAGTTTCTTTCTCATTTAAGTGAAATGTATTTTTTTTTATAAACATATACATTCAGCCGAAATGCCTATTTGCCACTAAGAACTTCTTTGGTTTGTTATAATACATCCCGTTGACTGGAACGTAATAAGAGATATGAGACGGTCCTTTTCGAAATGTGCTAACACAGTGGGCATAATGCTGAGCCGGGACCAATTTGCTACCGTGGCACACATTATTTAATTTTTATTCTATTGGTCCTATTTATTTATTTTACTAATTGCTGTTTTTCTTTTTAAGTAAAAACTACGTATAAATGTTAAATGTAAATGTTTTCGTTGTGTTTTAAAATGTATTGTGTGCTCTTTAGTAAATAAATGAATGTCTATGTCTTCATCATTCATCATCACATCAGCGTATAGGTAACTTTATTAAAATTAGTATTTATAATAGAGTTGTAAAATCCTGCGACATTAAAAAAAGTCTTTAAGCGAAGCAAAATCTTTGTTAAATGTGGCTTTGTGGCTTTTGTCATTAACATACGATGAAACTGAAGAAATACTTGTGTTAACAGGAGCCTAATATTTAGTATATTTTAGTTTACAATATTTTGAGTAATACATGTTATTTAAATGTATTTACATAATAATAATTATAGTATGTATCCAATATTTATTAAAATTTTAAGTTTTTTTTTTTTTTTTTATTTTTATTTCCTGTTTCTCTATTTTATTTTACTTATCTAGCTTTAATTTTTGCTTGTCAAAATTTTAGAGCACAAAGGTTGTTGTTATTTCTTGTGGTCTGACTTCCTCGATACAGGCTGAGCCTAGTGAGGGAGTCGACAATAATCTCTTCTAGTTAATAAGTTTTTCAGCATTACTTGTATTAATAAGTGTTAAAAATTGTACCCTGCGAACATTTGAATATTGTTTTTGCTGTAATAAATATTTTTTCATTTTTTTTTTCAAACGTCCACCGCTGAACACAGGCCTCCCTCGTGGATCTGTATGAGGGGTAGTCGCCACACTCGTGGTGAGCTTGGCAGGCGGGTTGGCAGGCCTCAGTCTGCGTGTTACCATCGCAATTGAAATAGCCACATTTAAACAATTGTTTATTACTGCGTCGTAAGAAGTAAGCATGACTCACCGTCCAACTCTGCGCTGCGCGAAGGCAACTCCGCCGAGGCTGAAACAAGGCACGAATGTTCTTAAACCTATATATCCTTCCTTTGCGGTTACACCCGCGTAGTTCCCGTTCCCGTGGGACTACGGGAATAAAATATAGCCTATGCCACTCAGGCATAATCCAGCATTCTAATGGTGAAGATTTTTCGGTAAATCGGTTCAGTAGTTTTTGAGTTTTCGTAACAAACATACAAGATACAAATTTTTCCTCTTTATAATATTAGTATACTTAGATGTAGCCCTAAGCGCAATCGTAATAGGCTAGATGACTAAATTTTAATTGTTAGTCCCTGATGTAGATTAACAAAGTCTATTGGACACGTATTTATACATTTTTAACGTAACTCGTTGCGTACTCGCCACGCTTGGCAAGGGGGTTGGCGAGCTCAGTATGGGATATTAAAACACGGAAAGACGCTGCCGCCCATCTTCCGAAGATAGCCCTTTGCAGGTTCTTACTGCATACACCGGCAAGAGAGGCAACGTTCTACTGCCGGCACCACACGGCATTTATTCTTATGGTATAACAATTAGCGGTAAGTGTGTAAAATCTGTTCATTCCTCTAAGAAATCTCTGATAAAAATCTGTTTTCCCTACGTAGTCGTTCTGGGGACTTAATTATTATTTGTTGTTGTATTTTTATGTTTTTGTACAATAAGTATTATGTACATATTATAATAAATTTTTTGTTTGTTTATATAAAGATAAATTTTAAACAAAAAAACAAAGAAACTATTCCACGCGTACGAAGTCGCGGGCAGAAGCTAGTTAATAATAAATAAAATATTATTTATTATTAACTAGCTTCTGCCCGCGACTTAGTCCGCGTGGAATAGTTTCTTTGGGCTAACGCTAACTTTTACCCACGACTTCGTTTACGTAGAACGTGAAAATATTTTAAAATAATACCTACGTTAAGCGTAATTTTAGGTGTAGTAAGAGTGGTACGTTAGGTAAAAGTACTGGGTCTTATTATCTTATATCATTTAGATTGTAGGTTATTCTAATAATTCATAACTATGTTATTTTATAGTACTTCTGCGTACACTATATTTTCAATTTATCTATTCAATTCACAAAGTATTATATTTGTTTATATAAAAAAAAAATATTTACAATCACACAACTAAATGGAAACACAAAGTAGGCAAATTTAATTAAAATGCTGGAGGTGGGCAGCCCTATCGCATGTTTACGTACCGCGCGGCTGTAGGTATTTATTTCAAAAATACGGCCGAGTTAAAATACTGTATACATTACTATTATGTGCCTTTGCCCCGCAGTGGGACGACAACGGCTAGTAATAATAATAATTTCTCCTTAAAAGCCGCCGCTCACCTCTATCCACCGTTGATTCGGGTGACGAGTTCTTATCGGGGCGAGTTCTTATCGGGGCGCGGCCGCGGGACGGGCCGCGGTACGGGCCATGGGACGGGCCGCGAGACTGCGGTTCCGGTTCCGACGGCTCTGGAACTGAATCATTACACATTTTTTGACGGCCTCCATGGCGCAGCTGGTTGGAAATGTTAAGCTGTCGATCAAATCAGATGTAAAATTACTATTTTCGATATTCGTCTATTTTATAATAATTATTATCTAGTGAGATACCTTGTAGTAAGAATGAATAGGCTTCATTCAGGTGTCTAAGTAGCTATTGATACCTTTCTAATTTTAGTTAGGTACATACTTATTGCTTTGTCTTCTTCAGGTGTACTTACTGAAAAAAGCCGTGATGCCGATAACACAAGCGATGATGTTTCACTGACAACGATTCAGGATAAAGGTACAGTACCTCATACACCTACAGGGTCATTTCTTTCGATAATAACCTATTTTTTTGAGGTTGAAGGCCTATCATCTCACTGATTGAGATACTTAGTTACATACTGTTTTATTTTTCTAGATGCACCTCATGAAACTAGCCGTGATCCAGATTACATCTTGTTGGATGCTGAGATAAGATGCACTGATAATACAAAATACCCCGAAGATCTCATAACTTTAGAATTTCAGCACCAATCAATGCTATGTTCGACGGGATAACTACTGAAGGACGTGACAAAAAATCTGACAAAGTTTATAATGACTGTATTGACAATGATTTAAGTAAAGGTTCTACCATTGCTACTATAGCATTAATGGACATATTTGAAAATACTCTGAGTATACCACATCAGACAGCAACAGAAGCGATATCGGAAATATTTAAACGTGCTTGGAAAATCATCAAGCCGCGAAGTCGTTGGCGCATACCAGATCCCAGCTCCTGGGAAAAAAAACATTGCACGGAAAAGGCGCATTGATGGTCTTCCCTATGTAACTGCAAAAAAAATCAGACATGCCAAGGTACCAAAGCACGTAGATTGCTCGAACTGCAAACATAAGTGTACTGCAGTGTTTAATGATGAAATGCGAGAAAGATATTGTAGAACATACTGGGGTCAAAGTCACATCGAAAGGAAAAACTTCATTTTAAGGTTGATAGACGTAACGCCTATTAAAACGACCTATCTAATCCGAAAAAGAAATACGCAGAGATCGAATACAAAGCATTACTTCTTTGAGATCACAAACAGCAAACGTCAAGTCTGTCAAAACTTTTTCTGCAGAAAGGAAAAACTTCATTTTAAGGGTTGATAGACGTAACGCCTATTAAAACGACCTATCTTATCCGAAAAAGAAATACGCAGAGATCGAATACAAAGCATTACTTCTTTGAGATCACAAACAGCAAACGTCAAGTCTGTCAAAACTTTTTCTGCAAAACATTGTGTATATATCACCAAGTGTTATTTTATTACACTAGCCTTTGACACTAGCAGTGCAGAAAAAAGACCCAACAGGTTTTTTCTCTGAAAACACTGATCCACGTGGATGGGGGGAGCCACCAAATAAATAATCCAATAATCCGTTTGTTGTTTACCTACTTAAATTTTTGCTACAAAACAAAGCGGCAAAAAATAAAATTAATTATTTATAATATATTTTAAAATGATTATATAACTTGACACTGGCGGAATTGTGTAAAACCAAACACAAAAAGCCATTAAATAAAAAGACAAGACAAACACTGATCCACGTGGATGAGGGGAGCCACCAAATAAAACGATAACTGAACAACTTCAAGACATACGTAGCCACATCGAGTAATTTCCCACCATGGAGAGCCATTATGTGCGCAAAGATATTGACCGTAAATATCTAGATTGTAAATTATCAATCAGTCAACTATACAAACTGTATACAGATAACTGTGAAAAAGAAAACAAGATACCTGTGTCAGAGGGAACTTACCGGAATATATTTTGCACTTAATATAACTTAGGATTTTTTGTTCCTAAAAAATACCAATGTCTCATATGCACAAGATACCATCGTGAAAGTGTTGAAGGAAAGGCTGCAATGCAACAAGAGTTTCAAGACCATATTGAAAGGAAAGAAAGCTGCAACAGCGAAAAACAAAGGGATAAAGAGCGTGCTGAAAGGGATAAGAGCTTTAAATCGGCCTCCTTTGATCTGCAGGCTATATTACAAATTCCCAGTGGTGATGTCGGTCTATCGTAATAAGTGCGAAAGCTAACGGTATATAATTTAACAATTTACGAAAGTGCTTTTCCGAATGAGGCATTTTGCTTTGCGTAGACTGAAGTAAATGGGAAAAAAGGCAGCTGTGAGATTGGTTTGCTCTGTCATATTAAAATATCTGCAACGAATTCCTGAAAGATGAAATTTCATTGTTTTGTGGTGGGCAGAACCGAAATCAGTATGTGGCGGCAGTCCTATTGTGGGCGGTGCAAACTATTGACCACATAAATGTGATCGAGCGTAAGTTTCTGGAGTCAGGTCATTGGTACATGGAAGTCGACTCCATGCATAGCAGCATAGAGACGGCCAAAAAATGCATTAGAGGTAGTGTGTATTCCCTTGCTGAGTGGTTAAATATTTTTCGACGTGCTCGGTCGACACTCAAGAAGAAAAACAAAGCTAAAAACCCGTACAAAGTCAAAGAAATTAAATACAGTGATTTTAAGTACCTAAAGCATCTTGCCAGAAGCCTTATGTTACACAAAGCCAAAACTGATGAGCCAGGTCGTGTCAAGTGGCTGAAAATCAAAAGAATGAGGTATGTGAAGGACGAAAACAATATATTTTACAATTACGACATGTCAGATACTTTTTTTGCGATAGACCTCGAAATGCAGCAAGGACAATCAAGAGTACAATCTAGCGGTAACCTACAACAACAACAACACTATGGGACACGTCAAAGATCAAAAAGGCAGGTGGTCACTAAAGAACCGGCTTTCGACCCAGTTCCCATTACTTGTCCTTATTTACCTGCTGAACTGGAACAATTGTACAAAGAACCACTACCAATTTCAGGACCAAAAAAGGTGGATCTCAGCAACTTTGTAAAAAAGGAGTGATCCCTGAAGAATATCACGCTTGGCACGGCAATTTATTATAAGGCCGATGGTGATGTCTTAGAGGTAGATCGTGCGCCTGATGTGACGGCTTCATATGAATCTGAAGAAGACTAAAATAACACAAAGAAAAATAATAAAACATGATTAGTCTAATTTGTTACAGAGTTTTATTTAGCTAGTAGAATACAAACCAATCAGGTTGTATCGTATAAAAATAAGTAGTAGTAGTTTGCCTTTGTAAAAATCTTTATTTTAAAACAATGATCTATAGGAAAAAACAACTACGATTATTGTTTTTTAATCATTACTCAATCATTAATGCGTTGACAACTCCCTACTTTGGTGTATTTATAATTGTAAATCATTGGCTTCCCTGGGTAAAAATAAATTAAGCATAGAACCATGTTTTCATCAAGTTTTATCGATTTAGTGATCTAAAGGTAAAACCAACTAATGAGCGAAAACCAACTAATGAGCGGGGATGACATTGGTTTTATTTTTTATCCATAAATTAAGTTTATTTGATTTACATAATTTAATCTAATAAAATCTTAATATGTATAGTACAAATGAAGAAGCTTGTTGAAAAACTACTACCTCAAATAGGGCATCAAACTTTCAAAACGCGTTTACTCAAAAATACATTTGAACTTTTGGGCCTTGATAGTTGGTTTTAGCACGGAGGCGGCGATATGGGCCTTAGATTTAGTACTCTACATCTTGTTACTTATCTGAAGTTGTATGGAATAAAGTTTATATTATATTTTTATTTAAAGCCATATCAATATACAGTGGTATGGGTTTACAAGTTGAACGAATAAGCGATTATAATAATATGATACTAATAGTAACTAGTTATATTATGATAACTTTTATTACACGCTTTTAATACACAATCACTTAAAACGTATACTGATACGACCGATTTATATCAATGGGTACGACATGGTTTTTAAATCATACTCTCTGAATGCAAATGCTTGACCTTAAACTATGTATGCCAAAATAGCTACCTATATGTTTACCAACAACATTTGAAAGAGTTCCCTCTATTTCTCATGGATCCCCATCATCAAAAATAGGATTTGTAAAGAATATGGCTCTTATGGCTTACTACTGTGGGGATGTGCTGCAGATATAGACACCGTATTTGTGCTGCAGAAGAGGGCTATTCGTTCTATCTACAATATGGGTCCCAGAGAATCACTTCGCACTAAATTTAAAGAAATAAATATAATGACAGTAGCTTGTCAATATATTTATGAGAACCTGTTGTACACCCATAAAAATATTGCTTCGTTTAAGAAAAACAGCGACAATCACAATGTAAATACAAGAAATAAGAATAAACTCGCTGTGCCCACTACTAGGCTCCATAAGGTGAAAATATCTTTTAAAGGGCAATGTATACGCTTCTACAACAAACTCCCAAGTGAGTTGCAGAAGTTATCATTGAATAAATTCAAAAACATTATTAAACGCAATCTGTGCAATAAAGCTTATTATAAAATATCAGATTACCTAGAGGACAAAACCACTTGGGACGGAATCTGCTCCAACTCCGTCAAACGTAACATAAGACAAAATAAAATTGTTAAATGATGACTATAACGACCGAGTTAGGTTCTTCTGTTCACTTCTTTTCCTAACTCGCGTGTCATCTGAAGTGAACAGATTCAATTATGTGCTTTATTCTATTTATTTGTGTTGTTTTATTTTGTAATTTGTGACGCGTCAATAAGGTCCATGCGGCCGCACTGAATAAAGTATTTTTTGATTCTTGATTCTTGAATAGGACCTAATTCAAAGTTTATCGAATTTAAAAATAATTTTCCATATCGGTTCATAAACGACAGAGTTCTCAAGGCAACAAAGATTTAACAAAAATCAGACGAGTTGAGCACCTCTCCTCCTTTTATCATTACAAGCTTTTATTTAGCTTGCCCTGTATGTATGTATGTACATATGTAACTATGTTCGCGGAATCTTGCAGCTCAATTTAGAAGCAGATATCTTCAACTAATTGAGCTGAAATTTTGTATACTTGTTTACTTTGGACTACAATGCATGGTCAGCTATGTGACGTC
Source organism: Pasiphila rectangulata (assembly GCA_963082625.1). Lineage (NCBI taxonomy): Eukaryota > Metazoa > Arthropoda > Insecta > Lepidoptera > Geometridae > Pasiphila > Pasiphila rectangulata. The sequence continues at coordinate 26,297,877 of OY720236.1, forward strand.
ACTCTGAATCCAACATGGCGGAACCCCCAACTACTAGTTATTCTTAATGCACTCCTATAATATGGGTATCAAATGAAAGGCCTTGCTGAGAGTTACTCGAAAAATTAAATGACATTACTCTAAATCCAAATGGCGGTATACGCAAGATGGCGGACTAGTTATTCTTAATGCACTTTTACAATATGGGTAACAAATGAAAGGCCTTGCTGAGAGTTACTTGAAAAATTATATGACAACACTCTAAATCCAACATGGCGGTCATGAGATGCACAGGCAAAAAAACCAACTGTCCAGTGATTACTGAAAAGTAAAAAATAAATTAAAAGTAAAAAAAACTTTTTAACAAACAAGCTTTTATTTATATGTGTACAATCTCGCGACAAGCTTTTTTATTACAATATTGTGTAAAGACGTTTTAAGTTGACATAAAACTTTAATGGAAAATGTTTATTTTATTATTTTTAGTGGGTATATAAGATTGTTTGTAAAAAGTTTTTTTTTACTTTTAATTTATTCGAAGTAGGTTGGTTAAAACGGCCTTCGTGACTCGGTCTAATAACCGACTCATACGCAGGAGCTAGCGGGTGTTCGCCACGGGACATATGTTTGTAATTGTTCTTTAGATGTTTGTTCCGGGTCTGGGTATTTGATCTGTATCTATACATAAAGATAGATAGATAGATACTCTTCATTGTACATTAACCATAAAACATTAATTTCACAAAGAGAAACAAAGACAAATAATAAATACATATAATAAATTTGTAAACCTTTCGCGTATGTACATTAAATATTTTTTCAAATAAATAAGTGGGACATGAAGAAAAGGTAATATAAGGTTTTTACCTTTTATTAAAAGTCTATTTTTGAAATTGTAATCCAAAGGATCCAAAAATCTCTCTGGTGGGTACTTGAGAAAGCAGTTTTTTTTCCCATAGGCAGTCATAAATAGTTATCTCGGGTTGAAACTACTGAAAGACAAATATTACAAGTAAAACGCAGCTAGTTACAAAACTTAGAACGATATACAGTATGTCCCAAAATTCAACGATAAGCCGGCACCAAAAGGTGGGCCTGCTCATGACTACTCGAGAAAAAATAAGAAGAAAAAAAAATCTGGTCTTTTTTTTAAATGCGGAAAAAATATTCAATTTCTTCAAAAATTTACACCCCTTACGATATTATTGACAACCATGACCACAATTTATCAAATATTTCTGATATTTTTTTTTATTGGCAACCTAAGTAGCACTGCTATTTATGACAATCGTTAAAAATACAAGAATGCTTGGAATTTTTACACAAGAATCAATCAAAATATTTTTTTTCCTTAAAATTATGTCCGTCAAATTATTCCGTAAATTTCTGTCGACTTTTCCTGAGCGTGGTGAAAAAAAAAGTACTGACACTACTATGGCAAGTTTTTTTAAAAATTGGCGCCACTAACCAAGATTCCAAAATGGTATAATACTTTAGAATATCTAACCACAAAAAAATATGAGTACCGTTTTTAGAGATAAACCTAATTTCATAATGAATAATGTGCCCAAAATAGTTCATAATGTTGTATTGTTGATAAAAGTTGGATGAATTAAAACAAATGCTTGTATCATTTTAACATTTTTAATTAATTTATTACATCATTACAATTATAATAAATGTTCAAATTGTTTGCCACCAGCATTTATACAGGCGTGACATCGTCTTAAAAAAGATCGTTTTATTTGTCGTGCATATCTTCTGCTATTAATATTGTTACGAGCTGGGGGTTCGGGATTAAATAATGTGGTCCAATTTTACCAAAATTAACACTTTAATCACAGATCTCACCAAGAAGAATCTCACAGCAGATTCACGCAGGAACACTTCTTCACTGTACAACACTGAACACCACTAAAACCTTTCCTTTCTGGATCTTTCGCGAACTTACTGGTTTACGTTTGTGCTCGGCGCAACAATATGATCCGCAGCCAGAATTATTTTTTGGCGAAGCTCGTCCAACGTATCAATGGGCTTTGAGTAGATCCTGTCTTTAAGACAGCCCCAATAGAAGAAGTCTAGGGGGTTTAGATCAGGTGAACGGGGTGGCCATAAAATAGGACCAAGTCGCCCGATCCATCGCCCTGGATACTCTTGATTTAAATATTCTCGCACAGGACGGGCATAGTGAGCTGGGCATCCATCATTTTGAAACCACATGTTTTGTAAATCACTAATGGGCACGTTTTCTAATAATTCTGGCAAATCATGTTGTAAAAAGTTCAAATAACTGTTGCCATCTAAGTTTCCATGTAACTCAAAGGGCCCAATCACTTTTCCATTTAATATGCCCGTCCACAGGTTTACTTTAAATTGATATTGAGATTTCTCCTGTCTCATCAGGTGCGGATTGTTATTGCTCCAGCTATGTAGGTTATGTAAATTGAAATAGCCATCCTTCTTGCAGGTTGATTCATCCGACCATAGCACTTTATCTAAGAATTGGGGATCTTCCCTGTGCTTTCGCAGCATCACAAGGCAAAATGCGACTCGTAGTGGATAGTCTCGCGGTAATAATGTCTGCACACGCCTGTAGTGGTATGGGTGGAGTCTGTGACGTTTTAGAATGCGATGTACAGTAGTTTTTGGGATTCCCGTAGCGGCTTCGATGGCACGTACCGAAGTAGTGGAATCATTTTCTATTTCATTTAAGACTTCTTCTTCACGGTCCGATTTAGGTCTTCCAGCATTTCTCCTCGTAGATGGTAGGCGACCCTCCGAAAACGCTTGATGCACATTAATAAAAACGCGATAGTCTGGGGGTATCTTTGAGCATTAGGGTACCTTTCTCGATACAATCTACTAGCAGCATTAGCGTTGCATCTGCATTCTCCATAAATCAGGTGCATTTTAGCGAATTCCTGTGGTGTGTATGGTAGCGCCATCATAAACACCAAAATACGACACAAACCACAAAACAAAACACACACAGTCCGAGTTAATGCCAGGTCAGTTCTAAAAATTTCACTTAATCCAGTCCAAAATGCCAAGCCAAAAGTCGTTAGTATCGGAGCCTAGTCAATTGAATACGGGAAGATGCGCAGTAAACAAAGGAGCAGAGCGTACTGACTTGCGATTATCAGAGTGGTGAGTACTTCTCTACCTGCCCTATTGGTATTCAATAACGTACATGTCTATCTCGCTCTAACGTATAATCTCACTCTATTTATCTCTTTCTAACTTAACTTTTTTATTGACTATGCACGTGTCCCATTAAAATTCCAAGAATTTGCAACAAAGAATGTATTTTGGGCAAATAGTAAAAGTGGTTATTATCAACAACAGAAAATGAAGTTTATTACCTACATGTTCAAAAATGGTACTCATATTTTTTTGTGGTTAGATATTCTAAAGTATTATACCATTTTGGAATCTTGGTTAATGGCGCCAATTTTTAAAAAAACTTGCCATAGTAGTGTCAGTACTTTTTTTTTCACCACGCCAAGGAAAAGTCGACAGAAATTTACGGAATAATTTGACGGACATAATTTAAAGGAAAAAAAATATTTTGATTGATTCTTGTGTAAAAATTCCAAGCATTCTTGTATTTTTAACGATTGTCATAGATAGCAGTGCTACTTAGGTTGCCAATAAAAAAAAATATCAGAAATATTTGATAAATTGTGGTCATGGTTGTCAATAATATCGTAAGGGGTGTAAATTTTTGAAGAAATTGAATATTTTTTCCGCATTTAAAAAAAAGACCAGATTTTTTTTCTTTCTTATTTTTTCTCGAGTAGTCATTAGCAGGCCCACCTTTTGGTGCCGGCTTATCGTTGAATTTTGGGACATGTGACCGCCCGACGAAGTGGGCACGGGCCAGCTAGTCATTATTAAATATGTATGTTTTGTTTCAATCATCTAGTTTCCATAGCGTGCTTAGTTTGGGAATAGGTGGTGTTGTGTATATTGTTCAGAATCATTTATGACGCTGAGTTGTCTTACCGGTCACAGGCGTCGGGGCCACGTCGCCGGGCGCGCGATGACGCCGCTCCGGCACCTCGCACACTGGAAACCACAACACACGTTGTTAACACCACGATATTGACGTCAGGGATTTCTCCTTTTTTTTCAATAGTTATACAAGTTTATAAAAAAAATAAGTAACCTTCGACACTTTACTTAGTCCCGGAGGTTACATTTTTTTTGTAGGTGTCTCCTCAAATTTGAAGTCTACGTCATGCCCTTTTATTTAATACGACACTTCATCCTCTTTCACCCAATAGGGTCCCGGTTTTATCCTTAGGGTGCGGAACCAAAAAAAAGTAATGCAGGCGGCCTGAGTCAGTCCATGTTTTACCGTAGCAATTTAAACAGTACTGTTACTGTTAGCTTGTATCATCGCATTTTGGGCAAAGGCCTCCCCTCCGATTTAAACAATATTCATATAATTGTTTATTATCATTGCGTCGCCTTAATGATTCAGCACATTAATTGGCGACCTACATGGCTCAGTTGGTGTTATAGCCGAGGGATGCGCATACCAAGCACTAGACTGGAACCCCTAAGGGTCTTAACAGGAGTCTAAACGTAGCCGTACTAAGCAAACATGGCGGCCATAGTTATTGCAGAAGCGGAGGCTATAGGAAGTACCTACTTGAATTGAAGCACGAAGCTCAAGTCCGACAACCACTTGCACGCATTTAACATAGAACCTAAAACCTTGGGAGGGTTTCCTCTTGCACACACAGGCACCACAGAAAACCAGTGCACCAGTGCCCCTTAACTATTATTGAAATACTGAGTGGCGTCCTATTTTGTAGTCATTTAATTTTAACACTAAGAACTTCGTTCATCTGTAATAGGTTAAAGGCCTAATTTACTCACAAGAGGAACGGGACGAGCTATGCGTGCCTTTGATAAAGCTTTCGAAAGATTCTACCGATCTTTCTTCGTCGTCTTCAATAAACTGAAACAATAGAAACGTACATTATATTTTTTTTATTAATATACCTACTTATACGAAATAAAATAAAACCGGGCATGAGCGAGTCGGACTCGCGCACCGAGGGTTCCGTGCCATCATACAATATATGATAAAGGCGGTTTATATTTGTTGGAGAACCTTGACAGCGCCATCTCTTGTCTGATAGCGGAACTTATGTAGATTTTTTAAACTTTAAAGTTCATCAAATTAGAGAGTTCGCTATAACTTTCATATAAACTTTACATACACTTCTATTAGCTATAAAAGTTTCACGGGTATATCTCTTCAAACTTCGGAGATAAGTGGGGGGAACGGTCGTTTTTTTAACATTTTTGTAAATAACTCAAAAACTATACGGTTTAAAAGAAAACTAAAAACCGTTTATTTCTCTGTTCTTTCTTCTTGATGTAACAGATAATATTCTTTGTGCGCAAGATAAAGGTATGTCGACATTGATAGTTTTGCTTGATTTCTTCAGAGCCTTTGACTCCATAACATTGAACTTCTTGTAGCCAAGCTAGAATATTACAGGTTTGACAAATACGCTGTACAATGGTTCGAAAGTTACCTCTATAATCGCCAGCAATACGTTATACTTACATCAAGCAGTGCGTCGTCTCATGTCTCTAATAAAATGCCAGTAAAGAGAGGGGTACCACAGGGGTACATATATGTATGTATATTAGGCACGATACTTTTTATTTTGTATTCAGCCGATAAAAGAGTGCATATAAATTATTGTCAATTCTGTGCTTGCTGTGTGAATTGCTGTGGGGTACCGGCAGCAGAATGTTACCCCTCCTCTCATGCCCATATAAATTATTGTCAATTCTGTGCTTGCTATGTGAATTGTTGTGGGGTGCCGTCAGCAGAATGTTACCCCTCCTCTCATGCCCGTGGATGCAGTATGAGTCTGCAAAGGGAAACCTTCGGAAGATGGGAGGCAGCATCTTACCGAGTTTTAACAACTTATACTGCGCTCGCCAACCCACCTGCCAAGCGTGGCGAGTATGGCGAAAACCCCTCATGAAAAGACACACAAGGACCAGGCCTCGAGTTCCCGGCGGTCCCGCTAGTCCTGGCTACGGTAGCACCCATGGCAACGGCGGGGCTAGGGGTGCTAAGAATCCCCGGGAGACGATCGGCTACCAAACCCTACGACGACCACTGGCCCTCGTAACACACTACATCCGCACGAGGACAGACGAAAAGATTGTTGAACTGGAAGAAGAAATGAGTAGGTTGCGCTGGGACATTCTGGGATTGTCAGAAGTCCGTAGAGAGGGCGAGGACACGATATCCCTCAAGTCCGGTAACCTACTCTACTACCGGAGAGACGACCAAATATCTCAAGGTGGGGTCGGGTTTCTCGTCCGCAAGTCACTCATCAACAACATTATCACCAACGACAGTGTGTCGAGCAGTGTCGCATACCTAACACTCCGAATATCTAAAAGATATTCGTTGAAGGTCGTTCAGGTCCATGCATCGACCTCGTCACACCCAGTTGAAGAAGTTGTCTATGTATGAGGACATTATTAGGGCCATACATACAAACAAAACTCACTTTATTGTTGTTATGGGGGACTTCAATGCAAAGCTAGGCAAGAGAAGCGATGATGAGTTGAGAGTGGGGCAATTTGGATATGGGTAACAGAACCCCAGTGGACCGAGGCTGGCCGATTTTCTGGAAAAAGAAGGACTCTTTATGGTGAAGTAGCTGACACGGCGAACTTCGTTGCGCACCTATAACTACAACTAACACTTACAACTACCCTACCACTACCCTACAACTACTCTAATACTACCTTACGACTACCCTACATTTTTTTCCATACAAACTTTCATCCCCTATTTTAACCCCTTCTGCTTTAATTTACGCAACGAAAAGTAGCTTAAGTTCTTCTCCATGGACTAATCTACTCGTATACTTACTAAAATTCATCCAGATCGATTCAGCTGTTTTGACGTGAAAAGGGAACATACACACATACATACATACATTCTTACTTTCACTTTCATATATTAGTAGGAAGTAGGATAGAATAGGATTAGTAAGAAATAGGATACGTGACGTTTTCATCAGGAATCATAACTGAAAAATAAATTAACTTAAGTGCCAGTACTTGACAATTGATTGCATGGAGAAGTAAATAGTTTGAATCACAACAGAACTACCCACTTAACAGAACAAGTGAGAATTGTATTCCCATTTGTTTTGTGGACAGAGCTAATGGAAAAAAAAACCCAGTAGTTCTGTCAACAGAACCACTCACTCAACAGAACAAGTGAGAATTATATTCCCATTTGTTTTGTGGACAGAACTAATGGTAAAAAAAAACCCAGTTGTTCTGTCAACAGAACTACTCAACAGAACAGGCGGAAGTAAAAGTAGGATAGAATTCTTGTTTCCAAAATCCGCCTCACAGGAAATAGACCAGGATGAGTCCCGACGGTTCCACGAGAAATGAGATTGATTTTATCTTGACCAACAAGAAACGGATATTTAATGATGTCTCTGTGATTCACATGGTGAAAACCGGTAGTGATCACCAAACCGTTAAGAGGCACATTAAATATTAACGTTAAACTTGAAATGTCCCGTTTGATGAAGTCTACGTTCCGACCAACTCGCGCACATATCCAAAACCTCGAGGGCTTTCAACTCGAGCTCAAAAATCGATTTGTCTAAAGATAATGCATCGGTGGACGAGATCAATAACAGGCTCGTAGAAACCGTCCATACGGTCCCACCGTTTAAGTACGTTTATGTACGGGGTGTCTCAGTTCTTTTAGATACCCCTTACAAATAGAACTCAGAAACTTTCTGAAGACACCCTTAACCTCATGGCTGAACGACGCTCGTTACGACTGCAGTCTCCCGATGATGCTACGTCACATAGGCAGCTCAATAGACACATTAAGAAATCCTTGCGGCACGATATTCGTACTTTTAATACAGCTCGTATTAAAGATACCATAGAGCGGAACAAAGGCTCCTAAGTGTTTGCGAGAGATATGTATGTATATTGGGCAAAGCCAGATCACGAAGCTGAAAAGGGGAAGATGGCAGTAAAGCATCAAGTAAAACAGAAGTGTTAAGGGAAGTCGAAAGATTCTATGGACAGCTCTACGATGCGGTCACATATACTATATATACCTATTTACCTACTATATATACCTATTTGCAGTGCGGCCAAAGGGCCGCACTGCAAATAGGTAAGATCCTAGAGCCAAACTGACCCGACATTATTCCGAGGATATCCCGGACATCAGCCTGTACGAGATCAGGATGGCCTTAAAACAACTAAAGAACAACAAGGCGCCGGGTGAGGACAGAATCACGTCGGAGCTTCTGAAAGCGGGTGGATCAGCTGTACTAAGTCCTTCAGAAGCTCTTTAATTCCGTCTTGCTCGAAGGTACAACGCCAAAAGCATGGAACGAAAGCGTGGTGGTACTGTTCTTTAAGAAAGGTGACAACACCCTGCTTAAGAACTTACAGACCGATCTCGCTTTTGAGCCATGTTTACTCAAGTGCTATGCTCGGGGTTTTTCTACGTTACATGGGGCTGTTCTACGATACACCCCCCCCCCCCCGCTCCCCTAGTAGCCTCGTGGCCAGGATGTCACATGGGTTCCGCACGCAAGGTATCTTAGTGTGGAGATAGACCGGTCGTTGAGTATGCATCCCCAGGTGGGTCACGCGATCGGCCAAGCTCGCGCTGTCCGGGGGCTCCTCCGACCTGTCTTGGACTCCCGACTCCCATCTCCCACTCAGGACCAAGCTGCGGATGTACAAATTGTACATCCGGTCGCGACTGACCTACACTGCACCATCATGGTACGCCCTAGTATCGGCCACCAACAAGACCCGCCTACAAGCGCAGCAGAACATCACGCTGCAAATGCACTGCACTGGCGCGGGCCGCTACGTCAGAAATGACGTTATCCCGCGATGTGCAGATTCAAACCATCAAGGCCTTTGTGGACCACACGCCGCGTCGGATGTTCGACCGCGCCGACAACGGGCCACACGTCCACTTGAACGGCCTCGCCCCGCTGCATGCCCGACCCCCAGAGCACAAAGGTCAGTGGCGACCTCAACCACGGGACTTACTGGTGCAGGGAGAAGAAGGACAACATCCACAGTGAAACCAGCCAGCAACAAAGAAACCAGCCTGAGAGGCACTATTCGAAGGACCCAGGGGTAGTAACCCCCGTAGTTGAAGCCGGGGTAAGAAGGATAACCTCGAGGCCCCACCCGGAGACCCCGAAGGGGTCCGGAGGACAGGCATGATGTCGAGGAGATACGTAGAATAACTCGTGTCACCGACATAGCCAAACGGATTAGCACGTTGAAGTGGCAATGGGCAGGCCATGTAGCACGCAGAACAGGTGGCCGATGGGGCCGAAAGGTTTAAGAGACAGAAGAAGTATCAACCCTTGACAATTGTAATGAATCGGAATAAAGCAATATTTTTATTAAATATGTTTACACGTTTTTGTACCAAAATATACTTTTATTATATTCATTCGTGCTTTTTATTCATATCCAATAAGAAAACAGTGTTAATAGTTGTCACCGATTTTTGAGGCAAAATTCTCGTTAGTGCGGCGTGATGAATAATGTAACCTGCTGGACACAGGCCTCCCTCATACATCTCCAAGATCATGAGCGTGTTGTTGCCATACTCGCCACGCTTGGCAGGCGGGTTGGCGAGCGCAGTACGGCACGTTGATACGAAAGACTCCAGAGAGTTATTCCTTGGTTCTTACTGCATCCAAGGGCAAGAGGGGGGCCACATTCTACTACCGGCACCCCACGGCTGATATTGTTTAAGGAACAGGCAAATAATCTAAGGCTTAACAAAAGCAAAACGAACGCCTTGCTTTTTAAAACCACCTCCCATAAACAAGACACAATCTCAATCTATCACAAAAATATTCAGTTAGTTTCTTCACTGTGTCAAATGTTTAAGCCCACAAATACATATATGATTGTCTTAAGGCTGAACGAGTCGTCCATCTTTCCATACAAACGTGGAAAGGTAACTACTCCACTGTTTGACGTTGACCATCCAACACTAAGGATTATATCAATTTATCTCGTCATAATCTATGTTTGTATACACCCCAAACCGTAATAAAAGTATTTATTTCAAAAATAAGCTTCTAAACTTTCGTATTTCAACACTGATTTTTGCCCAACTTTGGACGAAACTTCATAATATACGGAGAAAGAAAACTCAAAAATTAACGCCGTTCCGATATAGTATAATTATTCAAAGTTGAAATAAATGTTATTTCGAAAAGATTACACTCAAGTTTTTCTATAATAACCCTTGTATTCTAGCGCGCGGGTACACACACTATGTCAGGTGAGATAGCATACATTTAGGCCTCGCCCACTGACGACTTTGCCTCCGCGACTTGTTGAGCCTTAATTGGAAAAGAGAATTAGACGCCATTGTAAACTCACTAAGCTCGGCTTGTTATGCACTAAGAAGTCTTCGTGGTGAGGCGTCGAGAGATTAACCTTTTGAGCGCCACGCCCCAAACGCATTCCCCTGTCCTCTACGCCAAAGCACAAAGTGAACAAAAATACCTACGAAAAAAAAGTGCTGCCAAGAGTCGATAAAATGTAAATTGTCGCGAAACGCATAGACACTTGATTTCGTTGTTTTTTTATGCAATAAACAACTTCTTAAAATCTGGGAACTTTTATTTAATCTTGTGCTATCTCCTACTCTCAATACAATAATATAATTTCATACATAAATATAAACAAACATTACAAGTAAAATAGTAGTAGAGCACAGCACTACTTGCTATAGCGATGACGTCATTGTCACGACTGGACGACAACGGCGCAGCTGACCTACGGTTCTGAAACTTCCCTAGAGATGTAGCCGAGCCATGTCGCACGCTGAGTATCGATTTCGAAATAGATGTCGATTTTCTACATATAGACGAAATAGGCAGACATCGATGAAACATAATATTTTGTTTTGGTAGGTCAAGTTATGAAAAACGTTATGAGAATGAGGTTTGAGATGGTGCTCCCAGATGAATTTGAGAATGAGAATGGAAATAGCAATCTTCGCTCTTCATACCTTTAATAATAAACTCATTTTTTATTTGTAAATGTACCTATATTATCAAAATGAACAATTGTACATAATTAATTACTTATAAATCTTACATAATTATTATTATTCTCACTAATATGTGATGTCTTAAAATAGGTATTAAAATCTTTGTCATGGAATAAAAAATCAGTACTTATATAGGTACCTACTTATTATAGAAATCAACAAATTTGACATAATTATTCACTTATCTATCAGTCTAACATAATTTTTCAAAAATCAGATTCCGAAATCATCATCGACACCTTCCAAAATGCGAAGAAGTTCCGAGGCATCCATCGATCGTGTTACACTGCACTATTTTTTTGCTTCTCGTATGTGACGTCATCAAGTTGTCATCTATTCGTGACTATGGCGCACAGGACACTGATTGTCGGTGACGTATTAGGGATGCGCAAAAGTTCAGTTATCAGATTTATTTTGCCAGGTTGATTTGATTTTTATATTTGTGTAGCTGATGACAGTTTGTTTTTTACCTTTTGTTTTATTCAAATATCATTAACGGAGTAACATAAAAGATAAAATAATTCGTTTAAATCGAATTTTGAATAATTTTCAATGAATCTATGCCTCCTGTATCACATCACTAGTGGTCAACTATAGACGACTTTGGCGCTCTGGACATAGTATTTGCTTGGATAAAAATCTATCATTTTTATTTCAATATCTCTCAGTATTGGTAGCTCTAAGAGACTTGTTTTTTATACTCAGATATAGCTGAGATATTCTTATTTGGGAAATGTAGACTTAAAATACCAGTAATAGTTTTTCAATATCTTTATTTAATATTTTTGCAGGCCGGGTTTTTTGTCAACTATAGACGTCGTTGGCGCTGAGGACCCGCAAGTGCTTGTCATGTATAGGTGACTATGGCGCTCAAAAGGTTAACTTAAGCTGGTATATTTTGCTCTTATTGAGTCGAAACTCAGGTATAGCATTAAACTATGGGGGTGGCTACAACAATAAAATAAACATCGCTATCATCATGCAAAAGCGGGCCATCCGTACTATGGTAAGAATATCACAATGGGAGCCCTGTAAAGATCATTTTAGACAACTTAACAAACCGTCCGACCCTAGTTTGTACATATTGGTTACTTTAGTTGATGTTATAAAGCACTCTTATCGATATGATACAGCGGAGCAAAAACAAACAAGTTTACCTAGTAGAAGAAAAGATAGGTATTCACACACCATATGGTCCAACACTTAATATTGCAAAGCGTAACTGCAGATATCAGGCTGTTAAATTATTCAATGCATTACCTACTGACTTGAAAATAATAGAATTTGCAAATATTATATTAAAATTAAAATTGGAAAATCTTTTATTGAAAGGGTGTTATTATTCTATTGACAATTTTTTAAATAATGACATTCCTAATTCTTGTAACAAGCATTGGAACGGGGATACAAGAAAAGGGGGCGTAGGCCTCAAAAGGTCACCAAAGGTTAAAAAATGCATTTTTGGGTTTTTGGACGTTTTCGGCTATTTGAACTTTTATTTTTTTGGTGATCTTTCGAGGTCACAATAACTCCGGTCCCTGTGACCCTTCTCTCAATTCAGTGCTAACAAATAAGGTTTCATGTAAATCGGTCAACGCGTTCGGTTGTAATAGTCCCATACGCAGACAAACAGACATACAGCGCTATGCATATTAGGGGGCTTCGCCCCTCAAATATATTATGATCAATTATCATTATTTTAATATATGCATAGCGCTGTCTGTCTGTCTGTCTGTGTATTTGACGTTTACAACCGAATGCGTTGACCGATTTACATGAAACCTTTTTTGTTAGCACCGTCTTAATGAGAGAAGGAGACTGATTTACTTTGGTGACCCTGGGGTCATAGGGACTGGTGATATTCTGACCTCAAAAGGTCACCAAAAAAGTAAGTCTTTAAATGGCCGAAAACGTCCAAAACCCCAAAAATGCCATTTTTAACTTTCGTTGACCTTTTGAGGCCTTCGCCCCCTTTTCTGATACCCCCGTACCAATGCTTGTAACTGTTCTTATTGTTAATTTGATTTATTTATTTATTATTTCGCATGCAATTAGAATTAAAATGAAATAAGCTTATATGAAGATATTTTATTTTTTGTGTTTTGTTTTTAAATGTATATTGTATTGTTCTTTTCAGTCTCCTGTGTACTGTGTAGTATTTTGATTTGTTCTGTAGAATATTTCATTGTTTTTCGTCGAATTATTCTTTCTATTCTCTTTCCTCAATTACCACTGTCATTCTCCTTTCCATCTGTGGTCGTGAAATCACCCGAGGCCCTAACTAAAAACGCGTAGCATCTGAGCATTTGTTGGGGACCTCTTTACCCGCGCCACATTCCTTCCTGTGCGCATTATTGTTTAAATTTATTTTTACTTGTTTACCTGTTTTGTTAGCCTATAGTTCTGTTATTGTATTTGTGCACGTGGTAAATAAATGTTTTATCCATATATATATCTATCTAGTTATAAGAATTCTCAGACACATTATTGTAAGACTGTTAATGAATACATAAAAATGAATATATGAATATGATTAAACAAAGATCGACACTCGAGGTTTGTCAACGAGCTATGGAGCGCAGTATTCTCGGTGTTAAACTTACTGACCGAATTCGCAACACCATACTGCGCGCCAAAACTCAAATAACTGATGTCACTCAGAAGGCTGCCAGGCTAAAGTGGGACTGGGCTGGCCACGTCTGTCGTATGCCGAATGACCTATGGGCTTTCATAACAACAGAGTGGGTCCCCAACGCTGGAAGGAGGCAACGCGGCAGACCCGAATGATATGGCGCGACGAACTTGACTTGTTTTTACAAGGTTGGTCCTCCATAGCACAGGATCGGGATAAATGGAAGGGGGATAGGGAGGCCTTTGCCCTGCAGTGGGACGAAAATGGCTAGTAATAATAATAATATGAATATGAATAAAGTTTTAAGGTACTTACCGATAAAGACGAGCAGGCAGATGATGACGCGCAGATAGGTGAAGACGGACATGCAGACACATCCAGCCCCAACTTGCGGCTCGAGTCTGTAAGGACACACAATATCTATAACATGTTTGAATAAATTAACCAATGAAATACAATTGACGAGCTCTGTGGCGCCGCGGGCGAAGGTCTGCCTGCGACGCAAGAGGTTGCGGGTTCGATTCCCGCTTTGGGACAAATGTCTGTTACTGCAGATATTCGTTCAGGGTGTTCTGGATGTTTTAATGTCCATAAATGTAATAATAATTCAATGTTTCGGTATTATATTCTCTTGCATGATTTATTTTTCAGTTATATAGAGTACTTCTCTCTCTAAAACTTTAGAAAGAACAGGGAGAAAACTAATAGGTCAAAGATGTTCAACTTCTTCAATTGCGGTAGATTTAGGTACAGGTTTCCAACGATTCGGGAACTCATTAGTAAGGACAGACCTGTTAATTATATTTGTAACTTGCGTTAAAGTTTCTGGCAAAGTAAGCTTAATCATTTCCGCAGTCAACCCGTCATAACCAGCTGCATTAGTGTCTATGTTCATAATGATTTTTCCTATAGTTTCTTCTGATACAGTTTGCAGAGAAAATATAGGTTTATTATATTTTATTATAGGTTTTACGATTTGATTTAAAAAAGGAATAAATGTCAATTTTCCAGAGCCGGGTATTTTAAGAAAATTATTTTATTTATAAGGTTAGGATCAAGCAGATAGTTGGGATACTACTAATAGTTTTATTTAAAGTGTTTAATATTTTAAAATAGTTCCACATCTTTTTAGGTTGACGTAAGTTACTTATTTTTTTCTCATCTCCAAGCGTCACGCGTCACCACTCGTCTGATTGGTTACACCAACCGCAAAAGATGATTTACATCAAAAACAATGTCAACGTGTCCAATTAATTGAGATGAGATCTTAAAAGTACAGCGTGCATGCAAGATTGGTGAGTATAAGTTTTACTTATGACTTACTTTCCACTAGCGTCCGCATGTCTATGTCCCACACCGCGTCGTTATCATCTTTCATCTCAAGCTGATTAAAGCTGTTCACTGCAGACAACCAACAATTACTGAATGAATAAATACATATATATTTATACATTTTATCAAGTCACGTTTTTTCATTCAAGAAAAGACCACAAAAGTTTCAGCTTTAACAACAGATTATAGGATTATGGCAAACTGAACGCCAGCTGATTCTTGGCCTGGGTACAGACAGTAGTGGACGTTTTACGACTGAAACGATCAAGTGTGATTAACACCTAAAAATTCGGTCGACAATATAAAGATTTGATAAATGTTTGGACACTTACAGATGGAAAGGGATGAGCCGGGGAACACCGGATCTCCCATGGTCTTGCGGCGCCAGGAACCAGGTGGCAGGGCGCCTACTGCGACAACAAAACAACAATGCTTTTAAGCGGAGCCGTCTCTGCTTTAATACTGTGCGATGCCGTGCACCTCCGTTTGTTACGAGTACTCGAGTAACGCGTAACAATAATATCAAATAATGCTGGACACTACACGCAGCTCCACCTGGGCCCGAACTAAGCAGAGCTACTATGGAAACCAGATGATTGATAGAAAACCTAAATAAGTTTTTTTTTCCAAATACACACTTATCATACTGTGTGTGACGAATCTTCATATTTTACATATACATATGTATATGATATATGAAATAAGTAAACAATTTTAATTATACCTTTACATAACAGTATTCATGTGATAAATTATTCTTAACCGTTTTATTTCGGGTCTGCATTTTGTTCGACTTTCTAAGGACCACTTCAAGTATTAAGGAGATTCTGCTCTCATACTAATATTTAACAGAGTTAATGTTCTTACACGAGGTGTCAAATAGTTAAGGAAATTTATTACCGTTAAGTTTAAATGACGCCAAACTAATTGCAAACAGTGTGTTTTGTCAAGTGATTTTTTGTTTGTCTTACCCATGAGAAGCAAATAATGTTTTAGCTCCTTCATGTGGCGTGGCTTGTGCTAAGCTTCTAAGAAACTGTAAACTTAGGGCATGGAAGGGCGACCTTAAATAGGGATAATGCCTTTATCTCTGGAGGGACCCGCCCCAGCCCTTCCGGCCACCCCGGGGACTTGGTCTCCCCCGCCCCGTCCTCCACCGATTCGGACTCCGACGCGTCTGCGATGGAGCTAGAGTCTTCCCCGATCTCTGACGACACTTCCGAGTCAGAGCAGTCCTCCGACGACAGCTATATTGTCGAGGGCGGCAAATGGCGAAAGAAATCGTCACATAAGTCGACGTTAGCCCATCCGGCTAAGATCGCTGCCCCCGTCGAGGCCACAGCTACCCGCCCTCATCTCCCGTGTCGTTTGTCAATTAAGTGAGATGAGATCTTAAAAGTACAGCGTGCATGCAAGATTTGTGAGTACAAGTTTTAGTTATGACTTACTATCCACTAGCGTCGGCAGGTCTATGTCCCCCACCGTGCTGTCATCTTCCTGGTAATTCTGGTGTACTGCAGACAACCAAAAAATACTGAATGAATAAATATATATTTATACATTTTTTCAAGTCACGTTTTTTAATTCAAGAAAAGACCACAAAAGTTTCAGCTTATACAACAACAGATTATACGATTATGGCAAACTGAACGCCAGCTGATTCTTGGCCGAGTTCAAAGACCCTGCGTCGAAGTCCGCAATGAGCTGCCGTGCCGTAGGCGCAGGTGCTGCAGTGCATGTGAACATACCTACCTAACACCACATGGAATCGGCCAAGTGCGAGCCGCACTCGCGCCCGAAGGGTTCCGTACCATTATTTGGCAAAACAACTTGTTAAAATTACATTTGTTTATGGGTGCCCCCTTTAAAAAGGTACCTATTTGTTTTTAAAGTGAACATACAACTAAGTATTCTGTGGATACTTCAAGCGTCCACCTGCTGCCGTTATTAACATCGAGCGAAACAAATCACGTTTGTGTATCTTACGTGCCCTTAAATATTTATTTTATTCTGTTTTTAGGGTTCCGAACCGCAAAAGGAAAAAAATGGAACGCTTATAGGATCACTTTGATGTCAGTTAAGTTTAAGTAAAGTTTAATGTCAACTTAAAACGTCTTTACACAATTTAAGTGATAAAAAGCTTGTCGCGATCAACCTGTGTATGATAGACTATGAATTCCCAAGAAATATGAAATTTGGCAAGTTATATTGTCTTATACTGCAGATACAGGAAAAAATCTAAAAACGATGCATTTGCAATGCAATCATAAAAATAATTGTCTTTAATATAGGAAAACAATCATCGAGGTTAAGCAACCCTACGCGCGGCCATAAATTATATGACTGGCCGAATCTGTTTATGCATTTTTAAAACTTTTACTTAAGCAGATTAGCTAATTCATAATAATTATTATGTTCCTACATACCTACGGAACACTGGGTGGGCTAGTTCAGCTCGCACTTGTTCGGTTTTATTATTTAAATTATTGTATTTCTTGTTATAGCGGCAACAGAAATACATCACCTGTGAAATCTTTAACTGCCTAGCTATCACGGTTCATGAGATCCAGCCTGGTGCCAGACAGGCAGACAGACAGCGGAGTCTTAGTAATAGGGTCCCGTTTTTAGCCTTTGGGTACGGAACCCTAAAAACCGTTGGACCACAGGATAATTTTTACATTACACCACTATTAAAAATAATAAAATCATAATATAAAAAACAAAGACAAATAGAAATTCCCAATTATTTAGCTTCCAAAACTTTTTCATGGGCTGAACCCTTTCGGGTTGGTACACATATTATAAATACACCCCACTATTTTCTTTGGTCTCTCCGACTGCGCTGGCTTGGCCATCTAGAATGTATGGAAGAAGATACGGAATGCAAATCTTGGCTGTTCTTTCGCCGCCCCGTTAACGTCCCCGGTAGCGCTGGAGGAATGTGGTAGAGAAAGACATACAGAAGCTGTACAACGGGGAGTGGCTCGTCCTCGCTCAAGACAGAAGCAAATAGCGTTTCTTCTGTAGTAGGCCAAGGCCCACATGGGGTCACTGAGCCAGCGGAGTGAGTATATTCTTTGTTAACTTTCTGTAGACATTTGTAGACAATTTTAAAACAGACGAACGGGACTTTTTCTTGAGCCACGGAGGTAGCCACACGTTCTTGGATCATCCGATGTGTTTAGCGCCCATTTATTTTTCGCCCTTGACCTTGACCTTAGTCTGGTAGAATGCCCTCCTCTCTTGCCCGTGGATGCAGTAAGAGCCTGCTAAGGGATACCTCCGGTAGAGGCAGCAGCGTCTTTGCGTGTATCAACATCCCGTACTGCGCTTGCCAACCCGCCTGCCGAGCGTGTCGAGTATGGCAACTGCCCCTCATGGAGATCCATTAGGGAGGCCTGGGTACAGTAGTGGACGTTTTACGACTGAAACGATGAAGTGTGGTTAACACCTAAAAATTCGGTCGACAATATAAAGATTTGATAAATGTTCGGACACTTACAGATGGAAAGGCCTGAGTCGGGGGACACCGGATCTCCCATGGACTTGCGGCGCCAGGAAACAGCTGCGAAACCTATAAAAACAACAATACTTTTATTTCGTAATATCTTTTTGTTTGTTACGCGTAACCATTATCTATACTATATATAATATTATAAAGCTGAAGAGTTTGTTTGTTTGCTTGAACGCTCTAATCTCAGGAACTACTGGTCCGATTTGAACAATTCTTTCACTGTTAGATAACCCATTTATCGAGGAGGGCTATAGGCTATATATCATTACGCTAAGACTAATAGGATGAGAGTACCAGCTAAGAATGTTTCAACATCGGGGTTATTTTTTTCCCTTTTGAGAGCTTCCGCTGCGTGCGCTGCGTAAACGGTTAAAGTTTCGCAAAAATCTTGTAAGACAGAATTGCTCCACCTTAAAAGATCTAAAAAAAAGTCAGCGACAGCATATATCAATCTCTTAAGGTTCACTATAACTGCTATAACATTTTTATGCTAACCTAATTTGTTCTAAAATAATGCATTTGGTATTTGCGAAGGTGTTTTTATAAACATGATATTAATCCTTATCCAAATATATACGTTATTCATTACAATTATTTAATTTAAAACCAAATTATAATTGCCCTTTAAATCTTTTGATTTCAATGAATATCTTAAGAGATATCGCAGTTTTAACTAAGTCTAACAGTGCGCGTATCCCTTTATGATGTTCTTCAGGGAATCCCGCGTCCTACCTGCTTCAAAATTTTGCTTTCTCTAACCTTCTCTCCTTTAATTAATTTTATCCTTCGTAAATTTGTAAATATGAATAATCTTAGATTGTAACATAGTTGATAATTTAAATAATCTGATGGAAGCTTCATATGCTTTTAATTTTGTTAGATTTTTACGTATTGCCCAGTTGTTTCCTCTGACTAAACATGGTACAGAGACCCGCGGCGTAGTTCGCTTCACACGTATTGGCCAGTTCTTTCCTCTGACTATGGTGGACAGAGCTGAGAGGATGAACATGTGCTGGGCTAGCCCTACCCACCTAACAATGTCTTATGCACTGCAGAACGTTCCGTGCTGCATGAATACCAGTTACTGACGCTGTATAAAACATCCAAAATAGATGTAAAGGCACAGATTACAGAAACTAACAGATACATCACTCCAATACAAAAGCGAAAATACCTACGCTATAATAGCCTACAAAATCGTTGAGATTGCTCACCCGCCTTACCTACTTGCAAGTAATCTGTGACGCGGCATCGCTAGGGCTAGGGTTGCGCTTCTACGATGAGATTTTTATAATAAAACGAATGTGGTGAAATAAAACAGCTATTTATATTGGTTGCTCAAATATGATTTAGTTTTTTAAAATGATGGATACCTTTCGATGTTCGAAACGTCAGGATAATAATAAAGGTAATTACGCGATAAATATCCGTTAATCCAATATAGTAATAATCAGTTCATAAACGATAGATTTCTCAAACAAATAAAAAGACGGTTGTCATATGTACGTTAATAATAATAAAAAAGAATAACTATTTTTTCATTATTCCTAAAAAATACTAAAACCTATCGTTATAACTAGGTATCGATACTTTATGGTTACTTATATGAGTAGTATCGTAAAACGATATGAGTACTACTGATATGAGTAGGTATCGATACTTTGATGGTATCGGAACATCCCTACTTGCAACTCCTGCGATGTACAGAGCGGTAGGCATTTAACGCGTGGCCTTGAGCGAGTGACGGACGCCTGGTAAAGGCTTCTAATAGATGTGATATCAATAAGGTATATGCGGCCGCACTGAGTAAAGTATTAATTGAAATTGAGTTTTATAGGCCAATTTACTTTTGTGGCTATAACCTGGCGAAAATAATATGGCCGAAAATATGTTGCAACCCTGTGCGTTGACCGTTTTCTTGGCAAAAAGCTTGATCAGATTTTATAAGTTAAATCGCCGGAATTCTTTGTCAATAATACTGATACGCTGGAGGTAGCGGGTTAGGTTCCCGTCATGGGACAACGATTGTAATGATCGTTGTTTGTCCCGAGTCTGCGTCTTTTTCTATGTATGATATGATAACAATGCATTTACAAAAAAAGTGTACTTAAGTATTCTATCAATAATATGGTTTCCATAGTTCAAGCTTTGTTTAGTTTGGGACTAGATGGTGTTGTGTGTAGTGTCAGCCTTATTAATTTAGTTATTATTTTATTATTACTAATGACCCCGTGCATCTCGCAGTGGACAGCACGCATTTCACTGAATTTCTGAAGAAATATACAATGTACATATGTATGTACAACAATGTTGAATGCCTTCGACACAAAGACATTTCCACTGGACGCGTTACTCGGCCGATCTCGCCCTATACCCCCGCTGCCACTAGCCTTTTAGCCTAACTGACCGAAATTGTCTTGTCATGTCAGTGCGTCGTTGGTTCTAGAGGACAAACATCATTTCAGCCATAAAACGTCCACTGATGAACACAGGCATGGATCTCCACGAGGGGTAGTTTGCCATACTCACCACGCTTGGCAGGCGGGTTGGTGAGCGCAGTATGGGATGTTGATACACGGATAGACGCTGCTGCCCATCTTCCGGAGGTGTCCCTTAGCAGGCTCTTACTGCATCCACGGGTAGGAGAGGAGGGGTAACATTCTACTGCCGGCACCCTACGGCAAACATTCGAAAAAAAATGACTAATTGACCGGTACTGTTTTGTAGAAATTATAGTAACTATTATAGTAACTAATATTTATATTCATAGGTAAGTACAATTTTATCCCACAAAAGCAGCTATTTTTTCGTAAAATTAAATAAATGTGATGTAATTACTTCATTCATACCGCCATTTTAAAAAGTACTTAAATTTTAATGCAATTTAACTTAACTTGTGACTTACCGAAACAAGTCTGGATTATACCGTTCATTTTTCATTCGTTCATTCATTACAAAGTGGTTCAATAGGGCCAAACACTTTCAGATTTCCAATGAAATTGATCCACTAAGAACGAGAGAGTGAGCGAAAAAACACAGCAGTGTATTTGGTATACATTTTGAACCCGTGTTGATGGATTAACGCAAAGATGCTGTTCCTACCTTAAATCTGCCAGAAGTTGAAAGTGGATTTTAAAATGTCATTATAAAATTATCAGAAATTATTTTGCGAATATTTGTTCCGGGTAGACTTAAATACTTAAATGTGTCATTTTCTGTCACATGAAAATACTAAATGCTTGAGTATATCACAAAATACAGAAATAGCGGAAAATTAAGAAGAAATAGCAGCTCAAGAAGCAAGCACTCCAGTAAAAAGTTTCTTGAATGTAAATGACAGGACCGCCCTGCGCGGCGGGCGAAGGCACGCCTGCGACACAGGAGGTTCCGGATTCGATTCCCTCCTTGCTTGAGACAAATGTTTTTGCAATCTGCAAATATTTGTTACGAGTAGACTTCAATAAGTACCTACCTATTTCATTTTCAGTCACATCGATTTTCATCGAAATGAAAATGAAGACATTGATCATGTGGAAGAACTGGGAAAAGCTGTAGTACCTACAAGTACATTTAAATACACGAATCGCATATATTAGAGAGCAGACTGTAAAAAAAATTCAGAAAAACATATTTTAGTTTGTTTTTATTTTATTTTTTATTTTATTTATTTAGAACACCAACATAGCTAGCACTAAAACATTTTTAAATGAGTGTAAGGAGATACATTTACATGTATAGACAACATGCATAATGTGATAACTTAAAACTAAAAAAAAAAATATTACAGTTTTTTATAGAAACAAAATATGCCATACTACTATTGACTAAAATTAAACACTAAATCAAAATAAAAAAATATTAAAATATTATGAAGCAAGTTTTTTTTAAATGTATACAGTGAGTCATAAAATATATCCAGGTCAGACGATTTGTGAAGGGAACTGTAGTGCCTGATCATACGGTAGATCGGGGAATTGTGTCCCAGATTTGACCTGGAACCAGGCACCTGAAAGAGATTAAACCTCGATGTTCTTGGAAGTCTAGATGGAGCAGAGATAGAGACGGAGGCTAGTTTTTCCACTATCTTGCTTATTTGCGGTTTGGTAGGTCGGCTGACAATCAAAATAATGAAAAAGTAATAATATGACTGTCGATTTTGTTATTTTTACTCAACATTTTGTAGTATTTTGCAGACCCTTACTCAGGCGTCTAAAATGACTTTATTTTTGAAAGCAGAATATTCAATTGGATATAACTAGTAAAATTTTTGTTATTTTATTTAGTTGCTTCTGACCGCTGCATAACATGCGTTTTTCCATGATATAAGTAGTAAGGACATAATTGAGTTAATTTGATATATTTTTTTTACCAAACAGCAAATAAGAGAGTGCTCAATTAGAGACTACGGCCCGGCAAACGTAGTGTAGGACGCCGGCAGAGGCTGGACGCGGCAAACATAGGACAGGGTGAAATGGGTGACCATGTCCAGCAATGGACTAACATAATTAATGCGTACCTAGCTATGTATGCGTCTCTGAATTTTTTGAGCAATCGCAAACTCGTAGTTTGTCACTCAAGCTATAGTGGCATAATATCCTCAGAGCGTCGTGTGTGACGTATTAAGTTTTCTTGTACTTACTATAATATCTTTTCCCAACTATGTTATGTTGGTTTTAATTTTGTTTTTTTTTTTCAATAATATGTGAAAAAATATACTTTTACACATGTAGGTAAACAATATGTAAATTATTAAAAATGTTATTTTGATAAATGAGTTTTAGAAATTAATATAATGTGACAAGCTGTTTGTAAAACAAATAAGTTAAAACATAAATATGTATTTCTAAGAAAAGAAAACTATACATACCAAAACTGTATTTTCGTCAAACGTAATTATTTTCCAGTGGGGAAGTAAAATAAATAAACCTTTGTGGAGAGTTCACTATTTTTTTCTGTTTATTTAATTACTATCTGATCCGACAGACGTGCAGATTGTTTTATCCAATTCTAGTTATGTGGTGCAATAAAGTATTTATCAAGTTCTAGTTATGTAATAAATAAAATAAATAATTTGATTTATTTATTATTTGTACCTCTGGAGGACAACAAACGAACCCACTCCTGCTCCTATACTGGCGTGTAGACATTGTACCTTCTCTAAATTGGTTTCTGTGTATCAATGTGTGGTACGTAACGCCGGGGCTGCACCTCAGCGTAATCTTATTAATTAGTGTTCTATTTGACGGAATTCATAAAGCAAATCTGTAATTTTGAGCGCTAATTAAAGGCGTTAGGTGCACGCAATTGAAGCCTCGGGATGAGGGTGAACAGAACAGTGAAATCACTATAAAAAAATTTTTTCACGAAGTACAGGCAAACGATCGTATTTAGGTACTATAATTTCAAATCAAAATGTAAGTAACCAAACTCCTACATTTTTCGTCATTCATTCATTTTTATTGATATAATTTCATCGATTGCGTCAATCACTATTAGAACAACTCATAGAATTGTGAAACAGTGACAACGCTATATGCGTAACTAAGACAGCAAAATATCACTCCCCCCGTACCCCGCAAAAATTGGTTGAACGTGATTGCATTCATTTTGCAAGCATAACGTGTCCAGTGGAAATGTCTTTGCTTCGACATTATGAGTGGTAGAACAAATCCAAAATCTCAATAACATCATACTACTAACATGTACTAAAAGTCATAATACAAAATTGCACTATTACAAAGATACACAAATACAAGTTTAAGAAATCGTATTATTTTGATTACTTCTGGAAGCAATTTTGTTTTATACTTTTCAGGTACATACTGGGGGCCTTAAAAATGACATTCGATTAATCGGAATCTACATGTTATTCTACAACAATATATAAATAATGTGAGATCGTACAAAGCAAACGTCCATAGTTTATAAGACCAAAACCATCGTTTCAATTCGTCAAAATCGAAGTCATTTAAAAGAGTAGGCGCCATGTAGAAAAGTAGGAATTACTCACGTTGTAAGAAGCGATTCGGCGAAGGCGGCGGCGGCAGCGGCCGCGGCATTATCACGGGCGATGGCGGCGGCGCCCGCGGCAATAGCACGGGCGATGGCGGCCACGGCATTAGCACGGGCGATGGCGGCATCAGCAGCGCGGACGATGGCGGCCGCGGCATTAGCTCGGGCGATGGCGCCCGCGACGTTTCCGGCGAAGGGTTCTGCGCGACCGCGCTGAGCTCGGAGGCCTGGCGGACCCGCTGTCGAGTCGGGCGCCCCCCGTGCCCCGCTCCCGTGGCGGACATGCCGACGCGGTAAAATTGATCTACAAAGAAATTCAAAATGTTCAGGCCTTTCAAATTTTTCGCGCTACCACCAAATCTCTACAGAAAGGTCAGCTGTAAAAAAACGTTAAATCGCATAAGTTCGCCTATCGCCGTCACGGTCATAGTAGAGAGCACCACTATCAGTGTTACCTTGGAGTATCCTTACCTTAGTAGTATCCTTCACCATGTTTTATTTTGTGCAATAAAGAGGTTGAGTAAAATTATTTAATGTTCTTTAGTTTTCCAGCTGACATTTGTTTGTTTCAGCTGAAGTTTTTGGACAACTTACCTAATAAGGTACCGTCAAACACGGCATCTTTACTTTTACATGTCATCTTTACCTTGCTCAACTCACCGCCAATAAGTCGCAAATATCTCAAGTACCGCTCAATTACAAGTAATCACAGTGCTTTGGATTCCAAGATTATTAATGGCAACACTAAAGTTTTTTAAAAGTTGTTAGCATAGCAATGTCAACTGTCGAATTATGATTGTTTTAGTAGAAGTGTGGTTGAGTGCCGGTAAGGAGGTTGGTGGACAATTGTTTCTGTAGTTTCGAAACCGCTGCATTTGGCTAAGTGAGATTTGAATATGTTACGTAAAAAAACGTCTAGAATGCATAGACGTCGATCAAAACTGCTTCTCGTACTAATTTTGTGAAATATTGGCTGAGGTAATGTCACTATAGGTTAGGTAAAGTTGACAAAGTAGTACTAGACTAGTGTCATATTTCACTAAAGGTAGGGCTGCCACTTTTTAAAAATGATCTTACGACATCTGTGGCGAGATGGGCGATGGTCTGCCTGCGACGCAGGAGGTTGCGGGTCCGATTCCCGCCTCGGGATAAATGTTTGTACGATCTGCAAATATTTGTTCAGGGTGTGATTTGAAATAATAATAAGAGTAATTTTCCCTTACCCATTTGTTTAATTTTAGACAGCCCTATATGATACTAAGATTTTGAATGAAAAGTTTATGAAACATGTGTCAACTTTACCCACCATTTAGAATTGCCATTAAAAGGTAGGTAGTATTGTCCTATGTCAATTTTTAATAATATAGCTTGACATACATTAAACAAGCAACATTAATCTTCAAATAACTAGTCGTTTTTATTGAAATATAAACATTAATTGGTTGGTAAAGAAGCCGAAGGTCGTGTCAACTTTACCTGCCTGCTGTTGAGTCAAATAAAATTGTCGTCTCTTGAGTATTTAAGGTTCGAAGTAAATTTAATTTAATCTATGAAGCAAACTTGTGCTGAGTCTCGCCGAGTTAAAATTTTCAAAATAGTCTTAAATCTTAAATTTTATTCCGTTTTATGTTCAACAATTAGGGAAAGATGCCGTGTTTGACGGTAAGAAAACTCCTTATTGCACAAAACAAAAAGTCGGCGAAGTCTGAGTCGGACTCGCGCACGAAGGGCTCCGTACATTTTTTTTAATATACCTACTACTAAATGTTCTGTGAATATTTCAAGCGTCCACCTGTTGTTGTTATTATCGAGCAAAAAACGGCAAAAAAAATTGATGTATGGGTACTTGTTGTTTGCTGGTTTTTTTAGTATTTGTTGTTATAGCGGCAACAGAAATACATCATCTGTGAAAATTTCAACTGTCTAGTTATCACGGTTCATGAGATACAGCCTGGTGACAGACAGACGGACAGCGGTGTCTCAGTAATAGGGTCTCGTTTTTACTTTGAGTACGGAAACCTAAAAACATGTACAAAGGCGAACTTAACGCTATTTAGCACTTTTATCCAGCTGACCTTTGCGTAGTTTGGATTTTTGGTAGTGGTGCGAAAAACTTAAAAGTAAATGATGAAAATAATAGTCCAAAACTAAAAACTGTACACATACAAGTTAATAAAATTAAAAATGTTAAGTAAACTAACAGTAACAATGCACAGAAGAATGAAAAATGCATTCGGGCTGTAGTCGGCACACCGCCCTGGGCTGGGACTCATGTAAACCCATATTTAAACAACTAAGACTTTTAACCCTACCCAGTTGTCTTTGAAGCTGCTAAATTTGTTAAGGAACATTTAGGCCAATTTTGTAAAGCTGGTAAGCTTGTCTAGACTAGATGTGTGAATATCGTGACAGAATTGTTTTTTTCAAAGATTTTGGAATCTTTTATATAAAAAAACTGTTTTGAAATGTGTGGACGCATTTACAATAAAATTTCGAGAGATATTAAAGACCTACCGACACACAGTTTTGAACACAAATTTAAAATATACGCATTTACAATAAAATTTCGAGAGATATTAAAGACCTACCGATACACAGTTTTGAACACAAATTTAAAATATGGTTGTATACAATACAAACAGTTTCACACAATTTCAGAGTTATTAAATAAAAAAAAATTACATTGTTACCCATTTATTATAATATTTGCATGACCATTACTTATAATGAATTACTGATGCTGAAATTGTTATCACTACTTTGATCATTCCATATTTTCAGTTGATGTAGTTGTGTACATTTATAATTATTGGGTAATAAGAGTAATAAATAACTTTACGTTAACATTTGCATGCCGGATAGTTCGGTCGAGTGTGTGATACCTAACAATAAGCATACAAATATCTGTGTATAACCATACTTGAAGCAAATAAATTATTTCATTTCATTTACCTAATTTTTTTTTGTAATGTGTACCCTTGCAATCTACAATAGGATACCACACTATAATATATTTGAAAACATTTGATTGTTTACCCTCCTTTCAACCCCCACATCTTATGAATGGCTCGACTGATTTCTACATAAATTCAGTTTTGCATTCTACACAATCGTTCTCTTTCATTTGATACCAAACTCTGCTATAAATAAATAATATTACGCACAGCTTTATAAAGCTGTGCGTAATGTTATTTGTGTATTTTTCCTTTAAGTTAGCTGGAAGTTTCCTAAGATTTCAAAAATAAAATAAAAATAATTTGTAACTTTATTCATCCCCTCTTCCACCCACCCCCCATATCATGTAAACTTCTTAACCGATTTTGATAAAACGTGATTAAGAACCACTGCCGAAAAACCTGCTCTTTCAAATAAAAAAACTGTATACAATATTTAATTCTTCGTATTATTTTGAGTACCTTCTGGGCGCAATATTGTTTTAATACTTTTCAGGTACGTACTGGTGGCCTTGAAAACTATCACATCATCATTTCAGCCATAAAACGTCCACTGATGAACACAGGCCTCCCTCATGAATCTCCATGAGGGGTAGTTGCCATTCTCACCACGCTTGGCAGGCGGGTTGGTGAGCGCAGTATGGGATGTTGATACACGGATAGACGCTGCTGCCCATCTTCCGGAGGTATCCCTTAGCAGACTCTTACTGCATCCATGGACATGAGAGGAGGAGTATCATTCTACTGCCGGCACCCCACGGCGGTTGAAAACTATATTCGATTCGAATACATAATCGGAATCTACATGTATTTGAGAATAACTCCGTCAAACGTAACATAAAGACAAAATAAAATTGTTAAATGATGACTATAACGACCGAGTTAGGTTCTTCTGTTCACTTCTTTTCCTAACTCGCGTGTCATCTGAAGTGAACAGATTCAATTATGTGCTTTATTCTATTTATTTGTGTTGTTTTATTTTGTAATTTGTGACGCGTCAATAAGGTCCATGCGGCCGCACTGAATAAAGTATTTTTTGATTCTTGATTCTTTGACTAAAAAAAAATTGTAAAAATTATTCTAAGGATACTCACCGGACTTTTCCTTATAGCGGGCCAGTGACCTTCTTCTTTGGCTGCGACTTGGTCTGCGCCGCGCTACCGCCTGCAGGTGGCGACGGTTCGCGGATCTCGCTTAGATTATTTGACCTGAGGAAATATACATACGTATTAAGATATATACTCATAATCTTATGAATTCAGAAATTCATTAATTTATTTACATAGTTTGCAATTACAAAACAAAGACACGTCACTAACAAAAAAAATCGTTCGCATGACATAATCACTTGAACTTTCGTTTAACTTGCGAAATGTCGTATTTTTAATCGCTCGACAATCGACACACGAGGCGTTCAAACCCGTCTTTGTAACCCGCGACACATTACCTAGTCTCGGATGTTTCCTATTTTTTTTGTAACGTGTACCCTCAGTTTTGCAATCTTGTTCTATATCTCTTTCAGTTTTGCATGATTGTACACACCCATTTGGTTTCATTTAATAACAAACTTGGGCATATTTGTAAACTTTTCGATTATTCATCCCCTTTCTCACCCCCCATATAGAACCACCGCTAGAAAACCTGAATTCAAATAAAAAAACTGCAATCAAATCGGTTCTCTGGTTTAAGAACTACTGTGCCACAGACACACACATAGCGGTCAAACTTATAACACCCCTCTTTTTTGTTAGTGGTTAATTAATAAAATTTAAATTTATAGTATTGTGACAAAATAAACGTATCTTAAGAAGAAGAATGTTGCCTCTCCTCTCTTGCCCGTGGAGGCAGTAAGAAGCTGCCAACGGATACCTCCGGAAGAGGGGCAGCGTCTTTCCGTGTAGCAACGAAGCGCAGTACCGAATATGCTTAACAAACCGCCTGTCAAGCGTGGTGAGGAGACAACCCCCTTATGACCTTGGAGATCCATGAGGGGCCGAGTGTGGGCGTGGACAGCTGCCCGCTAACCAATCGAACCCGCTGCCTATCCAGCGCTATCAATCGACTATTACACTAACTGGGCCCAAATTCTAGGCTTAGCCCAGCAAAGGCCCGGCTTATGTGGCGTTCACAAAAGCAGGCCAACACCCAGCAGTGGGCAACCAATGGGCCGCGGATGATGAGGGCATACGGGCGCCTGCGTCACTGGACAGCAGCGGAGCTATAGCTCATAAATGCTGTAGGGTAGGTACCTAGCCTTTTTTTATTAAATAACGTGCAGGCTCTGTAATCTGTGGTGTAGATAGATAATTTTTATGGTTGTGACAAAAATTAATAATTTAACTAAGTAATAATGAGACACTCTTGCCGTGGAGTCATCATCATTTCAGCCGTAAAACGTCCACTACTGAACATGGGCCGTGGATCTCCGTGAGGGTAGTAGTTGCCATTCTCACCACGCTTGGCAGGCGGGTTGGCGAGCGCAGTACGGGATGTTGATACACGAAAAAACGTTGCTGCCCATCTTCCGGAGGTTCCGCGTACTTGCGACGCGCGTAGGTGCATCGACACGCAACCTGCAGCGTGGTGCGTGGCAGTGTGACAACCGCCGTAATCATCTTTGATGCAAATACCTACCTACACAGTAGCACCTACACGTTCGCGTTCCATCTAACAGTGTCTCAGGCACTGTAGCATCCCGTACAGCATGAATACCAGTATCCGACGTCGTATAAATCATCTATAGTAGATGTAAAGGGCTTATTTCACGTTCAATGCAACAAAACAAGAACAAATCAAACAGCTCCGTGGTTGACAACTTCAGACTTTTTTTATTGAAAACCCTTTAAACTAAAAGATTTAAATTCTTTGTTACCTACCTACTTCTAGTTGCCGTATTAATAATTGCTGTCGATAATTTTTCTTTCTTGAAAAATGTATGTGCACATTTAACACGTGCTTTAACGGTGAAGGAAACATCGTGAGGAAACCCGCGGCTTAGTTAGCTTCAGACGTATTGACCTGTTCTTTCCTCTGAATAATAGCTGACTAAGCTGAGAGGATGGTATAGGTGCTGGGCAAGCCTAATCCATCTAACAATGTCCCAGGCACTGCAGCGTCCCGTACAGCATGATTACCAGTTGCTGACGCTGTATAAATCATCTATAATAGATGCAAAAGCCTTACTTAATTGCTGTCGAACTAGCAAACGAAGAAAACATTAAGTTCTCCGCTATTATTTTAAATAGGTAGGTACTCAAATACATAAAGTTTAAAGCCTACCCTGATCTTATGTTGGAAGGTTCTAGATGAAACTCTGTGTTACGTTGAATTATTATGTGTTGATAGAATAGTAGGTAACTAGAATAAAATTGCGATATTGGTTAATTTAAGATTTAATTATAAAATCTGTAAGTACCTACCCCAGCATAAAATAGAATGTGAAACTAAAGAAGGAATGTGCATTTGATATTTTAATTAATACTTAGGTACCACCTGGCATTCAGAGTTATAGGGTAGGATTATAAAATTTACTTCACCTAACGAAAGATTACTAAACTTATCTACATCGAGGGTTTATGAGCTAATTATTATTCACTTCAAATAGTACCTAAGATCTACTTATCTATAAAACTATTTGAAGTGAATGAAATATGAATCTCATCAATAATTTGTCACAGCTTCTTTAAATAACATCAGTTCTAGTAAATCTACTCGGTTATACGAATTTTGAAAAAACAGTCAGACCAAGTGATTTTATTGCTGTAAATTTACTACTTAACAAAATATTTTCTAACTATAGTTACTTACCTAATTATGCGGGTAGGTGTAAATGTTGATCGTAGAACACGACGACAAATAATACATTAAAAGAGTCGCTAAAACTCTTCAGCTATTAACATTAGTTTAGTGCAAAACCGATAGATAGTTTTTTAATAACTTTCTTAATAACGCACACGAATCTCGCAAAATCTTTAGTTATCGCAACCAGGAATCCACGACGAATGATTCGGAATGATGGTCGATGGAATGAATGAATGGACAGACCGGAAACGGAAAGAACTAAGTAAGATGAATGAGTGAAGCGAAGAGATGGGATGGGATATATCGGAAACTCGTCTCAATCTCAACAAAACACGAAACCTATGGACAGCTATTCTGTGGCAGCGCTGTCTAGTTGTTTATGGTATTTGGTGTGATTAATAGGTATATTTTCGGCGACAATAGAGGGCATTATTGGCCATCCTGTTTGATTAAATTTTTAATTAATTTACAAATAAAATGGCGGATAAATCAAAGTTTTCTATAATTAAGTTCGTCTTGTATGACTAGACTGTCTCTTTTGAAATGGTTGGTACTGGCTTTCATTGTATAAAATAAACTAAAATAGTGTTTTGTTTTTGAACTAGCATCTGCCCGCGGCTTTGCACGCGTTGTTCCCGAATTAAAAGTAGCCTGTGTTATTCCTGCTTAATGATATAGAGGTAGATATACCTACTGTGCTAAGTTTCTGCTTAATCTTGAAGAGTTAACACTTAGAAAACGGCCGGCATTAAAATTATTTCTATAATATACCTAACCACTGTGTTGTTTTCAAATATTGAAATCTTTAAGTTGTTTTGTTTCCGGCTCCTGAATGAAACACAGTTTATAACTAGTTTAGGAGCCTATGGAACTAATTTGTATGCTATGTATTAGAATAAAATACCTTTTTACTTTTAACTTTTTTGTGTATTTTATTTATTTATTTATTAAGACACTCCTACGACATCTTCACATTACATTCACAAAGTACATTAACAATACTGGTCCCGTGTGAGACATTATTATTATATTTATTTCATTATATTTATTGACATTTAGGTACACATGTTTTAAAATTACGAGTTTCCTAAGGAAAAATCCGCCATTTATGTATGGCGCATAGGGCGAATATGTTAGTGTTATGTTATTACAAGCATTTATTGCTTGCCCTGTATGTATGTATGTAAGTAACTATGTTTGTTCGCGGAATCTTGCAACACAATTTAGAACCAGATATCTTCAAACAATTGAGCTGAAATTTTGTATACATGTTTACTTTGGATGACAATGCATGGTCAGCTGTGACGTCACTCTTTACTTTCAATATGTTACATGAGTGGTGACCGATTTGTGCCAATGTAAACTTAAGATAATTATAATTTTATGTGTGTTATTAAGACTTTGGTGCAAATAAACGGTTTCTTTCTTTCTTACTCTGAATCCAACATGGCGGAACACCCAAGATTGTGGATTACATAATTTTAATGTACCCCTATAATATGGTTATCAAATGAAAGGGCTTGCTGAGAATAACTCAAAAAATGAAATGACGTCACTCTGAATCCTACATGGCGGAACACCCAAGATGGCGGACTAGTTATTCTTAATGCACTCCTATATTATGGGTATCAAATGAAAGGCCTTGCTGAGAGTTACTCGAAAAATTAAATAACACCACTCTAAATCCAACATGGCGGTATACTCAAGATGGCGGACTATTTATTCTTAATGCACTCTTACAATATGGGTATCAATCAAATGAAAGGCCTTGCTGAGAGTTACCTAAAAAATTATATGACATGGCGGAACATCCAGGACTGGACTGGACTGAACTGGAAAGGAGTGGACTGGACTGTACTGTCATGTACTGTCCCGGCGAACTGAGTTGACATTTTTCAATGAGGCGTAATTGAAAAAAGTGTCAAGTCACTTCAATAAAAAAAAAGTTTTCTTTGTAGTGAAAGTATAGTAGTAGAATGTAAATTTATAGTCAAAGTGTTTATTCATCAGATTAGAACACAAAAGCTACATAGAAAAGTCAATGTACCAAAGAAATAAAACACATTTAAATCAACTAAAGCAGGTAATATTTTATTTAGTTAAGAATATCAATTAGGTAAAAATAATATTAAAGCTACCAGCGACCGCCCGCAAGTCATCACTCCATCTAGCTAGTGGTACGCTGGATGCGGCATGCTGAAGAAAGGGTGAAATGGCGCAGATTTGGGGAGGCCTATGTCCAGCAGTGGACTTATATAGGCTGATGATGATGATGAATATTTATGCTTGAGTTACGAATCGAGTTTGGGATGAACCCTTCCCTACTGAATATATAAAAGTGAAACTGTAGATGTATGTACCTATGTATGTTTTCACTTCAAAACGGCGAACATTCTATGTATATGCCTGTGACAAACGGACAGACAGACTGCGTACCTAAGTTATGATATGAGTACTTACCAACTGTCTAGCTACCACCACAGAATAGTAATGTATACAGTAGTTTGACTCGGCCGTATTTTTGAAATAAATACCTACAGCCGCGCGGTACGTAAACATGCGATAGGGCTGCCCGCCTCCAGCATTTTAATTAAATTTGCCTACTTTGTGTTTCCATTTAATTTTGTGATTGTAAATATACTTTTTTTATATAAACAAATATAATACTTTGTGAATTGAATAGGTAAATTGAAAATATAGTGTAGGTACGCAGAAGTACTATAAAATAACATAGTTATGAATTATTAGAATAACCTACAATCTAAATGATATAAGATTATAAGACCCAGTACTTTTACCTAATGTTTTAAAGTTCCACTCTTACTGATGAAAGCGTGATGTAGGTACCTACCTACCTAAAATTACGCTTAACGTAGGTATTATTTAAAAATATTATATTTTTACCTTCTACGTAAACGAAGTCGTGGGTAAGAGTTAGCGTTAGCCCAAAGAAACTATTCCACGTGGACGAAGTCGCGGGCAGAAGCTAGTTAATAATAAATAAAATACCACGTCTTTACTTTGAATTATACAAACTAACAAAACGAAACACACATGCCCTGAGGTTTTTACACAAGCGTACCTACCGTATCATGATTCATGAACCGCCTATAACTACCTATTTCACTCGTGTCAATCACTTTCCATTACTCTATTCACTTTATTTAAGAATCCAGACATCTTTTTTTTCGGGAGATAAATGGAAATACTTGTCCATTAAAAAGACACATTATGTACCTACCTACTGGGTAGTAAGTAAAATTATTTTATAGTCTCAGCTTTCAGAGTTTCCAAGTAATCTAAAAAAATCTCTGGATGCGTTCTTGAAGATTTCATGCAACCAAAAACAGCACAATATATCCTACTCGACATATTAAATACGTAGGTAGGTACTTGAACTTATTTTTTGTGAAAAAATCGCGCGGTTATTGTTAAAAAAACAACACACCTCCGTTCGTCACTGCGGCACAGTCGCGACTGTTTAGGTACCGAGCGGAGACCGAGATCGAGGCGCGTAGGTATAGCTCGCGCTTCGTCCGTTTGTATGAAGTCGGAACACTGTATACACTGTGCTACCACAGTCCTCACCTTATTTGTCTTCTAGAAAACAACGAAAGTTAATACAGACGTTACTTCTGCTAACAGAAAAGAGATGGCGCTGTTATTATACTTCGACGACTACCATTGCAAAACAATTTAGGATGGCTCAAAACCTTCCTGCTAAGTATTCGTCTGAAAATGTATTAAGTAGATACAATTAATTATAATATAAACGACACCTGTTCCGGAGATTTGATTAGAATAAGTTGATTAGGGCATACTTAAGTACCATCTTTCACAGCAGCCAGTGGTTTGATTACGAGGACTGTCGACCTGTCGGTACCACGCTTCGGTGAGGTTGGCTTATGCACCTAAGGAAGAACGTAAGTTCACGGGTAAGTTGGAACCTGTAGGTACGTATACCCTATTTCATTTGGTAGGTACTTACCTAAGCTTTACCTAGCAAACAATTATGCATCATTCATCATCCTTCACTTCGGTTTATTATCACCATTTGATTACTAACGATGGAGCGACGACATCGTAAAACTCGCGGGAATAACTTACCCAAGAACGACCGATAGAACTGAATGCCGCAACGTAGGCATTCCCTGAACTATAATAATAATACATAGAGAAAACACTAAGTTAAATAAGTTTGAATTGCAAAATTGAAATTGCCCATAGATTTTTATTTCTACAATGTATTCTGACAAATAACGACAAAAATAATGACAAAAAACAAAAAACAATACAAAATTGACCTTTAGTCGAAGCCTTTGACAGCGATGATCGCGAGATTCACGCCTGTTGCAAACCTGTCGCGAGATACTTACCTAGGCAATCAACCTGCTTTACTAACACGGCTCTGTCCTGTGGGTGAATCTGTATTACCATTTTTTGGTTATGTTATATATGTATGAGTGCTGGAGTGGCTGGCTGCACAAGCCACGGTTCCTCGAGGTCCGTCTTACCAGACTGACCGCGGCACGTCGAGGACGCCTACTAACGAAAAAGGACCGCACGCTCATTCTTCCTTAGTAGGCTTCCTCGACTTAACCCAATAAAAAAATCCCCATAAAAGATCAGTCCCTGCCTGTGCTCGTGTGTTTCTCGGTTCTTCCGCGTGGTCATAAGTACTTTTTTGTAATATCAGTATGACCACCAGGACAGAGACCACCACGAGCCCATTGTTGAGCTCGTGGTGGAAGTAGCGGTATATTTGTTCATCCCATGGTCCATCTCCTTATAGAATGGTTTCAGACACGTAGGAATGTTATAAACAGTATAGGTGCCTACGCACCAGGGTTGTTGCTGATGCGGTTTTTTGACACATCAGCGGATTCTGATTTTTGATCTTGACATCAGCGGATGCTGATGCTGATTTTAGCCAAGTGCGTGTCGGGCTCGCAAACTTAGTGTTCCACTCTTACTTAATGTAGGTGGTTCTTCAAATAGAAACCGAGTCTCGAAAAATCTTTAATTTTTGAGGGTTTAGTACACAAAGGGTAGCACAGGGAACAACACCCTTTGTGTGTTGTTTGTACTTGTTTACCTAATTTGTACAAAAATGCGCTTTAAGCCTCGCCTCTTCGGGTCATGTCGCGACTCGAACATCAGCATCGATCAATGCTGATGTTTAAATCAATGCTGATATTCGCAACAACCCTAGTACGCACAATAGTGTTGTGTTCCCTGAGGTAGGTACGCAACGTCGCATACGGCAAGGCTGCTTTGCTGGGCTTCTCAATAGTCTTCAATCTATCCGCATGGTGATTCCGTATCTCGCGACAGGGTTCGCAACGGGCGATTGTAGCTATCAAATGTCAATTTCCTTGCTGTTCTATAATACAAAATTAAAGTTTGACAGCAGCGATCGCCTGTTGCGAGATACGTAATCACCCACATGCCGGTCGTTTGATATATGAGTAAATGTGTATGTTTGTGCAATAAATGTATGTGCTGTTGTGTTTTATATAAATAGGTATAAACAAAATACACAGTGGAATGGGGATTCCAACAGGCTTACGCCAGCAGCGCTCTCGCTCCAGTAGAAATGGGCGGCTGTTGCGTCTTTGCATGTTCTTTCGCGTAGCATTAAACCTTGCAGTAAAAATCGTTAAATGTAATTAAGCAGATACATATTCTATCGATCATCCTTAACACAAGATCTTACTTTGTTTGGGGCTAGACCGTGCTGTGTGAAATGCTCCGCATTATTTATTTACTGTTGGATGACCTCTGCGGCGCAGCGGGGCATGAGGTTGCGTGTTCGATTCCCACCTCGGGAAAAATGTCTGAACGATCTGCATCATATTTAGGGCGTTCTGGATGTTTTTCTATATATAATAAAACTATCTTTGTAGTGTAAGTAATGCATTAAGTGTATCAGTCATGTAGTACCTGTAACACAAACTCTGCTTAGGTTGGGGCTAAATAATGTTGAGTGTATTGTCCAGGATTATTTATTAATTTATAAGACTAGGTACCTACTCAAAATGAAACTATGATCACACCGAAAGCAATTATTATTAATTACGTTTAATCATTAAAATGTGTATAAGGGGTTATAATAGTTCTCGTAACTCCCACAATAGTATAGTAAATGCCACAGGTGACCGAGTCGCTACGGGAACCTGAGTACTGCTACAACATCAATGACTATTTTTATGCATTGATATAAATCGTTAGATACGCCCTCACCGTACTGACCGCGCCGTTATGTTTCCAAACGATATGAGTGAGTAAGCTCACTCATGCAAGAATGAGAAAGTAGTGTTTGCAGATAATGTGGGAGAAAAAGAGATAACACTATTTTTTCGGTACGCGTGGCGTGTTGCGCATTCGTCGGCAGTATTGTAAACACAATGCCAGAGTTTTTGGTGTGAGGGCTCATCTTACGATTTATATCAATGTTTTTATGAAGAATGTGGCAAAGTCCTTGCATTTGAACGGATTGTACGAGTGAGTTTTTTGGGACTACTAAATCCCATTATCAGTAAAACATCAACGTGGATCGGTTAATTTAACAACCGCTTATATAACACGACACTCAGTAACATTTTCAGGGTTTTCCTACTAAGGGGCCGTCTCCACGAGCGAGGGAATCGCGGCGATCGATGTTATCGTCCGTGCCACGTATTTCCACACTCGTAGAGGCCGTCTCCACGAGCAAGAGAATTGCGACAAGTCCGCGCTATAGAATCGCCGCGATTCCTTCGCTCGTGGAAACGGTCCCTTTAATATTTATATCACTAGGTAGGTACTTATATTTCACATTATAATTGCGTACAATTATCATCTTAAGAGCATTGCACTACAAGTACTATAATATTATTATACGTGCATCATAGAAGACACAAGAAGTTACCAAAAGTTTAGACCAGTTTCTAGGCTTTTTAAAATGAGCCTTAATTAATTAAAACATAGGCTGGCTTACATTGATCAAGTGTAAGTAGGTACAGATACTTGCCACAAGTAAACGAACTAAGAACTATAAGAAACAAAAGCAAATAATAATAGCTTATCGTGCAGACACAGCGCATGCGACATAGATATTCGAAATAGCCACAGCAGAGCATACCTATAGTCCTTGCAGAGCGCACTAAGTCAAAACAAATTCGCAACATAAGATAAAGAAAAGAGTCGCAGGGCAACATAACTTGGCTACACTACAAGTCCATGTGAAAAAACTTTTTTACGGAAAAATGCAATCAAAGTTATCGATTCTGACGGGATTCCTAATTGTAGGGTTATGTAGCATTATAAAATCTACAAGTTTAGCATTTACAGAAATATACATTAAACACGACATCGCAGTAGGCAAACGAAAATCTAAAGTAAAACACAGCAATTAAAAACTGCAGTATGGAAAGGGTAAAAATTAAACAGCAATAATACAAAATTATAATTTATTTCTTCAAGTATGTAAAGCTACAAAATATAAAAGTATAAAAGAACTGTGTCCGAGCATGATCCGAGTATGATAATATTGTGAGTTCTCTTATTTGTATTCTTATGTTATAATAAGAATAAAAATAAGTAATAACTACAAAAAAAATATAATAAAAATCGCACTATAATTTACAGTTGTTTGACAAAAAGTAATGTCGAATAAATAAACAGAATTTGTGATGATTAGAACTGAACACACTTCAAACAGAAATGTGTAATAATTATAGAAAAAAACAATCAAGATCAACTGTAGCGTGTTGCACGAGCGAAGTCATCGACTGATCACATGATTGCCAAGTTTTGGTTCACTAGAGAGATAAAAAAAATATTTTTAAGTACTTTAATATAATCCTAGAATTAAATGGGCGATGGCACAGAGCGGAGAGTAGAACGGTGAAAGTACGGAATTACAACTAAAGCTAGTTTCGGCAATCATATCATCCATCGACACCACGCGACGTGACAACCGCCAGCGCGCGCGCGTCGCGTCGACTCACGCGGTCTGTTGGTGCTCCTTTAGCGCGGGAGGTGTGAGCTCACAGCTCGGAGGAACGAGCCGCGTGAACGATACTACCTAGGACTAAATCTCGAATTAGTATCGTTTGGTTTGTAAATCACATCCGATTCATTCAAATTGGAAAGGCAGTAAATAACTTCAAAATGATGACCTTTTTTAAAATCAATTGTTATGGCACCCTACCAGTTTTGATTTGCATGCTCGACTTATAACTTTTCAACTTTTGTGTTAAATATACGTATGTTGCCTTTTTTGTAGATGTCTTTCGTTTTGTACAAAGTTAATGTTGAATATTAGGAGCAGCACTGCCCGCGTGAAGGCGACACCAACGCGCGCCGTCGGCACAGAAGCAACCGGGCGAACGATCATAACCAAAAATTTGCACACGAAGCAATTCAATTAATATAAAAATCATGGATACAAATTGTACTTCTCAGATATTATTATTATTGTTACCATATTATTGAATTATCAGGATAAATTCGTAAACTTGTTGTTAATTATTCCGATATTATAGATATATATTATTATATTTAATTATATTTAATAATTCCGATTTTTGTATTAATCAAACCTTAAACATAAAGTATACACAAAGACTGCGGCTTAGAGTAAAATAAAACAATCACAACTTAGAGAGCATAAGAAAGATCGAAAACCTATTCGTTGTAGCAGTACACAATATAAAAAGAACTTGTATACTAGGAAGAAAAATGCAGTGACACACTGTTTCTGATCCGGTATGATCCGCGATAAATAATCACGAGAAATATATTTATTTTTTTATTTTCTCAATATCCGTACGTGGCACGGTGCAACATTTGCTCCGTGAATGGCGTCTGAGTCCTCAAAGTGGTCGAGCGACCCGGCGGCGGCTCAGCCGCTGTACTGACCTCTGCACAGCCGCCAAGTCACTAACACCTACTTCATGTTCTTACTATTCTATCAAATGCGCCCTCATTCGATCATTTCATATTTCACAATCAAGGGCGCCTTACAAAGTGGAAATACAAAGTGCGTTTTTTTTTTAAATTTCGGCACGTATTCCTAAAGCAGCCTTGTAAAACGCGAGATTCCATCTCTGCCTACGGCAACTCAGCCTTCGTTCCGAATCAGTACAGCTCATACCCACGAGCCAGCTAAGCTCGCTGTTACTCAAGATAATACGAAATCATCTATTAGATATGAATCAAATAACCCCCTCATTAAACCCGATAATTTCTTTAAAGTCTTGTATACAATACTGGCCAATAAATAACGCGTCCAATGTCTTTTCACAATTCATATTGATATTTTAATTTATCATGTTAATTGATAAGAAACATGAGTGGGGCTCGTATTACCCAAAAATTCATAATTTACCTCCAATTAAGATTGGATCTTTTGTTAATTTATACTTTTGATTACATTTTATGCAACATTACATCATGTCACCTCAGCCTTCTGAATAAATCAGACTGTCACTAACATTACAATATGGTATAAAGTATGAGATAATTATATAAAGATTACAAAAGTACCATATGGTATTTTTAAAATAGTAGAGTATAAAGTAAAAAGACGGATAGTATAAATACATTAAGTTGGCCATGCTTGTGCTATGGCCTGAGCAGCCTGCAGCTGCGCCGGCGCCGGCGGCCGCCGCGGCCGACCGGCCTCCGTTCACTTACACACTAGAGTACACTAGAACATTGTCATGGAAAGACAGATCTGATAAATCTATAAAATTTGAGCACGTTCTTGTAAAACAATACTTTTTAAGTAAGTATAAATAAAATTGGAATGTCTTGTTTTTTCGTCGATTGGAATGTAAATAATTTTGACCAGTGCTTTTATTAGGCGCACCTCGCCGACGCCTGGGCCACATCTCCGGCCGAAAAGCACGGGCCATCACAAAAACATTAATATAAATATACTTTAGAGCATTATACATACACTAGAGTTTAATCTATTTGGCCACATGTAACTGAGTATTAATAGACGTGTACACAGAGACATATAGATCCTTAACGCTACGTGGGCGACATCGAGACAGCTGCACTAACACTCATATACTACGTTACAGCATTGGTATGAAATTAATTTGGTAAAATGTATTTAAAATAAGTCACTAACGAACTAAGCAGCTACCGTACTATGGAATGTTACGTCATAAAATCTCAAAACTTAAGACGCTACTTATCTTAATATAATGTCATCGAATATGCCTAAAATCAGGGATTATGCACGCTTAACACTACTGGAATGTAATATGCTTAACTTTTGTTAGTTTAACTTAAAGTAATGGTTAGAACCCAACCCTTTCGTAAAATACATCGATTATGGACGAATCATTATTTTTTTTATTTTTTCTCCGTATTCTTAAATCGTTGGCCGGAGCCACACAAAATATACATAAACGATTAGTTCCAATATACAAATGGAATATATTCCTTTAAAATTTTACAAATTAACGTTAGATGGGCGCGCGAGGCTGATCCGCGCCTGCGCCCGCAGTTCACCGACATTAATCAACTTAAATGTAATATCTTTAAATTTAATATTTACGATGGGTTTGTTAAAGCTACGTGTAAGCTCGCTCTCAGGCGCGATCTACCCATCCCATTGTACGTAACTACGCACGTCGGCGCTATGCTATTGTTTTGTTCATTTTAAGTCCGCGAGTCGAGGCGGGCCGGCGACCGGCGAGCTCTCTTGCGCGGACGTCGCTTCAGAACGATTGAGGTAATCTCTAGCTTAATCGAAACAACCCTTGTCAACCTTCCACATCTACCCAACTAATGTTGTAGTACGAATAAAAAAATATTTAGATTCACAAAAATGATTCCTAAAAACACTATAAAAAATTATAAACTAAGTAAAGCATAATGATTAACATACAAAAAAATATATAATATTTTGTACTTCAGGGTATGCTTTGAGTAGCGGCGCGTGGGCGCGTCGGTCGCGGGGCGCCACTAAATATTTTAAGCAATTTTGTACATCCGTGTGGAATGGCAACGTTGTAACTACTAGAATGTCGTACTACCCGCTAGGTAAAGCTTGTACTTGTCAATTTGAAGCAGCCCTCGAACCGGGCTCTATCTATTACATCGTCCAAAATGTTTGAATTAATTACAACATAAATGCAATTGTCGTCATAAACATTGCTTCAGTCTTTGGAATTTGTGTGTTCTGAATGTATAATTAACGTAATAATAATAATAATAAAGAAATCGTAACGGTAAACGACGCGACGATGTGGTAAAAATAATCTCTTGTAAATGCACCTTGCATAATCCGTGAGCCGCGGCGGGCTGCGGCGCGCCGACCGACACTAGATCACAACAAAATATACAACAAGTAATACCAACAAAAATATACGTATTAAGAAATGATCACATTATATTTTGTATGTTCTTAGCGTCAGTGCTTAACCCCACAGCATGAATAGTTCGCCCGCGCGCCCGCACGGCAGCTTGCGATAAAAGTGGGGTAGTCTCCTACCCCTGAACACATTTTAATGGCAAATATCTCAGTTCAGCATGGCAACAATAAGGTCTGTGTAATTGTTCAGTTAGGTTCGAGTCTGGATGGGGCTTCCTTGCGGGCGAGCGTGCGGCGATCTCAACAGAACATATAACGATGGTCGTTTCAACACTTTCTATTGGAATACCGCCAACTGCGTTAGAGGTATCATACAATGAAAGATAGGAAGGATAGGGATATAGATAATCTTAAAAATTAAAATAGCTGAAGAGTGTAGAAGTTATTTCGAGTTGTGAGAAGGTGTTAAAACGACGTATTATGAAATTGAAAAATTGACATCAAACACAGCGGTCAAGCTAGTAGTGGAGCAGAGAGGTGACGTCTGCGAGCATTCGTTGGGCTAATGGCTCACAATTCTCACAATTCGACCCATATTTCAAGCTCGCGATAACAGACACCCACAATGATATAAACGGTCTAATTCAGAAACCGCCTCCTTTCTTTGAAGTGTCGGAATCAGATTAAAATTGTCTGATAATCAGAACCAAGGTAATTTGTCCGCTAATAAACATTTACTTTGTTCCAATGATGTAAGTCTTCGACCTTTGATATTTACTTAACAATCTAATAATATATTATAAGTGGAACTGTACAGTACAAGAATAATAATTGAATGTTAAACGAGTTTGAATAAGGTTTTAGTTGGGAACCCGGTTTATAGACCCACCACTCTGTTCTTAATTTTAAAAATATTTCAGATCAGACCCTTAAAGTCTGATGACAGAACTGTGAAAAAAGTATTTTTCCTTTAATATTCAACATATTATGTTTTTTTTTAAAGCTTTGACTTGCCATAAACATATAACGTGATTCTCTTCAATTCTCGAACGAGAAGAATGTTTTTAAGTCACAGGATTTTATCGCGTACCTTTTTTATAATTTTCAGGACGTTTCGACCGGCAGGCTGGTTACGTACAGAGCGACGAGTTTGCAACAGGCGTATATTTCGCGATCATCGCTGCAACAGGCGCAAAACTCGCGACCGTCGCTGTACATAATGAATTTTGTACTATTTAAAAGCAAAAAATTGTAACAATATATAGAAGTGAACAACTGAGGATTCCTGTTCGCTTTCTTTCCTCACTTGGAAAAGTTATCTAAAGCGAACGAATTCAAATTTGTGCTTTATTCAATTTAAATGTGTCTTGTTGTTCTTTTGTAAACTGACTATTCTATGAAGCGTTTTGCTGTATCGAATAAACACATATTGACTTTGATAAAATACTTTTGATAGCGACGGTCGCGTGATATACACCTGTTGCAAACCTGGCGCTAGATACGTAATCAGCCTGTCGATCGCGCCTGGACGTGGTCGCGCGAGGAGCGAAGTTGCGCAACAAAATCCCGTAATTAAAAACTAATAATATGTTGGATTGAAATTATCGCGGCTTGACATCATTTAACAAATATAATACGGCTTTCACCACGTACCTAACTTATTATCATCTTGCTCTGAATGCTCTATACGAAACGTCAGCAAGGCGGTAATAAGTTAGGTACGTGGTGAAAGCCGTATCACATTGATAAACAATAATATGTCAGCAAATCGAGAAGAGCGATTCCAAAACGTGAAGTGCGTTCCAGCCGACCGCTGTGAGTGAAAGCCGAGTCGTGTTTAGGGCATGGTCCAGACGAGGCGGTCCCAGTAGCCGCGCCGCGCGAACAGTTCGTACAGCGCGCGCGGGTGCTGCAGGTCGCGCGCCGGCGCCGCGCCGCGGCGGCATCATGGCTTGTCCACGTCGGCGTCGCCCTGCGCACACAACATTGCGACCTCGTCACTGTGACCATTCCTTGCGAGTTTCCCGGAATTAGCTGGTAAGAGATAGGCAGTAGAATGTTACCCCCTCCTCTCATGCCCGTGGATGCAGAGAG
This sequence comes from Pasiphila rectangulata, assembly GCA_963082625.1. NCBI lineage: Eukaryota > Metazoa > Arthropoda > Insecta > Lepidoptera > Geometridae > Pasiphila > Pasiphila rectangulata. The sequence continues at coordinate 26,342,655 of OY720236.1, forward strand.
AGCCTGCTAAGGGGTACCTCCGGAAGATGGGCAGCAGCGTCTATCCGTGTATCAACATCCCATACTGCGCTCACCAACCCGTCTGTCAAGCGTGGTGAGAAAGGCAACTACCCCTCATGGAGATCCATGAGAGAGGCCTGTGTTCATCAGTGGACGTTTATGGCTGAAATGATGATTCAATTAAAATTACGTTTGTTGTAAGGGAGCCCTCCTAAAATATATATTTTATTCTGTATTGGTTGTTATAGCGACAACAGAAATACATCATCTGTGAAAATTTCAACTGTCTAGCTATCACAGACAGATAGACGGACAGCGGAGTCTTAGTAACCGTTTTTACCCTTTGGGTACGGAACCCTTAAAACCGCAGTGGGCGGCGCACGGGGGTGGGGGGGGGTGCTAAGTGGGCGTACCTGGGGCGGGGTGACGGCCTCGGCCGGCGCGGGGAAGGAGGCGTCGGCGCCGGGCACCTTGGCGCCCTCGGCCGGCGCTGGCACCGCGGTCGGGAAGCTGGAACCACACACGTAATACACTTACAAAAACAAAATAAATCGACCAAGTGAGGCCAACAAAATCAAAGGCAAGCTTCATCTAGGTCTGTCAATTCTGCCTTTGATTTTATGTGACCTTTTTGTGATACAAGCATGTCACCAATTTTCTTATTCTTTTGTTATAAAAGGCTATTTGCATGGGAATGCTTGTTTTTACATTTAAATAAATTATCTTATCTATATTATCTTATAGAGACGAGACGTGTAGGCTTCCGTAGTTTTAAACCTGTTGTGAGATGTTGGTGTTTGTTTTATTACGTTTACCAAATCTATCGATAGACCTATTATCTATCAGTATAATAGGTCTACGCAGCCACAAAATGATTATAGAATACCTATTCAACGATACCTACGCCACATGATGGGAAATACAAGCAAAAAGTTAATAAATAAAAAATGCCGTACGTAAGGCCTTACGGGGCCTCACGTGTACTCACGTGTATGAGAGGTTCCCAACAAGATTTTTTTGGTAGCGTCAATATTTTATATCTCGGCGTCGGTATTTATATGTCCAAAATTACAGCTTTCTAGGACTATATAGTCTCTTCGCAAAGCCGCAGACAGACGGATAGACAGACAAAGCGGAACTATAAGGGTTCCTTGTTGTACTACGGAACATTAAAAAGAGTTACAGTCAGGCGTCTGACTCAACACTGCGTTGCTAAGCAAAAGCAGAGCAGTCTTCCGTCAGATCCAATTGGACGCGTCCTTTACAAACGATTTCACGTGAATGCATCGACTTTTTTATACTACTAAATGACGAGACAAGCCGAAGGCCCACCTGATGTTAAGCGGTAACCTCTACCTAACTATTGCAATGACGCGGTGATCACGTGCACTAAGCACGTGACCAACGCTGCATAGCATTGCGCCCGTCACCCTGAGACAGAGTTGTAAGGTCTCATGTGCCCGTACTTTCACGGCCCCCTTGCCCTTCAAACCGGAACACAGCAATGAATACATGACTGCTTGGCGGCAGAAATAGATATGGTGGTAGTACTTTCCCGGATGAACCTTTCACAAAAAGTTCTACTACTACTAAAATGGCGGCCTTCAAACTCTTCTTTATGTGTTTACATATAATTGCAGCCATTACGTGAAGCAAAAAAACCATGTCGTCGGTCTACTGCGAAGTCACTAAGGAACATTTTTGCCGAGGTGATAAAGCGCAAAATACATATTGTATCATAACACTGTAATACTGGATCTCCTCACTCATTAATATGTTCGTATCTGGTTTACGGACGAAAGCTCCGAAAGACACCCGTCTTAATAACTCTGAAACAGAGTACAGTGTAGCAAGTGCCACTTTCCACATGTTTCTACATAATCTAGATCATTAACGCGTGACATATGTAACTCATGGAAGGTTGAATCGTAAAATTGCAAGCACTGCGTCCATGCTGTCATGTGGGACTTACTTGTCATAGTCAGCGGATCCAAGAGCAGATTCGGCGCCGCGCCATTTCGTCCCGACCATATTTTGCACACTAAAAATGATCAAATAAACAATAATTTAATTCCAGTATATATTATTTATATCTACCTCTAAATATAGAGACATTTGTTCAGTAGTGGACGTTTTACGTTTATGTTATTATTGTTATTAACCAATAACCATCACCTTACGATTTAAATTATGTTTCAATTATAATAACGAAAGATAGACATAGGCTGTCGTAGACTTTTTTGTAAGCAGTATCAAGCTCTTAAACTTGTATTTAGAACTCAATCATATACCTTTCATCATTAAGGCAGCGTTCGTAAGAAACGTTTTCGTTCAACCGTTTTTTCTCTGACTCACTTTGCAAATGCAACTACCACGAAAGTCTTATTTTTTATTTTTCTTTTTTCTGGTAAATTTATAGCCTATGACACTCACAAATACTGTGGCTTTCTATTAGTAAAATAATTTACTAAATCGGTTCAGTAGGTGCAGAGATTACCCCCTACAACCTCACAAACTCGAAATGACAAACTTTACCTCTTTATAATATTAGTATATATATACATATATATGTATATATACATATATATAAAGCATTTTTTTATTTTAATTAATAAATAAAAATAAATATAGATAAAGCAAGCTCTGCTTAGCTTGGGCTAGATGATGCTGTGTGAATAGTCCAGCATTATTAATTTAAAAAATTAAATCCCTACCACAGGCATTACCTGAAACGTCTGAAATAGACGCAAAGTCCGACGATGTGACCGAGTAAGAATGAATGAATATGAAGATTTTCACCATAATTTATTTCTGCCGCCAAGCAGAAATGTCTGCATTGCTGTGTTCCGGTTTGAAGGGTACGGGGGCCTACAACTGCACGTTACTGACAGTAACTCTACGTTCTTGAACGTGACATTACGGAATTGCAGATGTAATAGGTTACCGTTGTGTGTGTTACCAGGTATTAGGTGTTACCAGTCGCTCCAGTACTAACTCGCACATGCTCCATGCGCCGCGCGTCGCCTCTCGTCGGATCCGTTTCACCGGCCGCCTTCCATCAAATACAAAGGGAGGGAGGTGTGGGTAGGTACTCACACGTGCGTCATCGGGTCCGGCTGCGACGAGAGCTGCGCGAGGTACGCGGCCTGCTTGCGGTGGTGGTACATGTGCACGCGCAGGCACGACGGGTTGCGCATGCGCTTCTGGCAGATCTCGCACTGCAGCGTGCCCTCGCGCGTGTCGTGCTTGTCGCGGATGTGCACCTTCAGGTTGTAGCGGTTCGCGAAGAACCGGTGGCAGGACGGGCACTTCACGCCGCCCGTCTTGCAGTTCCATCCTAGGGGTGCGGTGGACCACAATGTACATAACGCGTGGGTGCTTCTCTGACTGAGACTTTACTTCATTTGCCGCGAGGGTACGGAAGGCACCTGCCAAGGGATGGGGCTGCCAAGATGGGCAACAGCGCCTCTCCGTGTATCAACATCCCGAACTGCGCTCGCCAACCCGCCTGCCAAGCGTGGTATGACAGAGGCCTATCTTCAACAATGGACGTCCCAAGGCTGCGATGAACCTGATAGGGCGTCTGTCCGCAGCAGCGCACGTGGGCGCGCCATTACTAATGACGTCTCTCGTGACGTTATCGTTTCGAGACACACACAGACATGTACCGTAGCCCCACGCGCGTTGCTTTGGAATGTCGCCCTTACAGACGTTTTACTCAGAGGTATCATCGGCATTGAACGGGAATAACAACTACAGAAAAGCGCCCATTAAACAAAAAAATCAAATCAATCAAACAAAGTAATCAAAGAAAAAGAATAGTGAAAATGATATTTAAAATAAAAAGTTTACTTTGGGGTGGCAGCTGATAATGTAATAGGCTAGTTGACTTAATTTTAATTTTTAGTCCTTCACGTAGATTAACGAAAACTGTTGAACACGTATTTTTCTTTTTAAACGTACCATAAAATAACGGTGATAGGTAATTATGTCGAAATGTAGCATGACGTCACGAGCCGACTTGACTCGTTACAGTTTATGTCGGCTTACACCGTCAGGAGCCCCCAACCCTTCAATGAGCTTTTTATAAGTATCGTAATCGTATCGTTTTATAAGTAACTCTAAAATTTAAAAAGCACAGAGTGCGTACTGACATTTAAAAAAAAAGACGGTTGTTACCTCACAACACAGTCGTTTATGAGCCGATCAAAAAATAGTTTCGAATAGAGACATTTCCATATTGTTCCCATTTTTGGCATGATTCTGATGATGGCATAGTTAAATGCCCTAAATTTAAACTTGCGGTTGGGTTTTCTAGTTTCACTTAATCATGTTTGCTTGTTTTCACAGCCAGCTTTGATGACGGGATCCATGATAAGATAAATCAAGGTGAATACTCAAATGTGATCGGCACACACATAGCGGTTGGGGTATTTTCAGCAACAGGTCAAGGATTTTATCATTGAAATCTGTTTGTCCGTTGAGCTACTGTAACTGACTAAAAATTTAAATTTAGTCCACTAGCCTCCCAGGTCCCAGTAGATATGAAGGCCGGTACTCACCAGCCTCCTTGGCGGACTCTGGCAACACAAGCACGCTATGGTACAGTTCGTTGTCGAAATCAATTAGCGGTTCGCTGGAAATGTGCAAAACAAAAACAAAATAAAAACATGTGCGGGAAACATCGATAACAAAACAGTGTATTGAGAAGTTACAACAAAAAATAACAGTGCTAGTAATGGACAACATGTGCGGCAATGACATTCTAATGTAGCACGAATGGTACGCCGTGTTGCCGTGGTGTGCCGGCAGTAGAATGTTTCCTCTCCTCTCTTGCCCGTGGATGCGGTCTGGAAGATGGGCAGCAGCGTCTTTCCATGTATCAACACCCAGTACTGCGCTTGCCGACCCGCTTGCAAAGGCAATGGCCTCCTCATGATTTTGGAGATTCATGAGGGAGGCCTCTGTCCAGAAGAGGACATCGACAGCAGCCCTGCGGCGGAGATGATGATGGTGATGACGAATGGTAAGCAGCGGGAATACGAATAAGGTTCACTACGAATTCTAAGATTCTACCCACCATGTTCAATTAGGGACAATAGAGATGCAGTTTCAATAGCTTTGTAGTATAATATCGTTATTGGCTGTCAGTGATACATATTAGTTTATTTGTTATAATTTTAAGAGCTGTGGATTTTGTTAATAAATAAAATAAAAAAATAACATCTTCACAAGCTACCAAGCGTGACGTTTCTTAGCAAAAAATATCTTCTCGGAAAAGGCTGCATGAAATGAAAATTTACTTGTACGAGAAAAATATCTACAGCTTAAATTTTCCGATATTTAATAATACCGAGAACGGAATCCGTAGAGGAATAACTAACCGATATGCAAAAACTAATTAAACTCATATTTGAATGCACATTATTGGTTACTATGGAAGGCCAGCGCTGTGGCACCCACGGCCCGGTTTTATTTACTGTAAGCTTAATCAAGTAATCTTTTTGAATATTTAAATGTCACATGCTGAATAGTGATTAACTTTGTCACTAGCTTTAGAACCTCATTCATTCACTTCATTCATATTTTGATTTAACTGTTTCTACTATGTATGACAAAATAAACGTATCCTAAAGATCTTTATCTTTTTTTATCTTTAAATTCGTTCTCCAAGGGATGCAGATTTCTGTCCCTTCAGTCTGCTTTTCAAATAAAACGTTATTAAATGTGCCCCGTCTACAGATTTATTGAGTTTCTAAATAAAGCTACGGAGTCTGGGTAATCTCTTGCTCAGCGGAGCGAAAGTCGAGCTGGCTTTTGTTTGCTATGCTCATAGATCGGCATCCTAGTGGATGCTCGCTCAACCATTTTAACAATTGGTATTTACTAAGAGAGGATGCGCTTCTGTTATGTGCGTTGCAATACAAATTAGATTAAAATTGTAACTTCAAGCATTAATTTGAAGATGATGAAGAATTCAGGTTCACTCGAATTTACATACACGAAATACGCGTACCAACATTTGTAATTATTAGTGTAAAATTAAACTAAAAACTAAACATGATGAAGGTAGATTTTTTAGAAAGTACTATTTACCTGTTTAAAACGGAGAGATCTTCCCAGATATTTTTTCACTTACCGATAACCGGCGGCCCTTTTTTGTTCAGGCAGGAACCTCTTACGTTATTCTTAATAATATCTAAATGGCAAGGTCTTGTTTGAGACCTCTCTACTCGCATAGATATATGTAGAATAGAATTGAATTATATGGCTTATCCGTCTGCGGATTCGAGAGAGCTCAGAACAACTTATTTGGGGCCTTATTTTCGAATCGCTGGTATGGTGACTACGAGAACGTGTCTACTTTCCTGACATTTGTCATTTTAATTTGAAACGAGTGGTAAATCCCGTGTTCATTGGCGAGCTACTTCAAAAATATAGGGTGATACTACGGATCATGGCGATTCAAAAATAAGGACACTAACCTGTCTTATCCACAGTCTCAGTCTGTCATTGGATTGGCGGTACTTCTTCGGATGTTGTTCATTCAGCAGTTAGAGGAACTCTTCTAGTTCACCAATTAAAGCACTGACCTGTCTGAATTCTGATTGGAGAAGGTTTATCTGGTGCACCTCCCTTATTGCTATGTGAGTTAAATGTGAGCATTTACCGCTTTTGGAGCGCGACAGTAATGTACACTGACCTGTCGTATCCGTATTCGGTGTTCTCGGGGTGGGTCGGGCTGTCGTTGGAGGGGCGGGACTTCTTCTTAACGCTGAAGTTGTTCTTGTTGGGAGTGTTCTTCAACAACCTACGGACGGTGACGGGGGTATTGCATGAACTATATTACATGAAGAAATAGAAGGAAGGAAGGCATTTGTCCTACATTGTGACAGTTAAGGCTTATTCATAATCATATACCAAGTAGCCGTGTATGTCAAGACCAATCTTGACATGTTTACCAGGAACGAGGATCTCCACCGGTACCAGACGCGGAGAGGTGATCACCTAGCGCACAAGCTCGCGAAGTCTACAAAACTTACTCATGTCATGGGCCCGGACGTCTATAAACGCATCCCTAAAACTGTGACCGAAGCAACTAAAACACATTCAAATCTAGACTCAAAGCCTGGCTTGTGGAGCAAACCTTCTACACTGTGGAGGAGTTTTTGTGAATTTAATCTAGGGAATGTAGGTTAAGTATATGAACATAATAGTTATTATAATGATTCCAATGACAAACTTTAATATTTACATGAACTGTTATACTATTATTATTATATAATACTATTATTATATTCTATTTCTGGATACTATAGGTATCTGACTTATGTAAATTGTATTTGACTTAGTGACTAGAGCATTCACCTTAATTTATTTTATTTTATTTAATAATTAATTTTTAATATTTCACTTTAAAATTAACGTGAGATATACTATTAATTTTGTTAAAACGGGGATTACTCACGTAGTATTGTAACGTCGAAGATTATTCCGACACGTTTCGATTTCTTCAAGAAAATCATCATCATTGGATTGAATGCCCGTCCGCGCGTGGGGCCGATCGAAGATCCTTTGGGAACACCAAGTGTTTACAAAATTCCGTGCGACTGTGGACGATCTTACGTAGGCAAGACAAAAAGAAATATCTCAACCAGATTGTCGGAGCACATACGAGCCATGAAGAATGCAGACGCTTATAAGTCAGCAATAGCAGAGCATGTGTTGACTTCCGGTACTGCGCATTATATCCGGTTCGACAAGGCCCAAATGCTCGCTAGGGAGAAATTCTTTGTGCCGCGTAAGATCCGTGAAGCCATTGAGATTGGTAGAACCAGGAACTTCAGTAGTGATCAGGGATGGATGGTGTCTCCAGCATGGAATCCCTGCCTCAACCTATACGAAAGCGAAACGCAGGATGGGCCTTCCACATCCAATGTGGATACAGTAAGCGTGTTCTGTTCATCCAATATGTACGCAAGATAATAGTGGTGAAGATGAACCTGCACCGGACACACATGCCAGCGCCACCACGCCAACAACGACCCCTGCAACAGCGCAAGCACATCAAGCGCTACGCCGACCGCGCCCTCCGACCGCGCCGAACGATACGAAGTTCGCGCGGCACGCGCCGCCGCCAGTGTCGTGTCGGCCCACGCGCCCCCATGCATTCAGTCCCATGATGATGATTTTCTTGAGATTTTCTTGAATCGAAACGTGTCGGAATAATCTTCGACGTTACAATACTACGTGAGTAATCCCCGTTTTAACTAAATGAATTTTTAATATTGTTTACCGAAATGTATGACGTGTATATTGTGTATAGCAATAAAATTAATCTGAATCTATCATATAAGTATATGGATCCAGCGGTCAGCTACTAACCGACGTCGTTTTATTGCGTGATTGTTTTATTACGTGATATAGCTTTTATTTAATAAGTAGAAAAAAAAATATTTGACAAGTTTAGATAAACAATTAACTATTAAAGCAAAATAAGACATAAATCGGTCGCCACTCAGCATTTAGCTGTGATACTTTGCAATATGGTAAGCCTTTCGTTATTCTGATCAGTCTAAGAACTATAATGGTTAATAAAATATTATGTTTCATATCAAGATTCCTAAAAAAATATGCTAAAGTAGCGAAAATCAAGAAGTGACAGTTACTAGAAAAATGTATGAGAGGGTAGCAAAAGACAAAACACGAGGACTTCTAGACGTTGGGCACTGACCGTTTGAGCGGGCTCCTTGCTTCCTCCTTGATGGACGGGTCGGAGTCGGGCGGGGACTCGGTGGCGATGGTGTCCTCTCCGCCGGGCACCCACTCGGGCGCCTCGTCCTGGCGGGACGCGGGGCGCGGGGACTGCTCCTCCTTCACGGGCGCGACCGGCACCGGCGGGGGCGACTCGCTCCGCTATCAATCATAAGACGTGCATTTTTTTGAAAGACACAAATGATTGAAGACTCAAGGTGGAACTGGACCGGACATGTTTGTCGCATGTCTGTGCGCGAAGACCACTACAGGATGAGGGTCACCCAAAGCTGGGAGGCGACGTGGAAGGCCAAGCATTAGATGGCGTGATGAGTTGCTGCGTGTTGCTGCGTTAAGTATCGAGGAGTGGAAGGAGGGAAGGGAGGCATTTGCCTAGCAGTGGGACAGTAATGGCTGAAAATGTTAATAATAATACATTATTTGGATGACATCCGTGGATCAGTTTGAGTAAGAGCCACCTGATATGCAAGAGGGTTCGATCCCCGCCGTGGGACACATGTTTGCTTTACTGTATATATTTTATACTCGTCTGAATACCTTTCTAAGTATGATAAGTATATACCCAAAACATAAGCTTTGCTTACTTTGGGGCTAGATGGTGCTGTGTGAAATGTCCAGCATTTATATTTAGTTCAAAAAAGTTGATAAGTGTTAGTTGGCTTCAGACGTTTCGGCTGTTCTTTGGTTCTTATTTGCTCGACTAAGCTAACAGGTATAACCATGTACCAGGCACTGCAGTAAAAAATAAAAATAAGCCGCATAAAAATTAGCTGTTGTGTGTGTTCTATCATTTCCAACCCGCCTGCTAAGACTTTCGAAATATTTCCAGTGTATGAAGAAGCTCCAGTCCAAACTGTCACTGTCTGTAGATGCGCACTTATTTCGCGCTTCCAGTCAACCCCTTGACCTGTATCATCTCAGCGGTTTACAGAAACCCGGACAACTCCTGTCGCCTGACGTCACTGGCTGTTAAGATTCCACTCACATCGCGGCTTCAAGTCAACCCCTCGAGCTGCAGCATCTCAGCGGTGTCCAGAGAGACGAAGATCTCCTGTCGTCTGAACTGAAGAAGTGGTGGAGTTGTCTATATAAGCTCCTGTTCACATTATGGGCTGTAGATACGCGTACTAACCTCGCGGCCTCCAGTCAACCCCTTGACCTGCAGCATCTCAGCGGTGTGCAGAAAGCCGGAGAGTTCCTGTTGCCTAACGTGCACCTCGCCGCGGTACATAAACTGGAGTAGCTGCCGAAGCTCCTGATGTGCCACGTCCTTGAGGATCACTATAGGATGCTCGCAAGGATTCGTCTGAAACCACGGAAAAGCATTTATTAGTTTCTTAGGTCAGGGAACTGTGAACTCGGTTTTATATTATACCTATATTTATTCAGTAAACTATACAGACGAGAGTGGATGGAATGGGGAAGGCCTTTTCCCAAGAGTTGGACGATATAGGCTAACAGTAACAGTAAACTATGCAGGAAAAAAATAACGAAGTACTATTTACAAAATTCATAGTTATAATCTAGTTAAGTTCCTAAAAAAATGTTAATGATTTGACACATGTCGAGACTATGACGAGTTACGCTAAATACTGTTAAAAATCAATATATAAGTAGGCTAAATAAAGCAAACAGCGGTGTTTGTGATGTTTGCATGATTTTTCTGTAACCAACCATGGAAGGGTAATTAACATAATAAGCTTCAGAGATCGAGGCACATTGATTTGTTTAATGTTCTGGAAGCAATTGGGGCGGGTAATATCCAGAAGGAAAGGCTTCTACACGGAAGCTGCTCGCGTTTAGACATTCATGTTGACTGGCACAACCGTAATGTTGAGTGAAAAGGTAGGTAACTCACGATAAATATCGCTTGAAGTTGACGAGTGTGTGTAAAATAAGTGTAATATACAAGGAGAACTCCATCAAACCATCCATTACGATCACTAAAAGCTTTTATGAACTGGAACAGCAACAAACTCGCTAGTTCTAAACTAGCACGGGAGGTAAGGATTTTCTAGACGGTAAAGTATACTTACCTACTTCCCTTTTTGTTTGTTTATTTTATACACCTGTTGTGAATTCCCAACTGTTTCTATAATCTATAAGTCTTTTTTTATTGTAATCTGTCACTTTAAATCATGTTTTAGATAAGTATACAACTCTGTGTTTTCGGAAAAGATTAATAAAGTTATTCTTATTATTATTCTTATAGTTATATCAAAACCAACTTTAAGCGTGGGGCACGAGGCACAAGTTCCAACGGGAAGCGAAATACACATAATTAATTTGATTATCGATAGTACGGAATCCACTCTAGGCAAATTTGTTGTGCCTAACTGAGTACAGGTTTTTAAACGAATATATCTTACTCTGCCGGCATCCCACGGCCACAGAAGGTCAAAGCCTTATTTGGCCGTGGGGTGGTTAGAATCAATTATCAGTGAAATACAATTTTACGAAATCGTCTAGACAGGTGAGGCTGTACCCTCCATCCGCGAACCGGGCGTTGCCATGGTGCCAGACGCCCTGCCCCTTTGTCGAGGGCCCCGTGAGCTATCGCGGGTATTATTACATTCATAATCGGAGGTCGCACTGGCCTTTCATTATAGCAATGAGTCCCTACGCAATTGCGTTTTTTTCTAGAGTTTTCAATAAAAAAATATTTTACTCCATTAAAAATATAACAAGTTTGTAATTAAATATTTAAAGTAAGCCACGACACTTTACCTAGTTGACGACGTTTCCTATTTTTCTAATGTGTACCACAGTTTTTTTTTATTTGATTGTTTATCCCCACTTTCACCCCTCATATCTTATAAAAACCTTAACCGATTTTTGGGTATGTTTGAAAATAATCACCTCTTTCACCCCCCATATTTTGTAAACATCTGTCATGTTTAAGAACCACCGCTAGAGAACCTGCTTTTAAAAGAAACTGCATTCAACTTGGTCCACTCGTTTAAGAGCGGTGCCACAGACAGATACACAGAGACAGACATAGCGGTCAAACTTATAAGATATATATAACACTCCTCATTTTTGTCGGGAGTTATAAAGATAAAAACGATTAAATTTTAATATAACAACTTTGGCTTAGTTTGGGACGAGTGTGTGTACTGTGTATTGTCCAGGATTATTTATTCAGAAATTCATTAATTTATTTCCATAGACACGTCAACTTACAAAAATAAAAATAAAAAACATTTTTAATCTTATGTTTATGTAAAGGAATATTCTGCCAAAGCTAACTCGTGCTCAGAGGGAATGGCCCATGTGCCCTGTGCCCAACATTGGGAAGATTCGACGACCTCTGTGGCGAAGGTCCGCCTGCGACGCAAGAGGCTGCGGGTTCGATTCCCGCCTCTCGGGACAAATATCCGTCCGATCTGCAGATATTTGTTCAAGGTGTTGGGCTTTTATTAAACATTGTCATCATAGTAACATGTTTGTATTTCATACCATAAATATACTTTGACTTTGACGAAGTAAAGACATTAAAATTTAAAACTCGACTAAGTTTTTAAACATGCGCTTTATACACGTCTGCGCATAATGCCAATTGCTGGTGTGGTGTTCTGTTCATGTTCAGGATTACTTATTCATAACTAGCTGTCCCGACGAACTTTGTAACGCCTGAAAATCAACTACTTACTACCTAAATAAGCCAAGAATATGAACAGCTTGAGTTTAAGAGTTTATTCACAACATACAATTTCTGAACGAACTTATAAAGATTTGACAACCAAAAAACTTCATGACGATTCTCTCGAAACAAATATCCATTGGTTCACGGCGGTAGGTATCGAACCCACTGCTTCCGGAATAAAACTCAAGGAACTAACGTTGTAAAGTTAAAGGTAAAAGTTGTAATTGTACACTATTACTCTTTTATAATCGTCTACATCTCAGCCGTAGGACGACCACTGCTGGACACAGGCCTCCGTCATGATTCTCCGTGGGAGGTTGTTGTCATACCTACCACGATTGTCAGGCGGGTTGGCGAGCGCAGTACTGTATGTTGATACACGAAAAGACGCTGCTGCCCATCTTCTGAAGGTAACCCTTGGCAGATTCTTACTGCATCCACAGGCACGAGAGCGGGGGCAACATTCTATTGCCGGCACCCCACGGCATTCAAAATGAAACCTCAATAGTTCGCTTCGTTGATAAAAAAATCTAAAAAATGGTTTCGAGTAAAATCTCCATAGCGAAACCTTTAGAGTTATTGTTTGCATTTCAGAAAGCAGACAGGGGAAGGGCAATCTCGACAGTTTGCGTAAAATTACAGTTAATGATAATATTCTTAACTAGATCTAAATTTGATTTGTGCATTGTAATACCATGCGTGATTTTCATATTTTCATAATCTTCATAAAACAAAGTTTAGCTGGAAGAAACTGCTAACTAGGATTAAATTCGCCACCTTAGGTCTGTTAGCTCGTTTTCAATTGAATAGTTATTAGTTTTTGTAAAATGTATAAACACGATATTTCTCTCTGTAAAGAACAGTTCAAAGACACGCCCAAAAGGCATTTTGTGAAGGTATCAAGTTCCACAGAATACTAAATCTAAAATGCATATGATTTTGATCGGTTAACTATGTTTTGGCTCAAATGGTTTTGATGTTACTAAAGCCGATAAGTGCGATCAAGGCCTCGGGCGCCGTATCGGCTTCTGTTTTAGTGTTTATGTATTTCACGTAACGTATTTAAAAATTTAATTTTATGAGTTGAGTGAATTAGGGTAGATAAAGTATGATGTCGTTTCGCCTTAACTATTTTAATTATTTAACTTAAACCTCAGTCGCCGAGGCACAAGTGAAAGTGAGGATGAATAATCGAATGTTTCGAAATAAATATTATTTAATTTATTTATTTAATAATTTTGTGGGATACATAAATGGATAGTATACCAGAGTTCTCTTGTAAAGGTACCTAAGAAATGCCTTCAGAACCATCTTCAAGCGGAGAGCATATGTTACCTCGTGTTGGTGGGTTCCAGACGCAAGATCTGGACTCCAGCTTACTTCGGACCAGATCATTGTAAAGAAGTGGGATAACTTGTGCATTCTTGGAGTCACGACAATTTCTTAACACGAAGCCCAGCCTTCTGTAGGACTCCCCAGCGGCAGCGTTAATATGATCGTGGAATGAAAGCTTCCGGTCGAATGTCTATAATGGCTGTAGATCGAGCGATCAAATTATTACGTATTTTGCAGTCATACTGAATTGGGTAGAGAGTAGTAGAAGCAGTAGTAGGTGCGATACGATATTTCTAGTCTTGTATACGAAAGTGTTGTGCTGTGGTGGACCATACTTTTTTTTATTTCTGTAGGAGCATACAATTAACGAGAATAACTATTAATGAGTCGATGCCGAATAGCGAATTTTATAACGTTTAAGACAAGGTAAATTTTGTTTAGCCTTTAGCATACATGCACCTGCATGTTCTGTTGTCATCTACACGCTTTAAGTATACCCAAATAATTAAGTAAGCTAAAGTAATGGTAAGTTTTATTAAAGCCGGAACAAACAGATAAACGATAAAATGTAGAAAATTCTCATTGTAATTATCACTAGAAAAAACAAACTTGGCTATTAATAAAATCTAAACTGGATTTAAATTATAGCCAAACGTCAGTTAAATTTTTGGATATAATTTACAGTTGGATGGGTCGCCAAAACTGTTCGTGGCAATCTATTTGCAGCAGCCATGTGTTCAGCGCAGCGCGGGTATCTCAAACAAGCACGACCGGTCACCCCTTTAAAGTTTTTTTCTTATTTTTAGGTGACAGCCTTTTATTGAAAACTAGCTTACAGTCGCCGCTTCGCGTCTAGCGCGCGAGTGTATTATTTTTTGGGACAAAAAGTAGCCTATGTGTTAAAGTTATAACTGGGCACTATGCTTGCGCAAAGTTTCGGGCTAATCCATAGGTAGTTTTTGCGTAAATAATTATCTCACAAGATCCACAAAAACAAAATTTTAGATTTATAATATTAGTCCGATGGAACATTTAGGAGCTACTTTGATAATCCGTCCGTTTTTCTGAATCTCAGCAACTTTATAGTAAACTTTAATATTATATCTATTGACTTGCTATTGTTTCATTGACTTGTCCGGGTTTTGTGGTAAAAAGAAAAATAAGATAACTACGAAAACAAAGGTACGCGTCCATTGGCCCGCGCCGGACGCACCGCACGCACGGCCCGCAACGGATTCAACGGATTTCAGATCAGTTTTACATTGAAACCATATGATACTGCAGCCATGTCCATAAATCCAATATAAGCTAAAAGCTGATGGTTAATAAATAAAGTGGATGCAAGGACTGTAATCCATTTAAGAGGTTCAACAAGCCCCGATGCAACTCGTGCACTCACATTCGGATCACTATTCTAATCAATTAATGTGTTCGAGTTTCAAAGATTTCATCTTATTGGACTGTTGCTGTTATATTATCTCCCTTAAATTGAATTTCTATGTAGCTTTTCAGTTTCGAGTTTTATACCATTTACTAATGAAGTTAAGTAAAACAATAAAGGAGATAATTTCTGGAACATCGCACTGTGGGGAAGTTTTAATGTCGTCTGTTAGGCGTAATGGATAGAGCATTGGGTTTGGCTCGATAGCGAACTGACAAAATGCGTTACCGATTACTGTAAACAGAACAGCTACAACAGAACGGTAACAGAGTGCGGGGCATATTACCGTCCATGCGAATGCGAAACATGATAAATAGGGCAATCAACAAAACAAATTCACGAACCCTATTTCATTTTTAAAACAATTAAAGAAGTATATTAGTGGTGCGGTAAATGGATTTGATCGCGAGATCGACATAGCACTTGGATGCATTACAGATCACGCCCGTACCATCACAGATGAAATTAAATGAATGCTGGATAATATGACACACAGCACCATCTAGCCCTAAAGTAAGCAGAGAACACCGCACAGACCCAAGATATAATGTATCGTGGTTATTTTAGGATTACGTTAAAATACAAAGAATACATGTACAATATATTTGGTCATTCTACATGCCCCATCCATCGCAGGGCGTCAATGGATGCGACTGGCACAGGATCGTAGTGGATGGCACAAACTAAGGGAGGCCTGCACCCAGCAGTGGGTGAAATCGGGCTGCGGGTGATGATGATGAATCTACATGACGGACTAACAATTGACATTTAGTCATCTAGCCTGTTTTTTAGCATTTTCTGGTTGAATATAAATAAATAAATAATGCTGGACAATCCACACAGCATCATCTAGCCCCAAGTTAAGCAGAGCTTGTGTTATGGGTATTAGATGACTGATATACTTAATACTACATAGATAGATATTTTTATTATACATAGAAAAACATCCAGAACACCCTGAACAAATATTTGCAGATGGTACAGACATCGGTTCCCGCCTCGAGAAAAATGTCTGTATGATCTGCAGATATTTGTTCTGGGTGTTTTAATATACATAATAAAAAATATATATCTAATGTAATTATAGAGGTAGTGCATTAAATATATCAGTCATCTAGTACCCATAACACAAGCTCTGCTTAGCTTGGGGCTAGATGATGCTGTGTGAATTGTCCAACATAATTTATTTATCCTGTTTGGATAATTCCAATATGACTGTTCATCCTATTTGGATAAAAAGTCAAAGGCCTCAACGTAAGAACAACATTTTAGGAGTATGTAAATTATTTGCAATTTTGTGTCTTTCGCGATTTGTTGCTAAATGCCAATATTTGCATTGCTTATGCTGGTAAATGGTATGGGAGATATTCTTAGAAATTACCACAAAATATCGCTGTATCATATATTTTTTTTCATATTGTTAGGGTTCCGTAGCTCAAAAGGAAAAAAAAACTGAACCCTTATAGGATCACTTTCTTATCCCTCTGTCTGTCTGTCCGTCTGTCTGTCGGTCTGTCAAGAATCTCGAGAAAGTGTTAAGGCATCGAGCTGAAATTAAAACTATAAACACAAATCTACAGCCTCTTTGAGCTGTGAAAATATCAATATTCTAAGTTACCCTGAAAAAAAAATACGGCTGTTTATGCCGCAAAAAACGCATGTTTCGACATTCTCAAACGAATCAAAATTCATAGGGTACTTCCCGCAGACCTAGAACTATGAAATTTGGCAAGGTATATCGTCCTATACTGTAGATACAGAGAAAAATCAAAAACATTTACAATGGAATCATAAAAAAGATCGTCCTTAAAAAAGTACGAAATCTATCATAGAGATTTTACTAATATTTATTATGTTCCTACATACCTACGGAACCCTCGGTGGGCGAGTCCAGCTCGCACTTGTCCGGTTTTATTATAGTCCATTATTATATGCAAGAAAAATAAATAGAACTTGTAATGAGATTTACTAACTTACATGATGTACTAGATCGATAGTAAGTGATACTGCGTAGAATAGATACAGCTACATACTACAAGTCTTGATGTTCATGATGTGAACTTGAACTAAAGGAGTGTTTAAATAAAAAGGTATTTAAAAATAAACTTAAAAAGCATGTATGTACATTGTAATTATATTATCCAATCTAATGTATAAAATGAAGTGGTAAATTGATTTTGAATTAAAATTTTATTTTATGTATCACATTGATAGCTCTAGAATAATTTAAATAATTGAATACTGTAAAATTAATTATTATCTATATCTCATTTTAAGCGAACTATTGTTGTGTTCTTATGAGAAATAAAAGTTCTTAAACCTCAAAATTGTTTAAAATAAAAGGATATATTCGTTTATTTATTAAATCAATGGTGTCACTTCTGTTTATTTTATTTATTTATTTAGAACACCAACATAGCTAGCACTAAAACATTTTTAAATAAGTGTGAGGATTTGTTAAGTGCAAGTATAATTAAAGGTGTAGACAACATTCTATTGTAAAACTTCAAAATTAAATTAAAGCTAATTAAAATTGGAGGTATATATTATGTATGAGCTTAATATGTATTATTATTCTGTATTTTAGTACATCTAACCGTGGAAATTGTGATCATTATATATAACTAACCCTATTCCAATAACTGTACTAACCCAGGTAACTTGCTGAGGCGCCTCGGTGTCAACTCCCAAGTATTGACTGGAAGTATTGATTGGAAGGGAGGGAAGTTAAATGTAAAAGTAGACAGAGGTTTAGTTCAAAGTGGTGAACGCTCATTCACCTTCTGTAATTATATTGAAGGAATCTGCTTGGTTAAACCCAACTTGAATAAATTCATTTGATAATATTCTTTATTTTCTACGAAAGCAGTGAGAGGCTGGACAAAACTAAATATTCGTCAGACTTATGTGCTTAAAAGACGCCTTTTCACAATTAAAGGAACCCTTATAGAATCACTCTGTCTGTCTGTCACAACCGGATATCTCGAGAACTACTGATCCTATCGACTTGAAATTTGAAATGGTAAAAGACAACACTTTTTTACTAATATAGCATATATGAAAATGTTAATAAATATTCTTATTTTGATTGCAGGGGGGCGGATAGGGGATCTCAAAATTTTTAAGTGAAGTAACTAGGCCGTGTGGGGTATCATATGAAAGATATTCATTTGCACATTAATAAACAGTTTTTAATTTTACTTTAAGTCGTATCGTTTTTGAGTTATTTACAAAAATGTTGAAAAATTGTTATTTATAAATAATTACCAGAAGAATTAAAATTATTAAATGGAATTGTATTTAGGAGAAAATTAAATAGTTGGTTGTCTGAAAATTGTTTTTATAATGTAAATGAATATTTAAATTTAATTTAATATAAAACTTGACTAATATTATTGTTATATGACTCTTAAATATTTGCACGCCTGCTTGCAGGCTGAATACTGTAACTCTCCTAGCTTTAAGATCTGTTTATGTTCCTACATGTATTCTCGCAAATAAATGAATGATTGATTTTGATTGAAAAACGACCGTTCCCCCCCCCCTTATCTCCGAAGTTTGCAGAGATAAACCCGTGATACTTTTATAGCTAATAGAAGTGTATGTAAACTTTATAGGAAAATTATAGCGAACTCCCTAATTTGCATAGTTTTTTAGACAAGTGGGGTGGAAGGGGGGTTTTCAAAAGTTTTGTGAAGTTAATAGGTGATGTGGGATATCATATGACAGGTATTCATTTGCACATTAATAAACAGTTTTTAGTTTTCCTTTAAGTCGTATCGTTTTTGAGTTATTTACAAAAATGTTAAAAAAATAGCGTCCCCCCCCCTATCTCTGAAGTTTGCGGAGATAAACCTCTGAAACTATTATTGCAATTAGAAATGTATGTAAAGATTTAACCAACAAATATAAAACCGCCTTTGTCATATATTATATTGTATGATGGCACGGAACCCTCGGTGCGCGAGATCGACTCGCTCTTGCCCGGTTTTATTTAACATGATTCGTGATCTTGAAATGACACCTACAAATAATAATAAACAAAAGAAAACCAACCACGAAGCCCCACCTTGAGCGGCGTGACAATTTCGGAATTTCCCTCCACATTTTATGCGAGCTAATTTAAATTGACGTGTCTTATTGAAAAATGGATCTGCGCCGACGACATTTTCGTGCTATAATTTTTTACGATTTCATGAGTCGCCTGATACCGGACGAATCGTACGATAGACTTCAAAATTACATGGCATTCATGCATGGAGATGCCCTTCCAAGGAAACCGTGTATCGTTGGTAAAACGAATTCAAGCGCGGTGAACTAACTTCGGGGATGAAGAAATAAATTAGTCGGCCTTTGAATGCTGTTACGTAATAAAACGTACTAGCAGTGAAAATATTTATCGAAGACAATAGGCGAGTTACTTATCAGGAGATTCAACATTATACTGCAGATTGGATCGAGAATCCTTCACGAGATTCTTAAACGAATAACGCCTACCAAAGTGCGGCGATCTAGAAGCGTGAGGAAGATTTTGATCGTGAGCTTTTTCAATTCGACTGCCTATTTGGTATCAATTCCTTTATGGGACCAAAGAGGCATCAACGCCGAATGGTATACTACCAAATGCTTGGCAGAAGTTTTCTTTGTTGTGGGTGACAATCGATCAAACACACTGCTGCTGCTCCACCACGACAATGCGCTCAAAACGAGGGACTTCCTGGACGGCACGGTCAAATTTCTGGGTCACCCTCCATATTCCTTGTGACTTCTTTTAGGTTTAGATTTAAAGATATTTATTCTTAAAATATACTCTTTCTTGAGAACAGTTATTTAGATTGGTGTAATCCAATCGTGTCGTGTTAGGTTGTGTTCGCAACATTACTAGTCGTGACGCGACACGAACAATACTGTATAATTTGAATTAATGAATATTTTATTATTATTATTGCAAAAAAGGAAACTGACGGGTGCCTCGTGTCTGTAGTAGTATTTATTATCTAAGAAATAAGTTAAAAAAAATATCGTCCTATTGCACTGTATTTTATCTACAACGTAAAGAAGTGCTTATTTGTGTTTGTGTTAACCCAAAAAACACATGAAAGTGAGAACTTCCAAAGGAAAGGAAAACATTTAAATTGAATAAAACACATACTTGAATTCCTTGGCTTTAGAAAACTTCTGTTGCCAAATGAGGGAAAGTAGCGAAGCTTAGGTTACACATATGCATTGTTTTTCCATAAAAATGTTATTCGTGCATAAATGTACATATCAAGAAACTTTTAACGAATTTCCGCCCATAGTTAAAATAAAACGCATTGTAACTTGTCGTTTCGTTAAATATGAGGGGAAAGTTAGTTTTCAGCTGCATTTTACCTGACTCGCGTAAATGTGAGCTGACAACTTCATGATTAGTTTCCCTTCGTTTTGTTTACCTTTTTAATTTGTACAAAAATGTACAAACCATTTAATAAAATCTTTAATCAAAGAATAAAATATACCTTTAATTTGAATTTGTTAATTTCAATAATAAGGAAGTTAATTAATTTACAGGTTCGTTATAAAAATAAACATTCAACACGACAAACAATATTTATAGCGGACCAAAAGGCAGGACCTCAGCATTATGTAGATATGAGCCAACACTATTATTCTGGCAGGGCTTTTTCAGCGTATCCACACATATTAATTTAATTTTAAACTAGATGCTTGCTGAACAACGAAAAAAAAAGAGAGGCATACTGAACTTGAACAAAAAATTTAATATGTCGGATCCTCGATGCGGTTAAATGTTGAAGTCGAAACGAGGATGAAAAAGACCTGGGGCTGTAGGCATTTGCAGACTTCGCATCACTGCAATTTACTTCATGCGAAATAGTACAGACAGATAGTTTTCCTAAAGAGTTCGTCATGATTAATGTGTAAGTTAGTTATTTTAGATCTCCAACTCAATTCGACTAAATTTTCCGGTAACTGGTAAAAGTGTACAATTCTTTGAAAAACTTAGTTTTCATTAAAAAAAATTTTAACTTAATCTTAAAAATATATTGATATTTGGGGAAATCTAAAAAATATCCAATAAATGTGTGTTTCTTGCTACGGACAATAAAGCAGTTACCGCACGCCAGCGACTGTGGCTGAAGGTAGAAACTCTGCTTCACATATCAGTGCACTGCTTTTCGTATAAGTGTAACTAATGATGATATTAGTAAATAGTTATATATAGAACTCGCCCACCGAGGGTTCCGTAGGTATGTAGGAACATAATCTCACTACTAATATTATAAAGCCAAAAGTTTGTTTGTATAGTACGCTGCCAAAAAAACAAACAATGCAAATAGAATCAAAAATGCAGAGAATAAAATAGCTACGTCATGGAAAATTGTAAAAGAACATAGTAAAAACCAAAATAAAAACAAGCAAAGTTCGCCGGGACAGCTAGTACACAAATAAAAAAGTTGTTAGTAGTTGTATCACTTTTTACGTTTGCCAAATTATACTAACAGGAATGAATTGAGTTATCCGTTTAAGATATTCCGGTATGTTTGGTAAACAGTATCACTTGAATGAGCGACCATTTCTTCGAAACTAAACAGCCGTAAATAGCTTAACCGTTATAAAGAGTTTTCCTTGAAGGTTCATGTTTAAACCAGTTTAGTTTTTTGGAGAAGGAGACGCCCAAAAAATGTTTTAAACGTTGTCTATATCATCTGTACTAATATTATAAGGAGGTAAAGTTTGTGAGTTGGTGCTGATGTGAGTTTGTAACGTTGTAGAAGGCAATCTCTGGATCTACTGAACCATTTTGAAAATTATTTTACCAATAGAAAGCCTAAGTATTTGTGAGTGTCATAGGCATCGAGTGCAATAAATTAACCCGAAAAATTTAAAGACTTTTTCGTGGTACTTGAATTTGCAAAGTAAGTCAGAGAAAAAACGGTTGAACGAAAATGTTTCTTACGAACGCTGCCTTAACGATGAGAGGTATAATATGTGAGTTCTAGAGAAAAGCTTTTTTCTTAAACAACACGTCAATATTGTATTTAAGGCTACAGTTTCTTGTCAAGATCTCTATTGCCTTCCCTATTAATAAGTCCCAGGGTCAAGTGTTTTAAACAAAAGACTATTCCCTTTCTCCATACCTATAACTTGGACAAATGGTTAAAGAGATAATACGACATAGAACCGCGACTGTGTCGTAATTATTCAGTAAAATTTCTAATAAACGGCTTTTTAGGGTTCCGTACTCAAAGGTTAAAAAAGGTACCCTATTATTAAGACTCCGCTGTCCGTCTGTCTGTCTGTCACCAGGCTGTATCTCATGAACCGTTGAAATTTTCACACATACTGTTGCTGCTATAATAACAAATAAAAAACAGAAAAATAAAAACAGAATAAAACAAATACTTAATTAAGGTTATACAACAAACGTGATTTTGATTGAATAAAGGTACGGAACCCTTCGTGCGCGAGTCCTACCCGCTCTTGGATTAATATTTTATATAATGCCGATATTAAAAACGGTTTTGCCAAAAAATGGTGCGGAACCCTTCGTGCGCGAGTACCGACTCGCACTTGGCCATTTTTTTTTTCTTAAACAACACGTCAATCTTTTATTTAAACTACAGTCTCCTTTAGTCCCAGGATCAAAAATATCTCTGGTGGGTAGGTACTTGAGAAAGCAGTTTTTTCCCCATAGGCAGTTATAAATTGAATTATATCTCGGGTTGGAACTACTGAAAGACAAAGATAAAAGATAGATAAAAAGGTTATTTATTTTTAAATAAGTAAAAACGGTACAAAAATATTACAAGGTAACCTACCCTTAAAATAAGTGTAACAATCATTTCTTAAATGGATTGGATAGGCTATTAGACAAACTATTACGAAGCAGTACCCTTTGTAGCTTTGTTCCCCATACTAGGACATAAAGCCTGTATAATGGGGTCACAATGTCTTGCATCGGGCTCCCCTTACATAATTAGATATAATTATATAATATTTTTGTATTGTTTTTAGATTATATACTAATATTTAAAACTATGGTTCATTGTTAGCCAAGAAGTTTTATTTTATAATAGTGTTTATGTAGTGTGTATGTTGGTGTATGTGTATATGTGCGTGTGTTTGTGTGTAATAGTGCGTGGTGAGTGCGTGAGTGCTATATATGTATGTGAAGTCGCTGCAAAACCAATCTCCAAACAGGCTGGGCAAATTTTAAAGTGTATGTTGGATTATTTTTATGATAAAAATTAGGAAATAATTATTTAACAGTTTTAAGAAGGTCTTCAGTGTCTTTGTAATTTAAACTTGCACATTCATACAATCATCACAAGTAAAAATATTGACCGCCCAACGAAGTGGGCACGGGTCAGCTAGTAATTATATTTTTTATTATTATATTGCGCAGACCTAAAACAAAACAAAAAACTATTTCGCAACCCCTAAATGGTTTAAAAATCCTTATTCAACGATACCCCACACGATGGAAACAACATCATCCCCATTTTACATGTATGGGAGGTACCTCTAATTATTTATTCCGCTTGTTTTGGAGTTATCTCGGCGTATTTTATGACCATGCATAATTACAGCTAATTCTAGGACTTATGGTATCTTCGTAAAGCCGACGACAGACAGACGAAGGAACCCTAAAAAATACTTTTAAAAACTACAAGAAACTAAAGTTGGTGCGCGCAATACTCACGGTAGCGTTCCGTTCGGCTGGTGTATCGGGATGGCGGGAAGCAGTATACGATTCGTCAGGTGCACCGGGCTCCAGAGACAGGCGCAGGGCAGAGCGGTCACGGATGCAGTAATCGTCCGCGGGTCCTCGCCGCACGCATGCGCGCAAGCCCGGCCATGTTTTTAAGCTAGTTGCGTTACAGCATAGTTATATGTATAGTATGTATGGCATCTCACGTCCGATGATGGTATTGATATTTCTAGCCGATTTGGACTGTGTATTCGTATGATGATCTATCTCAAAAGAGTGTGATGGTTTTCTAACCTTATGTGTGCTCTGAGTAGTGTGCATGTTAAGAGAGAGCATACGAGTGAGGTCACTTTGGGTTTAGATACATTAACATTAGAAATATGTTTTAACATACTTTAATAACGTAGATTTGAAGAGAAAATGTAGATTCACGTAAAAAAGCAATAGTATTCATGAGTTAATTCGCCGACAAGCACCGATTAGTTGACAAAGCCTTCACGGATAATCTATGATTACGGCTTGACAAGCGTTTCGGAAACCCAAAATGGCAGTTGACATACGATTCTCGAGTCAAATTGAACAGCATGTCAACTGACACGCTGATCAAATTAAACTAATTAACCATGCTTCTAGCAACCCAATTGATACTTGACAAAATATTTAACAGGCGATTAGTTAATTTTAGCGTTGATCAGCCTTTCGGAAACTGGGTGTTATTCTTATACAAACTATTGTTTACAACGAACAATATAAGTGCTTACACATGCTTAATGCTTAAAACTAACTCTCGTTATAATACCTCCGTGGATGTTTAACCACAGGTTTAACATTGTTACAAATGTAGGTATTACGTTTCAAAACCTTCTTTTAGAGTCCAAAACAAATACATAATAACAATTATTGAAAAATAATGTATTATCCTAATGAATAACTTGGTTGTTTTTTTATCATTTACGCTTGTTAGACTAATATTGTCGCATTCCTTAATATCGTTTGGTAGTGTTGTGCAGTTTACTTTGACGTAGTTACCGGGAGAGTCCGGGTGTGCACCAGCGCACGGGCCCTCGGCTCATCAAGCTCCTCGCGACTACAATTTGTCACTAGTTGTCCGCCACGAACTTGGAACAAGCGTGCGACTTGATGTCCCATTTGAACAAAAACATCGATATTTTTAATCCGCATACCTCAACAACTACACTACTTGTCACAAATCCCCCACGTCAATCGATGTGTATTGACGTAATATTATTATGTTTAAAATTTGATCAAAATCGAATAATCCGTTCAAGAATTCCCCCACGACAATCAATTGTTATTAATGCAATCGCCTAAGTTTTAAGTTTAATCAAAATCCGACCATCCGTTTAAAGAGTTATTCTCGAACAAAAATTCCGGACATACATACATACATACAAACAAACATTGAGCCGAAACGCCTAGTTGTCAAAATAAACATCGTTCGCTTCGCTCACTCGTTCGATTATTGTATATCACTCAGCATTTGTTTATAATTAGCGCATCTTCCTTTCTTTTGATTACCAAATTAAGATTTCGTTTCTTAAATGATAATGATGATTCGCTGGGCGATTTTGTCGACAGACACTATTTTTGAGACTAGTTTAAGAAAGACTTTTAAATACTCCAATTACAGTACATTTAAATATCAATACGCTAATTAAATTCCCGTTCACAAAGAGGTGTTTGAGTCAACGACTTATCAGTTTTTTGTTTAATTTAAACTTTTGGAGCGCTCTAAGGTGGCTTGTATTTGCCAAAATAGAAGTGCCTACGCATAAAAGCCTCACGACAGCAGCGGTCGGGCACCTAGACACACATGTAGCACTCACCACTGTCGCAGTGCCGGCTCGGTGGGTGCCACCCCGAATTTAATCCTATGATTACAGCTTCGCATGTAACACGCGGTCTAAAATGGATCGATGGAATGGATGATTGGGCCATATTCACTCTAAGCACTGGCAAAGTGGTATGTATCTATAACCGTTAGTTTGCACAAACTACTCAGATTATAAACTTCAGACAAATAGCACTCAGTCGAAAGAGTTTACAATTGAACGTATACATTTTCGTCAGTTTATAAGCTTACCATGCAAACCCGACATATTGTACTTTGGCGAGTACCGCGAACCTAATCAACTTATGTCGGGATAGGTCATGGCAATATTGTGGTGAGTATGGCAACGACCCCTCATGGATATCCATGAGGGTGGCCTGTGTTCAGTAGTGGACTAGTAATGGCTATTTCGTCTTCGCCCCCTAAAATATTTTCACCTTCGACCTAAACGAAGTCGCAGGTTAAAGTTAGCGTTAGCCCAAAGTAACTATTTCACGCGGACGAAGTGGCGGGCAGAAGCTAGTCTTAAAATATATGTCAAAAGCCATTATTTTATCTTAATTGCATCCCACCATCACAGAACCAATGCTGTGTGTTTATCTACACTAATAATAAAGATGAAAGATTGGATTGTTTGTTTGTTTGTATGCATTGAATAGGCTCCGAAACTACAAGACCCATTTAAAAAATTCCTTCACCATTAGAATGCTAAATTATCCCTGAGTAACATATGCTATATTTTATTCCCGTATCCCCACGGAACGCGGGTGAAACCGCGGAGTGCCGCTAGTCGTAGATATTTTCATGTACTCATAAAACTTCTGTGGCCTAACGACAGTACCATCCATACCCCACCTAAAAATCACTTTATTATTTTGTTGATCTCTGCACAGTGGGTAGAACTCGGAAAAATTTACTCCGAGTTCTACCCACTTACTTGAATAACGTTTTGTTATAAAATCAATACTAAGCAAGGACATTGTATTAGCTATCGGAAAAGTACGGACACCGAGATGCGCTTTTAGGCTTTTAGCACTCAATGCATTACCTACTGTCGGAGTGTCGGCTTGGGGGCTCCCCGGAGATGAATCCTAGGATTACATCCTGGCGTATTTGTATCGCCGTGGGGTGCCGGCAGTAGAATGTTGCCTTTGCCTCTCCTCTCTTGCCCGTAGATGCAGTAAAAAGCTGCCAAGGGATTTCTCCGGAATATGGGCAGCAGCGTCTTACCGTGTATCAACAATCTCATACTGTGCAACCCGCCTTCCACGAGTGGCGAGTGTGGTAAAAGCCCCCTATGTCCAGCAGTGGACGTGGACAACAGACCTAAGGCTGAAATGATGATGACGATATTTGTTCACAATGACGAGCTCTGTGGCGCAGCGGGCGAAGGTCCGCCTGCGACGCAAGGGGTTGCGGGTTCGATTCCCGCCTCGGGACAAATGTCTGCACGATCTGCAGATATTTGTTCAGGGTGTTCTGGGTGTTTTTCTATATATAATAAAAATATCTATCTATGTAGTATAATGTATTAAGTATATCAGTCATCTAGTACCCATAACACAAGCTCTGCTTAGCTTGGGGCTAGATGATGCTGTGTGATTTGTCCAGCATTATTTTTTTATTTATTTATTAGTGCTAACAAATGCCTTGGTGGATGGATCATGTTGATTAGATTTCACCCCACAGGACCGATGCTGAGTGAGATGGTATGCGTTTCGTAGGTTATTACCAGACCAGCCCTCTTTCTGAGTCGACTGCGGCAAAGCTATAATTAGTTATGGAGAGTTAAATATGTACATATGTATGGGTTACATCCGTGACATCGCTGTTCTGGCGGTTCTGGCGGAAGATCTGCGTTAGTTGTTCACGCAGCTTACAATTGTGTAAGCTGCGTTAACAGCTGAGACACAGACAGGTATTCGTGATACTTGTTTGTTAATTTTTTTTCAATGTATTATTATGTATATTTATAACTGTGTTTTAATTTTCATTTTATTCTTTCTACTAACGCATTAAGTGGAGAAGTAATGTGTAATAATGTGTCACGTTTTGTTCTCAGAATTAGGAAGAATTCATGTTTTGTTAAGTTATTTATTGTATGTACATGATAACTAAAAACTAACTATACTCTATTCTATAAGTACTAAAAAATACTTAAAAACATCACTACTAATTGGTATTGTTTTTTAAATTATTATAAAATGCAATAAAAATATTTAGTTTTAATTCCGCTTATGCTGAGATGCAGGAGCACCGCCCTCCCGCCCGCTAATTATGCACATGCAGGGAGAACTAGTTTGTCGAAAGTCGTTGAACGAAAGACTTCCAGCGGCCGACCAGTCAACACCTCAGCGTCTCACCTGATGATGCCTCGCGGAGAGGCGAAACACGTGTCGTCGTATAGGTTTGGGTATGCATGCTGCACTGACAACCTAGTTCTCCCTGCATGTGCATAATTAGCGGGCGCGAGGGCGGTGCTCCTGCATTTCAGCATAAGCGGAATTAAAACTAAATATTTTTATTGCATTTTATTGTCATGGATTTCCGCAAAGTAACGCCTGATACCATTAATTATTTTAAATTATTACCCATCGTACCAGTGGGGGTGCGTATGGTCGGTGGTACGGTGGATCGTAAGGGTATTAGATCGAAAAGTGTGGGACGAGGCAAAGGAGACCTTTGCCCAGCAGTGGGATGCAATGGGCTGATTAGATTAGGTTTATTTTCTAAACTCCTTCTTAGAGTTCTTTTAAACTGAGGTTCATGGCTCCTTAAGCAATTTCCTTGTAATCAAAACATCTACCTTGTTTGATACTTAGATATTATCGTGTATTTACATTAACAATGACGACTTCCTCTCTTCTATATTTATTGTTGTGCCTAACAGAGTCTGTGATGCTACTTGATACCGTTGTCAAAACCACGGTACCTACATTATAGAATACAATAAGGTATTGAGTATACAATGTATAGTAATCAGCACATAGGTAGCAGCGTAGTCGTAACACGAGAGGAAGTCGAGAGGACTCATTAAGCCTTTTCACAATATATCGAGTTTCTAAACTCCGACGGTAGCTTTGTTGATAAGACGGATAAATATAGTTTTTTCTACTACGGAAGGACCCCCTGTCTTCAAAAATGTTAAGTGGAGTTACTATGCCATGTGGGGTGTCATATAAAAGGTCTTCATATGCACATTAATATATAGTTTTTAGTTTTCTTTTAAGCCATATAGTTTTTAACTTATTTACAAAAATCCTGAAAAAAACCGTCCCCTCCCCTTTATTTTATTTATTTAACAAAATCCACAGCCCTTAAAAGTAAACAAGTAAATCTTATGAATTAAAGCCAATAACGGATTTACATTATACTAAGTAATTCTGATTAGATAAGACGACCGTTACTTAACTTAACATAAAAATATCAGAAAAAATATCTTAAATTATTATCATTACAACCCTTAAACAATCAAAGTTACAACCTAAAAGCTACTTAATTAATATTAATAATTACTACTTCATCATCATCATTCATCATTTCAGCCGTAGGACGTCCACTGCTGGACAAAGGCCTCCCTCATTGATCTCCAAGTACTGCGGTTGGAAGCCGTCTGCATCCACCGCCGACCAGCAGTTCTCACCAAGTCGTCTGCCCATCTTGTAGGTGGACGTCCTACGCTGCGCTTGCCGATCCGTGGCCTCCATTCGAGAACTTTGCTTTTATTACTACTTAACTACGAACAATACAAGAACACAAACTTACTTCACATCTAACGAAAACAAACATTGAATCTACCTACCTCACCACTGCACCAACTCTCACTGCTCAAGCTGATTAATTTTCGTTAAGGTTTCCAAAACCTCCTTTTTGAAAGCCAGTTTCCTCGTATTAAATATGTCTATTGCACAAAAAAAATTATTGAAGCTACTATGCAATCGGCTGACAACAAGAGTAACAGCGAAGAGTTTATTTTTAGTATGTCTTGTCCGCTTTTGAGGTACGTTGAGGCTTAAAATCTTCGGTAATATATCAGAACAATCTATGTAACTATTACACATGCCACGTAGAAAAGACATGTCCGCCAAAATACGTCGGTTTTCCAGTGTGGTCATGTGATGATATTGACAAGATTCCAAATAACTAACAGTGGGGCCACGATAACATCGATAATCTAGATGCTTTATAAACTTATTCTGAATGTTCTCAATGCTTTGGATGTAAATAAGGAACTGTGGGTTCCACACCGAGCTGCAGTACTCCAAGAAATCTTTATCCTCGAAGTTTGTAGAGATAAACACCTGAATCTTTTACAACTAAGAGACGTGTATGTAAAGGTTACAGGAAAATGTAACGAAATCTCGAATAAGTGTAGTTTTTGGATTACATCGAAAGTTTAAAATATCTATAAGTTCCGCTATAAGTCAAGACATGGCGCTGTCTAGGTTCTCCAACAAATATAATAATATTGTATGATGGCACGGAATCCTCGACGCAAAATACATACATAGCATACAAAGAACCGCGACGAATATCTGTAGATAAAGCAACATTAGGCCACCACTAGTCGCTAATGAGATACGGCATAATATTTTGGGGCAATTCTACCAATAAAAACTTTGTCTTCAAAATGCAGAAGCGATGCCTGCGAGCTATGTTTAGGATTAAAATGACTGATAGTTGTAGACCGCTATTTATAAAGCACAAACTTCTGACACTTCCGTCCCTTTATATATTGGAGATAGCTATGTATGTCAAGAACAACCCCCATCTTTTTGCAAAATTGTCTGACGCTGTAAGCCGAAACAGACGAGATAATGGTAAGCTACGATTGCATCCTTCCAAAACCTCACTCATGTACAAAAGTCTCGAGTCTCGTGTGTATGGCACCTATAATCTTTAACAAAATACCTGAAGAATACAGGCAATTAAGCATTAATTTATTTAAGCAAAAATTAACTAAGTTATTACATGAAAAATGCTATTATAATGTTGACGAATTTCTAAAGGATAAATTTTAATTTTAGGTAATTATTTTTAATATTTTTTTTTAATATACCTATTGTCAAAATAATATTTATAATTTAAGTTGTAGTTGTAGTATTTTCTTTGATTTTTCTGTAACATCGGCATGCCTACCTATCTTAAAAACTTCGCATACCGATTTCGGTAAAGCATGTTGTGACCTTATAAAAAATTAAACAACTCGCATGAAAATGTAAACACATGTTTTTTGCAAATAAATGTCTTTATCTTTATCCACACCCCGCAGTGGGTTGACACGGGCTGAAAATGATGATGTAAGCAACATTAGTCCCCCAACCCCCTGCGATAGACCAACTGAGCCACGGATGTGGTCAAATCCAACTCCTTCCTTCCATTTGCTTCGATACTCGTGCCTCGTGCATTCACAGCACACCAATTAAGTATTGAAAGCCACTGTTTACACGTTCGATAAACATTATCTTGACATGTTATTATTCAACAGTCTGCCTGTTTACAATAACGTCAGAAACATTTAATTATCGGGATATTATTTTGTGTTGGACAAAGGGACCTTAACCGTAATTAATTAAATAAAACCTGATACACCTATAGAATATTATGCCAAAAATAAATAGGTAAATGTGGGTTATAATTAGTTATAAGTATTTCAAGATGCCATTAGTTTTTTTGGACACCTCCGATTTGAATTTATGATGACTGGTTTTTAATAACGTCTAAAAAAGTCTAGTTTATTGGGCCTTAAGGATAATTAATAATTTATAATAATACATCACCATTCCACAAGATGCCAATCTCGTCAAAGCCGAGAAAGATAAGCTCAGCAAATGTCTTGATTTAGCCCACGAGATTGCCACCATGTGGGATGTTGACTCAGCGACTATTATTCCGATAGTCGTTTCCGTTAACGGACTCATAGCGAAGAGTCTCGATCAACATCTCGAGAGACTTTCGCTAGGCAGTTGGATCAAGAGCCAGATCCAAAAGGCAGTACTCCTGGACTCGGCACGTATAGTAAGGAGAATCCTCTCCCTGCAGCCCTAGTCACCGACCGCTTGAGCCTTGCTTCGCGGCCGGTGATTCACCGTTTTTATATACTTTTTACTGTAGAGTATTTGTTTTTATATTTCTTTGTCGTAAATAATGTATTTTTATGAGTCTACAAATAAATGATGTGGAATAATAATAATAATTTATACAGCGTCTTCAACTGTGAATTCATAGGCTGGCTACCCTGGCACATTTAGAGGGAGGAACAGGTCTAACAAGGAACGTCTGAAACTGACAAAGCAGTAACTCCCACGATTTGTAGAATATGGTTTTAATTATTTGTTTGGCGATTATTATGATGTTGTAAGTTGCATTCCAACAATACCCATTATCTGACTTTTACAATTCCAACAAACGCAAAAGAAAGTATGTGATTCCAAAACTAAGACATAGTACCGAAGTAGGCAACAGCATGGCCAGTTATAACTACATCCATGATAATTATACTTTTTCCGATTGTAAAGCTAGCAGTTTAGATTCTAGAAAATAATTTAAAACTTTGATATTTCGCAAAACATAACCCCAAATCAAAAAATCGTCTACGAAACTCCTAAATGGTTTTAACATACATACCTATCCAACAATACCCTAAATCAGAGGTCTCCAAACAACGGCCCGCAGGCCAAATCCGGCCCGCCACTGCCATCAATCCAATCACAATACACAATCAATAGTAATTGAAATGCAATAAAAGCCTATGTTTGCTTACGTGGACAGAAAAATTAAAATTGTTATGGCCCTTGCAACATACCGAAAAAAATATTCTGGCCCCAAGGCTTCAAAGTTTGGAGACCTCTGCCCTAAACGATGGAAAAATCAAGAAAACATAAGTTCGTCCGCATCTCACGAGTATGGGACGTACCTACCTACCACAAATTAATTATTTTTTTAGCATTTTTTGTACCGTTATCTCGACGTCATTATTTTATTATGTATTATATTATACATATATTATATGTCCATGAAGAATGACAGTTTTCTAAGAATGTTTAAAGCCGCAGACAAAACGAAACTATGGTTCCTTATTGTACTACGGAACCCCTAAAATGGGACCAATGATTGTTTTTTTTTGAAGTAGTTAAAAGTGGTTTATATATAAGAGAGTTATGCAACAAAGATAAACAGAAAAGAAAAAAATATATACAGACGACTTGAGACTCTCCTTCTTTTTAGAAGTCGTTTTAAAACTAGTGTCAAGCGCCTACGCGTGTTACAAACGATTTTAAATTTAAGCCTAATCACTAAGATTGTTTGATATGTTCTTTAGCGACAAACTAACTCGAAATAAGTCCCGCTGTCAAATGTCAATTTTGTATTAGAAAACGGCAAGGACTTGACATTTGACAGCAATATTGCTGTCAGTTGCCTGTTGCAAAACCTGTCGCGAGATACGTAATCACCCTGCCGGACTGTGGTGTTCATCCAAGTTCGTATGTAGACAAATCGGGGAGGATAATGCAATATGCAAAACTATAATATAGATATAAATTATACTAAAACTTACTAACTATAAATTATAGGTATCTGACAGCGTTCGAGGGCGCGGCGTTCGTACTAATGCAATTAACCACATCGGAATCAAATATTTAAATCGTTAGATGCGCCCTGACACTAAAAACTGCGGCATTGTCATTATATTATGTGTTAACAGTAACAGTAAATGGTAACAATAAGCGCCGTGGGGTGCCGGAAGTAGAATGTTACCCCTCCTCTCATACCCACGGATGCAGTAAGAGCCTGCTAAGGGATATCTCCGGAAGATGGGCAGCAGCGTCTTTCCGTGTACCAAGCGTGGTGAGTATGGCAACTACCCCTCATGGAGATCCAAGAGCGAGGCCTGTGTTCAGTAGTGGACGTTTTACGGCTGAAACGAACGAACGGTAACAATAAAAGTATTGTTACCATTTATTGTGCAATTATATTGCACGAATTTTCTTGAAAAAAAATAACACCACGACCGGCTAACACGGTGTTTCGAGTTATTGATACCAAATGAGCGAGCTATCTCGTTTCGTGTGGAAGCAAAACTGCGCGTTATTATTATGGTAAGGTCGTATCTAACGATTTAAATCTGTGATTGAAATCCCCATCAACGTTTATACCGTACACTTTACAAAACAAGAGTAATTCACATGCGTATTTTATTGATTTTCACTCACCCTAATTAAGCTCTTTGGAGTTGATCGGATCACTGTCTGCCATAATAATATATGCTTACTTACTAATATTACTAAGTTAACAACATCATTCTACTGCCTTGGGGTGCCGGCAGTAGAATGTTGCCCCTCGGGTAAGACCCGTGAATGCAGTAAGAATTGTTTTATTGATACCTTCGGAAGATTGAACTTGGCGATCCATGGGGGAGGCCTATTTCCAGCAGTGGTCCGACGACTAAGATTAATATTTTAAAGCTGAAGAATTTGTTTGTTTAACTGAACGCGCCAATCTCAGAACTAATGGTTGGAACTGAATTTGAAAGCTTTAAACGTAAAAAGCGCGAGCAAAGCCGCAGGCAGCAGCTAGTTAATGAATATGAAAATACCCGTTCTGTTTGATTAAAACGTGTTAAAATCATTGAGCGTTCCGTTCATGCGCCATGCTGAGCGACATTCTGCGCTAATTAGGGTCACCCCGTGGAACGAAACGGCATTTCGTGTAAAAAGCCTATCATGTGTTTTTCCATTCACTTGTCACAGGGCAATAAATACCGTGATTGCCTCAGTAATGAGTGTAGTGCGGTCTCGCGTAAATGGAACGGGAAATGTTCTCCTAGCGTCCCGTAAATATCATACACGTAAATCAAAAACTAGTAAAATTTCAAACCTTAACAAAAATGTTCAGTGGGTTTTGAACCTACGTTGGCCAAATCCATACTTGAGCCTTCCTAACGCCGGAAGTGCTTATTTTTAAACAGCTAAGCTACGGTACCCATGATGAGCTGAGTCGAAATTATCAATAAGTTCATATCGGCATATAAAAGAAGTTAAGATGATCCTTGTAATATTATGTTGAATGTTCTTACGATACTCTCGTAAGTTTTATCTCCGTAACTTCTAAACCTTAACGACGAACTAATCATTTAAATTCCAAGAGTATATGAATATACATACTATTTGTATCTTTTGATAACTCATAGTCACCATTTTTAATCAACATGGTGTTAATATTATTAAATGAATGAATTTCTTGAATTTCTATTAGGTACGTAACGAATGTACCACTCGTACATGTATAGAGACCAGTGAAGGAAACATCTTAGAATATGTATGTATGCAGCACGTTGAGACACAACTATGACGCATCGCAATAATATGGGTATTTCCCACAACTACTCAAGTTTATGCTCTACAGATACGAAAATGTTTAAAACTTTCATGGCAAATAGGTAAGTAGGTAATGCCCAATACCATTCCGGTTTTTAATGCTTACAGCACGAGTAGCGTTATACATTCATTTGAATACCAAGCGAATTAAATATTCAACAGGTACGAAGGAATGTTGTGATTATGAGGTAAAAATAATAGCTTTGTTTGTATCGTTTAAAAACAAATAATGCGCTACAATGAGATTATTGAAACAAAGTACAGGCAGCTATTGAAAAAGCATTCAGTGAATTTTATTAATGTTATGTATGATGTTTAAGATGTTTATTAATATTTCTCTTAAAGATTAGAAATCACTTGCGAGAAACATAACAGTAATAGTAGTTTCAGTTTGAAACGAGCATTAATAAATGTAGAATTTTATTGGCAATCTAAGTAACTGATAAAGTGATAACTAACTGTTACTACCGGGTTAGAATGGATGTTTGTTCATAATCCCTGTAAACATTTCCAAAAGAAAACTAGTTACCAAACTGGGTTACGAACATTTCCACTAACTGGTTTTCACAGCGTTAGATTAGTTACCTAGATAACGGCCCCCTGGTTAAGAATGCTGCTTAAATTTAAGCATTTTTTTCAATGAATTCATTTATAAAACGGTCACTTAAGTTGTGCTTAAGCAATGATAGTTTTTACAAGAAAGAGGGTTTAATCACGTTCGGACTGTAGGTGAAACACAGGATAAAGAAAGGGTGAGGGAGATTTTTTTATACGACTAAATGACAAGACAATCCGAATGCCCACCTGATGTTAGGCGGTAAACTCTACCTATAACAACTGCAATACCGCAGTGATCACCTTCACGAAGCACGTGACCATCAACGCTGCATTGCATTGCGCCCGACACCCTGAGACATAGAATTGTAAGGTCTCATGTGCCCGTGATATCACCGCCCCCCTTACCCTTCAAACGGGAACAGAGCAATGCAGGCATTAGGTACTGCTTGGTGGCAGAAATAGGTATGGTGGTAGTACTTCCCCGGATGAACCCTTCACAAAAGATCTACTACTTTAATCAATTTATTATGGAGGAAATAACCTGGACGGTAGTTACCAGTTTACCACGGTTATCTTCACGTGGTACAACATCGCAGGGTGTCAATGGATGCGACTGGCACAGGAGCGTGGTGAACGGCACAAACTTAGGGAGCCCTATACCCAGCGGTGGGTGTAATCGGGCTGCGGGTGATGATGATGATAGCCGTGGAATTAGCTCACGTGAACTTTAACTCCTCTCCAGCTCAATATTCTTGTTAAATAAACTAGTAGATAAGTAGATGTATAGTTTCAAATACAACAATGGTGTGCGTGCTTTATTAAATGAACATAATGTCTATGACTGATTATATTTATAGTTGTTATAAACTAAGTGATTTGTCATAGGATAGGAATAAACGAAATGAAACTGAGACATTAGATGTCTTCTTCAATTCAGTTAGTAAATACAAATAAGTACAAACCATTGAGGTAAGCCCCTCAAACCTACCAAGCCCTTAGCATCGTAAAACTTGCGGCCCCATCTGTCCTCAAATGACACAAAGCCAGCTTTAAATACAATCGATTTTACACTGCACTCACTTAAAGGGCTAAAGTTCTAGACATAATTGTGTAATGGCATGTAGTGACGACCTCTGTGGCTTAGTTGGTCTGGTGGTGAGTGGTGGGTACGATCCCCGCCGGGGAGAAATGTTTTCTTTATCTGCAGATATTGTACTGCGTCTGGGTGTTTTCCTTGTATAATAAGCATGTATTTCGAAAAAAATGTGTATTTAAACACTTTTTATAAATATCAATCAACCATAACACAAGTATGCTTTTTTGACACTAGATGGTGCTTGATGCTGTGAAATTTTCAGCATTATTTTTGTTTACTTTAAGCTACTTCTGTCCCATCTGGGCAAAGGCCTCCCTTCCCTCCTGCCACTCCTCGCGACTTTACGGAGCAACGGGCGAAGATGCTAAATGGATATCAAGCTTGTCACCATCTCCTCCTGGGATATAGTTATAATTTAATGAATACTCCATGGCGGTACATTCTTATAATTGACTGGATTTCGTTTATGTAAACCTAAACTACATATCATAACTAACGATGGATATGTAGTTTAGGCGCTAGGTTATTAGTCTTTATAGGTGTGTTTTGTGAAGTTACATGCACAAGTGAGATACCTATTTTACTTGTGCATGTATAACTTCAAAACAACTGAAAATTCTGGGACACGCCATTGCATATTTTGGATGGGGAATGAACGTTTCAAATTTCAGTCATCTAGCGATGGACAGAAGCGAGTTAAGGAATCGGCAAGTGCGTATCGGAGGCCAGGACGCCCTTCGGGTTAGGTTCTGTAATGTGCTTCGAGTCCTTGAGCTAATTTAGTAAGCGAGTCAGCGTGCATGGTTTTGGCGATATGACAATATTTGAAGGATAGCTTTGAACCCCATTTCGCAGCTCTTTTAGTCCAAATTTTCAAAATCCCCTTTTTGTTACGCGTTTTGCATCAAGACAAATAAACCTTCAATGTTTCAAGTCTATACAATCGGCAACGATTGGCAGTCTAAGCTGTTCATCATCTGTCAGTGAGTCAGCATTTCAAAAGAAATCACTAGCCGAACTCCGCGGTTTCACCCGTGTGCTTCCCGTTCCCGTAAGAATACGGAGATTTTATTCGTTACAAACATATAAATCTTTCCTCTTTATAATATAAGCATAGATTAGTGTCAAGTGTGTCAAGTATTTACGATTGGTAGCAATCGGCATTTTGAGCTGTTCGTTATCTGTCAGTGAGTCAGTTAGGATTTTTTAATAATTAGGTACTAGCTGACTGCGAACTTTGTACCGCACCACTATTGCAGCGCCACCAGCCAGGTCCAATGAAGGAGGTTTAATTAGGCGTTTTCATTAAAAAGTAAGAATTTCAAAAATAGTTCCCTAGAACCTTACAGATGGCGTTACTCGACTTGTACTCCAGAAACACAATTTGACAATGACAGCAATTGTGACTGATAATAAAGAAATGAAATGGCCACCAACATGGCCAGCCAAATAACATACATAAGTATTTATAAATTAACTTGATGCTGGCGGAATTGTGTAAAACCAAACACAAAAAGCCATAAAATAAAAAGACAAGACAACTCGCTTTGTCCGCTTGCCAGCTCCATCTGTTAGGTTTAGGAGAAAACACTGCTTTATTACTGAAAACAACTCATTGTGAATCTATAACCTCCGGATGTTATAGATTCACAAAGAGCTGTTGGCCCCAGAACCACCAACTCAAACAAATAATAAAAATCATTAAAATTGGTCCAGTTGGTAAGGAGGGAGGGAGTTTAGTGACATACATGCATAAAATAATTATATATTGGTACTATGGATTTAAGGAGTCAGGCTGGGGTTGATGATGATGGTGATGAAGGATTTACAGAAAATAATGTTCAAATTTATTATCAGTCATGGGTACCACCCATAACACAAGCACTGCTTACATCGGGGCTGGATGGTGCTATGAGATTATAATTATAATTTTTTGAAGATACAAATAATGTTATGTTACAAGCAAATTAATAAGAAGTTTATCTTTGTGTAATAGATAAGAGTGAAATATAAATAGTTGTTGAAAATAATTCATGGCAGTAATAGAATTAGATTGGAACAAAAAGTAGAAACCGATCCACATGGATTTGTTTGGTGGATCTTAGTGGATTACAGTGGAATCTATTCCACCAGCACCTGCATCAATTTTTATCATGCCTGGATTGACAGAATTAGGGTAATATCTCCAAACACTCTTTATATTTGGACCCATGACAAAAGCAAAATCGATGAAGTCTCATATTTAGTGCATAATTCACTATGAGCTCTAGATGCATTGACAATTTCTAACAGCTTACCAAACGCTGACTAAGCTGAGAAGATGGTTTAGGTGCTGGGCAAGCCTTATCTATCTAGCAAAGTCCCAGGCATCGCAGCATCCCATAAAGCATGAATACCATTTGCGGAATAAACTATAAGTGATGTCTAACTTTTTTTTTTGTAGTTCCTATGTCGCAATTCACAATTCACTTGCCTGCGACTCATTGTTATGACAGTAACTGCTTCTATCAGCAGCTACAACCCTCGTTCTAATGGGGGAGACTGGATCTGCACTGACAATAATTAGTGTTGGGTTGTATTGTGCATTTGGCCCTGACACTAGACAGCCCTGCTCATACAAATACTCGAGGAGGAATACTCTGGGTTTGGGCAGCATTCTTTAAATATTGCTGAAGGTGAGGCACATGTTGATGAACAATGGCTTTCATCATCATCTCAGCCGTAGGACATCCACTGCTGGACATCTACCTCCCTCCATGAGGGGTATACATCTTTCAGGGGTATACCTTGGTAGATTCTTACTGGATCCACGAGCAAGAGAGGGGCAACAGTTCTACTGCCCCATGAAGAAGGGCTTTAACCCTGTTTTATTCTTGAATAATTTTTTATAATGTTTGCTTAGTTTTTTTAATAAAACTCAAATTTCAAACTTAATTCAGTAGTTTCAGCAATTTCTTCTTAAAGAAGAAAGCATGTAATAAACATATTCACAGTGTCACTTGTCCAAAGATATCCTTTGTAATATTACTTAGCTAGATCACTAGTAGGTAATACAATCCTGGGGGCCTGCTCTTGAATGCAAATTGCAATAAATCTAAATTGCAACCAAGCCAAACTAACTGTTATGGCCCTTACGTAAATATTGCCTTCTGATGAATTATCATCAGAATCAACGATCACAATATTAATTGTAATCGTTTTCTGAGTTCTAGTGCCCTGCACTGGCCTTCATGGCCTGGTGTCGGATATTTCACATTGATCCAAAATCGAGCCATTATGCCTTATTTGTTTCACTAATGCAAAATTGAATTCAAGTTACTTAAAATATTTGACTCGAGATAGATCCAAATTTATTTTACAGTGGTGGCTAGGTTGTTGGGCCAACAGTGAATTTGATAAATTTAACATCAAGTCCATCTAGGAACAGATACACTCTACTTAAATTTAAGAAAAAAATGGCTTTAAAATGGTACTACAAAGTATAATTTACTTTGTGAAAAGATAAAGTTATGTGCATAACAAAATACCCTGCCCTATATTTTGGCATTGTCTGCAAATGTAGGTAAGCAGATTCTAAAACTAATCGGGGTAACCCTATCTGCACTGTGTATTGTAGTTAGATATTTGGAGCAAATTGTTGATGTTAAGTTAATATTGGAATAAGCACATTCATTACAATGCAGATAGTGTAGTTTGGAAAATTTGCAGTTCAAGTGTCTTTAGAATATGTAGCTTGCTGGTGTAAATTTTCTTTGTGTAAACACAAAATAATAACGTGATAGCCTTTGTTCACACAGTTCCACATTTACATTAATTCTGTGTCTCTTTAGACAAAGCTGAATTGTCTATCAGTTTTTTTCCATATTAACATTACAAATCATGTAAGATTAAAGCTATTTTTACCTGTATGCAGTTGGCACAGAAATGAGGTGAGACACAACAAAATGAACTGTATGCCCAGCACTGGGTGAAGTCAAAATGCCCATGATGGCACTGACAAAGTTTCAGCGCTTCGACGCTGTTAGCAGACCTTTTTTCAGGTCAGTAGCAGTGTTAGCATTGTGTACATACCTTGAAGAGCTCCTTGAAGTATGGGCTGCAGACGGACAGGATGAGCTTGTGCGCGTGCACGTACTGGCCGCCCGCCGCCAGCGTCACGTCCACCAGGTCCTCGCCCTCCAGCAGCGCGTGGAACGACTGCGACAGGTTCGAGTGGAAGTCGTTCCATCTCAGCGAAAACTGTTCTGGCATCGCCATCGCGATTAACTCACACTATAAACTAACGAAAACTACAAAAGCCCTTCTATAGCTGCGCGTAGCATGTAACACTTTCAGAACAACTACGCGTCCCCGTACATCACTGAAAACGCAAACAAGTATAACTGCCTACGTATACGTTTAGAACTCGACAATCTACACTCTCATAGTCGTAAGCATCACCCATTGCACATTATCTACCCTCGATTTGTCGCATATGATGATGCTTTTTGTGATGGCATCGCAAATTGAGCTGAAATTATCAAAATGTCGCTTGGTTTGTTCACGAAATTCTTCACAATGCACCGTTCATTGTCCGTCCGACAAACAACGCGTAATGTCATGTCAGTCCGAATGAATGATGTGTGTGTGTAGTGTGTGTATCTGTGCATGTGTGTGTGAGTGAAACAACTGAAATTGTGCGAAAATGCCCAATGATTTTTTTATATTTTTCCAGGAACCCAAAGTAGTTTTCAAAGTTAAACTCGAAGGGTCTATCATAACAAATAATTACTTTAAAATATAATGTGAATTACAGCTAAAAAAGTAGGTATGTATTTATTATATCAACTCCATTTATCATCAACAGGAAAAATATTAAAGCTGAAGTCATAGAGAAGAGAGGCTGAAGTGTTGAATTTGTTTGCTTTTTTAAGCGTAGTTATAGACAAGACTTGTTTGTCATCTTTTGTTATAAATGTCAATGTCAAAACTTACAATGTTTTTGGGATGTTTACTGATGTTTACTGAGGATGTTTAGTGCTTTTCTTTTTTTTCCTTTTGTCAAATTTTAATTGAATTGATTCTTCCATTTCTTTTCCATCGAGTTCCGAGTTGGTATTGTTGGGACAATCAATATTTCGTACACGTCATCGATCGGTAACTCAGATTGACAGTTCAAGGCAAGTATATTCATTCATTCACTCGCCAGTCTGTCTAAAGCTCTAAAGTCAACGAAACCAATTAACCAAGTGTCAACTAGTGTCAAGTCATGTCATTCATTATAACTTGCCTGCCTTGTGTGCTGGCTGGCTGGCTGGCTGTGTTTGTTTGTAATTTTTACAATAATTATTTATTCGTCTTATAAGTACTACACGTAAAAAGTTTTTTTATTGTTACGTCTTCTGCTTTTTAGGACCAAGGTTCTGATTGGTAATTAGACAATGTTATTGCTCTAGCATGCCAGAAAAACCGAGTTAAATGAAGCCTATAATGATCAGGAAAACAGAAATAGCGAGCTTATCCAGTCATAAATTGCATACATTTCGTTGAAATATCAAGAGGTTAAAGGAAGCCCCAAAGCCTACTACCTAAAAATGGTCTGGGCGTAGCGCTAACCCTAAAATTGCAGTCTACAATATCTGGAATGGGCTCTTTGAGTTCCACCGGTTGTGGTACAGTATTCTGACAAACACCACGGAAAGATAGGACATGTTTTAGCTTGAGCTCATACTGTGCGTGATATAATAAGCAGCAGAATGACAGCGGTCGTGACTACCGGTAAGCTTGTTGCTCAGATCTTTAAAGGTCGTCTTCAATATCTTTTACTATACTGTGATGTGACATGTGTGCTTATTTTGATTTCACCTTTCAGGAATGGAAGCGGAAGCGGCGGCGGAGAATAACCGGCAATTCATGAAAAAAGCGCTCTCTGCGGGGTTTTACGCTGTAGCCTCTTTCATGATCACAGTTGTGAACAAGACGGTGCTCACCACATATGCATTCCCTTCGTATCAGTTCCTGGGGCTCGGGCAGATGCTGGCTACGATAGTGGTGCTGTGGGGCGGGCGGCGGTTGCAGCTCGTGCAGTTCCCGGCGCTGGACGGCACGGTGTCGCGCCGCATCTGGCCGCTGCCCATCATCTACCTCGGGAACATGGCGACCGGCCTCGGCGGGACCAAGGAGCTGAGCCTGCCCATGTTCACGGCGCTGCGCCGCTTCAGCATCCTTATGACCATGCTCCTGGAGAAGGTCGTGCTCGGCGTGCGCGCCTCCTGCTCCGTGCAGGCCAGTGTGCTGTCCATGGTGGGCGGCGCCGTCATCGCCGCAGCGGACGACGTCACCTTCTCGGTGAGTGGGTACACACTGGTGCTGCTGAATGACGCCTGCACGGCCGCCAATGGAGTATACATGAAAAAGAAGCTAGACTCGAAAGAGCTCGGCAAGTATGGTTTGATGTTCTACAATGCCCTGTTCATGATACTGCCAGCTGCAGTGGTGGCCTGGGCCACAGGAGACTTGAGGAGATCCGTGGACTATAAACACTGGGATGACCCATTATTCCTGATCCAGTTCTTATTATCTTGTGTCATGGGCTTTGTCTTATCATACAGTGTGATGCTTTGTACACAGCACAACAGTGCTCTCACTACAACTATCATAGGATGCCTCAAAAATATTCTAGTTACTTACTTAGGCATGGTCATAGGTGGGGACTATGTGTTTAGCTGGCTCAACTTTGTAGGGTTAAATATTAGTGTTATTGGGAGCTTGGTTTATACTTACATTACATTCAACCGACGCTCCAACCCTGTGTATGTGCGAGTTGACAACCCAAAGGTTGACACTGTATGACAAACAATGTTCCTTCTTATCCTAATTTCAGTATTTACCCTTCTGACATTAGTCATTAAGAATACTCACTCCTTGGAGTATGCGAGTTTTCAACCAAAGATGTTTGAAGTTAGGCATTGCAGTGCTGTAGGACAATACAAGGAAGACACATGCCATAATACCAGTTAACTTTTGTAGTTATACAATTTTTGCATTTATTCAGTGATTGAACTTAAAATAACAGTTACAATGCCTTATTTTTATAGACACCAAAATTTTGTGTTTGAACATTATGTTATTCAAAAATATATTCATTAGATAAATTATTATTAGCAATATTATACAATTGTATTTTAGTTTAATCCAAGTGGCTCAAACTATTAGCTTATTAGGGTTCCGGACCAAAATGGTAAAAAGGAACCCTTATAGAATCTGTCTGTCTGTCTGTCAGAAGTGGATATCTCGAGAACTACCATTGCTAACAATTTGAAATGGTTAAAGATTTTTTAATATTATAGCATATATAAAATGCATAAAAAATATTCTTATTATGATTGCAGGGGGGCGGATAGGGGATCTCATTTTTTTTAAGTTACTAGGTTGTGTGGGCCATCATATGAAAGGTATTCATTTGCACATTAATAAACAGTTTTAAGGTTTCCTTTAAGCTGTATCGTTTTTGAGTTATTAACAAAAATATGTTGAAAAAACGACTGTTGTCCCTCCTTTATCTCCGAAGTTTGCGGAGATAAACTCGTGAAACTTTTATAGATAATAGAAGTGTATGTAAAGTTTATAGGAAAATTATAGCGAACTCCCTAATTTGCAAAGTTTTTTAGACAAGGGGGGTGGAAGGGGTTTTTTAAAAAAAATGTGGAGTTACTAGGTCATGTGGGGTATCATATAAAAGGTATCTGCATATTAATAAACAGTTTTTAGTTTTGCTTTAAGTTGTATAGTTTTCGACTTATTCACAAAAATGTTGAAAAAAATAGTGTTTCCCCCTTTATATCTCCGAAGTTTGCGGAGATAAACCTCTAAAACTTTTATTGCTATTAAAAGTGTATGTAAAGATTACGGGAAAATTATAACGAACTCTCTAATTAGCATACTTTTTTAAAAATCATGGAAAGTGTAAAAAATCTACATAAGTTCCGCTATCAGACAAGAGATGGCGCTGTCAAAGTTCTCCAACAAATACAAACCGCCTTTATCATATTATATTGTATGATGGCACGGAACCCTCGGTGCGCGAGTCCGACTCGCTCTTACCCGGTTTTATTTTTATAATT
Source organism: Pasiphila rectangulata (assembly GCA_963082625.1). Lineage (NCBI taxonomy): Eukaryota > Metazoa > Arthropoda > Insecta > Lepidoptera > Geometridae > Pasiphila > Pasiphila rectangulata. The sequence goes on from OY720236.1 coordinate 26,387,550, forward strand.
CTACAGCTATAGAGCATGATATTATCATAATAACTGGATAGTATTTTTTATGATAGGTCTTCTGTTATCTCAAGCCTTGCTTATCTACGAATTTGTATATTGATTATGGATTTTGTATTTGATCCAACATAATGAGCAGGCTCATCATTACCAATTAATGGGTATATAGAATGAATGGATTGCTCAAGAGTTACAGCAGTCTCAAATGGACTGGATAGGCTACAGACACGCGTAGTGGCTGTCGCGAGCTACAGCCGCGTTTGCATAAGTACCTGAAAAACGTCATAGTAAATAAAAAATACTCATATAGCGTATGGTCCGTGGTGGCGAGTACAACCGTAGCGAGTAGCCGCCACCAACCACGTGTTCGGCGCGTCCTTACCAAATGCATGAAAGGCGCGACAACTGCCGACTGTAATCAGTAATTCATTTACGAATGCTCTTAAAGATGTACAGTATATCTTGAATCATTTTATATTATCCGGCATAATAATTATTATATAATAAAATATTTCTTGATTTTGTGTATCAAGGACACGTGTGGCGAGTGAACGTTTTAGTTCAAAATTGGGACCTTTACAATGGTTCAAAGCTTACATGCATACTATTTTTATATTATTCTTCTATTAGAATAGGGTGACTTAAATTTATACATAGACTGTTTCTATGTCTTATTGTAGATTTGTATTTAGTCTAATGACCATAATGATAAAGCGCATTGATAGTTATGAATTAGCATGTTTTTTATATGAAAGTCCAGATCTACTCGTAGTTTCGATAGGTATATTGCCATCTTCTCGCTTCAGCTTTGTCATCTGGCTTTGCCCAATAGACATATCTCTCGCAAACACTTTGGAGCCTTTGTTCCGCTCTACTGTATCTTTAATACGAGCTATCACTTATATAGCTATAAAAGTACGAATATGGTGCCGAAAGGTTTAATCCGGACGTCTGCCTTGAACCGCCTTCACCCCGCGGCTCGTGTTTAGACAGTTGTTCCTCAATCCGTCAATGCCAGGCGCGCATGATACCACTCACAGATCATAGAAATGACGTAAACTCAAATTAATTGCCAAGGTGAACACAATAACGCGATTTATCAACAATTCCGAATTATCCACTGGATTGCGTGGCACGATCCATTGGCAGAAACGTAGTTAGGACTCACGCGAGGGCAATCGTGAATGTGTTGATTCATGGGCATGCTATTCCGGGATGAAACTCCGTCTTATCCCAGGCGATATGCAAAACTTAACACAAATTTTAAAAGGAGTATGTATTTTTTCAGTGATAAACATAAAACACCGAAGAGGCCATTTTGCTTCAATCATATGTTTAATTACGAACTTATGATACTGTCGGTATTTTGTGAAGAGTCTCAGTAACCATACATTAGCGTAACCTGACAGGTTTATACAAACACATCGAGGCGTCTCACACAGTAAACCCAGGACTTAGATTAGGACATGTTACTTGTACCACTTTACTGTATATTGTCTGTTATTTTTTATTTGTCATTCTGTATTATGACTATTTGTCAAGCTCTATAGTGGTAGTGTCAAGCTGTTGTGGGTTTTTTACCGATGCGATGTGACAAATTGATTCGAATTCCGCGACGTGTGTGTCTAACCGTAAGACCAAGACAAGACCAACTATTATCGTCGTTAATTTTGATTAATTGAGCAGATAGGTATATAAATCTACTTATTAACAATAGTCATTTTTTAACGTTTTTAGAAGTGTAAATGTAGATAGATATATAGAAAATACTTTATTGCACACCCTAAACTAAAAAAATAACAAAATAAAAATATATCTTTCATTCCCCTGGTTGAGCGATTGTATAGAAATATTAGGCTGGAACGAAGTTAATTTGAAATTTTATTTATGTGTCCAAATACGAAAATATGCTTAAATAGACTTTCAACAGAAAGTATTTGTTCGTCTTTGCAAAGTGAGGCCTTTCACATCACAGTGTTGTGCACACGTATTGTGCACGGTACAATTATGTATGGGATGCCGCAGTGCCTGGGACATTGCTTTATGGATTAGGCTAGTACAGCTCATAGGATTCTCCCTGCTTAGTCGGCTAATAGTCAATAGAAAGAACAGGTCAATATGAGTGAAGCTGACTACGCAGAGGGTTTCCTCAGGATCATTTCCAAAACTCGGTATCCATCAGAGTACTTCTTACTTCTTTCTGCAGACAAGATCCAGTGAGAGTGATCCAGTTTTAGCATCATTAATAAAACTCTGCCTCTGCATGCCGTGGGATGCCGGCAGTAGAATGTTGCCTCTCCTCTCTTGCCCGTGGACGCAGTAAAAATCTAAAGTCTACCTCCGGAAAGACGCTGGTCTTTCCGGGTATCAACATCTCGTACTGTGTTCGCCAACCCGCTTCCCAAGCGTGGTGAGTAGATAGGAGATCAATAATGGAAGCCTATTTTCAGCATTGGACGTCCTACGGCTGTAATGAATAAAACCCTGAAGGACACGCGCTGATGCTTATGATGACGACAAAAACGCGTCATAATAACCGTGCATGAAACACTTATGAAAAGTGCAAAATTAAGGTTATTTAAATGAACCATATAGCTGGTCAACGGCAAAACTAATCAACACATAGTTGATCAACCTCTTGCACATACAGTACAGAGTTGGAACTTTGCACTAAGAATAAATGAATTATGCTGGACATGTCGCAGAGCACATCTCGCTCTAATGTTGCAAAGCTTGAATGCAGAGCTGTGGAATGGGTACCAGATTATTCATTATTATTATTACTAGCCATTTTCGTCCCACTGCAGGGCAAAGGCCTCCCTATCCCCCTTCCATTTATCCCGATCCTGTGCTATGATATTAATAAATATTAAATATTTTTTTTGTATATATACATACCTATCATACATAGAAAATGACCTAGACTCGGGACAAATTACAGAAACCAAAAATATTACAAACTTTTATAGAAAGTGCGTTTTTGTCGTTACGAGAAAGGTTTATAAAGTTACGCCTATAGTTAACTTTTCCCGTCACAAATTTAAAAGCGATTTGAGTTGTCAAGAGTACAAATAATTTTAATATATTATTAACACATATTTAACCGGGTATTTATAATGTGTTATTTATCGCGAAGACTACCTGGGACCACGATGGGTGCAATCCTGTCGAAACGTCGGTCGGGCAATAATAAAGGTAAATAACGCGATAAATACTCTGTTAAACAAGTGTTAATAATCGTGATCGCGAGAGTTAAAACACTCTATAATTCCAATATTCTGTTTTGGAAAACTAATTTGTACCCATAGCTGTAGTTTTTTTAGTGTGATGCCAGCCAGTTTCCTGTTTCTTGATGCCCTTCGTTAACCTAATGAAAACCTAGGCGTAGACGTGAAAGGCTTGCACGAGCAGGTACTTAACATACGTCGGGTGTCCATATAGAGTGAGCTGAAGCGATCCCCCACTCGGTGCCAGGGTCCAATTAGGCTCCTTGAGTGCAGTAGAGTGCATTCCACGCTGATATTATTAGCGAATATAAAAATACGCGTGGCCCGCACGAGTATTCTAACAAGTAGAAGTAATAGTGGTAATAGTACACAGTCATTACGTTTTTCAAAAAATCAAGCTATGCATTTGACACTCGTACATAATAAACACATCAATAAAGTCTAATTTTTAAATTTTTATATAATGATTATTCTATATAAATTATTTCTGGGGCACTCAGCTTTGGTTTACGTCTACATGTTACCTAGATGTATCGGTATTGACCACGAATAAATCTAAGGATGTCCCAAGCGCTGCTGCGTCCCCTGCAGCGTGATACCAGTGGCTGACGCTGTATAATCTTGCATTGAAGATTTGATACTGTGAAAGGCCTTTTACATAGACGAATAGAACTTTCTAAGAAAAGCATAGAGGGGCTTTACTTAATATATAAAAGCTATACACGTACGGAGTTGATCTATTAAGTTTGCATTTCGGCTATTTACGTATTGGGTTTACACCCGGCACATTATGTGATATAGTGAAATCAGAAACATTCTATTAATAATATAATATATATAATATTTCTTATATAATTATAGTCCGGTAACGTTGTCATGGCCATCTGCGGTCAACAACATTAAGTCAATTAAAAAAAATATATAAATTTGTAATAGCTTGTGCACGCCGCTTCGCATGCGTTGTACCCGGAAGAAAAAAGTAGCCTATGTGTTAATCCTAGTCAACATCTATACGTTTGCAAAACTTCAGCTCGAAACGTAGGTAGGTGCGCTAGTTTTTGCGTGAAGAGGTAACAAACCTCCATACAAACAAACTTTCGGCTTTATAATATTAGTGAGATTAGTTATTTCATAACATGTTATCATGAGCAATAATAAATTATATCTTAAGATAAGTAATCTATGTATGTGTACTACTGCTGTAATTATTTACTTAGGTAGCTACTTAACAATTGTTTTACTGAACGGGGCGGTATTTGTAAGTATAAAGCCGCATTTCGACAGCTGTATAGAATCTTTTAAGTATAATTCAATCATCTATAATGCTCTGCAGGTGTGACCACAGACACTGCAATATAAATAATTAATGAGGTACATAAACTATATTATAAATATTATTTTAATTATCTAACATAGTGAAACCTGGTAGGTAATATTTTCACCATTTTGCGAAGTTGTTTACTCGCACATCATTATAATTAAGCATATTCAAGTGTTACATAATGTTAACAACTATTTCAGGAACTAATCTACATACCTACTTACTTACTAGCTACCTCTTTATCAACATCCTCGTAATCGGGACGTAGATAACAGAACCGGACTGTTGTGGTATATAGTTTTGGCAAAACCATATTTTTTTATAACGTGTGTTTCAACAGCCGTGATCCAGGGTATAGTCGCTCAAGTGTTTAAAACTAGCAAGATCAGACTTTTCTACGTTTTATTTATCAAAGTTAAGCAATACCAGTTTTATCATCATTCATCATTTCGGCTGTAAAACGTCCAGTACTGCACACAGGCCTCCCTCATGGATCTCCATGAGGGGTAGTTGCCATATCACGCTTGGCAGGTGGGTTGGCGGGCGCAGTACGGTATGTTGATACACGTAAAAGACGCTGCTGCCCATCTTGCCGAGGTATCCCTTAGCAGGCTCTTACTGCATCCACGGGCATGAGAGGAGCATTCAGATTCTACTGCCGGCACCACACGGCTCTATACTTTAAACCAGTTTACGTAAAGATCAATAGATCTTGTAAAGGCAGGCCTATGTCCGGCAGTAAATGTCCTACGGCTGAGATGATAAATAGTTTTATTTCACAGAAAATATAGTACCTAGTGCCATCATACATAATATTTAAATGTCATGTGTTACCTTAGTTTATTCCAGACATTTGACACAGCTCTGTAGGTCTACCATGAGTTTTCACAACATATACTCGCTAGCGACTAGGTAATAAATGTATGAAAGCTTGTACAGCGCCTCTAGCGGATAGTTTGGTACTATTGAACAATACGCTATTACTAGAGCGACTGTAGTTTGGGCTTCATTTGCTTAGGATTTGGCACCATGAGTTACAAATCTGACAGTCTGTCATAGTGACGTACTATCACTACTGTAACGGCTGGCGATCTGACAGTGACAACTCATGGTGGACACACTGGTGAAGTTCACAAGACGTATAGCTACTAAGGATACTGGCGAAAATAAACGCAGGCAAGTGATTTTAAGGATGACATACATTCGCTCAGTGTTCTTAGCGGCATTTGGGCATTCATGGCATGGGGCCGTCATGTACATAGTTACACAGTAGGTACATATTATTTACGATTGTAAACTAAGTATTAGTTTCTGTAATCTGTGGTATTACTGTGGTATTACGACAGATTACAGAAACTAATGGTATTACTTAGGTTACCTGCCAGTGAAAATCGGTCCAGCCGTTTCGGTGATCAGCCAGAACAAACAGATAGACGCTTTTATTTTGACAATACAAAAACACTTAATTTTTTTGTAAGTAGATACTAGATACCTAATTTAAAACTTTCAAATATTCTAAATGCAAAATAACTAAGGTAAAATTAGGTAGGTGGCTAGGTTAACCAAATTATATTGGCTGTTTTAGAAAGTGATTAAAAACACTAGCTAGAAGCTAGATAATTGGGCGTGTACAACGATATTAATAAACAAAATAGATAATAAGTATGTAAACAAATTGATAATGTCTAGAATGGAGAGAAGTGTTATTTAAATAAAACAACACATGGTTGAATGTATTTTCAAGTTTTTAGTTGTGATTTGTACATTAAGCATACAATATCGAGCAAAAACGGCAATAAAATCACATTTGTTGTATAGGATGGACTCTATGTTCAAGGGACTCCTTAAATTTTTATTTTTATTTAATTATTTATTTTTTAAGTGAATAAACAATTAAATAAATATTCTGTGAATGTTTCAAGCGTCTACCTGTTGCCGTTATAAAAAACGGTAAAAAAATCACGTTTGTTGTATGGGAGCTCCCCTTAAATATTTATTTTGTTATGTTTTTAGTATTTGCTGTAGGTACCTACATAAAGATAATAAAAAAATAAATACAGAAATACATCATCTGAAAATTTCAACTGCCTAGCTATCACGGTTCATGAGAAATAGCCTGGTGACAGACAGACAGACGGACAGCGGAGTCTTAGTAATAGGGTCCCGTTTTTACCCTTTTGGTACGGAACCCTAATAAAACAACACAAATGGTTGAATGTATTTCAAATATGCCGCGCCGCCCGCGCCGGCGCCGGCGCGTCCTAGAAATGTAACAACCCTTGTGTTATTTATTAATCTAAGCCTTTTTATTATACTGAAAGGGTTCAAGGGAAATGATCTAGTGCATTTCCCTAGAACCTTTTCCTTGACTATCTTACTAATATAATTTTAGCCAACTACATAATTTGTACTTGTACATTAAACCACATATAGTTTGTGTTTAATCGTCTCTCGTAACTTCTACGCACAGCTACAAAATGAAAGCGTTTTGTAAATAAAAGTGTAAGTGTAAGTAAATGTGACATGGCTTGCTGACTTGCTGAACATACTCCATTGAAATTATTAGATGCCATTATTGAAATTGACTTTTTTTCATTGTTTTTGTTTTTATTATTAACTAATTAATAGTATTATGTTATTAACACTAACACTAACTCCCACTCTCTCTCTGGGTGACGCAGGATTCTGCGCGGGACAGCTAGTACTTAGATAATAAACATCGGATATACTTAATTACCTACTATTCAAATTAAAACAATGAAACTGCCAAAATTTTCAATAATTTAATGGTTTTAAGATATATCTTCCGTTTATTTAATAATTAAAAAAAATTGAGATTTTTGATCAGTTAAATATAACATACTTAAATTAAAAAAATATATATATTATACAGACATTTTATGCATTAAGAGTAAAATATATTTTATGTTTAGTTTAGAAGGTTTTAACAGGTAACGTTAAGTTTAAGAAGTTATTTAAAATATTATTTATAATGAAAGTTAAAAAAGGGAGAAGAAATCATCAATTGACGAGCTCTGTGGCGCAGCGGGCGAAGGTCCGCCTGCGACGCAAGGGGTTGCGGGTTCGATTCCCGCCTCGGGACAAATGTCTGTACGATCTGCAGATATTTGTTCAGGGTGTTCTGGGTGTTTTCCTATATATAATAAAAATATCTATCTATGTAGTATAATGTATTAAGTATATCAGTCATCTAGTACCCATAACACAAGCTCTGCTTAGCTTGGGGCTAGATGATGCTGTGTGATTTGTCCAGCATTATTTATTTATTTTATTTTATTTTAATTTCTACAATAGCCCAGATGTTTTTAAAATAGTGATTTATTGTAATTAGATGGTTCAGTGATGATTTCTTAATTATTTAGTTTCTTATGCAAAATGGTGCCTTAAAAATACTTCTGGTTTGAAGTGTTTCTGTGGAGAGTGGGCAAAGGAGAAGTAGTATTACCAGTATTAGTATTACTCCGTAGGCATTGTGCATTTGTGAACAAATCTTTACATAATGTTATTTTAGTTACACCCTCATCGTACATTCGATGTTTTATAAAATGCTATAGGCTATTTGACAGAGTACGAACATCGACATTCCATGAAGTCAGTTAGATACTTCATACAAAAATAATAGACACGTATTTTTTGTTTTTGTAAATGAATGAAACAATACAAATACAATTAGCGCATTGAAGTTTAGGAGTCGTGACGTCATGACAAGCCATAAACTGTACCTAGACGTGACGTCATCCGACATTTCGACATACGAGTAATGTAAGAGCAACGTGTCCAATACGGACTAAGGATTACATTTAGTCTACCTACTCGTAGTTAAATGTTCCGTTAAATTAGTATATCCACATTACACGGTATACGATTGGTTGTGCTTGTGCGTGTATTAATAGCACGCATAGGAAGGCATAATTATTTTCACCTCCAGTCATTAAATTTTATCAGCCCGGGGCTCGCTATAGACGCCGATAACATGAATAGGCTACTTAAATAACTAATTTTGAGTCCTTATGTATGAATGTTTGAGCTGGAAGGTAGCCATAGGAACTCAAGTAATTAAGCGATTTTTAACTTTTTAGTTTCTTTAATTTTAATAAAAGCTTGTTTTTAAAAAGTTTTCTTCTAAACTCAACTTGTTTTTGTATCAAAATTAAAAGATTTATAGATTGATTTCATACCTAGTCAACAAGCCTTTTGTACAATAATAATTAGAATTGATCTAATTATGAAACTGTGTTTAGTTTTTGTGCGAATAATCGTCTGTCAGTGAGGCAGTAATGAATGAATGCAGACTTTATTGTACACTGCAGTATAATTTGTATTGGAACGTCGATACTCAGTTGGATTGTTACCATTACATACGAATGCACCAGGTGTGGGAGAGCTTTGGCCAATCTTATCTTAAATTGTTTTACATACGTACATATGTCAAAAGATGGCGGCCGTAAAATTATTAACAATGACAGAACTATAATATTGTTAACAATGAACCGTTTTTAGTAAAAAAGAGAAAAGTGTTTCCTACATATACTTAAAGATGGAGTGAAGAAAGCAAGTTTGTTGTTGATTGTTAATTCTGTCATGGTGAAATTGTGTTTCCTACCAGTAAAATAAAACTAACGCCATCTATATAAGGTTCGTGGTAACTATTTTTGAAGGTTTTCTAATGAAACGCATCATTGTAAAAACAATTGACTATTGATTAGACCAATATAGGTACTAAGAACTCTAGCAACCTGTAAAGTTTTTTTGAAGTTTTTAGGGTTCCGTACCCAAAGGGTAAAAACAGGGTAAAATAAATATTTAAGGGGGGCTCCCATATGACAAACGTGCTCCAAGTCAATAACGGCAGCAGGTGGACGCTTGAAATGTTCACAGAATATTTAGTTGTATATTCACACTGAAAATAAATAATTAAATTGAAATAAAACGTATATTTAAGGGGGGCTCCCATACAACAAAAGTAATTATTTTGCCATTGCTTGATATTAATAACGGCAACCGGTAGACGCTTCAAATATTCACAGAATATTTACACACGATGGTACGGAACCCTTCGTGCTTGAGTCCGCCTCGCACTTGGCAGATCTTACCATGTTTAATATTGATGTATTGGCACATCATAGATATTCTGAATAGAACCGTTGAGTGAGTGTGCTTTGTCTACAACTTTTATCAGTTAGTTGAAAGAGTAATCCTCGTTTAGGGATTTATCGTTAATTTATTTATGTGCAAAATTCTGGCATTTGATAAACCAGAATAGTAATCCTCAATTATTATTACTATAAGTAATTGTAAACTATAAGAAAATTGTGACTTCGGCTGTGGAACAAGGTTCTGGCTATTTATATAATTCTTGGTATTCCTTATTATATTGAATTGTGACTATTTTTGTATTAAACATACAAATGTATAAGTTTTTGTGTAGGTCTTAAATTAAATAATTTTATATTATTTACATTGTTTAACTTTAAAGCGTGGCAAAAGCTAGAAAATATAAAAGAATTATAAATTATATTGTTTTCGATAATCTTATTGCAATATTTTGGTTATATAAAGCCATTAATAAATTATTTTTATATTTTAGGTAGTAAATGATAACGCCATAATGTTGTTTGTAATTGTCTATATTAATTTATATCAATAAATGGTCGAGCTAGTTATGTGTCCTTGTTTTATTTAGGCCACGCCAAGATGCTTTGCTTTCAAAGGTGCTCATTCAAAGACATTTCAGTGGAAATGTCTCTGTGCTCATTATATGGTGCTGTCAGAAATGTTCTGAAAATAGGAATATTCTCATAATATCGCCTACATAGCAACCAAGGTTTCCATCCCATAACCTATGTGAGTAAATAAGGTATACCTAACTCATTAACTCACATAACTTCTAGGTACTTCTATGTTTTGCGGAGCACCAATGTTCTTTTTGGGTTATTCCAAAAATCCCTTTCGACGATCCCCTGCGAAGGGGATTATTGGAATTCTTGTCCAGAAATCCCCTTCCGGCTCTCGGGACGCAAAAGGGATATCTGGACAAAAGTTCCACAAATCCACTTAACTAAAATAATTAGATATTCTAGATTTAGATAATCCTTAAGTTTAAAAAAAGAAAATGATGGTAAATGTCGAAAATGTAGGTACATTATCGATGACGTCTTCCTCTCTTCTATATTTATTGTTGTGCCCAACAGGGTCTGTAATGCTACCTAACACCACTGTATCTACATTATTGAACACAAAAAAGTATTGAGTATTAAAAAAAAATAAGGCAAGTCCCATAACATTCATTGGCATTTTTGACATTTACTGGCATTTACCGTCATTTTTGACATTCGCTGTCATTTTTGGGTTTACCGTAATTTTTGACATTTACTATCATTTTCTTTTTTAAAACTTAGGGATTGGCCGGATGTGAAAGAATATCTAATTATTTTGGTTATGGGGATTTGTGGAACTTTCGTCCCGATATCCCCTTTGCGTCCCTTTCGAGATCCGGAAGGAGATTTCTGCACAAAAAGTCTAATATCCCCTTCGCAGGGGATCGTCAAAGGGGATTTTTGGAAAAAGCTGTTTTTTTTTGTAAATGTATGGTGAAAGAAAACATCGTAAAGAAACCCGCGGCTTACGTAAATTCAGATGTATTGTTCTTCCTGAGTAAGCAGGGGGATGGTAAAGATTTTGGACAAGCCTTATCCATCTAAGAATGTCCCAGGCACTGCAGTGTCCCGTATAGCATGTCAGAGACCTAAGGGAAATTGTTTCTTGCCAGTTCGGTTCAGGGTCGCCCAGGTCATTTATTTGTATTTTTGACGACCTCTGTGGCGCAGCGGGCGAATGTCCGTTTACGACGCAAAAGGTTGCGGGTTTGATTCCCGCAACTTGACAAATGTCTGTAAGATCTGCAGATATTTGTTCAGGGTGTTCTGGATGTTTATCTATATAAAATAAAAATATATCATCATTTCAGCCATAAAACGTCCACTGATGAACACAGGTCTCCCTCATAGATGAGGCGTAGTTGCCATACTCACCACGCTTGGCAGGCGGGTTGGTGAGCGCAGTTTGGGATGTTGATACACGGATAGACGCTGCTGCCCATCTTCCGGAGGTATCCCTTAGCAGGCTCTTACTGCATCCATGGGCATGAGAGGAGGGGTATCATTCTACTGCCGGCACCCCACGGCTAAATATATATATATATCTATGTAGTAATGTATTAAGTATATCAGTCATCTAGTTCCCATAACACAAGCTCTGCTTAGCTTGGGGCTAGATGTGCTGTGTGGATTGTCCAGCATTATTTATTTATTAGTAAAGCTGGTGACGTTGATGCTTGAGACGACCAGACGGATACCATCATCCCATACATATATGGGCGACATTTAATTTTTTTAATTTTCAGTTATTAGTCCCACTGCACACTTACCGTGGGGTGCCGACAAAGTAGAATATTACCTCAACTCTCTTGCCCGTGGATTCAGTAAGAATCTGCTAAGGGATACCACCGGAAGATGGGCAGCAGCATCCCGTACTGCGCTTGCCAACCCGCCTGCCAAGCGTGGTGAGTATGGTAATAACCTAAATTAGAGATCCATGAGGGCCTCTGTCCAACAGTGGACGTCTTACGGCTGATATGAAGTCTCCCACTGCTGGCACAGGCTTCCTTTCCTTTCTCACACTCTTCGCGATTTAACGCTGTTTTCGTAACTAAGGTCAAAAATTACATTTTTGGGTTTTTGGACGTTTTCGGCCATTTGAAGACTTATCTTTTTGGTGACCTTTTGAGGTGACAATAACTCCAGTCCCTGTGACCTTCTCTCATTAAGACGGTGCTAACAAAAAAGTAAGTTTCATGTAAATCGGTCAACTGTTCGGTTGTTATCGTCAAATACACAGACAGACGGACGGACAGACAGCAGACAGCGCTATGCATAGGTATTAGGGGGTTTAGCCCCTAAATAGCTTGCCAAGTGGCAAACGCGTCCGACCCAGTTCCTAGGAAAGGAAATACTTGCTTACCCCGCAATTATGCCGCAGCAACAAAGCCAATGCAGGTTTTGTTGTGTTGCTGTGGCATAATTATAATTTATTTAGATAGGTAGGTACCTACATAAAGGTATCTGTGAAATTATTACGTAAATGCGGAAATCAGACCTGCAAACTCCTGCGCCTCAGGCGGCTATTAGTTCAACTACGCTACGAAAGTTGTCAATTGGGAATGTTTGAGACAGCTGGCATAAAGATGCTTTTCCTGACTGATGACAAAGAAGGTAAAATTTTTCTAGAAGTCCCTAAAGTCAAACAGCGCCATCTGTTGAAAGCTTAGGCAATCTTGCTCAAATGAGCTATTTGCTGATTTATTTTAAAAAGGTACGCTGGCAAGTAATAGTTAGATACTGGTAAATAAGCAATATTATATAACCTAAATAAAAAATCTAACAGCTTATATAAAGGGACAATAGAGTAGCCACCAATCCAATGGTTACTGTTTGTTTTCTTCAGGAGATTGAGTAAATGTCTGTGACTAATTGCAAGTCCATAAAGACCGACTACGACAGTTCTCTAAACAGAAACTTAATGGTTTGACCAGCAGCGTAAGGATATAACAATATTTTTTTCTCTTCATCATAATCATCATCTCTGTCGCAGGACGTTCACTGGACATATGCCTCCCTCATGGATCTTTAAGAACTAATCATAAGGGTTGTTGCCTACTCACCACGCTTGGATAAAAAGAAAAGTAGGTACAAGTCATTACAAAAAGTCGTTTATTGACAAAAAAAATATACCTAATGACGATAATGATTTATTCATGAAATATCTACTGTATTCTACAAGTCAAGACCTTTTATTTGATACCCATACTAAGGGTAAAACATAAAATGTCATTCTCCATTTTGTCGTTATCCGCAGCCATCTTGAAATTGGTTTTTCATGGTGGATAGTATTCAACTAGTGAAGCTCTTCATTTGACACCCATATTATAGGTAAAACATGTATGACATCCGCCATTGTTAACCCCCGTCAAAAAAGAGGGGTGTTATAAGTATGACCGCTGTGTCACAGACACACCTGTGGCACGGTAGCTTGAGTGGAACGATTTGCATGCAGTTTATTTTATTTAAAAACAGGTTATCTGGCGGTGGTTCTTAAACAATGTTTTATTAAAATCGTTTAAGAAGTTTACAATATATGCTATTTATTTATTTATTTAAAGGACGCCCAACAGAATGAACCCACGATAATTTTACTTATATAGACAAAACAAAACCTCCATATATCACTTATATGGGGGTGAGAGAGGGGATGAATAATCGAATGTTTCCAAATATACCCAAGTTGAATCAAATGAAGGAAATTAAGTGTAGAATGCAAAACTGAAAGTTATATAGAAATCAGTCAACCAATTCATGAGGTATGGGCTTAGAGTATGGGGGTTGAAAGTAAGGGTGGACTATTGATTTTTTTCAAATATACCCAAGTGTAGTACCAAATGAAAGGACATGATGATTATAACATTGCAAAACTGAGAAAACACATTACAAATAAATAAAAGTAAAAAAAAACCTTTTTAACAAACAAGCTTTCATTTAAACGTACCCACTAAAAATAATAAAATAAACATTTTCCTCTAAAGTTTAAAGTCGACTTAAAACGTCTTTACACAGTATATGTAATAAAAAAGCTTGTAATTTTTTTACTTTTAATTTATTTTTTACTTTTTAGTTATCACTGGACAGTCGGTTTCTTGTCTGTTCATCCCATGACCGCCATGTTGGATTAAGAGTGATGTCATATAATTTTTCAAGTAACTCTCAAGTAACTCGAAAATGCTTTATTGCACACCTTAAACTAAACAAATTAACAAAAAAATGAGAAACACTAAATATAAAGTGACAATCGGCGGTCTTATCGCTAAAGAGCGATCTCTACCAGACAACCTTTCGATGGATTGGATTGTGGTAATGAGATGGGGTAAAATGGTGTGAGATTAAAAGAAAAGTAAATATAAAAAAAAAAAACCATATAGAATAAGTATACATAATATATAATAATGTATATATACATATATACTATATAAATATATATATATATATAAAGCATGTTGTAAATAAATACTTATATACAAATAAATAAATATACAAATTATGTATTTTGACAATGATTCAAGCAGCTTATTTCAACAGGACAAATAGTGTTCCTTAACCATAGATTTGAAAACTTGAAGGGATGGAGCACGCCTGATGGATACTGGCAATGCGTTCCACAAGTTTACAGCCTGGACAGTAAAGGATTTATGGTAGTACGACGAGTTGTGTGCAGGTGTCATTAGCTGTAAAGTGTCAGAAGACCGAAGAGATCGAGTATGGGAAAGGTGTAGAAACATGAAGCGTTCCTTGAGATAAGAAGGAGTAGAAGGAGTAAATAGAATATTGTAGAGTAAGAATAAGAAATGGGAATTCCGACGAAGCCGTATTGGTAGCCACTTTAGCCTCCTGCGAAACTCCGAAACATGGTCATACTTGCGTAAGCCAAATATGAACCGTATTCCGAGGTTTTGCAGGCGCTCAAGCTTGTCCAATTGTTGCTCCGTCAGATCAAGAAAGGATGCATCGGCATAATCTAGGATAGGAAGAAGAAGTGATTGAGCAAGTGAAACCTTAGTGGCAGTAGGAAGGAAGTTTCTAAGTCTCCGCAAGGATCCTACAGTTGCAAAAGCTTTTCGGCTGATTTCAGTAAGTTGAGGTCCCCATGATAGATTTCTATCAATGAGGACGCCTAAATTTTTCACCGATTTGCTCTGCATTATGTGAGTGCCATCGAATAATACAGCAGGAAGAACACTCCAGTCAATTCGGGATATCATTCGCGAGCCTCCAACAACTATAACTTGCGTTTTATTTGGATTCACCCTTATACCGTAGGCCTTGCTCCATTCCAATATTCGTCTCAGGTCATTGTTGATGGTCTCAATAGCATCCGACAGATGGTCTACGGAGGCCTGTGTATAAATCTGGAGATCGTCTGCATAGAGGTGGTACGATGAAATTAGTTGATGGGATATTGAATTAATGAAGATGGCGAAAAGAAGAGGGGATAAAACGCCGCCCTGAGGGACGCCTGCAGATATGTCGCACCATGATGAATAAACATCATGATACCCATATTGTAAGAGTGCATTAAGAATAACTAGTCCGCCATCTTGGGTATACCGCCATGTTGGATTCAGTGACGTCATTTAATTTTTTTTGAGTTATTCTCAGCAAGCCCTTTCATTTGATACCCATATTATAGGAGTAGGTACATTAAAAATTATAAATTAAATTACCTAGATGTAGCTGCCTGTAATTGGGAGCACACTAGCTCATGATTTTTATTGTTTTTACTTTTGTAATTTTTCTTTGTGTATCTTCTGTTGGTGGCTCAAATAAATAAATAAAAATAAGTAGTTCGCCATCTTGGGTGTTCCGCCGTGTTGGATTCAGAGTGACGTCACATAGCTGACCATGCATTGTCATGAAACAAAAAACATTTATACAAAATTTCAGCTTAATTGGTTGAAGATATCTGCTTCAAATTGAGTTGCAAGATTCCGCGAACATACATACATACAGGGCAAGCTAAATAAAAGCTTGTAAAAAAAATAAGATACCTCCAAGACTAGGTAAAGTCGGGGTTTACTTACTTAACTCAAGGTAAACTTAGAATTTTTGAAACTTGTGTGGTAGCCATCTTGAATTAGATTTTTTTATGATGAAATGTATTCAGCTCGTCGAGCATTTTTGATACCTACCCATATTGAGAAAGATCATAAAAATGTAATCCGCCATTTTGTGGTGGCGGCCATCCTGGTTTTACAATGATACTGAACATACCTACATAATTGTTTGGTCATCAGAACTAAAGATAACAACTGGCATAAATTCCCAATTCATAATAAATATCAGTAGAAATTGAAATTATAATAACTTCCAGGGTTTACTAAAATTAAAGTCTAATAGAAATAGAAAATAAATTTAAAAAAAACCTATATGGAATCGATTTAAATAGTGGTTAGAGTGTTTAATAGGCACTACAAAACATTTTATCGCACATTGAAAACATTCAATGACCAAGACCATGTCAAATGCAAATCAAATGATTCTTAATCTACAAAATATAACATGCCCTTTGATTTCATTTATCCGTGTTAAATTGATTTAATGTGCAGTTTTCAAAGCAAGCCAGGAATTGCCGAGAAAGTAGGTATTTTGAAAATGTTAGCGGCACACCTCCAACCAAAACCGTCAATCTTGGTAGGACGTTATAAATTCCGTCAACGTCGGCAAAGTAATGAAACAATAGCGGAATATGTGTCAGAATTATAAAAAATAAAACCGGGCAAGAGCGAGTCGGACTCGCGCACCGAGGGTTCCGTGCCATCATACAATATAATAATGACAAAGGCGGTTTTATATTTGTTGGAGAACCTTGACAGCCCCATCTCTTGTCTGATAGCGGAACTTATGTAGATTTTTTACACTTTCGATGATTTCTAAAAAAGTATGCTTTTTTTTTGTTTTTTATTTATATAAGGGGTTTTAGCCACAAATTGACTATATCACCCCATACATCTATTTACAGAGATAACTACTACAACTAAAATAATACTCCGGTAACAAAAAACTATATGGTATCTTCTAAACAACATAAATATAAATGCATAAGCTTCTTAGCGCCATCTGATAAGGGTGACGATAAGAAGCTAATATACATACCTACATTATAATTATCAAACAGCCGATGATGGCGACGCTGGTTTGCGTTTCGTACACATTCCGTTAGCACATGATGGACATCTTCTACAATATTACAGTCTGCGCAGTTTGGCGAATCGGAAAGTTTCATCAGATGTTTGAACTTGTTGGTAGGAATGTGCCCGGAACGCAGACGTAGCAACGCGACAATGTGCTTCCTAGACAAATTACTCTTATCAAACCACGGGCAACGAGGGAGCTCACACTGTATTGTCTTAAACCAAATACCTTTCGATCGCGATCTTTCGTCGTAATATTCGTTCCATTTATCTCGGCACATTTCTTTGACCTTGAACAGTACTTCGCTATAAACTGGAATGCATTCATAAACAATACCTTCATCGATGGCTTGCCGCGCCGCACTGTCCGCTTTCTCATTGCCCGTGATGCCAATATGAGACGGAACCCATTGTATTACCACCGATTTATCAAAATTGCTTAGTTTGCGAATGGTTTCTAGGATAGTGTAGGCTATCGGGAGACCTCGAATATTCGAGGTTAATCGAGCCAGATGCAGGAGTGCACTTTTCGAATCAGAATAGATAACAAACTTGTTATGATTTATAGATAAAATATAAGATAATGATTCGGATATAGCTATTAACTCAGTGTGCATAATTGATATTTTTGATTTAATTTGCAATTTTACGCTTATGTCTTCCTGAGGATCGAAAAATGCTGCTCCTGATATTATCCCGTCTTTGGAACCATCGGTAAATATTTTATAAAATGAATCGTATGTTTTATTGTAGAATGCGTCACAATGGTTTCGTAATCCAGTCGAGCTAAATAATCTTTTAGGCCTGTTAACACCTTCAATAGAAGTTATTATGATTTTTGTAAAATAAAAGCTAGTAATCCATATATCTAACGAATGTATAAGAAGTTTTCTAGATGAATGAATAGAACAATTTTTGTATTCGGAGTGGACGGATGTTAACAGTGGCAATTTCTTTCTTGTCCAGTACTGATGATTACAGCAGTTTTCGAGTTCTCTAATTACATCCATGCTTATGTTGTTATCTAATGACCTCGCTTTTAAATAAAATTTGCTTGCTAGGAAATATCTGCGTAAATACAAAGGTGGTAAATATAGCTCATTTTGCATCACATGAATTGGCGTGCTTTTTATATAGCCCCCGATAACTCGCATAGCTATATTTTGGACGGTTTCAAGTTTTTGTAGATGGCTGTTTACACTGCTATCATACAAAAAACTGCCATAGTCTAGTCTGCTGCGTATTATTGATATATATAGCCGTCTAAGATGTTTTGGATGGATACCCCACCCGCCCCCAGCCAGAACTTTAAAAACATTTATGTATTTAAGAATGTTTTCCTTGGTTTCATTAATATGACGACCCCATTTCAGACTTCTATCTAGCCACATACCCAGATAACGAACACTGTCTACCTGCTGAACAAAATTATTATTAGATAGTTTAAGGTTAACATTGGTATTTCTTTGGCCTCTACTGAATATATGTACAAACTTTAGTTTTCCGAAATGAAATAGTGAGACCTATTTCTTCCATAAGTTTATCAAATAAAGTTATTGCATTTTGAATGTTATCTATTGCTTGGGATATGTTTTTGTTTGAGCTATAAATTACAAAGTCATCGGCGTACTGCGAAATAAAAACCTGTTGTATGCTTTTGCAAATTTTGACTGTTGCAACATTGAAAAGAAGTGGGGATAAGGGGTCACCTTGTGCAATTCCTATACCAGTAGTGCGACAAAGTGTTTGATTATCTAATTGTATCATAAGAATTCTGTTATGGAGAAATTCCCACAGGTAGTTACACAAGCTGGAACCCGCCCCAAGTGCATCCAATATTTTAAGAAGGCTAATTAAGTTGACATTATTATATGCTCCGTCAATATCTATGAAACAACCAACAGTAGGTATTCCTTTTGCAAAAGCAACTTGTATTCTTGACACTATTCGTGATAAATTATCCAGGCAAGATTGAGATCGCCGAAATCCTACTGTCTCGTCCGAGAGCAATTCATTTTTCTCCAGGAACCAATCTAAACGCTTCGCGATAATCGTATGAAGAATTTTACAGAGACAAGAAAGCAACGCAATAGGTCTTATTCCAGCTGACACCCCATTCACACCTCCTGGCTTTGGTATGGGCACTATGTTAACTTTCCTCCACTCGCTTGGGACAAATCCCCCGCCAAAAATCTATTATAAAGAGAAACTAGTGCACGCTTACCAGAGTCAGGAAGATTACGAATCATAGAGTATGAGATACTGTCATTCCCTGGTGCTGTGTCCGATCGCTTTATACAGTTGGTTAACTCCTCCACTGAAATTAGTTTACCTAAATCCCTATTACTTGACGTAAAACTAGGCTTATCAGGTGAAACAAAGTCAGGGGCCAGACCACACAATAAAGTTTCACACTGCTCTCGGTCTACAGATGTTCTGACTGTTTTATACCCCTTGAGCCATCTCATGCGAGACCACATTTCAGTTGACGAACTAACACTATCTATGCTATCACAAAATGACTGCCATGACTTGCGCTTAGCTCGACGGATTTCTGATCGGGCATGATTCACTTTTCTCTGTAACGCGATCAGATTATTAGGAGTAGGGTTATTCCGAAACTTGGATAAAGCTAACCGGCGTTCAGCAATGCACTTCGAAAGATCTTGTGACCAGTATGGTTTTGGTTTAAACTTATCAGATCTAAGAGGATTTTTCGAGATCTTGTAGTTAGGTATAGACTCCGTGGCAGCTTGGTTTAAGATTGCTGTGAACTCCTCGTATGCTGTTTGATGGTCCATCTCGGCTTCCACATTATGGGTTGTAAAACGGTCCTCTACTATGAGTTTATACTTAATCCAGTCTGCCTTCTTAAAGTTCCTACGAATCTTAGTGCCAGTAGATGAAGTATTCGCGATGTTCATTTGGATCACCAAGTGATCGCTGCCAAGCGTCTCATTCGTTACCTTCCATTCAAATCCAAGAGCAATATCCACAGTAGAGAAAGATATGTCTGGAGATGTCTTCTGAACGGATCCATTTCTCAGTTTTAAACGTGTACAACTGCCGTCGTTTAGTGATATATAGCCATATTCCAGTGCACTGTCCCATACGTAACCACCTCTTCTGTCCGACTTGGTAGACCAATTTGTATGGTGCCCATTGAAGTCTCCAGCTATGAGTGATTTTTGGGTTAGACAAGAAAATAAATAGTCCCAATCAACAGATGATGTGCTGACGTTCGGTGGGCAGTAAAGTGATATTACGTTGTCTAGATGTTCGCAGTTCTGAAATTTCACCTGCATTAGTTCAATGTGCCTGTTGGGATGTAGAAGGTTACATGCAAATGCCTTTAATGACCAGTGGGTTAAAATGGCGACACCACCATAACCATCTGATCGGTCCTTCCTAAAAATATTGTAGCCGTTTATATGAAAGCTGCTATCCGGATCGAGCCAAGTCTCACAAACAATTGCTAGATGGATTTTTTCCTGATTTAAACGAGCCTCGAACTCGGTACGTTTAGGACGGAGACTTTGCGCATTCCATTGTAATATGTTAATAGAAGGTTGAATATTGTCAAAATCCATTTTGATTTAGAAAAGGAAGCCATGACATGTCAGAAAAGTACCGCACAACAAAGGATATGGCACATTCATAAAGTATTTGAAAACAGCTTTTTATATTTCCCTCCCATGTCATGTTAACTTCGAGCAATTTCTCTTTTAACATCCTAAGAAGTACGCTCCACGTCATTTTTTCGGTGTTTTTTCCGTTTTCTGCACTTTTTTCTTCCTGTGAATCATTATTGTCATCACGTTTATTTTCGTCTGTGTCTGAATCTACAAGGATATTCTGTTAGTTATTCTGGCTGTTGCTACTTCTCTTTTTCTTTTTAGTTGGTTTCCTGGCTACGTCAGCAAAAGTCATATCTTGATTATTTAGTTCAATCACTGTGGAAGAGGCTACAGGTTGATCTTGTGACTGTAGAGGTATAGTAGAAAGCTCAGGGAATTCTTCTCTCAATTTAGGGCGTGCTGGAATACTTGGAGGAACATATATCATCATCGCTTTTTTATATGAGCAATTATACTCGGCCATCAATTCGCGGATCCTCTTTTCCTTGGTGTAAATAGGGCATACTTTTGTTAAGGTCATGTGTTTTCCTCCGCAATTGTTACACTTGAATGAAATTGTTTCGCAATTTTGATGATTTTTCCCACATTTTGGACAAACAACCTTACTAGCAGGACACATTCTTGCTATATGCCCAAATCTCCAACAATGTGAGCACTGTGTCACTGGAAATACGAGTACGTATGATTCTATTTTAGCTTTCGAATCAAACAGGTAAACGTGTGAGGGCAGTGATGGACCTTTAAAGCTAATTCTGATTGACTCGCTATTTTGCCAATGTCCGTCCAACGTACTTCTGCGTTTAAGTCTTTTAACTGCTAATATTTCCTTATCGCAACTCAAACTTTCAATAATTTCTTCCTCAGTCAGGTCAAGATCTATATTCTTTAAAACTCCGAATGATTGAGTCAACTCCATGGTTCTTTGGCATTTGTATCCATTCTTATTAAAAGTTTGGCAACTTAAAAAGGTTTCCGCGCTTTCGTCTTTACTGAATTGAAGTAAAACTTTGTAAGGGCTGACATATTTGATATTAACCACATTTTTGTACATAACTCAAAAACTATATGACTTAAAGGAAAACTAAAAACTGTTTATTAATGTGCAAATGAATACCTTTCATATGATACCCCACATCACCTAGTAACTTTCCAAAAATTTTGAAAACGCCCCTTCCACCCCCATTGTCTAGAAAACTATGCAAATTAGAGAGTTCGCTATAATTTTCCTATAAAGTTTACATATATTTCTATTATCTATAAAAAAAATCACGGGTTTATCTGTGCAAACTTCGGAGATAAGGGGGGGGGGGGGGGAACGGTCGTTTTTTCAACATTTTTGTAAATAACTCAAAAACGTTACGGCGTAAAGGAAAACTAAAAACTGTTTGTTGATGTGCAAATGAATACCTTTCATATGATACCCCACATCACCTATTAACATCACAAAATTTTTGAAAACCCCCTTTCCACCCCCCTTGTCTAAAAAACTATGCAAATTAGAGAGTTCGCTATAATTTTCCTATAAAGTTTACATACACTTCTATTAGCTTTAAAAGTATCACGGGTTTATCTCTGCAAACTTCGGAGATAAGGGGGGGGGAATGGTCGTTTTTTCAACATTTTTGTAAATAACTCAAAAACGATATGGTTTAAAGGAAAACTAAAAACTGTTTATCAATGTGCAAATGAATACCTTTCATATGATACCCCACACGGCCTAGTAACTTCACTTAAAATTTTTGAGATCCCCTATCCGCCCCCCTGCAATCAAAATAAGAATATTTTTTAACATTTTTATATACGCTATATTAGTAAAAAAGCGTTGTCTTTTACCATTTTAAATTTCAAGACGATAGCATCAGTAGTTCTCGAGATATCCATGTGTGACAGACAGACAGACAGACAGAGTGATTCTATAAGGGTTCCTTTTTACCATTTTGGTCCGGAACCCTAAAAATGTAAGTGTTCTACCAATCATCTGGTTTCCATAGTACAAGTTTTGCGTAATTTAATGTCCGCAAGGATATTTGATAGTTTGAATATTGCAAGATGACTTCATTTCTTATCGTGGCTGAACCGAGCAACACTCGGCCAAAGGTCAATATCATTCAAATAATCATCTATGTAGTAAGAAGCTTTTTCAATGAGATTTTGTTTTATAAAATGCTCAAACCTAAATGGATAGTTCGGTTGCCTCAGATGGAAGCTTGTTGTGGATGCGCACAGTTTGTCTTAAATTATTTATTTACTCCTAGGGATGTGCAATTTATTTTTGTTTCTAATATTTATGCTCTGCACATCACATCTCTTGGTAAATATATATTTATGTTTGTGAGCATACAGTAAGTTTTCATATATATATTGTGTTTAAAAACTGAAAACGTTCCTAAGTAAATCGCGAGGTTTCATTTTGCAAATAGCACGTATCGCCCTTTTTCAAAGGACAAAGATTGTGTGCAGATGGTGTTGTGTTTAGGTCCAGCATTATTTATTTTATTTTGAACACCCTGGTGTCTAGGTAACAAGAATAACGCTTCGATATTCAGCCGTAACACGTCCACTACTGAACACAGGTCCCCTCTTGATCTCCATGAGGGGTGGTTGCCGTACTCACCACGCTTGGCAGGCAGGTTGGCGAGCGCAGTACAGGATGTCAATACACGGAAAGACGCTGCTGACCATATTCCGAAGGTATTCCTTAACAGGCTCTTACTGCATCCACGGGCAAGAGAGGAGAGGCAACATTCTACTGCCGGCACCCCGCTGCATACCTAATACACGGCGCAAGGTTCCACACGGCTGTTGTTCGCTGTACACACACACACGCACACGTGTAACACACGGCGTTGTAGGTAGAATACATTCATTTGATTTCGAACTCGAAAAGTGTCTGCAGGATGAAAGAAATGATCGTGTGGAAACATGTGTCAGTAGATACGTTCTGTTCCTAAGTTCCTATCTATTAGTTCGTTCCTTAGCAGCTTGTACAGTTTCAGACGATCTAATGATCTTCATCTCAGCCGTGGGACCACCTGCCCACGCGCACTGCTGGACACAGGCCTCCCTTGTGGACCTCCAAGAGCACGAGAGGGTTGTTGCCATACTCGCCATGCTTGGCAGGCTTGGCAAGCGCATCTACAATATTCAAGGTACTTTCCCTCCATGTGGCATATCCGTGGGACGCCCTGTATACTTTCCAGAACGTAGGTATCGACCTGATTTCCAGAATTTTTAAAAGTGACTGAGATGATTAGAATTAATTTAATTATTTGCCGTGGTGTGGCA
The DNA here is from genome assembly GCA_963082625.1 of Pasiphila rectangulata. Classification (NCBI taxonomy): domain Eukaryota; kingdom Metazoa; phylum Arthropoda; class Insecta; order Lepidoptera; family Geometridae; genus Pasiphila; species Pasiphila rectangulata. Next base: position 26,411,838 of record OY720236.1, read on the forward strand.
ATATAATGTTGCTTCTCCTCTCTTGCCCGTGGATGCAGTAAGAATATGTCAAGGGATACCTCTGGAAGAAGGGAAGCAGCGACTTTACGTGTATCAATCCCGTACTGCGCTTGCCAAGCCTGCCAAGCATGGCGAGTATGGCAACAGCCCTCTCATGCTCTTGGAGGTCCCTAAGGGAGGCCTGTGTCCAGCAGCGGGCGCTGGTTGAACAAAATAATTTGGTTGAAGAAATTACATCGATGTGAACTGTTTTTATGCATATTCATTTGCTTGTAAATTAATTTGATCAAATTTTCGGTGAAATTATATGTAGGTAAAACTTTTGACTAGTGGTTTATTTGCAAAGTTTTTAAGGTAGATTGGAATAATCAGGCGTAGATAACTGACGGTCGATGATGTACAATGAGGGTACCTCTAGTTACGCTCATCGTTGGCATTGTATTCAAGAGCTTGTGGAAGCAACACACAACAGTTCATAAAGGTTTAAAATTATTTGTTTCGGTTGTTCATCTTAGTTTATTTTTCCATATTTGATTGCTTAAAGTGGTGTAAAAAGTGAAAGACAATCATGTCCTCATCAGTAAGTAATTGCATTAAGATCTCAGTAAGTGCAAGCAATTTCTACCATTTACAGCGCAGCCGTTGTCAAAACTATTGAAGGCTGAGGTTTGTTTTCATTCAAGTTAAATTGAGCAACTAAAACTGTGTACAAGTGACGATCATCAAACATGAAAATATATCGGATTAGATCAGAGGAGCTGGCTCTGTGCCGCGGTGTGGGTCCTACAGAAAGAAAGAAAACACGTGTTCACAGTTACACATAAACTACAAAATGGCGCTGCCTATCTTGCCCGAGAATGCAATAAAAATCTGCCATGGGATACCTCGGGAAGATGGGCAGCAGCGTCTTTCCGTGAATCAACAAACCGTAGTGCGCTTGCCAACCCGCCTGCCAAGCGTGGTGAGTATCTATGTCAAAAACCCCCTCACGATCAATATGTAGCGGTCCATGAGGGAGGCTTGTGCCCAGCAGTGGACCGTGAGGTCCTCGGCTGAGATGATACAAAATAAAAAGAAGAATGAAAGAGGTCCTAGAAGTTTATTCTAAACCTTAAAAACATTGGTTTAAAAGTTTATTTTAATTATACTAAATAGGTAGCTAAATCTAATGAAATTGACGTAAAACGGACTAAAATGATATATTAAACCGATATAACTATTCGCTAAAATTAAAACGAAACAAATAGGCCGTATTTTACGCTGACAGTTCTAAATTTAGAAACGTCATATCACTAATTGCATAATTAGTTTTAGGATGTGTAAAACAGAAACGTCACCATTAAATAATTCCAGGAAGCACACACAGACGTGGTGGAGCTGTGCGCCCTGCTGCAGTGCCTGGGGTTCGGCGTGAAGAGTCTCAGCTCCAGCGGGGACGGCAGCCAGGCCGAGGCAGGCACCCGGACTGTGGTCATCCACTGCCAGGTACTTCTTGGCTTCTCCAAGTTTATGTAATGCATACCCGTTTATCAAGGACTAGCTGACCCATGCCCACTTGGGTCAGCTAGTCTTTGGGCGGTAACAAATCTGGCTACCACGAAAAGGTCTTTCAAGCCTATGATACTAACAAATAATGTGGCTTTCTATACATAGACATATATATATAGACGGACAAGAAATCCTATGGGAAATTGTTACCTTACTATTTATTATTATTTACTTATACACAATAAAGAGGGGAGCTTTATTTACGCAATATTTTTTATATTTAATTTCCTTAAACAGGCCAAGTGTCATTTGGTTGTGGGTACCTCCATGTACTAAGCCGGATGCCTAACAGTGTGTTCTCGTTTCGTGCTCTGATCCTTTAACTAGAGATAGAATAGATAAGAACTTTTAAATTATAGTTTTAAATTCTTTTGCACTTTTTCTATTAGATTTATGGTCTTTAGTTATGTTTCTTTAGTTTTTTTTTGTTAGTAGGTAGTTACATATATATAATAATTTATTAGTTGAGTGTTATGTTCTAATCACGTATCAAACCGGTTCTGACGGAAGATCAGCGTTGTGCTTATGCTCAACTTAGGCTGAGTCAGACGTCTTTTTGTAACTGTTTTTTCTTAGTTTAATTTGTTATGTTGTTATTTCTCTCTCCTGTTGTGTCTTTTATTTTTTATGTGTTTTGTTATTATGAGTGTTACATAAATGTTTTATCTAACTATCTATCGAACAAAAAAATCTAAATCGGTTCAATAAAATGCAATGAAAATATCTAGTTTTAATTCCGCTAATGCTGAGATGCATATACACCACAATAAAATGCCCATTGCACTATTTTGCATGAAAAATTAACTAAACGGCGCCGTCTCATGACGTTAAGGGTTTATCTAACGATTTAAATCTTTGCTGTTCGCGGCGTTTATGCTGGACCAAAATGGTAAAAAGAACCCTTATGATGCCCCTATGGGTGAGCCCTTTGTCTGTCTGTCTGGGTATCTAAGGGTAGCAAGAACTACTAATGCTGGAACTAAGGACTTGAAATTTGTAATCTTATTAAATAACGCTTGTTATCTATTAAATTAGTAATATAAATAAAATAAAATAATGCCGTTTAATTATATGTATGGCTTTAGTTAACATAAACATTTTTTTTATACAGTAATCACTATTGGAAGGACCTGACTCCTGCCTGACATACAGGTAGCCCTAGTTTAGGAGTCAGAGCCAAAAACACTCTGTTAATTTGATTTTACGCAATAAATGAATTTTTATTTATTATTTTTATCTATAAGCTGACATTTTATAATTTCCAATTGGGTGGTCATTGTGGGGCATCATAATTATGAAAGTGTTGCATTTGCACATAAATAAAACCTTTTTAGTTTTCCTATAAGCCGTATAGTTTTTGATTTATTTAGAAAAATGCTAAAATAATGATCCGCGTGGTTGACTAACGATGCCACGTTTCAGTCGTCAGGGCTCCGTGTGGTGCTGGAGACTCCCGGCACCAACTGCTCCTGTCCGTCTACCGTCCAGCACCAGAACAGCGGCGTTTCGGAGGTCTTCGGGATGACTGGCGGGAAACCACTGGATAAGGTACGGAAACTACATAATTATGGCCTACTGACTACCTAGGTACTATAAGTATATTTGAACTATCATTTTATATCTTTTTATTTGTCAACCCCTCATGATAAAAGATGCAAGCTGAGAAATCAAGGTTGTGAATAATCAAAGAACAATTGCTTTTATTGACATTTTTTTTCCTACCAGTAAAAGAAATCTTACCCCATCTTTATAGATTGGGTAAGATGAACTGAACCTTATGGTTAGCTGAAACTATTTTTAAAGTTTCAATTTTTAATGAAAACGCTTCATTACCAAAGATTTAAATCGTTAGATGCGCCCTTACCGTAATGAGACCTCACCGTTTTGTTAACGCACAAAATGAGTGAGTTCACTCACTAGGAATCACTACATCCGGCTAACACTATGTTTAGAGGTACACACCTCTAAACATAGTGTTAGCCGGATGTAGTTTGTTTTTTTTTTAAGAAAGTTCGTGCAACATTATAGCACAATAAATAGTAACAATAACGGCTTGGTTTATTATAATATAAATAATAAACCATTATTTATTATATACAGAGGTGGTCATCTAATTAGAAACACCTAGTCACTTTGAGCTCTTAATCCAAAAAATGACACCCACGGGTTATTCCTGCATTCAAAATTGATATATTTAAATGAGTTTTAACCTTTAGTAAAAGTATTGTTAAAGGACTGTTCAGACTGAGGACTATTTTGAAAATGGCTGTGAAAAAGATTCATGTTTAACATAAATAAAATATATAAATAAATAGAAGGTAGTTAAAATATCTAAATAACTTAGTTTAGGCTTACGTAATGTCTCACAAATAAGAATATTAATAAATTTCCTATTATCTAGTCATGTATTAAGTTTTAAATTATCAATCTGTTTTAAATTCGTAATAAGTAACGCTTTTAAAGTTTCAGTTTTTCTTATGAAGATTTTCCCATCTATACACCAGCAATATTTGTAGCTATTGTTCTTAGCAACGTCCCGTGCCGGCGTACCACCGACGTTACACCAAGCGGCAGGCATTTAACGCGTGGCCTTGAGCGAGTGACGCCTGATGATACGTAAAAAAATAGTTAGAAAGGGAATTTGCAATAAAAATATAAACCCAGGTGGGTGTTTCTAATTAGATGACCTCCACTGTATATATTTATAATTATAAATAACACCACGGTAACACACAACTACAGACAATGTAAATTTTTGGTGTCTGGGCACATCTAACGATATAAAGTTCGTTACAAGGTCTTTACCCTTTGCAGGAATTCGGCTGCAGCCTCCTAGGATCGCTCCCTAAGCTGCACCGCGACCGCCTGACCAAGGAGCTGCATGAGATCATCCGCTGCATCAAGCAGAACAACGAGACGAACCCCGATCGGATGTGGGAAGACAAGTTTGCCAGCGTGACGGAGCTGAAGACTTCTGAGAAACGGTTTGTCAATTCACTCCAGGGCTGTTTTAATGGTCTGCTATTCATCTCAGCCAAGGACTGCTGTCCACGTCGCTGGAATAAGGCCTCCTTCATGGGTATTCAAGACCATTAGGCGGTTGAGCCTTACCACGCTTGGCAGGCGGGTTGGCAAGCGCAGCACCTACGGGATGTTGATACACGGAAAGATGGAATGGAGGCGAATGAACGGAAATTACTGCATCCAAGGGCAAGAGAGGGGCAACATTCTACTGTGGGCACCCCACGGCACTAGTCTACTAACTACACACTAAACTGGCACGCGTAGTGTCCAACTACTTTCCTCACGACGAATCTCGTCCAACTTAACCTGAAGATGGACGAAATTCGTTAAACGTACTTAGGTACTGCATCCACAGGCATGAGAGGAGGGGTAACATTCTACTGCCGGCACCCCACAGCAACGTTTGTATACAAACTGTCAATACCTACATAACATAAAAATTACTTTCACCCGACAGGTAGACAGCGCAGTGCATAATAGGTTACTTTTAATTCGGTAAAAAATTCAGCCCATAGAAAGCAATTTAATATTAAGTGTAATAGTTGATGATAGATGCAGGGCAACTCTATTCCATTATATAGGTTGGGGAAAAAGTCTTTTCGCATTATAGTAGGTACATTTATGTACCTATGTATGAACTTGTAATAAAATCTCTTTGGCTATACTATTTGTATCTGGCTGGTTTTGGTATCATTAAAAGTTCAAATTTTAAAGAAGATAATTCCAAATTCAAATTAGGAAAATGTGTGATTTTTATTTGTTTTTCTTACTGTCAAGATGAGTGAATCTAATGAAGAAATTCGATACATTATAAAATTTTACTACAAAAAAGGTAAAAATGCAACGCAAGCCGCGGAAAAAAATTGCGATGTTTATATGGACCTAGTGCAGTGTCTGTGAGAGTAGCACAAATTTGGTTTAAGCGTTTTGAATCTAGAAATATTAATGACAAAGATGCACGTCGCTCTGGTCGCCCTATTACGGATAAAATGGATGCCATTTCTGAAAAAGTGGAGCAAGATCGGCATATCAGTAGTTACGACGTAGCTGAAAAACTGGGAATTGAACACAATATAGTTTTGGCGCATTTGAAAACAACTGGGTACCGTGTACTCATTTGTGATTCTTTATTACGACGTAAGTCATGAAACCGAACCATTTTTGAAAAAGCTGATAACTGGTACCGTACGACAATCATCATTTCAGCCATAAAACGTCCACTGATGAACACAGGCCTCCCTCCCCTCATGGATCTCCATGAGGGGTAGTTGCCATACTCACCACGCTTGGCAGGCGGGTTGGTGAGCGTAGTATGGGATGTTGATACACGGATAGACGCTGCTGCCCATCTTCCGGAGGTATCCCTTAGCAGGCTCTTACTGCATCCATGGGCATGAGAGGAGGGGTATCATTCTGCTGCCGGCACCCCACGGCCAATGACACACTACGACAATAACGTGTGAAAAAGGTCGTGGTCAAAGGCCGGTCTGGCTTCACAGACTGTGGCGAAACCCGGGTTAACTCTCAACAAGGTGATGCTGTGTGTGTGGTGGGATTGGAAGGGCATTATTCATTATGAGCTGTTACCACCAGGCAGGACCATCGATTCTAAGCTCTACGCGAACAACTGATGAGATTAAAGCAAGAAGTTGAGAGAAAGCGGCAGGGATTAATCAACAGAAGGGGTGTGGTTTTTCATCATGATGACGCTAGACCTCACACATCTTTAGCCTCTCAGCAAATAATAGAGTTTGGCTGGGAGGTGTTAATGCATCCGCCGTATAGTTCTGACCTTGCACTTTCAGATTTCTACCTATTTCGGTGTCTTCAGAAATCTTTAGGCAGTTTCAGGATACCATCACGAGAGGACTGCCAAAACCACTTGTCGCGGTATTTTGATCAGAAGCCCCAAAATTTCTATAGCAATGGGATGTCCCTACCTACAAGATGGCAAAAAGTTATCGAACAAAATGGAACCTACATACTTTAGTTAAATGTAAATAAACTATATTAAAAAAATGTATTGGCTTCAACAAGCTCAAGACAGGGATAAGTGGAAGGAGGGAAGGGAGGCCTTTGCCCTGCAGTGGGAAACATCAGGCTTATAAATAAATAAATAATAATAAAAAAATGTATTGAATTTTCTTTAAAAATGCGATGAAACTTTTTCCTCAACCTATTATAACATGTAATACTCGTATTAACATTACATAAGTATTTTTAAATGTTGATAGATTTTATTTACGTTCAGACTCTTCGACGCGAAACCCGAGACGCCAACCCGGTACCGCTCCCTAGACACGCTGACTGCCGCCAAAGAGGCTGAGCAGCAGTTGCCGCAACCTCGGCCGCTGCAGCGCACGCGTCTCATCTCCGAGTCTTCGGGAGACGTCGGAAAACCCGAGAGCAAGGTTTCCTGTGTAATTTGTTTGTCTACTCCAATTGTAATTTGGGGGATACTAGATCTGCACTCACTTCCCGCATTTGGGTGTGTTGTGCGTTTTCGCCTTTTGATACTACCCCGACCCTAGCCTACCCAAATCCTAGCGATATCGGAGAACTCTGGGCCGCTGGCTGCATTCCCTGAGCGTGCCCGAAGGATATAAAGATGTTGTACCAGGGGGTAATTTATCTACTCTAGCTATTTTTCCTCCAGGTATAGCAATATAGGTAATTTTCGAAGCATTTTTACGTTGGATGCATAATTTACCTAAATTCATTGCATGTGATTAATTAAAACTTAACTTTCGCATTAGACTTCTGACACCGGCCTTTAGGAGAACAATGTGTCACTTCTGCATGAAATAACAGATTGTGTACGAACTCTCATCAGAATTTATGAAGTAGACTTTTGCTCAGAAACGTTAGTTTATCTTTTCTTTAATTGGCCTGCTATAAATTTCATAAAAACTGTCAAAGATTTTAAAGTTTTTTGAAAAATGTTGCCTGAAATAAATGTTTTATTATTATTCCATATACATAGGCCTATGTTCAGTAGTGGACGTTTTGTGGCTGAAATTATGATGATACATAAGTCTGACGCTACCTACCTAAATCTGCCATTTTGGTGCGAGAGCGCAGTTCGGATTAGGTTCTGATATCTGTGATTCGGATGTATTAAAATAAATAATGCTCACACAGCACAATTTAGTCCCAACAAACTAAGCAACAGCTTGTACCATGGAAACTAGATGATTGATAGTTAATGATTGTCCTTAATTTCAGAGAAAGTGGGGCAGAGAAAACACATACATCCTGCCGCCAGACAGCACTAGACGTAGGAATAAAACCTCGAGGTAACTTCCTGAGTGCGATCTTTTGAAAATTAAAAATCACATAATGGACCAAAAACACGTAGATAAAGAAAAAAAAATATAAAAACGATCACTAGTGATTCTGTAGCCAAACGGTATACTTAGGGTATAGGCAGTCCGCGTTAAGGGTATCCGCCTGTGACGTGCTGGTTCGAATCCCGTCATTTTTGAATGATGCTCCGCTTCTATTGGTCGTTGCGAGATGTTCGTTAACCTTTTTTGATATTGGGTTATCCGACATTACAAGGTATTTTTCAATTCGAGCCAGTAAGTTCCAGAAATTAGCGCGTTCAAACAAACAAAGAAACTCTTCAGTTTTATAATATTAGTTTAGATAAAGGGTTATAGTGCTAACCCCTCAAAAAAATCTAAGTACCTTATGTTTTATGAATTATGACTCTTAACGACTTATTATAAATAGAGTTTCATAAACCACAATTTACCCTTTCAGCCCGATCAAAGCCCCTCCAACCAGCGTGTTGGATAGCCTAATAGCCGCCGAGAAGACAGCTGGAGATCTCTGCAAACAGTTGGGCATCGTCATCTACGAATACGTGGACCAGTACAAAAATGATGACTCCTCTGTGTCGTCCCTCGCCCTTGATGTCTCAAAAATATCTATTTTGAAGGTAATGTGGTTGTTACTTGTAAGTAGAGCAGCGTTTTTTACCTTCATCCTACTATCATCTCATCTCAGCTGAGGACGTCCACTGCTGGACACGAGGCTCACCCATGCAACCCCAGGTCTGGGAGACCCGTGAGGGCGGCCTGTGTCCGGAGCAGTGGACGTGGACACGAGCCTCACCCATGCCACCCCAGGTCTGGGAGACCCGTGAGGGCGGCGTGTGTCCGGAGCAGTGGACGTGGACAGCAGTCCTACGTCCACTGCTGGACACGAGCCTTACCCATGCAACCCCAGGTCTGGGAGACCCGTGAGGGCGGCCTGTGTCCGGAGCAGTGGACGTGGACAGCAGTCCTACGTCCACTGCTGGACACGAGCCTCACCCATGCAACCCCAGGTCTGGGAGACCTGTGAGGGCGGCCTGTGTCCGGAGCAGTGGACGTGGACAGCAGTCCTACGTCCACTGCTGGACACGAGCCTCACCCATGCAACCCCAGGTCTGGGAGACCCGTGAGGGCGGCCTGTGTCCGGAGCAGTGGACGTGGACAGCAGTCCTACGTCCACTGCTGGACACGAGCCTCACCCATGCAACCCCAGGTCTGGGAGACCCGTGAGGGCGGCCTGTGTCCGGAGCAGTGGACGTGGACAGCAGTCCTACGTCCTATTCATAACATAAATCTTCAAGTTTCAAACCGACACGGAGGGTTGTTTTCCTTCACCATTAAACCGCACAACACGTGCGTTGCACACAACATTATAAAAGTAGCTGGAAACAAACACATAAAAAATAATAGAATAGAATAGAAAATATTTATTGAAAATTGTTGTACATAAAGATCTTAAAATTAGTTTGTACTGTTTTTAACAATTTGTCCTTATTAAGACGTACAATATAAGTAATTTTATTTAATTATAACTCTAAAAATATCTAAGTACAGAGATGTGCACCTATTTCTAAAATATAAAAAGAGTTTAATCTTAAATAATAAATAATACTTTGAACTACCTACAACAGTCATCGTTCAAAGTATTCCCCGAGACTATAGAAGGAACCAGCAATTAACCATTTCCTTAATTGGTTTTTGAATATGTTACCTTCTAATATTTTTAAATCATTGGGTAGGCTATTATAAATTTTAATTGCTGTGATATTATGTACTTTTATGGTACATCGTATTGTTCACCTGGGGTATACAAATATTATGTTTATGTTTAGTTCGTAAAGAGGAAGAGCGACATGATATTTTTTCGAAGAAATATTTTTTATTGTTTTTTATAAAAATGCAAATTTCTAAAATGTATATACAAGTAAGCGTAAGAATATTCTCAGTCCTAAAGATGTCACGGAGTGAATCTGTACTTTTTAAGTTATATATGCATCTCAATGTTCTTTTTTGCATCAAAAATGTTGTTTGGACATCTACAGAGTTTCCCCAGAATATGATCCCATAACTTAATTGAGAATAAACTAAACCATTAAAGGCTGTACAGAACTCATGATTTCTTAACCCCAGCAATCGCAGCCAAGAGTAAAGTGACGGTGTAGGTCAATCATTTCATTTTCAGGGTGCAGACTCCAAACACCAGTTTGCATCGAGCCCAAATCTCTCCAGAATAATTACAACGGATGACTTCACAAAAAGCCGCATAAAACGCTTTGGAAGTGCTTCCACGTTAAACCTGGTCCCAAAAAAAGAAGGGAAGTTGCCTGGGCAACGTCGCCGCATTTCAACCAACATTTGTAAGCGAAAGGAGAGTCCTGCTAAAATTGAGAAACCGAAAACTCACGACGGTAAGAGCAAGTTGAGTTGTAAGTTCATACCACATTGTAAATCGTTATTTCTCTGCAGAGATATTTCTGAAACGATTATAAACATAATTATACTATAAAAGACTGCCATAGCAGTTTTGCGTATGTTCGTAATGAATGACTTAAAAATAAATATTGTTAGACACTACAAACATAACAATCTAGTGCCAAACGACTAGAAAGCAAAGCCTTTATTATGTAAAACATATAGAACTTATTGTTATTAGATTATGAGAAGAATTAACCTATGTGCTAATTGATGTATTTATCGCGGTAACCTTTATGCCTAGCGTTTTCGACAGGATTCCACCCATTGTGGTCCCGGGAAGACTGGTAATAACATACTTAAAAAAAACACCTGAGACAAATACATTTCAATGCAGCAAAAAGCTACATAGAATAGTCAATTTACAAAAGAAGAACAAGACACATTTAAATTGAACACTGCACATGGGTAATTGAATTCGTTCGCTTCAGATAACTTTTTTCCAAGTGCGGGAATGAACTGTCACTTATGTTTAGATTAGTTAGTTTGCTTATTATACGCGTACGTGTATTTGTTCCTAAAATAGTAAATCTGTCACCAAAATTGAATCACTAAGTAATATCAAACCCTTAATAAAAAAAATATTAAGTTCTGGTTGTGTCACAACAACGCTCGAGCCAAGCGAGCATAGCGAGCCTGCCGCAGCAAAGTGCTAGAACGAAATTCTTCTCGATGATTGAATTTAGGTGATAGATATAGGTAATTGATAAAATCACGCCCAATACTAAACACAAGACATATCTTGTGTTTAGTATTGGGCGTATTATATTATATTACATATAATATAATCCTTTGTTCTCAGGTTTACTGAAACCACGGATAAGGACGTCCACGCTTCCGGCAACGACCGAACCAAGCACGAGCCTCAGCACTTCCTTCAAGAAGAAGTTTAGTCACGTCAAATCCACTATTCCGAGACCCGTGAAAAAAGACAAATAGATTTAAAACAAATTGTTTACATTTTGAGAATTAGTTTGCTGTAAGTAAGTAAGTACTAAGAAATAAAACATATATGTAAGTTAGTATAGCTCATTTACTTAACATTCCCTCTATCAGCTCTCAGAGTCAGAGATTGTGCAGGTTCTCATTAACTCCTCCACTTTCTTCTCCATGTTATTACTTCGCTTGTCGAGAACTTTCTTCCGTGCTTTAGATTTGGACATCAGCTTCGAAGAACTTTCTTTTCTACCAGTTTTGGCGCTTGCATTTTTCTTGATTTTGGAATTATGTTTCGAAACACAGAGTTTTATGAGTCTGATTTGCTTTCACTTTTTTGTGATCCCCTTTATTGTGGTTATCTTTATCTGGCTTATTATTATGCTTTTTCTTTATAATTGCGTCGTCTTGTGAACTACTGTCGGTACTGTGTATGGATTTTAAATCGGATGTTTCGTCGAGTTTCGCGCTTTCGTTAATATCTTTCTCCTGACTCATTGTGGTGAGATATATTTGTCGCTTTTTATTATTTTCTTTCTCTCATTCTTAGCAAGTTTGAGACAAATTGTTGCTTTTGGATACCCTGTGAATTGCTGGTAGCAACCTCCTTTTTCAAGAGATGTGAAAGCGCTGAAAAATCTTCTCGGTTGGATGTCTTCTGGGGTTTCATTAATCAATACATAGGCTTTCTTTAGAAATGTCTTTTTATCAATAGGATTTTGCATGTGGAAGAAATGTTCAATCTGTTTTCTCTGAACAATGTTGTAAGATATCACAGCCATGAGAATGAAAGCTGGTTCATTGCTGAGTATGGTCCCAGAGGATCAGCCACTCAGAACAAGTCAGGACTTCACTGAAAGCAGTTTCTAGTATTTTCAGTGCATAAACCTGGCTGGTGGCTCCAACTTCACAGTAATGATGGCTGTGCTACAGTTTTTTATAACTATTGCAGCTATCTCCGTTGACATTAGTTTTTATGAGCCATTTGTAATGTTGTTCCAAATAAACGATTTTATTATTATTATTAATGATGAAGTAGCTGCTGATCATGTTCAGGTAGAATGTTCTCCACCATTGCCCGGACAATAATTGGAGGAAGAGGAGCATATTAAAACCACAACTGGCAAATGTTTATGAGAACTGTTGCCACACATTCAAACAAGAGGAGTGGGTCCTTTGGTTCCTTTTGAAGAACTTTCACAAAAGGAAATACAAACCCAGGAAGAAATTTCATGAGTCCAAATAAAGGGCACCAGTGTGCCAGACAGGACAGCATCCTTTTAAAGTTTTTCAATGGTATGGAACTGTAGATAGAGAACTGCTTTTCTATGTCTTTGTATGCTGGATGGATTCCTTTATCTATCAAGGTTTAATAAATCCGGCTCGAAGAAATGTTGGAGTTATATAATAATACTCCAGTTAAATTCTGATCACAACTGATTTATTAAACAATACTTACATAATTATATAGGAAGCTTATTGCTATACACGCATAATCGTGACTTGTTATAATATTAAGATTTATCACGTAGAAATTATACGTGATAATATGTACCTTTTACACAGCATAAGCTACTTTCCTCTAGAGCTGACTGCAAAACTGCGGATTCCAGAGGTTTCTGGTTTAATAGCATGAATGATTTTGAGAGATTCAACATCTAACAAGTACATTGTACAATCACTACCTAAAATAGCAAGGATTTTGTTAGCTCCATCATCAAACAGTTGTGGGATGAAAGATATTTGTTGCACTCCAGATATGTTGTATTTAGATTTAAAAAAAAAGTAAGGCCATCGCATCTATTATAGATAATTTATACAGCGTCAGTAACTGGTAAACATGCTGTACGGGACGCTGCAGTGCCTGGGACATTGTTAGATGGATTAGGCTTGCCCAGCACCTATACCATCCTCTCAGCTTAGTCAGCTATTTACATTGATCTATTGATATCAAGGCTTTCCAGGTATCCATACTGAACAGGATCAATGTGGGTGACACTCCTGCGATAGCCATTGCTCGACCATTCATTGCACAGAACACTAATAACCTAATTCATTGTGAATGCAATGTTTTTTAAATGCTTCATCTCACTGGGAATTATTATTTGTTTGACTGATTTCATACTAATCATGTTTCCATATGTGTATAGTATCATTTTGGAAGCATGCAACAAGGTACTCCCCAGCCGGGGTGAATATTATATTATATAACTTATAACTTTTTAATAGAATAACTTTATTAGTCTTTTCAGAAAAGACAGAGTTGTATACTTAAATCCGTAGGATATTAGTGTTCTGTGACTTAAATGAACTAAAGTGACAGATTATAAAAAAAGACTTATAGACTATAGAAACAGTTGGGAATTCACAACAGGTGTTTAAAATAAACAAACAAAAAGGGCAGTAAGTATACTTTACCGTCTAGAAAATCCTTACCTCCCGTGCTAGTTTAGAACTGTGTTACAGCAAGGTAAGGATTTTCGCCTCGTGTAGGTACAAACTAGGTAATAACGGGTATGTTTTAGCACTATACAAATATATTGCAGTAGCATTAGTTTCTAGTAGGTATACAATAACTTATACTAAAACAGCAGATACAACTTATATAAATATTTTTATTTTTTTGACGAGCTCTGTGGCGCAGCGGGCGAAGGTCCGCCTGCGACGCAAGGGGTTGCGGGTTCGATTCCCGCCTCGGGACAAATATCTGTACGATCTGCAGATATTTTTTCAGGGTGTTCTGGTTGTTTTTCTATATACTTATAATAAAAATATCTATCTATGTAGTATAATGTATTAAGTATATCAGTCATCTAGTACCCATAACATATGTGCATATCCTGTAATGTTTGAAATCTACTGTGTAAATAAATAAATAAATAAATAAATAAATAACACAAGCTCTGCTTAGCTTGGAGCTAGATGATGCTGTGTGATTTGACCAGCATTATTTATTATTATTTTATTATTATTTTTCACTTATTTTTTTATTTTGTTTTATTAGGTATCTGTTTAAAATGTTTAACCCTAACTTATTATAGTAATGGGGCATGTCCGAGCACACATTTAACATATTATTCCGTATGAGTATTAAATATTTGCATAAATTAATAAATACGAGTATTATGTAAGTACATATAATATGATAATATAGTATATATTTATATATAGACATAGATATGTTTAGTGCACAAATAATGGCTCCTTGACCATAATTTAGAAATAAACTTAAATAAAACGCGTCTTGTTCCATTTAGAACATATCAAAAGCCTAAACTTAATCTTGACCAACTTTCTTACAATCTTAATATTAAGCAAACTGACGAAATCAATCTTTTAGGTATAACACTTGACACGTTTTTAAATTGGAAACCTCATATACAAAAAATAAAGACAAAGTTATCCCGATTTATCTATGCCCTCAGTATTTTAAAATCAAACACGGATTATGATACAGCCTTAGCGGCGTACTATACCTACGCCTATTCCTGGTTAAATTATGCCATAATATTGTGGAGTGAAAGTGCTGACTTTGACAAATTGTTTATAATGCAAAAAAAGTGTATTCGAATACGTATGAACATTAAACGAAGAGAAAGCTGTAAACCATTATTTATAAATAAACGAATATTAACCCTGCCTTCAGTATATATCTTACAAGCAGCGATCTTTGTCAGAAAAAACAGAACACTGTTTGTTTCTAACTCGGAAGTGTTTAATAGTTATAATAGACGCAATAAAAATAAATTGTACCTTCCTGCCTCCAATCTTTATATTGTAGGTAAAAGCGCCACATACAGGCTAGTAAAAATTTATAATAAATTACCCGATCAAATTAAATCCGAGGAAAATTACTCAATATTTATAAATAAACTCAGACAACTGTTATTAAAAAAGGCATATTATGACGTAGAACAATTTTTATCTGACAAACTAAACAGCGTAACTTTTATGTAGATAGGTACCTGGTAGTTAGGCATCCTTCGACTTTGACCTGACTGACCTTTGACTGATTATAATAGTAATAGCATGTAAACAATTAAATTTTCGTTTTGACATCTCAATAACTTTAATAAATAGATATTTTATAGATTGATTTAATAATTTAATTTTTAATTTCATCCGTCACTTCATCCTTCAGATATATTATTAACAAAGTAGATGTTTAGAGCACCTATTCAATGAGGTGTTTTCATTAAAAAGTAAAAACTTCAAAAATAGTTCCCTCGAACCATATAGATGGCGTTAGTTTTATTTTACTGGTAGGAGACACAATTTGATAATGACAGTAATTGTGATTAATCACAAACTTGCTTTCTCCGCTTGCCAGCTCCATCTGTTAAGTTTAGTAGGAAACACTTTTTTGTTTTTTACTGAAAACGGCTCATTCATGGATATAAAAATCATAAGATTTTAATGATTTTTTTTTTGATAAAAAATCTAACTGTAGGTAAGTACGTAGTTTTTTAATGTTTAGTTCTTTAATAAGAACTTATCAATTTCATAATAAACTAAATGGTTGTAAAACATTATTTCATCATTAGCAAACAAGCAAATAGTTCTTGCAAACTTGTTGATTTTAAATAATAAAGCAAAGCAAATGTCTGAGACAAGCTGGTCCAGCCGTCTTCATAATTATGTCAATAGAAACCTCAGAAGAGGCGGTCGCACAGCAGAATATGATCTTTTACTTTAACCCTTAATTTGGCAAGCATAGTCATTGTAAAGTTTTAGTGTTTCATCTTTATATCTGGGTTCTAACGACTCTAAGAGACCAAGAAAGTGTGAAAAAAAAATCCTATGCTTTCAGTTTTTCAGAAAACCAATGTACCACAGAAGGCACATTGCCAATGCTACGGAGTACTATACCAAAATTATTACGTCCCATGAGTAGGACTTTGCCAAATGGAGGTAAATAAAAATTATCTACAAAAATTCTATAAATGTTTTTATTTCACATGAAAATCCAAAAAACAATTGCGTGGAGATTTCCCAGTGAAAAAGCACAACCTAACATTACATTTGATGCAATATACACATGTTTTTCTTTGACAGTGCTTGCAACGTCCTATATCTTCTTTGGTTGAGATGAAATGGCCAACATTGTCGTAACGTAGGACTTATCGTGGTCAGCTGACCGTGGCTTTAGGATTCTAGAACCTTCTGTTCTTTCCATATTTTGTGATCTTCCTCTCTTCAACAATCCTTGATAAACTTCATGATAGTTGCTTCATCATATTCAATTATTGCCCTGTATTGAAATACTGCTTTCTTCCATTTGTAGGTCAAAACAAACTTTTTTATTTTTCTTTGTATTTTGGCTGCTGGAGCTTTCGGCTTTTTCTTGGATCTAGTCTTACGGAATATCGGAGTTGCTGACGTCGCAATTGGTGTTGATGGTGCCAACACCATCCAACGACAACAACTTCTGTAGACCCAAGTCTACAGAAGCAATAGACGGGAAAGACGAAAGTGAGGGAATGTTGTCATAATCGATTAGTTGAGGGGATATTGGGCATATTTGTTGAAAAATGGGAATAAGTGGAACATCCTCATTTGAAAATCGTTCTTGTTCTTCTGCGTATTATTTTGAATTTCATCAACGTCACAAAAAGTTTCATCATCTGAGCTGAGTAGGTGAAGGCGTTCCCAGGAAGAATCAATAGAAGGTGCAGTGGATGAAGCAAAGCTTGTGTGCAGTGAATGCAGTTCATCATCAGAGATAGTGAAAGATTTATCGCTAGTTTCAGCTGGTGCATGCCCTTTTGGGACATGCGCTAAGATTCTTTAGGTCAGATAATGCGAGGCATACTGTTGACAAAACCAAAACGAAAATAAGTAAAAAGCAAAAAAACTTGTTTTGTTTTTCAAAAAACTAATCATTTCATGGGCCTATCCTATGTTGAGCAGTGGCAGTCCTACAACTGAAATGATGATGATAATGTAGCTTTTTATAATCAATCTAGTAATGCCATGGGTTTGGCAACGTTCCGTCGGTGGGACATCCGATTGTGGAGGTACTTAGCTACTCATTTGGCAATGTCCCATGGACAGAACAAACAACTTTTGCAAAGAATAAAACTGTGGTTATCATACATTCTTGATATCCTTTGACGTAGACATAACAACTATACATCTATAAGTAAACGTCAGTTGGTACTTAATACCAAATAAGGATATTTCATAAAAAAAAAAAAAAATACCTTGCGAAGAACCGATGTCTTGAGCTTCGACGACATTTTGAAATTATTTTGACAGATTCAATGTATCAAGAGCCGTCAAATATTTTTCTACCAAAAATTAGAAATAAAAACAACCATAAATAATAAAAATGAACAAAATATTTTCAAATGGTATACCTATAATTTATTGTTTTCAATGTTCATTCGGTGGTACATTGTCAAATTAAGGGTTAAGCACTAAGAACGCCGTACTTCTACTCCTGCGCTCAACTTAAGCTTCATATAAACACATATTGATGGACAAATTAAATTAAATGCTTTATTAAATTATTTTGTGATGTATTATTTTGTTAATTGACGACCACAAAGAACCCTTGCGGTCGCATTGAACTGTATCTTTGAGTTTAAGTTTGGTCAAAAATTGAGGGTTTCTTTGCCTTGTAAGGACAGGCTGGATATATTTATAATCATCTGACGGTGTGGCTAAGAATATTGCGAGGTTTTTTCATTTGTTATGAATAAATCACGGTTACTTCTTGCCTCCTGATATACGATTAATTATAAGAAAATTGAAATCTGAACATATAATTATAGTAAACACCTTTTAGTAGGGATATAGTCCTTCGAGAAAAAATGTTGAGAACTATTTGAGGATCTTATTTTAAGGTATTTAAGAATACAATGCTTTTGTTTTAGAATGTCACCTAGTAGGTAGACATTTTAGTTAAACCATCATAATATCCCATTTTACTTACTGATTTTAGCAAAAAACAGTGTTAATAGATGTATGTTAATAATGCTGTACGAGGTCTTTCGATAGTGCAGCTCTGCAAGAAATAATAATCCGTTTGTAAACTGAGGCGTTTGGTAAGGCGGAGGTTACTGCAAAGGTGCCTGGAAATTTGTATGACATATAGGTTGCCTCAGAAGTATTGTTTTAAACGTAAGATAGCACCAAATTTAAAGCTAGTGATAGAGTTTTTGTGCTGTGTGAGAAGTCCGGAGAGATTCGGATTTTTGATAGTGTCTGTAAGCGACGCGTACTTACTGGCGTACATACTTGGTTTATTTTCCTATGTTAGCTAATTTTCAGTAAGTAGTTTTGTTAATTGTATTCTTCCATATTTGAATTTTATAAATAAATTGGCGCGCGCGGGGAGCATACATTTGGGTGCGGTGCGGGGGGAGGTACCCCGATCGGCGGGAACGGCGCGCGGCGTCGACCGAGAAAGCGCGGCTTTTTGGTATCGTCCAACGCGACCGACCGCCCGCACGCGCGTTTCTCGTGAATTCTTGCCGCTCGCCAGCCTTCGAACTAAAGCGGTGTTTTAATCAGCCTTCCTATCAGCTACAAAGTGGTCCATACGAGCCGGATAGGTTACGAATGTTTCGAACACCTCCTCGAAGTATGGTGAGCACGCGAAGTGCAACAAGAAAGTTAGAGGAGCGCCTAGCGGTCGAAAGCGATGCTCCGCAACGCGAAACCGAGCAATTGGATGCCGGAAACGAAGCTGTTGGAACAGTTGAACCCGGGAACAAAAGTAACGAACTACCTGGACCTTCAACAGCAGCGTTATCCACCAGAATGCAAAAGACATCTACTCGGAAAAGGTCATCGACATCTTCGATATTAGCACAAAGAAAACGGCTGGAGTTGGAGGCCGCTCAAGAGTTAGCTAAAATCAAAATTGAATTAATAGAAAAAAAGTTAGAAGTTGACATAGCAGAACTCGAAGATGAGACGAACAGCTGCAGTCAACCCTCAAAAAGCGAATGCCCTACTGAACGCGACTGCACAGTGGAAAAGTGGCTAGAAAGTAGCATTATAGAGGCTAAACCACATTGCACCACCTATGTACGGTACCCAGCCCCGCATGAATCAAACCCGCGCAACGCGATTGCCGCCGGGACGCCACCACCGGCCGCTGAAAAAGCGCGCGACGCCATCTTCCCGCGTAATTCAACCGGGCGTTTCCCGCCAATCGCGCCCAATGATTCCCGCGTCCGGGACGCTGCCGCGGCCGCCGCTCGCGGCACAGAAGACGCAACGGTTCATGCCCTAGCGTGTGCATTAAAAACCTGGCCGCATCATCAGCGGAACGAGGGTCGGAAGACAAAATGCTTAACCGCCTATGCACACCTAGGGAATTACCTAGATACTCGGGGGACCCACTCGAGTGGCTACATTTCAAAAAAGCTTACGAAGAATCGTCACTAGTTTGTAACTTCACTGACCAAGAAAACCTATGGCGCCTGAGGAGAAGTCTTCATGGACCTGCAAAAGAAGCTGTCACAGCGTTACTTATAGGTGCAACCTCCGCTGACGATGTGATGATCACCCTTCAATTACAATATGGAAATCCCGACGTCATCGTGTCCCGAATCCTACAAGAAGTACACAAATTACGACCCATGGCACAAGAATATCACAGAGAAATAATTCCATTCTCTGTGAAAATAAGAAACTGTGTCGCAGCCATAACAGCAATCGGCGAGGAGGAATACCTGAAAGGAATTAATCTCGTTTCAGTGATTATTGCAAAGCTACCAACTGTACTCATCTCAAAATGGACAGATTACAGTTATCCTATTTTGTTAAATAAACGGAAGCCGAAACTACTTGTGATGGCGGAATTTCTTAGTGAAGAAGCTACAAAAGTGTCAATGACCTCTGTGAACTTGTTAATCGGGCCTGCTAAAAACAGTGAACAGTTTAAACATCGGACCTTATTCGTGAACAGTGCGGAAAGTGATGATGATGAAAAGTGTCGGTGCTGTCGTGTATCTAAACACACGTTACAAAACTGTAAAAAGTTTAAAAAATCCTTGCGTAAGGATCGGTGGACATTAGTAAAACGGCACGGGATGTGTTATAAGTGTTTATCGGGAAAACATAAACATATCAGTTGCCCTGCGCCCGTTTGTGACGTAGACGAATGTGGACGACCTCATCATCGGAGCCTCCGATGATGAGGTCGTCCACATTCGTCTACCCTCCAACCTCCGATTCGGAGGTTACATTACCCAGTGCCGAGTGATAGTGTGAACATTGCCGAAGTAACGGAAACCGGGTCCGAGACTGAGTGCAAGTCGGAGAACGAGACTGAGACCGAACCGCGATTAGAGACCGTCAATCATTTAAAAGTGAACAGTGGTTGTAAGATCTTACTAAATACTGTGCCTATTTACCTACACGGACCGAACGGTGTGTTTCGTTGTGTCGCGTTACTGGACGACGGTTCGACCGTAACGCTGATTAGTGCTGCGCTCGCGTCCAAAGCCGGCCTGCGCGGCAAAAGACAATCGATGCGCGTGTGCGGTGCGTGGGACAATAGTGAAGTAGTGTGTCACAGTGAGATATTGGACCTAGAACTATCTAACTACACGGGAAGTAAATTTTCTATTTGTGCGCGCAGTGTAGATAACCTGAACTTACCAGTGCAAAATATGATCGCCGCGGACTTAACTCGTTACGAACCTGAAATAAAATACAATATTAATTTAGTGATGGACAATGCAAACCAGAAATTTTAATAGGCCAGGACAATTACGAATTGTTGTTACCTTTGGAAGTGCTCAGGGGTAAACCGAATGATCCCTTCTTCACCCGCACTCCGCTGAGTTGGTGCATGCACGGCCGCATACGCTCCGAGTCGACGCTCTATGACGAAACAAAGCTCCATTCCGCTCTGTTCTTGTCAGAAAAAGAGGAAACTGAAGAAGCAAAAATCCTGAAAGAAATTCAAGAAGACATGCGCCTTTCATTCGCGATCGATGCTACGGGAATTTCAAGTAAGCCTCGTGAAAATAGTTTAGACGTACTAGCAGTTGAACATCTTCAAAAAACGACCATATTAAAAGACGGACGGTGGTACGTTGGACTGCCGTGGAAAGGTACCTTCGGAGACATGCCTCACTCATACGAACACGCAGTAGCCAGATTGAGAGGAGTTGAGAAAAAATTGAAGCTGTACCCAGGTTTTGCTACCCGCTACAAAGAAAGAATTGATCACCTATTCGATAACGATTACGCTTCAGCGTTTACTAAGACAATAAGCCCGAGCAAGATATGGTACCTCCCTCACTTTGGCGTTGACCTGTTTGGACCCATTGATGAGACAGTTGGAAGAAGAAGAGAGAAAAGGTATGGCGTTATTTTTACTTGTCTTACCGTTAGAGCCGTTCATCTTGAAATAGTGAATCAGCTGAGTACCGACGCACTTATAATGGCTCTCCGAAGAATGGCGGCGAGACGGGGTTGGCCACGATACCTGTACTCAGACAATGGGACAAACTTGAGAGGAGCAGACACTGAGCTGAAGAAGTGTGTCTTAGAGCTGGATAAAGAAAAGCTGAAAGAAGGAGTAAGTACCTACAGCATGACTACGACTTGGGTTTTCATACCCCCAGCAAGTCCACATTGGGGAGGCGCGTGGGAACGGTTGATAAGAAGCGTTAAGAATGCGTTACGGGTAGTTCTGAAAGAACGTGCGCCGCGCGACGAAACCCTGCAGACCCTGCTGGCAGAGACTGAGCAGATGGTAAACAGCCGCCCTCTCGCTCACGTCGCAGTGGAACCTACTAGCAGGGAAACTTTGACCCCAAATCATTTTTTGCTCGGTACATCCTCCAACCTACCTACTCTAGGAACTTTTGATGAATCTGATGTTCATCTTAGAAAACAGTGGCGCTTATCACAACTGTACGCAGATATGTTTTGGAAACGCTGGGTAAGAGAAATCCTGCCAGATATGCGGCCCAGGCAAAAATGGCTTTTAGAACAACGACCCTTACAGGTGGGTGACCTAGTTCTAGTCGTTGACCCCAGCTCGCCTAGAAATGTATGGCCTAAAGGGATAGTACAAAGCATCATCACTGGCAAAGACGGTAGAGTTCGCGTAGTAGACGTGAAGACCCAGACCGGGTTACTGCGAAGAAACGCGACACGCGTCGCAAGAATTGCATTAGAGTGATGAGTGCTCTCAGCACTAAAGGGGGAATGTAAGCGACGCGTACTTACTGGCGTACATACTTGGTTTATTTTTCTATGTTAGCTAATTTTCAGTAAGTAGTTTTGTTAATTGTATTCTTCCATATTTGAATTTTATAAATAAATTGGCGCGCGCGGGGAGCATACATTTGGGTGCGGTGCGGGGGGAGGTACCCCGATCGGCGGGAACGGCGCGCGGCGTCGACCGAGAAAGCGCGGCTTTTTGGTATCGTCCAACGCGACCGACCGCCCGCACGCGCGTTTCTCGTGAATTCTTGCCGCTCGCCAGCCTTCGAACTAAAGCGGTGTTTTAATCAGCCTTCCTATCAGCTACAGTGTCTTTGCTTTGTAAAAATAAAAGCAAAACAACAAACAATGAAATAAAACTCCTCTTTACACTAGGAATTATTGCCTTAAATTAAGTCGCTTATAATTTTTGTAATAAAATTCTAGAGGATGTCATTGTATAAGTAGCCAATTAATTTGGTTTCAATATTAATGGCGTCAATACACGTATAAAAAACTGATTTTGTTAAAAAGATAACGTAGGTAATTATTATAAAACTGCAGAAGCAGCTATTGAAATATGTATATAGGCCGATTTGGTATCGATAGCAAGACAGCCGCCGTATATTGGTTGAATTTCAAAATACTCTTTACATTAGAGTGTCAACTTAGTAGAAGGAATTCAGTTTCCTTCGTTAAACGTCTACTAAGGAACTAACAGTTCTCTCATTTTTCTAAGAAAACAGATAATATTTTTTATCTGCGACGATAAGTTCGTCTTATAATGCCTACCTTCCCCCCCTACCGGCTATGGCTATGCCTAAGCCACCTGTTCTGTGATTGAACCCGACTTACTTGTAAGTCAGATAGAAAAGGTAAAAACAATAAAAATTGCAGGCGGGTTGCTATATTTGCAAACCCCGTTTTATTGAAAAGCCTGAGACTAAATGACAGAGCGAAGGAGGACTAAAGGCCTCAATTTATTCGGACAGTTTTTGTCAGAACTAGGTTTCTATTTTTACCATGACTCATGTACAAAAAAGATCTTAACCGCACGTTTGGTTTTGGTCAGTTTACTTACCAAGATTTTTTAGCCGTTGTTTGGTTTTGGTAAGTAAACTGACCAGTGAGTCATCGTTCCACGAAAACAATTGTCATTTTTAAACTATGGTGTTTATCAACTTCTTCTTTGTTTTGTAGCCTTCTGAATGAAGTTGACAATGACAATAACAAATAAAATTTACGTAGCCCAAGATGCATAAAAAATGCACTTTATAATGAGGCGTTTTCATTAAAAAGTAAAAACTTCAAAAATAGTTACCTCGAACCTTATAGATGGCGTTAATTTTCTTTTACTGGTAAGAAGCACAATTTGACAATGACAGGATTAATCACAAACTTGCTAACTCCGCTTGCCAGCTCCATCTGTTAGGTTTAGTAGAAAACTCTTTTTGTTTTGTTACTGAAAACGGCTCATTACGATCAAAAAATATTTTGTTCTAAAACACCTACATGTTATGTTATATATAGTAAGGTTATACTACATACTATGTATATACAGCAAAACATGTAGATATATGATAATACATTTTGAATTACAAACAAAAATATTTTTTAAATAAAAATAAATCAATAATTAATAGAAAATAATTTTTACGCTGTATATCCCGACACAGACTAAATTATGAATGATTGTACAGGTACTGACAAGCTTCATTCAAACCCTTTCCATAGAGCGTAAATACCACAACACGCTCCATTGTAAAAACCGAGCCAGTATCCACTTAGCGCCGACGCGGAGCGCCCGCCGGCCGTGAAGATTGAGTGTCAAAAGGTTGGTCTCGAGCCAATTTCTTAACTATGCGTAAGCAGCTCTCAGCTACTAGTCTCACTTCCTCCCATGATGACCCTCTGAAAAGTATAGCTGTGTCATCAGCAAAAATTACAATTTTAAAGTTGAACAGTGTCATGCTGCAAAGATCATATAAGTAGATGAGAAAAAGGGTCCGCTCTAGCACTGACCCCTGGGGGGCATGATCTGTTGAATTTGATTTGAGCTCTTTGAGATTTTAAAATTTGGCGGAAATGACAAATCGAAAACGTAAACAAACAAAAAAGTGCATGCATAGTGACAGATGACATTTGATCATTTGACAATTTGACATAAACCACACCTCTGGTACAATATGGACAAGGCAACTAGATTCTCTTACTTTTTAATTTTAAGGACAGCAGATTCTTGCTTTTTATTTTTAAGGACACCAGATTCTTGCATAAGCCCATTTATACCAAATATTTTAAAAATTGAGCCGTCGGAGCCGGCTTCGCAGTCATCGGTCGTCGTGGGATGCCTAGCCTGGCTCCTCGCGCAAGAGGACAGGTAGTTTCCGAGATATGGCCTTTTGAAGTTTGACAGCTGTCATCGGAAAAGTGAAAGTCAATGCGTTCAACTATGTACCTCTATGTAATGTCTAGAATTTTAAATATTTATCATTTTTGGCATATACCTTAGAATAAGAACACTATAGAAAGATAATCTTCATACAAGTGCTCTGTCAATAATGAAGCACAAAACGGATTCACACAGATGTGACACTAGCTTACGCTCGGCGACACGCTCACATACACTTGTTTAATGTTGCCAGTGGAGGTGCGATTTCCCCGAAAGCGAGGAAATTATTCCGCCGCTAATAACCATTTGTATTTGGCAATATTACGTAAATAGCTAAGGTGTGGTTATAGTATAGGTACTTATGGTTATGTTAACTTGTAACATTGCGGGAGCGTCTATTTAAATGAATAAATAAAACAACAACAATTTTCAACAATTTATTATTTAATTCGAATTATATACGTAAAGTAAAGTAATAAATTAAAGTTGAATCTCAATATAAATTATATAAAAGAAAACAACAATGTAGGAAACATTATTACGACGTCGACGACGATGAATAAGTAATAAACCACGATTTAAAACCGGTACAAACAATATTATTTGCACAAAATTTTAATTACATCAAAACAACTTTATATTTATAATCCCAATCGTTCATTGATTTCAATCTCAACATAGCCTAAACAAATTGGCGGCTGACATTGACATTATCGCTTTTAAAAAAAACTGCGTTTGACATTGACATTATAGCCAGATTCCATCCAGCAATGTCGTTTTGGAAAACAGGCGGCCAGCCCTGGCCAGCCAAACAAAATCATGTCAACAAAAAGCAAAGACAAAAAGAGTAATGCCAGAGCCAAACCGGGTTGCTGTAAAGAAGGCACAAGATGGATTTAGATTTAATCCCTTGTTCCATAAGCAAGTGCTACATGCATCGGGTGCTAAAAGTGAGGAAGACACTAGGGAAAAGAGCCTCGGAGGGTGTGCCTAAAGCTGCAACCGGAGCAAGGCCGCTCCGCATCACGAAAAACACCAGCAGTTCAGTCAACATAAAGAAAGGTTTGCATCCCAGTGCATCAATTCATATTGTAAGGTGACTGTAGGGGACAGGATAGGGCTGTAAAATCATACACTTAAACTTGAGTTCGAAGAGCGGCGAGCGGAAGGAAGAATGCACCCAACAAACGTGCGGTCACTAGGTCGCGTAAAAGAATACTATTTTGCCGCGCTCGGCCGGCGCGGCCGTCGCCGTCGGCTTCACCGCGTCGGGGGGACCTACCGCGTCCCTCTCCCGATCCAAGCGCATTCTTCCCGCGCACGCTACATTTTATTATTTATTCTCATATTTGAATGTAAAATATTTAGAAAGTTAACTTAACACAGACTTCATAATACACACTAGTTTACACAAAATATAATTAATAGGCAACAAATATATAAACATACCTACTAACTGCAAACTCAATATTTAATCACAATAACTTTAACAACACTGAATACGTATCTATTTACTATAGGTAGGTGCGCACCCCTGAGTGCCTACTAAAATCCGCGAGCAATCTAAACGCGTCGCTTACATTCCCCCCTTAGTGCTGTGATGTGATACAGCACTCACTACCTACTGCTGGCGACTAATGCGACGCGTGTACAACTAGACAGGCATTTCAGGTACAAGAGTGCATACTAACAAACAAATAACATTCACTTGTTTCAAACAACATTAAGTACTTCCAAAATAAAATACAAATTAATAGAACCGAATATTCAAATCAAAAACACAAACATTACAACTTAGTGAAACCACATACTTAACCTTTAAACAACAAAATATTAAAAGGTAAAACTAATCAACAAATGAAACCACTGAACAGTTACCTTTACACAATAAATAATTTCAAAAAGTGTAAAACAAACAAACATACTTAGGACATGTACCATAAAATACACAGACAACAACAATTTAGGTTCTAGGCAAAACGAACAAATTACTGGTACCACCTAGGTATTGCCCCAATCGTAGACCTTCCATTCGTCCAGTGTCCACTCCAAATCGGTTGGTACCGCTGACCTACCATTTAGTTTCTGTAATCTGTGCTACCATCGCAAGCTACTTAAGACTTAGGCGACACAGTCCGTTACACCACAGAAGTTACACCATCACGTTTATATCGCTTTACATAAGTCCACCGATCCCTACGCAAGGATTTTTTAAACGTTTTACTCACTTGCAACTTTTGCTTAGCAACACGACCGTAACACTTATCATCATCACCATTAGCCACTTCTGTACTGAACACTAACGACCTAAAATGTTTTGCACGTTCACTGTAACTTTGTACTGCGATTCTGAGAGCGATGCCGGCGACCACGGATAACATCGGGCGCGGGCGGCGGGAAAACGACACGGAACACCGCGGCCGTAAACAGCTGTCGGAGGGGGCAGTGGCCGAGAGCGGCTTGGCAACAATCACTGGCAGCAGGTTCGATTCCCGCGTTGCTGGACACCGCGTAGAACAGTCGCTTAGCGGAAGCGGCCCAGCGGCGAGGTGTGGGTTAACTTCCTGCGGTCCCGCGTATCTTACGCAGGTGGATACAGCTGGCGGCAAACAACGGCTGAGTAGGTCAGGTACTGGTTGCGAAAATTCTTCACAAGCGGCGAGAAGAGCGCGTGAATCATCGGGTGCTATTGGCGGGAAAGGCGCGGTTGAGTTCAGCGGGAAAGCAGCGTCGTCGTGCATGTTGTTATCAGCGGCCGGTAACGGGGGTCCGGCGGAAATCACGTTGTGCGGGTTCCATTCCCGCGGTGCCGGATGCCGTACAAAGGTGGCGCGCTGAATTTTTGCTACTTTCATGCTTCTTTCTATGCACTTTTCCATCAGTTCCTGTGGCCCGATGTCGGCGGCCCGGACGCTTTTTGCAACGGCGGCGGTTGGCGGCAAACGGTAATATGTTACCGGAAGTTGCGCAGCGGCCGCGGCCCGCGCGCTTTGTACGGGTTCGAATGGCGGCAAGCAAACTTTCGGCGGGAAATCGGCATCGAACGAGTTATCAGTGGCCGAGGGCGGCCCGGCGCGAATTACATGTTGCAGGTTTGAGTCTTGCAGTGCCGGGACACGTTCATAAGTGGCGCACCGGCTTCTTGTCTCGTGCATCCTGTTGCTAGCTTCAACTTCTAGTTCTGCTAAGTCCACTTCCAATTGTTTCTCAATCAGTTCCTTTCTGATTTTTGCCTTTTCCTTAGCGGCCATAAGTTCAAGCATTTTCTTTCGCGCCATTATGGAAGCGGGCGAAGACTTTTTTCGAGTGGATGGTTTTCTTAACGCTGTTGAAGGTCCGGGCAAACACATATTCATCTCGCTCCCGGGTGCTTTTGTTCCAACAGCAGACACATCCACTTGTTCGGCTCGGCGTTGTTGAGCATCTTTTCCGACCGCGGCGTGACGCTGTTCTTCCTTTGCCATTTGCGTGCTCACCATCTTCGAGGTGTATGAAACATCCGTACCTATTCTATCCGGCTCGTATGGACCAAATTGTAGGGGACAGGATAGGGCTGTTAAAATCATACACTATATAATAACTATATTTGTTCTAAAATAATGCATAGGTATTTGCGAAGGCGTTTTTATAAACATGATATTAATCCTTATCCAAATAAATACGTTATTCATTACAAGTATTTAATTTAAAACAAAATTGCCTTTTACATCATTTGATTTCAATTAATATCTTAGGAGATATCGCAGTTTTAAAATAACATCGGAGCAAAATAATGATCTCTGAATTCGAGTGGCTTTCCCAGACATTCACTCAAATTAATAACTGGCACTCCAATTGTGTTGCTAAGAAACCTTAACCCACCAAATGTATGCAACGGAACCAGACTCCAAGTAAAAATTCTTCGCAATAACCTGATTGGTGCTATAATGTTGACTGGTCCAGCAGTAGCGCAAACAGTGCTGATTCCTCGCATCCCTATGATACCAACGGATTTGCCTTTTAACGTAATTCAATTTCCGGTGAAGGTATCGTTTGCGGCAACAATTAATAAGGCTCTGGGGCAAGCATTTAAGGACGTAGGAAAAGGTTTACGACAAGAGTTTTTTTCGCACGGACAACTATACATGTACATATGTTGCCATATCGAGATCTGGTTCTGGTGAAAATCAATAATATCTACTTCTGCCGGAAGAAAACAAAACTAGAAATATAGTGTACGCAGAAGTACTATAAAATAACATAGTTTTGAGTTTTTAGAAAGATTATAAGACCCAGTACTTTTACCTACCGTTTTAAAGTTCCACTCTTACTGATAAGAGTGATGTAGGTACTTAAAATAACGTTTAACGTAGGTATTATTTAAAAATATGTTCACCTTCTACGTAAACGAAGTCGCGGGTTAAAGTTAGCGTTAGCCCAAAGTAACTATTCCACGCGGACGAAGTCGCGGGCAGAAGCTAGTTATTAAATAAAACGAAAGGTTTGTGGAAAGGTAGGTGTTCCTAAATGGCGTTTTGACGATTTCAGGACAGATGCAAAACCTCGCACAGACGCCGAAAGAGCGGTCTTTCCTTACGCAGGCATGGCATCGGTCCTGGGGATATAAGTAGTCAATGTGTAAAAGGATAGGAGAGCACTTTGATCTACCTAGAACTTAATAACTAACTGGTGAATCCAGTTTCTGCATCTCGCCAAAGTCTGAAACCTAGAAACCTAATAATTCTATCATGCTTCATGTATAAAATATTGTTACTCGTTGGATTAAAAGTATCGCAGCGCCGTCAATTATCTGTATGAGCTTTAGAAATAATTCCCACGTTTAGTTATACTCTCAAGTCAAATATATTCTACTTGCCGATTCACGTGCTAAATATCTATTTCGCTAAATACTTAATATCAGGAAGATGAATGAAATCCCCACATTCTGTAGAGAATGTATAGATTACAAGACTTAATAATAAATAAACGAATGTGCCATTCAAACTCTTAGGGGCAATAAATTACATAATATATCGACAGCTCAGGTCACAATTAATTCTGTAAAATATTAACGTGCGAACGAAATCACTTAATAGTTGAAGTGATTCTTAGAAAGTCGCACAAAAAGCAGGCCCAAAATAAAACTGTTAAAAATAATTTATCACATGAATATTGTGAGGTATAGTTAAGATCGTTTACTTAGTTCATAAATTAAGTAATATTAGAGGGTTCGTTACAGTCGCCCCTTGAATTTCTTGATGTTTTTATGTTGTAACTCTCTAATTAGCATACTTTTTTAGAAATCATCGAAATCATTCGAGTGAGCGAAATCGCGATTGTAGAAATTTCCGCATTTGATTCATAGTTGGTAACTCGTCTGAGGAGCTGACTTTGTACTCCCATTCCTTCCGCGACTCGAAATCCAACTTTGAACAGAGAATAAAGATGACTGTAGGATCCAAGCTACTCACGTCAATGCCCAAATTCTTTAAACCACTCAACGTCTCATTAGTGACATCCAACAACTGCTTAACCGTGTCACTAGACTGTAAACAAATGTTTACCTGGTTCATAAGACGCTGCAAGAGACTATTTGCAAGATATTTCCTACTGTCATATCTATTATTTAACGACAACCAGGCCTCTTGGTAACTAGCGGATGTGATGGGCATGTGCCGTAGCAGCTGCTCTGCTTCCCCCGAAAGGTACCTATTAAGTGTATCAATGACTGATGTAACTCCTTGAATGATGACCACTCTAAGTACGATCCGGAAAAGGTAGGGATTTTAATTTTTGGCAATTTCAAATTGTTGCTTGACTGTCCGGAAATCAGTATATGTATTGTTCTGTGCCGGAAATGCAGTGCGGACAAGACTGATGGATTGAAGCCTTAGATGACATGACTTTACTTGAGATAAGGCTTCCTGTAAATCTGTTTTATACTCTGTATAGACTTCTCCTAAATAATCATAACAACTTGACGTCATGTACTCGGTTTTCTCTATGTTTTCTATTGCTAAGAGCCTTTTGTGCAAAGCAGTGAAATCCTTCCATATATCCTGCGAGGAATCTAATCTTGTTTGCAAATATGATTCCTTGCGAAGTTGGTCATTTGAAGATTTTTTAAAGTTATCGTAGGCCTTCTCAATAGAAACCTTGTAGCTGCGTTGACATTGAATTTAACACAATGACAATTGACATCTTGAATGACTGTCAGTATAGAATCCAGTGGTCCAGTCAGTATAATCCAACGAAACTTTTAAAAATCGAAATACAAATATTTTAAATGCACAAAGGTAAACGTTGCCGTGGGGTGCCGGCAGTAGAATGTTACCCCTCCTTTCATGCCCGTGGATGCAGTAAGAGCCTGCTAAGGGATACCTCCGGAAGATGGGCAGCAGCGTCTTCCTTTGTATCAACATCCATACTGCGCTCGCCAACCCGCCTGCCAAGCGTGGTGAGTATGGCAACTACCCCTCATGAAGATCCATGAGGGAGGCCTGTGTTCAGTAGTGGACTTATTACGGCCGAAATGATGATGATGAAACGTTCAAAAAGTAAAAATAAGTCCACAAAATGCAATTTTTCTAAGTGTTTTTACATAAAACTTTTATAATGTCGGGCATAGGTTCCCAGTCTTAACACTTTTAGAGAAATTATTCTGAGTCTATCTACCTTATCTAAAATATTTTAAGTCTACAAAATGTTTTCAGTTCTTCTCTGTTCAAATTTCTTCCACAAATTTAAACCGAACTGAACTTTAAACACAACTAAATAAACTCACAAATTGTACTCACAGTTTTCACTGGCAAACCATTTGTCACATTCCGAAGATGTGCCACGTCTCTAAGGCTGTAGTAACGTCACTAAGGCTGTAGTAACGTCACGAATCGCGCCTCGTCACTCCTGTGACGACACCCAACCAAAAATGCGTCTTCAGCACGCCTTGGCTGGTGATGGTGACGGCGGCTGACGTCACGTCGCGTCGTGTCTCTCTTCTGCCTCCTCTTCCTTGATTGATATGGCGGCGCCACTCTCAACCACCCGACCCGAAACCCTGGGCCGGTGCTTTACACGTTCAGTGGAATCCCATCTGGTTTCTCGTACGGACAAAAAGAAAATGGAAATTAATCCAGCTCGAAGGACCATGGTGACTTCGGCTGACGTCACCATTTTTTTTTTTTTTTTTTTTCGAAATGACAATATATGTTGTTGACCGCAGATGGCCATGACAACGTTACCGGACTATGGCGAGCGCAGAAGGCGCCCAGCCGCAAAAGTTAGGTTGGGGCAACAAGCTCAAGGGCACCACTTAGGTTCGAACCACGGCTTGGACTGTTGCCAGAATTTTTGAATCTACTGAAGGATAGCGTCTAGGTGCAAGACTGCACCTTTAGACGGAAGAATGTATTCTTCGGCCCCGCCGGCGGGACCGGTTTTTGTAAATGTGTCTAACAGCTAGTGTGGGACGGGTTGACGTCACCTCCGGGTTAGCGGCGGTGAGCTCGTCAACGGGCAAGCCGAGAACGTGTCTCGGTCGACGGAGGAAAGAACTCGTGGGCAATGGCTCTATCGGGTAGTCGGAGGGTAATCCCGAGATTAGGGGATTGGAGTGTTCCGCCGCCACTTCATAAAAACGCTTTGAAGCAGTTTTAATAAAGTGTTCGATGGACTCGAGTTTGAGATCTCGGTGGAGGTCTACATTGCGCATGTACCATGGGCAACCCGTGGCCCTGCGCAAGAAGTTATTTTGGACTACCTGAAGGCATCTAACATGACGGGACTGGCCAAAGACGACAGAGGAATATGTCATTATTGGCCGTACAACTGTCTTGTAAAGTGTCACTTTATTTCTAAAGGACATTTTACTTTTCGAGTTGAGAAGGCTGTTTAACCGGCTAAGCACGAACTTTGCACGATTAGTGACAGACCTTATGTGGGGATAGAAGGAGAGACGTCTATCTAGGATTACTCCTAGGTAGCGAGCTGACCTAACCCAAGGGATGGGTTTATCGAAGAGGAGGAGAGGCTGGGGCAAGAAGGGAC
This sequence comes from Pasiphila rectangulata, assembly GCA_963082625.1. Lineage (NCBI taxonomy): Eukaryota > Metazoa > Arthropoda > Insecta > Lepidoptera > Geometridae > Pasiphila > Pasiphila rectangulata. The sequence goes on from OY720236.1 coordinate 26,444,733, forward strand.
TCCGAGTGAAGTACACTGCTGCACTTTTCGTCGGGTTCACCTCTATGCGCCATTTTCTGAACCAGGCACCTAGGGTGTCTAGTGCAGCCTGCAGCCTTATGCGTACGCGATTCCTGTTCTTATCGGACGCGTACAAAGCCGTGTCATCGGCGAAGAGGGCAAGTTCGACTTGCGGGTGTCGGGGAATATCGCTGGTGTACAGCGTGAAAAGAAGGGGAGCAAGGACTGAGCCTTGAGGAACTCCAGCTCGGACGGGTTTGGGGTCTGAGAGCGTGCCTTCCACGCGGTAGCGAAAGCAGCGGTTCGACAAGTAGTCTCGTAGGATGAGTACGAGTCTGTCTGGCACTCCAAGCAGGAAAAGCTTGTAAACCAAGCCGTTGTGCCAGACTTTGTCGAAGGCTTTAGCTACATCGAGGAAGACAGCGCCCGTATCTGCTGGCCAAGTGTGATGCCACTTGGACAGGATGTGCTCCGTGATGCGGAGCACCTGCTGGGGACAGGAGTGATGGGCTCGGAAGCCAAACTGTTCGTCAGGCAAGAGACTATGCTCATTGACGTGACGCCAGAGACGTCTCAGAAGGAGACGCTCGTAGATCTTCCCCAGGGAGCTGAGGAGACTGATGGGACGGTAGGAGGAAGGCTCGTTTGCCTTTTTGCCCGGTTTGTGGATGCCAATTACATTGGCTTTCTTCCAGACATCAGGGAAAGAGCAGTTAGCCATGGCAGCATTGAAGATGCTGACCAGGAGATGTATGAGGGCAACAGAGAACTTCTTGAGTACTCTGTTGCTGATGCCGTCCGAGCCAGGGGACTTCTTAGGGCGAAGATCTTTAATGATCTGGGCAACCTCTGCTGCTCTAATGAGGTCCAAAGGAGGAGCAGAGGGGGGAAGGGAAACTAGGCGGTCGACTTCACTGTTCACCATGTTAAGGTGATCAGGGTCGACGGGTTCAAGACTAGGAGAGCATTGGGATTCAAGACTCTCAGCTAGCGCGTCTGCTTTTTCCTTGTCATCAAACGCAGGCGTTTGGTGATTCGGGCGAAGCAGAGGGGGCAGGATTGAGATACAATCTGATTTCATAGATCTAGCCAGGCTCCAGTAAGCTAGATGCCCGGGTTCGATATTAGAAAGCAGATTGTCCCAAGAAGTGTTACGATGCTCCTGAATGGCCCTCTTCACCTTGCGGCGAAGCGAGTTCATTCGGAAGCGATTTAGTTCGGAGGGCCAAGAACTAAAGCGACGAGTTGCTGCGTTCTTTTCCGTGATCAGTCGTCTTATCTCATCAGGCAGGACACAGTTACGATCAGGCGTAGCTGGAACCTGTCTAGACAAGTCGCGAACGGCGGACTGGACATGACTGGTCAGGGAGTCGACCGCAATAGCAATGTCGTCAGGGGACCTAATATCGTCGGGGATTTTATCCAAGTCGGGAGAATGGATAACCTTGAGGGCTTTCTCAAGTTTATACCATTGCACCACAGTCTTGGTCGGGGGAGTAGGGTCCGGCAGAGGGCCAAGTCTTAGTATGACGGGACGGTGGTCAGAGTCTAGTTCCTGCATCACTACTATGGAGCTCATCCGGAGGGATACGTTCCGCAGCAGTGCGAGGTCTAGAGTTTGGTTGGAAAAACCAATACGTGGGGAATATCGAGTGTGACACATGGGGGCAATAAGATCTAGATTTAAAGAATCTAGATAGCCTGAGAGGAGGGCACCGTTTCTATTACGTATCGAGCAATTCCACATAGGGCTTTTGCTATTGAAGTCGCCAGCCAGAATGACTGAGCTTCCAAGACTGAGAAGGGATTCTAGGTCGCTTTTAAGAAGCTTCCTATTAGGGCTAAGATAGCAGGATGCAATAATAACCGGTTGATGACCGGTCATTGCAAGTCTGCAGACAGAGACTTCTAAGTCTGTTAAGGGCGGGGGATCGATGGGAATGCAGTGCAGCGACCTCTTGAAATAAATGGCAGTACCGCCTTTAGGGGCGTTCGTTCTGTCATTTCGTACCATCTGGTAGTTAGCGATCCTAGGATCACGATGGCACTGTTTCAAGAAGGTCTCCTGCACTAGCAGAATATCTATTTGGTGATTGACAAGGAATTGCTTCACGAGTTCTTTCTGAGGAGATAGGCCGTTAGCATTAAAAAATGCTAACGAGAGGGAGCGGGGTTTCAGTCTTTCTTTCTGCACTGCCATACTAAAAAGACTTGAAGGTGAGGGCGTCGAGAGACGCCATGACATCCTGATGATTAGAGATAATCATCAGTTTCTCTATGGGCGACTTCGCCAGGCTAAGCTTGCGCAGGAGCGCATTCACCGATCCGAAATCGATGTTCGGCAGCCCCAGGCTAGGGTTCTCAGCAGCGGGAGCTGGCTGAGAGGGCCTAGTGGGGCGGGGTAGGGGTGCGGGGGCAGGGGCGGAGTGAAGCTCCTGGGAACGCGGGGGAGAGGATACACCAGTTGTTGCCTGAAGGGCGCGGCTGGTGTAGCCCAAAGGTCTCGCCCAAGCTGACACAGCAGGAGGGGCGGGGGGCAACAAGGACACCTTCGGAGATGTCCTCGCGTGTTGGGGTGGGGCGGGGCGGAAGCGCTCCGGAGCCCTAGCATGCGCTCTCCTAGCGCTTGCCTTTGGGGCTCTGGGGCAGCCGCGATAGTTCGCGGTGTGCCCCTCGGTCCCGCAGAGCACGCAACTAGGCGGCATGGGGTCATTGGGGACTCGCTTGCAGTCAGCGGTGCCGTGGTCACCCAGACACTTGACGCAGCGGGGGCGGGCAAAACAGTTGCGCGCAGAGTGGCCATATAACTGGCACCTGTGGCACTGTCCAGGGGGGCCCTTCCTGAAGGGAGCCTCTACGTAGAGGCCGGAAAGGCGACACACGGTTTTGACGCCGAATATCGCCTTTCCTTCGGGCGAAAGGTCAAGGATGACTAGTACAAGATCGAACGGGGTCTTGTCCCGTCCGCTGTACATGCGGTGGACTTCCCTGACGGGGAAGCCCTGATCGCAGAGGTCGGTCTTTATGACCTCAGAGTCGAATTCCGCGGGGAGGCCGCGGATGACTACGCGCAGAAGGCGCTCGCTCTCGAGAGCATAGGTATGAAAACCTATGTTCTCAGCGCGGAGGACAGACGTCAGACGTCGGTGATCGTCCGATGTCTGGACGTGGATCTTAATAGAGTCCTTGATGGACTGGGCCTTGGTGAAATTAACCTTTTTCAAGGTTAGAAGCCTCTCCACGCTGGCCCATTTGGCCTTTTCGCGGAGGAAAACAGGCGGGGGGGGTCTCTCCTTGCGGAGGGGGGCGGGTTCGGCGGGGGTCGCGGGGGGAGTAGGCGGGCGGGTAGCCGTAGCCTCTACGGGGACTGCGATCTTAGCCGGAGGGGCTAAGGCCGACTTATGGGACGCTTTCTTCCTGCGCCGTTTGCCGCCTTCGACGACAGTGTAACTGTCGTCGGAGGACTGCTCCGACGAGGAAGAGTTGTCGCTCGGGGAGGGTTCGAGCTCCATCGCCGAAGCGTCGGAGTCCGAATCGGAGGAGGAGGACGGGGCGGGGGAGACCGGAGTCTCCGGGGTGGCCGGAAGGGCGGGGGTGAGAGGGGCCGCGGTGGCCACCTCCATCGAATGGGACTTGGACTTTTTGTCCAACTTGTTCGCCTCTTGGTACGAAGCGAGCAACTTGGACAACAAGTCCCCGTGCTGCTGGGCTAACATCCTGAGTACCCCCAGGAGGGTCTCAGGATCAAGCCCACCCAGCAAGTCCGGGCTTGACATCGCGCGGGGGTGAGGGGAGGTCCCTATTCCCGGGGGGGACACCCGGGAAATAACTAAGTGTCCCTCCTTGTCGGGTATAGACAAGGAGGGGTGTGTGCCTATGTGTCCTACCTAAATGTGTGTGTCCCTTTCGCCTCTCTTATGGGGCAAAAGGGGTGTGTGCCTCACGCTATCTGGGGTCGGCGAGGGTTCCACCCCAAGGCCGGTGGTTCCAGACCCAGCCGGATTCTGTTTTGCCTTGAAGAGGCAAAACAGGCGCTCCGGGTCCACGCCCAGCTAAGTTGGTTGTCACCGTAGGGTATCCCTTAGCTGACCACTAAAGTCGTGGCTTTGGACAGTTTATTAGCCAAAGAAACTAGCTCGAGAAATCGTTCTGAAAAGAACGATTTTCTCTTGCACTAGAGCAATTCGAGTTAATCGCTCTGAAAAGAGCAAATAACTCGAAAAGAAACAGGATAGTAATCCAGTAGCGCACTAAAAAGTGCGAACTACCGGTATTCGCTCGCGCAAGTGATTATTCAGACTAGCAAGCTAGTAAGAATAACACCGCAACGAAGCGAAGCTAGCACTGGACGCTAGCGGGCGACGGCAGGGGCCTGGTGCGGGGACCAAGGCGGCAGCGGGCGGCGGGCGTCTGGAACGACGTCCGAGCGGCGACTGCGCGAGCGCAGTGGAGGGGCCTGGTGCGGGGACCAGGCGAGCGGGCGGCTAGAGCGGCGTGCGTCTAGCACGACGTCCGAGCGGCGAGTAAAAACGTGTATAAAAATGTGACGTCACCATGAAAATAAATCTTAGTATATATATACCGCTCTGCTTTGAGTTTTCGATAGCGCGATCTAGATATTGACCAAAAAACACGGCGACATCTAGTTGTCATTTAAGAACAAATGTCCATTTCAATTATGCATTGAACAGTTCGCTTCGCCCACTCATTCAATTAGTCTAACCGAAAAGTAATTGAACACCTGCTAATTATGTTTTGATAAACGTAAAAAAACATACTCCTACGGTTAACTACGTAACCTTACTTACATATATACCGCGTCGCTCAACACGCACCTGTCCTTATTTATTAGCTTTTATTTTGCTTTGATAAAAGGGTTATACCTAACAGATAAGTATGTAATATTGTTAAATTCTGTTGTTAGCAGATGGACTTCCAAGGAGAATCTCCTGGCGCACCACGAGGAGGAGGACCCGCAGCTGTTCGTGGCGTTGTACGACTTCCAGGCCGCCGGCGAGAACCAGCTGAGCCTCAAGAAGGGTAGGTGGCGGCTGACTGCGGGGCGGGGGCGGGGGGGCGGCTGACTGCGCGCGCGGAGGCTAACCAGCGCGCGTGTGTTGCAGGCAGCCAGGTGCGCATCACCAGCTACAACGCGAGCGGCGAGTGGTGCGAGGCGCACGCGGGCGGCGGCGGCGTGGGCTGGGTGCCGTCCAACTACGTGACGCCCGTCAACTCGCTGGAGAAGCACTCGTGGTACCACGGGCCCATCTCGCGCAACGCCGCCGAGTACCTGCTGTCCTCCGGCATCAACGGCAGCTTCCTGGTGCGCGAGTCCGAGTCCAGCCCGGGCCAGCGCTCCATCTCGCTGCGCTACGAGGGCCGCGTCTACCACTACCGCATCAACGAGGACGGGCGCAGCAAGGTGTTCGTGGAGTCCAGCCCGGGCCAGCGCTCCATCTCGCTGCGCTACGAGGGCCGCGTCTGCCACTGCCGCATCAACGAGGACGAGCGCAGCAAGGTGTTCGTGACCGCCGAGTGCAAGCTGTGGTGGTACAGGCAGGCGGGCGACGCCGAGCGTGCTCCTATCATATCAAAGGTATCTTGCAATTTGCATATTCATAAACAGTTTTTAGTTTAGCTTTAAGCCGTATAGATTTCGGCTTATCACAAAAACGTTGAACCCCCCCCCCCCCCCTCCCCCTCCCTTCGAAGTTTGCGAAGATACATTTCTGAAACTTTTATTGCTATTAGAAGTGTATATAAAGATTGTGGGAAAATTATAACGAACTCTCTAATTAGCATACTTCTTTAAAAATCATCGAAAGTGTAAAATATCTACATAAGTTCCGCTATCAGACAAGAGATGCCGCTGTAAAGGTTCTCTAACAAATATAAACCGCCTTTATCATATATTATATTGTATGATGGCGCGGAACCCTCGGTGCTCGAGTCCGATTCGCTCTTGCCCGGTTTTTTATAGTGTTTAACCACACTCAGGTAGACCATTTCAAAGAAATGAATAACCTTATCAAAAATTTAACGATTTCAGTGGGATTCGAACCCACTACGAATCCGTATTCCGATTCCGTCTCGAATCCGAATCCATATCGGGGCTCAAACCGATATCACCTTATAAAAATTTTCAGCAGTAGGTACCCGACATGGGTTCTGTAGCTTAGTGGTCAAAGCGCGTGTGTGGCTTATAGTTTTGTATGAAAATATGCCAACAAAATCACCAATTAAGACTAAAATATGAATTTTACACAAAAATGCTTACAATAATTAAATATTTCATCCTCACATCGTCGAACTAACCATGGGGTTGCACTGCGGAAAGCAACGGCCTCGCCCCTTAGAAAGTTAAAACTAATCCAATGCTCGGAATAGCACATTGTAAACGTTCGCAGTGCGATCGATCGGCATGCGAGCCAACAAGCGCAGAGGACGAGCAAAACACCCAAAGAAAAATAGTATTTAATTTGAATAGTTTATTTAAGTAACATAAAAACAATGTGCGGTGTGCGCATGCGCGCGCGCTAGCAGGCGGCGGCGTCCACGCACAGGTGCTTCTTGCACAGCGAGCAGCGCGGCCGCGCCACGCCGATGCGGCTGAAGATCTCGGAGGCGCTCAGCTCCTTGCTCAGCTTGGCGCACATGCCGTACGACACCGTCTTCTTGCTGAAGTCCTTGGCGGGCACGCACGTGCGCGCGCGCACCGGCCCGTCTCCTGCCCCGTCTCCACTGCGGGACAAGCGCGCCGCCCCGCCCCGCGCCGCCCCGCCCCGCCCCTCGGTCGTTCCGCAGCCAACATTGTTGCTGGCGTCTTCATTGCCTAAAACAACGCGCCGAACTTACCGCTCTATCAGTGAATGGTATTTCCTCCCTAACCCGACTAGAACCTTAATCGCAAGCGAATCCGCGGGGCGCGGCTAGTCGGAAACGTAGCGGGTGAGAGGCACCGCTCGTCACCGCCTGCGCATCCGCTTGGAATTCTATTTAGATATTTAGTATTGTTTACAAACGTTCGCTTCCACTGGGCGCGCGCCGAACGTAACAAAGTAGCGGCACGTCCGGTGACTGGCTGCCTGTTGCAGGGGTACCGCATGGAGTGCCCGGCGGGCTGCCCGGCGCCCGTGCACGAGCTGATGCGCGCCTGCTGGCAGTGGGCGCCGCAGGACCGGCCCAGCTTCCAGGAGATCCACCACGCGCTCGAGCACATGTTCCAGGACAACTCCATCACTGAGGGTAACTACCCGCGCGCGCTCCTCGCCCTCGCCCTCGCCCTCGTCTCAGCCGTGACTCGAGCCAGCTGCACGCAGGCCTCGCTCGCGGATCTCCATGAGGGGTAGCCGTAGGCTATACTCGCCACGCGTGGCAGGCGGGTTGGCGAGCGCAGCACGCGATGTTGATACACGGGAAGACGCTGCTGCCCATCTTCCGGAGGTACCCCTTAGCAGGCTCTTACTGCATCCACGGGCATGAGAGGAAGGGTAACATTCTACTGCCCGCACCCACGGCCATATTGTTTGCTTTCTGCATATATATTTGCCCCCAGTCTGGGTATTTCTTTATAGTATTTACAAAAAATATGTATTTAAGTATGACTCGTCAGATACCCATAACGCACGACTTACCTGCAGCTAGATGCGCTGGAATGTTAGCATTATTTATGCATTCATCTCAAATACTCTTAATCGAAAGAATCCACGGGCTCTTTAAAAATGTCAATGCACATACTCCAAGTAAGAATAAGAATAAGAATATATTTTTATTTCACAAAAACAAATTTGCAAGCTTAAATTAACAGTATACACTTACTTAAAGGTAAAGGTGTTATGACTTTATTTAGTGTCAATATGCATGCATACAGTTAAAAGAACCTAATGCCTCCCGTGCTAGTACAAGACTGTTACGGCGAGGCAGATGCGATTCCCATCTGAATGATTTCGTCTGAAACTGTCTTGTCCTCTAAATAAACAGATATTTTATAATCCTTATTTACAACAGTACGTTGGTCTTTCACATAATATGCTGAGCATTTGTACTGCCTAACTGCTTGCCGCGACCCACGAGTCCGCGGGACGCGGCAGCGCCTGAGACGAGAGTCAGGTGGGCGAGGCTAGTCCAGTACTGCAGGTGTACATGCTTTCAGATTCACGTGTAACTTATTTGTCATTTAAAAAATAAAGTAACTGTTACACATAATTGGCCCACTGATGGGCGAGGCTATCCCTCGTCCCCGCTTGTCATATGTATCAGGTAGACTCACTCTAGTTTTTTTTGGTTTTACAACCGACTTAACACTTAAAATTACCAAAAAATCATTAGAATCATTGAAAGTTCAACGCCGTGGGGTGCCGGCAGTAGAATGTTACCCCTCCTCGAATGCCCATGGATGCAGTAAGAGCCTGCTAAGGGATACCTCCGGAAGATGGGCAGCAGCGTCTATCCGTGTATCAACATCCCATACTGCGCTCACCAACCCGCCTGCCAAGCGTGGTGAGAATGGCAACACCACTCAAGGAGATCCATGAGGGAGGCCTGTGTTCATCAGTGGACGTTTTATGGCTGAAATGATGAAAAATGATGAAGTAGTAAGTGTGCCACATGTACACTAAGAATAGTCTTATACTAAGTATACAACCATAGTGTCCATTTTGTTTTACACTTCCTAAAACTTATTATAATTAGATACACGACGCTTCTAAATTTAGAATTGTCAGCGTAAAATTGGGTCGATTACTTTTTACATTTTAATAAATTCAGCATGCTTGTTTATTTTTTAACCGACTTCCAAAAGAAGGCGGTACTTAATTTGACTGTATTTTTTTTCTGTATATATGTTACGCGATTACTCCGCCGATTATGTATGAATGAGTCAAAAATCGATTCTAATTATCCATGAAGAATTACATCATTCTAGTAGTAAGTCACTAACTAGAGTCCCCCTCAAGGCCTAAATCACTGGCTGCCTGGCAGATGTAAAACGTTCTCATCACAGTCGCTGCAGTCGCCACAGACGGCACAGTCAACACGATGGGCAGACGCCCTAGTAGTGACTCGCACTCTCCTCTCGCCGCGCGCCACCTCTCGCGGCGCGCCACCTCTCGCCGCGCGCCACCTCTCGCGGCGCGCCACCTCTCGCCGCGCGCCACCTCTCGCCGCGCGCCACATCTCGCGGCGCGCCACCTCTCGCGGCGCGCCACCTCTCGCCGCGCGCCACCTCTCGCGGCGCGCCACCTCTCGCGGCGCGCCACCTCTCGCCGCGCGCCACCTCTCGCCGCGCGCCACCTCTCGCGGCGCGCCACCTCTCGCGGCGCGCCACCTCTCGCCGCGCGCCACCTCTCGCGGCGCGCCACCTCTCGCGGCGCGCCACCTCTCGCCGCGCGCCACCTCTCGCGGCGCGCCACCTCTCGCGGCGCGCCACCTCTCGCCGCGCGCCACCTCTCGCGGCGCGCCACCTCTCGCGGCGCGCCACCTCTCGCCGCGCGCCACCTCTCGCGGCGCGCCACCTCTCGCCGCGCGCCACCTCTCGCCGCGCGCCACCTCTCGCGGCGCGCCACCTCTCGCCGCGCGCCACCTCTCGCCGCGCGCCACCTCTCGCGGCGCGCCACCTCTCGCCGCGCCGCGCGGACGTGGTACATGGGTGTGGTGTTGTTGCAGCCTGCTGTCGTCGTGCAGCTCGTTCCGCGAGGCGCCGGGCGCCGAGGAGCCGGCGGCGAGGGCGCGGGCGCCGGGCGCCGAGGAGCCGGCGGCGCGGGCGCGGGCGCGGGCGCGGGCGCGGGCGCCGGGCGCCGAGGAGCCGGCGGCGCGCGCCGGTGAGCTGCTGTCCTCTACAACTACACCCGCTAACTATATCTAAATTCACGTTTGAGAGGATTGCGCCTGTTGCGAACCTGTCGCTAGATACGTAGTCGGCCTGCCGATACCTATCATGCTCCCCCCAAACTCATCGCCGAGCCATGTCAACACTAGGTATCCCCCTCGCAGAAAACTAGCCTAGGTTCTGGTTGCGGTGACGACGGCGCGTGATGCGCCAGAACCAAATTCTACTTGGTGGTTCAATTTAGATGACAGATCTTCTATTTTGGGAACAACTGTATTTTTTATTATTAATATAATGAATTATGTAGACGACGGATGAGCTATAGTAGGAATAAATATGCCTATTAGGTTATTGATCAAAGCGCGGTGCTCTGACGCGCGCGGCGGCGCCTCCGCGGCACGCGCGTGCCTTGTATATTATGTACGTATTACTTCTATGTTACATTATACATTTAGTATAACGTAGAACTTGCGGCACAGTTAACATTTGAAATTGACTATTTAAACGGCCGTGACGCCGGTAATTTATAGATTAATTGATTATTTCAATTTTATTATAAAATAACCCTTTGTATTCCATGTAATTATATATTTTTTGTAGGATTAGTATTACTCGTTCTTTGGTCAAGTAAATTGTTGTTATTCCTCAATAAACTCTTCTCAATAAACACATTTTGAATCTGGTCCAGGTCAGCCCTGAGACACGTGATGTCGTCTACGCTTGGCAGGCGGCTTGGCGAGCGCAGTATGGGATGTTGATACACGGAATGACGCTGCTGCCCATCTTCCGGAGGTAGCTCTTAGCAGGCTCTTACTGCATCCACGGCCAAGAGAGGAGGGGCAACATTCTACTACGGGCACCCCACGGCATTATTATTTCTCAAAACTTCTGTCGCCAACTATACAAAATAGGGTTGTTGCGAATATCAGCATCAGCATCCGCATTGATCGATGCTGATTTTCAATGCTGATGTTCGAGTCGCGACATGACCCGAAGAGGCGGGTCTTAAAGCGCATTTTTGTACAAATTAGGTAAACAAGTACAAACAACACACAAAGGGTGTTCCCTGTGCTACCCTTTTTGTACTAAACCCTCAAAAATGCAAGAGAGACTCGGTTTCTATTTGAAGAACCACCTACATTAAGTAAGTGTGGAACACTAAGTTTGCGAGCCCGACACGCACTTGGCCAAAATCAGCATCAGCATTCGCTGATGTCAAGATCAAAAATCAGCATCTGATGCATCCGCTGATGTGTCAAAAAACCGCATCAGCAACAAACAACCCTGATACAAATCACCCTAGTTTAAGGTACAATAAAACTGACCGGACGAGTTGACAAATGAAAATAATATATTTTTTAAATGTGCCATCCCGTCCGCTGCGGACAAGTTTATTGCGGACGGGTTGGCACATTACTCAAATAATTCAGTCAGATAAGAAGAGCAGATAAATCGGCCAAGCGCGAGTCGAACTCGCGCACGAAGGGTTCCGTACAATCGTGTGTAAATACAAAATACACTGCTAATATTTCAAGCGTCTACATATTTATGTTATTAATATAATAAAGGCTCGCTTGTCCAGTACAAATAGTACCCTCTAGTGCGTACTCGGAGGAAAAGACCATGTCAATACGTCTGAAGCTGCATGAGCGGGGGTTGCTCTAAGCGGTGTGCTATCAAATAAAAACAATACAGAATTGCTATACCATTTATTGAGTGAAGATAGGCTTATGAACTAACTTAGAGGCTAGGTGTTAAATACTTGGGGTACGCCCTACATAACCCTTTTTGTCAACACCGGGCCCGTGATTCCCTCCCAAGTTTTCGTGAGAAAGGTGAGTGAAACTAGACACATAGGAGGTTTTAGACATTATATTCAAGATTACTATAGGCATACCTCATTTTTCCTAAATTGTCTTATATTCCTAAAATATTAAGTTTCCATGTGCATGTCTTATTTTTTTAAATTTTAAAATATGAAATAATAATAATTCATATCAAATTTATGTTGAAATTTAGTACTGTATTAAGTATCATAGAATAGTTTACTTTTTATTTCAAGTAAAAATTCCTGTTAGTTTCAGTATTAGGTATTCTTGTAAAAGTCTGCAAATATCAGGTGGCGCCGCCATGACAGCGCGCAAGCTTACTGGTGTAACGCATGATAGATAGGTGACAGTTGAGTATAAGGGTTAACATGCGCCCTTTCTCCAACAATATGCAAACGCCCTTACATTACGTCTAACTATTTTTTTATACAGTTTCTACTTAAATCCAGACAAGCGCGTTAAATCTACGAATGCGACACAGAACTGTCAGAGCGCTGTTAGGTCACAACGGAATCACGAGACACAATCGACTTAATTTGTACCGTAAATGTAGTTAGCTATTACTTTTTGGGTAATATGACGTCATCCAAAGTCCTCACATAGCGGGCGTTACAAAGGCTTCAATGTATTCGTTGTTTAGAAAATTTTTACATATTTTCATTATTTTTAAGAAAAATTACATTATTTTTTCTATGTCTTATAAAATAACAAATTGAGAACATAAAAATTACATGCGTATTCTCTGTTGGGCCATCAAACCTAGCCAAGTGGGTAACCTTTTATAGTACACAGGTCATCCAAACACCTACCGGGAGTGAAACTATGACTAATATAGTGTCCATAACCAGACGATCTAGTTTTCATACAAACATACAAACTTTGACACATTTAAATATATTCGATTATTTTGAAAACCTCTAATAAAATGTGTTTACTCATAATACACGTACGTACGAATATTTTAAGTTCTACTTTATAAAAAGTTTCCATACAAACTTTGACACCCGAATTAAGTTACATAGAACGTTAACGTATTGTTGAATTCAAGAAAAACCACCTAAATCCGGGACACACGTCCTAAGAGAAACCCCTAGGGTATGCTAAATATCAGACTCATAGCCCTTGTTGTTCTCAGACAAACGTTACACTTCATTCTCCTCAGCGAGCACCGGAATACGTCCTAAAAGGAACTCCCATGTAAAATTTCGAGACTATCTTTATATAGGTTTCCCATTCAAAGTTACATCTTCTCTTTATAACCTTAGGGAATGTTTTTTGAGAATTTCTAATATATATATTTTTTTTAATTCAGATTTTTCGATATCTGCCATTTTGCAATTGTTTATTTTAATTGACCTTGTTAGTCTCAATAAGGGGATGCTTTATTAAGGTCATAAAAATAACCTAAAAAAACCTACTTACTAAATTAAACGTAGAAAATATGAAAACAAAAATAACATCATTTTTGATCACAGAAGTTTGAGCAACGCCTTTTAGAAACCAGAGCTCTGAACCTCCGACACATTACATTTTCACTGATGAATTTATTGAAAATTTGCAGGGATTGGGATTATTTAGTGTCAGAGGTTTGAGAAATCATTGCAATTATTATTATGTATTTTATTATTATTTAAAATTTATTCTAAATTATTTTTTTTATTATAAGTAATAATTATAATAAACTAAGTAGTAAATTTTAAAATGGGATAGCAGAAAACTAGTTCCTCGTTCAAAATCATCGTTTCTGCAAGACTAGTAGAAATACAACAAAACATTACTAGGTAAAACTTTAAAAATTGCTGAATATATTATAATATTCTAACAGAAAATAATAAAATCTAATGAACAAGCTTTCACAAACATCAAACCTGTCTACGTTGGGTACATCTATAAAAAATGGTCTGACACATTTTCCACTTAAATGTATAAATAGTAAGTACTAGCTTGCGCCGCTTCGCATGCGTTGTACCCGGATAAAAAGTAGCCTATGTGTTAATCCTAGTCAACATCTATACGTTTGCAAAATTTCAGCTCGATACGTACAAACGCACAAACATTCGGCTTTATAATATTAGTGAGATAAATATAATTCTACTCCATAAATGACATATTTACGTTGCATATATGTATTTTCCGGTAAAAGCCTACTATTACATATAAAAAAATGGATGCAAACAAAATTATATCCACAGAAAACTCTGTTTTAAACTATACTTAAATTATTTCAATCTATAATATTAATCTGCGTGGGACGTCCATGGACAACAGAAACTATAAAATAATTTTGACATAGTTTATTATACATAAAACTATTTTATAAACCCCAAGTACAAAGAATACAATTTCACAAATAAAAAGACATTTCCTTTCACAAATAAATACTAATTATATGTATATTACGTTCATTGGTTACACAACCAAGGAAGCTGCTTGAGCCGCACTAACAAATAATTCCGACGCATATAAATAATAATTCAGCTGGACCAAAATGAGTGTAAAAAAGAAACAAAGCTATCTGCTTTGTTTCCCAAAATCTAAAAATAAATATAAAATAACCTGATTGCGTTTACAAAAGAGCACATTTAAAATCATATATCTGGCACCTTAGGCAAGATCATTATCTACTAAAGTGTCAATGTAGACATCCAAGGTTACATAATTTCCCAACAAGCTGAAAGTTGGTATAATCGTTTAAAACATAATTTTATAAAAAAATTGAAAGTTCCCCATCATTCCCGTAACTGCAAAAATTTTTATGAAAGGTCAAAAAATGAGTGATGAATGACGATGATGATGAATGAAAAACAGAACGCTAAGTTTTATCATAAAATTACCCCAAAAATAGTAGATCATAAAATTATCTATAAAATATGTATCAATATTTTTTTCCTAAGAGCCACCGGTTTTGAGATACAACGATTCAAAAAGTTGTAATCGTCGTAATATGCATGAGTATGCCACGTTGGCCTGGTTAGTTCTCTGGCATGTACTCATTGTCAAGGCCGGTCGTGCTCTAATGTTGAATCATTAACAGTAGAGGATTCGTTTGATTCCAGCGAGGTGACATGCCATACATCGCTATTGACGCAATTTACTTACACCCTGAATGAAGATCAAGAGGATCAAGAAGAAGAAGATCAAGAAGTAATCTTCATCGCCGGTCTGTCTTATTTATTAAATGGTAACAAAACACACACAAAGTCAATGTCACAGTTTTTGGTGTCAGGATACATCTTACGATTTAAATCTTTGCTAAGTGCGAAAGATGCTAAGCCATCGTGACAGCCAGAGTCGGTAAACAATATGTATGGAGCTCTGCTGGCCCATCGGGGTAGTGGCAGAATGACAACGCACAATACACCCCCACGCGGGCCGTCAGTGCAGAGCTGGTCTCTGATCCCATGTGGGGGGATGATGACTGGTGGCTGAGTTCCCAACTGGAATCGTTATCATACAGAAATGAAACGAGTAAATATAATTCGTATTTTTTTCCATATTAGTAATTAATGTATCCTGACGATCCATGAGCGAGGCCTGTGCCCAGTAGTGGCCGTAGACGGCAGTCTGCCGCTGAGAAGACGACACATTCATTTGACGAGGCCTGAACCGCCGCTAAAGCGCATCATAGTATTATTGTATGTACCAAAGGTGAAATAAAGTATTTGAACCTAAATCTCCCCGTTTATTTTAATTACAGAAAAATCCCCATCAAAACTGTCACTAAGCAGCAGACCGGAGGTGGTCAAACATTTTGGAATAAATGGCCCCTCAGAAGCCCAATAGTGGTTGTTGCCGCCCGGTGCGGCGAAAGCACGCGTACAGACGGACACATCCCGGCCAGTCGAGTAGTTGTGCCGGTCGATTCCCACGTAGCGAATTCTGCATAGTTTGTTAACGTCGTTTTATATCAGTTACAAAAAATATCAGTCATCATCCCCATGAAAGAACTGTCAGTTACCAGCTTACCGGAAATGGTCAAATATATTAGGTACAAAGGTCCCTACGAGGCTTAAGAAGGTATTGGTGGCGCGTTGCGGCGGCGCGCTGTGCCCGGGGTCGGCCCAGGCGGCGACGTAGCCGTACCGGTCGACGCCCGCGTGCCGGCGCGGGTACGGGCTGCAGCTGACGGTAGGCTCCGCGGGCGGGAAGTGCTGCCAGTGCAACACAAGTAGGTATTAGTGTGCTGCCGAGCAATGGCTATTAAATAAACAGTACAGTGTTGCCTCTCCTCCTCTCATGCAGAAATAATCTTCCAAGGGAAGATGGGCAGCAGCGACTTTCCGAGTATCAACATCCCGTAACGCGCTCGCCAGCCCGCCTGCAGAGCGCGTGGAGTATGGCGACAGCCCCTCAGGATCTTGGAGATGCATGGGGGGCCGTGTCCAGCAGTGGAGTAGGCAGCAGTCCTGAGACTGATATGATGATGATGATGATTAAATGAAGTAAATCGGCCTTTCACATCTTTGTTATTAGATGATTTATACAGCGGCAGCCGGTATTTATCCTGGACGGGACGCTGTGTTGCCTGGGGACATTGTTAGATGGACAAGGCTTGCCCGGCACCTATTCCAAAAAAGAAGGCGCTTGCATTGCTTGAATCTACACACCACAGTAGTAAAGTCCATTGCTTTTTTTAAACTTCTCTTACTTCAATGCTTGTAATAAATTACTTCAACTACATTTGAATCCCTTAGCATTAAACATACGGAAGATTACTGAATTGAAATTATCGTGGCTTGCCATCATTTTATAAATATAATACGCCTTTCACCACGAACCTAACTTATAATCATCAGAAATTACTTCCTCATTTCAAAAGCCATCCAAAAAGCCGCAAACGTTAATGTTTGTCAAGCTGATGTTTTAGAAGCGAATGACGATGATGCAGCCTTACCCCCTCTGCGAAGTATTTCGACGTCGGCTTCACGGCGCCCAAGTGGCAAGCTATCTGCACCGGAAATGTGCGGAACAAGCTCTTGCGCAGCTTTTCCCCTTGTTCAATTTCATCCTGCGAATACACGAACATTCATAAAATAAATGAACAATGCCGGACCTAACATACATGGCGCCATCTATGTGTATCTCTAGATATTATTATGTATATACTTATACTTTTAATACATAGAAGATAAAATATTAAAAATACAGGTACTTTATAAGGTTTATGACTTTTCACAAATTGAATTCTAGCATACCCTTGAGGATTAACATTATAAATATACATATTGATACAAAGAGACAATCTGATGACCGGGACAGGCGAACAGAAAGAACTAAAATGAGTAGGTTTACTTATCTTACAATGTATATATACAAGGCCCTCACCCTTATCTGAATAGAGTCGTCGTACCGGGAGCAGAGCCCCTGCACCGCGCGCACGAACCACTTCCAGACGCGCGGCTCGCGCCACCGCGGCCCCACCAGCCACGCGTACAGGTCCATCAGGTACTCCAGTGGCGGCCTCACACCGCTGTAACAAATCGCATCATCCATATACATAATTACTTCGCAAATCCAACTACCACGAAAAATTATTTTAATTTTTTGGGTTAATTTATAGCCTACTAGCTTCTGCCCGCCGCTTCGCATGCGTTGTACCCGATTAAAAAGTAGCCTGTGTTAATCCTGGTCAACATCAATACGTGTGCAAAGTTTCAGCTCAATCCGTAGCCTAGCATGTTTTGCGTGAAGAGGTAACAAACCTCCATCCAAACAAACTTTTGGCTTTATAATATTAGTGGGATGAGCCTCTCAAATACTGTGGCTTTCTATTAGTAAAATAATTTTCAAAATCGGTTCAATCATCTAATCATCAATCACCTAATAAATATATTTTCTCCTAAAATAGTAGATCTGTCACCAAAATTCATTCACCAAGTAGAATTTGGTTATAGCACTTCGCTACGCCCGCTAGGCTCGTGCGCAGTTGATGCAACACCAAGTTTTTTAACCCCCGACAAAAAGTGGGGTGTTATAACTTTGACCGCTGTGTGTGTGTGTTGTGTGTCTGACTGTGGCACTGTAGCTCTTAAACGAGTGGAGCGATTTGCATGCAGTTTCTTTTATTTAAAAGCAAGTTATCTAGCGGTGGTGCTTAAACAAGTTTTATAAAATCTGTGAAGAAGTTTACAAGATATGGGGGGGGGGGGGGGTGAAAGAGGGGATGAATAATCGAATGTTTCCAAATATACCCGAGTAGAGGTATCAAATGAAAGAAAATTTTAAAAACACAGAGCACACAACTTTACAAAAAAAGTAATGAATACCCTCGATTTGCCGAAACAAAGTCGGGTTAGTCACCATTTAGAACTTTAGAACGACTGGACCGATTTCAATAAAACGTACCTATAGGTTATTTAAACATCGTAAAAGTTCACAGAAAAAAAATATAACGTAAATTTATTTCATAAGGATAATACAATTTTTTGGTTTTCAAATTTATACTCAAATTTTTGGTCTCAAAATATAAAATATTATATGTATTTTATATAGATGCGTTTAGAAAATAAATGAAAATAGATAATGTTAGGTATTAATTGTTTTTATAAAGAAAAACAATCAATTTACTTGGTTTTCGCAGTAAAAACGTTGAAAGTATGTTTTCCTAAGTTCAAACATAATATCGCAGTAAAAAGACGTCGACTGAACATGGATTAGCAGTAAAATCTTTCGCAGTACAGTTTTTCGATGTAACGAAACATCGCAGTAACTAGACATCGATTTAACAAAGTGCCGAAGTACAGAGAATGTCGCTCAAAGGTGTTTGAAGAAACAGAGTTTAATGATATAGCTTTCTCACTGACGTAACCCGTTTAGCAGTGGACAGGCTAAGATGGCAAGTGAAAGCTGTTATTGATGACATTACAAAAACTTCAATTTGATTTATTTGCATTTAAATAAATACTTACGGCTGGGTCACAACAGCTTCGTAGAAAATATCATGGCGTATTATTTCCGGGGAGACATTAGCATTGGCGAATTAAGCGAATTTTATAATGCGAAGTGCGACTGATGGAAAGTACTTGATGGCCTTCTCCAAAGCCGCGGTAGCCGCTTCGATGCCGCCTGCAACAGATTATTATCTTTGGATATCCACGCCCCTGCTGGCAGGCCTCCTCGTGGATATCCACGCCCCTGCTGGCAGGCCTCCTCGTGGATATCCACGCCCCTGCTGGCAGGCCTCCTCGTGGATATCCACGCCCCTGCTGGCAGGCCTCCTCGTGGATATCCACGCCCCTGCTGGCAGGCCTCCTCGTGGATATCCACGCCCCTGCTGGCAGGCCTCCTCGTGGATATCCACGCCCCTGCTGGCAGGCCTTCTCGTGGATATCCACGCCCCTGCTGGCGGGCCTCCTCGTGGATATCCACGCCCCTGCTGGCAGGCCTCCTCGTGGATATCCACGCCCCTGCTGGCGGGCCTCCTCGTGGGTCTCTAGGATCTTGAGAGGGTTGCCAATTTTGTTGGAATTTAGTAGATTAATGCGTCTATAATACTATATTACATACCTACTTTATACAGGTATGCTTCATTATCATGACCGAATAAGATAAGAATAACCCAATAAGAACAACCGAACGCGTTGACCGATTTACATGAAGCCTTTTTTGTTAGCGGCGTCTTTATGAGAGAAGGTGACGGATTTATTTTGGTGACCCTAGGGTCACAGGG
The DNA here is from genome assembly GCA_963082625.1 of Pasiphila rectangulata. Classification (NCBI taxonomy): domain Eukaryota; kingdom Metazoa; phylum Arthropoda; class Insecta; order Lepidoptera; family Geometridae; genus Pasiphila; species Pasiphila rectangulata. The sequence continues at coordinate 26,464,057 of OY720236.1, forward strand.
ATCGGAGTTTTTGTGACCTCAAAAGGTCACCAAAAAAATAAGTCTTCAAATGGCCGAAAACGTCCAAAAACCCAAAAATATTTGACCTTTGGTGACCAGTGTAATAAAATACCAAAGAGCTACAAGGAATTGTATACCAATATGATGATAAGTGATAAATGTTATTATAATATTAATGAATTTTTAAATGATAAACTTTAATAGATAGATATAATATTTCATGTTATTAATTTTATCTTCAATTGTCTTTGTATTTTGATTTTTAATTCTGTAAGTGATATGATTGTAATAAATATATAGTAGGTAGTTAAGCATGCCATTCTCTCGACATTTTTTGCATACCAATACTGGTCAAGCATGTTGTGTATTATATCATATTTTGTCAACTTATTTACACATGTTTTCGCAAATAAATAATCTTTATCTCTTATCTTTATCTTATGAGGCCTTCGCCCCCTTTTCTGGTACCCCGTACCAATGCTTGTTTATGCGTTATTATGATTATGCCAATGTAAATTATGACATATTATTTTAGGCTTATCAATAGTATACCAAGTCATACACACGAACATTGAAAACTATTTGAAAACTATAAGCTTCTAACAATGTTGCTTTATAAAGCTGGGCTTCATTATTGTTATGCCAACAGTATTTATGCGTAATGATCATTATGCAGAAATCGTTATGCCAGTGTAAATTACATGACAATATTTTTATGGTCACAGTTATACATGCGGACATTGAAAACGGTAAGCTTCTAACAATGTTGGAACCGCATTCAATACTCACGCTCGTCTTTCTTCTTGTGAGCCACATGGAACATAGCGAGGGCCACCGAGTATCTCATATGGAACAGTCGATGAGCCTGCCTCTTGTCACGCCAGACGTTCACCAAATCTATTAGCCATTCGTACTCCCTCGCCCTTATAGCCAGCGTGTCTATGATGTAGATGACGGCAAGAGGATCCGACGGATCTAGGTTGATTAAAGCCTTCGCCAGCTCCAGGGCGGTTCTGTGGCACGCTGTGTTCGTCAGCACGTATATATACTTCAGTATGGCGATGAGGAAGGGTCGGTTCTCAACGTATTGGTACTCAACGCGACATTTTCCCTGTAAAACAAATCATTTTATAAAAACAATATATTACTATCTTGTATCTCATGTTGGTGGCTCTTGACACATTATCTTATCTAGTCAGCTTGTAGGATCTCACTGCTGGTCAAAGACCTCCCTTCCTTCCCTACACAATAATGAGATATAAATAAAACAATAGATACTTAGGGCTAGTGTTCCCGCAATCAAAGGCGGCCACAACGTGCGCACAAATACAACTTAGCTAACTAGGACAGGTGCAGGGTATCTAGAATTAACAGTTTTTAGTACACCAAAAAAATAAGTCTTCAAATGGCCGAAAACATCTTAAAACCCAAAAATGCCATTTTTGACCTTTGGTGACCTTTTGAGGCCTTCGCCCCCTTTTCTGGTACCCCCGTACCTATGCTTGTTCTAAACAAGGTGAAATACTTAATATGGTGCTTACATCAACAAAGTTGAAGGACTGCTCCCCGGCGCTCTGCATGCAGTAGATAGCTAGTTCCAGCGCCGTGTTCGCTGCCTTGTGCTCTTCCACTGTATAGAGAAAGTCACAATTCTGAAATAAATAAATAATATTAAATTCATGCCATCTTGTGACGGGGCGGCCATTTTAACGAAATGAGTATTGCGTATTGTGTTGTCATCAACACCAAAGTATTATGAAAAATTTCAGCTCAATGGGAAATCAGGAAGTACTTCAAATTAAACTAGCATACATAAACTAGATTTGATTGCAGACAGACGCCGGGAAATACTATAACTCTGCTGACGAGAGAAGACCTATGGAAGGAATCTTATGGGTATCTTCATCACTGTGAACTTAACCACCGTCTGCTAGTCAGGGGCCACATGTCGAGCCCTGCATCTTCTATTTACAATATCTGCGTCACCATGAAGTTGCTCATGGAAGGCTGTCAAAGGTCCAGAGTGCTTCGTTATTTTATGAAGTTGGGCTGGCTTGGTTTGGTGGTTAGACCGAAGAATTAAATCGTTAGCTTAGACCAACTCCCCACTCGTTAGCTTAGACCCAACACTGACATTCCCCGCCAGAATAAGACTTAGATTGTTTACATCGGGACAGGTATGTAATCTGATTATCAAAAAAATGGCCGCCAACATGGCCAGCCAAATATTATAAGAATTTATAAACTTGACACTGGCGGAATTGTGTAAAACCAAACACAAAAAGCCATAAAATAAAAAGACAAGACAAGGTATGCAATCTATACGAATATTATAAAGAGGAAAGATTTGTATTTTTGTTTCTAATGAATAAATCCAAAAAATACCTACGGGACGGATTTAGAAAATTATTTCAAGAATCAAATGCTATAAATTATTCATGAGTATAGTCTTTCAAAAAAAGCTGCGGGGACGACCTGGATGAAAAAAGCATGGAAAATTATGGAGGAGGCCTTTACCCGAAAGGGACCATAACTTATAATATTTGTTTTTGATATCATTATAACTTAATATCCACCTAATCTTTTAGACGGTAGCGTAATGAAAGGCTTTTTATTTTCTTTCAAAATATGTACAATTTTTTTGCAATAGGGTTGGGGTGCTGTACGAAGTTTGCCGTGTCAGCGGATGAAGAGGACAGATTTGATTCATTGTTTGTTTGTATGCATTGAACAAGCACCGAAACTACTTGACCAATTTCAAAAAATCTTTCACCATTAGAATGCTGCATTATTCCTGATTAACATAGGCTACATTACATTTTATTTTTCCCGTATTCCCATGAGAACGGGAACTACGCGGGTGGAACCAGAGTGCGGCTAATATTGAACAAAACCTTGCATAAAATATCGGATTCAAGTATTTTATCTCATCTAAGGAATCAACGTAGAACCTTGTTCTATTTGGAAATCCTTCAAAATAGTGTCCTACCTCTAATAAAGCTTCCACGCAACTTTCAGGATGGAGGCTGGTCTGCATCACCTCCACGGGATACAGCATGCTCCGCTTCGCAACGAGCAGGTGCCTGCAGCGTGCTCTGTAGTCCGGAGAATGCTCAAACCGGAAGTATTTCAGTTGACCTTCAGTTTTAAAGAGAGCCATTGATAAACCTGCGCAAAACAAAATAAGCTGTATCTAGGATATACGATAAGTTCGTTTACAACAAAAATAAAACGGACAAGTGCGAGCGAGACTCGTGCTCACCGTTCCGAAATAAGAAGATTATTATATTTGATGAAATATTAATGCTAGGCTAGCAGGTAGCAAACGAAAATGACCACCCACTCGCAAAAGACTTTAATTTATCTGTGATTTCGACGTGTGTAACTGCGTCGAAACTCAAACACCCAAGTCATGGAAAATATCTCGTAAATATTGCATTGAATGTTGACAACCATGATAGTTTCAAAAGTTATATAATACTACTAACTAACCTTTCATTTTTATAAGGGGCAGGTCAGGAGACAGACCTATCTCATGCCGCATTCGCCGAGTGTTGCCGAAATTTGCTGAAATATAACCATAGTATTAGTACAAGAAATACTCTTGCAATGCTTTACACCTTAGGGTTAAGGGATTTATAAGAGAAGGGAGGGGGGGGGGGGGGATTTTATAGAAGGGTTCCGTAGTAACCCGCTGTGCTGTTGTAGACGTTTACCAAAACATAAAACAGAGGCGGGAGACAAAACAATTAATTCGCAAATGGAACTCTATATCGATAAATTGTTTTCGCACCGCCTTAATGGTTTAAAATTACAGCTTTCTAGGACTAATAGCAGGCGTCAAGGCCACGCGTTAAATGCCTACCGCTTAGGTGTAACGTCGGTGTTACGCCGGCAGTAGGCTGCCACACGCCCGCACGTTAAATGCGTCCATTTAGATGCCGAAACCGCGTAACTATTGTGCAGTGGATGGATGCCAAAGTCATATTTTGAGCACTATTTTAGATTTTATTATTGAAGTAGGTTGTTTTAAATAATTATTCGCGTAACATAGTTATTTTAATTGATTATAAATGGATCCCTACGGTTGAAATGATGATGATGATGATAAAATGGATCCTAACACTATATCGCAAATCACACCAATAACAATCTCACAGCAGATTCACACTAAACACTTCTTCACAGAACACTGATACCACTATTGCATCCGCTTTGCTCCTGTTTTCTTCATGCGTACCTATTAAAATTATTTACGCGATTAGCTTAATTTCAACGTTAAAATTAAGTAACCATGATTTTAGACAAGAAAATAAATGTACCTATCCATAATTTTATAAAACTCAATCATATTTATTATAATATAATAACATAAACACGGGAATTTATTGCGTAATACCTTTTGATTATTCCCGACGTTTCGACTGTGTTTCAACAATCGTGGTCCCGGGTTGACTGATCATATTTGATCAACCAGTTAAAAATAAGTGTTTTTTTCACCACACTCGTTTTAATATCAAAATCGTCGTAGAAGCTACAAGCTAGCCACTCATTCGATGCCGCGTCACAGATTACTTGCAAGTAGGTGGGGAGGGTGAGCAAGCTCAACTCTATTGTTGGCATACTTATGGTACACTCTTTCTCGCTGTGAATTGCTGGTATTATTAATACAATTTTGTAGGCTAATATAGCGTAGGTATTTTCGCTTTTGTATTGGATCTGTTAGTTTCTGTAATTTGTGCTAATAGTCTCTACGTAAAGCCGCTGCAAGACAGACGACATAGCAAAACAATAATGGTTCCTTGTACTACAGAACCCTAAGAAATAAATAATCCAAAACCAAAATGCCTTATTAATTATTAGCTATTATAAAGCTATATAAAATATATAGCATTTATAAAGCTATCACATACATATAATTTACATTTGGAAGCACACAAGATTTCAGTAAATAAGTTCTCAATATATATGACATATTATGGGTGGGTATATGAGTAGGCGCTGCGCACTTAATGAACTACAACTAACTATGAGCCAGGCAGCGCAGTGTCTTGTACAGCTTAATAAACAGTTGCCGGTATTTCAAGGAGTTGGTTTTTGTTACAAATATGTCATATTGAAGTGATGCAATTTACTCTTTTTACCACAGACGTGAACGTTATATACAGGAAACTCTTGTTAGCAAAATTTTGTTATAGAAATACTGTGACTGACTGTACTTCTTCAACATCTAGTGGAGTAGAACGAAATTTATTTTGAATAATTAATAATTCGATGTTTTTGATGGAGCAGTTTGAGAACAAGCCCAGGTACCTCGTGGAGTAGGATGCAACAAAAATTCAGTATTTTTTATTTACAAGTTTATTTTAAAAATTCTTTGGAGTAGATCGAGAACTAATGTATGAGATTCTTATCTTTTTTGAACAATAGAATGGAGTACTTTGCGAATAACCCGTTCTGACTGTGGTGATGGGACTATAAATAAAACTAACATTTTGATTATTGAATGAAAATCCTTTACGACATTTTAATTGTAATTAATAATAGCAAGTGAAAATTTCGAAATGTATCCTTAAAAAATATTATTATAGACAAAATTTAACTAAGAACTTGTTTGATTTTAATTTTGAAAATTAAGTACTTACTTTGAATATGCGTAGCGCTGTCTGTTTGTCTTTGACGCATTTATATTATACCTTTTTTGTCTTAACGAGAGAAGGGTACTGATTGATTTTGGTGTAGATTTTGGTGACCCTGGTCACAGGGACCGGAGTTATGAGTTATTTTGTGACCTTCGCCCCCTTTTCTGGTCCCCCGTACCAATGCTTGTTATATAATGGGACTGGGCTGGACACGTATGCCGTATGTCGGAGAAACTATCATCATTTCAGCCGTAAAACTTCCACTACTGAACTAAGGCCTCCCTTATGGATCTCCATGAGGGGTAGTTGCCATACTCACCACGCTTGGCAGGCGGGTTGGCGAGCGCAGCACGGGATGTTAATAAACTGAAAGACACACATCTTCCGGGGACTAGATTTTTACTGTACTTATATGTTTTATTTTTATTTCTACTGATTTTTATCTCGCGACGTGTTTGCAACAGGCGAATACCTCGTGATAATTCTACGACAGGCGTAAATCTCGAGATCATGCCTGTTGCAAACCTGTCGCGAAATACGTAATCGCCAATCGGCCTCCCGGAGTCCCGTTAATCCGTTTAAAAATTATGTCTACAGATTGCAAAAGTTTACAAAGTACTAAAGCCTCTACAGTCATATACATTACATAATTGATACAGCGTTAGCATCCCACACTGCCACACTCGCCATGCTTGGCAGGCTGGTTGGCGAGCGCACTATGGGAGGTTGATACACGGAAAGACACTGCTGCCCATCCTCCGGAGGTATCCCTTAGCAGATTTACGGCATCCACGGGCAAGAGAGGAGAGGCAACATTCTAATGCCGGCAACTCACGGCAGACACTACCCCTGCACTACCCCTACCCGTCACTCCAGGTGGTGCGAATGACGGCAACCACGCAATCAGAGGTCGCGGTCGTCATATGAGCTCCTGTCCCTTTCACAGCCGTTGTATCAAGATACAACGTCTGTGAAACAGTTCACAATTCTTTTATCTCTTTCCCTCCCGGGAAAGAGATAAAAGAATTGTGGTAGACGCGTAGAAGTTTCGCTTAAGTTGTTTCACTTAGTGGTTCACTATTTACAAGCTTTTATTTCGAAAGTGGCGACCTCTTTGGCGCAGCGGTGAATGCGGGTCCGATTCCCGCCCCGGAACAAATGTCTGTATGATCTGCAAATATCGTTTCGGATGTTCTGGATGTCTTTCTATATAGTACATATAACATATAACAAAAAGTATATTTTATGTAGTATAATTGCCTTAATTACAACAGTCATCTAGTACCCATAACATATAGATTGCCTACCGCCGACCTGTGTCCGGAGAGGCAGCTACTAACTGTTCGAAGAATTTGCATACTGAAAATCGCCCTAAGAATGCACAAAACACTATCTAGCTTCTCTTAGCCGTTTAGTTTATGACTTACGCACAAAAATAATACCGTCACCCAAATCTTTAGAGATAATGGGGGGGGGGGGGGGGGGGTTAACATTTTTGTATATAAGTTTAAAACTATACATCTTACAGGAAAACTAAAAACTATTTATTAATCTACAAATGAAGCCCTTTCATTTGATACCCCACATCACCTAGTAGCTTCACTGAATATTTTTGAGACCCCCTTTCCGCCCCCTTTCAATCATAAATTTCAATTATATATGCTATATATCTGATAAAGCGTTTAAAATAGAATATTTAAAATTTCAAGTCGATATCGATGTGTGACAGACAGACAAAGTCACACCATAAGGGTTCCTTTTTACCATTTTGGTCCGGAACCCTAAAACACTCTTACTGCACGGGCATGATAGGAGGGTTAACATTACATTCACCCCACGGCATTCTAGTTCCAGTCTTATTCCAAAGCAATAGAGTTTGTTTCCCGATGCGCGGTGGTTTCCGGTGACTTTATCAACTCAAGTTGTTAGCAATAATTGCTTCTGTCGGCTTGATAGATAAATATTGTGAGGGCGGTTAATGAGTTGCTGATCCATTGGGTCTGTCGCTGCCGGCTGCGGCGCGGCGCGGCGGTCGACGAGGCGCGTCTGGCGAGTCATCCCCGGCCCTCAGCGATGACGCCAGGTCGCGTACACTCTCGTACTGACTGCAAAGTGTGTTCTTGTCATTTATACCACCAGGTACTTTAGCGAATTTTGCTAAATTTTATTTTCGAAAATTATACAATAAGAAATTTTTACGAATTTGTTGCACGTCCTATAGCTTTTGCGGTCCAACGGAAGAGGGACAGAGAGTGACAGAGCTGTAAGGTCTCACATGAGACCCTACAACTCTGCCTCAGGGTGACGAGCGCAATGCAATGCAGCTTTGGTCACGTACTTAGTAAACGTGATCACCGCGGCAGTTGTTATTGGTAAGAGTGGAAATTCTACTGCTGGACATAACTGAATGAATACACATTTATTTGACTCACAAAAACAGCACAGACAGAAAACCATGGTACACATTTTAGAAACACTGAGATAATATAAGAAGATCGTACCTACAAAAGCATGAAAAGCACGATAAAGAGTTTAACAACATTTCTAGCATACCTACCTAACATCATCAATGCAGCAGTAAAACGTGCACCACTGAACACAGGCCTCCCTCGTGGATCTCCATGAGGGGAAGTTGCCATACGCTTGGCAGGCGGGTTGGCGAGCGCAGCACGGGATATTGATACACGGGAAGACGCTGCTATCCATCTTCCGGAGGTATCCCTCAGCAGGCTCTTACTGCATCCACGGGCATGAGAGGAGGGGTAACATTCTACTGCCGGCACCCCACGGTAATTATTTATTAACAATTGACAATTATTTTAATGTAATGGAGAGTGTACGTGCATTTGCCACTCTTGCCCACAGCGATAGCTCTCATTTGTGGTTCTTGGAGAGTGCAGTAGTCTGCCACTTTGATGACCTCCGTGGCGCAGCGGGCGAAGGTGGTCCGCCTGCGACGCAAGAGGTTACGGGTTCGATTCCCGTCTCGGGACTTCTAATCCCGTGGCTTGGTCAGCTTCAGACGTATTGTCATGTTCTTTCCTCTTTAGTCAACTATGCTGGGAGGAGCGTATAGGTGCTGGGCAAGCCTAATCCATCTAACAATGTCCCAGGGACTGCAGCGTCCCGTACAGCATGAGTCCAGTTGCTGACGCTGTAAAAACCATCTAGGTATAGAGATGTAAATAACAGTAAAGCCTTTTATTAGCTCTATGTTTCAATTTTAGTTTTTATTTACTTTTTTTATAAATGATGGCTTTCCGAAATAAAAAAAAATAAAAAAACCTAATAACCTACCTGTCTATCCATCTCAGTTCTGCCACAGGCAGTGTTTTCGGATGGTTATAAAAAAAAACCTAATAACCTACCTGTCTATCCATCTCAGTTCTGCCACAGGCAGTGTTTTTGGATGGTTATAAAAAAACCTAATAACCTACCTGTTTATCCATCTTAGCTCTGCCACAGGCAGTGTTTTCGGATGGTTATAAAAAAAAACCTAATAACCTACCCGTCTATCCATCTCAGTACTGCCACAGGCAGTGTTTTCAGATGGTTATAAAAAAAACCTAATAACGTACCTGTCTATCCATCTCAGTTCTGCCACAGGCAGTGTTTTCGGATGGTTATAAAAAGAAAACCTAAAAACCTACCTGTCTATCCATCTCAGTTCTGCCACAGGCAGTGTTTTCGGATGGTTATAAAAAAAACCTAATAACCTACCTGTCTATCCATCTCAGTTCTGCCACAGGCAGTGTTTTCGGATGGTTATAAAAAAACATAATAATCAAGTGTAGGGGCTTGTAGCGGGATAGATAAGAACGAAACCCGCGAGTGGTGGGTATGAGCGGCGCCTTACACTCTTGCGCACAAAGTGGCGATGGCTCTTGACTAGCTAGTAAAATGCAATCACCCAGATAGCCGACCTCCGCTACAACGCGTGATTGTACGAACGGTCTCGTTCACATTTCTACTGTGCTTCAGATCTTGCTTTCTTGGACAAATTCGTATATAGTCAAGATTAGTTCTATTCCTGCCGTAATTGCCGTTATTGCCGGGGACGCCGGCAGTAGAATGCCAACCCTCTTGCTCGTGGATGCAGTAAGAATCTGGTAAGAGAAATCTCCGGAAGATGGGCAGCAGCGTCTTTCTGTGTATGAAAATCCCGTTCTGCGCTCGCCAACCCGCCTGCCAAGCGTGGTGAGTAGGGCACTCCCCCTCATGGAGATCCATGAGTGAGGCTTGTGTTCAGTAGTGGACGTTGTTCGGCTGAAGTCATGAGTAGTATTCCTGCCGTGCGTGTCGATATGGAGGTCGCAGGCGGCCCTTCGCCCGCTGCGCCGCAGTGGTCCACGATGTCTATATTGTCCTAAAGTTACATTCATTGTATTGTATATATAATCATAATGACGTGAGACGCCGACAGTAGAATGTCAACCCTCCTCTCTTGCCCGTGGATGCAGTAAGAATCTGCTAAGAGATATCTCCGGAAGATGGGCAGCTTTCTGTGTACCTATCAACAGCCCATACTGCGCCTGCCAAGCGTGGTGAGTACGGCAACAACCCTTATGATCAGTACTTGGATCTCTGAGTCCATGAGGGAGTCCTGTGTCCAGCAGTGGATGTCGTACAGCTGTGATGATGAGTTCTATTCCTACACGAAACAAATAATGCTGGATTCGAGTATCGAGTATTGATTTCGACTATCGAGCACCACAGTAAGCATACCTTGTGTTCGATATAGGGAACAAAACTTGAAATAAAATAGATTTGGAGTTTATCTGAGAATAATTTGGAATACAAAAACTACAATATAGTTTGAGAACTTGAATGGACATCTATAATGGCTTCAGTTTGGTTGTAAAGTGTCTCGTCGTTACGCGTGGCCGGTCGGGGCTATTTTTAGAATAAGATGTGATGTGGGCCCTTGTGATTGGTTCTCACCGACACGTCGCGTCATCTAGGCGGCGTTCTATAGGCTAAATATGACGTGATATACTGATCGTATGGTAGGTTCACGCCGCAGACGCTTCTTTGCTGTGGTGCGCTGATTGGTGCATACTTTGTGGTTCTTCTATTAGTGGAAGAATCTTCTTCGTTCAAAAACAACAAAAAGGTTGACGCGTTCGGAAACAGATCGGCGTAAACACCATGTAGTTTGGGTACTAGATGGTTAATATAATACATATACTGAAGCCAAATTCGTTGTAGAATTTATATAGAGTTTTTATATATATCTCTCAAATATTGGGTACTTATTTGTAACGACTCCATTCAACAAAACTATTAAATCCGTCAAAAAACAAACCCTTAGAAAGATACTCAATTTTAGGCGAATCCCTATGTTTACAACCATTCTATATTGAATCTGGCTAAAGTACTTCTTTGTAATTAAGTAAATTGGCCTTTTACGTATATTATATGGAGTATTTATACGGCTTATTCCAAAAATCCCCTGCGTAGAGGATTATTGGACTTTTTCGCGGTCTGACAGTTTTACACACAATAATTAAGTAGACAAAAAATATAATAAAGGAAGAAACCTACAAAACTAAAAGTAGACGAACTCGTATAATGGGTAGCCTTATCACTATTAGCGATCTCTTCCAGACTACCTTTGGATGGACCAAAAAGATTGAAAAAGCACGGTTTCTTCATAATATCATCATCATCATCATTACAGCCGTAAGATATGCACTGCTGGACATAGGCCTCCCTCATTGACTTAAAGATCCAAGTGCATGAGGGGTTGTTGCCAAACTCACCACGCTTGGCAGACGGGTTGGTGAGCGCAGTTCGGGATGTTCTTACACGGAAAGACGCTGCTGCCCATCTTCCGGAGATATCCATAATATATTTAAACTGAAGCGCATAATTAATATTTAACTTTATAGTCAGTAAACATTGGTAAGTACATAATTATATTTAAATAATTAAATTGGTTTAACATAGATTTTCGATTTTCGCGTGGTGTCCCGGCAAACTTCGTATCGCACCTACTACAACCACTACTTACAACTACCCTACAACTAGTACCTTGTAAACTTTCGCGATCTGTAGACATAATTTTAAACTGATTAACGGGACTTTATCGCGTAATTACCTTATTTTATTATTTCCCGACGTTTCGAGCGCCCTGAAGTCCCGCTAATCCCTTTACAGTTATACCCTACAACTACTAATTTACAGAACGAAAAGGAGCGTATGTCCGTCTCCATGGTCTAATCTACTCCTTCAGCGGTTTTGACGTGAAAAGGGAACATACTTACATACATACATACAAACATTCTTACTTTCAATTGTATATATTAAGAAGGATGTCTGCGATATACAATATCAATACCTACACACGAAAAACATAACCCTCCATTCTGGCGGTATCTTAATAAACCACTATAAATAATTTTAATGATACTTCATTTTTTTTATTGAATGATTTGCCTAACTGAATTCGTTCGCTTCAGAACCTTTTTTTCAAGTGAAGAAAAGAAGCTATTAAGAAACATTACTCCTTCGCTCACTCGACGAATGGAATTTGTCTTCCATACCACAGATAATATAATACACTTCCATACGAAAGACATCAACGCGCTCGTGCACTGCACAATTTTCGTTTTGAAATTTCGTTTCACTGCAGAACGACAGTTTATAATCCCACCAATTAAATTACTGTATTTTTTTTATTATTTTATTTATTTATTTATCTACATTACACCTATTTTGACAGGATTATCCTAATACAATAGTGTAGTCATCTTACCTAACAATTTAATTACAATTAGTACTCACTTTCATATATAAATATTCGATTAAATTCGTAAATATTGCATTCAATAATAAAAAGCAATTCATTTCACAAACACAAATACAATAAACCATTCAATCACATTAAAAATTGATAAAAATTGATATTGCAAGTATTATATTATTTGTGAAAATATATATAAGAATGTCTTTATTAGTATGGGCTTTGAAGCTAAAAGACAATTTGCGTAACATCCTTATAATGACGGTAGATGGTACTACGTATAAAAAGATAAAACATTTCTAAGAACGCGCACGCGCTCGCACGCGTGGGAATCGATGTGCTAGGAGGTAAAATCACCCGAGCAGATTCTATAAGTGGAATATTCAATGGTTAGTTTACCTACCTTAAACTTTTTTTTTATTTTGTAAAACGAATAATAATAATAAGGTATATAAAGTACACCTGCACTGGGATGTCAGCGATTGAAGCATACTACGCTGGAATAACCTGGCCTTAAGTGGATTAAACTCATGCCAATAAACAATATTTTATAGATAGGATAATTAACCTTTGCAGATAAATATAGCATAAAAATCATAACGAATCCGAGCGTTAAAGTTGCATGTCGAGTTCTATGGATAGTGATGTCTCGACGGCTGTGCCTGGCATCTACATGAGCTACAACTTTTACGCACTCTGTATAGTAAGTACGCACATTCTTCATTGAAAATTGTAAATTACCAGCTTCTGTCCGCAGCTTCGCACGCGTGGTAGCAGTAAACAAATTATTACATAAATGTGAAACAAAAAACCCAACTGCAAGGTCCAACATACACTCGGCGATGTCAAGCCAATCTACGAGCGTTTGAATGCATTGATCACGTAACAAATTCATTCGAATGATTGAATTAAAATGATTATTTTTCTATGTATGATAAGTATGTAATTCTAATAAAAAAATGTAAGTGTTCTACCAATCATCTGGTTTCCATAGTACAAGTTTTGCTTAATTTAATGTCTGCAAGGATATTTATTGATAGTTTGAATATTGCAAGATGACTTCATTTCTTATCGTGGCTGAACCGAGCAACACTCGGCCAAAGGTCAATATCATTCAAATAATCATCTATGTAGTAAGAAGCTTTTTCAATGAGATTTTGTTTTATAAAATGCTCAAACCTAAATGGATAGTTCGGTTGCCTCAGATGGAAGCTTGTTGTGGACGCGCACAGTTTGTCATAAATTATTTATTTACTCCTAGGGATGTGCAATTTATTTTTGTTTCTAATATTTATGCTCTGCACATCACACCTCTTGGTAAATTTATATTTATGTTTGTGAGCATACAGTAAGTTTTCATATACATATATATTGTGTTTAAAAACTTAAAACGTTCCTAAGTAAATCGCGAGGTTTCATTTTGCAAATAGCACGTATCGCCCTTTTTCAAAGGACAAAGATTGTGTGCAGATGGTGTTGTGTTTAGGTCCAGCATTATTTATTTTATTTTGAACACCCTGGTGTCTAGGTAACAAGAATAACGCTTCGATATTCAGCCGTAACACGTCCACTACTGAACACAGGTCCCCTCTTGATCTCCATGAGGGGTGGTTGCCGTACTCACCACGCTTGGCAGGCGGGTTGGCGAGCGCAGTACAGGATGTCAATACACGGAAAGACGCTGCTGACCATATTCCGAAGGTATTCCTTAACAGGCTCTTACTGCATCCACGGGCAAGAGAGGAGAGGCAACATTCTACTGCCGGCACCCCGCTGCATACCTAATACACGGCGCAAGGTTCCACACGGCTGTTGTTCGCTGTACACACACACACACACACACGTGTAACACACGGCGTTGTAGGTAGAATACATTCATTTGATTTCGAACTCGAAAAGTTTGTCTGCAGGATGAAAGAAATGATCGTGTGGAAACATGTGTCAGTAGATACGTTCTGTTCCTAAGTTCCTATCTATTAGTTCGTTCCTTAGCAGCTTGTACAGTTTCAGACGATTTAATGATCTTCATCTCAGCCGTGGGACCACCTGCCCACGCGCACTGCTGGACACAGGCCTCCCTTGTGGACCTCCAAGAGCACGAGAGGGTTGTTGCCATACTCGCCATGCTTGGCAGGCTTGGCGAGCGCATCTACAATATTCAAGGTACTTTCCCTCCATGTGGCATATCCGTGGGACGCCCTGTATACTTTCCAGAACGTAGGTATCGACCTGATTTCCAGAATTTTTAAAAGTGACTGAGATGATTAGAATTAATTTAATTATTTGCCGTGGTGTGGCAATATAATGTTGCTTCTCCTCTCTTGCCCGTGGATGCAGTAAGAATATGTCAAGGGATACCTCTGGAAGAAGGGAAGCAGCGACTTTACGTGTATCAATCCCGTACTGCGCTTGCCAAGCCTGCCACGTATGGCGAGTATGGCAACAGCCCTCTCATGCTCTTGGAGGTCCCTAAGGGAGGCCTGTGTCCAGCAGCGGGCGCTGGTTGAACAAAATAATTTGGTTGAAGAAATTACATCGATGTGAACTGTTTTTATGCATATTCATTTGCTTGTAAATTAATTTGATCAAATTTTCGGTGAAATTATAGGTAAAACTTTTGACTAGTGGTTCGTCACGTTTATGGCAAAGTGCTGAATCTGCAATTTTGGCGAAAATTACTTTTTAATGCCAAACCGCTTATAATGCGGTGATACACATTGTGGCAAATAATTATATCTCTAGTATTTATAGTTTTTGAGATACGATAACAGCAAATAAGCGAATTTGAGTAAATTTTAATATTGTATTATGGTAAATTCTTGTAGGTAAGTGTAGATTAGACATTTTACTACTGAGTTCCTTTTTTTAAACCAAAAAATGACACAGGTAAACTAGCGTAAATGGTAGATTCACGTATTTGCTAACATTATTTTATAGATGAGAGCACTGATTTGACCACAGCAGATGAGCGTATGTGTCAGATTCGCGTTTTTTCTAACGTTTTTATAAATTTGAGTACCAATTTGACCACATCAAATGAGCGTATGTGTCAGTTTCACGTTTTCGGTAACTTTATTTTATTAATGAGAGCACTGGTTTGATCACAGCAAATGTGTGTATGTGTCAGATTCGAGTATTTTCCAATCTTGTATTGATGTCTTTTACCTCTAGAATTATGTTTTCGAGTATTAATTATTAATTTGTCATTAGGAGTATGGATGCGTTCATAGAAGACAAATAATTTATTTTGACGTTGCATTGGTCGTGCGTGAGTTAACATCGTTGATCGATTCTGTTTATGTATACCAACATTAATGTTTTTACAAGCTTGTGTGACCAGGAATAACACATAGGCTATTTTTGTCCCAAAATTGAGTTCCCAAAGATAAATATAACGTAAACAGTTTTCTTTTGCATGAAAATTTCAATCCAACTGGTTAAAATTTTGCCTTAAAATCGCAATCGTCTTGTTACGCAAGCGGCGGGTAAAAACTAGTAGACCATAACGATGAAAGCTTAATTTAATTCAAATTGAAGCCGAAAAAGTTTAAAAGTTTATCTATAATTCCAAATCACGTATGTATACTCTGAAAGATTGCCCATTTCCAAAGCAAATGTAAAATGATCTGCTAAACTTATGTTATGATCTGCTGATAGCAAGAACATATCATCAATACTTTGAAAGTCTCCCAGTGTGTCTCTCATCTGCCTGAGCCTGACATGGAAGAAGGAGACGACACAGAACAAAATAAAAAGTTAAAGAAACCACAAACATTGTTTAGATGAATGGATGTTTGTTACCTCTTCACGCAAAAACTAGGCTACGGATTGATATGAAATCTTGTATGCGGTCACAACGCATGCGAAGCGGCGGGCACAAGCTAGTTATGGATATGCCTTATCTAAGGCAACTTATATTACTACGGAACCATTATGAGTATCGTGACACATAATTGGCTGTTTATTTAATGGTATTAATTATTATTTAAGTATGTAAGTAACAGATTATCTTATAATAACCTCTAATTCGCCACAAATAAAACATTTTTAATGTAATTACGAATTGTTTTATTACATTTTTATACCAGATTCGCTTGTTTGCAGTTAAATAACGGTACGAACAGCTATTTTTATGGTGCAAAGTAGCGAATATGACACATACGTAAGTTTGCTATGGGCTAAAAATATGCAGTTTTTTTTCTATGTAGTTGTAAAGTCGCGAATCTGCATTACTAGGCTAATCCAGTATTAATGTCTATAAATTATTAGTTTATATGATGATGCTTTCAGTTTAATACATAAATAGATATCAAAATTCTAAAAAGGTCTCTCCATACTAAGTATTTAAAAAATGTAAAAAACCTGTCTTTTTCTGTTTTTTTGCTCTCCTGAACAATTTGATTTTTGCAGATTCAGCACTTTGCCATAAACGTGACGGGTTTATTTGCAAAGTTTTTAAGGTAGATTGGAATAATCAGGCGTAGATAACTGACGGTCGATGATGTACAATGAGGGTACCTCTAGTTACGCTCATCGTTGGCATTGTATTCAAGAGCTTGTGGAAGCAACACACAACAGTTCATAAAGGTTTAAAATTATTTGTTTCGGTTGTTCTTCTTAGTTTATTTTTCCATATTTGATTGCTTAAAGTGGTGTAAAAAGTGAAAGACAATCATGTCCTCATCAGTAAGTAATTGCATTAAAATCTCAGTAAGTGCAAGCAATTTCTACCATTTACAGCGCAGCCGTTGTCAAAACTATTGAAAGCTGAGGTTTGTTTTCATTCAAGTTAAATTGAGCAACTAAAACTGTGTACAAGTGACGATCATCAAAGATGAAAATATATCGGATTAGATCAGAGGAGCTGGCTCTGTGCCGCGGTGTGGGTCCTACAGAAAGAAAGAAAACACGTGTTCACAGTTACACATAAACTACAAAATGGCGCTGCCTATCTTGCCCGAGAATGCAATAAAAATCTGCCATGTGATACCGCGGGAAGATGGGCAGCAGCGTCTTTCCGTGAATCAACAAACCGTAGTGCGCTTGCCAACCCGCCTGCCAAGCGTGGTGAGTATCTATGTCAAAAACCCCCTCACGATCAATATGTAGCGGTCCATGAGGGAGGCCTGTGCCCAGCAGTGGACCGTGAGGTCCTCGGCTGAGATGATACAAAATAAAAAGAAGAATGAAAGAGGTCCTAGAAGTTTATTCTAAACCTTAAAAACATTGGTTTAAAAGTTTATTTTAATTATACTAAATAGGTAGCTAAATCTAATGAAATTGACGTAAAACGGACTAAAATGATATATTAAACCGATATAACTATTCGCTAAAATTAAAACGAAACAAATAGGCCGTATTTTTCGCTGACAGTTCTAAATTTAGAAACGTCATATCACTAATTGCATAATTAGTTTTAGGATGTGTAAAACAGAAACGTCACCATTAAATAATTCCAGGAAGCACACACAGACGTGGTGGAGCTGTGCGCCCTGCTGCAGTGCCTGGGGTTCGGCGTGAAGAGTCTCAGCTCCAGCGGGGACGGCAGCCAGGCCGAGGCAGGCACCCGGACTGTGGTCATCCACTGCCAGGTACTTCTTGGCTTCTCCAAGTTTATGTAATGCATACCCGTTTATCAAGGACTAGCTGACCCATGCCCACTTGGGTCAGCTAGTCTTTGGGCGGTAACAAATCTGGCTACCACGAAAAGGTCTTTCAAGCCTATGATACTAACAAATAATGTGGCTTTCTATACATAGACATATATATATAGACGGACAAGAAATCCTATGGGAAATTGTTACCTTACTATTTATTATTATTTATTTATACACAATAAAGAGGGGAGCTTTATTTACGCAATATTTTTTATATTTAATTTCCTTAAACAGGCCAAGTGTCATTTGGTTGTGGGTACCTCCATGTACTAAGCTGGATGCCTAACAGTGTGTTCTCGTTTCGTGCTCTGATCCTTTAACTAGAGATAGAATAGATAAGAACTTTTAAATGATAGTTTTAAATTCTTTTGCACTTTTTCTATTAGATTTATGGTCTTTAGTTATGTTTCTTTAGTTTTTTGTTTGTTAGTAGGTAGTTATATATAATAATTTATTAGTTGAGTGTTATGTTCTAATCACGTATCAAACCGGTTCTGACGGAAGATCAGCGTTGTGCTTATGCTCAACTTAGGCTGAGTCAGATGTCTTTTTGTAACTGTTTTTTCATAGTTTAATTTGTTATGTTGTTATTTCTCTCTCCTGTTGTGTCTTTTATTTTTTATGTGTTTTGTTATTATGAGTGTTACATAAATGTTTTATCTATCTATCTTTTTTTCTGTGCGGGTAGTCATTTAAAGAACATCATTAGTTTTTTCAAAATATTATTTTATTTATTAAAAATAGTACAAGTTTACTTACATTCTCAAAATATGCCTCAAATGCATCACTAACACAAATCACCCTCCAATAAGTGTTATTTCCTTTTTATATCAAGCACATTCATCAATACATCGATTTGTAAAACATTCACAATTATAACCGCACTTTCACCATGGACAACATTGAGATTTCCTCTTCGGCCCAGCAGATGATGAGTGATTTCAGCCAGCGAATGGAGTATTTTGAAGATGAACTCCGTAAAGGTCTTGACCAGGCACAGACACCCAGCCTCTCTACTCTGGCCGCTGTGTTCACAAGCTTCAAGGCCTTCACTTTGTCAGCAATGCGTTCAATTAAAGATCAAATTGAGCTCACAACACAGTCCATTGATCATCTAGAGATGCGAAGTAGAAGGAAGATCCTTCTGATCCATGGAGTCCCTGAAGAGCAGAAGGAAGATACTGCATCGGTTGTGGTACAGGTTGTCACCAAGAAGCTGAAGATGCCACAGTTCTCCAGTGTTGACATAAGTCGTTGCCACCGAATGGGTAGGGCCTCAACAACTAAGCCCCAACCTATACTCTTCAAACTGCGCGACGTAGCTGTGCGAGACAAGGTCTGGTTCTCTAAGACGAACTTAAAGAGCTGTGTCACTGTCAGAATTTCTGACGAAGTCCCGGCATGAGGTATTCATGGCCGCCAGGCAGCGCTTTGGCATCTCCAAATGTTTATTTATTTATTTATTTATTTATGTTGGACGACTGAAGGCAATGTGTATGTCATTGGGCCTGCTGGAAATAGGCTACGCGTAAACTGGATGAGCGACCTCAATAAGATAGTGGAGCCATCCCAGGTGGAGTCGACGGCGGCAGCAGCAGCCTCTCCAAGGCCACCAGTGGCTTCCCTGAAGCCGCTAGCAGTGACCAAGGAGGCAGCAGAACCGAGGGCCAAGCGTATGGTGAAAATGGCAAGAAAGTAGTCGAGTGTTCGGTGCTAAGCTTGTCTGTCCCCGTCTTTTAAACTTGACCTCAAGTTCGTAGGTTTATTTATATTACAGTAAGCACGTCAGTAGGTAGTTCTCGCAAATTTTCATTGCTTTCTTTCTGGTGACGAAGACGAACTAGGTACCGTATTTTAATTAACATTTTTTCTATTTTTTTTGTTGGTTTATAATTTTCTGACAAGTGGCAATTGTTATTTGATAGACGTCACTTGTATGGTTGACACTTAAAATTTGAAGTGTGTTTTTATTATGTCAATGTCAATCTGAGGGCGTCCAATACAATATTTTGTCTTCTTCTTTTTTTGTCGTGTTACAGTTATTTCAAAAATCACTTTTGTAAATTGTTTTTTTTTTGTGATGCTATCGACTTTAATTTCGGTATAGCGTATATTTTTTTGTTTTTTTTTTATGGACGGTTGGATGGCCGAGGTATTTTCTAATTAGTTATCTCTCTAAAATAACATAACTGGCGGGTGGATTTAAAGTTAATAAGAGACACGAAGTAGATATTTTTGTTTCTTTAATTTAATTTTATATATCTATATATTAATTTTATAAGTACGTATATGTTATTTAGTATATTTTATGGTATTTTCTAATAGTGATAGTGAAAATGAGCTCTTCGAATCCTGTTCATCTTCTGACGATCAGCCGAGCACTGACAGTTTTTGTAGCATCGCCACGCTTTCTGAGACACTTGAGTCTGAGTTATCAGTTTTTCCTAAAAATTTCAATGTAGTTCACCTAAATGCTCAGAGTATTCCTGCTCACTACCCTGATATGCTGGCATCTTTTACTAACAAAAATATTCATGCAGTACTAGTCTCCGAGTCTTGGTTCCATCCGTGTTTACCCTCTACGTCATACTCGCTGCCGGGTTTCGTTCTTGTTCGCAACGATCGCGAAGGTAGAGTTGGTGGAGGCGTTGCTATTTATCTTCGTTCTCATATTCCTTTTTCAGTGATCAGCACGTCTCCCCAACCAGCCAGTGGTGCGGAACACCTTTTCTTAGAGGTCACACTTATGCATACCAAAGTACTACTCGGAGTTTATTACTGCCCTTCCTCTAAATTTAACTTCATTGGGTGGTCATTGTGGGGCATCATAATTATGAAAGTGTTGCATTTGCACATAAATAAAACCTTTTTAGTTTTCCTATAAGCCGTATAGTTTTTGATTTATTTAGAAAAATGCTAAAATAATGATCCGCGTGGTTGACTAACGATGCCACGTTTCAGTCGTCAGGGCTCCGTGTGGTGCTGGAGACTCCCGGCACCAACTGCTCCTGTCCGTCTACCGTCCAGCACCAGAACAGCGGCGTTTCGGAGGTCTTCGGGATGACTGGCGGGAAACCACTGGATAAGGTACGGAAACTACATAATTATGGCCTACTGACTACCTAGGTACTATAAGTATATTTGAACTATCATTTTATATCTTTTTATTTGTCAACCCCTCATGATAAAAGATGCAAGCTGAGAAATCAAGGTTGTGAATAATCAAAGAACATTGCTTTTATTGACATTTTTTTTCCTACCAGTAAAAGAAATCTTACCCCATCTTTATAGATGGGGTAAGATGAACTGAACCTTATGGTTAGCTGAAACTATTTTTAAAGTTTCAATTTTTAATGAAAACGCTTCATTACCAAAGATTTAAATCGTTAGATGCGCCCTTACCGTAATGAGACCTCACCGTTTTGTTAACGCACAAAATGAGTGAGTTCACTCACTAGGAATCACTACATCCGGCTAACACTATGTTTAGAGGTACACACCTCTAAACATAGTGTTAGCCGGATGTAGTTTGTTTTTTTTTTTAAGAAAGTTCGTGCAACATTATAGCACAATAAATAGTAACAATAACGGCTTGGTTTATTATTTATTATATACCTACAGTGGTGGTCATCTAATTCTGTTCGATGATCTGTTGTTATGATTCTGTTCGACAATCGAAAGCGCTCAACAAGTTGGTTAGATCCTGGTTCAGCACCAAAGCAATGCCCTAAACCAAAAATTACCCCTAAAAAGGTAATGGTCACTGTTTGGTGGTAGACCACCAAAAAAAACACCACAGTTTTTTTTAAAAAAACGGCATGAGCATTACTGCAGATGTGTATTGTAAAGAACTGGAGACAATGATGGAGAAGCTTGCACATCTGCAACCAGCTTTGGTCAATCGGTCGTCCCCACTGCTCCTACACGACAACGCGCGACCCCATACTGCACAACAGACCAGTTTCCAAGCTGCAAGAGCTGGGGTTGGAAGCTCTCCTTCATGCGCCATACTCACCAGACCTTGCACCTACCGACTATTACTTTTTTCAAAATTTAGACAACTTTTAAGTGGGTAAAAAATTCAATTCCCGAGGGGCAGTACAAAATGCCTTTGAAGAGTTTGTTGCCTCCCGTGCAGCTGATTTTTACAAGAAGGGCATCAATAAACTACCAATGCGTTGGAAAAGATGCGTCGATTGCATGGGGTGTTACTTTGAGTAATAGAAATAAAAAAGTTTGGAAAAAAAGTACTTTCATTTATTCCATACAAAACGGCAATTTCATAGGTAAAGACCTAATATTTATAATTATAAATAACACCACGGTAACACACAACTACGGACAATGTAAATTTTTGGTGTCTGGGCACATCTAACGATATAAAGTTCGTTACAAGGTCTTTACCCTTTGCAGGAATTCGGCTGCAGCCTCCTAGGATCGCTCCCTAAGCTGCACCGCGACCGCCTGACCAAGGAGCTGCATGAGATCATCCGCTGCATCAAGCAAAACAACGAGACGAACCCCGATCGGATGTGGGAAGACAAGTTTGCCAGCGTGACGGAGCTGAAGACTTCTGAGAAACGGTTTGTCAATTCACTCCAGGGCTGTTTTAATGGTCTGCTATTCATCTCAGCCAAGGACTGCTGTCCACGTCGCTGGAATAAGGCCTCCTTCATGGGTATTCAAGACCATTAGGCGGTTGAGCCTTACCACGCTTGGCAGGCGGGTTGGCAAGCGCAGCACCTACGGGATGTTGATACACGGAAAGATGGAATGGAGGCGAATGAACGGAAATTACTGCATCCAAGGGCAAGAGAGGGGCAACATTCTACTGTGGGCACCCCACGGCACTAGTCTACTAACTACACACTAAACTGGCACGCGTAGTGTCCAACTACTTTCCTCACGACGAATCTCGTCCAACTTAACCTGAAGATGGACGAAATTCGTTAAACGTACTTAGGTACTGCATCCACAGGCATGAGAGGAGGGGTAACATTCTACTGCCGGCACCCCACAGCAACGTTTGTATACAAACTGTCAATACCTACATAACATAAAAATTACTTTCACCCGACAGGTAGACAGCGCAGTGCATAATAGGTTACTTTTAATTCGGTAAAAAATTCAGCCCATAGAAAGCAATTTAATATTAAGTGTAACAGTTGATGATAGAATGATGCAGGGCAACTCTATTCCATTATATAGGTTGGGGAAAAAGTCTTTTCGCATTATAGTAGGTACATTTATGTACCTATGTATGAACTTGTAATAAAATCTCTTTGGCTATACTATTTGTATCTGGCTGGTTTTGGTATCATTAAAAGTTCAAATTTTAAAGAAGATAATTCCAAATTCAAATTAGGAAAATGTGTGATTTTTATTTGTTTTTCTTACTGTCAAGATGAGTGAATCTAATGAAGAAATTCGATACATTTTAAAATTTTACTACAAAAAAGGTAAAAATGCAACGCAAGCCGCGGAAAAAAATTGCGATGTTTATGGACCTAGTGCAGTGTCTGTGAGAGTAGCACAAATTTGGTTTAAGCGTTTTGAATCTAGAAATATTAATGACAAAGATGCACGTCGCTCTGGTCGCCCTATTACGGATAAAATGGATGCCATTTCTGAAAAAGTGGAGCAAGATCGGCATATCAGTAGTTACGACGTAGCTGAAAAACTGGGAATTGAACACAATATAGTTTTGGCGCATTTGAAAAAAACTGGGTACCGTGGAACCGTGTACTCATTTGTGATTCTTTATTACGACGTAAGTCATGAAACCGAACCATTTTTGAAAAAGCTGATAACTGGTACCGTACGACAATCATCATTTCAGCCATAAAACGTCCACTGATGAACACAGGCCTCCCTCCCCTCATGGATCTCCATGAGGGGTAGTTGCCATACTCACCACGCTTGGCAGGCGGGTTGGTGAGCGTAGTATGGGATGTTGATACACGGATAGACGCTGCTGCCCATCTTCCGGAGGTATCCCTTAGCAGGCTCTTACTGCATCCATGGGCATGAGAGGAGGGGTATCATTCTGCTGCCGGCACCCCACGGCCAATGACACACTACGACAATAACGTGTGAAAAAGGTCGTGGTCAAAGGCCGGTCTGGCTTCACAGACTGTGGCGAAACCCGGGTTAACTCTCAACAAGGTGATGCTGTGTGTGTGGTGGGATTGGAAGGGCATTATTCATTATGAGCTGTTACCACCAGGCAGGACCATCGATTCTAAGCTCTACGCGAACAACTGATGAGATTAAAGCAAGAAGTTGAGAGAAAGCGGCAGGGATTAATCAACAGAAGGGGTGTGGTTTTTCATCATGATGACGCTAGACCTCACACATCTTTAGCCTCTCAGCAAATAATAGAGTTTGGCTGGGAGGTGTTAATGCATCCGCCGTATAGTTCTGACCTTGCACTTTCAGATTTCTACCTATTTCGGTGTCTTCAGAAATCTTTAGGCAGTTTCAGGATACCATCACGAGAGGACTGCCAAAACCACTTGTCGCGGTATTTTGATCAGAAGCCCCAAAATTTCTATAGCAATGGGATGTCCCTACCTACAAGATGGCAAAAAGTTATCGAACAAAATGGAACCTACATACTTTAGTTAAATGTAAATAAACTATAATAAAAAAATATATTGAATTTTCTTTAAAAATGCGATGAAACTTTTTCCTCAACCTATTACATGTAATACTCGTATTAACATTACATAAGTATTTTTAAATGTTGATAGATTTTATTTACGTTCAGACTCTTCGACGCGAAACCCGAGACGCCAACCCGGTACCGCTCCCTAGACACGCTGACTGCCGCCAAAGAGGCTGAGCAGCAGTTGCCGCAACCTCGGCCGCTGCAGCGCACGCGTCTCATCTCCGAGTCTTCGGGAGACGTCGGAAAACCCGAGAGCAAGGTTTCCTGTGTAATTTGTTTGTCTACTCCAATTGTAATTTGGGGGATACCAGATCTGCACTCACTTCCCGCATTTGGGTGTGTTGTGCGTTTTCGCCTTTTGATACTACCCCGACCCTAGCCTACCCAAATCCTAGCGATATCGGAGAACTCTGGGCCGCTGGCTGCATTCCCTGAGCGTGCCCGAAGGATATAAAGATGTTGTACCAGGGGGTAATTTATCTACTCTAGCTATTTTTCTTCCAGGTATAGCAATATAGGTAATTTTCGAAGCATTTTTACGTTGGATGCATAATTTACCTAAATTCATTGCATGTGATTAATTAAAACTTAACTTTCGCATTAGACTTCTGACACCGGCCTTTAGGAGAACAATGTGTCACTTCTGCATGAAATAACAGATTGTGTACGAACTCTCATCAGAATTTATGATGTAGACTTTTGCTCAGAAACGTTAGTTTATCTTTTCTTTTATTGGCCTGCTATAAATTTCATAAAAACTGTCAAAGATTTTAAAGTTTTTTTGAAAAATGTTGCCTGAAATAAATGTTTTATTATTATTCCATATTATACATAGGCCTATGTTCAGTAGTGGACGTTTTGTGGCTGAAATTATGATGATACATACATAAGTCTAACGCTACCTACCTAAATCTGCCATTTTGGTGCGAGAGCGCAGTTCGGATTAGGTTCTGATATCTGTGATTCGGATGTATTAAAATAAATAATGCTCACACAGCACAATTTAGTCCCAACAAACTAAGCAACAGCTTGTACCATGGAAACTAGATGATTGATAGTTAATGATTGTCCTTAATTTCAGAGAAAGTGGGGCAGAGAAAACACATACATCCTGCCGCCAGACAGCACTAGACGTAGGAATAAAACCTCGAGGTAACTTCCTGAGTGCGATCTTTTGAAAATTAAAAATCACATAATGGACCAAAAACACGTAGATAAAGAAAAAAAAATATAAAAACGATCACTAGTGATTCTGTAGCCAAACGGTATACTTAGGGTATAGGCAGTCCGCGTTAAGGGTATCCGCCTGTGACGTGCTGGTTCGAATCCCGTCATTTTTGAATGATGCTCCGCTTCTATTGGTCGTTGCGTGATGTTCGTTAACCTTTTTTGATATTGGGTTATCCGACATTACAAGGTATTTTTCAATTCGAGCCAGTAAGTTCCAGAGATTAGCGCGTTCAAACAAACAAAGAAACTCTTCAGTTTTATAATATTAGTTTAGATAAAGGGTTATAGTGCTAACCCCACAAAAAAATCTAAGTACCTTATGTTTTATGAATTATGACTCTTAACGACTTATTATAAATAGAGTTTCATAAACCACAATTTACCCTTTCAGCCCGATCAAAGCCCCTCCAACCAGCGTGTTGGATAGCCTAATAGCCGCCGAGAAGACAGCTGGAGATCTCTGCAAACAGTTGGGCAACGTCATCAACGAATACGTGGACCAGTACAAAAATGATGACTCCTCTGTGTCGTCCCTCGCCCTTGATGTCTCAAAAATATCTATTTTGAAGGTAATGTGGTTGTTACTTGTAAGTAGAGCAGCGTTTTTTACCTTCATCCTACTATCATCTCATCTCAGCTGAGGACGTCCACTGCTGGACACGAGCCTCACCCATGCAACCCCAGGTCTGGGAGACCCGTGAGGGCGGCCTGTGTCCGGAGCAGTGGACGTGGACAGCAGTCCTACGTCCACTGCTGGACACGAGCCTCACCCACGCAACCCCAGGTCTGGGAGACCCGTGAGGGCGGCCTGTGTCCGGAGCAGTGGACGTGGACAGCAGCCCTACGTCCACTGCTGGACACGAGCCTCACCCATGCAACCCCAGGTCTGGGAGACCCGTGAGGGCGGCCTGTGTCCGGAGCAGTGGACGTGGACAGCAGTCCTACGTCCACTGCTGGACACGAGCCTCACCCACGCAACCCCAGGTCTGGGAGACCCGTGAGGGCGGCCTGTGTCCGGAGCAGTGGACGTGGACAGCAGTCCTACGTCCTATTCATAACATAAATCTTCAAGTTTCAAACCGACACGGAGGGTTGTTTTCCTTCACCAATAAACCGCACAACACGTGCGTTGCACACAACATTATAAAAGTAGCTGGAAACAAACACATAAAACATAATAAAGGCTGTACAGAACTCATGATTTCTTAACCCCAGCAATCGCAGCCAAGAGTAAAGTGACGGTGTAGGTCAATCATTTCATTTTCAGGGTGCAGACTCCAAACACCAGTTTGCATCGAGCCCAAATCTCTCCAGAATAATGACAACGGATGACTTCACAAAAAGCCGCATAAAACGCTTTGGAAGTGCTTCCACGTTAAACCTGGTCCCAAAAAAAGAAGGGAAGTTGCCTGGGCAACGTCGCCGCATTTCAACCGACATTTGTAAGCGAAAGGAGAGTCCTGCTAAAATTGAGAAAACGAAAACTCACGACGGTAAGAGCAAGTTGAGTTGTAAGTTCATACCACATTGTAAATCGTTATTTCTCTGCAGAGATATTTCTGAAACGATTATAAACATAATTATACTTAAGACTGCCATAGCAGTTTTGCGTATGTTCGTAATGAATGACTTAAAAATAAATATTGTTAGACACTACAAACATAACAATCTAGTGCCAAACGACTAGAAAGCAAAGCCTTTATTATGTAAAACATATAGAACTTATTGTTATTAGAATATGAGAAGAATTAACCTATGTGCTAATTGATGTATTTATCGCGGTAACCTTTATGCCTTGCGTTTTCGACAGGATTCCACCCATTGTGGTCCCGGGAAGACTGGTAATAACATACTTAAAAAAAACACCTGAGACAAATACATTTCAATGCAGCAAAAAGCTACATAGAATAGTCAATTTACAAAAGAAGAACAAGACACATTTAAATTGAACACTGCACATGGGTAATTGAATTCGTTCGCTTCAGATAACTTTTTTCCAAGTGCGGGAATGAACTGTCACTTATGTTTAGATTAGTTAGTTTGCTTATTATACGCGTACGTGTATTTGTTCCTAAAATAGTAAATCTGTCACCAAAATTGAATCACTAAGTAATATCAAACCCTTAATAAAAAAAATATTAAGTTCTGGTTGTGTCACAACAACGCTCGAGCCAAGCGAGCATAGCGAGCCTGCCGCGGCAAAGTCCAAATTCTTCTCGATGATTGAATTTAGGTGATAGATATAGGTAATTGATAAAATCACGCCCAATACTAAACACAAGATATGTAATATAATCCTTTGTTCTCAGGTTTACTGAAACCACGGATAAGGACGTCCACGCTTCCGGCAACGACCGAACCAAGCACGAGCCTCAGCACTTCCTTCAAGAAGAAGTTTAGTCACGTCAAATCCACTATTCCGAGACCCGTGAAAAGGGATTAATAAATATTAAAATAAATTGTTTAAATTTTGAGAATTAGTTTGCTGTACTCATTTACTTAACATTCCCTCTATCAGCTCTCAGAGTCAGAGATTGTGCAGGTTCTCATTAACTCCTCCACTTTCTTCTCAGTCTTTCTTCAGTGTAGTGTGCTGCCCCAGTGTGAACCGGCCTCTCATATTTCAATTATGAAGACCAATCTTAACTTATGGTGCACAAACCTGGTCTTTGACATCTCTTCAGCGCTCAAAGCTCGGAGTCTGCCAAAGGGCGATGGAGCGCAGTATTCTAGGTGTTAAATTAACAGATCGCATAAGAAACACCACACTGCGCTCCAAGACAAAAATCGTCGACGCTGTCAATAGATCTGCTAAACTGAAGTGGGACTGGGCCGGACATGTGTGTCGCATGTCGGAAGAAATGTGGGCAAAGATAGCCACCGAGTGGGTCCCACATGCGGTACAGCGACCGCGCGGCCGGCCCAGGCGCAGGTGGCGGAATGAGCTGGACATGTACTGTGCTGACTGGTCGACCAACGCCTCGGACCGGGAAGTATGGAGAGAGGGAAGGGAGGCCTTTGCCCAGCAGTGGAATCCTACAGGCTGATTAGATTAGATTAGAAGACCAAATGAGGGTATGAAGGCGTCTTTTCAGACGAAAAGACGCCTTCGTTTTGCTGCGCTCAACTCCAGCACGTCTTCCCGCGACCACGACCAGGTGCAATCCGGTCGAAACGTCTGGATAATAATTGGTAATTACGCTATAATAAATACCCGGAAATCCAATACAGTAATAATGTGTTGTAAAAATCATTCCCTCGAACCTTATAGATGGCGATAGTATTTTTTTACCGGTAGTAAACACAGTAGTAAACAAAGCGTGGTGAGTATGGCAAATATAATAAATACCCCTCATGGAGATCCATAAGGGGGGGCATGTGTTCAGTAGTGGACGTTTTACGGCTGAAATGATTTTTTTCGTAAAAATTAGTACTAACATTGTCAAAAAAAATGTCAACATATGTTACAACATTTTTCTTAAATCATCCCCTGCCGTGGTGTGCCGGCAGTAGAATGGTAGGTTAGGGGTTGGTTTCCTATAAAACAAATTCAGATATTTTTAATAGTAGTAAGAGGTTCTTCAAGGAAGAAGTTCTTAAGGTTTTGGGTGTGGAGAGTGAGGGTGACTAGGTTTATTCTTATAGTATGTATGTATATTATCTTATGTATGTATATTCTTTTCTTGGTGTGACATATAATATAATTTTCTGTTTTCACATGTTTAATTTTGTTTTTATATTTGTAAATTTATGTTTAATTTGTTATGTTTGGAACGTATTTATTAGCTCTGTGGATGTCGGTTTTTAGTTATTATTATTACTTAAAAAATGTAAGTCCTTTATTGGCTGTAAGTTAGCGTGTAAGTTTTGAACTGTATTTTATTAAGAGCTGTGGATTTTGTAAAAATAAATAAATATAATTTATAATTAGGCACATCATCATTCATCATTTCAGCCGTAAAACGAACTAGATCCAGTACTGAACACAGGATCTCCATGAGGGGTAGTTGCCATACTCGCCACGCTTGGCAGGCGGGTTGACGAGCGCAGTACGAGATGTTGATACATGGATGCTAATGCCCATCTCCCGGATATATCCCTCAACTGACTCTTACTGCGTCCACGCGCAAAAGAGCAACATTCTACCGCGGGCACCCCACGGCACATTGCAAACATCCCAAAACCTTCCCTCCCACTCGCAAGGGGTAAATACTGCTTCAGCGTATTTAAATCGCATTTTATTAGGTTTTCGTGTATATAATATGGAAATTCCCGTATATTGTAGGACCATAAAAATATAATTAGAGAGCGTTTGCTTTTGAAATGTATACAAGCATTGGGTACCACAAAAGGGCGCGAAGGCCTCAAAAGGTTACCAAAGGTCAAAATGTAATTTTAGGGTTTTTGGACGTTTTCGGTCACAATAACTCGGGTCCCTGTGACCCTAACCAAAATCAATCAGTCCCCTTCTCTCAATTAGACGGTGCTAACAAAAAAGATTTCATGTAAATCAGTCCACGCGTTCGGTTGTAATCGTCAAATACACAGACGGACAGACAGACGGACGGACAGACAGACAGACAGACAGACAGACCGACAGACAGCGTTGTGCATATTAGGGGGCTTCGCCCCCTAAAATCTCCCTCTAGGTTTCTACAACTCCCGTGGGGAGCAGTTGAATGAGTAGAATGTTGCCTCTGCTCTCTTGCCCGTGGATGCAATAAGAATCTGCCAAGGGATACCCTTCCTACTTACGCCACGCTTGACAGGCGTGTCGGCGAGCGCAGTATTGGAGGTTGGTACACGGAAAAATGCTGCTGCCCATCTTCCGGAGAAACCCTTGGCAGAATCTAACTGCATCCACGGGTAAGAGAGGAGAGGCAACATTCTACTGCTCTCCACTGCAAATAATATTTATTTTTTCGAAATTAGAAGCTAGCATAGTGAGGCGTGGCACAAAATGGCGGAGGCCTATACCCAGCAGTGGGTGAAGTCAGTCTGCGGATGTTGATGATGAAATTCGAAATTGCTATCCTTAGCTTCAACCGGAAACATCGTGAGGAAACCCGCGGGTTTAGTTAGCTTCAGACGTATTGACCTGCTTATTCCTCTGACTAACAGCTGACTAAGCTGAGAGGATGGTATAGGTGCCGGGCAAGCCTAATCCATCTAACAAAGTCCCTGGCACTACAGCGTTCCGTACAGCATGATTACCAGTTGCTGACACTGTATGAATTATCTATAATAGATGCAAAGGTCTTGCTATAGGGTAGACCGGGGGCAATAGTAACATTTTTTGGTTTTCGGACGATTGTACTAAATCATTTGGGTATTTTACTATAATGATTATGTTTCGAGAAACCTAAATTCAATAGCTACAAACCATTTTGTTGAATTTTACGTAAGGCGTACAGAACATAGGGAAAATTAGGTAAGAATGATGACAGGTCGAGTGCTACAATTGACCCCTACTCTGGGTCAATTGTACCAAAAATTCAAAAGGAAACAAAAAACAAACGAATAATCGAATCATAACTATAATATCGTATATTTGTTATTTTGGCACTTAATAATCAATCTTTATCATAAGGAACTCAAGTTTTAGCAACAGTTCTACAAAATTATCAAGATAAAACTAAATAAATTTAAATTAAGTTTTCTCTACTTTAAACACAAATAATGCAAATTCTTATATTTTGACATAATCACTCTGGTCTAAGCTTTGATTTAGAGTTAACAAATAGCTTATAAATCTGAAATTATAGTAAATAATTGACATTTATCATTTTCTATGGAGTTACAATTGACCCCTGGTACAATTGCTCCTGTTAAACTTTTAGTTAACAGTAAGTAAAATCATTATCCATCCAGTAACATTGATTGCAAAGATGGCGGAATCCACTAAATCATATTGATATGACGACAGAGTGTAAAAAAAATAATAATAATCATATAGGTTTATTCGTTGTATTAATAACTTATTTAGTAACATAAATATGAAACTATTTCTTAATTATTATTTGACCTACTCATTTTTATACCTAATACTATCAAAATTATAAGCTACTTATAGTAGGTACTAAAGGTGTTTTTTTAAATATTAAATTTGAATTTTAGACTTCCAAGTAATTGTAACAGTAAGTAGCTGTAGTAAGTAGTAGTAGTTAGTAAATAATAATAGTAGTAATATTAGTAGTTGGTAAATTGATAATAGTTAAACTAATAGTTAATATAAACTAAATAGTTACCTTAAGAATTAACAAAATATTATACTTAAATAAATTGTATGAGGGGTCACTTGTACCACGGGGTTAATTGTACCGTTATAACTGTCCCCAGTGACGACGGTACAATTGACCCCAAGTATAGATTTCGGAGAAATAACTAAATACCTCGGAACACTGTTGAGCTTTAGACACACAATATTGGGAATTGTAAGGCTGGATTCCTAGGTAAACGCGTGGTTAATATATAATTACATAAAACATAGTAACCACTGAGTAACAGAGCAATCAAAATAGCAAAAAAAATTACTTTGGGTGCTTGAAAATGAACAAATGCTCCTGCAGACGTCTGTTTTGCAGCGAGCGCGCTGCCAACTAGTGAGCAAGTCGGGACACGTAAGGCGCGTGTCCCCGGCTTGCGCACACACACACAGGTCGCCTAGTAGTTAAGATATTCGCAACGTTACTATTGCCCCGTGTTACTATTGCCCCCGGTCTACCCTACCTTATACAGACAGAACGCAGTGAAACTTTACGTTCTCTCTATAGCTACGGAATCCACGCCGCTATTGGGCGAAGTCGGCGCAAATTTCAAAGCCAAAATATGTCTTTTGTTTGTATCTCCACAACCCAGATGCCTCCGCAGAAATTGGCAACATTCTTACAGCCGCGGCCGAAGGGCATTCAGTAGGTCTATCATGAGTTCTCACAATCTATACTCGCTAACGACTGTAGTTAAAAATGTATTTATTTATTTATTTAACCAGAACGGTCGCATAATGACCACTTACACTAATTAATTATTCAAACTTTATCCACTAATAATAAAATAAAATTAACAAATTACAGTTCATTACAAAATAATAATGTCTACTTATCTATACTTATAATAAATCTGTAGAGAGGTCAATTCTGTACATGAAATATATTTCCAAAATAACTATCAGGGGGTGATTAGGGATCGATACTGATGCCAAAAATGCAACCAGTAAAATTTTTGTCTGTCTGTCTGTATGTATAACCGTTATAGAAACAAAAACTACTCGACGGATTTTAACGAAACTTGGTACAATTATTTTTCATACTCCTAAGCTGGTTATAGTATACTTTTTATCACGCTACAATTAATAGGAGCAGAGCAGTGAAGGGAAATGTTGGAAAAACGGGAGAAGTTACTCCATTTTTAGGGTTCCGAACCAAAATGGTAAAAAAGGAACCCTTATAGAATCACTTTGTCTGTCTGTCTGTCTGTCTGTCTGTCACAGATGGATATCTCGGGAACTACTAATACTATCGACTTGAAATTTGAAATGGTAAAAGACCACACTTTTTTACTAATATAGCATATATGAAAATGTTAAAAAATATTCTTATTTTGATTGCAGGGGGGCGGATAGGGGATCTCAAAATTTTTAAGTAAAGTTACTAGGCCGTGTGGGGTATCATATAAAAGGTATTCATTTGCACATTGATAAACAGTTTTTATTTATTCTTTAAGCCGAATCGTTTTTGAGTTATTTACAAAAATGTTGAAAAAACGACCGTTCCCCCCCCCCCCCCTTATCTCCGAAGATTGCAGAGATAAACCCGTGATATTTTTAAAGCTACTAGAAGTGTATGTAAACTTTATAGGAAAATTATAGCGAACTCTCTAAATTGCATAGTTTTTTAGACAAGAGGGGTGGAAGGGGGGTTTTCAAAAATTTTGTGAAGTTAATAGGTGATGTGGGGTATCATATAAAAGGTATTCATTTGCACAATAATAAACAGTTTTTAGTTTTTCTTTAAGCCGTATAGTTTTTGAGTTATTTACAAAAATGTTGAAAAAAATAGCGTTCCCCCCCCCTTATCTCCGAAGTTTGCGGAGATAAACCTCTGAAACTTTTATTGCTATTAGAAGTGTATGTAAAGATTAGAGGAAATATATTACAATCTCTCTACATAGCATACTTTTTTAGAAATCATCGAAAGTGTAAAAAATCTACATAAGTTCCGCTATCAGACAAGAGATGGCGCTGTCAAGGTTCTCCAACAAATATAAAACCGCCTTTATCATATATTATATTGTATGATGGCACGGAACCCTCGGTGCGCGAGTCCGACTCGCTCTTGCCCGGTTTTATTTAAGCTTCCGTCGCGTGTGCAACCTTAATGGTTAAAGCTACACAGATATCATGTATGACGGAAATGTTCTCTTTAAAATTATATAAAAAATATCCCATGACAGCACATGTCTATCTTTTATGGTTGACTCACAATAACACGTGTAACTCCCGATAGCTTAGCAGTTCGAAGCTTTCTGATTATATTTGTCTACTCTTACGTTTATAACGCGATCGAATCAGAGATGAAATATAGTGAAAATATTGATATTTTTAACAATAAATTATATAGATTCAAAAAAGATATATTAACCACTCTCATTACCGAGAGTGGGCTTAGTTTTTCATAAAAAAAAACATGTTTGTAACTGTTGTTGTAATGTTGTAACCCGTTTATTTTATTTACCTAACTGTATTAACTTTTCTAGTTTAATCTTCTTCTCCTCATTCGTTTACACAGAACTGCTTCGTAAATAGCAAATTGCTGTGTACACATATTTTAGGATACAATCTAGATCTATATTGTGCTTTATTCATTTGTTTCTCTTTGATTGTGTTCTGTTTTGTGTGCCTTAATAAATAAATAAAAATAAAATGAGGAGATACGTAGAAGAACTCGGGTCACCGACATAGCCAAACGGATATGTAGCTCGCAGAACAGATGGCCGATGGGGCCGAAAAGTTCTCGAGTGGAGGCCACGGACCGGCAAACGCAGCGTAGGACGTCCACCAACAAGATGGGAATCATCCCATCTTCAGGTCATCAGACCTGGTGAAGACCGCAGGTCGACGGTGGATGCAGATTGCTTCCAACCGCAATAACTGAATATCAATGAGGGAGATGTCCAGCAGTGGACGTCCTACGGCTGAAATGATGATGATGAATGAATGAATGAATGATTGAATGATTAAAAAAATAAAAATAGGTTTATTTTCAGTAACTTAATCTATACATTTCATTTTATGCACTGGAAACCCCCTTTTAAGTAGATAAATACCTGTGTTAGGGGGTATCGCTCTTGCCTAGTAAGAGTACCTAACTAAAAACAGAGTTAATTAAAAAAAAATTATCTAATATACAACTGTGCGTGTTTTTTTATGTGTTTTTTGTGTATGAATGAGTAGGTATGTATGTGTATGTATGCTTTATGTGTACGAGAAAGTGTGAGTGTCTTAATATTTATGTGGATGTATGTATGTGAGTGATTATGTGGTTAGAGGGTAATTCTACGAGACAAACTCCAGAAGTTCTTCCGTTCTTCCTTAACAGGCTCTTACTGCATCCACGGGCAAGAGAGGAGAGGCAACATTCTACTGCCGGCACCCCGCTGCATACCTAATACACGGCGCAAGGTTCCACACGGCTGTTGTTCGCTGTACACACACACACACACGCACACGTGTAACACACGGCGTTGTAGGTAGAATACATTCATTTGATTTCGAACTCGAAAAGTTTGTCTGCAGGATGAAAGAAATGATCGTGTGGAAACATGTGTCAGTAGATACGTTCTGTTCCTAAGTTCCTATCTATTAGTTCGTTCCTTAGCAGCTTGTACAGTTTCAGACGATTTAATGATCATCATCTCAGCCGTGGGAGCACCTGCCCACGCGCACTGCTGGACACAGGCCTCCCTTGTGGACCTCCAAGAGCACGAGAGGGTTGTTGCCATACTCGCCATGCTTGGCAGGCTTGGCAAGCGCATCTACAATATTCAAGGTACTTTCCCTCCATGTGGCATATCCGTGGGACGCCCTGTATACTTTCCAGAACGTAGGTATCGACCTGATTTCCAGAATTTTTAAAAGTGACTGAGATGATTAGAATTAATTTAATTATTTGCCGTGGGGTGCCGGCAATATAATGTTGCTTCTCCTCTCTTGCCCGTGGATGCAGTAAGAATCTGTCAAGGGATACCTCTGGAAGAAGGGAAGCAGCGACTTTACGTGTATCAATCCCGTACTGCGCTTGCCAAGCCTGCCACGTATGGCGAGTATGGCAACAGCCCTCTCATGCTCTTGGAGGTCCCTAAGGGAGGCCTGTGTCCAGCAGCGGGCGCTGGTTGAACAAAATAATTTGGTTGAAGAAATTACATCGATGTGAACTGTTTTTATGCATATTCATTTGCTTGTAAATTAATTTGATCAAATTTTCGGTGAAATTATAGGTAAAACTTTTGACTAGTGGTTTATAAGGTAGATTGGAATAATCAGGCGTAGATAACTGACGGTCGATGATGTACAATGAGGGTACCTTTAGTTACGCTCATCGTTGGCATTGTATTCAAGAGCTTGTGGAAGCAACACACAACAGTTCATAAAGGTTTAAAATTATTTGTTTCGGTTGTTCATCTTAGTTTATTTTTCCATATTTGATTGCTTAAAGTGGTGTAAAAAGTGAAAGACAATCATGTCCTCATCAGTAAGTAATTGCATTAAGATCTCAGTAAGTGCAAGCAATTTCTACCATTTACAGCGCAGCCGTTGTCAAAACTATTGAAAGCTGAGGTTTGTTTTCATTCAAGTTAAATTGAGCAACTAAAACTGTGTACAAGTGACGATCATCAAAGATGAAAATATATCGGATTAGATCAGAGGAGCTGGCTCTGTGCCGCGGTGTGGGTCCTACAGAAAGAAAGAAAACACGTGTTCACAGTTACACATAAACTACAAAATGGCGCTGCCTATCTTGCCGAGAATGCAATAAAAATCTGCCATGGGATACCTCGGGAAGATGGGCAGCAGCGTCTTTCCGTGAATCAACAAACCGTAGTGCGCTTGCCAACCCGCCTGCCAAGCGTGGTGAGTATCTATGTCAAAAACCCCCTCACGATCAATATGTAGCGGTCCATGAGGGAGGCCTGTGCCCAGCAGTGGACCGTGAGGTCCTCGGCTGAGATGATACAAAATAAAAAGAAGAATGAAAGAGGTCCTAGAAGTTTATTCTAAACCTTAAAAACATTGGTTTAAAAGTTTATTTTAATTATACTAAATAGGTAGCTAAATCTAATGAAATTGACGTAAAACGGACTAAAATGATATATTAAACCGATATAACTATTCGCTAAAATTAAAACGAAACAAATAGGCCGTATTTTTCGCTGACAGTTCTAAATTTAGAAACGTCATATCACTAATTGCATAATTAGTTTTAGGATGTGTAAAACAGAAACGTCACCATTAAATAATTCCAGGAAGCACACACAGACGTGGTGGAGCTGTGCGCCCTGCTGCAGTGCCTGGGGTTCGGCGTGAAGAGTCTCAGCTCCAGCGGGGACGGCAGCCAGGCCGAGGCAGGCACCCGGACTGTGGTCATCCACTGCCAGGTACTTCTTGGCTTCTCCAAGTTTATGTAATGCATACCCGTTTAGCAAGGACTAGCTGACCCATGCCCACTTGGGTCAGCTAGTCTTTGGGCGGTAACAAATCTGGCTACCACGAAAAGGTCTTTCAAGCCTATGATACTAACAAATAATGTGGCTTTCTATACATAGACATATATATATAGACGGACAAGAAATCCTATGGGAAATTGTTACCTTACTATTTATTATTATTTATTTATACACAATAAAGAGGGGAGCTTTATTTACGCAATATTTTTTATATTTAATTTCCTTAAACAGGCCAAGTGTCATTTGGTTGTGGGTACCTCCATGTACTAAGCCGGATGCCTAACAGTGTGTTCTCGTTTCGTGCTCTGATCCTTTAACTAGAGATAGAATAGATAAGAACTTTTAAATGATAGTTTTAAATTCTTTTGCACTTTTTCTATTAGATTTATGGTCTTTAGTTATGTTTCTTTAGTTTTTTTTTTGTTAGTAGGTAGTTATATATAATAATTTATTAGTTGTTCTAATCACATATCAAACCGGTTCTGACGGAAGATCAGCGTTGTGCTTATGCTCAACTTAGGCTGAGTCAGACATCTTTTTGTAACTGTTTTTTCATAGTTTAATTTGTTATGTTGTTATTTCTCTCTCCTGTTGTGTCTTTTATTTTTTATGTGTTTTGTTATTATGAGTGTTACATAAATGTTTTATCTATCTATCTATCTTTTTTTCTGTGCGGGTAGTCATTTAAAGAACATCATTAGTTTTTTCAAAATATTATTTTATTTATTAAAAATAGTACAAGTTTACTTACATTCTCAAAATATGCCTCAAATGCATCACTAACACAAATCACCCGCCAATAAGTGTTATTTCCTTTTTATATCAAGCACATTCATCAATACATCGATTTGTAAAACATTCACAATTATAACTGCACTTTCACCATGGACAACATTGAGATTTCCTCTTCGGCCCAGCAGATGATGAGTGATTTCAGCCAGTGAATGGAGTATTTTG
Source organism: Pasiphila rectangulata (assembly GCA_963082625.1). Classification (NCBI taxonomy): domain Eukaryota; kingdom Metazoa; phylum Arthropoda; class Insecta; order Lepidoptera; family Geometridae; genus Pasiphila; species Pasiphila rectangulata. The sequence continues at coordinate 26,502,679 of OY720236.1, forward strand.
AAGATGAACTCCGTAAAGGTCTTGACCAGGCACAGACACCCAGCCTCTCTACTCTGGCCGCTGTGTTCACAAGCTTCAAGGCCTTCACTTTGTCAGCAATGCGTTCAATTAAAGATCAAATTGAGCTCACAACACGGTCCATTGATCATCTAGAGATGCGAAGTAGAAGGAAGATCCTTCTGATCCATGGAGTCCCTGAAGAGCAGAAGGAAGATACTGCATCGGTTGTGGTACAGGTTGTCACCAAGAAGCTGAAGATGCCACAGTTCTCCAGTGTTGACATAAGTCGTTGCCACCGAATGGGTAGGGCCTCAACCTATACTCTTCAAACTGCGCGACGTAGCTGTGCGAGACAAGGTCTGGTTCTCTAAGACGAACTTAAAGAGCTCTGGGGTGTCACTGTCAGAATTTCTGACGAAGTCCCGGCATGAGGTATTCATGGCCGCCAGGCAGCGCTTTGGCATCTCCGAATGTTGGACGACTGAAGGCAATGTGTATGTCATTGGGCCTGCTGGAAATAGGCTACGCGTAAACTGGATGAGCGACCTCAATAAGATAGTGGAGCCATCCCAGGTGGAGTCGACGGCGGCAGCAGCAGCCTCTCCAAGGCCACCAGTGGCTTCCCTGAAGCCGCTAGCAGTGACCAAGGAGGCAGCAGAACCGAGGGCCAAGCGTATGGTGAAAATGGCAAGAAAGTAGTCGAGTGTTCGGTGCTAAGCTTGTCTGTCCCCGTCTTTTAAACTTGACCACAAGTTCGTAGGTTTATTTATATTACAGTAAGCACGTCAGTAGGTAGTTCTCGCAAATTTTCATTGCTTTCTTTCTGGTGACGAAGACGAACTAGGTACCGTATTTTAATTAACATTTTTTCTATTTTTTTTGTTGGTTTATAATTTTCTGACAAGTGGCAATTGTTATTTGATAGACGTCACTTGTATGGTTGACACTTAAAATTTGAAGTGTGTTTTTATTATGTCAATGTCAATCTGAGGGCGTCCCTGGGCGTCCAATACAATATTTTGTCTTCTTCTTTTTTTTGTCGTGTTACAGTTATTTCAAAAATCACTTTTGTAAATTGTTTTTTTTAGTGATGCTATCGACTTTAATTTCGGTATAGCGTATATTTTTTTGTTTTTTTTTTTATGGACGGTTGGATGGTCGAGGTATTTTCTAATTAGTTATCTCTCTAAAATAACATAACTGGCGGGTGGATTTAAAGTTAATAAGAGACACGAAGTAGATATTTTTGTTTCTTTAATTTAATTTTATATATTTATATATTAATTTTATAAGTACGTATATGTTATTTAGTATATTTTATGGTATTTTCTAATAGTGATAGTGAAAATGAGCTCTTCGAATCCTGTTCATCTTCTGACGATCAGCCGAGCACTGACAGTTTTTGTAGCATCGCCACGCTTTCTGAGACACTTGAGTCTGAGTTATCAGTTTTTCCTAAAAATTTCAATGTAGTTCACCTAAATGCTCAGAGTATTCCTGCTCACTACCCTGATATGCTGGCATATTTTACTAACAAAAATATTCATGCAGTACTAGTCTCCGAGTCTTGGTTCCATCCGTGTTTACCCTCTACGTCATACTCGCTGCCGGGTTTCGTTCTTGTTCGCAACGATCGCGAAGGTAGAGTTGGTGGAGGCGTTGCTATTTATCTTCGTTCTCATATTCCTTTTTCAGTGATCAGCACGTCTCCCCAACCAGCCAGTGGTGCGGAACACCTTTTCTTAGAGGTCACACTTATGCATACCAAAGTACTACTCGGAGTTTATTACTGCCCTTCCTCTAAATTTAACTTCATTGGGTGGTCATTGTGGGGCATCATAATTATGAAAGTGTTGCATTTGCACATAAATAAAACCTTTTTAGTTTTCCTATAAGCCGTATAGTTTTTGATTTATTTAGAAAAATGCTAAAATAATGATCCGCGTGGTTGACTAACGATGCCACGTTTCAGTCGTCAGGGCTCCGTGTGGTGCTGGAGACTCCCGGCACCAACTGCTCCTGTCCGTCTACCGTCCAGCACCAGAACAGCGGCGTTTCGGAGGTCTTCGGGATGACTGGCGGGAAACCACTGGATAAGGTACGGAAACTACATAATTATGGCCTACTGACTACCTAGGTACTATAAGTATATTTGAACTATCATTTTATATCTTTTTATTTGTCAACCCCCTCATGATAAAAGATGCAAGCTGAGAAATCAAGGTTGTGAATAATCAAAGAACAATTGCTTTTATTGACATTTTTTTTCCTACCAGTAAAAGAAATCTTACCCCATCTTTATAGATGGGGTAAGATGAACTGAACCTTATGGTTAGCTGAAACTATTTTTAAAGTTTCAATTTTTAATGAAAACGCTTCATTACCAAAGATTTAAATCGTTAGATGCGCCCTTACCGTAATGAGACCTCACCGTTTTGTTAACGCACAAAATGAGTGAGTTCACTCACTAGGAATCACTACATCCGGCTAACACTATGTTTAGAGGTACACACCTCTAAACATAGTGTTAGCCGGATGTAGTTTGTTTTTTTTTTTAAGAAAGTTCGTGCAACATTATAGCACAATAAATAGTAACAATAACGGCTTGGTTTATTATTTATTATATACAGTGGTGACACCTAGTCACTTTGAGCTCTTAATCCAAAAAATGACACCCACGGGCTATTCCTGCATTCAAAATTGATATATTTAAATGAGTTTTTAACCTTTAGTAAAAGTATTGTTAAAGGACTGTTCAGACTGAGGACTATTTTGAAAATGGCTGTGAAAAAGATTCATGTTTAACATAAATAAAATATATAAATAAATAGAAGGAAGTTAAAATATCTAAATAAATAGAAGGTAGTTAAAATATCTAAATAACTTAGTTTAGGCTTACGTAATGTCTCACAAATAAGAATATTAATAAATTTCCTATTATCTAGTCATGTATTAAGTTTTAAATTATCAATCTGTTTTTAATTCGTAATAAGTAACGCTTTTAAAGTTTCAGTTTTTCTTATGAAGATTTTCCCATCTATACACCAGCAATATTTGTAGCTATTGTTCTTAGCAACGTCCCGTGCCGGCGTACCACCGACGTTACACCAAGCGGCAGGCATTTAACGCGTGGCCTTGAGCGAGTGACGCCTGATGATACGTTAAAAAATAGTTAGAAAAGGAATTTGCAATAAAAATATAAACCCAGGTGGGTGTTTCTAATTAGATGACCTCCACTGTATATATTTATAATTATAAATAACACCACGGTAACACACAACTACAGACAATGTAAATTTTTGGTGTCTGGGCACATCTAACGATATAAAGTTCGTTACAAGGTCTTTACCCTTTGCAGGAATTCGGCTGCAGCCTCCTAGGATCGCTCCCTAAGCTGCACCGCGACCGCCTGACCAAGGAGCTGCATGAGATCATCCGCTGCATCAAGCAAAACAACGAGACGAACCCCGATCGGATGTGGGAAGACAAGTTTGCCAGCGTGACGGAGCTGAAGACTTCTGAGAAACGGTTTGTCAATTCACTCCAAGGCTGTTTTAATGGTCTGCTATTCATCTCAGCCAAGGACTGCTGTCCACGTCGCTGGAATAAGGCCTCCTTCATGGGTATTCAAGACCATTAGGCGGTTGAGCCTTACCACGCTTGGCAGGCGGGTTGGCAAGCGCAGCACCTGCGGGATGTTGATACACGGAAAGATGGAATGGAGGCGAATGAACGGAAATTACTGCATCCAAGGGCAAGAGAGGGGCAACATTCTACTGTGGGCACCCCACGGCACTAGTCTACTAACTACACACTAAACTGGCACGCGTAGTGTCCAACTACTTTCCTCACGACGAATCTCGTCCAACTTAACCTGAAGATGGACGAAATTCGTTAAACGTACTTAGGTACTGCATCCACAGGCATGAGAGGAGGGGTAACATTCTACTGCCGGCACCCCACAGCAACGTTTGTATACAAACTGTCAATACCTACATAACATAATTACTTTCACCCGACAGGTAGACAGCGCAGTGCATAATAGGTTACTTTTAATTCGGTAAAAATTTCAACCCATAGAAAGCAATTTAATATTAAGTGTAATAGTTGATGATAGATGCAGGGCAACTCTATTCCATTATATAGGTTGGGGAAAAAGTCTTTTCGCATTATAGTAGGTATGTACCTATGTATGTATGAACTTGTAATAAAATCTCTTTGGCTATACTATTTGTATCTGGCTGGTTTTGGTATCATTAAAAGTTCAAATTTTAAAGAAGATAATTCCAAATTCAAATTAGGAAAATGTGTGATTTTTATTTGTTTTTCTTACTGTCAAGATGAGTGAATCTAATGAAGAAATTCGATACATTTTAAAATTTTACTACAAAAAAGGTAAAAATGCAACGCAAGCCGCGGAAAAAAATTGCGATGTTTATATGGACCTAGTGCAGTGTCTGTGAGAGTAGCACAAATTTGGTTTAAGCGTTTTGAATCTAGAAATATTAATGACAAAGATGCACGTCGCTCTGGTCGCCCTATTACGGATAAAATGGATGCCATTTCTGAAAAAGTGGAGCAAGATCGGCATATCAGTAGTTACGACGTAGCTGAAAAACTGGGAATTGAACACAATATAGTTTTGGCGCATTTGAAAAAAACTGGGTACCGTGGAACCGTATACTCATTTGTGATTCTTTATTACGACGTAAGTCATGAAACCGAACCATTTTTGAAAAAGCTGATAACTGGTACCGTACGACAATCATCATTTCAGCCATAAAACGTCCACTGATGAACACAGGCCTCCCTCCCCTCATGGATCTCCATGAGGGGTAGTTGCCATACTCACCACGCTTGGCAGGCGGGTTGGTGAGCGTAGTATGGGATGTTGATACACGGATAGACGCTGCTGCCCATCTTCCGGAGGTATCCCTTAGCAGGCTCTTACTGCATCCATGGGCATGAGAGGAGGGGTATCATTCTGCTGCCGGCACCCCACGGCCAATGACACACTACGACAATAACGTGTGAAAAAGGTCGTGGTCAAAGGCCGGTCTGGCTTCACAGACTGTGGCGAAACCCGGGTTAACTCTCAACAAGGTGATGCTGTGTGTGTGGTGGGATTGGAAGGGCATTATTCATTATGAGCTGTTACCACCAGGCAGGACCATCGATTCTAAGCTCTACGCGAACAACTGATGAGATTAAAGCAAGAAGTTGAGAGAAAGCGGCAGGGATTAATCAACAGAAGGGGTGTGGTTTTTCATCATGATGACGCTAGACCTCACACATCTTTAGCCTCTCAGCAAATAATAGAGTTTGGCTGGGAGGTGTTAATGCATCCGCCGTATAGTTCTGACCTTGCACTTTCAGATTTCTACCTATTTCGGTGTCTTCAGAAATCTTTAGGCAGTTTCAGGATACCATCACGAGAGGACTGCCAAAACCACTTGTCGCGGTATTTTGATCAGAAGCCCCAAAATTTCTATAGCAATGGGATGTCCCTACCTACAAGATGGCAAAAAGTTATCGAACAAAATGGAACCTACATACTTTAGTTAAATGTAAATAAACTATAATAAAAAAATATATTGAATTTTCTTTAAAAATGCGATGAAACTTTTTCCTCAACCTATTACATGTAATACTCGTATTAACATTACATAAGTATTTTTAAATGTTGATAGATTTTATTTACGTTCAGACTCTTCGACGCGAAACCCGAGACGCCAACCCGGTACCGCTCCCTAGACACGCTGACTGCCGCCGAAGAGGCTGAGCAGCAGTTGCCGCAACCTCGGCCGCTGCAGCGCACGCGTCTCATCTCCGAGTCTTCGGGAGACGTCGGAAAACCCGAGAGCAAGGTTTCCTGTGTAATTTGTTTGTCTACTCCAATTGTAATTTGGGGGATACCAGATCTGCACTCACTTCCCGCATTTGGGTGTGTTGTGCGTTTTCGCCTTTTGATACTACCCCGACCCTAGCCTACCCAAATCCTAGCGATATCGGAGAACTCTGGGCCGCTGGCTGCATTCCCTGAGCGTGCCCGAAGGATATAAAGATGTTGTACCAGGGGGTAATTTATCTACTCTAGCTATTTTTCTTCCAGGTATAGCAATATAGGTAATTTTCGAAGCATTTTTACGTTGGATGCATAATTTACCTAAATTCATTGCATGTGATTAATTAAAACTTAACTTTCGCATTAGACTTCTGACACCGGCCTTTAGGAGAACAATGTGTCACTTCTGCATGAAATAACAGATTGTGTACGAACTCTCATCAGAATTTATGATGTAGACTTTTGCTCAGAAACGTTAGTTTATCTTTTCTTTTATTGGCCTGCTATAAATTTCATAAAAACTGTCAAAGATTTTAAAGTTTTTTTGAAAAATGTTGCCTGAAATAAATGTTTTATTATTATTCCATATTATACATAGGCCTATGTTCAGTAGTGGACGTTTTGTGGCTGAAATTATGATGATACATACATAAGTCTAACGCTACCTACCTAAATCTGCCATTTTGGTGCGAGAGCGCAGTTCGGATTAGGTTCTGATATCTGTGATTCGGATGTATTAAAATAAATAATGCTCACACAGCACAATTTAGTCCCAACAAACTAAGCAACAGCTTGTACCATGGAAACTAGATGATTGATAGTTAATGATTGTCCTTAATTTCAGAGAAAGTGGGGCAGAGAAAACACATACATCCTGCCGCCAGACAGCACTAGACGTAGGAATAAAACCTCGAGGTAACTTCCTGAGTGCGATCTTTTGAAAATTAAAAATCACATAATGGACCAAAAACACGTAGATAAAGAAAAAAAAATATAAAAACGATCACTAGTGATTCTGTAGCCAAACGGTATACTTAGGGTATAGGCAGTCCGCGTTAAGGGTATCCGCCTGTGACGTGCTGGTTCGAATCCCGTCATTTTTGAATGATGCTCCGCTTCTATTGGTCGTTGCGTGATGTTCGTTAACCTTTTTTGATATTGGGTTATCCGACATTACAAGGTATTTTTCAATTCGAGCCAGTAAGTTCCAGAGATTAGCGCGTTCAAACAAACAAAGAAACTCTTCAGTTTTATAATATTAGTTTAGATAAAGGGTTATAGTGCTAACCCCACAAAAAAATCTAAGTACCTTATGTTTTATGAATTATGACTCTTAACGACTTATTATAAATAGAGTTTCATAAACCACAATTTACCCTTTCAGCCCGATCAAAGCCCCTCCAACCAGCGTGTTGGATAGCCTAATAGCCGCCGAGAAGACAGCTGGAGATCTCTGCAAACAGTTGGGCAACGTCATCAACGAATACGTGGACCAGTACAAAAATGATGACTCCTCTGTGTCGTCCCTCGCCCTTGATGTCTCAAAAATATCTATTTTGAAGGTAATGTGGTTGTTACTTGTAAGTAGAGCAGCGTTTTTTACCTTCATCCTACTATCATCTCATCTCAGCTGAGGACGTCCACTGCTGGACACGAGCCTCACCCATGCAACCCCAGGTCTGGGAGACCCGTGAGGGCGGCCTGTGTCCGGAGCAGTGGACGTGGACAGCAGTCCTACGTCCACTGCTGGACACGAGCCTCACCCACGCAACCCCAGGTCTGGGAGACCCGTGAGGGCGGCCTGTGTCCGGAGCAGTGGACGTGGACAGCAGCCCTACGTCCACTGCTGGACACGAGCCTCACCCATGCAACCCCAGGTCTGGGAGACCCGTGAGGGCGGCCTGTGTCCGGAGCAGTGGACGTGGACAGCAGTCCTACGTCCACTGCTGGACACGAGCCTCACCCACGCAACCCCAGGTCTGGGAGACCCGTGAGGGCGGCCTGTGTCCGGAGCAGTGGACGTGGACAGCAGTCCTACGTCCTATTCATAACATAAATCTTCAAGTTTCAAACCGACACGGAGGGTTGTTTTCCTTCACCAATAAACCGCACAACACGTGCGTTGCACACAACATTATAAAAGTAGCTGGAAACAAACACATAAAACATAATAAAGGCTGTACAGAACTCATGATTTCTTAACCCCAGCAATCGCAGCCAAGAGTAAAGTGACGGTGTAGGTCAATCATTTCATTTTCAGGGTGCAGACTCCAAACACCAGTTTGCATCGAGCCCAAATCTCTCCAGAATAATGACAACGGATGACTTCACAAAAAGCCGCATAAAACGCTTTGGAAGTGCTTCCACGTTAAACCTGGTCCCAAAAAAAGAAGGGAAGTTGCCTGGGCAACGTCGCCGCATTTCAACCGACATTTGTAAGCGAAAGGAGAGTCCTGCTAAAATTGAGAAAACGAAAACTCACGACGGTAAGAGCAAGTTGAGTTGTAAGTTCATACCACATTGTAAATCGTTATTTCTCTGCAGAGATATTTCTGAAACGATTATAAACATAATTATACTTAAGACTGCCATAGCAGTTTTGCGTATGTTCGTAATGAATGACTTAAAAATAAATATTGTTAGACACTACAAACATAACAATCTAGTGCCAAACGACTAGAAAGCAAAGCCTTTATTATGTAAAACATATAGAACTTATTGTTATTAGAATATGAGAAGAATTAACCTATGTGCTAATTGATGTATTTATCGCGGTAACCTTTATGCCTTGCGTTTTCGACAGGATTCCACCCATTGTGGTCCCGGGAAGACTGGTAATAACATACTTAAAAAAAACACCTGAGACAAATACATTTCAATGCAGCAAAAAGCTACATAGAATAGTCAATTTACAAAAGAAGAACAAGACACATTTAAATTGAACACTGCACATGGGTAATTGAATTCGTTCGCTTCAGATAACTTTTTTCCAAGTGCGGGAATGAACTGTCACTTATGTTTAGATTAGTTAGTTTGCTTATTATACGCGTACGTGTATTTGTTCCTAAAATAGTAAATCTGTCACCAAAATTGAATCACTAAGTAATATCAAACCCTTAATAAAAAAAATATTAAGTTCTGGTTGTGTCACAACAACGCTCGAGCCAAGCGAGCATAGCGAGCCTGCCGCGGCAAAGTCCAAATTCTTCTCGATGATTGAATTTAGGTGATAGATATAGGTAATTGATAAAATCACGCCCAATACTAAACACAAGATATGTAATATAATCCTTTGTTCTCAGGTTTACTGAAACCACGGATAAGGACGTCCACGCTTCCGGCAACGACCGAACCAAGCACGAGCCTCAGCACTTCCTTCAAGAAGAAGTTTAGTCACGTCAAATCCACTATTCCGAGACCCGTGAAAAGGGATTAATAAATATTAAAATAAATTGTTTAAATTTTGAGAATTAGTTTGCTGTACTCATTTACTTAACATTCCCTCTATCAGCTCTCAGAGTCAGAGATTGTGCAGGTTCTCATTAACTCCTCCACTTTCTTCTCAGTCTTTCTTCAGTGTAGTGTGCTGCCCCAGTGTGAACCGGCCTCTCATATTTCAATTATGAAGACCAATCTTAACTTATGGTGCACAAACCTGGTCTTTGACATCTCTTCAGCGCTCAAAGCTCGGAGTCTGCCAAAGGGCGATGGAGCGCAGTATTCTAGGTGTTAAATTAACAGATCGCATAAGAAACACCACACTGCGCTCCAAGACAAAAATCGTCGACGCTGTCAATAGATCTGCTAAACTGAAGTGGGACTGGGCCGGACATGTGTGTCGCATGTCGGAAGAAATGTGGGCAAAGATAGCCACCGAGTGGGTCCCACATGCGGTACAGCGACCGCGCGGCCGGCCCAGGCGCAGGTGGCGGAATGAGCTGGACATGTACTGTGCTGACTGGTCGACCAACGCCTCGGACCGGGAAGTATGGAGAGAGGGAAGGGAGGCCTTTGCCCAGCAGTGGAATCCTACAGGCTGATTAGATTAGATTAGAAGACCAAATGAGGGTATGAAGGCGTCTTTTCAGACGAAAAGACGCCTTCGTTTTGCTGCGCTCAACTCCAGCACGTCTTCCCGCGACCACGACCAGGTGCAATCCGGTCGAAACGTCTGGATAATAATTGGTAATTACGCTATAATAAATACCCGGAAATCCAATACAGTAATAATGTGTTGTAAAAATCATTCCCTCGAACCTTATAGATGGCGATAGTATTTTTTTACCGGTAGTAAACACAGTAGTAAACAAAGCGTGGTGAGTATGGCAAATATAATAAATACCCCTCATGGAGATCCATAAGGGGGGGCATGTGTTCAGTAGTGGACGTTTTACGGCTGAAATGATTTTTTTCGTAAAAATTAGTACTAACATTGTCAAAAAAAATGTCAACATATGTTACAACATTTTTCTTAAATCATCCCCTGCCGTGGTGTGCCGGCAGTAGAATGGTAGGTTAGGGGTTGGTTTCCTATAAAACAAATTCAGATATTTTTAATAGTAGTAAGAGGTTCTTCAAGGAAGAAGTTCTTAAGGTTTTGGGTGTGGAGAGTGAGGGTGACTAGGTTTATTCTTATAGTATGTATGTATATTATCTTATGTATGTATATTCTTTTCTTGGTGTGACATATAATATAATTTTCTGTTTTCACATGTTTAATTTTGTTTTTATATTTGTAAATTTATGTTTAATTTGTTATGTTTGGAACGTATTTATTAGCTCTGTGGATGTCGGTTTTTAGTTATTATTATTACTTAAAAAATGTAAGTCCTTTATTGGCTGTAAGTTAGCGTGTAAGTTTTGAACTGTATTTTATTAAGAGCTGTGGATTTTGTAAAAATAAATAAATATAATTTATAATTAGGCACATCATCATTCATCATTTCAGCCGTAAAACGAACTAGATCCAGTACTGAACACAGGATCTCCATGAGGGGTAGTTGCCATACTCGCCACGCTTGGCAGGCGGGTTGACGAGCGCAGTACGAGATGTTGATACATGGATGCTAATGCCCATCTCCCGGATATATCCCTCAACTGACTCTTACTGCGTCCACGCGCAAAAGAGCAACATTCTACCGCGGGCACCCCACGGCACATTGCAAACATCCCAAAACCTTCCCTCCCACTCGCAAGGGGTAAATACTGCTTCAGCGTATTTAAATCGCATTTTATTAGGTTTTCGTGTATATAATATGGAAATTCCCGTATATTGTAGGACCATAAAAATATAATTAGAGAGCGTTTGCTTTTGAAATGTATACAAGCATTGGGTACCACAAAAGGGCGCGAAGGCCTCAAAAGGTTACCAAAGGTCAAAATGTAATTTTAGGGTTTTTGGACGTTTTCGGTCACAATAACTCGGGTCCCTGTGACCCTAACCAAAATCAATCAGTCCCCTTCTCTCAATTAGACGGTGCTAACAAAAAAGATTTCATGTAAATCAGTCCACGCGTTCGGTTGTAATCGTCAAATACACAGACGGACAGACAGACGGACGGACAGACAGACAGACAGACAGACAGACCGACAGACAGCGTTGTGCATATTAGGGGGCTTCGCCCCCTAAAATCTCCCTCTAGGTTTCTACAACTCCCGTGGGGAGCAGTTGAATGAGTAGAATGTTGCCTCTGCTCTCTTGCCCGTGGATGCAATAAGAATCTGCCAAGGGATACCCTTCCTACTTACGCCACGCTTGACAGGCGTGTCGGCGAGCGCAGTATTGGAGGTTGGTACACGGAAAAATGCTGCTGCCCATCTTCCGGAGAAACCCTTGGCAGAATCTAACTGCATCCACGGGTAAGAGAGGAGAGGCAACATTCTACTGCTCTCCACTGCAAATAATATTTATTTTTTCGAAATTAGAAGCTAGCATAGTGAGGCGTGGCACAAAATGGCGGAGGCCTATACCCAGCAGTGGGTGAAGTCAGTCTGCGGATGTTGATGATGAAATTCGAAATTGCTATCCTTAGCTTCAACCGGAAACATCGTGAGGAAACCCGCGGGTTTAGTTAGCTTCAGACGTATTGACCTGCTTATTCCTCTGACTAACAGCTGACTAAGCTGAGAGGATGGTATAGGTGCCGGGCAAGCCTAATCCATCTAACAAAGTCCCTGGCACTACAGCGTTCCGTACAGCATGATTACCAGTTGCTGACACTGTATGAATTATCTATAATAGATGCAAAGGTCTTGCTATAGGGTAGACCGGGGGCAATAGTAACATTTTTTGGTTTTCGGACGATTGTACTAAATCATTTGGGTATTTTACTATAATGATTATGTTTCGAGAAACCTAAATTCAATAGCTACAAACCATTTTGTTGAATTTTACGTAAGGCGTACAGAACATAGGGAAAATTAGGTAAGAATGATGACAGGTCGAGTGCTACAATTGACCCCTACTCTGGGTCAATTGTACCAAAAATTCAAAAGGAAACAAAAAACAAACGAATAATCGAATCATAACTATAATATCGTATATTTGTTATTTTGGCACTTAATAATCAATCTTTATCATAAGGAACTCAAGTTTTAGCAACAGTTCTACAAAATTATCAAGATAAAACTAAATAAATTTAAATTAAGTTTTCTCTACTTTAAACACAAATAATGCAAATTCTTATATTTTGACATAATCACTCTGGTCTAAGCTTTGATTTAGAGTTAACAAATAGCTTATAAATCTGAAATTATAGTAAATAATTGACATTTATCATTTTCTATGGAGTTACAATTGACCCCTGGTACAATTGCTCCTGTTAAACTTTTAGTTAACAGTAAGTAAAATCATTATCCATCCAGTAACATTGATTGCAAAGATGGCGGAATCCACTAAATCATATTGATATGACGACAGAGTGTAAAAAAAATAATAATAATCATATAGGTTTATTCGTTGTATTAATAACTTATTTAGTAACATAAATATGAAACTATTTCTTAATTATTATTTGACCTACTCATTTTTATACCTAATACTATCAAAATTATAAGCTACTTATAGTAGGTACTAAAGGTGTTTTTTTAAATATTAAATTTGAATTTTAGACTTCCAAGTAATTGTAACAGTAAGTAGCTGTAGTAAGTAGTAGTAGTTAGTAAATAATAATAGTAGTAATATTAGTAGTTGGTAAATTGATAATAGTTAAACTAATAGTTAATATAAACTAAATAGTTACCTTAAGAATTAACAAAATATTATACTTAAATAAATTGTATGAGGGGTCACTTGTACCACGGGGTTAATTGTACCGTTATAACTGTCCCCAGTGACGACGGTACAATTGACCCCAAGTATAGATTTCGGAGAAATAACTAAATACCTCGGAACACTGTTGAGCTTTAGACACACAATATTGGGAATTGTAAGGCTGGATTCCTAGGTAAACGCGTGGTTAATATATAATTACATAAAACATAGTAACCACTGAGTAACAGAGCAATCAAAATAGCAAAAAAAATTACTTTGGGTGCTTGAAAATGAACAAATGCTCCTGCAGACGTCTGTTTTGCAGCGAGCGCGCTGCCAACTAGTGAGCAAGTCGGGACACGTAAGGCGCGTGTCCCCGGCTTGCGCACACACACACAGGTCGCCTAGTAGTTAAGATATTCGCAACGTTACTATTGCCCCGTGTTACTATTGCCCCCGGTCTACCCTACCTTATACAGACAGAACGCAGTGAAACTTTACGTTCTCTCTATAGCTACGGAATCCACGCCGCTATTGGGCGAAGTCGGCGCAAATTTCAAAGCCAAAATATGTCTTTTGTTTGTATCTCCACAACCCAGATGCCTCCGCAGAAATTGGCAACATTCTTACAGCCGCGGCCGAAGGGCATTCAGTAGGTCTATCATGAGTTCTCACAATCTATACTCGCTAACGACTGTAGTTAAAAATGTATTTATTTATTTATTTAACCAGAACGGTCGCATAATGACCACTTACACTAATTAATTATTCAAACTTTATCCACTAATAATAAAATAAAATTAACAAATTACAGTTCATTACAAAATAATAATGTCTACTTATCTATACTTATAATAAATCTGTAGAGAGGTCAATTCTGTACATGAAATATATTTCCAAAATAACTATCAGGGGGTGATTAGGGATCGATACTGATGCCAAAAATGCAACCAGTAAAATTTTTGTCTGTCTGTCTGTATGTATAACCGTTATAGAAACAAAAACTACTCGACGGATTTTAACGAAACTTGGTACAATTATTTTTCATACTCCTAAGCTGGTTATAGTATACTTTTTATCACGCTACAATTAATAGGAGCAGAGCAGTGAAGGGAAATGTTGGAAAAACGGGAGAAGTTACTCCATTTTTAGGGTTCCGAACCAAAATGGTAAAAAAGGAACCCTTATAGAATCACTTTGTCTGTCTGTCTGTCTGTCTGTCTGTCACAGATGGATATCTCGGGAACTACTAATACTATCGACTTGAAATTTGAAATGGTAAAAGACCACACTTTTTTACTAATATAGCATATATGAAAATGTTAAAAAATATTCTTATTTTGATTGCAGGGGGGCGGATAGGGGATCTCAAAATTTTTAAGTAAAGTTACTAGGCCGTGTGGGGTATCATATAAAAGGTATTCATTTGCACATTGATAAACAGTTTTTATTTATTCTTTAAGCCGAATCGTTTTTGAGTTATTTACAAAAATGTTGAAAAAACGACCGTTCCCCCCCCCCCCCCTTATCTCCGAAGATTGCAGAGATAAACCCGTGATATTTTTAAAGCTACTAGAAGTGTATGTAAACTTTATAGGAAAATTATAGCGAACTCTCTAAATTGCATAGTTTTTTAGACAAGAGGGGTGGAAGGGGGGTTTTCAAAAATTTTGTGAAGTTAATAGGTGATGTGGGGTATCATATAAAAGGTATTCATTTGCACAATAATAAACAGTTTTTAGTTTTTCTTTAAGCCGTATAGTTTTTGAGTTATTTACAAAAATGTTGAAAAAAATAGCGTTCCCCCCCCCTTATCTCCGAAGTTTGCGGAGATAAACCTCTGAAACTTTTATTGCTATTAGAAGTGTATGTAAAGATTAGAGGAAATATATTACAATCTCTCTACATAGCATACTTTTTTAGAAATCATCGAAAGTGTAAAAAATCTACATAAGTTCCGCTATCAGACAAGAGATGGCGCTGTCAAGGTTCTCCAACAAATATAAAACCGCCTTTATCATATATTATATTGTATGATGGCACGGAACCCTCGGTGCGCGAGTCCGACTCGCTCTTGCCCGGTTTTATTTAAGCTTCCGTCGCGTGTGCAACCTTAATGGTTAAAGCTACACAGATATCATGTATGACGGAAATGTTCTCTTTAAAATTATATAAAAAATATCCCATGACAGCACATGTCTATCTTTTATGGTTGACTCACAATAACACGTGTAACTCCCGATAGCTTAGCAGTTCGAAGCTTTCTGATTATATTTGTCTACTCTTACGTTTATAACGCGATCGAATCAGAGATGAAATATAGTGAAAATATTGATATTTTTAACAATAAATTATATAGATTCAAAAAAGATATATTAACCACTCTCATTACCGAGAGTGGGCTTAGTTTTTCATAAAAAAAAACATGTTTGTAACTGTTGTTGTAATGTTGTAACCCGTTTATTTTATTTACCTAACTGTATTAACTTTTCTAGTTTAATCTTCTTCTCCTCATTCGTTTACACAGAACTGCTTCGTAAATAGCAAATTGCTGTGTACACATATTTTAGGATACAATCTAGATCTATATTGTGCTTTATTCATTTGTTTCTCTTTGATTGTGTTCTGTTTTGTGTGCCTTAATAAATAAATAAAAATAAAATGAGGAGATACGTAGAAGAACTCGGGTCACCGACATAGCCAAACGGATATGTAGCTCGCAGAACAGATGGCCGATGGGGCCGAAAAGTTCTCGAGTGGAGGCCACGGACCGGCAAACGCAGCGTAGGACGTCCACCAACAAGATGGGAATCATCCCATCTTCAGGTCATCAGACCTGGTGAAGACCGCAGGTCGACGGTGGATGCAGATTGCTTCCAACCGCAATAACTGAATATCAATGAGGGAGATGTCCAGCAGTGGACGTCCTACGGCTGAAATGATGATGATGAATGAATGAATGAATGATTGAATGATTAAAAAAATAAAAATAGGTTTATTTTCAGTAACTTAATCTATACATTTCATTTTATGCACTGGAAACCCCCTTTTAAGTAGATAAATACCTGTGTTAGGGGGTATCGCTCTTGCCTAGTAAGAGTACCTAACTAAAAACAGAGTTAATTAAAAAAAAATTATCTAATATACAACTGTGCGTGTTTTTTTATGTGTTTTTTGTGTATGAATGAGTAGGTATGTATGTGTATGTATGCTTTATGTGTACGAGAAAGTGTGAGTGTCTTAATATTTATGTGGATGTATGTATGTGAGTGATTATGTGGTTAGAGGGTAATTCTACGAGACAAACTCCAGAAGTTCTTCCGTTCTTCCTTAACAGGCTCTTACTGCATCCACGGGCAAGAGAGGAGAGGCAACATTCTACTGCCGGCACCCCGCTGCATACCTAATACACGGCGCAAGGTTCCACACGGCTGTTGTTCGCTGTACACACACACACACACGCACACGTGTAACACACGGCGTTGTAGGTAGAATACATTCATTTGATTTCGAACTCGAAAAGTTTGTCTGCAGGATGAAAGAAATGATCGTGTGGAAACATGTGTCAGTAGATACGTTCTGTTCCTAAGTTCCTATCTATTAGTTCGTTCCTTAGCAGCTTGTACAGTTTCAGACGATTTAATGATCATCATCTCAGCCGTGGGAGCACCTGCCCACGCGCACTGCTGGACACAGGCCTCCCTTGTGGACCTCCAAGAGCACGAGAGGGTTGTTGCCATACTCGCCATGCTTGGCAGGCTTGGCAAGCGCATCTACAATATTCAAGGTACTTTCCCTCCATGTGGCATATCCGTGGGACGCCCTGTATACTTTCCAGAACGTAGGTATCGACCTGATTTCCAGAATTTTTAAAAGTGACTGAGATGATTAGAATTAATTTAATTATTTGCCGTGGGGTGCCGGCAATATAATGTTGCTTCTCCTCTCTTGCCCGTGGATGCAGTAAGAATCTGTCAAGGGATACCTCTGGAAGAAGGGAAGCAGCGACTTTACGTGTATCAATCCCGTACTGCGCTTGCCAAGCCTGCCACGTATGGCGAGTATGGCAACAGCCCTCTCATGCTCTTGGAGGTCCCTAAGGGAGGCCTGTGTCCAGCAGCGGGCGCTGGTTGAACAAAATAATTTGGTTGAAGAAATTACATCGATGTGAACTGTTTTTATGCATATTCATTTGCTTGTAAATTAATTTGATCAAATTTTCGGTGAAATTATAGGTAAAACTTTTGACTAGTGGTTTATAAGGTAGATTGGAATAATCAGGCGTAGATAACTGACGGTCGATGATGTACAATGAGGGTACCTCTAGTTACGCTCATCGTTGGCATTGTATTCAAGAGCTTGTGGAAGCAACACACAACAGTTCATAAAGGTTTAAAATTATTTGTTTCGGTTGTTCATCTTAGTTTATTTTTCCATATTTGATTGCTTAAAGTGGTGTAAAAAGTGAAAGACAATCATGTCCTCATCAGTAAGTAATTGCATTAAGATCTCAGTAAGTGCAAGCAATTTCTACCATTTACAGCGCAGCCGTTGTCAAAACTATTGAAAGCTGAGGTTTGTTTTCATTCAAGTTAAATTGAGCAACTAAAACTGTGTACAAGTGACGATCATCAAAGATGAAAATATATCGGATTAGATCAGAGGAGCTGGCTCTGTGCCGCGGTGTGGGTCCTACAGAAAGAAAGAAAACACGTGTTCACAGTTACACATAAACTACAAAATGGCGCTGCCTATCTTGCCGAGAATGCAATAAAAATCTGCCATGGGATACCTCGGGAAGATGGGCAGCAGCGTCTTTCCGTGAATCAACAAACCGTAGTGCGCTTGCCAACCCGCCTGCCAAGCGTGGTGAGTATCTATGTCAAAAACCCCCTCACGATCAATATGTAGCGGTCCATGAGGGAGGCCTGTGCCCAGCAGTGGACCGTGAGGTCCTCGGCTGAGATGATACAAAATAAAAAGAAGAATGAAAGAGGTCCTAGAAGTTTATTCTAAACCTTAAAAACATTGGTTTAAAAGTTTATTTTAATTATACTAAATAGGTAGCTAAATCTAATGAAATTGACGTAAAACGGACTAAAATGATATATTAAACCGATATAACTATTCGCTAAAATTAAAACGAAACAAATAGGCCGTATTTTTCGCTGACAGTTCTAAATTTAGAAACGTCATATCACTAATTGCATAATTAGTTTTAGGATGTGTAAAACAGAAACGTCACCATTAAATAATTCCAGGAAGCACACACAGACGTGGTGGAGCTGTGCGCCCTGCTGCAGTGCCTGGGGTTCGGCGTGAAGAGTCTCAGCTCCAGCGGGGACGGCAGCCAGGCCGAGGCAGGCACCCGGACTGTGGTCATCCACTGCCAGGTACTTCTTGGCTTCTCCAAGTTTATGTAATGCATACCCGTTTAGCAAGGACTAGCTGACCCATGCCCACTTGGGTCAGCTAGTCTTTGGGCGGTAACAAATCTGGCTACCACGAAAAGGTCTTTCAAGCCTATGATACTAACAAATAATGTGGCTTTCTATACATAGACATATATATATAGACGGACAAGAAATCCTATGGGAAATTGTTACCTTACTATTTATTATTATTTATTTATACACAATAAAGAGGGGAGCTTTATTTACGCAATATTTTTTATATTTAATTTCCTTAAACAGGCCAAGTGTCATTTGGTTGTGGGTACCTCCATGTACTAAGCCGGATGCCTAACAGTGTGTTCTCGTTTCGTGCTCTGATCCTTTAACTAGAGATAGAATAGATAAGAACTTTTAAATGATAGTTTTAAATTCTTTTGCACTTTTTCTATTAGATTTATGGTCTTTAGTTATGTTTCTTTAGTTTTTTTTTTGTTAGTAGGTAGTTATATATAATAATTTATTAGTTGTTCTAATCACATATCAAACCGGTTCTGACGGAAGATCAGCGTTGTGCTTATGCTCAACTTAGGCTGAGTCAGACATCTTTTTGTAACTGTTTTTTCATAGTTTAATTTGTTATGTTGTTATTTCTCTCTCCTGTTGTGTCTTTTATTTTTTATGTGTTTTGTTATTATGAGTGTTACATAAATGTTTTATCTATCTATCTATCTTTTTTTCTGTGCGGGTAGTCATTTAAAGAACATCATTAGTTTTTTCAAAATATTATTTTATTTATTAAAAATAGTACAAGTTTACTTACATTCTCAAAATATGCCTCAAATGCATCACTAACACAAATCACCCGCCAATAAGTGTTATTTCCTTTTTATATCAAGCACATTCATCAATACATCGATTTGTAAAACATTCACAATTATAACTGCACTTTCACCATGGACAACATTGAGATTTCCTCTTCGGCCCAGCAGATGATGAGTGATTTCAGCCAGTGAATGGAGTATTTTGAAGATGAACTCCGTAAAGGTCTTGACCAGGCACAGACACCCAGCCTCTCTACTCTGGCCGCTGTGTTCACAAGCTTCAAGGCCTTCACTTTGTCAGCAATGCGTTCAATTAAAGATCAAATTGAGCTCACAACACGGTCCATTGATCATCTAGAGATGCGAAGTAGAAGGAAGATCCTTCTGATCCATGGAGTCCCTGAAGAGCAGAAGGAAGATACTGCATCGGTTGTGGTACAGGTTGTCACCAAGAAGCTGAAGATGCCACAGTTCTCCAGTGTTGACATAAGTCGTTGCCACCGAATGGGTAGGGCCTCAACCTATACTCTTCAAACTGCGCGACGTAGCTGTGCGAGACAAGGTCTGGTTCTCTAAGACGAACTTAAAGAGCTCTGGGGTGTCACTGTCAGAATTTCTGACGAAGTCCCGGCATGAGGTATTCATGGCCGCCAGGCAGCGCTTTGGCATCTCCGAATGTTGGACGACTGAAGGCAATGTGTATGTCATTGGGCCTGCTGGAAATAGGCTACGCGTAAACTGGATGAGCGACCTCAATAAGATAGTGGAGCCATCCCAGGTGGAGTCGACGGCGGCAGCAGCAGCCTCTCCAAGGCCACCAGTGGCTTCCCTGAAGCCGCTAGCAGTGACCAAGGAGGCAGCAGAACCGAGGGCCAAGCGTATGGTGAAAATGGCAAGAAAGTAGTCGAGTGTTCGGTGCTAAGCTTGTCTGTCCCCGTCTTTTAAACTTGACCACAAGTTCGTAGGTTTATTTATATTACAGTAAGCACGTCAGTAGGTAGTTCTCGCAAATTTTCATTGCTTTCTTTCTGGTGACGAAGACGAACTAGGTACCGTATTTTAATTAACATTTTTTCTATTTTTTTTGTTGGTTTATAATTTTCTGACAAGTGGCAATTGTTATTTGATAGACGTCACTTGTATGGTTGACACTTAAAATTTGAAGTGTGTTTTTATTATGTCAATGTCAATCTGAGGGCGTCCCTGGGCGTCCAATACAATATTTTGTCTTCTTCTTTTTTTTGTCGTGTTACAGTTATTTCAAAAATCACTTTTGTAAATTGTTTTTTTTAGTGATGCTATCGACTTTAATTTCGGTATAGCGTATATTTTTTTGTTTTTTTTTTTATGGACGGTTGGATGGTCGAGGTATTTTCTAATTAGTTATCTCTCTAAAATAACATAACTGGCGGGTGGATTTAAAGTTAATAAGAGACACGAAGTAGATATTTTTGTTTCTTTAATTTAATTTTATATATTTATATATTAATTTTATAAGTACGTATATGTTATTTAGTATATTTTATGGTATTTTCTAATAGTGATAGTGAAAATGAGCTCTTCGAATCCTGTTCATCTTCTGACGATCAGCCGAGCACTGACAGTTTTTG
Source organism: Pasiphila rectangulata (assembly GCA_963082625.1). NCBI lineage: Eukaryota > Metazoa > Arthropoda > Insecta > Lepidoptera > Geometridae > Pasiphila > Pasiphila rectangulata. Next base: position 26,523,600 of record OY720236.1, read on the forward strand.
TAGCATCGCCACGCTTTCTGAGACACTTGAGTCTGAGTTATCAGTTTTTCCTAAAAATTTCAATGTAGTTCACCTAAATGCTCAGAGTATTCCTGCTCACTACCCTGATATGCTGGCATATTTTACTAACAAAAATATTCATGCAGTACTAGTCTCCGAGTCTTGGTTCCATCCGTGTTTACCCTCTACGTCATACTCGCTGCCGGGTTTCGTTCTTGTTCGCAACGATCGCGAAGGTAGAGTTGGTGGAGGCGTTGCTATTTATCTTCGTTCTCATATTCCTTTTTCAGTGATCAGCACGTCTCCCCAACCAGCCAGTGGTGCGGAACACCTTTTCTTAGAGGTCACACTTATGCATACCAAAGTACTACTCGGAGTTTATTACTGCCCTTCCTCTAAATTTAACTTCATTGGGTGGTCATTGTGGGGCATCATAATTATGAAAGTGTTGCATTTGCACATAAATAAAACCTTTTTAGTTTTCCTATAAGCCGTATAGTTTTTGATTTATTTAGAAAAATGCTAAAATAATGATCCGCGTGGTTGACTAACGATGCCACGTTTCAGTCGTCAGGGCTCCGTGTGGTGCTGGAGACTCCCGGCACCAACTGCTCCTGTCCGTCTACCGTCCAGCACCAGAACAGCGGCGTTTCGGAGGTCTTCGGGATGACTGGCGGGAAACCACTGGATAAGGTACGGAAACTACATAATTATGGCCTACTGACTACCTAGGTACTATAAGTATATTTGAACTATCATTTTATATCTTTTTATTTGTCAACCCCCTCATGATAAAAGATGCAAGCTGAGAAATCAAGGTTGTGAATAATCAAAGAACAATTGCTTTTATTGACATTTTTTTTCCTACCAGTAAAAGAAATCTTACCCCATCTTTATAGATGGGGTAAGATGAACTGAACCTTATGGTTAGCTGAAACTATTTTTAAAGTTTCAATTTTTAATGAAAACGCTTCATTACCAAAGATTTAAATCGTTAGATGCGCCCTTACCGTAATGAGACCTCACCGTTTTGTTAACGCACAAAATGAGTGAGTTCACTCACTAGGAATCACTACATCCGGCTAACACTATGTTTAGAGGTACACACCTCTAAACATAGTGTTAGCCGGATGTAGTTTGTTTTTTTTTTTAAGAAAGTTCGTGCAACATTATAGCACAATAAATAGTAACAATAACGGCTTGGTTTATTATTTATTATATACAGTGGTGACACCTAGTCACTTTGAGCTCTTAATCCAAAAAATGACACCCACGGGCTATTCCTGCATTCAAAATTGATATATTTAAATGAGTTTTTAACCTTTAGTAAAAGTATTGTTAAAGGACTGTTCAGACTGAGGACTATTTTGAAAATGGCTGTGAAAAAGATTCATGTTTAACATAAATAAAATATATAAATAAATAGAAGGAAGTTAAAATATCTAAATAAATAGAAGGTAGTTAAAATATCTAAATAACTTAGTTTAGGCTTACGTAATGTCTCACAAATAAGAATATTAATAAATTTCCTATTATCTAGTCATGTATTAAGTTTTAAATTATCAATCTGTTTTTAATTCGTAATAAGTAACGCTTTTAAAGTTTCAGTTTTTCTTATGAAGATTTTCCCATCTATACACCAGCAATATTTGTAGCTATTGTTCTTAGCAACGTCCCGTGCCGGCGTACCACCGACGTTACACCAAGCGGCAGGCATTTAACGCGTGGCCTTGAGCGAGTGACGCCTGATGATACGTTAAAAAATAGTTAGAAAAGGAATTTGCAATAAAAATATAAACCCAGGTGGGTGTTTCTAATTAGATGACCTCCACTGTATATATTTATAATTATAAATAACACCACGGTAACACACAACTACAGACAATGTAAATTTTTGGTGTCTGGGCACATCTAACGATATAAAGTTCGTTACAAGGTCTTTACCCTTTGCAGGAATTCGGCTGCAGCCTCCTAGGATCGCTCCCTAAGCTGCACCGCGACCGCCTGACCAAGGAGCTGCATGAGATCATCCGCTGCATCAAGCAAAACAACGAGACGAACCCCGATCGGATGTGGGAAGACAAGTTTGCCAGCGTGACGGAGCTGAAGACTTCTGAGAAACGGTTTGTCAATTCACTCCAAGGCTGTTTTAATGGTCTGCTATTCATCTCAGCCAAGGACTGCTGTCCACGTCGCTGGAATAAGGCCTCCTTCATGGGTATTCAAGACCATTAGGCGGTTGAGCCTTACCACGCTTGGCAGGCGGGTTGGCAAGCGCAGCACCTGCGGGATGTTGATACACGGAAAGATGGAATGGAGGCGAATGAACGGAAATTACTGCATCCAAGGGCAAGAGAGGGGCAACATTCTACTGTGGGCACCCCACGGCACTAGTCTACTAACTACACACTAAACTGGCACGCGTAGTGTCCAACTACTTTCCTCACGACGAATCTCGTCCAACTTAACCTGAAGATGGACGAAATTCGTTAAACGTACTTAGGTACTGCATCCACAGGCATGAGAGGAGGGGTAACATTCTACTGCCGGCACCCCACAGCAACGTTTGTATACAAACTGTCAATACCTACATAACATAATTACTTTCACCCGACAGGTAGACAGCGCAGTGCATAATAGGTTACTTTTAATTCGGTAAAAATTTCAACCCATAGAAAGCAATTTAATATTAAGTGTAATAGTTGATGATAGATGCAGGGCAACTCTATTCCATTATATAGGTTGGGGAAAAAGTCTTTTCGCATTATAGTAGGTATGTACCTATGTATGTATGAACTTGTAATAAAATCTCTTTGGCTATACTATTTGTATCTGGCTGGTTTTGGTATCATTAAAAGTTCAAATTTTAAAGAAGATAATTCCAAATTCAAATTAGGAAAATGTGTGATTTTTATTTGTTTTTCTTACTGTCAAGATGAGTGAATCTAATGAAGAAATTCGATACATTTTAAAATTTTACTACAAAAAAGGTAAAAATGCAACGCAAGCCGCGGAAAAAAATTGCGATGTTTATATGGACCTAGTGCAGTGTCTGTGAGAGTAGCACAAATTTGGTTTAAGCGTTTTGAATCTAGAAATATTAATGACAAAGATGCACGTCGCTCTGGTCGCCCTATTACGGATAAAATGGATGCCATTTCTGAAAAAGTGGAGCAAGATCGGCATATCAGTAGTTACGACGTAGCTGAAAAACTGGGAATTGAACACAATATAGTTTTGGCGCATTTGAAAAAAACTGGGTACCGTGGAACCGTATACTCATTTGTGATTCTTTATTACGACGTAAGTCATGAAACCGAACCATTTTTGAAAAAGCTGATAACTGGTACCGTACGACAATCATCATTTCAGCCATAAAACGTCCACTGATGAACACAGGCCTCCCTCCCCTCATGGATCTCCATGAGGGGTAGTTGCCATACTCACCACGCTTGGCAGGCGGGTTGGTGAGCGTAGTATGGGATGTTGATACACGGATAGACGCTGCTGCCCATCTTCCGGAGGTATCCCTTAGCAGGCTCTTACTGCATCCATGGGCATGAGAGGAGGGGTATCATTCTGCTGCCGGCACCCCACGGCCAATGACACACTACGACAATAACGTGTGAAAAAGGTCGTGGTCAAAGGCCGGTCTGGCTTCACAGACTGTGGCGAAACCCGGGTTAACTCTCAACAAGGTGATGCTGTGTGTGTGGTGGGATTGGAAGGGCATTATTCATTATGAGCTGTTACCACCAGGCAGGACCATCGATTCTAAGCTCTACGCGAACAACTGATGAGATTAAAGCAAGAAGTTGAGAGAAAGCGGCAGGGATTAATCAACAGAAGGGGTGTGGTTTTTCATCATGATGACGCTAGACCTCACACATCTTTAGCCTCTCAGCAAATAATAGAGTTTGGCTGGGAGGTGTTAATGCATCCGCCGTATAGTTCTGACCTTGCACTTTCAGATTTCTACCTATTTCGGTGTCTTCAGAAATCTTTAGGCAGTTTCAGGATACCATCACGAGAGGACTGCCAAAACCACTTGTCGCGGTATTTTGATCAGAAGCCCCAAAATTTCTATAGCAATGGGATGTCCCTACCTACAAGATGGCAAAAAGTTATCGAACAAAATGGAACCTACATACTTTAGTTAAATGTAAATAAACTATAATAAAAAAATATATTGAATTTTCTTTAAAAATGCGATGAAACTTTTTCCTCAACCTATTACATGTAATACTCGTATTAACATTACATAAGTATTTTTAAATGTTGATAGATTTTATTTACGTTCAGACTCTTCGACGCGAAACCCGAGACGCCAACCCGGTACCGCTCCCTAGACACGCTGACTGCCGCCGAAGAGGCTGAGCAGCAGTTGCCGCAACCTCGGCCGCTGCAGCGCACGCGTCTCATCTCCGAGTCTTCGGGAGACGTCGGAAAACCCGAGAGCAAGGTTTCCTGTGTAATTTGTTTGTCTACTCCAATTGTAATTTGGGGGATACCAGATCTGCACTCACTTCCCGCATTTGGGTGTGTTGTGCGTTTTCGCCTTTTGATACTACCCCGACCCTAGCCTACCCAAATCCTAGCGATATCGGAGAACTCTGGGCCGCTGGCTGCATTCCCTGAGCGTGCCCGAAGGATATAAAGATGTTGTACCAGGGGGTAATTTATCTACTCTAGCTATTTTTCTTCCAGGTATAGCAATATAGGTAATTTTCGAAGCATTTTTACGTTGGATGCATAATTTACCTAAATTCATTGCATGTGATTAATTAAAACTTAACTTTCGCATTAGACTTCTGACACCGGCCTTTAGGAGAACAATGTGTCACTTCTGCATGAAATAACAGATTGTGTACGAACTCTCATCAGAATTTATGATGTAGACTTTTGCTCAGAAACGTTAGTTTATCTTTTCTTTAATTGGCCTGCTATAAATTTCATAAAAACTGTCAAAGATTTTAAAGTTTTTTGAAAAATGTTGCCTGAAATAAATGTTTTATTATTATTCCATATTATACATAGGCCTATGTTCAGTAGTGGACGTTTTGTGGCTGAAATTATGATGATACATAAGTCTGACGCTACCTACCTAAATCTGCCATTTTAGTGCGAGAGCGCAGTTCGGATTAGGTTCTGATATCTGTGATTCGGATGTATTAAAATAAATAATGCTCACACAGCACAATTTAGTCCCAACAAACTAAGCAACAGCTTGTACCATGGAAACTAGATGATTGATAGTTAATGATTGTCCTTAATTTCAGAGAAAGTGGGGCAGAGAAAACACATACATCCTGCCGCCAGACAGCACTAGACGTAGGAATAAAACCTCGAGGTAACTTCCTGAGTGCGATCTTTTGAAAATTAAAAATCACATAATGGACCAAAAACACGTAGATAAAGAAAAAAAAATATAAAAACGATCACTAGTGATTCTGTAGCCAAACGGTATACTTAGGGTATAGGCAGTCCGCGTTAAGGGTATCCGCCTGTGACGTGCTGGTTCGAATCCCGTCATTTTTGAATGATGCTCCGCTTCTATTGGTCGTTGCGAGATGTTCGTTAACCTTTTTTGATATTGGGTTATCCGACATTACAAAGTATTTTTCAATTCGAGCCAGTAAGTTCCAGAGATTAGCGCGTTCAAACAAACAAAGAAACTCTTCAGTTTTATAATATTAGTTTAGATAAAGGGTTATAGTGCTAACCCCACAAAAAAATCTAAGTACCTTATGTTTTATGAATTATGACTCTTAACGACTTATTATAAATAGAGTTTCATAAACCACAATTTACCCTTTCAGCCCGATCAAAGCCCCTCCAACCAGCGTGTTGGATAGCCTAATAGCCGCCGAGAAGACAGCTGGAGATCTCTGCAAACAGTTGGGCATCGTCATCTACGAATACGTGGACCAGTACAAAAATGATGACTCCTCTGTGTCGTCCCTCGCCCTTGATGTCTCAAAAATATCTATTTTGAAGGTAATCTGGTTGTTACTTGTAAGTAGAGCAGCGTTTTTTACCTTCATCCTACTATCATCTCATCTCAGCTGAGGACGTCCACTGCTGGACACGAGCCTCACCCATGCAACCCCAGGTCTGGGAGACCCGTGAGGGCGGCCTGTGTCCGGAGCAGTGGACGTGGACAGCAGTCCTACGTCCACTGCTGGACACGAGCCTCACCCATGCAACCCCAGGTCTGGGAGACCCGTGAGGGCGGCCTGTGTCCGGAGCAGTGGACGTGGACAGCAGTCCTACGTCCACTGCTGGACACGAGCCTCACCCATGCAACCCCAGGTCTGGGAGACCCGTGAGGGCGGCCTGTGTCCGGAGCAGTGGACGTGGACAGCAGTCCTACGTCCACTGCTGGACACGAGCCTCACCCATGCAACCCCAGGTCTGGGAGACCCGTGAGGGCGGCCTGTGTCCGGAGCAGTGGACGTGGACAGCAGTCCTACGTCCACTGCTGGACACGAGCCTCACCCATGCAACCCCAGGTCTGGGAGACCCGTGAGGGCGGCCTGTGTCCGGAGCAGTGGACGTGGACAGCAGTCCTACGTCCACTGCTGGACACGAGCCTCACCCACGCAACCCCAGGTCTGGGAGACCCGTGAGGGCGGCCTGTGTCCGGAGCAGTGGACGTGGACAGCAGTCCTACGTCCTATTCATAACATAAATCTTCAAGTTTCAAACCGACACGGAGGGTTGTTTTCCTTCACCATTAAACCGCACAACACGTGCGTTGCACACAACATTATAAAAGTAGCTGGAAACAAACACATAAAACATAATAAAGGCTGTACAGAACTCATGATTTCTTAACCCCAGCAATCGCAGCCAAGAGTAAAGTGACGGTGTAGGTCAATCATTTCATTTTCAGGGTGCAGACTCCAAACACCAGTTTGCATCGAGCCCAAATCTCTCCAGAATAATGACAACGGATGACTTCACAAAAAGCCGCATAAAACGCTTTGGAAGTGCTTCCACGTTAAACCTGGTCCCAAAAAAAGAAGGGAAGTTGCCTGGGCAACGTCGCCGCATTTCAACCGACATTTGTAAGCGAAAGGAGAGTCCTGCTAAAATTGAGAAAACGAAAACTCACGACGGTAAGAGCAAGTTGAGTTGTAAGTTCATACCACATTGTAAATCGTTATTTCTCTGCAGAGATATTTCTGAAACGATTATAAACATAATTATACTTAAGACTGCCATAGCAGTTTTGCGTATGTTCGTAATGAATGACTTAAAAATAAATATTGTTAGACACTACAAACATAACAATCTAGTGCCAAACGACTAGAAAGCAAAGCCTTTATTATGTAAAACATATAGAACTTATTGTTATTAGAATATGAGAAGAATTCACTTATGTGCTAATTGATGTATTTATCGCGGTAACCTTTATGCCTAGCGTTTTCGACAGGATTCCACCCATTGTGGTCCCGGGAAGACTGGTAATAACATACTTAAAAAAAACACCTGAGACAAATACATTTCAATGCAGCAAAAAGCTACATAGAATAGTCAATTTACAAAAGAAGAACAAGACACATTTAAATTGAACACTGCACATGGGTAATTGAATTCGTTCGCTTCAGATAACTTTTTTCCAAGTGCGGGAATGAACTGTCACTTATGTTTAGATTAGTTAGTTTGCTTATTATACGCGTACGTGTATTTGTTCCTAAAATAGTAAATCTGTCACCAAAATTGAATCACTAAGTAATATCAAACCCTTAATAAAAAAAATATTAAGTTCTGGTTGTGTCACAACAACGCTCGAGCCAAGCGAGCATAGCGAGCCTGCCGCGGCAAAGTCCAAATTCTTCTCGATGATTGAATTTAAGTGATAGATATAGGTAATTGATAAAATCACGCCCAATACTAAACACAAGATATGTAATATAATCCTTTGTTCTCAGGTTTACTGAAACCACGGATAAGGACGTCCACACTTCCGGCAACGACCGAACCAAGCACGAGCCTCAGCACTTCCTTCAAGAAGAAGTTTAGTCACGTCAAATCCACTATTCCGAGACCCGTGAAAAGGGATTAATAAATATTAAAATAAATTGTTTAAATTTTGAGAATTAGTTTGCTGTACTCATTTACTTAACATTCCCTCTATCAGCTCTCAGAGTCAGAGATTGTGCAGGTTCTCATTAACTCCTCCACTTTCTTCTCCATGTTATTACTTCGCTTGTCGAGAACTTTCTTCCGTGTTTTAGATTTGGACATCAGCTTCGAAGAACTTTATTTTCTACCAGTTTTGGCGCTTACATTGTTCTTGATTTTGGAATTATGTTTCGAAACTGGACACAGAGTTCTATGAGTCTGGTTTTCTTTAACTTTTCTGTGATCCCCTTTTTGTGGTTATCTTTATCTGGCTTATTTTTATGCTTTTTCTTTATAATTGAGTCGTCTTGTGAACTACTGTCGGTACTGTGTATGAATTTTTAAATCAGATGTTTCGTCGAGTTTCGCTCTTTCGTTAATTTCTTTCTCCTGACTCATTGTGGAGAGATCTTTCAGTGTATATTTGTCGCTTTTTAGTATTTTCTTTCTCTCATTCTTAGCAAGTTTGAGACAAATTGTTGCTTTTGGATACCCTGTGAATTGCTGGTAGCAACCTCCCTTTTCAAGAGATGTGAAAGCGCTGAAAAATCTTCTCGGTTGGATGTCTTCTGGGGTTTCATTAATCAATATATAGGCTTTCTTTAGAAATACATAGGCTTTCTTTCATCAATAGGATTTTGCGTGTGGAAGAAATGTTCAATCTGTTTTAGTGATTTTATTCTTATAATGGCTTTCCTCTGAACAATGTTGTAAGATATCACAGCCATGAGAATGAAGGCTGTTTCATTGCTGAGGATGTGGTCTCAGAGGATCAGCCATTCAGAACAAGTCTGGACTTCACTGAAAGCAGTTTCTAGTATTTTCAGTGCATAAACCTGGCTGGTGGCTCCAACTTCACAGTACCTAATGATGGCCGCGCTACAGTTTTTTATAACTATTGCAGCTATCTCCGTTTACATTAGTTTTTAAGAGCCATTTGTAATGTTGTTCCAAATAAACGATTTTATTATTATTATTATTAATCATGACGTGTAGCTGCTGATCATGTTCAGTCTGCGTATTTTTCCACGTAAGAAATATGTATCGATACTTTAATTCGCAAAACGAATAACTCCACTTTTCTTCGAAAATAACTTTTTGATACCGGAAAAAACTAGATTGTTTTCTCTACTGCTTACAATTCTAATATTTCCACGATTTCGAGCAGTTTTGTTTGAAAACGCTATTGTAAAATCGAATAACTCCATTAAAAACGCAACGTCTTAATTTTGACAAATTAACTCCACGCAATCGGCCATTTTGTTTGGCTACACAGAAGCAAACGCATGAGTGTTTTTATTTCGATAAAAATATTTATTTTATTTAGGTGGTGAGATTTTCGGTAATTTATTTTAGCAATTAACTGTATTTTAGCACTATTCAAAGATTACCTACACTGGGCTTGGAGTTGATAGCTTTGATATTTGTTTGTACCTATAGGATATTTGCTTGGAGTTGTTTGATTATGCTGCAACGTATCTATGTTATTCTGTAGCGTAGGTACCTGTAATTATTAAATAATTACTTCGTTTATCTCTCGCATTCATGTTTATAATAATATAACTACTTGCCTACTTAGCTATCTACCTACCTACATTTCTACTACTAACCTCCGTACCTACCTGCCTGTTTTTTCATTTAATTGTTTCTTTTAATAATAATAGCAAACAACTCCATTTTTTGTTAATATAAAATATATTAACTCAAAATTACGCCAATAAATCTATACACTTAACAAAAAATTATTTTTTGAAGGATTTTTTTAAGTTAAGAATATTTACAATTTCCAAAGGGATTTTGTTTTTTCTCTTGATCTGTCATTTTTCTATAAAGTTTTTAGTCTCCCCTGTAGTTTTCTACAAAGGAGTTATTCGTTTTGCGAATCAAGGTATCGTTATGTTATTTACAAAAAATAAGTAGGTATTTATGTGTTCTCAATCAATCAATCAATCATTTATTTATAAATATCTTAACAAAGTATTACATATCCAACGCAATTTTCAAGACCCTACCTCCCGTGCTAGTTAAAACTGTGTTACGGCAAGGTAAAGTCTCTCAAATCACGCTCACATATAAAAATACCTTACAAAGATCGTAATATATACCTTATAGACTAACATATATTATTTTATTATAAAAAAATCCTATAAATACAGTTACGGCTATATAGTTTTGTACGAAAATATTTTTTTAATTTAATCAGACAGATGAATCTAAAGCAAACAAAGCAAGAGACAGATTTTTTTCTGTCAAAAATAGGTCACTATTAACAATAACATCAAAAAAGTTACATACATACAAACTCATCAATAAAATCAGACATCTATCAATACTTTTCTGTGAACTTAGCATAAATGAAAACAAGTGAACAAAAGCGCTGACGATGCATTGAACCAGATTCTTAAGCTAGGTACATGGTTACAAGGTTATTCAAATAATGGAATACTAACACACTAATTCTACATTACTAAGGCTTATCTATAGTACCTACATAATATTGGGTAATAAGATTTCTCACAAAATTTACATACCAGCATAAGTTTTTAAAATCAATAAAAATATATAATTCAGAAAAAAGAAACAAAGTAAATAGAAAAAATAGGTTTTAAACGCCTTCATAATCAATGGAATGAATAAACCTTTTTTCCGCCATTATCTTTGCCGGGCAGTCAACAGCACCTGTGCTATGCTTACTTGGCTTTTTAAAGCGCGAGCAAGTTGCACATTTGGGGTCGTCATTCTGTTTCGGGCATTCCTGCATTTTGTGACCTTGATCACCACAATGACCGCAAGTGTAGCAGACCTCTCTACATGTCTTGGCCGCATGCCCATACTGTTGACACTTGTAACATCGAGTTACCAGAGTGAAGTCTTTTATAGGACAGGATGACCAGTTCACGAAGACTCTATCTTTAGTTAAAAGCGCTTTCCGTATCTGTGCAGGCACTTCTATTATATAGTTGCAAGTCTCGGCATTTCTCTTTCCTGATTTATGACTTAATTTAATACAGGTCAAAAATTTGTTTAGGTCGCAGGATGTCAAAGTGTCCGCTAAGTTCTGGTTGTAAAGGCACGTAAAAATTTCCATTTCAGGCATTGATGAGGGCACTCCGATGATAACTATTCTCGGCTTTCTTTTCTGCGGCTCGTCAACAATAAGGCCAGAGTCTTTAATCTGCACAGAGTTTTTCAACTTCACAATGTCATCCTTGGTCTCCGTGCTAATAATGACACCCCCATTCTTGGTCTTGCGCAATCCTCAAACATGTAGCTTCAATTGTTCAGGGCAGATAATTTGTTGTACTAAGGACTTTGTTTCGTCACTTGACTTTAGTTTGTCGTTCGGATATATGGCCAACGAGCTCAGATTAGTAGGCTTAATATAATTGTTCGAGCTTTTTTTACCATATCGGCAAAAGATGTTTCCGTGCTAGATTTGGAGGTCTTGATAATTGTTTCCTCGAGGTTTTTCAGTCGATGAGATACGTCTAATTGGCCTTGAAGGTAATCCATTTGAGTGCAGACTTGAACAGTTTTTGTTTTGAGGCCCTGGTACGTCACTACTATTTGCGAAAGCGCGTGGCCAAGTTTTCGACACAATTTACCAATGTTCAACTTTTGCTCTGAGTTGAGCTTACTACTTTCGGCTACAGTGCACACCTCGCCTAAGCACTCGTCAACAGCGGACAACCAGTTCTGTAATTCTGGGGTAGGCACGAGGTCCATCTCCTCCAGTTTGGTGGGCACTTGAGGGGTGGCGGCGGGTGTGGGCGCGGGCGCGGGCGAGCTTGGAGGCGGCGTGCGCGCAGTCCTCCCGCTCCGGTTGAAGGGACTGCTTTCCATTTCCAAAGAAATCTTAAACCATTTAACTATAAGTACATAATTTAAATAAATCGAATGTAAATTATTTTGATATTAGCGTAATAATGCGAGTAGGTCACGAATCAGCAATTTTATTAATTGCTAATTTTATAACAAACACGTCTTTACTGTCTGAAGACTCTACGTGGAGAGGATCTATCAATCATCTGGTTTTTATAGTACAAGCTTAGCTTAGTTTGAGACTAGATGGTGTTGTGTGTACTGTCCAGCATTATTTAAGTATTCCATCAACTGTATGGTACTCATAACACGAGCTCTGCTTACATTGGGGCCAGATGGTGCTGTGTGTAGTGTCCAGGGAAATAAAATTGTATTAGGGCTTGGCTTTGTTTGTCGCATAATTATCTTCCTCTTCTTCATTAATTCTTCGTAAAAGCACAGTAAAAGTATAACATGCTATAATTATTATAATATATTTATAATTTGTGGGCGAAGACCAGCACAGAGTAGGGCCCCCCCAATGCCAGGAGGCGACGCGGAAGGCCGAGAATAAGATGGCGGGACGAGCATGACGCTTATTTATCAACTCGGCCTGTATGGGAAAGGCCTTTGTCTAGCAGTGGGACAGTAAGGGCTAAAAAAAATTAACGAAAACCCATCCCCCCATGGTTAAAGAAACATTTAGAAATTTACTAATATTGCATAGGTACATCTAAACTTAAACTTTGTGACTCTGTGAATACAAGTTTGAAACTACTTAAGTGAGATTTAATTTTGTGCCACCCTGACCCACCTGTCGTTACAGGATAAATAACAACACATGATATAAATATCAATAGTTTATTACATAAATTATAGCCAAGCTTACATTTCCATCGATTTTATCTAAACCAATTCATATTAAAGGTTTTAAAAACGGTCTAATGTTAAACTATCTCTGTATATGGCACAGGGCGGCCGCCGTCGGTTCGAGGGCAGCCGCCCCGCCCGCCCTATGTGTAAATGAAAAATCTTATAAATAAAATCTAACATCACTCTATTTATTACATTCATTTAGGCTATGATTGGTGTTACTACATTTCTATCAGATTGTAAAATTACATCTAATACTCGACTTTTCGAAGCTTTAAAACTAAGAGCATGTATCGAAATATATAGGTACTATGGCTCCAAGGTTTCATGTGTGGGTAACCCAGTGTGATAGATATGTGAAATAATCTCCTACAGAGGATTCTCACTTCAGTTTGTTATGTCAACGCCGTGCGAGGGTCGGAGATTAAGAAGTACCTACTGCTATTTAGTACAATACTAAACACTATTTCTCGTTGCAGCGCAAAGCATAATTTTAAGTGCGGGTCATAAAGAAAGTGCTAGTCGAAAATAAAACAATGGCGAGATTTTGCGACGACTCTTCCAGGCAGTCATAGTTTTTACTTTTACAACAAGTACCCAGCCGAGAGGATTACCTTTCCTGTGCTTCAGCGGTTCTATGCACGAGCAAATACATCTATGGGATACGCTTGCTGTAAGCACTGCACAACAACAAGGCACGCGAGAAGCGCGTGCCCGGGTCAAATCTACGTTTTCTTCGATAGAAGTCAACGGTATCCTATCGTGATCCCATTAATATTTAAGATAACGTAATCGTAGGAATGCTCGTGACTGTTGTAGATCAAACATTTTATATCCGCGCAGGCTATTACGTTAGGTACTCAAATGCTCACTAGCGATAAGGTTGTGCTTAATCTATCGAAGTTTGGCTACAACCAAGCTAAACTGTAAAACGCTCGCCCAGTGATAACAGCACTATTTTTGTAGAAACATTCCTGATTGTGTTGTGTTTTTATGATGAAAAGTTACATTCAACGAATAGGATTAGCAGCGGCCCAGCGACGACCTTGCGGAACCCCGACATTTAGATTGTGGCTGCACTAGCGTGTTAAAAAGTTACAGAAATAAACTGATTCTACATTATGGAAATATGGACATATTTTTTACTTACCTAAGTATCTTACATTGTCATAATTTCCGAACACGTATCAAAATTCTTAGTAAATACTTTTATATTTTGTTCTAGCTAACTTTTTTAAATAACGGTATTCTTTCGATGAACAAAATAAGTAATTTGTAATTGGTGTCATGTGTTGAATTATATTGTGTTAAATACTGATTAATATCTTATTGTATTAGTATTGCTTTGATTTCTAACAGTTAAATTCGTGGTGTGGTGTAATACTACTGATCTCTACTTTACGTAGGTGCGCGAAACAAATAGTATACATTAGTACTACCCATGGTTCTTTTAGGTAAACATTATATCTAAGGTACTATTTTGGTGTTTTATGTTTGTAATAGGCAAATTATCTATGCTATCGTAAGTTGTAATTGTAACATGTAATCGGTGTTACAGACTATTTTTGTAGAAATATCTAGTAGATAATATACATTTTTAGACATTACAGAATATTAACCTATTGAAATTTTCTGATGGAATTTTTCTTCTTACATATTTGAGAAGAGAGAAAAATCAAGCAAGTTAATTCAATGCATATTATGTACTGTGGTATCGGTCGTCAGTTCGAGTTCACAATCGCATGCAAGTTGGTAACTTAACAGTACAGCTTTACGTACACGTAGATAAACAACAATAGAGTTACAGATATAAAGTTACAGAAGACAAGTCTGAAGTAGTAAATTGACAAGATAATGCTAAGTACATACAATACCAGAGGAGATTTCAATGCATTCCCACCGAAATAGATACAGAAGGGTTCAGAGAGAGCTGATAAGTAAAGGTAGTAACGAGTAGGTATGTGAGCGACTGCAACCAAGCAAGCTTCATTCCACAGATTAAAGAAGAATTTTAAAACTTTACTTTGAATGTGAGTTTTGAGCTTTCATCAGTTATATATAAGGATCTTGTTGCCTTCACGCTCTGCGTTTTATCAGTCAGTACCGATGCATATTATTCCAGTAGTATAATACCTACCACAGATGGAAAAATATTATTTCGCATTACATAAAATAATCTCGAATTGGTTGTTTTATATTTATAATCTTTGTATGCACTAAAATATACAAGGAGTATAAAAATATAAACTGGTTGCGTTCGCTCACATCTTCCATATCACTGTCCATTGAGCCGCATCTTTGCGCGCGGCCACAGTCGGAACGATTAAGTACCGCGGCAATGAATCACAGTCAAGTTCAGCATGAGCTCCACCGCGCGCAAACAACTGCGCGGGCGCACGCATACACACCAAATATGTACAGTACACAAGAGAGTCAACTAACATGGAGGACACTCACTTAATGCTAATATTGCTTCAATCAATCAGATATTGCTCGTTCAGTGACAGGCAATATGGTGTAGTTTTGATGGAATTGCAGGTGAGCAATTAGGTAAGTAAGCAAACGCAGAGTTCAATGCAAACAAACTTACATGTTTTTAAAATGGTGGCAACGCCATCTGTCGGAACTCGTTTGAAGTTTTTTTTAAATACCGGTAGAAAATCATTGAAACAGTTTTTATTTCGTAAAAGATATAAACGTTGTCGAGACCCAGCTTAAATTATGTTAGTAGTTTCGCATTAATTACTTACGTAATTGTTCAAATACAATTTCGCATCTGCAGACAATCAGTACATACTGTATATAAATTAATATATTCATATAAAAGTTGCCGAGCGAATATTAAAATTACGAAAGTAAGAGTTAGTACACCATCTTTCCCACAGGTAAATCAACTATAATGTGGTGAAGACGAGTATTCCAGTACAAACGATATTACCGAATGAAATAAAATATGTATAATATTACCGATGTGATGTTTGGTGTACAAACTTGAATATACGTAAATAGCAGACATGTAGTAAATTTGTTATAGATGAAGACAACATAATTGATGGTAGAGAACTTCATACTTTTAAGGGTGGAATTTATCAGTAGGTTGTAATAGTGACAAGGAGTTGGAATCTGAGTAGACAACAGAAATAGCAACAGAAGTGACGTCAGGGATCCAACAAAGGACGGGGTTATCCACACCGTTATCTATGCGAAATGTGATCAGTCGCATTCGCATACAAGTACACAAGGCAGAGTTAACAAGCAAGCTCTTACAACTACTATTGGCAATATACCTATAACTATGTTGTTCGCAATTAAAGAATACGTTAGAACTAGAGCTAGCCCTTCCTGAGATAAATTACAATGTTTGGTAGTTTAGGCGGGCAGAATGCTAACATAAGACCATCACATAGAGAGATGAGGCCGCTATACGTGTGTTCGTTTCGTCACGTCCAACGTTATTCACTAGAACGTTATCTTAGATCATAAGATAAGGGCGACGTGTTTTCACGCACATTTAGCTCCAGTGTCCGCATGGAATGATCTCACGATGGCAATTAACCCTTACATTCGACAGAGAAAGTGGCAATGAAAGGTTATTTCTACAATTCAATGTGGCCTTTTTAAATACAACTACTACCAAACATAATAATTAAAAGTTTACAGTAAGTAAATATATCAGCCTTATTTACATGCGTTGTAAAAATGGAACAAAAATAGCTACCTATAACCACAATATAATACATAAATGCACAATTTGTGGTGGTCCTAAAATTAATTAAGTACTTATTTTCATCACAAATAATTAAGATAGTAAACAAATCACAAAAGAATGGACAAACAGTGTTTATTAGTAGATATAAAGAATAGTTTGAAGTAATCTTTAAGGTTAAATGTGATATACATAATCTGATCGAAAATTATAGTCATTTAGCAAATTAGCTACCTACAATTCCTCTAAATAAATATACTTATTACGAAAAATAATAATTTCTGGAAGAGTAGAACTGCCAAACATATCTTATCCTTGTACTTTCATAATTTTGTAAAAAGTTCCTTAGAAAAGCACTAAGGTTTTGGTGTTCTAAAATACCTATTACACTATATTTTAACTACAAAACCAACATGGCGTGTACGAACTAACTTGAAATAAATGTAAAAGTGTATAAGTACAGAATATTGGTTAGCAAATCTAAATAATACTCTTCTATAGATTTGTTTAATCTCTTTTCGTTAAATTGGTACAAAAGTACTTGGGAGGCTCTGTTTCGTTTGATTCGTTGTATGGCAGTGCTCATCAGACGGTCGGGACACATAACTTACTAGATCGACAACTATTAGGCCGGTAAGATAAATAACTGTCATATCAGGCTGCATAGACTAAATAATTACATACTTTAATAAAAAAAGTATAAACGGCACATATTACGTAAATTTCCCTTAGCTATGAAGACGTCTCTTTATACCTAAAACTATGGCAGTTCTTTTAAAAAAATATACAAAACACGTTATATTCTTAGTGTTGAATATAGCGAGTCGCGTTCGAGATCGACAGTTCCCACGAGCGGCGGCGGCGCGGCGGTCGCGTCGCTCACATCACGTCACATCGTATCACTGCACTGTGTCCAGGGTCAGACGAGGAAGCCGTAGGGCCCGTTGCCGCGGATCTGCGCGCGCATGCTCTGCACGCTGTTCATGATCTTCTTCTGGTGGCCCACCAGCGTGACGCCCAGCGAGGCCAGCTGGTGCACCGTGAGGTCCACGGCCGCGTCCATGTCGGCCACGCCGGCCGCGCGGAACTTCTCCACGTAGCGCGACATCTTGATGCACTCCAGCCACTCGTCCACCGACGAGAACTGGATCAGGTCGGGCGTGTCGCCGCCCAGCGGGTCCGCCGACCGGTTCGCCGCGATCTTTCGCAGCGTCTCCGGACACCGGATCAGCTTGTCGAGCGTCTTCACGATCGACGAGAAGGCGGGCCGGTGCGTGCGCTCCTTCTGCCAGCAGTCCAGCATCAGCTGGTACACCGCCTCCGGGCACTCCATCGGCGCCGGCAGCCGGTAGCCCTTCTCGATGGACTTGATCACGTCCTGGTTGCTCCAGTTCCAGTAGGGGCGCTCGCCGAAGCTCATTACCTCCCAGCACACGATGCCCATGGACCAGACGTCGCTGGCGGTGGTGAACTTGCGGAAGGCGATGGCCTCGGGCGCCGTCCACCGCACGGGGATCTTGCCGCCGCGCGTGGTGTAGGCGCCGTCCGCCGTCGACTCCACCTCGCGCGAGAGCCCGAAGTCGGCGATCTTGCAGACGAGCTGCGAGTTGACGAGCACGTTGCGCGCCGCCAGGTCGCGGTGGATGTAGTTCATCTCGGAGAGGTACTGCATGCCGGTGCCGATGCCGCGCAGCATGCCCACGAGCTGCAGCACGCGGAACTTGCCGTCGTTGGCGCGCAGGAACGTGTCCAGCGACCCGTTCTCCATGAACTCTGTTATTATCATGATCGGGTTGCACTTGGTCACGACGCCCTGCAGGAATATCACGTTGGGGTGCTCGAACTGGCCCATGATGGAGGCCTCGGCGAGGAAGTCGCGTCGCGCGCGCTCCGTGGAGCCCGCCTTGAGCGTCTTGATGGCGACGTCGATCTCCTGGCCGCAGCCGGTGGGCAGCTTCAGCTTGCCGCGGCAGACGTCGCCGAACTCGCCGCCGCCGATGATCGCCTCGATGGTGATGCAGGAGGCGTCGATCTCGCGCGCGAACTCGCGGATGGCCTGGTTGGGGTCCTCGTAGGTGTGCGGGTCGATGTAGGTGCGGCTGCCGGCGCCGGCGAACAGCGGCGTGGTGGCGGTGCTGCCGGCCTTGGCGGGCCGCTCCGGCCCGGTGTACACCTCGCCGTTGCGGTAGTTGAGCGCGTTGCAGTCGGACGGCTGCTTCTTGTCGCAGGGGTCGTCGGCGCGCGCGCGCAGCACCAGCACGGCGGCGATGATGGCGACCACGGACAGCACGACCACGGCTACCATGACGCCGGCCACGAGCCGCACTTGCGCGCCGTCTTCCTCGCCCACGAACGTCGTCTCGAGCACGTTCCCTGTTCGCGCGTACATGATCCCGCTAAACTCGCCCCATCCGCGCTTCATTTTTGCGCGCACTCGAATACCGTACTCCGTATCTCTCTTCAGACCGGAGATGACGATGTACGGCTCCTTAGTGTGAGTGAGAGTTGCGTTCGCTAGTTTATCCATGTTGTCCTTTGGGTAGCACTTGATCTCATAGCTCTCAATAGTGTCGTCGGGGTCGGTCAGGTCTGTGGGCGGCGGGTTCCACGCGATGGAGAGCTTGTCACTCTCTGCGCTCAATATTCTTAGTTTGGAAACTACGCTCACCACTGAAGCTTCGGTGACGGCGGTTATCTCGATTTTTCTCGCCGGTTCACCTGTCAACTCAGTGATACCATTCTCAGCAAACACTTGAAATTTGTACTCTGTTACTGGATCCAGACCCATCACAGTTACCCTAGTGTTGTTGAGACCAGATGCGGCAGGTCTGAATTCCACACTGGGTCCACAGTTTGTGCAATGCACTCTGTAGGTCACATCATTCCGGCCACCAGATTGGTGAGGAGGTTGCCATGCAAGGGATATTGAAAACTGGTCAGCAAATGTAACAGTCAAGTTATCAGGAGCTGATGGTGGCTGTGTGCATGGAATGTTCTTGGGATCTTTCTTAGCTCGGTAGAATCCTGGTACACATTTGCATTCAGCAGCAGCAAATGCTGTTGATTCAGAGTAATCTGGACAAGGAATGCAGGGTTCATCACCAGTGTGAGATTTAAATTTCCCTGGAGCACATTCATTGCAAACTTGATTGTCATGGTCAGGTTCAAAGCCAGCTCTACATTTACATGACCCTCTGGCTAGAGTCCACTTTCCATCGCCCTTGCACATGTAAACAGGTGGTTCCCCAAGAGTTTTCTCAGCATTTTCTACACATGTGCCATTAGCTTCTTCGATAACTGTAACTTCTCGCCCTGTGGGTGTCGCTGGGAACCTTGCAAAGTTTACTGTCACCTCGGGGCATGTGATGTAGTAAACTTTAACCGCTAGAATGGAGATACAAGCTCCCTGATCTCTAAAAGCAAAGTACACACCTCTTTTAGTTACTGCGATGCTTTTGACTTCAGTATTGATGTCCACCTCTGAGTTGGTGTTGAAGCGGCCCTCCCCAGCAGCGATGCGGCCCACCAGCTTATAGCTCTCGGGCTCCCAGGGCGGCTGTTCGCGAGTGGCCACGTCGAACTCGTAGTACAGCAGGCTGAATGTCTCCTTGCAGCTCAGAGCATTGCCGGGGAACAATGAGCAGTCTCTTATCGTAAATTTGATTTCAATGTATATTCTATTTGCGTTGCGCCTTTCGATGAACGGCGTCCAGAGCCAGTTGTTGACGTTGTTGTGAGCGACGTCACAGACGACATAGGAGCGCCAGTTGATTTGCTTCTCGAAGTTGGTGTAGGACTCCTCGAGCCAGCCGGGCGTGCTGGCCTGCGCGCCGTAGGGGAAGCGCGTCCAGCCCAGCGTGGCCTCCGCCGTCGTGTCCAGCAGCAGCACCTGCTCGGCCGCCGCGCTGGCCGCCACCACGCACAGCCACCACCACATCATGCCCTCAGCTCCACATATCACTCCGACACCGACGCTAGCACTCTTCGACACTCGCCAGACGTACGCCAGACGTACGCGGAGCCGCTACATACTAGACGGTCCGCGATTTCTTTCACTTTGCTCGATTCGAGTCGACACTTCACACGCAGATAAAGGACCACCGAGTCATTTCTCTTTCCGATGTATTCTGATTTCACGATAGATAAGTTGGCAATCGTCACAAACTATGCACTTGGAATGATACACGGGGTCTTTGTCTATTGGTACGCGGCTTAAACGAACACAATCACCACTATTCTGAGTGAGGATTTTGCATTTTTATTTTCTATTGATCCCGAACAAAACTACACAGATGAGATTTTCTTGACATGGACGCGCAGCAGATCCGTAAGTTGCCATGGCAGAAAAAGTTGATAGAAAAACAAAATGAGTTATCAATCCACAGAGTATAATTTGTACCTTCCTTCCGTGTCTATGGAGTATGCAAAGTATGCATCGTATAGTATGGTTGATGACCTAAGACCGAACGAACCTTAGACGAGATATTATACGGACTACTCACCGACGCGAACGGACCTTCCCCTCTGTCAATCCTATTCGGAAAAAATCTAACGGGTTCATAAAAACTAATTTAATAATCGATTTCCCTATGCTATATGAAAAATGCCTGTTTGTGCTGTTAGCGTTTGCAAAAAGAAATACAATACCTCAAATCTACAAATAGATAGCATTTCATCTGTGAATATAATTTTGTTCAAATAGTACCTAACCAATTTCGTAGATTTACAAATGTTTTTAGTTATTTTGAATAAAAAATATTCGATTGTAAAAAAAATCAAAACTAGTTTGAGGGATGAGATTTTTCCTCTAATCACATTGAAATGTTTTCCACCGATATCGATGAAACAATTTTGTTACGTATTAATAATTACGTAACAAAATTGTTATACGTTAGTCTTTTTTAAACCTTCGCGATCAACTCACATTATTACTTTGTTTATATTGGATTATCGGGTATTCATCGCGTAAATTGGTACAGAAGGGTAGAAACACCAATACGTTAAAATCAAAAGTCACGTGTGCTTATATTTTTATAAGGTCAGTTTTTTGCATCTTTGACGATATATCAGAGGAATAAAGCCATACAAAATTGTAGCTCATGTAACAATAATGTAATTGTGAGTCTTACAAAATAAATAATTAATAAATGTTCTAAACGGTTTTCCCGTTTTGATTTATTTATTAAAAACACTGCAACAAACTGCCGTGGGGTGCCGGCAGTAGAATGTTACCCCTCATCTCCTACCCGTGGATGCAGTAAGAGCCTGCTAAGGGACAGTTTTATGGCTGATTGAAAACACACATGAGTTGGGCTTACAGATATTATACCAAAGCGTCCAAAACGTCTAAACAAATTTTCGTCAAGTTGGTAAACTATTATAAAATACCATTCAAAAAATATAACATTAAAATGATAAAGCCTTGTATAGTTGTCAGAAAATATGTCAGCGTCTGTTTGAGCAATAAATTTGTTGAGTGCAGTAAGTGCCCTTGCCGTTGGGGCTGAAGCACCGGCAACCGTCCTCACACCTGGGGGCGGAGCAAACTGCCGTAAACTTATCTTCAAAACCACCTGTAATATGGACATTATTGGAGAAATTTATCAAATAATTAAAAAAAACACTTATTACACTTACTTATATAAAAAAATACTTACAGATTTTTCTCAAAAAGTAACATATAATTATATATTACTTGTTGCCGTTTTCTGGGCATTTTATGTATTTTATCAGCATCACCTGTTATTTACCACCGTTACTGTTATTATTTTATCAGGACCATTATACCTCTTAGATCAAAAGTTATAACGTTTTCTTTGCAATAAGTCAACAGAAGGTAATTAAAATTAAATAATCTATAAAATAATTTAAAAAAAACTCAGATTTATTTTTCTTTCGATGAAATTGGGTCTAGAGGTAGTTTCACCTATTTTCATATGTGCCCTATATGAAGACTCCAGTGTATATTAAATAATGCTGGACAATTCACACAGCGTCATCTAGGCTCAAGCAAAGCTTGTGTTATGGGTGCTAGATGGCTGATATACTTAATACTCGTACATTATACTACATAGATAGATTTTTTTATAGAACAATATCCACAACAAAGATTTCAGATAATTATTTGCAGAATAAACAGACATTTGTCCCAAGGCGCGAATCGAACCCGCAACCATTTGCGTCGCAGGCGGACCTTCGCCCACTGCGCCACAGAGGTCGTGAAAATATGTTGCTCTCTGTTATTTATTTCTTGGTGTTCAGACCACTGCCATTAACATTTAGTTTGAATCAAGTACAGCTAGGTACTTCAAAATTGAATGTTATTTTGGACGGACATCTATTATTTAGTACCTATAATAATGGATTAATGTTGTGGGGAAACTGAACCGACATTGAAAATGCGTTCCATAGTAAAAAAAAGTGCGTGACGGCCATAAGTGGCGCTAGGAGTACGGATAGCTGTAAGACCTTGTTTATGAAGTACAATATTCTTCCACTGCCCTGCATGTACATAAGGGAAACATGGATGTTTTTGAAACAATATCCGTATTATTTTAAAACCCATTCAGATATGTTGGAATAACAAACTAGACAATGCCAGGCTTCACGTTCCATATTGTAGATTTAAACTTAGAAAATTAATTAAAATGATATTTTTACAAGCTTTTATTTAGCTTGCCCTGTATGTATGTACCTATGTAACTATGTTTTTTCGCGGAATCTTGCAACTCAATTTTGAAGCAGATATCTTCAACCGATTGAGCTGAAATTTTGTATACCTACATGTTGAAACAAAAAACAAAACGAATAATTACCGGCCAATTGCAATCCTCTCTTGCTTTGGAAAACTATTTGAGAGCATTCTTCACATCAACATATATAAACAAATAGAACCCTATCTCACAGACACGCAACACGCATTTAGAAAGAAACGGTCAGTTAATACCAACCTACTCACACTTGTAGATACCATCTCTCAAAAACTTGATCATAACGTTCAAGTCGATGTGGTATACCTAGACTTCAGTAAAGCTTTCGATCGTGTTAACAATGATGTTCTTCTGGGAAAGCTTAGTGATATAGGATTCGCGCCTAAACTCTTACGATTCTTTGCAGACTTCTTGCAGGACCGTAGCCAATTTGTAAGATAAGGTTGCTACGTTTCTGATTCATATCACGTGCGTTCTGGGGTAAGTCAAGGTTCGTCACTAGGACCTCTTCTTTTTACCATCATGATCAATGATCTCCCAGAATGTCTCCGTAATAGTAGATGTTTGTTGTATGCAGACGACCTTAAAATTTTCAAACCCATTCTTTCTACCGATGACTGCAATACGCTACAGCAAGATCTTAATTGTGTCTTAGACTGGTGTAAAACTTACCAATTAAACCTGAATTTAAATAAATGTCAAATGACCAGTTTCACACGAGCCAAACAGCCTATCTTGTGGATGTATGAACTGGAAGGCCGGCCTATTTCCAGATGCAGGACAATAAAGGACCTTGGGGTAGTATTTGACTCAAACTTAAACTTTCACGACCACATAAGCACACTCACCACGGACTGTTTTCAAAGACTAGGATTTGTAACAAGAAACTGTAAAGACTTTACAAATATTAATGCCATCCGTATTTTATATATGTCACTTGTTCGCACCAAACTAGAAAACAGCTCATGTGTATGGAATCCTCATGAGTCCACATACGCCCTAATGCTTGAAAAAGTTCAGAAACGTTTCCTTAGATTCCTATATAAAAAATGTCACGGATACTTTCCCTTCATGTATCCCACCAAATACCTACTGGGAACATTAGGTTTTAACTCCTTGGAAACACGTAGGTTAAGTGAGCAACTTATGTGTGTGTGCCGTATCCTACAAGGTCTAATTGACAGCCCTGACTTGGTAGGCGAAGCGAGTCGGCTCTATGTACCAGAGCAGCGCGGTAGATTTCGTCCAGGGCGAGTCCCGCTTTTTGCCCCAATGCCCCCAAGCACTGTTGCACGACAACAATCGCCCGTCTGCCGTGCCCAAAACCACCTAAACAAACTTCTTAAATATAACCCCGAACTTGATTTGTTTGCGGATGATATAAATTTAATAGTCAAAACATGTTTAAATTATTCTGAGACAATTTGTAATGTTTTTACCCTTTAGACTTAATTTTATGATTCCTTTTTGTTGTAATTATAAAATTCAATTAATTCTTGTATTTGTTCTTGTTGTTACCTATATTAATTCATGTATTTTTTTTTCTTGTATTTGTTTATTATTATGTCTCTAAATGACATGTTTCTATATTGTGTACATATAATTTAGCTTACTCATATTTCTTATTTTTCTATTTAGACTTGTAAGGATTTTCTTAAAAAGATTTTTAACGACTTAGGGTGCATATCCTGTAATGTTTGAAATCTACTGTGTAAATAAATAAATAAATAATGTTTACTTTGGATGACAATGCATGGTCAGCTATGTGACGTTACTCTGAATCCAACATGGCGGAACACCCAAGATGGCGGACTACTTATTTTTAATGTACCCCTATAATATGGGTATCAAATGAAAGGTCTTGCTGAGAATAACTCAAAAATGAAATGACGTCACTCTGAATCCAACATGGCAGAACACCCAAGATGCGGACTACTTACTTTTAAGCTGCTCCTATAATATGGGTATTAAATGAAAGGACTTGCTGAGAATAATTTCAAAAAATGAAATGACGTCATTCTAAATCCAACATGGCGGAACACCCACGACTGGACTGGAGTGAACTGGCTGTACTGTCATGTACTGTTCTGTACTGTCCTGGCGAACTACTTATTTTTTTATGTACTCCTATAATATGGGTATCAAATGAAAGGGCTTGCTGGGAATAATGCAAAAAATTATATGGCTTCACTCTGAATCCAATATAGCGGACAAGTTATTTTTAATGGACTCCTACAATATGGGTATCAAATGAAAGGGCTTGCTGAAAATAGTTCGAAAATGAAGTGACGATACTCTGAATCCAATATGGCGGACTAGTTATTCTTAATGCACTCCTATAATATGGGTATCAAATGAAAGGCCTTGGTGAGAGTTACTCGAAAAATTAAATGACATTACTCAAAATCCAACAAGACGGTAGGTATACCTACATGCTTTTTTAATACATATATTGTGTAAAGACGTTTTAAGTTGACATTAAACTTTAATGGGAAATGTTTATTTTATTATTTTTAGTGGGTACGTTAAAATAAAAGCTTGTTTGTTAAAAAGTTTTTTTTACTTTAAATTTATTTCAATATTATCTCTATATTATTTATTAGATTATAAGTTAGTGTGCCTAAGATTGATCTCATGCGTGTTTTGTATTAAAAATGTTTAATTTCTTATCCTTGTAAATTTTTAATTTTCCGTGTTGTTTGTTAGATTTGTTCTAAATGCTAGACTTCTTCGTCCTTTAGATTGTTTTATTGCTTCTTTAAATTTGGGCCTAATCATAAATCTCGTATTTTTTGTTCAAATGTTTTACACATTCAAATTGTTTCTGTTGTTATTTTTAGTTCAACTACTCTGCTTTTTAATTTTATTTAGATTTCAGTTTGTAAGTGGTAATAAACTGTTTAATCGCTTAACTGTGCATGCTGTGGCAACCTGTAATTGAGGAAACACACCAACATTATTTTTAGAACCTGTTATTAACTCATGTTATGTGATTTTCTTGTTGAATGCCCTTTAATAAATAAATCATCATCAAATCAATGAGCATAAAAAATTGTTATATACTTAATTATTATTATTCAGTTTTGCACACCCTTATGAGGTAGAATGTATTGGAAATTATTGTTTATTAAATAAGATCTATTGATTCTATTGTACCTACATTTAACAAATAAATAATTATTTAATTATTATTATTATGAGCCACTTTCATCCCACTGCTGAGCTAAGGCATCTTGGTATTATTATAAAATAATAAATTGTATCCCTGCTCAAACAGATATTTTATAGAGTTCCATGTTGAGGACTGTCCTAGTTGTAACAGTGAGAATAAATAATAACTAAGTAATTAGGTACATAAGTTTAATTATAAAATATTTACAATCTGCTAGAATACAATAGTGTTTTGATGAACAGCTATATACAGAGCTTCTATACTAGTGAACACATGGTTATTTGCTGGTGGTAACTTATTTTTGGTGGTGGTTGTTACAAGGAGGGAGTTCCAGCCAGCAGATCTCGCCCCCTCATAGTCCTTCTGTACATCATCTCCTATGTGAAGAGCCTCTGATGGCAGTATTGGTTTTTTGCAGAATTTCAATGCCTCATCAAATATTCTAGAATCAGGCTTGCTAAATCCTACGTCATATGAAGTTAGTATAAAGTCAAAGTATTTGCGCAAGCTCACATTAGTGAGTATATCATCAAGACGTGGATCAAAGTTGGATATAACTCCAATAGTGACCCCTTTATCTTTAAGTATTTCAAGGAGCTTTGGTGTCCCATCAGCAACACTCCAGCATTTTGTTGTTTTGAACTCATCAATAAGTTTTAATGAAATCTTAACTATGTCAGCATGAGGGGGCAGCTGGTCCTTGAATGTGAGCTTGACTACTTGCTGCCACCAGGACCTCCAGGTTAATCCGTTTCGGCCGAAATTAGGGTGTTTTTCCTGCATGAACTTAAAACTTTCTAGCATACGGTGTTTCAAATCGGCACCAGTGCCTGTGAAGCCATGCTCTCTTGCAACTAAACCGTAGTACTGCCACGGCGGTATTCTGAACTTCAGCAAAGTGTTGGTAGCGTCGAAGGTGATCACCTTGATTCCTTGCATGGTGAGTAAAGTGACGAGCACGTAGAATTGTAGTTAAATTTTTTCAACTCTTCATACATTTTCGGAAGCCTCACTATTTCTGGCTGGAATTAAATGAAATACATTTTGATGGATACCCATAATATATATAATATACATACCCATGTATACACATAAACCTAAGGCGTAGGGCCACACAGAACACAGAAACTTGGGAATGACGCTTATAACAGAAGGATTTTTACCTTCGATTCTGCATTTCTTTAGTATTTTGGTGGATTTTTGACAAAACAAAATCAGACTGAAATCATTCATTCATAGACTTAGAGAAAGCCACAGAGTAAAGATACTGCTCCCTCCCACCTTTTTTGTTTATGGTGTACCCATGTGTGAATGGTTGCCACTGTCCGTCATGTCAACCATCTGTCACACACAACTGTCATACATAATAATTACCTATATCGCGTCGCGACGCAGTGATGCCATTGTTACGGCAATTGCCGTGTTATACGGCAATTGGGGCTGCTTGGCAAAAAAAACACGGTATACGGCAGAACATTCATTGCCGTATCATAAAACACGGCAATCAGGGCAATCCACTTTAAAATCGAACAAAGTAAAGAACGCGTTATCGACTACACTTGACAAGATACATTTCAAGTGTAGTCGATTAATGGTCACACATCTCTACGGTACAAAATCAACTTATGGTTGGAAACACCTCATTTTAAGTAATTCTGACATTGACATTGAAGTTTCGCTATTTTGTATGAACGTCTCAAAAATATTCCATTCATTCATGTGGACCAAGTGGCCAACCAATGTTCGATGTTTTTTGGTCTGTAAATATTGACCCAGCTGAATGACAGTTGTGAAAACCTAGCCGTACTAAACATTTTGTCTCTGCCCCATGCCAATGCCGATTGCAAGAGAATTTTTAGTAGCGTAAATATTATAAAAACGAAATCTCGTAACAAAATGATCACATCCACTATAAACAATACATTGCTCGCCAAACAAAAATCTGTGCAATTTCCTATAAGCTAAATGTATTATTTAGCATAAAGGAAATTGCACAGATTTTAAGCCTACTAAAGAAATGCTAAATTACATGAAAGACAGTTCAAAATGCCAACCAAAGAAAGAGGAGGAAGTAGAATTAAATCGTGACATAAGACATTTATATTATGATGATTCTAATGAATGAAAAAGCTAAAAAGGTATTGGATATCTATTTATTTTTGTTTCTTTAGACTTTAAAATTAAGGACAGCAAAGCTACAAAGTACCTATATGTTTTATGAAAATGTATGAGACACGGCAATTTATCTTATTTTGCCCCAAAACACGGCAATTCGATATCCAAAACACGGCAGTAATTTGTTTTTTGATGGCAACCCTGTCGCGACGCGAGCCGCGACTTATTATATCAAAACAAAAAAATATTTATTTGATGTTTGTGTGTTGTTCTTTCGATTTCTGTAGAAATAAATAAAAACATCTGCATCGTGTAAACATCCAATATCATGGTGTACGTTAAAAGTGGTAAGTAAATATTTGTGCAGGAATCTAATAAATAATACCTTGAGAACATTCTGGTCTGATTCAGGGCCACGTCAGCCTAGGCAACTTTTGTGTATACTGTACATTTAATGCGTTTATTTATCTAAAGGAAGTGGACTGATTGACCAGAATAAATAGGTCAAACGTTTATCATCTTGTCTGCCTTTTTAGCTATTTAATATAAAAAAACTAACTATGTTATATGTTGGTACTTGCTTAACTTTGAGAAGGAGACTAATCTATGGTGTAGTAAGATGGGCACTCATGGTACAGCTGCTTCACTAATTTAAAGGTTGCTTAGCGGGCTATGCTTAAAGTGTTATTATTATTATTCCACATCATTTATTTTTAAACTCATAAAAATACATTTTTGCTATAAAGAAATATAAAAACAAATACTCTACAGTAAAAAATATACCAAAACGGTGAATCACTGGCCGTGAAGCAAGGCTCAAGCAGTCGGTGACTAGGGCTGCAGGGAGAGGAATCTCCTTACTATTGGTGCTGAGTCCAGGAGTACTGCCTTTTGAATCTGGCTCTTAATCCAACTGCCCAGCGAAAGTCTCTCGAGATGTTGATTGGGACTCTTTGCTATGAGTCCATTAACGGAAACAACTATCGGAACAATAGTCGCTGAGTCAACATCCCACATAGTGGCAATATCGATTAAATCATTATTATAATTATTATTATTATTAAGAGCCTGTAGTGTCTCACTGCAAGGCAAAGGCCTCCCTCCCCTCCTTCCATTCTTTGCGGTTCTCCGCAACAAGGGCC
This sequence comes from Pasiphila rectangulata, assembly GCA_963082625.1. Classification (NCBI taxonomy): domain Eukaryota; kingdom Metazoa; phylum Arthropoda; class Insecta; order Lepidoptera; family Geometridae; genus Pasiphila; species Pasiphila rectangulata. The sequence continues at coordinate 26,553,249 of OY720236.1, forward strand.
CATTCCTTATTAAAATAGTCAAGCTCGCCTCGCCATCTCCGTCTAGGCCTTCCATATGGCCATTGTCTGCCAAGTGTTAGTCTTTGCAAATTAAAAAATCCACTTGTTTGAGGGTACTGCTATCCAACACAAGATGAAAGTCGACACAGCTCATAAAACTAGCAAGCTTAAGTGAAAAACCCTGTCTACAAAGACACTGTCTCCGTACCAAGCAGAAGATTATTCACTTTGGAAAATGACCAAATCACTAAAAAGACCAAAAGAACACATTCCTCCGCTAAGACAAGGTCATGGCAACTGGTCACGAAAACCTCAAGACAAAGCTGAGTTATTTGCTAACTTCCTTAAAGACGTTTTTAAACCCAACGAACCTGACACTGTGCACGCAGAGGAAGAAATTGATGAATTCCTGAACAGTGATCATCAAATGTCTCCGCCACTTAGACCAGTGACACCGGCAGAAGTCAAAAAAGTAATCACCCATTTAAAACAAAAGAAGGCACCAGGGTTTGATCTTATAACAGCAGAAGTCCTCAAACAACTGCCAAAAAAAGGTATAGTTCTGCTGACAGTCCTCTTTAATGGAATATTGAGACTACAATATTTTCCAAAGTTGTGGAAAGTATCCAATATAAACATGGTGGTCAAACCAGGGAAGGCTCCTACAGAAGTTACATCATACAGGCCCATAAGTCTTCTCCCCTTACTGTCAAAAGTTCTCGAGAAATTGATACTGAGACGCCTTCTTCCAGTGCTAGATGAGCAAGAACTAATACCAGACCACCAATTTGGGTTCCGTGCACATCATGGAACGACAGAACAAATACACAGAGTAGCTCATACAATACGACAAGCTCTGGAGAGGAAAGAATACTGCTCAGCTGTGTTTCTCGACATACAACAGGCGTTTGATCGCGTGTGGCATAAGGGACTCTTATATAAGCTAAAGCTACACCTGCCACATACTATGTACATGCTTCTGAAGTCTTACCTACAAAACAGAGTATTTCAAGTTAAATGCGAGGACTCTCTCTCATCCATCTACCAAATAGAATCAGGAGTGCCTCAGGGTTCGGTTTTGGGCCCCGTCCTCTATACAATATATACCGCTGACCTACCCATCTCTGAAGAAGTGGTGATTGGAACCTACGCAGATGACACCGCAGTCCTATCTTGTAACAAAGATCCAAACATAGCGTCCATGAAACTGCAACAATGCCTGAACAAAATTGGATTATGGCTGAAGAAGTGGAGAATCCGAGCAAGCCCAGCCAAATCGGTCCACATAACGTTCACACTTAAAAGAGGGGATTGCTCACCTGTGACACTTGATGGATTGGTCTTACCACAACACACAACAGTGAAATACTTAGGTATACATCTCGATAGGAGACTCACCTGGCGTGATCATATAAAGGCCAAAAAGGAACAAGCGAATAAAAAGCTTAGAGACATGTACTGGCTACTAGGCAGACAATCCAATCTAAGTCTTGAAAACAAAGTACTTGTATACAAATGTGTGATGAAGCCCGTATGGACATACGGTATACAACTCTGGGGATCAGCGAGCCATTCAAATGTAGAAATCCTCCAGCGCTACCAGAATAAAGTCCTGAAAATCGTGAGCAATGCGCCATGGTTCACACGGAACACTGAAGTGCATGAATATTTGGAAATCCCTACAGTCAAGGAAGAAATAGAAAGGTCTTCTACGGCCTATAAACAAAGATTAGAACAACACAGAAATCATCTGGCCACAAAACTCATGAATACACATGACTGTACATTCCGACTAAAAAGAAATCGGCTGGCCTCCATTTAAACAATAGAAGTTTAAAAAATAATAATAATTAGAGATGACACATCAGAGGATGTGCACTCTCAAAACCCGAAAAGCGCATTATCAAATCTGATTAAAGCTATGCGGCTGATTGCAGATAGACAAATATAAAAAAAAATAAAATAAAAAAAAAGTGAAAAACCCCTTACTATATACATGCTTTGTTTCCAGATGGAACTGTTGTGGAGAGCTCACCATTCAGCTTGTTCGGCTGGTTCTGGAATGGAGTCAACTTTGTTTTCTTGCTGTGAGTCATTACAACTATACTTCGGCCAAATTCCATAGATAATGTTTATAAACAGTTGGTACACGGAAAGACGCTGCTACCAATTTTCCGGAGGTATCCCTTGGCAGATTCTTACTGCATCCATGGGTAAAAATGGGCAACATTCTACTGCCGGCAACCCATGGCACAAAAACATCAAGGTCAAAGTCAATAACTGTTTATTATAGAGGTATAGAGCAAGAAGCTACATAGAATAGTCAATTTACAGAATAAAAAAATACATTTAAATTGAATAAAGCATGTTTTTGAAATTTCTTGCTTTAGATAACTTTTCTTCCAAGTGATGGAAAGAATTGTACAATTTTTTTGTACAATGTGGTAAACACACTATGTCAGGCGCTACTAGTTGGACCTTAAAAACACTCGCAAATCACAAAATTATTGTATTGTTGTAGTATTAAATAGAAACTACTATCTGGACACCGCGCACACGTCATCACATCGGCGACGTGTCTAATCGGATGACCTAACTAAATGTAATGTAATACAAATTCCCGTGTTTTTCGTTACTAAAATGAATTGTGATCGCGAACGGTTACGAAAACTTACCAAGTGTATTTAGTATTATAAGTATCTACGACCCTATGATGTATTTTTATATGTGCACGTAGTTTGAAAGACCTTACCTTGCCGTGACACAGTTCCAACTAGCACGAGAGGTACGGCCTTGATAGTGGCGGAATATGTTATAACAAAATTCTTTATTGTAAAAAAAAAATACATTTTACAAAAGGTGGTCTTATCGCTTACTGCGATTTCTTACAGACTACCGAAAACTATACTAAGCTGATGAGCACAGCACGGTTTTGTGTGCCGCCGAGCGTCCGTTTCCCTCTGAGCTAGTCGAAGGACTGTGCCTCAGAGGTCACGCAGCTCGCCAGCACCCAGCACCGCCCGTATACCCAACAGGCATAGTTAAAGACCCTCCGCCCGTAAAATCTTGGGTTAGAGGAAGCTTACATACTAAACAATAACAATGTAGTTATATAGTTGCCGATTCCGTTGTAACAATAAACCCATTTATGGAGTAAAAGCGGGGTATTCAATAAATGATTTGATTTGCTTTCAGATTCCAGACTCTAATCAACCCCAACTACAACAAGCACGGTGACAAGTATGTGAGAGACTTCAGACCTCCTGGAAGTGGGTAAGTATTAATTTTTGGGGTTCTGTACCCAAAGGATAAAAACGGGACCCTATTGCTATGGCTCCGCTGTCCGTCTGCCTGTCTCTCACCAGTCTTGTATATCATGAACCGTGATAGCTAGACAGTTGAAACTTTCAAAGATGAAGTACTTCAAAGTCAAAGTCAAATAGTTTATTGTAACCATGTTCTGTTGCCGCTATAATTAAAACAGAGTAAAATAAATCCCCTGATGCGCCGCATGCACCGCCGCGACGGCGACGCGACGGCGACGCGACGGGTGTGCATGAGGTTCGTAAGGGGGATCCTGTACGACAAACGTGTTTTTTTTGCCGTTCTTTGCTCGATATTGATAACGGCAACAGGTAGACGCTTGAAATATTCACAAAATATTTCAAGCCGTAAGTGTCCCACTGCTGGACACAGGCCTCCCCCCATCTCTCCATGCTTCAATTCGACCCATGCGCTTTTATATTGGTCTAATTCGTCACGCCATCGCTTCTTCGGACTGCCGTAAAGCTGTATACTTATTTTTTTTTAATATTAAAATAAAACAAATATTTAAGAAGCCTCCCACACAACAACGTGATTTAACAAATTGGGTACGGAACCCTTCGTGCGCGAGTCCGTCTCGCACTTGGCCGATTTTTTAGCTATCTCTATATCACTTGCAGTCGCAGCTGGAGCTTTGTGTGCAATTTAACGAGATCTCTAATCATCATCCCCACCGGCCTATATCAGTCCACTGCTTCCTGCTGACACGAGCCATGGGGTAACCTCCTCTCCTGGCCGTGATGCAGTGAGCTTCTGCTAAGGGATACCTCCAGAAAATGGACAGCCGTATATGAATTTCCTGCACCGCGCTCGCCACCCCGCCTGCCAAGCGTGGCGAGTATGGCAACAACCCGCTCATGATCTCGGAGATGCGTGCACGTATGCCTCCCCAACTGTGCGCCGTTTCGCCCTGTCTTCGGCGTGACGCATCCAGCGATTGCCAGTCGTCACTCCATCTAGCTGGCATCCATCGTCCTGCACTACGCCTGCTGAGTCGCGGTCTCTACTCAGGAGCTTGTTCACCCCATCGGCTATCGGCTCTGTGACAGATATGGCCAGCACACTGCCACTGCAGCTTGCCATTCCCATGTACTGTGTCGTCTACTTCTCATGGTTTATACAACATCGGCAACTTTTGTAAATCGACTTTGACTTTATATCTACGCAGGACAGCAGGCGGCAACTTTCTTCTGTCGGCACCCCACGGCAACATTTCAGCTCAACCGGATGTGAGGACGTGGTTCTTAATCAGCTTCCAATTTTGTAATCAGACAATTTACAATGCACTGCATGTTATAGAGGTATAAAAGCAGTACCTACTTTCTAGCTTCAGCATCTATACAAACCCGAGTGGTTTTTGATGTTTTTAAATAATATTTTTGTATACAGCATCACTATCATCATCCACAGCCCGACTTCACCCACTGCTGGGTATACCCGTATACAGCAGTGGGTATAGGCCTCCCTGAGTTTGTGTCTTCCGCCAGGATCCCGCGCCAGTCCTATCCATCCAATCATTTGCCCGCGACACTATCGATGTCGTCTGCCCGATGGTGATGGCAGGTGGAGTAAAGCTATAACCGAATGGTGGCCGCGGCTAGGATACAGAAACGTTGGTCGTCCGGCAGCAAGATGGGCGAAGACATTTTTTATCATCATCATCATTTCAGCCGTTAATCGTCCACTACCGAAGACAGGCCTCTACTGAGTATGGCAACTACCTCTCATAAGGGGTTATGAGAGGTAGTTGCCCAGTAGTAGCTCATTACGGCAGGGTGATTACGTATCTCGCGACAGGTTTTGCAACAGGCAATTAAATAAATAATAATAAATAATGTTGGACATTTCACACAGCACTATCTAGCCCCAAACTAAGCAAAGCTTGTATTATGGGAACCAGGTAGTTGATATAATACTAAAATACTTTTTTTTTGTAAATACATACTTAATATACATAGAGAAACATCCAGACGCGAAAGAAACATTTGCGGTTCGCGCAAACATTTCTCCCGCCGCGGGATTCGAACCCGACAGCAATATTGCTGTCAAATGACAATTTTGTATTAGAGAACAGCAAGGAATTTGCCCTGCGGGATGTTGATACACGTAAAAGACGCTGCTGCCCATCTTCTGGAGGTATCCCTTAGCAGGCTCTTACTGCATCCACGCGCGTGAGAAGGCCAACATTCAAATTCTACTGCCGGCACCCCACGGCTCAATATTACTGTAAATAAATCTTAAGTAAACTTTTTTATACAGTAAATAAATTTTAAGTTGAAGTGGAGATGGGTGGGACACGTTGGCAAGGCGGGATGACGCCAGATGGGCAAAGGCGGTGACAGAATGCGGCGCCGCGAAGGGCAGAGACCACCAGGCAGACCACCAGCCAGGGGCCACACGACATTGACAGAGTAGCGGGAAGCGCCTGCCGCATCCAGAGGATGGATAGGGATTGTGTGTGTCGGAACGAATCGCGTGACAAAGAGGAGGCCTATACCCCAGCATTTCTTTCCCTCACTTGGAAAAAAGTTATCTGGAGCGAACGAATTCAATTATGTGCTTTATTCAATTAAATCCGGAAGATGGGCAGCAGCGTCTTTCCGTGTAAGAACATCCCGAACTGCGCACACCAACCCGCCTGCCAAGCGTGGTGAGTATGGCAACAACCCCTCATGCACTTGGATCTCTAAGTCAGTGAGGGAGGCCTATGTCCAGCAGTGGATATCTTACGGCTGTAATGATGATGATGATGGTTCAATTAAAATGTATCCTTGTTCTTCTTTTTGTAAATTACTATCATATCTAGGTTTTTGCTCTGTTGAAATAACACTTATTGGACTTTGAGTGGGTAAACTTGGCATAAAGATGGATATAAATAAATGAAAAAAAAACTTAACGTATTTGTATTCTCGTTCCAGGCCTCCAAAGCCGCCAAGCCGCAAGTTCGGCGGCTTCGGCCCCTCCGGCGGCGGCCCCTCCGCGCCCCCCATGGGCGGCTGCGGCTGCGGCTAACCGCCGCACGCGCCTCCCTTCACAACCTAACATAAGTTAAGAACATTGCCAGAGGGTTTTCGATTCTCAGATAGAAAATTGTAATTTTTAGTGTCGATGAGAGATTTGCATCGTTAGATACGCCCTTACCGTAATGAGACCGCGCCGTTGGGTTGGCGCACGAAATGAGTGAGCTCACATTTATGAATTTTTAGATGACAAGTTGGAATTATGACTATTTAGTTACTAATTGTAAGTAAATAAGTTGGAATTATGACTATTTAGGCATAATTCCAACTTGTCATCACTAAAAAATCTATGAATTGAATACCTCTATATTGACATATAAATTATATTCAAACTTTTAAGTCGATGCCACAATTTTTGGTTTCAGGGCACATTTAACGATTATATCTTTCAGGTGTCAAACCACACTAGGAACATTTTCAGGAAACGAAAAGCTGAGTCGAAATCTATTATTTTCGCACAGATTAATTTAGAATCAACCCGTCGACGGTTCCGTTGTTAAGAACTTACGGCTTTAAGAAGGGTCAAGGATCGATTTGACCAATGGAGGTTCAAACCCGACTTCAAAACATTTTTGATAAGATTTCTTTTTTCATTTGCATGTAAGTAATTCTATAAGTTTTTCAGACAGATAAAAACTTATTGCGTGGTCGTTTTTTTTTGTGTCTTAGTGTGTTAGTCCCGATTAGGGATGTCCGCCAGACGTGCGCTATTATTTCACGAACAGTATCGGGACGCGCACCAGATGAAGGGATAGTAGGATAATACAACCTAAATAATAGTATATAATATCTGTTATCAAAGATTTAAATCTTTGTCTGTTATATCTTAAAAAGCATTTGGTATCTGTATGAACTTCATTCCCTTGCGTTATTTGTATGTACCTTCTATTCTACAGAAATGTTTATAGTTAAACTTTACATAGTTTATGGAAGTGGCATCCTAACATGTTTACTTGTAATCTCATGCTGTTGTCAATAAATAAGTTAACTAAATTATGTTTTCTATATTAACTGCCCCTCACGTTTCTTCTATAAACTCTGCCTATTCCCCGGATTCAAAATGATAATATTCATTCAGAAATGGGTTAGAAATGTGTTTATTGCTTTATCAGGTAAGCATTACGTATTTATGGAATAATGGATTAAAAAAAAACACAGAAGATACTTAATTCAAATATAATAAAATTCCACTTGTAAATAATATCTAGGTTTAACTATTATATTACCAGCGTCTAGGTATACAGTAGGTAGCTTATACCTATCTACTTATATTATCACTTTAGGGTTACTTATACATTAGGCACACGAATAATCACACTTTATTTTATAAGAATCACTTTTAGTTTGTCTACTTTTTCGGTTATACCAATCTGCGGTTATACTCGTAAGTTCTACAGATTGAACACACAATTTAAACGAATTAGGTACCTATAGTATTAAGTACTTAATAATTTGAAATTAGTAATGATAATAATTTAAGACACTTATCAGATTATTGGGAGGCAGAGTGTATGCTGCGTTGGCGGGGCAGGGGTACAACCAAAGACATTTGGTACAACGCACAAATCCAACACCTAATTAACAGAACATCTAAATAAGGCAGATCGAGTTATGGTAGATTGGACTCTAATAGATATTGTCTAAAGCTTGAAATCGGATGGGTATGACGGCGATGGGCTCCGAAACGTTGGGCCTGTTGATGTAGATGCTCCATGTCCTCTTTTCCACGTCGAAAATACCTGGAAGTATTCAATTATTTCATTCGAAATCTTTATTTCCATTAAGTTCCTGTTTGAAATGTGTTTGTGGTCACGAATTTTAAGACCCCTCCTTTCCCTGTGTGTCGTAATTTACGGATTTTAGAGCTCTTGATAAATTGCACACAATCATCCCAGCACATGCCATTGGGGGCCCGTGGGATGCCGGCAGTAGAATGTTACCCCTCCTCTCATGCCCTTGGATGGATTAAGTGCCTGCTAAAGGATACCACCGGAAGATGGGCAGCAGCGTCTTTCCGTGTACCAACACCCCGTACTGCGTTCGCCAACCCGCCTGCCAAGCGTGGTGAGTATACCACTACCCCTCATGGAGATCCATGAGGGAGGCCTGTGTTCAGTAGTGGACGTTTTACGGCTGCAAGTATTGCCAGCACATGTTGTAAGTTACGGCAGGTCCCTTACCGGCAGCGATGGTCTTGATGATGGCGTCGCTCTGGTCCTGGAAGACGCGAAACTCGTCGCCGCTGGTGTCCGACAGGATGTTGGCCACGTCGCGCTGCGACTGCGCGGGCGCATGCGACCGGATCGTGCTCAGGCGCCACTCGCTGCTGTCGATTATCGCGCCGATCACGTTTTCTACGGGCAGCCGCTCGTATCTAGGACGTTAGTGAAGTTTAGTTTTCTGCTTATATACTGGATCGCCCTAGTAACCCCAGTAAAGCGAACAAGGCGGTAAGCCACTTGCCATGTACGCCTTAGCACAGACTGTATAGATACTCGATATAGGTACGCGCTACTTAGACTATCACCACGCTTTTTTTTAATCAGTTTCATATCAGCCCGTTGACACCCACTGCTGGGTATAGGCCTCCTCTCCAGCACGCCAACCTTAACGGTCCTGTGCAAGTCTCATCCACTGTCGTCCGGCAACCCTGGCTAGATCGTCCGCCCATCTGGCAGGTGGTCTGCCTCGAGGCCGTCTCTCATTTAGTGGTAGGTATAAAAAAGGTAAGGGCCAGTAGATAACTCACTTATTGCAATGCACAAGCGGCTCGTTCTCGTACTTGTGCACGTTGAGCTGGCTGCGGTCCGTCCTCAGGTCGGGAGCCACCTCCACGTTGTACATCTTGGCGGCGCCCCACGCGTCCGACCAGATCATGTTGAGCGAGAAGCCGTTGCCGATGCCGAGGCCCTCGTCGCGGAGGATACGCTCCGCGTCGGGGTAGCTCTGCGCGGACAGGATCTTGCGGGTGATGAAGGTGCGGGCTGTGAGGGTACGTTACATCCAGAATTAGCACCTTAGTAGTTTATGTATCATCATCGTTACAGCTGTAATACGTCCACTACTGAACACAGGCCTCCATGAGGGGTAGTTGCCATACTTACCACGCTTGGCAGGCGGGTTGGCGAGCGCAGTACGGGATGTTGATACACGGAAAGACACTGCTTCCCATCTTCCGGAGGTATCCCTTAGCAGGCTCTTACTGCGTCAACGGGCATGGAAGGAGGGTTAACACTACTGCCAAATTCGATTTAGAATGTTGAAATATAAATAGAAGCAAAGAAAGAAAGTTATTTGACTTTATTATTGACAGTTTGTTTGGAATCATTCTAAATTTGGCTAAAGCATTTAGGAAACAGATCAAAGACACATTCGCTCCGTAAGATAGTTTACACTACACCCTTTTTGCACAATACACCTTCAACACAGGATGTCAGTGCAGATCTGGTATCTCCCATCAGGATTAGAATTAGGTATCTAAGTTTTAATGATTTGGGATGTGGTACCTACTGGCGTAGAGTGCTCCTCATTCTTTAAACTGCCGTGACCTTAATGGAGCTCACTGTTTACACAGGATACACCAATACTCTGGCCGTACAGAACCTCAATAACAATAACAATTATGCGCAGTGTCCCACTGCTGGAAAAAGGCCCCCCGCCCTTCCGTTGAAGCCTGGAAGTACGGAAAATTTTGAAAACCGGAAATTCCAATGGCATCCAGACGTGAGGGCGTAGCCCCAGCAGATGGTCCGACCATGTCTCGGGAGATATAATAATCTTCGATGTTACAGGCTCTCCATCATGCAGAAGTCCAAAGCAAAGACAGCCTACCAGAAACCGCAGGTTTACCACCCTGTTAGCTTAATCGCCTGTATTCACGTTGGCTGCAAAACTTGCAAAACTAACTACACACAATTGAACAGTACTGACGCGTGTTGCCATGCTTCAGCTGATTCGGGCTGAGGGTGTTGATGGAGAAGACGAGTCCGTTGCCGTTGAAGCCCATGGTGTATCCTGGCATCTGGCCGGCGTAGCAGAGCGACGCGAACCGCTCCTCGGTGGCCTGTGAAAGAACTTCTTCCTTTAGTGATTCTCCATTACTAGACTATTTACTCCATTACCTTCATAATTTCTGTTCTGTTATCTGTGCCACTCGCATGTTACCATGCCCGTGGATGCAGTAAAAGCATGCTAAGGGATGCCTCCGGAAGATGGGCAGGTAACGTGCACGTCTTTCCGTGTATCACGTACTTGTTAAATTAGTGGAGGCAACTTAACAAGGAGGGTAAGGGTTGCGGGCTGTCATCACCCTGGTGAAGGCCTTCGATAAGGGTCGAAACAGTTGGTGCCTCCACCAATTTAACAAGTACGTGAACATTCCCGATAATTAATATGATGATGTTGATGATAATTATGAGTAGTTGATGTGCTATGCTTACCCCCTTCTCGGCGTCCTCCGGCGTGGGGACGACGTGCGCGTGCAGGATGTAGAAGTGGTTCACCGTCTCGAAGAACGCGTCCTCCGTGTGGCCCAGCACCGTCTGAAACGGTCGCAGACACTCGCATGACTAAATCCAGATCCATTCTAAGAGGACTAGTATTAATTGTTTAACTTAATTCTCCTTAACTCGATTATTATTATCAAAAACACATTTGACAATAGGGGCACGGCTTCTACGAGAATGGAACGGCTTCTATGAGAGCGGATGATCTGCTGTCAAGTAATTTCCAGCCCACTGCAGGCGTTTGTCAGGGATGTATAATCTCACACACAGCTTATTATCAGAATAGCCCTGGAAAACTGGACGAACGGTGTTGCGGTTGGAGGTCTTAGAATCTCGAACCTACGCTATGCGAACGACACCACCTTTTTCACCACTAACATACAACACATGGAAGACCTGCTCTGCAAGGTAGAAACCATCAGTATCGAGTTTGGTCTAAAGATCAACCGTACCAAAACGAAAATGATGATTGTCTATCGTATCAATAACAACTTGCCGAAAGTCACACAGATCGCAAACTGTGATGTTGTCCAATCATACATCTACCACGGAGCGTTGATCTCAAATAATGGTGGGTGCGTTGACGATATCAAGCTCGAATGGCGATTTCCAGAACTGCCATGGATAAGTAAAGGAGGATATGGAGAAACCGTAACATAACGAAAACTACTAAAATTCGTCTTGTCAGAGTGTTAGTGTTCCCCATATTCCTCTATGCTGCAGAGACATGGACTCTTCGAGAGAGCGAGAAAAAGAGAATAGATGCCCTCGAAATGTGTTGCTGGAGAAGAATGCTTGGGGTCTCGTGGACAGAGTTCCGTATCAATAAGTCCATACTCCAGGAACTCAGCATAGGTCAGCGGCTTTCATCTGCTGTAGATTCTCGTATTCTAACTTTCTTTGGCCACGTGTCGCGACGCGATGAGGTGTCCATAGAACGCCTTGTGGTTCAGGGCAGAGTTGAGGGCACACGAGCACGTGGCAGATCGCTTATGAGATGGACCGACCAAATCAAGACTGCATTGGAAGGTCCACTACATGAATGCACCAGAAGGGCCGGTACGTGACGAATGGCGAAGGAGTGTCGAGGTTGCCACAGCCTTCTCCGACATGACCACCACGACTACTCTGTCATGAGTATAACGATAAAGAGGAATGTTTAAATAGGTACTTAAAGACGTTGGGATGGGTACCTTGTCCAAACTTATGTGGTGACAATGCGTCAACCCCTCGCTCTAGTTAAGTAGGTATTATTATACTTGTAAATAGATACGAGCTCATGATCTCTGCTTTGGCAAAATACATAAAGAGCTAACCTTGGCCATCAATTTTACATACAAAATACCCTAATTCAACAATACCTATTCTAAATTCATTATGCGAATAGCAAAAATAGAATTAAAACATAAAATCGAAAATTTTAACTGATTTCTACCTTATATACTAAAGATACTATAGACAAACATACTACTAAAGGTAGTATTTTTTAAACTACTTAAATCCAAAAAGGAATTCTCTCATCGATAACTGTGCTAGCAGCTTCTCTAAGTCTTTAAGCCACATCGACACCTCAATAAGTCGATAAATTAATTCCATATCTTCGCCGGATTTGTTAATTTTATTGTCGTTGTGAAGATCCTTTATCTGGTCCATGGTTTATTAGTTTATCTATGTACATTACATTAGATCTGATGATGGAAACCACATAGAATTACTCTGAAGCCAAAGCTTAAAGAATAATTTATTATGTAGATAATTGTACGATAAGATTATAAGGATCTTATTTTTCATCACGCTGGTAAACTGTCTTACAAACCGTTTACCCTGTTTGTAAGACAGTTTACCTACCAGCGTTCTTTTAGGATTGTGTTGTAACTATGAGCATAAAATATAAATTTATAGCAACTAAGTATTTTAAAAATGTAAACACGAATATATCAAGGTAGTCTGAAGTACTTCATATAACGCAGTGGATTATTAGATTATTATTATCTGTAATTCATAATTCATTTATTCAGACACAGGTGGACTTACAGCCTAAGCCAAAACATCCAAGAGCTATATACATATACAATATTTTGGGGCAATTCTACCAATAAAAACTTTGTCTTCAAAATGCAGAAGCGATGCCTGCGAGCTATGTTTAGGATTAAAATGACTGATAGTTGTAGACCGCTATTTATAAAGCACAAACTTCTGACACTTCCGTCCCTTTATATATTGGAGATAGCTATGTATGTTAAGAACAACCCCCATCTTTTTGCAAAATTGTCTGACGCTGTAAGCCGAAACAGACGAGATAATGGTAAGCTACGATTGCATCCCTCCAAAACCTCACTCATGCACAAAAGTCTCGTGTGTATGGCACCTATAATCTTTAACAAAATACCTGAAGAATACAGGCAATTAAGCATTAATTTATTTAAGCAAAAATTAACTAAGTTATTACATGAAAAATGCTATTATAATGTTGACGAATTTCTAAAGGATAAATTTTAATTTTAATTATTTTTAATATATTTTTTTTTTTAATTTATGTACCTATTGTCAAAATAATAATTTAAGTTGTAGTTGTAGTATTTTCTTTGAATTTTCTGTAACATCGGCATGCCTACCTATCTTAAAAACTTTGCATACCGATTTCGGTAAAGCATGTTGTGACCCTATAAAAAATTAAACAACTCGCATGAAAATGTAAACACATGTTTTTTGCAAATAAATGTCTTTATCTTTATCTTTATCTATTATGTAATGTTATAATGATTGTGTAAATAAATAAATTGAAATTGAAAATTGAGAGTACGAGTAGCCCTGTAGGGAATATTTGGAACCTGGAAACGAAAGAAGAATATTTCGTAGCTTCAAATTAGTTACGAAGAAGTATTAGAGATGGCGCCACATATCTTTATTTAAGAAGCGTTTATTTTGTCACACATAGTACCTAGGTATCTACAAGTAATCAATAAACATGAATTAGGTACGTTCTTAAACTAGTGACAAATATGGTAACTACCTACTCAGCATATGCTAAGGCAGAACGGGACGTACCACAGCGCTGGTCTTCCGGTAGTGGCCATTAGGGTAGTATATACTATTACCAATTACGCTTAAACATTTTAGTTTCAAACGGGCACACGAAACCATGTGTGCCGAAACTATGTTTCGGTTAGTTTCTGTAATCTGTGGTTTCGGTAGTAATGGTATTTGAATTTTTAATGTTAAATGTAACTAGGCGCGTATGGCATTACAATTAAAATTCGTACTTAGCACGAAATATCACGATGTCTCTATGAATGGGATTTTTTGAGATAGTCTATCCAGCTAATAAGTACCTAGTAACAAATAAACCAGACAAGTCAAGAGTGGGACTTGCATACTAAGGGTTCTGTACCTCCACACAATTTTATAAAATGGTATTTACGTTGTTATATTAAACGAGTTTTCGGCTCACGTTAAATTATTCGTTGAAAATAAGTTTTCAACGGACTTAGTTCCCCCAGGGGAACTTTCATCAGGGAATGGAGTCTTACGCGGCACCTTCCCTCTCACGCGCTCGCGTTGCACTAAGTAGTGAGTAGAAAACCCGTTTAGCATAACAATGAATAGTGTAGGTAACTCACGAGTCTTTTGAAAGGTACTTACGTATTGGTGGTTGTTGACGCCGATGGAAGAGCAGCCTCCGGTGTCGTTCCGTGGGACGCGGTTGTCGTTGGCCGTCATGATGAGGTCGTCCAACTGCAGCAAGAACAGCTGGAAACACAGGAAGGTTCACTTGGCTTGGTGCACTTGGTGATTACCAAACATATTGACCAGGCTGCAGTATACAAATCCGAAAACATTTCAGTTAATTATGGATCCCATGATCACTAGTTGGACTAATCTGAAAGTGTCTATTCGAACCCAAAAGTATATTTCCAAATCGGTTCATAAAAACTAGAACTCCGTTTTTTACGAACCGAATTGGAAAAGATAACAAAGTTTAAAAGAAATACAGTCCACTGGAGAACCTCCTCCTTTTTTTGAATTAAATATTTAAAAATGATGCGTAGTGTGTGAATTTTAATAACTTGATGTTTTGCTGAAATTACCTAGGTACTATAATGTTAGTAAGGCAAACTTACTCGTAGCATGAATTAAGCATCAAAAGATTAAGAAATCAAAGACTCGAAAGAGAACCTATTACATAGACCTTGCTACCAGGAATGGGTGTTCAGCTCACCTGATAGAACGGCACCTTGGCGCATCAGCGATGTACGGTGCAGCGCAACCGTGCATTTAGACATTCATCAATATTGTCAAATCATCAATATAATTCAGGTCACACGCGCCTCTCAGTATTACTCAGTTCACGTGTTCACCTCATCAAGTACAGGCGCGTGCTCATTACCATCTTATAATCATCAATACAGTGGTGAATCTACATAAACCGTTTATCATTTAACATCAAAGTTGTCCCATACAGCCACCATTTGGATCTCCTTCACGTAGTAGCTATTAAAGTTCGACCTTGCTATCAGTAATGGGTGGACAGCTCACCTGGTAGACGGCACCTTAGCGCTATCAGACTCCCCATGGATCTTCTCGCCCTTGTTTCTAGAAATGGGTGGTCAGCTCACCTGATAGAACGGCACTTTGGCACCATCGGCCACCCCCTGGATCTCCTTCACGTAGTAGGGGAAGCGTTTCTTCATGTTAGCCAGGGTACTGTCGTACACGGCCCGGCCGGCGTCGGTTTTGTACTGCGCCTCGAAGTCACGCAGGTTGGCGTACGAGCCCAGGAAGCTCTTGATGAGAGACGCGAAGTTGCGGCCCTGGAGGTAACAGAGGTTCAAGATCATTTTGACCCTTCCCTTGGCCGAGTGTCTCTCGGTTAAATAATGTCACCTTGCAAAAAGTATCCAATATCCTTGCGAACATTTAGTTAAGCATAACATTAAGACAAAAATTGTAACAATGTGACAAAGTAAGGTTTCTTGTTCGCTTTTTCCCTCATTTGGAAAATAGTCTGAAGCGAACATTTCATTTCATTTCATTTATTTCCAAAAACAAAGATACTTTGCATGCGGAA
The DNA here is from genome assembly GCA_963082625.1 of Pasiphila rectangulata. Lineage (NCBI taxonomy): Eukaryota > Metazoa > Arthropoda > Insecta > Lepidoptera > Geometridae > Pasiphila > Pasiphila rectangulata. Next base: position 26,569,166 of record OY720236.1, read on the forward strand.
GTCTAAATTAATATAATATTTAACATAACAATAATCAAATTACATAACATAAAGAGCATCAATAGTTAATTAATGATTTAAGATTAAAAGAATAAACGAATTCAATTATGTGCTTTATATGAAAGTGTCTTATTGTTTTTTTGTAAATTGACTATTCTAAGTAGCTTTTTGCTCTATTGAATAAACACTAATTGACTTTGACTTTAATCAAAATTGAAGAATGATAAAGATCTTTCTCTTTTTCTAGATTTTCTTCGCTCACTTCAAGGGTTCCCCCGGACTGGATGTAGGCGCTGCAGGATAACATCGTGCGGAAACGCGGTCTGGGTGTGGCAGTTGGCCTGCGTTCTATTTGTTGGAGGCCAAGCTATATATATATATATATATATGTATATATATGTTATATATATATATCTTTTTATATCTTATATCCAAATTATTTTTACAACGCTGCAGTGCCAGGGACATAATGGATTAGGCTTTTCATGCACCTTAAATCTTTTTAGCCTGGTCGGCCATATTTAGAAGAAAAATCAATTGATTTTAAGAAAAGCCCGAGGGAAATCGCGCTTTCGAACACGACGAGTTTCCAATCAAATTGGTTTCTGTAGAGACCTAAGTTGCAAGATGTAGTTTTAATAAAGTTCAAAGTTCAATTGGATTGGATTGGATATAACGTTCTGATCTTCTGTTATTTAATACGCTTGGGATAAAAACCTTATGGCGTATCAACCTTCCGTCATTTTGTTTTATTTTAATAGGCTTCGCGCTAAAATGGCGGGGACTAGATAAGTCGGCTGGCATAGAAAAATACTGACCTACAACAGTGAGTTGTAAATAGTTAGAGTAGCTATACCAAACAAAAAAGGTGTCGCAACTTGATGACAGCGGGGGTGCCTGCGCGGGGCGCGCTCGCCCCCGCACATAAGTATTCGCTGCAGCGCTACACGATTAGAATGTCGTCTATCCATACCATCAATACATGCAGCGCTAGATCGCTAATAGAGTATAGTTTTCTGGCGACCAAAACGTCGTAAGCGCCATGAATTTCGTGGCGCTTACACGTTTCGTTCAACATAGTGTAACAACATGTCGCTCTAATAGATTTTTTTCACCGCAGAAGGGACACTTCAGACAGCTATTAATGCAGTAGGTACCTATGAATATTATATTTCAAAACGTAAAAATATTTACATTAAATTAAAACGAATCGTTAAGCGTTTAAATTATTTTTTTTTAATAAATTGGTATTTTATCCAACAAGTACGTCTATAGGTACACTTACACTAACTAGACCCCACACTTTATTTCACTCTGCCCCTCCTCTCATGCCCGTGGATGCAGTATGAGCCTGCTAAGGGATACCTCCGAAAGATGGGCAGCAGCGTCTTTCGATATACCAACATCCCGTACTGCGCTCGCCAACCCGCCTGCCAAGCGTGGTGAGTATGGCAACTACCCCTCACGGAGACCCATGAGGGAGGCCTTTGTTCATTAGTGGACGTTTTTTGGCTGAAATGATGATGATTATCTAGCCCAAAACTAAGCAGAGCTCTTGTTATGGCTACTAGATAACTGATATAATAAATACAATACAATACATAAATACCTATTTAACTATTATTATACGTAGAAAATTACCTGAACACCCAGAACAAATATCTGCAGCGATCACTAAACATTTGTCCCAAGGCGGGAATCGAACCCACCTCCTGCGTCGCAGGCGAACCTTCGCCCACCACGCCACAGAGGTCGTCAATCGATTTATTACAAATTTATAAACCTTAAGAATTTGTTCAGACAACAATATAGGTATAATACAGCTTCAGTTTATAAGTAATGACGATTGCAAAAGATACCTACAGTAGGTACCTACTGTTACTGATCAGACAGACGGCATAGGGCGAGTAATATGAGTTAAAAATAATCAGTTAAACCTTTGTCGCCAACCCTCAGTATGTACCTACACATCCCATCTGTACGAATCACCTTTCATAATCTATGATTTTCAAACAAAATGTCAGTACAATAGAAAATAATATACAAAAATTAATTTTAGTTGGTTTTAGTTGATATTCTGTTTACTTTCCGATGATAAGTCACGCCACTATCTTTTTTCTTCGCAGTTGATTGATTTTTACACGTTTTTAACACGCAAGACGGCATTTTTAATTTGGGTTTATTCGCGTGCGGTCGCGATGGGCGTCGACGAACGACTAAATGAGTTGTTGCCGGCCGGCAACAACTCATGGCGCAAACTTGTTGTTCGCGGGTGTCAATTCTATACGCTAGTAATAATACATCAATGACCTACAACAACATACGATAAACAGTACTACTTGACACTGGTGAGTAGGGTACAAGTCGTCTGCAATAATATAACTTACTAGCTTTTGCCCGCGACTTCGTCCGCGTGGAGTAGTTACTTTGGGCTAGCGCTAACTTTAACCCGCGACTTTTTTTACGTAGAAGGTGAAAATATTTTTAAATAATACCTACGTTAAGCGTTATTTTAGGTACCTATACTTTTTATCAGTAAGAGTGGAACTTTAAAGCGTTAGGTAAAAGTACTGGGTCTTATATCATGATACCAGTAGTTCTTGAGATTAGCTCATTCAGATTTGGAAAATTATTCAATTTGCGCGTTCAAGCAAACAAACAAACTCTTTAGCTTTATAATATTATATATATTACTAGAAGTAGCCCGCGGTTTCACCCGCATCTTTGGTTACTGATCCGCTCCCGCGTAGGTCATAGCGTGATGTTATATAACCAATAGCCTTCCTCGATAAATGGGCTACCTAACACTGAAAGAGTTTTTCATATCGGACCAGTAGTTCCTGAGATTAGCGCGTTCAAGCAAACAAACAAACAAACTCTTCAGCTTTATATATTAGTATAGATAAGTATAAGTAAAGACACACAACACTGACTGAAACCAAGCCACAAATGTGAGCGCTCTTTTAAAACTTGATTCCAGAGTGTTCACCGACTGACCAATCGCTGAAGTTGTTGAATAAACAACACAAACCGATATGGTGTTGAAGTGGTTAGAAATTATATTGTAGCAGGCGACTACACAAATTCTGGCTCATAGTTGGTTACTAGGTTGGGAAGTTTTTAACATCATGAGGGCTGGTGGGATTTAGCCTTCATGGGGATTCGAAATACCTATTACAGTGTTCAATCGGGACCGATGGCATACTACACAGCGTTGTATACATTTTATAGTGATGTTTGTTGAAGAAATAATCATTTCTTTCATTTTAGTGTTTTGAACACAAATGGTGAGTATGGCAACTACCCCTTATGGAGATTCATGAGGGAGGCTTGTGTTCAGTAGTGGACGTTTTACGGCTGAAATGATGATGAATGATGAACACAAACGTCAATGATGAAATTGAATTCAGATTAAATTTGGTTCTAGAAGGTGTATCTCTATAGTTGATAAATAATGCATCTAATAGTGTCACAGATACTTCTGCGTGCCGACAGCAGATGTGAAAGGCAAGTTTACAAGTTGACTAAACGGATCTTTACCAGATAGGGCCAGCACACTACACTCCTAGAGTACTTTAGAGAACCATTGATGATACTGTGACTAAGGTAATCCAGGTGACTCACCACATCGAAGCCGACTTCATAGTGCGACCCCGTGACATACAGCACCGGCACGGCGCGCCGCCGCCCGATCTGGCTCTCCGTCTGCGTGTATCCTGGAACAAGCAGGACGTCTCAACCCAGTCATGTGGCGTGCCGTGGGCTGCCGGCAGCAGAATGCTACCTCCGCTCAATTGCTCCTCCTGCCCGTGGATGCAGTAAGAGCCTGCAAAGGAACACCTCCGGAAGATGGGCAGTAGCGTCTTTCCGTGTATCAACATCCCGTACAGCGCTCGCCAACCCGCCTGCCAAGCGTGGTGAGTATGGCAACTACCCCTCATGGAGGTCCGTGAGGGAGGCCTATGTTCAGTAGGGGATGTTTTACGGGTGAAACGGTGGTGGTGGTGGATGTGGCGTGCATGACTATGTCGCGGTCTTTAAGAGGAGGAGCCAGTGGAGCTCCCCCCTCGCCTCTCAAGATTAAACATTGTCCGGTCAGAGCTACTGATTGTTTATTAAATTATCAAGTAAAAAGTGATCGGTCCGCTGAAGCTGCATCAGCAACACTAATAGTCTGGCACATTCACTGTTCAATTATAGCTGAAAATCATCTTGAAGCATTGTTCAGAAACGGGACTACAAGAATTAAAAGTTGTGCCCTTCTTCTAAAACATCTGCATATACTTCGGGGGTGCTCATGGAATGCTGCCGGCGGCCCCGAGTCCTTCTCCGGTATTTAAGATTTGGGCTGGCTTGGGTCGCGTAGCATCACTGGGGACAATGCACAATACCCCCCGATGGAGAAAGTCAGTGCAGATCTGGTAACCAGAATTAGAATTAGTGGCGAGTCTTTAGAAAACTAATTACATATTTTTGTATATGTATATATATTCGTATATGTAAATATAGTAGGTACATATATATGTTAGGATTTAAATATTAGGATATTAACACTACACCCCATTCTTCCATTCAAATCCTCTCCATCCAAAGGTTGTCTGGAAGAAATCGCTCTAAGCGATAAGACCGCCCATTGTGTATTTTTGTTGTTTTTGTAGTTTAAGTTAATTTTAGTTATTTTTGTTTTTATTTTCTGTATGATTTACACAATAAATAGTTTATCTATCTATCTATCTACATAATTCTCAAAAAATGCAATACACGTGATGTGTGTCCCGGGTGCATGAACCGAAGGTAAGCAGAGCTTGTGGTTTGGGTACCAAATGGTTTTTAAAATACAATTTTTATCTGTAAATACAAACTAATCATAGAATGACCAAGTCAACTTCAATAACATTATTCAAAAATACCTAGATCAATTCTGAATCTAGATTCAGGGCAAACATCTGAAAAAAACATAACAAACATTTGTCTCGCGGGGCGGTCCACGGAGTAAGTCGGTAACTTAGCTATCAACAACTCTCTCGCAGAAGTGTAGGTAAGTAAGGAAAGTAGGGGAAGTGGGACGACCACGATAGCTGAGATGCCCATAACTTTATGCGTATACAACTTAACTCAGGTAAGTATAAGATTTTCTGGGAGAAAGTTTATCAATCTTGCAACTGGCATATTTATAAATTAAATTTTAATAAGCACCGTCTTTCCAAGCACTACGCTCGCCAACCCGCTTGAAAGGCATGGCGGGTATGACAACGGCCCCTCATGATCAGCACGTAGTGACCGTATTCAGGCCTCGTCCAGCAGTGGACGTCCTACGACTGAGATGGCAGGCCCATATATTTATTGATCTTTTTATATGTCTACCAAAGGATGGTCTTGTATTTTTGTTGTCATGTGATCTCGAAGTTTGAAGGAAGATTCGAATTCAAACTAGTCACGCAGCCGATATCAAACCCGCATCTAAAGCGTACACAGCACCGCAACAATAATTGTGTCGACCTAATTCTGCTCAAAAACATAAAATGCTTTTAAGCTATGTCACGAGTAAGGCAACCTTTACCTAGGCACAACCGCAGAGCCTCTCACAACGAGAACTAGATTATTGGTGTATATCGGATCCTGCGCTCAGATAAATATGATCAATTGAATTAGGCACACAACACTTCAGTGCTGTGGTATCACTCTGATCATCATCATCATGATCATTTCAGCCGTAAAACCTGAATACAGGCCTCCCTCATGGATTTTCATGAGGGGTAGTTGCTATACTCACTACGCTTGACAGGTGGGTTGGCGAGCGCAGTACGTGATGTTGATACACGGAAAGACGCTGTTGCCCATCTTCCTGAGGTATTTCTTAACATTCTACTGCTGGCACCCACGGCAAGTGTACTACTTCACTTGCCGTGCATATGTAGTAGATTAATAGTTAGTATTTGTATAGTACTAGAGTACCTAGTAAGTACGCGTATAAGAGTACTGCAGCCCCAGGGCAAACTGCATTTAACCAATTTAACAATGTTTATTAAACTTATAATATAAAATTATAATAGTTTGTAAAGTTTGCACGGGTGTTCTCGTCACAGAAGGTAACGTGTACCTGTCTATTTGTGAAAAAAATATTGTTACAAACATTTAGCTTTTACAACTGCCTTTTATTTGCAAATTAATCCGCCAAGAGCGTGTCGGATATGCAAATATTAGGGTTCCAGACCCGTAACGTGTCAGCTATTTGTGTCGGAGAAGGATTTGTTTGACATGGTGTCTTCGCGGATCACTCTAGTAGATCCAGTTTTTAGAACAGCAATGAATTATGGATTATGAATAAATAATGACATAGATGACAAGCCTCGCTCAAAAAAAAAGTTATTTTTTCTTTCTTTAGCTTAGATATTTCATTCCATTACAGATAATGTTATTTTAATTTATTTGCCTTTATTTGCTTTTAGCTTTGCTTTAATTTATAGCTTTGGGTTATTTTTAATCAAGTACCTATTCAATATCTTGCTTCTTTCATGGACGCTAATTTTTGGCTGAACGGTGTAGTAGTGTTCAGAAAGTTTATTGGAGACTGGACACCGCGCACACGTCATCACATCGGCGACGTGTCGAATCTATGACCTAACTTAGTATATGTAGTGTTATTGTATTCTATATTAAGAATCTATTTTATATATACGTAGTATATGTATCTACGACCTTGAGATGTATTTTAAATGTGCAGGTCGTTGGATGTACCTCATATATTGCCGTAACACAGTTTTTGACTACCACGGGCGGTAAGGGCTTGGTAATTGCGATAAATGTGTAATATGTTGTAAAGCTTTTATTTAATAAATTATTATGTTAGCAGATATTGAAGAAAAATGTCTACAGAAAGACAGATAAATAAAAAAATTAGGCCAGGTTGTCGGACCATGCGCTTTGCAGACCCTCTAAATGCTTTTTATATACCTACTCAACGATACACACGATGCGAAAAAAAAAACAAAAAAGTGTACGGCAGGTAGAACAAATTAATTATTTATTCAGCATTTATTTGTACCGTTATCTCGGCGTTATTCTTATAATTATGACGTCCATGCGAAATTACAGCTTTCGAGGACTAATAGTATATCCTTAATGCCGATGATAGACGGACAGTCAGACAGACAGAGATAAACAATAGGGTTCTTTTAATAAACATGTTCTACGGACCCTAAATCAGATGTGTCATAAGTTCAGTCTAAATAAGTCGAGTAAGAATGCGCTTATAGTAAACTAGCTCCTGCCTGCAGCTTCGTACAAGTTGCACCCGGATAAAAAGTAGCATTATGTGTTAATCCCGGTCAACGTCTTTGCAGGTTGTATTATAGCATGTGTTATCATCATTAACCCGAAAGAGGGTTCAGCTATGTTTTAGCCCATGAAAACTAGCAGTTTGAAGAGAAAAAAAATTAGAACTTCTTATTTATTTCTATTTTTTAGTTATTTATATATAAAAATTTACTAGTTGACTTTTGTTTACATTTTAATAAAATAATCTCTGGTTTGAGGTATTTCTTGTACCTGTACGGCCTCCACTCATTTCGGAGGCCATTGTCGTACAATCAGTCTTTATTGAATTAAAGTTAGGTACCTAATTCTAAAAAGTCGTAGAACTAAAGTTGTTGCTCAGAATCACACCCTTTCAGCTTAGTAGGTACACACATTATAATACACCCTGTATCTGTGCAAAGTTTGATCTTTTCCATTGTTTTTGCTTGAAGAGGTGACGATCTCCGTACAAACTTTCGCATTTATAATATTAAAGTGGGATCTAAATATTTGTTTGTTATTGACCTATCATAGTTTAGAAACTCATGGAGCTAAAAATGAATCGGACAGGGGACAGGCGGAAGAAACCAGACATACCCTAGGGTTTCCTTATTTGTCTACGGCACCCTAAATGCAGTTACAATACAAGTTTATAATAAAACAAAAACTTGACACCTTCATATCAATAATCAAGTATTTTTGTATACCTATTACATGTTTAAAACTACTCTATCAAGTGACTAGGTACTTTACCTTTCATTTCATCGTAAAAAAATATATACAATCGAACATAGCACTTCCTCCTTGATCAAGTCCATTATAATGAACTATAATAAATTAAAAGTATTTTTTTTAACAAACAAGGTTTTATTTGAACGTATCTACTAAAAATAATAAAATAAACATTTTCCATCAAAGTTTAATGTCAACTTAAAACGTCTTTACACAATATATGTAATAAAAAAGCTTGTCGCGAGATTAACCTGTGTACCTGTACTTGGTCTAATTGATTTAATTTTTCGTTTTATATCGTCTATCATCTTATATCGTCTTGTGCTATAGATACAGGGAAAAATTCGCAAACTAAACATTTGCAAAGAAATAATAAAAAAAATCGTGAAATATGAAATCAATCATCGAGGTTAAGCAACCCGCCTTCATAAAATAGATTAAATTAGATGGGTGACCGAATCTTTTTGTGATTTTTTAAACTGTTACTAATATTTATTATATTCCTACATACCCACGGAACCCTCGGTGGGCGAGTCCAGCGCGCACTTGTCCGGTTTTATTATTTAAGAAAAGACCACGAAAGTTTTATCTTCAACAGCTGATTGTACGATAGTGGCACTGGCAACTTAAACTTGAGCTGATTCTTGACACTGACCCCGCAAAGAGCTGCCATACTTATTTTTTAATAAAATGGAAAACAAAAAATAAGATAATCCGATTATGAACTCAGGACAGGATCATCTTAACAACATACAAACTAGTACAATTGTGTATAATAATAACTAAAAACATAAATAAAAATAAAATACGAAATTCCCGAACTGTATCCCTTCCGAAACTACTCGTTTTCATGGGTTAGTATACATACTACTTATATTATAAACGCGAAAGTTTGTGAGTATGTGTCGGATGTTTGTTACTCTTTCACGCAAAAACTGGCCTACGGACTGAGATGAAATTTTGCGCAAGTTGACCAGGATTAACAAATAGCCTACATTTGATCCGGGTACAGAGCCCGCGAAGCGGCGGGCATAAGCTAGTATAACATCCTGTATAGTCTACTATATTGGCAACATCTGCGGTTACCAGTTGGTACTTGCAAGAGGTCCCGTGATATTGAAACTCGTGACTTTGGATTAAACACAGTTCTAATTTAAATATGATCTCAGGTTGATTTATCTGCGGCTCGAGTCCGCCATTGTCCTTGCTGAGGACAAATATTTAAATCGTTAGAATCGCCCTCACCGTAATGAGAACGCGCCGTTTTGTTTCCGCACGAAATGAGATAGCTCGCTCATTTGGAATCAGTGTACCTCTAAAACACAGAGTTAGCGGACGTGTTGTATGTTGCTCTTCTCACAAAAGTTCGTGCAACGTGATCGCACAATAAATGGTAATAATATCAGATTGATTTTTTGGCAAAACCCGTGTGTTTCGGCATTATTGTTAACACACATATAAAGACAATGCCAAAGGTTTTGGTGTTAGGGCACATTTAACGATTTAAATCTCTGGTCGAGGAATGCTTAGCGTAATACGTTTAATTTATACAGTTTTTAATAATTCAATGGTTTGTCGAGGTCTAATACTGGGCTACCTCAGGATACCGGATAATGCACATTATACAAATAATAACGAGCCAGTTAACTGGATATTAATGAATACCTTTAATAACTAGTTGCCCGTAATCCTAACTAGCATTAAAGATGTGAATTTGAGTTTAAAGTATGATTTATTATAAATATATAATATGATTTGTAATTTGTAACTCTCTCCATCCTATCAGTGCCGGATTAACTAATAGGCTGAGTGGCTGGAGCCTAGGGCGGCAGATATAGACCGTTTCTTTTTATGTCTTAGCGAAACAAAAAGCAAATTTCTTTCATAGAGAAAACGAGTCTCTTAAATTCACCGATAAAATCATAATCATAACTTCTAATAACTGGAAAGGGCTGCCGTAATGAGGATAAAGCACAAATCGATACGATAAAGTTCATAATAGTTGGTAATGCCCTACTCGCGTCAAATTTGTATATCCGCCGCTGCATCCATGGCATGTAGATAAGTTAACGGCGGTATGTATGGGTGTGCGAAACTACAGGTAAAACCTAGTTGGGGTACCTATGTACATATGTCTCTCCAACATGCAGCATAAAATCATCATTAATTAAGTCTTAGTATAACTGAACGAATCCGCCGTGGGGTGCCGGCAGTAGAATGATACCCCTCCTCTCATGCCCATGGATGCAGTAAGAGCCTGCTAAGGGGTACCTCCGGAAGATGGGCAGCAGCGTCTATCCGTCTATCAATATCCCATACTGCGCTCACCAACCCGCCTGCCAAGCGTGGTGAGAATGGCAACTACCCCTCATGGAGATCCATGAGGGAGGCCTGTGTTCATCAGTGGACGTTTTATGGCTGAAATGATGAAAATGATGATAACTGAACGGTTGAAAGTAGGGGTGAATAATGGAATGTCTTAGAATATACCCAAGCGTGGTATCAAATGAAAGGGCATGATGTGTAGATTGCGAAGCTACACTTTACAAAACAAAATAAGGGTACCTACGAGACTAGGTAGTAGGAAAGTGTCGGGGGTAACTTAATTTTTTAAATTTTATACACAAAAGCATTGGCTGTAACGGATTGAACGGATTTCTAATACCGGCTTTCGATGCGGGCGGCGCGGATAGTAGACGCAACGCTATGTAAAATCATACAATGCAAGGCAAATTAAAATCAGTTGCAGGCCGTGCGTGCGGTGCGTCCGGCGCGGGCCAATGGACGTGTACCTTTAACATCAGGTGGGCCTTCGGCATGTCTCGTCATGCATGTCGTAAAAAGCAGATGCTGCGACTTTACAAGCGTCGTATATAATTTTAGCTATTTTGTACCGGCGTATTATGTCTGTGATACCGGATATAAAGTTGGTCCCGGCAGGAAGCACCCTATATTCTTTTCTGTGTGCAACTTATTGTATTGATTTCTGTGAGAACGTGTAAGCACAATATCCATGATGATTGTATCAACTCGGCCATGCGAGTACAAAGTGCGAAATAACAAATCGATGTCGATTTTTATTAATTTAATTATTTTCTGCCCTCAACTTCGACCCGGAGAAAAAAGGGCTTGCCACCTTTCCCATAGTTGGATTAGTCTGTTAAGTTATTCTGGGATCCCCGCCCTAATGATACCATCTGGCCTAATTTGTTGGTACCTGACAACTTGTAACCTGACCCGGTGCCCACTTCGTTGGGCGGTAAGCATTTTACTTGTGATGAAATTATGAGTGTGGTTAGGTTAGTACTGAGTGCTACGATTTATTTCCTGACTGCCAGAAGGAGGGTTATATTTTTACAGCATATGTATGTTGTATGTATTTGCATGCCAATTTGGCTATATTACTAATATTACGGCGTTTGTTCAAATAAGTGAATAAAATGATTATAATTAAACATATCATGTTTATTTTCCAATTCCAATTAGCAGTAAGTGTCCCACTGCTGGGAAAAGGCCTACTCCCCATCTCTCCATGCTTCTCGATCTGCTGTCAATTCGACCCATGCGCACCTGCGACCATGCGATCATGCATATTGGTCTAACTCGTCACGCCATCGTTTCTTCGGTCTGCCGTGGCGTCTTACCGCGTCGGGGTTTCCACTGGGTGGTGATCTTAGCCCACAGATCTTCGGGCATGCGGCAGACATGACCAGCCCAGCTTCATTTCAGTTTCGCAACTTTCTGAGCTACGTCGACAATTGTTTAAATTGTTTTGTTTTTTTAATCATTTAAATTGTTCAAAACTTTTCTATATAAGTACTATGTTAGATGTAATGAGGAGTTCCAACCCGGGATAAGTCAACATATAACTGCTGATGGGAAAAACACTGCTTTCTCAGGTCAATACAATACCCACCAGAGAGACATTTTGACCCTAATAGTGAGGGCAAAAGAGTTTTTAAATTTGGAGCTGTCAGCGTAAAATTGTGTGTATTCGTTCCGTTTTAATTTTACAACGGCACTAACGGAATAGCTATACGTCAAATTAGTCAGTTTTACGTCAATTAAATTAGCTTTAGTTAGTGCAACAACAGAATCGCCACCAGTATAGCCTTAAAATATTAACGTCTTGTTTGAGAAAAAAGCCATCTTTTAGATATATCACTCGATAGATTACGACACAGTCGCGGTTCCATAACTATGTCGTATTATCTCCTTAACCATTTGTCCAAATTATATGCAGTAAAAGGAAAAGTATTCTGTTTTAAACACTTGAGACGATAAATTTACTTATTTTGATAAGAATTCATAATTGTCGATAATAAAATCAATAAACCTCAATCACGATTTAAATTAATTTTTAATTATAAAAACTACTTTTTGTAACTTAAATATGAAAGTTAGGCATAGGCTGTCCTTGACTTTTTTGTAGGCAGTATCAAGTTCTAAAACGTTTAACTAAAACTCACACATATACCTTACATCATTAAGGCAGCGTTCGTAAGAAACGTTTTCGTTCAACTGTTTTTTCTCTGACTCACTTTGCAAATCCAACTACCACGAAATTTTTCAGGTAAATTTATAGCCTATGACACTCACAAATACTGTGGCTTTCTATTAGTTAAATAATTTTTAAAATCGGTTCAGTAGGTCCAGTTATAGCCTCCTACAACGCCACAAACTCACAAATCACGTACTTAAAAAAAATATGTTAAAAAAAAAAAATGTTTGTATAAAATATATTTCCTCCTTAAAATATTATAATTATAATAATATTATATATTATGTTTAACACTTCATCTGCCTCCAGAAGGGTTGGGAGTGTTCGTCTAGTGTTATGTGTGTACGTACATTTCTATGCGCCGCTCCTTTTTGTTTGAATTAACTGTGTTTGCTTGTTATGTAAGTACTAGGTGTTCTACCTAATAAATTATTGATTTGATCTGGGTCGACGTAATAAGACAGTTTAATTAAAGCCATATTCATAATGAACAACTAATCCAAATGATTTACATCATCCTGTAGGCGATTAGTTTTACCTTTATCCAGTTATTATAATACCGTGTCACCATCACAATTCGCAAAGAATGTTATATGAATTAAGTAGTAGCCATTGTCTATTTCTCTTATTAATAATATGAACCTGTACATAGCGTAGGGCAACATGACCTGTGTGTCTACCATGAGTTGTCGCTCTTAGATCGCCTGCCGTTACTACGGTAGTAATAGTACGTTACTACGACATCTGTCAGATTTGTAACTCATGCTACCAAATTCTGAGCAAAATAAGCCCAAACTACAGTCGCTGTAGTGTAGTTTACTGCGTATTTTAGTACCAAACTATCCGCTAGAGGCGCTGTACAAGTTTTCATACATTTTTTTTACTACAGTCGCTAGCGACTATAGATTGTGAAATCTCATGGTAGACCTACGTGAGACTGCTCCGTTTTGAATTACATAGAAGGCAGTACGTTTGGTAAAATGTGGAAAATAAATAAATTGTGGTACTTCCAATACTCGTAAGATGGTGATTTTTTTTTAGTTTTACCAATAATTGAATTATATATAAAAAAGTAAGGCCTTTGCATCTATTATAGATGATTTATACATCGTCAGCAACTGGTAATCATGCTGTACGGGACGCTGCAGTGACTGGGACATTGTTAGATGGGTTAGGCTTGCCCAGCACCTCTCAGCTTAGTCAGCTATTATTCAGAGGAAAGAACAGGTCAATACGTCTGAAGCTAACTAAGCCGCGGAATAATATATATGAATTATATATATATTCATTCATTATGCATATTGTTTTTTTCTGTCCATTGATGCCCAATTGCCTACGTTACTACGTGAATACACTTACGTGAATTGAATACTTTTGTGCATGGTCTAACTCAGGATCATGGATTTCTCAAAAGACTAGACGACGCATAAAAACTATTCCATTGATCCTCATTCATAAAAACCTGATAAGTGCCCAGTTATGGCGCTACGGCGGAACACGTGAAAATACAAACAAAACAGTACAATATACTGCTAAAATACATAATCCTTTGTTGTGGTTCTGTAGTCGGTTAGAAGAAGTCGGATAAGATACAAAATAACGCTAAGTAAAAACGGCATTAAATCTATTCCTATTTGCGTTAGATACAGAAGACAAGCCAGGCACTTAAATTTATTCTAAGAATGGACTTTTTAGAAATAGAAGATGCTAATAGTAATAATACGAACGCGATATCACTGTGGATCTCTCCTGTCAATACAAACACAACATTGTATACCAGCAGAGTAGTATCAACAGCACAAAAAAACGCGCACTAATAAAAACTCACCATTAAGTTCCTTCATCGCGCGAAACGATAACAATAAGGATAGCGAATACACAATAAGGTCGCGTGTGAGCTGAGCTGAGCGCGGATCTACTGTGCGCGCGCGCAGGGGCGGCTCGGCGCCGGCGCCGGGCCCTGCGCGCGCGCCCTCGAGCAGACCGCACCACCACGGAAGGAAGCGTGCCCAATCAGTCAGTTTTGTATCGAATTTGACTGACAAATAGATACTACTATATTTTTGTTGTCTATTTTTTAGTCCCAATTTTTAAAAACGAATACCTAATTGTTTAAATAATGTTAATTTCAGGCTATATCAATGTTTAGGAAGCCGTGTAGGTCTCTACAGCTGGAACCAGTTTAGACGTAATGGGTATGATTTAGGGAAACTAGAGCGAAATTAAGACATAAAACAATACATAAAATACTTAAAACTACAGCCCATATAAAATACTTTGTAGGTATAGGTATTTTATTTAGAGAATTCCTACGGGATATTTACCATGGTTTGACTCAATAATTAACTTATTTAGTATCACGTTAAGTCGGGTATTGCCGTGGGGTGCCTGCCGTAGAATGTTGTCCATCCTCTCTTACCATCCACGGGCAAGATAGGATGTGCAACATTCTACGGCAGGCATTAAAATTTGCCAAGGGATACCTCCGGAAGAGTTTCCAAGTCAACAAAAAGACAAGGAAGTCTTTCCGTGTATCAACGCTCGCCAACCAGCGTGTTAAGCGTGGTGAGTATCGCAACAACCCCGTCATGATAAGAGAGATCGATGACTGAAAACCAGCGCTTCCTAGCATTCCTTATGTGTGGGAGCATAATGCTGAGTCAGGCCCCTTTGGACTCACACAACTTTGTGAACTGGTTGTTCATTACTTGAAATAGTATTATTCTGCTTTGACCCGCTGAGTGAGCTGCTTACCATCTATTTGTCACTATGTCGCGAATATTTAACTGGGTAGGTACTCCTAGATTAAAATTAGAAATAAGTCAGTTTTTTTTACTATAGTTATTTTTAAGTTTAGTGTGTGTGTCTAATAAATGTATTTCCTCTATTTCTTTCTTCTATGAGGGAGGTACATGTCCACTAGTGGACGTCCTACAGCTGAGATGGTGATCAACTGATCATGAATGTCGCTGACGGCTTATTCCAAGACAGAGTTGTTTTTTTCCTTTAATTTTTGGGTCAAGGAAAAACTTTTGGTCAGGTGAGTTCCTACTAGATCCGTAATAAAAATCAAAATCTATTTAAAATATCTACCGGGTTTGACATTTTACCTCGAGATGTTTAATAAAAAAAATCGGCCAAGTGCGAGTCGACTCGCGCACGCGGGCGCACGCATATTTTTACCATCGTGTAAATTAATTAATTTTTTTTAAGGTGTGCAATAAAGCATTTTCTATCTATCTATCTAAATATTCTGTAAATATTTCAAGCGTCAACCTGATGCCGTTATTAATATCAACCTAAAAACAAAAAAATCACGTTTGTTGTATGGGAGCCCCTCAAATACTTATTTTATAATGTTTTTAGTATTTGTTGTTATAGCGGCAACAGAAATACATCGTCTTTAAAAATTTCAACTGTCTAGCTATCACGGTTCATGATTCAGCCTGGTGACAGACAGACAGACAGCGGAGTCTTAGTTGGTAAAAGGGTCCCGTTTTTACCCTTTGAGTACGGAACCCTATAAATAGGCACGTCTCGGTCACACTACGAGTATAACCGCTATGGTAATTACGCTAGCTCGAGTTTTTCGAATTAGCATTTCAACCGAAGGAACATAATAGAATAACATCCGGTTTTCAGAACTACGAGATTACATAATAAAGCGAGCTGTCTACTGCGACTTGAGATGTCTCGAATGACATTCCAGGCATTCACTGACATCATTAGCCGGCAGTAGAATGTTACCCCTCCTCTCATGCCCGTGGATGCATTAAGAGCCTGCTACAATACTATATAAATGCTATCATTTCAGCCATAAAGCGTCCACTAATGAACACAGGCCTCCATCAAGCGTCTCCATGAGGGGTAGTTGCCATACCCACCACGCTTGGCCGGCGGGTTGGCGAGCACAGAACGGGATGTTGATACACGGAAAGACGCTGCTGCTTATCTTCCGGAGGTATCCCTTGGCAGATTCTTACTGAATCCAATTACAAGGGAAGAGGGGCAACTTTCTCCTGCCCACGGCATAACAACAGTTCAACACAAAGGGATAATTGAGAATATTTCCCTCCAGCGGCCTTGAATACTACAAATTGTCAGAAACGTTTCGGGTAAAAATCAAAGGTGGATGATTTAATCTTGTCCACGTACAATATTATCAATAAGTTGTTTGATAACGATATAATAATAATTTTGTATACAGCTTAACAAGGTATGATTCCATATTAAATGGCCATTCACATCTATTTGAGATGATTTACGCATATTGCAACTGGTTTGCATGAATAATTTAAAATAAATTTAATACAAAAACTTTTTTTATTGCAGGTAGACGTTTGTTTGACCACAATCTCGCCTGGTGGCAAGCGACGATGGGTTCGATGATGGATCACAAAGGTCTAGAAGACACCTATTCACTCTCGACTTGAAGAGAGGTTGAAGAGAGGCTTGAGTTTTCGGGGAAAACAGAAGCCCGCAGCGATTTTCGTTTATGTTTCCATACTTGCATATTTTTAATTTTTGTCCACATGTTGTATGATTTATAATGTGCAAAACAAAATAAATGTTTCTGTCCTTATTTTTATCTTTAATACCCAGTACTCAAATTCAAAACAAGATGTTCCAAATGTGAAAGTTTTTTTTTCTTGTTTATCCTAACATATTGTGATGTATCGTTCAATAGGTCTTTTGAAACTATTGGGGAGTGGAATTTTAAGGGTTCCGGACCAAAATGGAAAAAGGTACCCTTATAGAATCACTCTGTCTGTCTGTCTGTCACAAATGGATATCTCGAGAACTACTGATACTATCGACTTGAAATTTGAAATGGTTATAGGCAACACTTTTTTACTGATAGCATATATGAAATCGTTAAAAAATATTCTAATTTTGATAGCAGGGGAGAATAGGGGTTTTCAAAATTTTTGTTAAGTTACTATGTCATGTAGGGTATCATATAAAAGGTATTTATTTGCAAATTATTAACAATTTTTAGTTTTCCTTTAAGCCGTATCGTTTTTGAGTTATTCACAAAAATGTTGAAAAAACGCACGTCACCTTCCTTTATCTCCGAAGTTTGCAGAGATAAACCCGTGAATCTTTTATAGCTATAGAAGTGTTTGGAGAGTTATTAGGAAAATTATAGCGAACTCTCTCATTTACACATGAATAAACAGTTTTTATAAGCCATATAGTTTTCGACTTATTTACAAAAACGTTGAAAAAAATAGCGTTGTCCCCTTATCTGCGAAGTTTGCAGAGAACCACTGAAACTTTTATTGCTAATAGGAGTGTGTGTAAAGTAAAGATTACAGGAAAATTATAACGAACCCTCTAATTTGCATAGCTTTTTAGATATCATCGAAAGTGTAAAAAATCTACATAAGTTCCGCTATCAGACAAGAGATGGCGCTGTCAAGGTTCTCCAACAAATATAAATCGCCTTTATCATAAATATTATATTGTATGATGGCACGGAACCCTCGGTGCGCGAGTCTGACTCGCTCTTGCCCGGTTTTATTTTTGTCTACGCTACCAGGGTCACTTTCTTGATCTCTGACCCCAAAGTGTTCAAAATATCTCAGCATCGCATATTTCATATTTATCTTAGCTGTCAGGGTTTCAAATTAAAATAAATTATGTCAGTAAGTAAATCCCTCAACCTCAGCCCTCAACGTACGTATTTGACAAATGAGCTACGTGTTTATGATAGGTCGTTGCTTTGATGTTTTGAACACTTTGTGATTTCTTAGGTGATTGGATAGTCTGAGAGCGTACATAAATTTGAATTTATGAAAGTGAGATCGTTTTGGCTACCCTCCACGCTGAGAACTTTAGATGCAGACTGTCCTACGGAACCCTAAAAAGGAAATGATCGCGAGGGAACCCGTGACTAAGTCAGCTTTAGATGTTTCGACCTGTTATTTCCTTTGAGTCGGCTAACTAAGCTGAGAAGATGGTATGGGTTCTGGGACTTCCGAGCCAGCCTTATCCAATACAGCGATATCCATGCACTGAATC
The DNA here is from genome assembly GCA_963082625.1 of Pasiphila rectangulata. NCBI lineage: Eukaryota > Metazoa > Arthropoda > Insecta > Lepidoptera > Geometridae > Pasiphila > Pasiphila rectangulata. Next base: position 26,587,719 of record OY720236.1, read on the forward strand.
CATGCATCCATGAATATTTGACGAGCTCTGTGGTGCAGTTGGCGAAGGTCCGCCTGCGACGCAAGGGGTTGCGGATTCGATTCCCACCTCGGGGCAAATGTCTGTACGATCTGCAGATATTTGTTCAGGGTGTTCTGGGTGTTTTTCTATATATAATAAAAATATCTATCTATGTAGTATAATATATAAGTACCTATATCAGTCATCTAGTACCCATAACACAAGCTCTGCTTAGCTTGGGGCTAGATGATGCTGTGTGATTTGTCCAGCATTATTTATTTATTTATTCACAGTCGCTGTCGCAGTGCGCTGTATAAATCATCTTGATAGATGAGAAAGGCCAATTACTGAGTCGGCCACACTAGTGTGTCATTTTATCTGTGGCCATATCCAGAGTCACGAGCTTAACATACGGTTTATGAATCTTGTAATGCACCGAGTATTGGCAGAAAAGTGGCAAACCAGATTGCCACTTTTCTTCCAATACCCGTCTGCCAAACATTTAGAAGAAGAAGAACTTAATGTTATTGACAAATCTTCTAAATCCAGCGTTCTCGGTAAAAAGTAAAAACATAAGAATTGGTGTTGGCCATGGCTAACATGGCTAATAACTTACGAATGTATCATTCATTACGCACCCTTTAGTAATAAGTTTTCAGTTAGTGATGTAGATGCTTAGTAGTAGGGCTAAATGACACATAAACACACACACACACACTCATTCACACACACACACACACACACTTATATTTATACACAACAACATGCAACCTACACAAATGCACACAACAAAGTAAAATTTTAGTAAACACTAAGCTACTATTTCAGGCCAAATATGAATTGTTACCTTTTGAGGGTGGGCGCTAATGCCTACCACACAGGATACTCTCAATCCTAGTTTAGGCAATTAGTTGTATCACTAGAATAAGTTAATATATCAACCTTAGGCCTATTTTTTAATTAGACTACTTGTAAAATGTAATTATTAAGGTGCAAATAAACATTATTATTATTATAAATTAACTTGACACTGGCGGAATTGTGTTAAACCAAACACAAAAAGCCATAAAATAAAAAGACAAGACAAGTAAAAACATCAACAAGTTTATAAAATTAACCGACACTTTACCTAGTCTCGGAGGTTACCTAATTTTTTTTGTAATGTGTAGGTACCCTCAGTCTTGAAATTTGCACATCATGCCCTTTCATTTGATACCACATTTGGGTATTTTTGAAAACATTCGATTGTTCACCCCTACTTTCAACCCCCATATCTCATGAATGGCTCGACCGATTTTTATATAACTTTCAGTTTTGCATTCTACACATTTTCTTTCATTTGATACCAAATTTGGGTATGTTTGGAAACATTCGACTAATCATCCCCTCTTTCACACCCCATATCTTGTAAACATAATTTATTAAAATCAATTTTAAGAACCACCGCCGGGAAACCTGCTTTTAAATAAAAAAAAACTGCATGCAAATCGGTCCACTCATTTAAGAGCTACGTACGGTGCCACAGACAGATCACAGATCAAACTTATAACACCCCTCTTTTTTTTCGGGTGTTAAAAATAGTTCCCTCGAACCTTAATGATGGCGATAGTTTTGTTTGTCTTGTCTTGTCTTTTTATTTTATGGCTTTTTGTGATTGCTTTAGCACAGTTTAGTGCCAAGTTAATATAAAATTTGTCTAGTTTTGTTTTACCTACTGGTAGGAAACACAATTTGCCAATGACAGCAACTGTGATTGATCGCAAACTTGCTTTCTGCGCTTGCCAGCACCTTCCGTTAGGTTTAGTAGAAAATAATTTAATCTTTTTCACTGAAAACGGATAATTGGGTTTGATTTTAAATAAGACTTGGGTTCTCTAACAAGTGTTCGGCGGAACATAGCCGAACATATTATAATTTAAGACCACAATTTTATTGTATACCTATGTTTCGTACAAATAAAGTTCTTATATCTTGTTTTGTAACCTGAATGACCTTGACGAAGTGGTGTTGATGTATGTACATATGTATGTGTAGGTATGGATTTGACTCCTCTGTAAAGGCAACAGGTGCTTCGTCGCAGTTAAATCATGTATTTACATACATAATATACATAATTAATACATAATTGTAAGATGTTATCATAATTATGTTGCTAAATACCGTCTCAGGTACATATTCATCCTAAAGATATCCGTGTATAAATGTACTTAAATGTTAGTAGTTATAAATAAATAATATGTTAAATTAATTATTTTATTATGATTTTCTCATAAATAGATAGATGTACTTTTGTCTATATAACTCTACAACTATATACTTTATTCAAGACCACAAATGTAATAATGAAAAAATAACATCAAGAACAGTTGGTAATAGAACAGGCGGCCTTATCGCTGAAAGCAATCCCTCCAGGCAACCTAGTGCTTATAAGAGATAAAAAATGTGCTAGGTTTAGCTATGTCTTACAGTCACACCTATCCCATAGTTAAAAATAATCGTGATTATTATTTGGTTAATATTCATTTAATTGATTAAAAGTCAGATTTTAATATTGTTATACCACTAAGTAAAGTAAGTAAAAATCAATAATATGTATTAGTGAGTACTCCTTATGATTGCAGACGCGGCCAGATGCGCATTGGTAGTGTAATACTTTGAACCTGCTTAAGAGAAAGTGGTGCCAGAGGTAGGCTTAGAGCCTGTGATACTGGTAGCCAGACCCCCCTCCACGCAAGAAACATTTGTCATCATCATCATCTCAGCCGTGGGACGTCCACAGCTGGACAAAGGCCTCCCTCATCATCCCACTAATATTATAAAGCCGAAAGTTCGTTTGTATGGAGGTTTGTTACCTCTTCACGCAAAAACTAGCGTACGTATCGAGCTGAAATTTTGCAAACGTATAATGGTTGACTTGGATTAACACATAGGCTACTTTTTATCCGGGTACCACGCATGCGAAGCGGCGGGCACAAGCTAGTTTGAAATACAATGATAAAACGCGGACCACCTGCATACAAACTGACGCAAAAAGCTACCGTGAAAGGCTAAGTAAGTCAAAACACAAATTTTCGTTTAAAATAAAAACTTTTGGTTATTACCAAATAGAATGAAAAGTGTTATGTTAAGAACGGTTACGGTTTCGTTCCTGTAAAGTGCAAATGTTGAGCTTAAGCTTCAGCTTTAAATTAAGACGACACATTGGCGTCTGGGATTTCAACTTTCTTCAGCAATATTGTATGATTTATACTTTTCTTGTATTTTGAATTATAATTGGTAGTTGCTTATCACGATTGGTTAACTATTACAACGGGGAAAAGTCCCAAAAACTGTTCAACAATTATTGAGTTGTTTTTGGGACTTTATTTTTTTTTTCTTAATTTGAAGCTGGATTCCGAAAAGATCCAACATAATTATTTTTTCAAAAAACTAAAACCTACTTCTAATGATCAAAAAACATAAAAAACACACACACACACACACGTGCCTTTGAAATTTGAGGGTTTCCCTCGATTTTTCTCGATTCCACCATCAGATCCTGACTTGGTTCCAATGGGACCACCTCGGAAGTGCACTTTTTCGAATAAAAAAATAATTTTGAAAATCAGTCCACAATTGACGAAGAAATCGGTGAACATACATAAAAAATATACAGTCGAACATAGAACCATAGAACATAGAACCTTTTTTAAGTCGGTTAAACATTAAAAAATATGAAATCGGTTGAAACCTCCTTCATAAAAGAAGGACGGTGTCAGGCTACTTTTAACCGCCACGCACAAACATCACCATCATCATTTTCATCATTTCAGCCGTAAAACGTCCACTACTGATCATAGGCCTCCCTCATGGATCTCCATGAGATGTAGTTGCCATATTCACCACCCTTGGCAGGCGGGTTGGCGAGTGCAGTACGGGATGTTGATACACGAAAAGACGCTGTTGCCCATCTTCCGGAGGAATCCCATAGCAGGCTCTTACTGCATCCACGGGCATGAGAGGAGGGGTAACATTCTAGCGCCGGCAACCCACGGCAATGACGGCAAAACCATGATAATAGTCGGTTGCAATTGCTGCGCTGGTTGTCGCAACCGCAAATATACAAAACGATCGTATCTTACGTATTTCCTAGAACGATGGATTTACGAATTGTGATTATGTATAAAAAGTGTTCGAATAAAAGGTTCAAGGAATAAACGTCAGCGGGTTGAATATATTTGCTTTGCATTTAGGGGAATAGGTAGATGGACGGGCAATAATAGTTCGTTTTTTTGATGGACACTACAAGTGTGTAGTGCTAATTAGATTTTTTGATGAAAAATTATTGATGAACGTGTGCACCATCTCATCCTAAACTAAGCTAAGCTTGTATGTGCACATGATGATTGGCAGATATTGTAATGCATACATAAATCTTATACGAGATAAATATGGACTAGTTACCGACGGACCTTCCCCGTTGTCAATCCTATTCGCCAAAGATCTAACGGGTTTATAAAAACTAATTCAATAATCGATTTCCCAGATTCCCAGTCACAGAATCGCTTTTGCAGTTTGATAAGCTGTTGGGAAAATGCCTGTTTGTGCTGTTAGCGGATGCAAAAAGAAATCCAATACCTCAAATCTACAAAAAGATGGAATAGGATTTCACCTGTGAGTATAATTTTGTTGAATTTTGCGAAAACACGGATAATTATTATTTATTAATTAGACAATTGTGGTTACATTTAAACCTAATAACCTACTGTCTGTCCATCTCGGTTCTGTCATAGGCAGTGTTTTCGGATGGTTACGTAATCACAAAATTGTCTAATTATCCGTGTTTTTGCAAAATCTCTAGAATTTTCGCGATAATACGAATTATCAAATCTAATCATCCTACGACATATACATAGAGGCAGCCCGAGACAAGCACCTGCAGAAAGCAAACATTTGTATCCTGCCAGTGATCAAACACACAACAACCTCCTCGACCTCTTTCGCAAATTGACTGGACAGGCTACTAAGCTGGTAGGAGACTACGAGTAAAGCCAAGCCTTATGTTGCATAGTTTACGGGACACTGCTGTGCCTGGACATGAACATATGTATTAGACTTGCCTAGCTCTTGAACCATCTTCTCACTTTAGTCGGTCATATCTGTCGTGTATGCGATATCATTCCATACATACGCTGTCTCGTGTGTCCTATGTATTGACGGGTATTGATTATAGAACTGTCACTATCACCATGAGAACTGTCATGTGAGCCAGAAGGGCGGGAATGATGAATGTTTCATGTGATCGGTGAGTTCGAGGTTATTTAAAATATAAATACGAGGGCATTGTCGAACCAATGTGTAATAATCTTAGCAACCCCTACAATATCCAACATAACAACAAGTCCATACATCTGGAACCGGCTAATCCGTGGGTTTTGAAATCCGTGATTTAACAAACAAACATTACCAAAAACTTGTTAAACTTTCGCGATTTGTTAACATGTTAATAAGAAATGTCAAGAAAATAATAAACAAGGTACCTACCTGATAAAATCATGTATTGAAAACCTTATTTGTGTACTTGAATTATAAACGAAACATTAAGTTTCTGTTCTAACTCATTTGTCACTGTCATTTTTACTGTTACTCACGTTTGACACTTTGGTATAATTTGATCGAAGCTTCATTAATTTTCTTTCACTTTTACGTAAGATTTTTTTTATTTTGTTTTTATTTGCTTTTGCTTGGCTTAATCATTTTGTTTTCCGATAATGTTGTGGCTTAAAATTGCCTAACGCGCTCCCAATACGTTTATGATACTTTTACTTACCTGACACTGGCAGAGTTGCAGCAAGTGGCATGCATCAGCCATTAGAAATAGAAGAAGAAGAAGACACTTTAGTCATTTTTTTTCTTTAAAATATTATTTTGGCAGAATTGCAGCAAGTGACATGCATCAGAGTGCATCAGCCATTAGAAAGAAAAGAAGAAGAAAATATTATTTCTGTTTCGAAACGTTAACTAAATTTTAATTCAAAAATCCTTCAAATACATTTATTGGTTAAAACCAATGATTAATATCTTTGGAAAAAACGAGTTGTTCTACAGTGATATGTATAATCGCCGCCTCTGCGCGTGGCTCGGACCCTGGCCGAGAGCCCATTACAGTGTCCTTGTGCACGGCCGAGGCCGCACATCGTCGCGAGCGGGCGATTGTGCATGAACCGAGTACTTTAGAGCGAACACACTTATGTCACATTTTACCAAAGATTTTAATCTACAGATGTGCCCTGCTACCAAAAACTTTGGCATTGTCTTTGTACGACAATAATGCCGACGCACACACTATTTAGTAGTTAAAAAATAGTAGTCTTGCAGAAAAGGTAAGGCCTTACATCGGGTTCGGTTCGTTGTCACCCGGTCCCGTATTCACCCGGTTCGTTCTCCCCCGATTCGAATAAATTTTATATCAATATTTTTTGTCGCTTTTGCCGTAATTTACATAAGTACCGGCGATAGCAAAAGTGCTTCAGAATTTTATTCTTATTTAAATTATTTAGTTTTCTTTTTTATTGATTTATGTTCAAATATAAAGTATGTAATAAATTAAATTATAATAATAATTCCTGTTAAAGCAAATAGGTAACTAACAGCTACTTATTTGTGTAATAAACTGTGCAAGTGTATGTACTCTTTCTATTATTCAGAACTTTCCGCGTGCCTACCTGAACCCGTACCGGTTCATGGGTAACAATAATCTAGTCTGGACCGATATGTCCGTCTCTTTTACAATCAAGTCAAAAATACAAGGTACTTATCTGTTGCAGCATGCAACCGATAGAACGACGAAGGTCCTTCGCGAGGTCTCGAGCCCAAAAACTACAAACTAATTACGAATAAGAAAGGGGGAAAACAATATTACATGTAAGGCATTCGTATACCTTGCACCGCAATAATAATTTTTCAAGTGTGTGGACGTGTGTAAATAAAAAATACAGAAAGTGTAGTGGTTCAATCAAATTAGAAAACAGAAGTGATGCGCAAATTCAAATGAGACAAAGTTCAGAATGTGAGCCAAACTTGTTCGAAAACGAAGTCAGTGTTGTAATAGACAAAATAAAATCAGAGGTTCAAACCAATTTCGAATCTATACAAAAATATATGAAGTGAATGTGAGTGAGCTAAAAAATAAAGGTTATTATGTTGATATTCCAGTCTACACAAGTGTTAAAAGTAAGCTGTACATAAGTCGATATAATGCATTGAAAAAAAAAACAAAGATACGATTTGAAAGCCATGTGATGTTGTCACACCTGAAACTTTTCGAAAGAATATGTTATTTGACTATAACGAAAACAACAATAGGATTATTGTATTAGTTTCTGACAAGGCGTTGAGTGAAATAAATGATGTTGATGTAAGTGAAGTAACTAAGTTTTTACTAGTAATAAGGACTATGCGATTTTTCATGAATTTACATTATACAATCAGTACCTATTTACACTAAAGCAATGTTATAATCATAGTTATTACAAAAAATAATAAATATATTATATCCATTTAAGTTATTTATTAATATTTAGTTATTTATTTCAAGAATACCTCAATTACAAAAAATGATTCTAAGTACTTACCTATGTACATACATAGGTATCCACATTAACAAACATCCAACATTCACATTTTACATTACTCAAGTTGAACACATTAGTGCCTGCTAGTAGGTACGTTTTATCAAAAAATGCTTCTGATAAAATTTATCGTTGCTAAACCAAATCGGGGGAGAACGAGCCGGGTGAATACGGGATTGGGTGACAACGAACCCCTTACATCTACTATACTTGATTTATACAGCGTCAACAACCAACTGGTATCCATGCTGTACGGGAAGCTGCAGTTCCTGGGATAATGCTAAGTGGATTAGGCTTGCCCAGCACCTATACCCTCCTCCCAGCAAAGTCAGCTATTGGTCAGAAGAAAGAAAAAGTCAATACGTCTGAAGTTAACCAAGCAGCGGATTTAGTTACGATGTTTTCCTTCGCCGGTAAAATGTGCACATTGTATACATTTTCAAGAATAAAATATCCATTGGTGCAAGACGATATCGCACCCGCAACCTTCGGATTTGATGTCGGGGGTACATATACACTCGGCCAGCACGGCTCAACACCTTACACATTCTCTACCTAACCAACCAAGTGATTTTGTGACATAACCAAGTGTACTATATGTTCCTACGGTGAAATAAATGAGTATATGAGTATGAGTACATAATAAGGTCTTTGGGCCCAATTTAATATATGTAATACTTGTTTTTATCAAAATGAACTTAATGTTTTTGATAACAGAGCTCGTCTCAAAATAGTGTTTTGTGCGATAAGGTATCTACGGATCGGCCAAGGACAACTAGTACTAAATCGTCAAGAGAGCAAGGTTTTTGTATTTTTGATTACAAAAATGCGACTTAACTTTTAATTTATCATTTAAGTCGGTAGACTGATAGTGATGATGATGCGGACTAATATATATTAATGATTATAAGGTGTTTTTTCGCTAGAGATCATAACCAATTTGCGGTGAGAGTCAGAATGGCGGGTGTACTTATTCAAAAATCAACATGTATGATAATGTTATATGTACATAAAAGGAATGTACCAGCAATGTACATGAATGTACCTTTAATGAATTTCAATGTACCAAGAATAATTTAATGTACCATGAAACATAATAATTTATTAAGATAACACTAACAGATAAACTAACAAGATAATGATGGTTATAGATATCTCATGGTTACCTGATATTTACTAGATGAATATACCTTCAATGTTCCTCTTAAAAATATAATGAGAAATTAAACGCGGCCAGTAGTTATGGAGAAAATCAAAAACAAATTTTAACGCCTACCATTTTTCCATAGCAATATTACTGATAGAATATTTTTTTTAATTACCCGTTTTTCGTCAGGCGTTTGGCGGTAGAGTTGATTCCGTTTGATAAAAATTGTAATATCTCGGAATCTAGATCAGTTAAAAAAAATAATTAATAATAAAATGAGCCGCCAACCTGACGTCAGGATGGCGGGTGTAATGTTGTTATTTGTATATTATGCCATATTTCCTTAACGGAAAATTAAAAGCTATTGTTATAATCAACAAAAACCAGTTTAAATAGCGTCAAATCATTAACACTAAAAATACTGGTAACTGCTCATTTTTTTTCTGAGATTATAACTTATATTAACTGTTTTAGTTTACATAATAAAAATACCTACGTCAGTTTTTCTAAAATTCAAAACTTTAAACGGCTGTCCTGAACATTTCATTTTTTGTCGCTTAAACCCTATTTCCTTTTAACCGTCGACATTGTATTCATTGAAACGGCAAGGCAACCAATCGCACACTACTAATTTTATCCCATATCAAGAATTAAGGAAACTTTAAATTAAAAAAAAACAATGTTTAAGGTACTCAACTTGAGAAAACTGTATTTTTAATTTAATAGATTCATATTTCATAACTATTTTAAACTTTATAACTAGACGAGAGATAAATGATTCATATTATCATCATTTAACCAAGCTGTAATAAAATTTTGATTAAATCATGGGATCGTAAAACAGTTTTTTCGCATTTTCAGCATTTTTAACTAGCTTTTATTTACTTAGCTTTTTATTAACAGCATTTTTCAGTTAAGTCACTTTAATACTAGGTGTGCGAAATCTTTGGTTTTATAATAATATGGTAAAAAAAATCAATTCTTTAATTCCATATTTGAATAAGGATTGATTCTATGTGAGTATTTATAAAGCCTAAATAATTAAACCCAAAAAATACGACAGCGTGCTCAACGGGTTAAATTGTTTTTTGTCCTTAGTTTTATTTATATATAGATATATTGATTCTGTACAGTCTGAGCTATTTTTAATACATTTAGTGTTTTTTTAACTTATCTACTAGATTCCAAGATATTACAATTTTTACCAAAGGGAATCAACGCTACTGCTAAACGCCTGAAAAAAAACGAGTAATTATTTTATCAGTAATATTGCTATGGAAAAATGGTAGGCGTTAAAATTTGTTTTTAGATTTTTTCCATATCTACTGGCCGCATTTTATTTACGATTATATTTTTATGAGGTACATTGAAGGAACATTAATCTGATTAATATCAGGTAACCATGATAAAACCATCATTATCATTACATTATCAGTACACCCGCTGTTCTGACCGTCAGGACGCGGCTCATATTATTATTTTATTATTGAAATTATTCTTGTTTCATGTAGGTACATTGAAATTTAGTAAAGGTAAATTTAGGTACATTGCTGGTACATTCCTTTTATGTATAACGTTATCATACAATGTTGATTTTTGAAAAAGTACACCCGCCAGTCTGACTCTCACAATTTGCGCTATAAATGTTGTTTGAGCTATAAACAAGTAGGTCCGGTAAGTGACAGAGTTTGCTTACCGACTGATTTATTATCTGACAACTTTGCAATTGTTTATATTAATATAGTCACGATAATAACTTAATGAACTTATAACTACATTAATGTCGACCTCCGTGGCACAGATGGATTCATAGGATGATACGCAAGATTTTAGGTTCGATTCCAACCCTCAGAATCCCCACATCTCAGCCGTAAGACTGCTGGCCACGTCCACTGGTGGACAGGACTCCCTCATGGATCTTAAAGATCTGGGGGTTGTAGCCATACTCGCCACGCTTGGCAGGCGGGTTGGCGAGCGCTGTACGAATTGTTGATTCACGGAAAAACGCTACTGCCCATCTTCCAGAAGTATCCCATGGCAGATTATTACTCTCACGGGCAAGAGAGGAGAGGCAACAATCTACTGCCACACACCTAGCCAAACACCTAAGATGCGAATCAAGGAGTTTCTCACTCACCTAGGCTTGTTCATCCGGAACTGGTTGACTCGAGGAAAACATGCTAGTTATCCAATTCAAAAATTTAAGCAATGTTTGTTTTTGAGTATAAATAAGACGAAATCCTTGAATCAGAGGGAGCATAATACTTCTCACGACGCAAACAAATTTAATTCGTTTGTTTTTGTTTGATAATGGCAGGTTTTTTTGCAAGGAAACTCATGTGACTTGTTTTGAACTTTTGATACCTGAGTTGTCGACGTCATGCGACGTCACGGCCGGTTCTGCCGCCTGAGGTGTCCTTGTTCAGGTCAGGCTTGGTGGGGACTCGCACTCATCAGGTCATTTTGGTGGAACAAGGGCATCTCGGCTGAGAATGACCTGTTGTTTTACAAATTAACGCGATTGTAAAATAATGTATTTTTCGAATTATGTTTTATTATAAAATACATATAAATGAGCGGCTGATACATACAACTTTTTTCTGTTTCATGTAAATTCCTTTTAGAATCTAACGCGGGCTGTCTACTATGAGAGGATGAATAAAACCTAACTAAATATAACTCAGTTTTAATAATACCACCCTAAAATTAATTAAAATAGCTTAATCTACTCAATGTTATTGTTTTTGGCAGAGCGAAATTTCCCTAACACAGGTATTATTTACTTAAAAGGGAATCTCAAACTATGTTATTGATAAGTGAATTAAGTTGATGAATAAATATTTTTGTATTTTGAATAAAAACCCCCGATACCACCATCTCCGTGTAACCTCTTGTCTCTCTGCTGGACAAAAGCCTATAATTAGAGGTGTAGGTACGATATTATTTTCTAACAACCGTATCGCGTACCAAGCGGTAAGCTACCAATGAAGTAAGAGCCTGCTAAGGGATACTCCGAAACATGGGCAGCAGCGTCTTTCCGTATATCGACATCCCGTACGGCGCTCACCAACCCGCCTGCCAAGCGTGGTGAGTACGGCAACTAATTCAGATCCACGAGGGAGGCTCAGTAGGGCTGTTCAGTAGTGGACGTTTTGTGGCTGTAATGATGAGGCCTCCTTTACACACTGACAGTTATTTCAAGTCACAGAAATAAAACAAACTCCATAGTTACGTAGGTCCCCTTATACTACCACTACCAATAGTAGAAATTGCAAGGTATTGTTAAGATCTCGAGGAGGCAAAATTACAATTATTAAATATTCATTACAATTATTAAATATTAATTGGAAACATTACACCTTTAATTACGGACCACACCACGAAACCATTGTCTATTTTCATGGAATCCGCGGAAACGGGCGAGTTGTTATAGATAAATACTCATTAAGATTAGCCATTAACTATGTAGATAGCCACCTACAGACCTTCGAGCCTCAAATTGGGTCACAATCTAGACTCAGATAAAAATAGCTTTGTTAGTTAACTCGGCTGTTTATTAATTATTTATAAGTTTGCTTTTAATTACGTATCATCATTTTGATCTTAAATTATTTTCAAAAACCACAGGAAAACCTTGAAGGTTATTGGCAAAATATTCAACGATATTTCGAAATTACAGTCGCTTTCGTTTGCATAAATTTAATCAAATATAAAATGCGCCTATTTCATTATTTAGGCAGTTAGCTACTGTCGCACAGCTAAGCAAACTTAAACTTGGTCATCTTATTGAACAAGAACAAACAACAATTGATAAAGCCATTACGATTTATTTATTTATTAATATCTTCAATTTATCTTAGTTAAATTACAATTAATTAGTCTAAAAGTTTAAAATTATGTTAACATAAGTGTATTTAGTCGTCATCTGACATTCCAGCCACTGTACCCTTTCAGCGTACAAATTTTTGAACTATCTAATTTCTAAACCACAAGTAACATTTTACAATAATTATTTGAGTTTGACTCGACTTACCTAAAGCTACTGCCAGCAGCAGAACGACGAGTTTGGTTAACCACATTTCAACAATCTCGATTGCTCCTCGTATACAAAGCCGATTTTTTCTAATTGACGTCCCTCTGACAGTGTTCCATTTTATAAACTTACACCTCTGAGGAAAACCAACTGGAAAGAATACCCATGTCGTGCTCGTACAGAGTAGGAACCGTGCGCAGCGACAGTGTCGCAGCCACCGTCCTCTCTCTACCTATATCTCCGCTGTATAATTGTGTAGCAATCTTTTGTTTTGTTTTTACGACAATAACGTAACTAGCATTAGCATCGTTGCTACATCTTTAGTATAATAGATTTGAAGCAAACATGGCTTTAAGTGACTTAGTAAGCGAGTGGTTTCCTTACTCGAACTTGATATAATGATGGTTGGCGAGGGTTGTGCTTTGTGATGTGAATAAAAATATTTACATAGGTTCCCAACGAAACCTCAATAATCAAACGAATGAGCGAGGCTTACTAAGTTCCTAAACTAGGCGTTTCGGCTGAATGTTTGTTTGTATGTATGCATGTCCGCAAATTTTGTCCGAGGATAACACCTGAAAAGATGATCGCATTTTGATAAAATTTAAAACATAAGAAGAATACATCAAGACAACACACTATAGACTTTTTGTTTAACATTTAAACTAACGATTCTGTTTTGTTAAAAAATCACAACTTGGAAGTCTAATTAAAATTAGGGGTGTTTGGAGATTTAAATCTTTGGAGAATTCCAGCAATCCAGTCCCCATCGCTTATAATTCGCGATAAAATAATTTTTGTATAATAGGCGTAAAATCATGTAAAATCCAATGGGACTTGAAACAAGTAAACCTCGATCGTTCTAAGTTCAGGGCGAACAACTAGTATTGTAAGTCTAGAAATTGACAAGCTATTATTAAAAAAATACGCTGCTGCCCATCTTCCGAAGGTTCTTACTAAATTTACAGGTAAGAGAGGAGGGGCAACATTCTACTGCCGGCACCGTACCGTGGGGATTATTTTTGTTATAATTAAGTTTTATTTAACATAGTTGGTAAGTGTGTAGGAAAATACGTATAATATCAGAAAATAATAAAATTGAATTGGTATCATATAAATAAGTTTTACTTCTCATCTGTTTACATTAATATAATTTTTGTTTCATCTATGAAATGCTAAAAAAGAGCGACAGTGAGAGTGGCTGTGTCGGTTCCCACGATCGGTGGAGCCGAGCGCCGCGTACAATAATGTAGTAAATTAAATCTGTGAACTAACATCTGGTTCTTTTTATTGCTCTGACATTTTTATTAGCAGTTTAGCACAGTTTGTGTAAGGAATAATCAGATTAAAAGGCTTTGCAAGATGACGTAGGTATTTTTTGCGATTTGGTAAAAGCGTTCGATTGTGTACACAACAAAACATTGGTCAGGAAATTGCATCACTATGGAATCAGAGGCACCTCCTTGGAACTTTATGTTTCGTACTTAAGTTACACGAATCAAAGAGTTGATGTTAATGGAATACGATCTCTGGGGTGCGTGGTTTCAATGGGTTTAGAATGGGTAAAGTAAAAGTAAGAATGTATGTATATTCCCTTTTCACGACAAAACCGCTGAACCGATTTGGATGAATTTTAGTATAGGAGTAGATTAGATCATGGAGACGGACATAGGCTACTTTCCGTTGCGTAAATTAAATCAGAAGGGTTTCAAATATGGGATGAAAGTTTGTATGGAAAAATTATTAAACACATGTTTCAGCGTTAGTTGTAGCGAGGTTGTAGGGTAGTTGTAGGGTAGTAGTAGGTTAGTTGTAGGGTCCGTCCCCGGGATCCAGAGGGTAGTGGGTGCTTTGCACAGACTGGTACCCAATCTCGGGGGACCAAGGGAGGGCGTTCGCCGCCTCTATGCGGGCGTCGTGCGGTCGATGGCACTCTAAGGAGCGCCCGTCTGGTCCAAAAAACTGACGTGTGTTAGGCGCTGTAGGCTATGTTTAGTAGCCTGCAGCGTTCTATTGCCATCAGAATCGTTCGCGGTTACCGCACGATTTCGCATGAGGCGGCGACATTATTGGCGCGGCTCCCGCCGCTCGACCTCCTGGCGGAAATGGACGCACGAGTGTAGGTTCGTCTCCGGCAGGAGGGCGATGGTGGGGCTGCGCCAGCTGAAGTGCGGCAAGAAGGGCGTCGACGTGCGCTTGGGAAGTGGCGCGAGCGGCTCGAGGAGCCGAGGAGCTCGCGCCAACGCGCCGTCGACGCTGTTCTGCCTAGCTTCGCAGCCTGGCTAGGGAGGGAGGGAGGTAACGTCACCTATCAACTTACTCAGGTAGTCACCGGGCATGGTTGCTTCGGTGAGTACCTGAGTAGGATCGGACGCGAACCGACACCGCAATGCCACCATTGTGGATGGGGCCAGGATTCCGCCCAGCACACGCTCGAGGATTGCTCGGCGTGGTGCGTGGAAAAGCGGAATCTAGCACTCAGGATCGGGCAGGATCTCTCTCTGCCCAGCGTAGTTGCGGCTATGCTGGCAGATGAGACGGCGTGGAAGGCGGTGGCCTCTTTCTGTGAGACCGTAATGGTTCGGAAAGAGGCCGCGGAGCGGGATCGCGAGAGGGCTGATCCCGCTCGTAGAAGGCGGCGGCGGGGTGCAGGCAACGGCCGCTTCGCACGGTCTGCCCCGTGAGGCTACGGCGTCATGGGGCTGCGGCATCCTCTATAGGGGACCATCTGGGTCCGTAGGGTAGTCAGAGTGAGGGCTTGGACTATCCCAGACGGACCCAGGGAGGGCGATGGTGCATGATATGGCTATGCACCATCGTAAGTTCCGCGAGACGTAGGGGGCGTTAGTTGTGGACGCCCCCGGGACGTGCTCAGGCAAGGTGCGATAGGGGCTCCGGAGTGTTCTTTACGAGAAACCGGAGCTCTAGTGCACCGAGGCCGGCCATCGGGGTGGTTTTAGTGAGTCGTCAGGAGACAACCTCACATAACCAAGCTGTGCCCTTACGCAGCATGGTATCTGACCTAGCAGATTTCCACCCCGCCACTCCCTTATCGGTTCCCCACGGCTGAGTTGTATGCAAGATGGGATGTACTCTATGTCAGACAGTATTTCGTACTACAAGTCCTACTCACTACACACTCCCAACTTGTGTACGGCTCGGCTCTGGTGAGTGATGAGCGGAGAAAGGGGATTGTCTGTCCTTCACTCACGTTCTGCACAAGTCTGTCAACTAACATTTTATGTTACCTCGGCCCATTCATACAATAATATAATAAAGTAAACACTATTTTAACCATATACCCAATGCCCAAATTAAAATGCAAAATGCAGTAACCAAGTGGCTTAAATCCCTCAGTTACGAAGAGACTGAAAACCTCCTGTCTCCTCTTTGTTAAAACAAACTTAACTGCCCTCACAAGTTGAGTGTGTGCCATTGTGTGTACCTACACACAATGTCTCACACTCAACACTGACTGACTCACCTGTTGCCCAGACTCTTAAGAGCCTGGTGTTCTCAGGGGTAACTAACAAACATAACACGTTTACACAACACAACAGACATACTACATCACAAACATACTAGGTACTCATTAAACACAAATAATCATATCTTTAACTGACTAATGAATGGGCAGTAGGCACCGGGAGATCTTCGGCCTTAAGCGGAGGCTGGAGACCTCAACGGATGTGGTGCCCATTGGAGGGGGATCTGGGATCCGATCTCAGCCAGATATAAATATGTTTGTCCTCAGTTTTATAGTTTGGAGGGAAGGATGGGCCCCTACTTCCTGGGGTCGAGAATAGGGTCCCCCGCCGTGTTACCTGGGTGCCCATTTTTCGGTGGATGTATTTATGTATATTATGTATTGTGTAAGATATGGTGGCGGTGGGGCGAAGGCAGTAGCCACCCGCACCGCCTGAAGCGGAATCCCTGTAAGGGGACCACTGGATCCGTGGGCAGTCTGGAGTTAGGGCTCTAGCTGCCCCTGTTAACGGATCCAGGGAGGGCGATGGCGCATATGGCCTTACGCCATCGAAAACCACGAGATGTGGGGGGCGGTTATTTTAATTGCCCCTGGGATGTGACCCTAGGGGCAAGATGTGAGAGGGGCAGCGGACAGGTCTGTAAGAGGAATCGGAGCCCCTCAACATGCATTGAGGTAGGCCATCGGGGATGGTTTTAGTGGGTCGTCACGTGACAACTCCACATAACCGTGCTGCACCCTACATGCAGTACGGTATCTGAATTTCAAGCAGATTTCCATCCTCGTAAACAGAAAAAAGGATAGTTGTAGGGTAGCTGTAGGGTAGTTTTAGGGTAGTTGTAGGGTAAGTTGTAAGTAGAGGTTGTAGTAGGTGCAGTACGAAGTTCGCCGGGACAGATAGTTTATTATACTTTTATATATATTCAAACAGCTTGTATATTATAGTTTGTATTTTGAATCCGGGGAGTGAAGGGACCTGGTGACATGTAGAATAAGCTTTATTTTTCTATATATAATAATCTTGTCTTACGGTTTGTTGTGAGAGAAATAAATATATATTTGATTTGATTTGAATACTGGCATATAGATGAAGCTTTTTAGAGCTCGGGTAGTACGAAAAATTCGTCTAAACTATCATTGATTTATTTGTTTATTGATAGATGATATGACCATCTATTAAATCATCTTTTATAGATGTAAGAGGGCTATGATGAGTAGTCATAGTAGGCAGGGGCACAAGTGCCGAATCTCCGGACCGGTTATCAGCGCGCGGTATCTAATTGGGCCGCGTAATTAACGATCGGAGGCCCGCACGGTTCCGGACATTCAACTAATTTTCACTATTATCAGCTTGTCATTATTTGTCGCTGTTAGCCTTGTGGACTGCAAATTGTGTGAAGGTTGTAGATTCATCATCATCATCGCAGCCTGGGACCTCCACTGCTGAATAAGGCCTGCCTCATGGCCGAGTACTGAGCATGAGGGGTTATTGCCATACTCACCACGCTTGGCAGGCGGGTTGGCGAGCGCAGTACGGGATGTTGATACACGGAAAGACGCCGTTGCCCATCTTCCGGAGGTATCCCTTAGCAGGCTCTTACTGCATCCATGGGTATGAGAGGAGGGGTAACATTCTCCACGACACGCCACGGTTGTAGGTTCGAATTGTCGAAAATTGATAAACTACATAGTATATGTAAAGATTTTTATTTTAGTTATTAAACTGGGCGCGGGCGCTCAACTATCGTCACTAGCTAGTAGTAATTGTTTCACTAATTTTGTCACCGTCGCTGATAAAGAGAATTACAGTGAAACAAACAAACAGTCAAACCTAAACACTTCTAATGATGTTTGTTAAATAAAATTATAAAGTCAAGAAATAAATATCTATCTATTTTTATAATGATTATCCTTCCCATGCTACTTTTTGCCTTAAATATTTATTTTATAATGTTTTAAGTATTTTTTGTCATAGCGGCAACAGAAATACATAATCTGTGAAAATTTCATCTGTCTAGCTAGATACAGCCTGGTGACAGACAGACATACAGCGGAGTCTTAGTAATAGGGTCCCGTTTTTACCCATTGGGTACGGAACCCCAAAAATACTACGGTACTAAGTATCAAATTACTTGGAGATTAGACTAACTGATGAAATTAAGTTCATAAGAACAAAACACTTTAAAAGATCGGTTGATATTAGGTTCAGGACACCTTTTTTGGAAGTCGGTCAAAATGTAGTTCTTGTCGTATTTTACAATCCAATCCATCCCAAGGTTGCCTGGTAGAGATCGTTCTATAGCGATAAGGCCGCCAATTCTCACTATGTTTTCAGTGTTTCTCTTGTAATTATGTTTAGTTGTAAGGTGTGCAATAAAGTATTTTCTATCTTTCTATCAATCTATCTAGTGAGTAGATCATAATAACGAATCCACGGGTGTAAATCGATTCACCATGGTCCAGGTCCACGATTGCGCAAAATGTTCATCAATTTTCAAATTTTTTTCTTAGTCTTCTTGACTCTTGGCGCTTCGTCCTCGTGGCGAATATTACGTAAATTTATACATTGACCGTCAAAATTATAAGCCTTTGTCTCTGCCGTAGTCGGGTATAACCGGAGTACCCGAGTGTTGAAGCTAAAGCCACAAAAACAGGCTCCACGTGACCGCAGATAAGGTCAGCCGGCACCGGCAGCCGACGTCATCACCTTTATGTAACAACTGTTGTAGAGCCGTGTGTACACGACGCGCTGGTTGCCAACGTTTTGATTCATAATTAAGACCGGCCAAGTGCGTGTCGGACTCGCTAACGAAGGTTTCAGTACCATTTTTTGGTTAAATGAAAATGAAAATGAAAAAGCATTTATTACAGCAAAAAGAAAAAATATAAAATACAGCGAAACTTATGCTAAAACTTAAAAAAATTAACATCTTAACTGTTTAAACATTGTTTCCTTTTTTGCTGAGGAATTAATTGTTCTGTGTTATTGGTGACTCCCTCACTAGGCTGAGCCTGTATCGAGGGAGCCGGCTGACGAATTAGCTAGACAACGAATAATTAAATGCTCAGCTGACAGAAATTACAATGAAAATTGAATACAAAAAAAAAAAAAACGGGACAATCTTATAAATCTAACTGTTATTATTATAGTTGAGAGATATTAGTTTAAATAATTAAAAAATATTATGTAAATTTAAATGTAAGAATATAATATTGAAAATGCAAAAAATGTTGATGTAGGTACCTAATTGATGATTGGATACGTGATTTTTTATCTTACGGTTACAAGCAACTCTTCTGTCTTATCATAATTTAGGGATTCAAGCCATCTATTGATAATTAGTTTTGCTTCAGCCACTGATTTATTTTTAATGTCGCAGGCTTTTATGACCTTGTTATATAAGCTTAGCTTAATGTAGGCGCCAGTGCGCTGGGCAAACCTACATGTTGTTTTTGGCACAGTTAATTTAAATACTCTTTGTTTCAATAGTAAGTCGTAGTCAGGAGCGGAGATAACAGATTTATGCACAGAGAGGGAGATCTTTAAAATGTACAATTGACGTACTGTGAGAACCCTAGCATCAGGATATAGGTTTGAGGTGGGATACCTATAAGGCTTGTGAAGCATAACCTTAAGAACCGACCGCTGAGCTCTCTCAGCTTGAATAATGATAGTCTTTGCAGCGCTGCCCCAGCATGTGATGCAGTATACTATTATCGATTGACAAAGAGCGTAATAGACTGATTTTAGAGTGTCAAAACAAGCCACATGACGTAGATTCCGCATCACATTTACGATTTTTCTAATTCGAGCTGAGAGAGCTTCAATGTGCGGTTTAAAACTGAGCTTTTCATCGATATGGACTCCAAGGTATTTAAAAGATTTTGTGCGCACTAACGATACACAAGAACAGGTGTGGGCACTGCGGCTAGTGCATGAAGGAATGTGTAACTTTATGTCTAGGTTTCTGTCTGGAGCTGAAGCTAAGGTCTTGTGAAAACACATATACACAGTTTTATTTGTGTTGAGCGTAAGTAGATTTCTCTGGAGCCATTGAAACATTAGTGTCACACCAAGTTCAGCTGAGTTGCACACCTCTGACCAATTAGGCCCATGAAAGATGATCGCAGTGTCGTCTGCATAACAAAGGATGTCGGCATTGGGAATATTGATTTGGTGAATATCGTTTATGTAGAGAAGAAATAAAGTGGGACCAAGAATACTCCCTTGTGGTACCCCGAAACGAATTTCCTGAGAACTACTGGTATTTTGGCAGATCTTTACACACTGTCTCCGATTTTTTAAATAACTGCTAAACCAATCCAAGGCGACTCCTCGAATACCAGAGACCTCCAGTTTTTTTAGCAGGATAGGAACAGAGACAGTGTCGAATGCCTTTGCAAGGTCTAAAAATACAGCAGCGCAACATTCCCCATTATCTATATGAGATGACACCGCAGTCGTCAGTAGTGTAACTGCATCTTATATTTTACAACAACTTATATTTGAGGTAGCACCACCTACTTTTGGTTGTGAACTATTTCTTTTTAAAATGGATATACAACTAAAAAAAAAAGTAAGGCCTTTGCTTCTATTATAGATGATTTATACAGCGTCAGCAACTGGTAATCATGCTGTACGGGACGCTGCAGTGCCTGGGACATTGTTAGATGGATTAGGCTTGCCCAGCACCTATACCATCCTCTCAGCTTAGTCAGCTATTATTCAGAGGAAAGAACAGGTCAATACGTCTGAAGCTAACTAAGCCGCGGGTTTCCTCACGATGTTTCCTTCACCGTTAAAGCTCGTGTTAAGTGTGCACATACATTTTTCAAGAAAGAAAAATCCATTGGTGCACGGCCGGTATCGAACACACGACCTTCGGATTGAAAGTCGGGGGTACATACCACTCGGCCAACACGGCTTTTATACAACTAAAGACTGAATATTTCAAGCGTCTACCTGTTGGCGTTCAAGCAACAAACAGCACAGAAATATCACATTTTTTGTATGGGCCTCCGAAAATATTTATTTTATTCTGTTTTTAGTATTTGTCGTTAAAGCGGCAATAGAAATATATCAGGGTTTGACGACTTTGGTCCAAAATGAAAAATGACAAGATATAATAATGCTAACAATCACAAAATCATCTGTAAAAAATCCAACTGTCTAGCTAACACGGTTCATGAGATACAGCCTGGTGACAGACAGACAGACAGACGGACAGCGGAGTTTTAGTAATACGGTCCCGTTTTTACCAAGTAAATACACAAGTAAATGAATAAAAAAAAATACCTGATTTAATTATAATATATTTTTTGTAATGTGTTTCAAATTAATTATATCTACCTCTATGTTAATGTGATTATAGCTTGGATCTTCAAGTTACAAATCATTACCATCTAGGGGCTTCGCAATTTTGAAATTATCAGTATAGGAGATGGGAAGCAGAGTCTTTCTATGTATCAACATCCCGTACAGCTTTTGCCACCAGCCTGCCAGCCGTCTGCAATAAATGAAAATGAATGAAAATAATTTTATTTACCTTAAATCTACTTACTACTACACAATACAATAACTTAAGACACTAAATTAATCCTAGGCTAATCTGCAAATTTTTGTGAATTAGGCAAAGAAATTGTGTGAAGTCGTAAAAAAATGTATTGTATGTATTTAGATAAAACTAAAACGATAAAACGTGACTACCTGAGTGCCTATGCATTCAAGTTAAGAATTGCAGGCACTAAACCGTCTCGTGCCAAAACACCAAAATGTGGTATGTATAGGTAAAATATTCGTGAGGGTTTGTCAGATTTGTTGGTTTTTTTTTATTTGACTAAATGACAAGACAAGCCCAAGGCCCACCTGATGACGGTAACATCTACCTATTACAACTGCAATACCGCGGTGATCACGTTCATTAAACACGCGACCAACGTGAGAGTTGTAAGGTCTCATGTGCCCGTATTTTCTCCGGTCCGTACCCATACCCAACAAACCTGAAAACACAGCAATGTAGCCATCACTGCTTGGCGGCAGAAATAGGTATGGTGGTGGAACTTCCCCGGATGAACTCTTCACAAAAAGTTCTACTACTCTAAAGAGTACTTATGTCAAGCTTTGTTTACCTCGAAGTAAATATGTCTTTGTATTACTGATTTTATTTAGGGGGTGAAGCCCCCTATTGTGCATAGCGCTGTCTGTCTGTCTGTGCACAACACGATTACAACCGAGCGCGTTGACCGATTTATATGAAACCTTTCTTGTTAGCACTGTCTTAATGAGTTCAGGGTAGTGATTGATTTTGGTGACCTTAGGGTCACAGGGACCGGAGTTATTGTGACCTCAAAAGGTCAGCAAAGGTCAAAAATTGCATTTTTAGGAAATCTTAACCCCCTTTTCTGGTACGCTCGTACCAATGCTTGTTTGAATGCCTTTAGCCTACACCAAAACACTAACAGCATAATGTTGTTAGTGTTTCGGTGTAGGTAAACTGGCTACTGGATGACGATACGAAGGAAATTCACTGTGGTCTAGGAATTTCCTCTTCTAACAGGAAGTATAGAGTCCAAGTACATAATGTACGTGGATTTGAATATGTTCACATATAAAGCAGATAAAAAACTGATTGTGTAAATAAATAATTGTGAACATTGCACACAGCGTACACATACCCAAGTAAGCAGAGGTTGTTTTCTCAGGTGATGTTCTTCCCTACATCGTGCGAAGCCGCGGACAGGTGTTAGTTCCAAAGTAAGAGGTTCATGGTCTTGTATTTTTGATAAAATACCTCGTCAGACTGGTTTAGACGAGTATGTTTAATATGTTTATGTTGTAGTAAAAGGTCGAACCTTCGGCGCTTCTAGAATCAGCTGGGCCTCTGGGGGGCAATTCTCGTAAATCTTGATTTTGCGTGACACCTTGTCTCATCTCACTACTCAGTGTCTACTCCGAACTTGTCACATTGGGTCCTGACCGGTGTTACGACGTGTAATGTAACATGAAATTCATTCATTATTTCCATATTAGTGCAATTACAAAACATAGATATGTTAAATCTTATGTTAACAGGAAATAAGGCACATGAATGAATCTGTCCGCTTCCGTGTTTTAAGCACTGTGATAAGAAGCGATTAGAAAACACAGTTCTTTTTTAATAGTCAGTTTTTTAGTTGTTTCGTAGTTGGAGCAAATTTAATTCTAAGCATTTTTGTCTTCTAGATAATCAGATATTTTATAGTAAGATTTATTTAAAAAATTACATTTATTTTAGTAAGAAAATTGCTGCATTTATTTAGAAATTTTATTGTAGAAGCGTGTACACTGCCCTCTGAGAGAGCATCAGTCTGTATCCAACTTTAAAGTCTACTAATTATTATCGTTGAACAATTCGCTGCATCAGGATCGATTTGCAATACACATTTGTCCATTGTGAGATCACCAAAATTCAGAAAGTTCGTTACAATAGAGATTTTGATAGTTTTTGTGAAATATATCGATTTTGAGCGTTTATCACTTGGATCACGATGCATGAGAATTGGCCCCCAAGTCTGTTAAGAAGTCTAAAGTCGTAATTAGCATGTTTCGTCCATTGAATAATTATAAATATCGAACATGTGATTTACTAAGACGCATTGTACAACGTTTGGTCTTTAGCTCTTTAGTCTTTAGCCAGAGAAAAGTTATATCAAAATATAGCTTTGAGTACTTATGTAAGGTCATATTTATTCCAAATGTTAAAGTTAAGTTCAAGTTCTACAATAGGTTATTCTATTTTTAATATAGTTAAGTAAGTGCAAGTAATATAACGCAATAGAATAAGCCCTACAATGTTTAATTAAGTATAAGAAAAAAAATCCAGCAGGCTAAAATGACGCGTATTACATAAACTCCAGATCACTTACAGGATTCATATTTTCTAGGAACCATTTTTTTGGTTTGAGGTTATCCGTCTATTTATTACTCGAAGTCACAGAGCGGTCCATAGTTCTGTGTTAGACGTATGCGCCAAGCAAATTGAAAATAATTTTAATTCCGTGTAACTTGAAAAATGTATTCATTCAAGGTTTTGCTAAACATATGTACATCAGCTAAAGGCCGAAGTTAGAATCTATTTTAGGTTTAAGGAAAGGCGTAGTCTACAGTATCCCAGTCCTTCCGCGTAATTACTATGCATCGACCTTTGACTATAACATTGAAATACACAAAGGTGACATATCTATTGTACTTATGATTAGATTTTACTTGCTTGTTTTAGAATTTGTTGTTTGTTTCATTTAAATTTTAGCTATCTTATTTAGCTATCTTAGAATATCTTCTTCTGTGTGTGAGAGTTATGTGTGTGACTACGAATATCTTGTTCTCGCTTGTCTGAGAGGATGGAATAGATGCTGGGAAAGCCTAATCCACCTTGTTAGGTGTAGGCATTGTTATGTCCCAGCCACTGCAGCGTCACAGGCACAGCATGATTACCAGGTGCTGACGCTGTATAAAAAAACGTTTTGATAAATCTCAAGTCGTTATCGCTCTATTTTGAATACAGGCTGACCACAGATATCAGAGACCTCTTCTGGGCGTGACGCAATGCACAGCAATCCCAGCAGTATCCGATGTAACGGGTTTTGGACTAAGCGAAGACACATTATTACAGTTAAATAATTAAATAAATAATAAGTCGAGGATTGAAAGTTGGGGGTACATACCACTCGGCCAATCCGAAGGTCGGGGGTTCGATATCGGCCATGCACCAATAGATTTTTTTTCCTGAAAAATGTATGTGCACACATAATACGTGTTTTAACGGTGAAGGAAACATCGTGAGGAAAACCGCGGCTTAGTTAGCTTCAAACGTTCTTTCCTCTGACTAAAAGCTGACTAAGCTGAGAGGATGGTATAGATGCTGGGCAAGCCCGGAAGCTCCGGAAGATGGGCAGCAGCGTCTTCCCGTGTATCGGCATCCCGTGCTGCGCTCGTTAACCCGCCTGCCAAGCGTAGCGAGTGTGGCAACAATCCCTGCATGATCTTGGAGATACATGAGGCAGGTCTATGTCCAGTGGACGTGGAAAGCAGTCCTAAGGCTGTAATGATGAAGTATTTACTTTGTAGACTCTAAAACAAATTAGATGGGTAGTTAGTTGATACTTGCTATATACAAGAGTATGTTAGTGTTATTTGCACTTGGGCGGTGAAGGTCACGTGTCGTGGATGGCACAAAAACACTTGGTCTCACATAATTTGTCTCACATTATATTCTATTGTCTCAGTACGCTCATTGGCGAGGCCACTGGACACGTGCCGTCAGTAACATCCTTTAGCTCGACTTTGTATACATTATTTGTCAAACTCTTATCTCTTCCACACATAATTTGAAACTGTTTAACGGGACTATATCGTGTAATTCACAATTCACTCAGCACTCATCATAACAGCCGTAAAACGTTCAACACTGAACACAGGCCTCCCTCATGATATCCATGAGGGGTAGTTGCCATACTCACCACGTTTGGCAGGCGGGTTGGCGAGCGCGGTACGGGATGTTGATAAACGGAAAGATGCTGCTGCCCATCTTCCAGAGGTATCCCTTAGCAGGGTCTTACTGCATCCACGAGTATAAGAGGAGGGGTAACATTCTACTGCTGGCATGCCACGGCATTCAGTACTCAGCCGCCCCAAAGTATGCAGAGCTTGTGCTATGGTCTGGTAGAATATTTTTTTTGTAAATACATTCATCATGTCATATACATATATAAAAATATGCAGACAAGGGACAAATATAGATACCCTTGGCACACCCTTACTGCATTCACAGGGCAATAAAGGGCAACATTCTACTCCCGGCACCACATGGCATACTCTGTATTATTTACGTAATTATTATAGCAAAGCATGGGAGAACGTTCGTATTTGTATGATCAGTGAGGCGTTTCCATCAATAAGTAAAACTTCAAAAATAGTTTAAACCAATCTTACAGATGGTGATAGCGTTCTTTTATTGGTAAGAAACAGAGTTTGACAATGACAGAACTATGAATATCTATAGATGTGCCCTGACACCAGAAACTGTAGCATTGGTGACGATTCTGTAATTGCACTAACTAGCGAAAACTAATCGAAATCTCGTATATCGGACTAAAATTACATGACTATTATTATTATTTCTAATTAGATAACTTTTTAAACTATCATGGTTGTGTATGTTCATTATTATCTGAAATAAATATATATTCATTCATTTATTCGGTTAGTGCCGTTGTACAATTAGAACGAAACAAATCGACACCAATCTTTATAATGTGTGGTTTTGCCAATAAACCAAACTGTTTTTGTTACTATTTACTTATTAATATTAGACGTAAATGCCAAATTTTATGCACAGGCTTGAGAAAATCTTACAAATAGTGGCCCCATGCTAATAGTAGAAGAGTCTTATGTTCAGGATTATAGAATTCGCTTATCCTTCGCTAATACTAATAAAACCGGGCAAGAGCGAGTCGGACTCGCGCACCGAGGGTTCCGTGCCATCATACAATATAATATATGATAAAGGCGGTTTTATATTTGTTGGAGAACCTTGACAGCGCCATCTCTTGTCTGATAGCGGAACTTATGTAGATTTTTTACACTTTCGATGATTTCTAAAAAAGTATGCTATGTAGAGAGATTGTAATAAATTTCCTCTAATCTTTACATACACTTCTAATAGCAATAAAAGTTTCAGAGGTTTATCTCCGCAAACTTCGGAGATAAGGGGGGGGAACGCTATTTTTTTCAACATTTTTGTAAATAACTCAAAAACTATACGACTTAAAGAAAAACTAAAACTGTTTATTAATGTGCAAAAGAATACCTTTTATATGATACCCCACATCACCTAGTAACTTTCCAAAAATTTTGAAAACGCCCCTTCCACCCCCAATGTCTAAAAAACTATGCAAATTAGAGAGTTCGCTATAATTTTCCTATAAAGTTTACATACACTTCTATTAGCTATAAAAGTATCACGGGTTTATCTCTGCAAACTTCGGAGATAAGGGGGGGGGGAACGGTCGTTTTTTCAACATTTTTGTAAATAACTCAAAAACGATTCGGTTTAAAGAATAAATAAAAACTGTTTATTAATGTGCAAATAAATACCTTTCATATGATACCCCACACGGCCTAGTAACTTTACTTAAAAATTTTGAGATCTCCTATCCGCCCCCCTGCAATCAAAATAAGAATATTTTTTAACATTTTCATATAAGCTATATTAGTAAAAAAGTGTTGTCTTTTACCATTTCAAATTTCAAGTCGATAGTATTAGTAGTTCTCGAGATATCCATCTGTGACAGACAGACAGACAGACAGACAGACAGAGTGATACTATAAGGGTTCCTTTTTTACCATTTTGGTTCGGAACCCTAAAAATATCAAAACCTTACATCCAGCGGACAGTCCATGGCAGCGGAGCGGGGTCATTTATCACTCGCAATAGATTTTTTTCATTTCATTTCAATGCATTCATAAAATTGACAATACACGAATCAATGCGAAAAATGTCAATTAAATGCTCGAACGACATTACTGTGTCGTTCGAGCGAGTCGTTATTTGAGGGAGACGTACGCTTGGCGGCACACAAAACCGCGCTGAGCTCATCAGCTTAATTTACTTTCAGTAGTCTGTAAGAAATCGTAGTAAACGATAAGACCGCCTTTTGTAAAAAGTATTTTTTTACAATAAAAAACTTTATTTTATTATTTCTATTAGTAAGCCCACTCCGTTCGCAGTGTACGGCCCGCATAAGGTTTTTTAAATAAAATAAATAAATAATATCAACATAACACCGAGAAGGTTTCTTCGAGCGATTCGCACTTGCCCGGAGCCCGGAGCCCGGTTGATTTGTGTATCTTCAGCGGTGTGTGTGAGTTATCTCAGGAAAGTGACTGCTAACTTTGGTTGCTTAAGGCTTACACTGGTCTTGCAACTCGTAGTATGCTGTTAATATCTCAGCTACAAACAGAGCTTATTACATAGGGTGTCTTTAATGTTGTGTTCCTAGAATATTTTTGTTCACAATGAAGCCCGATCCGATAGTCCAGTGCAGGCGCGGACAAAGTGAAGCCTTTTACCTATGCCAAATTGACGACCTTTCCTACAAATTATACGTACACGTGAAGCGATCCGCTAGTTTCAGCTACGGCTGGTTGGTCAACGCTGTCGCATTGCACTTAACCAATCTCAATCACGGTTTATCTAGTGGACTATTAAATAAAAATCCTGATTTGTGAAGTTTTGCACTTCATACATGTACTATAAAGGTTTCTTCTTCCCTTCTCTCCCTCATTTGGAAAAAAAACTTTTCTGAAGCGAACGCATTTAATTTCATGTATTTAAATGTGTTTTGTTTTTATTATGTATATTAACTTGTTCTATGTAGCTTTTTGCTTTATTGAATGAACACATTCTGACTTTGGTATACTGTGTATTCTGGGTAGCCTATTAAGAATACTATACGCTTATGTGGAAGTCTGCCGACGGGCGACAAACAGCCTTGACAAAGTCTTGAAAAGATAGAGTGGCGAATCGAAGAGAACTTAAATCTAAGGTGGAAATAGGGGAACCCTGTTTATTATTTGAGTTTCACTCACCAGCACTGGTCATGGTGGTTGTTCCGAGGCCTCCTCAACACTGAACCTCACCGCTTGCGTCGGAAACCCAACCAATGCCCTAATTGTCCTAACAGCATTATCAGCCTTCGCACTCTTCAGCAAACGAACTGTTCCACAAAGTTCACGCTAATCTAAGCCCTATGCTATTGGGATAAAGGTGGCGGCCATTGCACTTGATAACACTAATGATACAAATGATAAGTTGATAGCTCAGCATTATTGTTATACTGCTTGTTTGACTATCTAATGAAACGTGTAAATTGTCTCAGATAAAGCAAGACGGGACTCAGCTGAAACTGTCTCGAGGTAAATTCAACCGGATTACTCAAAAATAGATGTCTCAAGATGATGTACATTAAAAATATTAGTAGTAGTAGTAGTAGTATCTTAATAAGTATACAGTCAGCCGTTGTTAACCTAGCAGTTAATAACTTGGTCGTTTTTGAAATGTATGTATATGTTCTGTGGTTCTGAATGAACTTACTGAATCATGAAGTAAATAAGCAAGTGCTAAATCGATAAAAATCACCATTGAATATTGTCGACAACCCCCTCTCATATAAGTAGGTATTTCTATTTTTATTTTTAAGTCCACTGTATTTACACAATATGTATAATATAAAACGCATGAGACATACAAATACATACTTCATACAAGGGATAAGAAAAATCCAGTTTTATAGTTTCAGGTTACTAGCACATTACTAGGGCTTCAGGTTAGACCTTTTTAGTCGTCTTTAAACCTCACGTACGTTGACTTCTGACATTACATTAATTTGGCGGGTTGTGACCATTACGGTCCAGTCAAAATTACTCAGACAGTTTTTGACATCTTTTGACGAGCCTCAATATTTTTGACGAGTTTTCTTTTATCGATGAGAATATTTTAATTAATGATGAAGGTTAGTTTAATTAGTTACATGAAATAAATATAAACTATAAGGCGACTTGTAAGAATCTTATGAGGGAAGGTACAAGAACACTTTGGGCACCTGAATACTTCGACAAAATGGTTCTGGTTGGCTGAATGGGTCCTTAGCTCATCGCGTTTCCGCTCCTCATTTTGTTAACTATTACACAACAACGGGATAAATGACGAGTTATTCGGTAAGTTTAGAAAGCGTTGGTTTTTCAGAGCACAAAGGGAAAACTAACTCTCGTATACTCTGTATCATTTACCTAATACACACAGGGTTGCAATGTCCGTAATCTGGGAAACCTCATCGTTATATGAATTTACAAATGTATACGGCTTATCTATTTTTTCGATTATACTTGTATAATGCAGAATTCCAGAACTAGGGATATCTGCCTGTTGCCCAGCATAGTTTGTAATGAAACAATCGTAGTTAATGGATGTCTGAATTTATTTTGTATAAGTAACAGGATTTTTTTGTAAAATCCTTCTTGACGTTATTATGAAATTAATTATCGTATTTGTTGAAGACATGCTTAATCTTCAAAAGATCCAATTATAGCACGGCAGACAGGATAGGTCGGACAACACCACCATGCGACCCCTATCTTTGATGAGTGTTTTACGGATTAATATGCAATTGTAGTTTATGTCAGTTTGAAATATACTATTAATTTTAGTTTTTTTGTTAAGTATGTCAGTTGAGGTTAGTCAAAGTAAAAAGTATTTTTATTAGTTTATTTTGAGCTATTTGTATTACGTCTAGGTTTGTTTTAGTGGCTGTTCCCCACATTTCTATCAGGTAGTCAATATGTGGTTTTACTAAAGTGGTATAAATTGTGTATCGAACTGACCGTGGCAGGCAACGAACATAGCAACGCAAATATCACATGAAGTATTATTTGTGAGTAATCCTCGTATTTTAAAAATGAATAGATTGTTTGACGTTATGCCTAGTTTATACGAGGCCATCGCTGGCTGCCAGTCTCACTGGCAGCCAGCGCTGGCTTGTTATTTGCCTTGTGTAAACAGATTTTCATGCGAAGCGAGCGCTGGCTGCCAACGCTGGCGAGAATAGAGCGCCCGTCTTCTTTTCAAGCCAGTGTTGGTTGGTTGGTTTTACCAACCAACCAACCGCCAACCTGCACTCGGAAGCATCTTCTTATCTTAGATTTTTCAGCAACAAAGCAGAAGCTCCAGTTATAGGTCTATCGCTTAACCATTTTCTTATCCAGTCGTTTTGCTTTTTTATATATCAATGAAATCTTCTCTTAATAGTGCAGAGATGTTCTTTAAACATTTCTTTTTCAACAGAATTTGCCGCAAATTCATTATTTTTTAACTTCAAACGTGAGCACACCCGAAGAAACATCCGTGAATGAATTTCCTCGTCTAAACAACAGGAGCCAGGCCAACGCTGGCTTGTCTGCAGGACTGGCGCCAGCATTACTGGCTTCGTATAAACTCTGCTTTACTTGACTATTATAAATGACACGCTGTCGGATTAACTTATTTTAAGATGATTTTAAGATATCATAAACAATGTAAACTAGTTGTTAGCTAGGAACTTAAAACGAGCGAGAGACTTCTTTGAATAAAGTCCCAATGCATTGGAACTTAATTTTACGTAGCGCTCTGGATTTCGACTGATTTATGACTCTGGATTGTGTGTGATCTACCGCGTAAAATTAATTCAGCCAGTAAGATATAAAACAAATTATACGCGTCCTGTCCTGTGCCATTAAAAATGTTGTTTGGCACAGAACAGGACAAAGTTGGGCGTGGACGTCATCCACGGTTCTGCGTTTTTGTTAACTCGATTTAAAATTTGAGCACTCATTTGGGCAACAACTAAAAACATACAAATAACCTTTACCAAAAAACTACAAATACAAAAGATTAGATTGCGGAGTGAAAATGACTTAAAACTACATGCTCCACGAACTAATTACGTCAAAAAAGTATTATGTACGAAGGTGCTCAGTTATATGTAGGTACAATAAATTATCGGAGAACATGAAAAAAGCCAAAACAATGTCGATATTCAAAAGAATCCAAAAACATCATGTTATAAAACATAGTATATAGTATATAAGAATAACATCTTTAACTGAAACTACATAAATGACCTGCCGCATCCTGTTGCGCTCGCTCTGTGTTATTGACGACGGAGCGGTCGCATGATGGTTTGGCACAATTTGTCACTGAAATAACTTCATTAAGTATTTAAATTTCATGCTATGTAAATACATGGCATGAAATTTAAATACTTTTGAATATTTTTGATCGTACATATAAATATATGTACAAGCCTTATAAATGTTAAATTTAAGTTTCGTTTTCTCATGTAAGTGAATTTTATTCTTATGAGAAATAAATTATCTTAAACCAGAATACTTTTAAGTAAGATATCATCAGATAGTGTGCTAACGCGCACGGCAGCGAATTTGCCCATTCGCCCTAGAGACGGTTTTCTTGAAAATCTAAATTTTTGGCATGATATCAAGCGAAAAATTATAACGTGTGTAATCTCCGTATAATAACCGCTATTAAACAGAGCTCTCATTTATTAATTATAAATGAGAGCTCTGTTTTAAAGCGGTTTCATCGTTATGTTGCCTAACACTGCGGTACCTGTGGTATTCTAGACATTAGATCTATAGGGCCGCTAGTACCAGCCTACCTTTCATGTAACATGCGGTCTAGTTGGCATTGCAATCCTTTCTATTAATAGCCAAATAGTCAATATCTTCTTTCCTGCATAAACCGAAGGTAGAAAATAATTATAAGTAGCTAGTAATTAATATTAATGCGGGGGGGACCTTGAGTTCCTTGTATTGTTGTCGCAGACCTTTCTAGTGGGCGGGTTCGGACATGGTCTCCATTGAAACGAGACAGGAAAATGGCTATTGTGTTGCGAATGGCTTCAGTGTTCCGTGTTGTGGTTCCGTACTGGGTTAGCTGAAATGCATAACTTTAGTGTTAGTTGTAAAATAGTTTTTTAAAACTTTAATGTCTATAATTCTATTATTTTTCATCAAAAACCCCGCCTTTAATAACGAAATCCTTAAATTTGTAGTAAAAATACATGGATCCCATCCTCTTAACCGGGTTGAGAACAGGCAACACCATAAAGTGAAACAAAAAACCCAAGTTACATCCCTAAGTCCAGTAGAAACTATTAAATTATTTAATTCCTCATAGATGGGATAATGGGATCCATCATTCCCATCATCAGAATAATAGTTTTCATTAAAAATAATTAATATTAGGCCAGGCGCGTGCTGGGCGCTATTCGTAGTTGACAGTAACTCAACCTGTTGTTAGACGTTGATGTGTGTTTTTTATATTTACCAAACATATTAACAAGAATTTATTGAGTTTTCGGTTTAAAGTAAGTATTCCGGTGTGTTTGGAACACCGCATCATTTTTTAAGCGACTATTCCTCCGAAACTAAACAATTTAGCTTAATCGCTATAGTTTTCCTAGAAATTTCATGGTTAAACTATATACGTGATTTTTTCAGATTTGTAAAGCGAGCAGTTTAGATTTTAGAGCGCTCTAAAAAGGGTAAATCTTTAATATTTTGCAAACGGAACCCTACATCGAAAAACTTCTTTGCAAACCCCTAAATTATTAAAAATACCTATTCAACAATGGGAGTTACATACCCCAATTTTTTCTTTCTAGGTTCACCTCGGTTATGTTATTTTATAGGTCGGTCCATGCAAAATTACAGCTTTCTAGGATTATTAGTCTCTAGCAAAGCCGGTGACGGACGGACCGGACGGACCGATAGACAGACAGATAAAGCGAAACTATAAGGGTTCCTTGTTTTACTACGTAACCCTAAAAATGGGACTTAATTGTACTCTTTATTCGAACGCATAAATTATTTTTCCAAACTGGTCTTAGAAGAAAAAGTCCTGAGCTAAGAAAGATCCTGAATGACTAACAGGCTTAAAAAAAATTAACAGTTTGTATGAAGGTGTATGTAAGAATCATGAAAAATATAGGCACATGTCAGAGTAGTTTACCGGCCACCATGGATGGAGTTTGCTCAAGGCTTGTACAAAGCTGAGGGCAGAAGGTTGGTATTCCGAGACAGGAAGGTATTGTTAAACGGCATCAAAAGAGGAGGTTCTCAAGTCGTCTGTATTATATGATGCACTTGCAGGTCGGCCTAGTTCAGCAGCCTATGCAGTTAGAATATTAAGAACTATTATTGATTAAGCTACATCTAGACTGGTATATTTTAGCTACTTCCGTAGTGTGATGTCATATGGTATTCTGCTCTGGGGAAGGGCGGCCGATATACAAACAATCTTTGTCATCAAAAAAGGGCGATACGTGCTTACAAAATGAAATCTCGCGATTCACTTAGGAAACGTTGTAAGGAAATTAACATTTGAACTATTATTATCATGAATATATCGTAATATATTCATGAAAACTTACTTTATGCACACAAATATAAAAATAACTTTATCAAGAGATGTGATGTGTTTCTTGTTTTGATTTGTTCTCATTTTATTGCGGTGTTACCAGTGTTACAGTAATCGTTCTTGTCATTTTGGATCATTGAATCACATCAGATTTGGAATCGGTCCAGAGAAACAGTATTATTTCAGTGAGTGCGCTTTCATTCTCATAATTATTATTATTATTAACTCATTTATTTCAAATTACAAATTCATATCACATATTTCAAATAAGATACAGGAACACACAATCATAGAAGCATTACTAAAATTAAGATCACATTAAATTCTGAACATAATACAAATAAACAAAAATATAATAAAAATATGGCAAAAATTACATCATCATCATTATAAATTAAAATTATATTATATATTAAAATTATACATCAATTAATTAAAATAATAACTTATAAAGACTCCGATCCCATCATTATTTTCATCCATTATAATAAATACTGGTAGAACTCTAGCTGCGTCTCAGGCATTTTCTTTATAATCTTTCAAATTCCACATACGCTGCTAATATCCTATCGGGACCTGCAATGGAGCCTAAGAGGTCTAGTGGTTCCATTCACACTGAGCATTGTTGAGCTCCTTTTGTGCAACATGCACAATGCCATGTGCAGCTAAACGGTGTTTGTGTGAGGGTGTGTCAAGTCTTGTCATTCCATTATATTTCAGTCAAGAGGTCTTTAAAGTAAATCGAAGCGTGCTTTACGATGTAAATCTAAATAACTAGGTATGTAACGTTTCCTTTCCGCACAGGTGTCGTGCAGGGCGGCCAGTATTTTGATTAGAGAATGCCTTGTACAGAATATATTATCTGATGTAGGTATAGCAGCGTTCATACTGTTATTTTGAACCCAAGTTTGATATTACGGGAATAGTCTTGTAATTGTTACATTGTTGTTGTTAATTGAGTAATTGATAGTCTTCTAAGAATGGAATGCAAGACTCCAGTTCTACGGTCGCTCGTTATTGTCAATAAATGCGTGACCTTGTGGACAGCCATTATAAAACCTAATCAGTAACAATAATTTTGCTACAATTCTGCTTATTTCATGCTTATTTGTGCTTAAAAATGGAAAACAAATCTGCCTCCTCGCAAAATACATATTATGGTGACTTTTCAGTATGTTTTTGTTGTTCGCAGTCCAACAAACCCATTTCGCGACAGAAGCGATCAGCGCCTGTAGATTTAGGCAACGCTAGAAGCGGCCTGGAGCCCACCCAGAGCTCCCCGGGGCTGCCCGCGGCCCGACAGAGGGCGCACCACGTCAAGGACCACTCGGCTTCGGAAGGCAACTTGGTGAGATTTCGCTGCTCTTTACTGAAACTTTACTCGAATTATTGAAAGATATACATAGATAGATTGTCTTAAACACAACACAAGGTTACTTAATTATTTTGTATTTATGATGTTCTACCTATTGGAGCGAGAGAAGCCTTTGCCAATGTATAGGCTTACTGAGTAAATATGACCTGTATTTTGACTGCAAAGTTTGAGCTCCGTCCAAGCTTGAGAGTAGTCTCCACGAGCAAAGCGAGAGAATCAAGACGAGTCCGAGCTATAGAAATACGTGGCACGACGATAAAATCGCCGCGATTGCCTCGGTCGTGGAGACGGCCCCTAAAAGCAGTTCACACTTAACTACCGGGCGATACGTCCACAGTCTGCAAGAAGAAATGACAGTTCGCCCGGCCCCCTGAGACCAGCGCCTGTGCACTCCGGCGACATGGCGCCGTGCCCCCGCGCCGCCGCCAGAGAGCTCGCCGGACAGAGGCTCGTCTCGCGGCGGGAGCCAAGAGGAATCGTAGCTAAGGTATGTACGTCGTGGCACCTTCACAGTCTGCATTAAGAAATGGTCTAACTATACTTGATTTAAATTATTTTCGAAAGCGGAAAATGCTAATGATACTTATATTAAATTTTAATTTTTATGGTAACAAAAAAAATTACAAAATAAGAAAACCTAAAATACTGCTAGAAATACCTACCACGATATTTGTATGCTTATTTTAAATTTGAATATTTCCCTTATTTTATCATGGAAAAAAATAAAACTTAATTTAAAGTGTGTTGAAGGTAAGCTATACGAACCCAAAAATAATTTTCAGCTTCATAAACGACTGAGGTAACAAAGACGACTTGAGAACCTTCTCCTATTTTTTGAAGTCGGTTAAAAATACAACAAAAGGGGCATTTAATTTAGGAAATTCAGAACTGTTTATACAAGCGGAAGTTAATGATGATTTCATTTCTTTGTTGCAGAAACCTAGATCATGTAAGTGTTAGAGATCTTCGACCATGTAACAAACTGAGGGTCACGAACCGGCTTAATAATATGGAGAGTGACTTGTGCACAAGTAAAAGCCAAAGTTTATACTTGCAAATAACACCAGCATAACTTTTTTAATATATAACCGTGAGGCGTCATAAAAGGCAGTCAAAATATTAAACGTTATACAGGTTGTATTATAACATGTGTTCTAAGCCGAAAGGGGGTGATTCTGACCATCCCAAGGAACCACTTGTTGTACGACTTTTCGGAATTCAGTGGTTTTCATTCAAGAAAAGACCACGAGAGTTTTAATTTAACAGCTGATTATACGATAATGACAACCTAATCGCTAGCTGATTCATGACAGGGTCATTGACCTCCGCGAATAATTGCCGTACAGTTATAAATAAAAAAATACCTTTAACAACAAATAGGTTTTTTTTAATAATAAAAAAGCGATTATGACCTTAGGATCATTTTCACATCACACCAACGAAAATTAACAATAAAAATACCTACCTATGTAAAAAAAAAGAAAATATAAAGTTCTAGTTCAGACCCCCTTTCGGGTTAATGACATGAACACATATTATAAATAGTTCATATGGTACATATCAATTTTATCCGTAGAGTCGAAATAACTTTTTATTTAACAAGTTATATCAGAGTCATAATTTTATCTTGCAAAAAAATTAGGATATTGATATGGTAATACATCATCATCATCATCATCAGCCTTTATC
The DNA here is from genome assembly GCA_963082625.1 of Pasiphila rectangulata. NCBI lineage: Eukaryota > Metazoa > Arthropoda > Insecta > Lepidoptera > Geometridae > Pasiphila > Pasiphila rectangulata. Next base: position 26,625,071 of record OY720236.1, read on the forward strand.
GACCCACTGCTGGGCATAGGCCTCCCTTTGATTTTGCCATTCGCCTCTGTCATAAGCTATTCTTAGCCAGGTGCAACCCACGGTCTTCCGAACATCGTCAACCCATCGGGATGGTGGACGACCCCTTTTTCTGTGCCCTTCTCTCGGCCACCATTCAGTCAGCGTTTTCGTCCACCTGTCGTCATTTCGTCTGGCCAAGTGTCCTGCCCAACTCCATTTGAGCCCCATTATTCGCTCGCCGACATCCTGAACCTTAGTCCGCTCGCGAATTTTGACGTTGGGGACCCGGTCTATCAGTGTGATGCCGAGCATGGCGCGCTCCATGGCTCTCTGCGCAACGCTGATTTTGTGCACTGCCTCCTTAGTAAGTCGCCATGTCTCAGCACCGTAGGTCATTGTTGGTAGGACGCATTGATTGAAGAGACGAGTCTTAAGACACTGTGGGATGTGGGTAGATTTAAAAATATCGTCTAGTTTTCCGAAATGATATTGGTTAAAGGATATTGATATGGTAATACACCCTGTATAAATAGTTCATACGGTATATCAATTTTATCCTTAGCCTAATAACTTTTTAGTTTAACAAATTATATCAGAGTCATAATTTTATCTAGCAAAAAAATTAGGATATCGATATGCTATTATAAAATTAATTCTAGCTCTTTTTTAAAGAGCATGCAATTTTTTTTTATTTTTAGCTTGCTTTTCTTGTAAATTCCGCTGTTCTCTCGCGAGTAGAAGCTAGTATATTTACAACTGGGCTGCTTGTAGATTCCCCTGCCGACTTGGACGACGATCCTGCAGCCAGCCACGTGCGGGACATCCTAGGCGATATCCGCCGCAGCGCGAGGATCGTCAAGGACTCC